>OU452284.1:15438221-16909471 GCA_911728535.1 Pammene fasciana
GCCGGTCGGGAACGTCTTCTCGGCGCGTCTCACCCGAGGAATATCCAGTGACACCGCTCTGATGAAAGAAAATACACACTAATGAGGCTAGGAATAGCCAAAATCAGTTCTTTTTTACGGACTGAAAAAAATGTGTAGCGATGTGTAAAACAAAATTTTCTAGACATTTTCCTGTCCTTTCTACAAATGGGATTTACAAAATCTACCACACAAAAAGTTTGCCATTTAACCACAGCTCATAAAACCACAGAGTGGGTACCTATACTTCCAGTCCTATTCATTGACATATTGGTAGGTACAGTTTACAACAATAATAATTTACCTATCCACGCTTTATTCCTTTGTTAATCAAAATTGATGATTCGGGATGGGTTGTATATCCGCAGTTTATGCCAACAGCAGTGAATTCCAGTTACATATTCATCTAGGATTATCGAAAAGCAATTATTAGTCATCTTGTTCGAAATAAAGGAAATAATTACTGCCTCCAAACTTAAACTCGCACCTTCGGTATACCATCCCACCGCTCTATGCAGGCGGAGAGTTCCGAGTCTCTCCCGAAGCAGCGAATTTTTTGTTTCTCTTCCATTTAAATATATTACTCGTAATGTGCATTTGTTAGCAGTTTAGTCGAAAGTAATTTATGTAATAAGCGTTTTGTGAATGAATAGCTATTTTGTGCGTGATTTTTTAAAAATATTATATCAAATACCGAGTGTCATTGAACATACGTTTTAAATTGTTTTGAATTTGATGTGATTAGATCACAATGGCTAAAGACCGTCAACTGTCCACTACAAATGATCGCACTACGCCGTAGGCGAGGCGCCCAGAATGCCCAGATTGACTTTAGTTTAGAAGTGGCATCGGTAATAGAAAACACGCTTGTGTGAAGTCCCCAATAATTTCAATAATCGTGCTAATACCTAAAAATTAATCCCCTGTTAACATAAAGCAGAATTAGTCACGTAAATAGGGAACGAGTGGCGATAGCGTCCTATAAAAGCGTTGGTTATATTATTTGGTCACAGACTTCCTCTAGCATCTAAGCGAATACAATACTTTGTTTGCTATTTTTATCCTTTCGTCAGCATCGATATCATGTAAGTATTTAATTTTTTTTTATTGCAAAAATTTTGACAAACGACCATTGGATGTTTTGTGATACCCCTTTTGGTAGAACGGGTTCGTGTCGCCTGAGGCAGTGAATTTTTCTGTTTTTTTCCCTTTATTTCGAATACTGTGATTTCTTAGTTGTAAACTAGTGTTTTATTTTATCAAAACAGATTAGATCAATCAATCAGAGTAGAATAAGTCGCCAGTATCTGGCCACTTTCAATAACTGGCCCTCTCATACTAAAAATCAAATTTATTCTCCTACAAACATATTTAATTTTTGTATAACTTGGCCAGTTATTGAAGGGTGCCGACTGTGACCAGGTAATGAAAACCTTATACTAAAATAAATCATGTTTAGGTGAACAGAGTTCATTATTAGTACTATGAGGTAGCCAGTTATTGAACGGTGGCCAGTTGCGATTTACCGTAGTATTTATTTATTTATTTATTTATTCATAACAATTATAACCTTCCTGTAGATACATTACATAATTGAAAGTGTGAATATAATTTACATACCTACCATTCAATGTTTAACATGCATAGTGTAGAATTGTACATGCAAAGTAACAAAAAAATAATTTATATTGTTTATCTAAGGTAAGTTCGCCTAATAAGGACCAGGTTTTTGTAAATCTTTATAAATCTGATTTAAGAAGTATTTTAAATTAAATAACATATGAAATGTATAAATTGTCTATATTTGAAGTAAAAGCATTAAGTAAAAATCATGTATCGAAAGTAGATTAAGGACAATAACTGTTTTTAAAAAGCTTGTATTTGGACCTTATTAGGAATGGGAATGGGTGTTCTCAATAAGGCTTATTTCTGTTCCGTACATAATTCCGAAACTACAGAATATTTTATATACCGTAGTATAGAAAAAGTAAATGTCAGTAATAAAGAAAAACTACCTGTTATCTGACCACTAACTTTATAACTAATATGGGTACTGACTGCGTGAAATAAAAACTTATTTAGATATTTTTTATTATTATTCTACAGTTAACGAAGAATATAACAAGAGCAGCAACGCAACAAGCAAAGAAGATGAAGTTTATAATTCTTATTGCATTAATTGCTTTAAGCTGTAATGAGGTGACCAGCGGCCAGCTATGCCACAAGGGCTATTGCAGAACTAGTTGCGATGCTATAGCCTATTTCAACGAGTGGTGTTACACTTCGAAAGCTTCTTATTCGCAAAGTTACCAATATGTGACCTGCACAGAAGAAGCTGACTGTCGAGTGGATTGGAAATGTGCTGGACCGTGTTCAATTTAAACTATTCTTGTGTGATAAGTGGCAAATCATATTTTTTGAGAAAATGTTTTATTTTTCACTTTGTGCTACGAATATATCTTGTGTCACTTGATTGATATATAAAGCCCTACCAGAAATATATGAGCACGCGCCATATTGCGGAACTTCATTGGAACTAAATTTTTCATACTAAACTGAACTGTCACCATATACATTGAGAAAAAAGCGCCCTCCTGACAATACTCATATATTTCTGGTAGGGCTATACTCAAATATGTATTAATGGTGCTCCTTAGCAAACATTGTTTATAAACCCGAATTATAAAAAAAATGTTTATAATGAATACGTGACTTAAATTATTTCCGATTAAAGTGACCCATTTTCACTGTTATTAACTAGCTGTAGTGTCTATAAGTATAATAGTTGCAGGTGTTTTTTTTTAAGAAAATGTATTAAGGAAATGATTTTATATTACGTTAACATAAAATTACAGTAAAATTTTTAGAGTTTAAAATATTGTTCTCCCTATTTCTTAAATCTTAAAATGCCTGTACTAATTAAAATATATGTTGTCCGTATTCAACAAATTCAAAAGTTAAGGGAACACAAATGAGTACAGTCAGACACAGAAGGAGTTGGAGTCAACTAAATAGCCCGCGGAGTACAGTCGCCATTAGATATATCGGAGCGGCCAAGGTGGTCACAAACGTCTGAACAACGCCTCTCTTGTAGGCGACAAAGAGCATGCTCACATATTTTGGAGTACTTACCTTGGCCGCTCCGATACATTTGGTGGCGACTGTACAAGCATTTGTGGCTTTGAGTTTAATGTTCTGTGTGTCAATGGGGAAGGCAACTGTCAATTTGTTTGTCTATGGTATATGTCAAATCCCATACCAAAAAAGGACCATCGTATGCAGCGCCATCTATAACTCATTGAACCAGCTGTCAAATCCCATATAAATAAGGACCATCAGTAGAAGGAAAGCGCCGGTACCAGCCCCGCCCTAGCCCGCCCTAGTCCGCCCTAGCCTGCCGCCCGCCCAAACCCGTGTGCCCGTATGTTCAAACCTAAAAAAAAAAAAAAAAAAAAAAAAAAAAAAAAAAAAAAAAAAAAAAAAAAAATACCGGGTCACTTAGAACGTTTGCGCTATGTCTCCACACTGTCAAAACACTCCTTGTACGACTTCTGTGGCTCTCTACATGCACAAAGCACGCTTAATTACACCCCAATAAAACCCTTCGCTCGCATCTCTATTGTCTTATTGTGTTGTGCCTTCGACTCCCGACTCCCATTGTTCTCGGAGCACGGGTTCAGGACCATAATAAAACCCTTACCTTGCGACTTACGTTTGCCTTTCTCTTTTCGTGATAGTACTATAGGTATTTTAATCAGGTACAGATATAGATAGCTCTGGAATAATCTAGACTATTCATAGGTATACGTATTAGGTCATACAGGGTTTCCATACCTACACTTTTTTACTATGTGTACAGTTTTCGTTTCATACAACCCTTACCTTGCGACCTTGCGTGTGCTATAGGTATTTTAATCACGTACAGATATAGCTCTGGAATTATCTAGACTATTCATAGGTATAGGTATTAGGTCATACAGGGTTTCCATACCTACACTTTCTTTACTATGCGTACAGTCTCCATTTCGATCAATAGCGATACTACGTAATGTTTGTCAAATGGTATTTTAACTTACTTCTCCTTATTCCCTTTAATATATTTTAGGTATTCATTTTGATGTCATACTTTAATTAATATTTATCAAACTTCCTGAACCTTTGTCAGTTTTAATTAAATATCTGACTTAATTAATATTTTTCAAACGTATTAGTCCTTTATCACTTTTAAATATGTTTGATATCATCATTTAATTAATACAGTTTTATTTTTGATATATATTTATCCTATCTTATTTCATACCTCTTGTAGTGAGTAAGTTACATACTTGCGATCTTATTTTATAGTTTGAATTAAGCATATCTACCCAAACTTAGTACCTCTGATTTATTATACAGCTTGTTTTTACATACACATTTTAATTTGTTTTTTAATATGATAATACCTAAACTAATAGTATGTTATTTGTATTTATTTTTAAGCTTTAAATTCTCTTGTTAACTGACTTGATATAATTCCAAATATTGTGATCTAATGTGACAATATTTGTGTACTTGAAATCATTGTTATAACAGCGTGATTGCTTTATTGGCCAACCGTAGGTATATTGTATTTTATGCTCTCAAGGGATTCATTGTTTCCTATTATTTTTAATATTTTGGGTTTTGGTTAAAATTACGTCTGTATTGAAGATAGAAGATGAACTTGTACAGACATGATTCAAACGGCAATTTCTGTCTACTTGCTTTCATTATTATAAGGGGTTGATTGCGTTATTTATAAAGGTCCATTATGTTTCATGTTCTCAAGGGATTTATTGTTTCCTTTTATTTTTTATATGTTGAGTTTTATCCTTCTAAAGTCATAAAACGCCCCCTGAAATGTATTGTTACAGTTCTTGTGATCTAAGAAATTTATTAGACAAAGGTTTTTTCATTTTTCTATTTAAGTGTTTGTTATAAAGACTGCTCTTAAACAATAGCTTTTATAATTTTTTCTTTGAAGAAGGCGATCAAATACTTTGTATTAGTTTCCAAGAAACATATAAATCATTAGATTTTGAAGTTACACGTGATTTTTATAAAAAGAGAATACACAAACAAAAATGTCGTTTAAATTCTTTTGATAATTCAATCTTTTGTTCCATTACTTCGGTTGCAAACAAAAAATCGGACAGCAGGTAACACACTCCGAAATCCTGTTCAGACTTGCCTTGGTCGTCTTTCCCCACCAGCGCCGTAAGGTTTTTTTTAACCCAAATTTATATAAAAAGGCCGATGCTGGAGGTAAATTTTAGAAATGAAGTGAGCTGCGAATCGCGTGTTCAAGTAAGACGAAACGAAAAATATTTAATATTGGCTTACGAGAATCTTCTTTTATTAATGTGCATTTCATATTACAAAGTGTGTGTTTGTTATTGGAAATGACTGGACATGGAAATTGGAAGTGATAATTATTGTGATGTTGAAATTAATCAACTGTGTGAAGAAGTTGAGAAAGAATATTATGAAGACCTAGAAATATTTAATTTGTGTCAATCTCTAAGTCAACAAAATTATGAAGCGTAAGTGAATCATTATATTTTATTAATCATAAGTTTTTTCTGTATGGCACCTAGTTTGAGATGAATGTTTTAAGTTCAATCTTGTAGAAACATGTTTCTTTGCCTGACTTACAGGTACGGAGGGGATAGGGATATATAAGGGGATCCCTAGTATTAAAATTATTCATAGCTATTTGAAGTTTCAGTGTTTTGTGTCTGTGGTGTTGTGTAATTAATTTTGCATCATGTCGTTTTCTAATGAGCCTAGATTAGAGCGTAGCGAGATAGCAAGTCTTAACAAAGATCTAAATGTGCGAAAGTTTCATAAATATATTAGACTGTGGTATATTGATGGCCTATTACCTGATGCACTTCTCGAAGACCAAGACATTAAACCGTATTATACACCATGTGATGGTCATAAAGAAAGGAGGCATCAGGATGTCATGTCAATATCAAATACTGATGTAATAGACGGAGTCCTGTCAATGCAAGCGTACTGTTTGCATTGTAAGAAATATTCAAGTTAGTATTCTATGGTCCTTCATGTTTAGTAATTATAACTTATATATATTTATATTGTATTGTAATATTAAATTTTATTTCTTTAGATCTCAACAAGTTGGAGAAGGAATGAAACTGGCCACAGCGGATCTAGTGTCTGAGGTATCAGCAAAGAAGAGTCCTCCTTCAACCAGCCGTGATTCAGGATCAACTTCAACGACATCAGCTTCCTGTATTGATGTAAGCACAAAAAATAATAACAAAATTGAATGTTCTGTGTGCCATGTATCTGTAGTAAAAAGATATTTAGCAAACCATTTGAAAAGCAATAACCACAAAAACAATGTTCTTAGTTCAGATAGAGAACTAATTAACGTGCAACTTATTGAAAATGCATTCCGAAACAGGGTTGCTACTTACAGAATATCAAGGAATACAAATGATAGTCAATTCTTTGAAACACCTGAATCCTTTTTAGAAAAAAATAAAGATACAATTTTCACCTTATTAAATCGTTCAGTTGCAAATCATTGTGCTCTAAAAGTAAATTTTATTCTAAATGCAAATTTTTATCAACATACCAAACATTTAAGGAATACATTTGATTTTCAATTACCCAATCAACTTTTTAATGAGAGCAGTGATAAAAATATTTTTTTCGTATCTCTAGTAAATGAAATAACAGAGAGATTAACAAACTTCGAAAGAAAAGATAGTGGATGGAGTTTAGTAAACATAAATCACTTAGATGTTAATGTTAATAAATATAAACCACTACGTGGTTCTTCATATATTGAACTACCACGTGATATAGCAAACAAAAAAGCAGTAATAAACATTAAAAACAATGATCATGAATGTTTCCGTTGGGCATTGCTATCTGGTTTATACCCACCTAAAAATAATCACACTAATAGGGTGACTTCTTATGTGAAATACAAGGAGAAATTGAAGTTTGGTGATATTCCTTTTCCGGTCAAGCTAACTGATATCCATAAATTTGAAAAGTTAAATGACTTAAGTATTAACGTGTTTGGTTTGGAGTATAATTCACAAAATAAAAGACATGATATTATAGGTCCGTTACACTTTACTAAATGTAAAAAAACAATACACTTTAATTTGTTATATGTAACAAAGGGGAATAGAGGACATTATTGTCTAATCAACAATTTATCTAGATTAGTATCAGCTCAAATAACTAAGTCACAACATGCTGTTCATTTATGTGATGGTTGTCTAACAAACTTTTCTTCTAATCAGAATTTAGTAAAGCATCAAAAGAACGATTGTTTTCATATATGTACCAATTTACCCACTGAAGAGGACAAAAAGAAAGATTGGTTTGATGAAATGACTTCTTCTAATCAACTCAATTTCAATAATTACGAGCGTAAATTACGGGTTCCTTTTGTTGTGTACGCGGATTTTGAGGCATTTTTAAATCCTATTCACCCAGAACAATTTAAAGAACAGTGCACTAATGATAACAGTCACCCCCCATCATCCGACAGTGATAAAGATTATGAAGATGATGATGATTCAGTAGCTGATAAAATCAAACGTAAAAAAAGACGTATAGACATGCGTTCTTCAACCACTAACATTCAAAAACATCAAGTATATAGTTTTGGGTACTATATTAAATGTGTATATGATAACAAGTTATCAATTTACAGAACATATAAAGGGGAGAAGTGTGGTGAAACATTTATGAAATATATTAAAAATGATCTAGAGAGTATCTGTAAAAAGAATACATTTTCGAAGCCCCCTTTACCCCTAACAAGTCTAAACAAAGAACACATTGCACAAAGCAACACCTGCTTTATTTGTAATACGTGTTTAAATGAAGATTCCTGTGTTTCCTATAATTGGCATACCGGAGTTTATGAAGGTGTTGCACATTCACTCTGCAATGAAAAGTACAGGCCCCAAAACTTTGTACCGGTGTTTTTTCATAACCTAAGTAATTATGACAGTCATTTTATAGTACATGGACTTAATTTTGAGGATGGTGATATAGAAATAATCCCACAGAACAAAGAAAAATATATTTCCTTTTCAAAAATGTTAAAAGTGAATAACCGTACAGTGAAATTAAGATTTGTCGATTCTCTTAAATTCATGTCTAGTAGTCTTGAAAAATTAGCTAAAAACTTAACAACAAACCAATTCCACGAACTAAAATTAAATTTTCCAAGTGAAGAAGACCATAAGCGCTTGATTCGTAAGGGCGTTTATCCATATGAATACATGACATCATTTGATTGTTTAAACCTGACCGCTCTTCCTCCTAAGGATGAATTTTATAGTTCTCTGACTAATAACCACATTTCAGATCAAGATTATGAACATGCTTTGGATGTGTGGAATCACTTTCATTGTCAAAATATGGGGGACTATTCAGATTTATATTTGAAAACAGATGTTTTGTTACTAACTGATATATTTGAAAATTTTAGAAATGTTTGTCTTAAGACCTATGGTTTGGATCCAGCTCATTATTACACCGCCCCAGGATTAAGTTGGGATGCCATGTTAAAAGTTACAAAAGTAAAACTTGAACTTTTAACGGATATTGATAAAATAACTTTCATAGCTAAAAATATTCGAGGGGGTATATCTCAATGCAGTCACAGGCATGCAAAGGCTAACAATAAATATATGTCGGACTATGAACCAAACGAACCGTCTTCTTTTCTCGTATATTTAGATGCAAATAACTTGTATGGGTGGGCAATGTCCCAATTTCTTCCTACAGGTAGATTTGAATGGGTGGATGTAGAGACGAATTTTAATATTGCGGATGACGCTGATCATGGATTTATTTTAGAAGTAGACATTGAATACCCTGAAAAATTACATGATTCACATTCAGATCTACCATTCTGCCCCGAAAACGTGTGTTTAGGTAATTCTAAAGAGAAAAAATTGATACCAAATCTAAACAAGAAAACCAACTATGTAATTCATTACAGAAATCTCAAACAGTGTATACAAAACGGTTTAAAATTACTTAAAATCCATAGAATATTACAATTTGAGCAGTCACCATGGATGAAGAATTACATAGATTTAAACACCTACATGCGATCCCAAGCGTCTTCTGAATTCGAAAAAGATTTTTATAAGTTAATGAACAATTCAGTGTTTGGCAAAACTATGGAAAATGTAATGAAGCGAGTTAACATCAAATTATTAAATCACTGGGAAAATCGTGGTAAATCTCAAGGAGTTCAATCTCTGATTGCGAAGCCTGAATTCCATAGTTTATCTGTTTTTTCGAATGACTTGGTAGCTGTTCAATTAAAAAAAACTAAAGTTTTTTACAACAAACCAATCTACCTTGGTTTTTGCATTTTAGATCTGTCTAAAACTTTAATGTATCAATTTCATTACAATTATATGAAAACCAAATATCACAATAATCTAAAATTGCTTTACACAGATACTGATAGTTTGCTTTATCAAATATACACCGAAGACTTTTTCAATGATATAAGATCGGAACTAAATTTATATTTTGATACATCTGAATACCCAGAGAACAACGTGTATGGCTTCCCTCTGGTCAATAAAAAACAATTGGGTTTTTTTAAGGATGAAAACAATGGAGAAATATTTAAAGAATTCATTGGTTTACGCTCAAAAATGTATGCCATAGATGTACAAAATAAGGAAATTAAAGCTAAAGCTAAAGGTGTCAATAAATGTGTAACGGAAACATATAATCTCGATAGCTTTAAAAAATGTTTATTTAAGAAAAAAATTAAATATGATACAATGTTGCGTTTCAAATCAATTAAACATATTCTATTCACACAAAAAATTACCAAAATAACGCTTTCCCGTAATGACACGAAACGATATATATTAGAAAATTCTATTGATACTCTTGCGTGGGGTCATTATAAAATTCCTCACGATGTACTTTGAATTGTATTTCATTTACACAAAACATCCAATAAAGTGTCTATTTTTGTGTAATGTGTATATTATTATTTTTGTAAATTTTATAGGTTAGTTTAGTAATAATAAAATAAATGTATTAAATGATAAGGAAAATCTTGTAACAATTAAAATTTCTTTTGTGTGTCTTTTTAATAAATGTACTTCTTTAAAAGAAGAAATCAACGAGTAATTTGTCATTTGATTTCAAATCGTTTTCTTAGCAACACCCTTCTCACGTTAATCAAAAAATGATTCATTTTTACCATCCTTTCACTACCATTGTAGCTGGTCCGAGTGGTTGTGGTAAAACAAAATTCGTTACTAGTTTTATTGAACATTCCAAAGAAATATGTAATGTTGAGTTTGATGAAGTGATTTGGTGCTATGATGAAATGCAACCCCTATACAATCTAGTAAATGTGATTTATAATCAAGGAATACCTGATATGTCCATGTTTGATGGACTTAAACCCAAACTAATTATAATAGATGATTTAATGAGGGAATCAGGTGGACGTCTTGTGGATATTTTTACAAAAGGCAGCCACCACAGAAATTTAAGTCTGTTTTATATTACACAAAACATATTTCACCAGGGTAAAGGTCAACGTGATATGTCTTTGAATACAAGTTATTTAGTGTTTTTTAAGAATCCTAGGGATAAAACACAAATACGTCATTTGTCTCGACAAGTATACCCAGAAAACTCAAAGTTCGTTGATGAAGCCTACAAAGATGCTACTAAAAATGCTCACGGCTATCTCATGATTGACCTGAAACAAAATACAGATGATATGTGTCGTTTTAAAACTAAAATATTTCCATTTGATGGCCATTGCACAGTGTATATTCCAAAGAAAGGATTTAAATATAACACGGATCATCAAGTTTTAGTCAGTTCTAAATGATGCATTCGAGGGTGAGCACCTATAAACATTTACTAGAAGCACTAAAGTTACTAAAACCAAAATATCGCACAGCTTTGCTTAAATCCTGTGATGATGAGGAAATCAATATCATTTGTGAATGTATCTATAACGTTCTAAAGGGGAAAATTCCTTTAGATAACAAAGAAAAATCTAAATTAAAAAAATATAAGGATATATTACGAAAATTAATTTCAAAAGGCAAAAATAAGCTTAGAAAAACCGTTATCATTCAGAAGGGGGGTGCATTTTTACCAATCATTTTAGGTGCCGTTTTAAGTGCTTTGGTAAGCTCCTTATCTTAGATACAATGGAGAATACAAAGAAAATGTTGTTAGTTGAACCTGAATTTATTGAAAGACTTAAAAAAAGTGAACACCAGGCTGAAAATTCATCATCCCGTCTAGATGGAGAAATGCAAAAAATTCTTAGAAGGAAAATAAATGATCGTGAAAAGTGGACATTATATTCTCAAGCACTACAACGATTTTTACATTTTGCTGAGGCAGATAGAAGACCATTTAAATTACCGATAGTGATGGATGAAGTGAACCACCTTACTAACGAGAACTACAACGTCTTTTCGAAAGTTAACAAAAAGGAGGAAGACGTTAAAAAAATGGATAATACCCAAAAAGATGAATCATTTACTCAGGACTTAAGCGGAAACCTGAATTTACCTGAATCTGAAAAAGATGTTTATACAACACCTCATGTTGGATCAAGGGTTGAATTACCTAAGCAATATTCTCCATCCTATATTATAGATGTTATACCTAAATCTTACAGGGTAAAAACTCAGACGCTACTGCAAAACATTATTGTAAATAGACCTAAAATTTGGTGGAAGGAGAACGGTGAAGTAGTTATAAATAATCAAACAATACCAAACAGTAATATTCTTGATTTGGTAGGCGATGTGCTTAGACCGCTTAAACGCTCAAAACCAGTTGGATGGGAGGATTTCGCTTGTCTTTTAAATGAGATAAAAGTCCCAGTGTCATGTATTGGTAACCCCTCAACGTTAGATTTTATTAATAAACTTAAATCTGCTGAATCAAACACGTCGCAAGCTTCTATTAGCGCTCAAAACTTATCAATAACAGAAAAAAACGCATCTACTCCTCTATCTACCAAACAAAAAACAAGATCTCAAAAGAAAGTTGATTGGGAGAAATGGACTCCTTATTAGACATAAATAGAATATACTACGATGTATCAAACCCAGCTGGATATAGTAGTTTAAATAATCTTGCAAAGGAAATGAAAGGTCAAATGAATAGAGGGGAAGTGAAAAAATGGTTGCAATCCCAAGAAGCGTACACTCTACATAAACCTGTTCATAAACGTTTTTCGCGTAACAAATACATCCTGTCTAACTACAATGAACTATGGCAAGCTGATTTAAGTGATATGCGTACTTATAGTCAATACAACGATGGTTATAAATATATTCTTTGTGTCATTGATGTATTTAGTAAATATGCATTTGCGAGAGCTATGAAAAAGAAGGATTCTGAGACGGTTAAAACATGTTTTGAAAGCATATTCGCGGAAGCAAATGCAACCCCTAGACATATTCAATCTGATAAGGGTACAGAATTCGTTTCAAAGGTGGTAAGAGATTATTTTACAAGTAAGAACATAAATTATTATACTACTAATAACCCCGACATTAAAGCTAGTATAGTTGAAAGGTTTCAAAGGACTCTTAAAACTAAAATGTGGCGTTATTTCACTCATAATAACACTTACAATTACACCAGTATATTACAAGACCTACTTTATTCATATAACCATACCTATCATTCCAGCATTAAAATGTGTCCAGTTGATGTTAACTCTAGTAATATAAGAACTGTTTGGTGTAACTTATATGAAAGAAAAAAATATAAACAACCGTCTTTAGAAATTGCAAAGTTAAATGTAGGTGATCATGTTAGGATAACTAAATATAAACATATATTCCAAAAGGGTTATGAAACAAATTGGAGTGATGAAATATTTGTCATTGATTCAGTTATCAATAGGTCTCCGTGGATTGTTTATACTTTAAAAGATTTGGAAGGCGAACCAATAATTGGTACATTTTATACCAAAGAATTACAAAAAGTGACCCATCACCCCTCCATCAAATATAAAATTGATAAAATAATACGCTCGCGCCGTATTGGTGGCAGAAAGGAATTGTTCGTGAAGTGGCGAGGTTATCCTAATAAATTTAACTCCTGGATACCGTCTTCAAGCCTAGAAACAATATGAGTGAAAACAGTTTTTACTTAACTTTATTGAGTAATAGCTCATCAGATTATTACACTGATAATACCACTGCGCATGTTTTAACAAAATTACCGAAAACCATTAAACTGGAAGGAGAATGGGTCGTGGGTTTAGTAGAATTCCAATACCCATGTTCCATGTATAATGTTCAAGAACATGAAAATACAATTTATATTAAAAGGAAAATTCGAGGACCTGCAGACAAGACAGATAAAATTGTTGATGCAAAAACTCACATACCAGCTACTTCGTATGATAGTATTGATCATTTTCTTGATGCATTCAATGAAAACCCACAACTAAAAAGCAAAGTTAAGTTTAGATATGACAAAATTACAAAAATGGTGGGGGTATCAACAGATAAAGAAATAGTCTCACTCACAACAACACCCATATTAAGTTTACAATTAGGTTTTCGACCGAGATCAAATTTAAAAGAAATGTCAATTGGAAAACATCCTGCAAATTTATACTTAGGTTTACCCTCACAAATCTTCGTTTATACTGATATCATTCATCCACAAGTAGTGGGGGATGTTATTACATCATTACTGAGAATAATACCATTAGATCCTACTAAATTTATCTATGGTGCTTACAAAACACATATTTTCTCACCTGCTCATTACGTACCCGTATTACGAAGAGAATTCGATACTATAGAAATAGATATAAGGACAACTACTGGAGCGAGAATACCATTCCAGTTTGGATCTTCTTGCGTGAAGCTACACTTTCAACGGGTAAAATGAATTATAAAAGATCATCTGTGTCCTGCCCGTATGAGCATTACTACTCACATCAAGCTGGTACGGGCATAGGTATTGTTTACAAAGGTGTACCATATCAACGAGGACATGGGATTGGGAGTTTCTTGGGTGGTCTTTTTAGGTCTGTGCTACCATTATTATCAAGTGGTTTTAAAACAGTGGGAAAAGAAACTTTAGACGCAGGAATCGGCCTTTTATCCGATATGGTAAATTCGCGACCAATGGATAGTTCTATTAGATCTCGATTTAAAGAAGCAAGCACCAACTTAAAAAGAAAAGCAGATGAAAAAATTGATTCTTTGATGTCGGGGTCTGGGTATAAAATGTCAACAAAAAGACGTGGACCAGTCATTAACCTAAAAGCATCGAAACGAAGAGGAGGTAAAAGACTTAAGAAAAATAATATTGAAGATATATTTTGTAACTAAAAATGTCTTTCTTACATAGTCATTCATGTGAGTGCGCCAAATCCGAGTTAGACTTATTTGCTCTACCATCAACTCAAACAAGCATTGAAAGTGGTCAGTGGATTCATTACAAACCAATTTCATCTCTAAGTGACGATGGCCCTATCGAGTTTCTTGTTCCCGGGTCAGGAGATGATTACATCGATCTATCACATACTTTGTTGCATATAAATGCCAAAATACTAAATCAGGATGGAACAAAAATAAAAGCTGATGCAAATGTTGCTCCGGTAAACAATTGGTTACATTCCCTTTTTAACCAACTCGATATTTATTTAAATCAGAAACTAATTTCACCTCCAAACAATACTTATGCTTACCGAGCCTACATGGAAAATCTGCTTAATTATGGTCCAGCAGCTAAAAAATCTCATCTGACTTGTGGATTGTGGTATGAAGATACTCCCAACTACATGGACACGGTTGACTCCAATAATAAAGGATTTCACGAAAGAATGGAGTTTGTTAAAGAAAGCAAGGAAGTTGAAATGATCGGTCACTTGCATGGTGATATATTTAACCAAGAGAAATTTCTGATGAATGGTGTAGAAATACGTGTTAAATTAGTCCGTTCGAAAGAAACATTCAATTTAATTTGTCATAAGGATGGTAAATTTAAAGTACAAATAACAGATGCCAGTCTCATTATCAGAAGAGCAAGAATAAATCCGAGTGTATTATTAGCTCATCAAAAAGTACTAGCATCAACAACTGCAAAATATCCAATAACAAGAGCGGAAGTTAAGGTTCTAACATTACCCACAGGTATACAAGGTAAAACGTTGGATAATATATTTCTCGGGCAAGTTCCTAAAAGATGTATTATTGGATTTGTTTCAAACTCTGGGTTTAATGGTAATTTAGCTATAAACCCATTCAATTTTCAACATTTTCATATGAATTCATTTAGTTTGTATGTAGATGGACACGAAATCCCTTCTAAAACTTTGCAACCCTCATTTAACTCTTCAGGTTTAATAGCAACTGCTTACCATACTTTGTTTTCTGGAACTGGTATTCATTTCCATAACGAAGGTAATGCTATAAGCAGATCAAACTATGTGGGTGGTTATTCTCTATTATGTTTTGATTTGACTCCTGATTTATCTGCAAGTTCAACTTCACACTGGAATCTTGTAAGACACGGGAGTGTTCGAATCGAAGTTCGTTTTGATGCAGCTTTAAGTACTACTATCAACTGTATTGTGTATGCTGAATTTGATAACATAATTGAAATAAATAAAAATCGAGATATCACTGTAGATTATAACAGTTAGTAATTAAATAAATACAATGCATTCACACAATTTTATCATTATCCATCGAACATTAACTGTAAAACCATCAGTGTTTAATTAATTATTTTTTATAATAATTATGGATTCAAATGAAATACAATTTTGTATGAATAAAATAAACCCGAGGTTTAAGTCAAATGTTTTTGCTGCAAACCGTATACCTGTTTGGGTAAATTTACCTGCTTTTATTATAAGCAACTTGGACCCGGATTCAAAGCCTGGCTCTCATTGGATCGCAATATACATTGATGTGAATGGATCTGGTGAATACTTTGACTCTTTTGGCCGAAAGCCTACCGGTTATCATAGGTTATTTTTAAATAGAAACTGCAAGAGGTGGTTTTATAACCATAAATCACTTCAAAATTATTTTACCTCCGTTTGTGGAGAGTACTGTTTAGTTTATCTTTATTTTAAGCTTCAAGGGAAAAAAATGTCTGAGTTTTTACATTTTTTTTCTGATAATTCTTTGTGTAATGATTTAGTTTTAAGGAATATGTTTAAACGATTTTTTGTGAAATAAAATAAAGTGTACAATGAAATAATGTTTTTTATTTATAAACATAAGCTTATACAAACATGGTTATACATAAACACTGTATTACAATAAAGACATTAAAAAAAAGAGGTTAAAGCTAAACGTTTATGAGTATGCTAAAACTAATTAAAATATCCTACTACCTAAGACATATATAGTAAGGGGGAAAGAAACTAAATAATTACAAAAATAAAAAACTTAATCTACACAATCACAATTCATATCACTGTTTCTTATTGTCTATAAAATATCTCACACAGCTGTCCTTAGAAGATATTTGCTTTGTAGCGTTAAATATTATATTTTTAGCACTCTGTAGTTCACAATCATCTTCTAGAGTGAAATATTTTAATCTCATGTCTGCATGTTTCCAGTGTTCCGTGGGTGGGATGTTTTTAATTTTTTGCACGTCATATATCTCGATTTTAATTAAATGAGATGCATACGCCCCGTCATCATGTCCAGTCGATAAGTTGGAGACGCCATCCGGATAACTTTTACTCACATTAGAAGACCGCTTTTTTAATTTTTATGACGAAGACTTTACACTGTTTTTTAGGTTGTTCAAAGAAGCTATCAATATTATTTGCTGCACGTTTCTTTGCGATGGCTTGTTTAATCTTCAAACCAACCGTACCTTCTTCATCGCTTGATTCGTCTTTATTTTCCGGGTAGTAATAATTCTTGAAAGTATTTTCAGATAACTGAAACAATGTCAAACAATAATTTATTTAAACACTCACATACACAATTACACAATAGTTAAAAAATGTTATCAACACAATTAAATAATTAAAGAGTAACAGTATTTGAATACTTACATCCATTATCACAAGTATTAGTAAAAACTTCGATATGTAGAAACTTAGAGCTCTTAACTGAACTGGAGATCCGAAGACACTATATAAAAGAAGCCACAGACTCGGCCTTTTTATATAAATTTGGGTTAAAAAAAACCTTACGGCGCTGGTGGGGAAAGACGACCAAGGCAAGTCTGAACAGGATTTCGGAGTGTGTTACCTGCTGTCCGATTTTTTGTTTGCAACCGAAGTAATGGAACAAAAGATTGAATTATCAAAAGAATTTAAACGACATTTTTGTTTGTGTATTCTCTTTTTATAAAAATCACGTGTAACTTCAAAATCTAATGATTTATATGTTTCTTGGAAACTAATACAAAGTATTTGATCGCCTTCTTCAAAGAAAAAATTATAAAAGCTATTGTTTAAGAGCAGTCTTTATAACAAACACTTAAATAGAAAAATGAAAAAACCTTTGTCTAATAAATTTCTTAGATCACAAGAACTGTAACAATACATTTCAGGGGGCGTTTTATGACTTTAGAAGGATAAAACTCAACATATAAAAAATAAAAGGAAACAATAAATCCCTTGAGAACATGAAACATAATGGACCTTTATAAATAACGCAATCAACCCCTTATAATAATGAAAGCAAGTAGACAGAAATTGCCGTTTGAATCATGTCTGTACAAGTTCATCTTCTATCTTCAATACAGACGTAATTTTAACCAAAACCCAAAATATTAAAAATAATAGGAAACAATGAATCCCTTGAGAGCATAAAATACAATATACCTACGGTTGGCCAATAAAGCAATCACGCTGTTATAACAATGATTTCAAGTACACAAATATTGTCACATTAGATCACAATATTTGGAATTATATCAAGTCAGTTAACAAGGGAATTTAAAGCTTAAAAATAAATACAAATAACATACTATTAGTTTAGGTATTATCATATTAAAAAACAAATTAAAATGTGTATGTAAAAACAAGCTGTATAATAAATCAGAGGTACTAAGTTTGGGTAGATATGCTTAATTCAAACTATAAAATAAGATCGCAAGTATGTAACTTACTCACTACAAGAGGTATGAAATAAGATAGGATAAATATATATCAAAAATAAAACTGTATTAATTAAATGATGATATCAAACATATTTAAAAGTGATAAAGGACTAATACGTTTGAAAAATATTAATTAAGTCAGATATTTAATTAAAACTGACAAAGGTTCAGGAAGTTTGATAAATATTAATTAAAGTATGACATCAAAATGAATACCTAAAATATATTAAAGGGAATAAGGAGAAGTAAGTTAAAATACCATTTGACAAACATTACGTAGTATCGCTATTGATCGAAATGGAGACTGTACGCATAGTAAAGAAAGTGTAGGTATGGAAACCCTGTATGACCTAATACCTATACCTATGAATAGTCTAGATTATTCCAGAGCTATATCTGTACGTGATTAAAATACCTATAGCACACGCAAGGTCGCAAGGTAAGGGTTGTATGAACGAAGACTGTACACATAGTAAAAAAGTGTAGGTATGGAAACCCTGTATGACCTAATACCTATACCTATGAATAGTCTAGATAATTCCAGAGCTATATCTGTACGTGATTAAAATACCTATAGCACACGCAAGGTCGCAAGGTAAGGGTTGTATGAAACGAAAACTGTACACATAGTAAAAAAGTGTAGGTATGGAAACCCTGTATGACCTAATACGTATACCTATGAATAGTCTAGATTATTCCAGAGCTATCTATATCTGTACCTGATTAAAATACCTATAGTACTATCACGAAAAGAGAAAGGCAAACGTAAGTCGCAAGGTAAGGGTTTTATTATGGTCCTGAACCCGTGCTCCGAGAACAATGGGAGTCGGGAGTCGAAGGCACAACACAATAAGACAATAGAGATGCGAGCGAAGGGTTTTATTGGGGTGTAATTAAGCGTGCTTTGTGCATGTAGAGAGCCACAGAAGTCGTACAAGGAGTGTTTTGACAGTGTGGAGACATAGCGCAAACGTTCTAAGTGACCCGGTATTTGTTTTTTTTTTTTTTTTTTTTTTTTTTTTTTTTTTTTTTTTTTTTTTTTTTTTTTTAGGTTTGAACGTACGGGCACACGGGTTTGGGCGGGCGGCAGGCTAGGGCGGGGCTGGTACCGGCGCTTTCCTTCTACTACCATCGTCGCGGTCGCATCGACGCAGCGCCATCTATGATGACTTTTCACCGGCCTTCCCCGTATTATCTTTCACCTGAACCAGATTATACATCATGTTCTATTTTCTATTGTTGGGAATTGACTTACTTGCATTCCTCTTTGTGGGCTTCAGAAAATTTTCGCATAAGAACTTCCCACTGTGACACTCGTTTTTCGCCACTAAACAGAAAATAATAGAATTACTTATAAAGATGACTTATAACTGCATATTTTTGCTTACTGCTGTTTTAATTAATCCTTATATCAAATAGACGGGACTATCAAACTCTATTGATTTTTACATTTTTTTTTCTAGGCAATAGAAAATTATACTGATTTCAAGGAAGTTCTATCAATTCTATAGTATAGGAAATACAAAATGTTTATAACCGTTAGTATAATCTCCTCTTGTCCTGGGATTCACTACAGTTTACTTACTATTAATATTTTTTACTTGTAATTTTCTATCAGTGTAATATTTGGTATTTATATCCAGAACAAAAATCGGCTGTGGAAGACTGTTTCATTCTAGGTTTTCACAAGGCCTTTCTAAAGTGTCCGCAACACACATGCCTGCTCCAGACGTCTATTCCGATAAGGAATTGTAGAAATTAAAAACTGGCAACATCGTAGTGTCGTTTCGTTTTCTTAGATTGATTTGAAAGGGACGTACGATGTTGCCACTTAATAATTTCTACAATTTCTTGTCGGAATATATTTAGCTAAACTTTGCTGTTCTCTGCCTTTAGTTAGGTTTTAACATCTATACCTATTATTATGCTCTTTATTTATTTTTCGCCTTAGTAATAAAGGTAAAATACAAAAATACATCAAAAACACACAAAAACAATAAAATCATTATAAAAAATCTAGGGTGCCGCCGGCAACGGAGCAAGGCCCAGGCTGCCGGTGGTCAGGGCCGCAGAGAGAGGGACCTTCGGACTATACGCGCCGTGTCCAGGATTACCGCCTTCTGAATCTGATCCTTGATCCAACCACAACCCCGTAGCGAAAGCCTCTCAAGATGTTGGTCGAGACTCTTCGCTATGAGACCGTTCGCAGAAACAACTATCGGCACAATGATCGCCGAATTGATCTCCCACATGGCGGTTACCTCGTGAGCTAAGTCTAATACCTGTTATCATTATTATGGCTGTTTAATAAACTGATACTAGATTCAGGTCAATGAAACTAGCTGGCTATCTAATCTACGTACATATTATAATATTTATAATTATAATCAACAAATGTCAGTCGAGGTAAGTGCATCTACCCGAATATAACCGAAAATAAAGCTTTAAAGGCCGTTCCACTCTGATCATCACTTTTCACGTCGCGTCACGATCTTTTCATGCCGCGGTTTTATCAACGGTAGACGCTCTTGCCTCGATTGACCTGACGTACCTCGCAACTGATGTTTTTAGCGTATCCTTTTCATTTTCACACTGAAAAAGTAACATAGCCAATATAAACTGTGAGTTAATCAAATATACCAAATTGAAAACGCATTTTTTTTCAAGACATTGGCAAAATATGCCATTTTCGTAAGGACCAAATTTGTTAATCTGATAGCCCCTTAGCTGTTCTATCAGCTAAGTCGTTGAAGGGAAATTTAACCATTTGATACGGATTAGTTATCAATATAATCTTTGTGTACAAAAATGACGATGAATAATGAATAAAAAGTGACGAAGGGCTTCGGTGTCCAGGGCTAGAATTCATCCAGCATCTTTTTATAAAAAAAATTACCCCTAGTCGAACGAACGAAAAGTCACGTGAAAATCTTACAAAAGAATGTGTGTAAACTGAAGAGGACATTACAAGTCTTTGTTTATGGCGTGAAGTTCAAAAGACATATTTAAATTCCAAAATTAGTCCACTAGATGGCAGGCCCTAGAACTTGCAAGAGTACTGAGGCTACAGATAACAATTGTTAAGCTGCACAGTACTGCATCTATGTCAATTTCAGTAGTTAAGTCTCCTAGCTAGTTGATGACAACAGTGATTATGTGAAATAGTTTCAGTTTTCGATTTAGATCACAAGATGGCAGACCCTTTGACGCGCACGATCCCTTTATTTTCATTCATCTGGCGTTGTCGATAAATGATTGCCACTATACTCCCAGGTAATTTGGTGACTCTCTATGCAGCTCAATATCATTTATTATCGACAGTGCATGTATTCGAGCGCACCATATTCTGAGCATATTTAGGTATGCATGGTCGGATATAGCAATAAAATAATCCTGCATACGTAATGCCCTAAGCTAGTAGGTTGACGATCAATTACTCTTGCATAATTGATTGACAAGATAAATCCATCATAAAGATATTTACGTCACTCTGGACGCTAAGTGAAATTTACCGCCTTAGGGCGCAGAGGCAAATCTCAATTCACACCCAGGAGAAGACGTAAAATTATGTACGCACCACGGGCGGTAATGAAGAAGGCCTCAGATCGCTTGTTTATGGCCCTTACCTTCGGTTCGGGCCACAAATGCCAGCGATCTGGGCCCTTCTTTATTTTACCGCCCTAGGTACGTAATGTACTAATAGCTACTAGCTACTTGGAGATGAAGATTGGAAGAAGAGGACTTGAGGAAGAGTATTTTCGTTTTAAATGTCCCTTCATTTTCATAAATTTATTCCATAATCTCTGACTCATATTCACTTACAAAGGTATCAATTATAATATGCTAAACATTGTATTTTAAGGACCGAACCATTAACATCTGGTGATGAAAAGCAAACATTGGTGCTACGGAGCGCGGAGACAAAAGCTTCATTATTCTATTCAAAATAATCTAGTTATGTAGTTCGCATAAACCGATTATGAATCTTGTGTTATGAATATGATGAGATATTCTATACAAAAGATGTGAGGCAATCATTAGAGGAATTATATAAGTTTTATTTGTATTAGATGATATTATATGTCTGAATTTAGATTTAGAGCTTGTGTTGGTTGTGTTGATTGAAACGTTTAGATCCAATGGAATCGTTATCTAATTATATATTTTAATACTGATGTGTAGAAAGTGCAATTTCAACCGAGTGTCAGTAATTCTCAAACACGAGCAAATAAAGGGTATTTTGCGTTAGCACGAATTGATAAATAGTCGTTCAGCTCAGACATTTTAATACCATGGAATTTTTTTTAAGGCCGTGGTCTCCTATTTTATGCTGTACGCGGCGTCTGACGACAGCGTCAACGTTCCTATACAAAAAGACGCCAACGTGGACGTCTGAAACAGATCACAACAGTACATCTCTATGGCCTGATTTACACTTGTAAGTTTTGCTTACGTAAGTAGGGACGCAGCTATGAGTTAGAATGAGATACGAATATCTCCATCTCATTCTCGCCAATAGCTTCGTCCCTACTTACGTAAGTAAAACTTACAAGTGTAAATCCAGCCTATAGTAAGCATTGTGACGCAGACGCTGTAAGCAGCAGATGGCGTTTATAGGAGACCATAGCCTAAGCGACTAATCTTTTGAACGCCATATTTGTCATATTCGAAAATGTCACGCACACGTCAACAGAATTGACTGGATTTCTACTAGGCCTCGCGTTCGTGTCCGGGTTTCGTGTAAATAGGTAAGTATCTAAATGTTTCCAACACCCGTTTCCAAACTATACGACCAAGCTACTTCTAAATCATCATCATCATCAATTATTTAAGAGCTGGGCTCTTGGCGATGGAGCATTTCAGATGGAGCAATGCCTGTCTGTCATATGCCTTCTCCTTTACAGCCTGATACGACACGACGTTTATTTTTTCCTTGACTTGATCCATGTATGCTCTCCTTGGCTTTCCTGACTTCCTTTCTGCTTCAACTCTACCTTCTATGATGTTCTTAATAAATTCTTCATGTCGTACCAGATGTCCTTCTTCTCCTATTGTCTAGGGTTCTCAACAAATTTCTCTTAATTTCACTTCTGAATGAACGTGTATAAAAGGAAAGGAAAGAGGAAGGACGTGCATGAAAGGACACATTGTGTTATTGCGCTTGGAAAGTCAGCACTTAGTTAGAATGGTCGGACTTTAGGTGATAAATTAACTGTTTTTCTTCATGGAAACGCTATTACGATGGTACTAAACCTTAGAAAGGGAGATTTCTCTTAGTTAATATAATCTGGAATTGTCATTCAAGTCGCGTCTCGGTCACGGTCAAAACGACGCAGGCGCATGCATTATGGACGAGATAGCTAGGTGTTGTTCCAATCACTTAACTTATTCCTTGTAAGGAAGTAGTGCTTTAGGAGGATCTTGCGGTTAATACACATTATGTATGAATGTAACATGTGTACAGACAATATTTATACAAAATTGCGTTCCTCCATGATAGTTGCGGGTAAGTTGGCTACCAAAACTACCGAGCCGTTCACCGTCTGTCGTACCGTCACACCGTACACGGCACCGTGCCCCGGCAAGACGCCGTGCCGTCTCACGGTGGCGGCACCGCGTCGTTACACGGTGGCCGGTGCCGTACCGTAGACATGTGTCCACGCCCTTAGTGTCATGTTCGTTCGCTTTACCTCTAGTCAATATAAGTATGATTCTTATATTGGCTTGGGGTTTATGCTACTGGAGGTTTCGAGGTATGGTAGCCGGGAGAAAATCCAGGACCCTTCCACGACCAGACATAATAAATTTGACGATTGGAATGCTCCTACCGAGCTTGAGCTTGCAGCGAGATCTGTTAAAGCAAACTCGCTTAAATCTCTGAGTGAATTAAGATGTAACGCGACTTACGTTCACATGATAGCACTGTGCAACCCGAATTAACAAGCAGAGACAATCGCAAAAAAAGAATAAACTGAGTCCCACTCCGTTCAACGCCATCTAGCAAAGGCTTAAATTTTAGAGGAACAAGATTGTTCATAAACAGTAAACACCATTAGTCCTCTTGTTTCCTTCGTCCTTGATATTATATTTAATTTTGCAGTGTAGGTATCAAAATCAAAATCTTTTATTTGTCCAGCTTAGGTTACATGATGTTATTGTACAATTAAATCTTCACTATGTGGCGCCTTACGGCATACAAATTTTGAGAGAATGGGTCAGCTTCAGGCCTAAAATTTAAGTAACAATTATATAATGCTCATATTTACATGTCATTATCTTCTAAAAATTCATTTACAGAATAAGTAGTAATTTTTTCGAACTAAGAATAATTTTAACATACCTTTAAATTTATTTAGATGCTGAGATTTAAAATATTCTGGCAATTTATTATATAGTCTAGGTGCCATTCCAGCTACATTCTTATTAAACAGCGCCCTATCGGGTATGAAAGGATCTAATATTCTGTAAGTCTAAGTTATCTTCTAGTCTAAGTCTAAGGGCCAGTTGCACCAACCACTTTTGACGGACTCATCAGCGTCAACCGGCAGATTACTATGAAAATTTCCATACAATAAAATTTAGCGTACGTTTTAACGGTGACAGACAGTTTGGTGCAACCGAGCCTAAGTCTATCTCACTGTAATTCTAAGTTATACATACATCACAATCCGTTCCACCTATTGCCGTAGACATTTTTGTCTTGAATACTCTGCGTACACTTTATAAGCAGATTACAATTCTCAGCTTGAATGCGTGGCTTAGCTGTAACAAATATTTGCAAAAAATTGATATGTAAACATTTTTTGATGGTTGAAAATTGTTCAGCTTGCAATGTCGCCTCCGAGAGCAAAACACAATTAAGGAACTTTAAAAAACTCTAGCGAACCATACTCCACAACATGCAATGATATTTTACTATGAATGGGTTATACTCTAACATAATGAGCACAAAAAATGCTGCCTTTATTTGGTAACCTAACAATAATTCTGTTATATTTATCTGTATTGACTTGACAATCATTACATCTGTATCACTCTCGTTGTTAGAGAATTACAGTTTGTCTCTTTCTCACGCCCGGTGACGGGGGCTCAATAGCACGTCCGCATTACTCGCTTGCTAGTGTACTACTAGAGATAATTCACTCATTTTAAGCGCTTCACTTTTAGAGCGTGCATAACCCATCTGTCGTTATTATATATCATAGAAAACATGTGCTACAGACCACCTCCGTATCCTCAAAACGACAATTCGTTTTTTTGAGTAACTTTTAATAGTTAACTATTTAAGCTAGTCCGTAATTAATTGTCTTATAGTACATTACGTACCTAGGGCGGTAAAATAAAGAAGGGCTCAGATCGCTGGCATTTGTGGCCCGAACCGAAGGTAAGGGCCATAAACAAGTGATCTGAGGCTTTCTTTATTACCGCCCGTGGTGCGTACATAATTTTACGTCTTCTCGTGGGTGTGAAGTGAGATTTGCCGCTGCGCCCTAGGGCGGTAAATCTCACTTAGCGCCTAGAGTGACGTAAAAATACTTAAATGATATTTGTTTGCGGTGTTAGGCGGCCTTGTTTGCAAATGTTATAAGTTGTATAATAAAAAGTAACGCCTTATTTTATTCATCCCGAACCGCACGCCGACAATCCATGTATCAATAGGTACCTGTTTTTAAATACAGTCACTAACCTATTTGATAAATCGTAAACACTTCTCCGTATCTTTTCTATAAAATGTAAACCTTAAAAATTATCAAATATAAATAAGTCCGTCACACCAACGAAAATATAAACAAATCATGCTTGACTTTGAGGGAATGTGACAGTTTTGTTTACGTTTGAAAGTTTTATTTTATAAATAATGAATCAGAATGTCTATGAATAGGTTCTATATTATAATAAGTAGTAGTACGCCTCGAACTGAGAACTCGCGATTTACTTGCAAACGAGTTGACCAATATAACAAGACCCCAAGGAGGATTTTTTTTCTCCTTCTAGCTCCATAGCCACTTGATCGATCCTGCTCATATACGAACTTACAAATTTTATGTATCTCTGCTACAGCCCCAAGAATTTTCATAAAGATCAGAAAAACGTTACTAAAGTTATCGTCAGACAAACTCTTCTTCCTAGCGTTTATCCCGGCTTGGGGTCCGCTTGACAACCTAATCCCATGAATTGGCATAGACACTAGTTTTTACGAAAGCGACTGCCATCAGACCTTCCAACCCAGAGCGGAAACTAGGCTTTTTTGGGATTAGGTCCGGTTTCCTTACGATGTTTTCCTTCACCGAAAAGCAACTGGTAAATATCAAATGATATTCCGTACATAAGTTCCGAAAAACTCAGTGGTACGAGCCGGGGTTTGAACCCGAGACCTCCGGATTGAAAGTCGGACGTCTTACCGCAAGGCTACCAGCGCTTGTGTATCGTCAGACAAACTATCGAAATCAAAAAGCCATCCAAATGCCGAGACGTTCAGTAGCCAGGTGACAGTTCGGTCTGGAGTTGTTTGTAAGAACTCACTTCGCTTACGCTCCGCGAGTTCGATTATAAAGAAGATCGTTTACACGGTCACTCAAACTAGTTCAGTATTTTCCTATACACACATACACTATACTATGTGTGTCCAAGACCATAATAAAATAATACACATATTATGTATGTACAGTGTATACATATGTTTGACATGCATCAAGCGTCGAATTCAAAAGAAAACATCCGAACAAGGGCCTTTGTCGCAACACGTATTGTCCAAACAATGTTTAATTAGCTACGATATTGTACGATTCGATTCGGAGAAAGTTGTACCAACTAGTCTGTTGCCTGTCCAACACAATTTAAAACTATAATAATTCAAAATACGAACATTCTAGCAATTTTCTCGTTGCGCCGTTTTCAACTGCCAATTTGGTTTTTACATAATTTTATTTAGCTTGACCCATTATATTTGTTTTTATGTCATTATACGCAACAAATCTTTACAGTTAAGAGTCGCCAGGACGTTCGCGTTCCCATACAAACGTAGTTCAGTTCTCATTTTAAAACGACATGCTTTAGAACCATGAAATTTGGCATGGGCATTCTAGTAGTACAGATCTAGGTCGGACATTCGTTTTCATTGCTAAAAATTATATAATGCTGCCGTCCTGCCCACAGTTCTATTTTGCTACCGAAGTTTATATGAGCGGTGAATATGTCACTGATGACCATCATTATTTTAAATGTCTTAGGGAGAAGGTTAGGACAACCTTACAATCAATAGGACACTGACGTTCACCATTAAAGTACTACACTAGACTCTAATGGAGAACCACAGGGAGCAGAAGATGACGATGTGTATCGAGAACGCCATCCGAAAAGCCGAAAATGTAATGGGATAACAGATGCGAACGCAGTCACGTAAAGATTTCCACACATTTATCTAAGTTTCTATTGGTGTTGCCAACAATCTGTTAGCTAGTTCCACAATTTAACAGAATGAATTATAAGACGCCTTGTGGTCACCACTCTTTGGCGCTCCCATACTCATTTAGTAAAAGACGCCATTGTGTGGTCAAGTTTTTGTAAATACTGAATTAATACTTCATGATGCGATGTCAGTAGGTATGTGATCCAGCGGGGAGCTCATTTTATACTAGGTACATGCTTAATTTGAGCTCTCGACTCGCCTATTTCGTTAGTGATTGTGTTGTGATACCCCTTGTAAATGAATTCAGGAGAGCTGTAGCTTTATTTAAATGTAACGATGGCCGCCCCCAGTGAGGTTACGAGTACATTTGTTATTTTTGTTATTTGTTGTCCTACTTGTTACAGAAGAAGCGAGGGTCAGGACTATATTGCAAATTGGTTTTATTTTTTACATTGTATTCTTCGAATGTAAATACGATTTGAGGTTGGGAACGGTAGAAAAATAGAAAAAGAAAAACATATAAGCAAATTGATACAAAAAAGAACTGCGCGCGCCAACCCGCCTGCCAAGCGTGGCGCGTATGGCGAACCCCCCCCCCCCCCTTCTAAGGGGAGGCCTATGTTCAGCAGTGGACGTCTTATGGCTGAAATGATGATGATGATGAATTTGATAAAGGTTAACAAAGTGCAGTTTTAATATTGGTACCATTCTTCATTAAAACAGTCTTCAACCTACAAAAAAATCATAAGAAATAATTATAATTAAACAAGTTAAAGAGTAAAACAAAACTTTAGACTTAAGTAGGTAGTAGGGACACCTGGCGCGATCACAGCCTGACATTTGGGGGACACACTTATGCAGAAATAATTTTCCCATTTTGAGGGGATCAGTAAAAAAAAAGTCAATTTAAAATGTACGATTTTGTCTCGGACCGCGCCTGAGGTACACCGGAATTATGTTTCGCTCGTCGGCCTTTCAGGAATTCTGGCTGGGTCAAGCTTACGCGGTCAATATAAGTCGTTTGGCAAGTAATAAGTGTGTTATACCTCAGGTTATCCATATAGGTACCTAACAATACACCCCTTGACGATACGTGTCTTTGCAATTTATGGCATTCGTTATGAAGAGTCCGGTAATGACTTGAAAACGCGCGAAGATACGAGGTTTACACAGTAACCTCACCGCAGGTGCAGAGTTCTAGGAACCGCGCGCGCACGAAACTTACAACCGCATTGAACAGTATTGATACTTTAGTAGCTCTTGCGTTATCAGAAATTTTGTTGGGAAAAAACTTTGGGTTTTGTTAAGTAAGTAAATTTGATAACCGTTTAATATATCCTAATATTATTATAACTTGTTTTGTACTACCTAAAGACGAAGGTATTTAAATGTATACGCACATATTATATTATATACGCGGTATTAAATGCCCAGACTGACTGACAAATTTATTAACAACGAGCCGAAACGACAGAAACTAGAAAGTTGAATTTATCAGAATTGATTACATTTATAATGTGTAGGTATAACTAATAAGAAATGATTTTGAAAAAAAAAAACTTTAAGGAGTATTGAATGTGCCGAAAATTTTAAGTCATAGGCTTCAAACTGCGTTAGGTACTACCAATTAAAAATAATAAAAGTGATTTCAGCGTTTTTCAAAATTCAACCTCTAATGGTTCAAAGTTTGTAAGGAAATAGAAGGTGACTGTGTATTAAATTGTATTCGTACCTACTGTTGGCGTACTTAAATTGTATTCGTTTTTATTATTAAGTGTGACATGTTTTATTAATAAATTCTTATTTGGACGTAGTTACGCGAAAACGTTCCAACCCACAGCGACCCCATTTTGAGATAAACGCAATTTTGTGTTTTAGCGGTACACTTTTTCCCTGTAATTATTTCAGGCAAATACTATTGGTTTTACTGTGGAATGCCAAACTGGTTATTGAATGATATGCATATTTTTTGTAAATACATAATACAAGGGGCATATAAATAGGTAAAACGAGTTTGAAACGTTTTTGCTAAATTCAATTTTGTATGAACTTTGTTAAATAGTAATTATGCATAAACGTTCCAAAACGAATTAAAGTGTATTATTTTATAAATATATCTAAAATAAATGTAATATGTTAAAATTTGTTTTCACACTACGATGCCAGGTAGGTCCGCGGCGGCGTTTCCAATGAAAAAGGAATAATATGGAAATGGCATATCAACGAAAAATGTGAGGTCGCTACAGCTCACAAGACACAACATGGCGGTTCATAGTGCTTCCAAGAAGATTTCACTGTGTAAGGTTTTGTCGATAAATCGATATCGATAGTGACCAAGGCCTCACAGGCCACAAGGCCTCACCGCAGTCTACACTTTTGTTAAATACAATTGCCAAGGCAGGGGTTACTATTTCAAGTAGGGATTTGACAACATCGACAGAGACCCCCCAGAAATAGCCAATTTTTTTTAATAGGTACTTATCAGTAAATAATTATTATTCAGATAAGATAATTCGTGTGGATTTCACCGGTTGAGCCGTTTTTGAGTTATCACTCAAAAACCCATAGTGAAAGCACGTGACTGGCATGACGTAAGCGCCGCCAAGTTTCCCGTAAGAAACGACCTTTTGAATTAATGAATTGTAACAGGCCGGCAACTACGGAACCCTACACTAAGCATGGCCCGATATGCTCTTGGCCGGTTTTAATGAATGGTGCAAATTCAATTGAAAATTAATCTAGGGATGATAAAACCTGTTGAATTATGCAATAACATTTAGTTGATAGGATGCAAAATGATCCAAATATCCAAATAAAGTGCACATTAAATTACATTGAGCATGGCCCGACATGCTCTTGGCCGGTTTTATAAGATATTTTGAGACACTTACGTCCTTTGACTATGAAACGACAACATTTTGCGATAACTCAAAAACGACCGTTTTTTTAAAATATAGTTTTCATTGAAACTGCTAGGCCTTACTTCTATGAATGTTCTCATATTTTGTACACGGTACAAAAATTACAAGGGCGGGTCAGACCCTTATTCAGACATTATTTCCGAAAGTTCGAACTTTATAAAAAAATGTTTCAAGTTCCCTATTTTTTTTAATGACCAATCCAACGACACCCCGCACAATTTATAGTGTTGAAGCGAAAAAACACACTGAACACCCTCGGGGTGGAAATTTCCAAAATGCTGAAAGTCCGTTGTATAAATAATCTTCCTACAATGTTTTAAGTCTCTAGCGTAAAAAAACTTTTCCATATAAGATAATAATAATAAATAAACATTGTACCCCTAATTTACCCCCTCAGATGGCAAATTTTCCAAAACGCTATAACTTCTTTTTTGTATCATAATAGTAATTTTCTTACAAAGTTTGAAGTCTACAGCGTAAAAAAAGTTTCCCATATAAGATAATAATAATAAATAAACATTGCACCCCTAATTTACCCCCTCAGATGGCAAATTTTCCAAAACGCTATAACTTCTTTTTTGTATCATAATAGTAATTTTCTTACAAAGTTTCAAGTCTACAGTGTAAAAAAAGAATTGCACCCTTTCAAGGCTGGAACTTTCCAAAATGTTAAAAGTACTTTGTTTTATTCTAAGAAGTAATCTGTCTAAAAATCCCCATATAGTTTCTAGTTCTAGTAGTTCGTCGGCTTCTATATATACGAGTATAGATTAACGTACCCTAAGATCAAGATCATTTGCAGCGCTCTATATTTACAAGTCGAAATAAGGTCAGTGACATTATTTTATAACAATTACGAAATATCTCAATAAAAATTAATTTAAAATGAATTCTAACGGTCCCAAAATGTCAACGACTGGGCAATATTTTTTTACTCCCAATTTACAGGTGCCTTCGCGCTCTCGAAGTTACGAAATCATTATTGCGCGGAGCGACACACGTCCTGTGTCTGTGAGCTCGGAGAGCGGACTGACTGCGCCGGCGTTGCTCCGCATAATTTATTGCAAGTTTTAGGTTAATTTGAAGTGCTCTATTTACGAATATTTACTATGAAATGGTATATATATTTTACATTATTTGGGTTCATTATGAGCTGAAGTTTAGGTTTTTATTCTTGTTTTTCACAAATAATCATGTATTTAGCCACAAACTGCGGTTATTCTTCGTGTATTCTTGCCGAAACTTGTCGGATTTAAATGTTATTTTTCCGATCAAATTTGTATGCAACCAGTATAATATTTTATACTTATTCCATATAAGACTATCAATCTAATATTATAAAAAAAAAACTATAGCAATACGACTTCAATAAGATCTTGAAATCGATATCAGTCCGAACCTCTCCGAGCGAAAATTGGTAAAACACTTGTTCGGAATAGGTCGATTATTCAAAATACAATAATAATATAGAAAAAATATTACACTTATTCACTTTCTATTGAAACGATATTTCAATTAATACATTAAAATTTGTAGATTTAGGCCTCTTTATTGGCTAAATCATGTCAAAAAGTTGAGCGAAATTGAAGAAAAACATTACCGGACTCTGAAGCGACGGCGGTAAAAGAAAAGTATTAATAAAGTTTTATAGAGGAATAAACCTCTCAACGGCTCGATTGTGATCTTTCTATGCTTAGAATAATGACACCTAGAAAGCTAATGACAGTTGAAGTGAAGCCAACTTTTACACGACTGCCAAAAAGGAGAGTATTGTTTTTACTACCTATTCTGAAAAGTTTTCCATATATACGGATCACTCTTTCCCAATGTTTGTAATATCTAACGAAAAAGAATAAAATTAAGTTAAGTACCTATTCAAATTTTAGCTTCACTTCTTCACGCATGCCGATTTCTTATTAATATTTATTAATATTTCTTATTATTATATGTGATAGTGTATTTGTAGAAAAATGATAAGGGAACATCACTATTTGCTTGGCCAATTTTTAGATAAATGATTGAAATATTTATGGAGTATCAGACCATATTTTATTTTAAATATCAATACCTGACAGTTGGAACATCACGAGTTCCATCATTCCGATAATTGATCTTTGGACAACTAAATCATAAGCGGAGTACAGTCGCCATCAAATATATCGTAGCGGCCATGGTAGTCAAAAATATCTGACCATGAACTTTATCGCCTTGACAATAGAGGCGGTGTTCAGATATTTGTGACCACCTTGACCGCTCCGATATATCTGATGGCGACTGTACGAGCATTTGTGACTTCTAGTTAAATGTATTTTCTGTAACTTTATTAATCCAGGTTTCTAGGACTTATTATTATAAGTTAGCTATGCTCATTTAATGCCTCAAGGCATGGATGAACGTGGAATCATAACTTTTATGTTTACGGATGTCCTTTATTCAAGTGTGTAGGTAATTAACTATAGTTCAACCACACTAGTTTACAAATAAACAGCCTCCCACAGTTATCATCTCATCAGTTTCAGTTATTCCATTGGAAAAAAACCGGCCCAGAGCATGTTGGGCCATGCTCAGTGTAGGGTTCCGTAGTTACCGGCCCGTCACAAACCATCCACTCAAAAGTCTGTTGTTTATATGATATTTTGGGATACTTACGTCATTTTACTATGCGGCACTTACGAGTACGTCCTTTCACTATGCGTTTTTGAGTTATAACTCAAAAACTACTAAACCGATTTTATTCCATATAGTCCATCGAACATTCATTGAAAGTAAGTACTTATTAGGCCTCACTTTTGTGAATTTTCTGCAAGCACGGTTCAAAAGTTAGACTGCCCTGTTTTAAACTTTAGGAGCTATTATTTACGAAAATATTATTTTATCCAAAAACTCTCTTAGAAGACCCTTATTCTTTTTGAAAGACCTAACCGACGTTAGGTACTCCACACGATAGACTTGTAGCTAAAAAAAATCACCCCCACTTCATGTGTACGGAAGGTACCCTAATAAAAAAATATTTTTATTCTACCACTTTGTCGGCGTAATTAATGCACGTACTCATACCAAATTTCAGCTTTCTATTGCTAACGATCACTGAGCTAAGCCGCGGACAGACAGACAGACGGACATGGCGAAACTATAAGGGTTCCTAGTTGACTACGGAACCCTAAAAAGAAGAATACCTACTTCTGTTGTTATAATGTTGTTCCTCAATGAGAACGTTTCTGTTCCATTTTTATTTACACAACAAACAAAAATTTATATTTCTTTGAATAAGTATCGCTAAAATGAATTTATCATTGTCAATACCTTCGTAAATTTATCTTTCCACTCCAACAAATGCGAGAAGCGAAATTTAAATTCATCTTCTCAAAATAAATCAAGCAAAGCAATTTAATTAATAAATCACTTGCTTCCAGAAAATACGGGGTATTTCGAGATGTTTTGTGGTTTATGGTCACTCTGCATTAGTTATTTAATAATAAACGAGGACTGAATGGTGGAGATTGTTTTGTTTAGTTAGGGTGCTAATTTAAGCACATCAGTACATTGAGGGTAAATTAAAACTCATACCCACAAATTTTTGTAAGATCAATAATTCCGTCGTAGAGATAATAACGCTGTACGCCCGCCGAACGCTCCGCTCCGAGCGTCAACTCAGGCCTTGCACTAATAGACGGAATAATTCCTATGACGGTATTAGCCACATTGACCTTAAAACTTAACCGTATTTTTGGCCTGTTGTATGAATTTGACATATAGTTTGGTCAGGGACTTACTTCAAGCATAGACAGAGAGAATCATACTGTATTTTTCTTACTCTAGTACCCTCGCTCCTAAAAAAGGGATCAGTATAGCTTATAACTTCCACTGTTACTGAACTTTTTGGCTAGTCACACTATATTCAACAAAGATGGTGTTTTAAACGCAAAAGCAAAAGTGTGAATTATGCCATAAATTAATTGAAACTGGTATTCATCTGAACATTATTGTATGTTCCGTATAAAAACTAAGTTTTGTAAGACATTTTCCAGAGGGTACATTTTGCTTCAGAGGAGAGTTTTTTTAAAGAAGCATTTTGATACAGTCACCATCAAATATATCGCAGGGTACTAAAAATATCTGAACTTTATCGCCTTGAAAATAGACGCGTGGTTCAGATATTTGTAACCACCTTGGCCGCTCTGATCTCTCCCTCATTATACAGTAGACAGATATTATCTGTCTACTGTATAATGAGGGAGAGAGTAGGTGCACCTAGCCTACCCCTTAAACATCCAGTGGTGTTAAGCATTATTAGATTATAAGGGACCGCTTACCTTACCTTAGAAATGTTAATCACTCAATAGGGAAGATGCAGCTATAATATTTACCATTACTTTGTGATCATAACGTTGAAAATACATAAAATAATAGGCATTGTAACGTTTTTACTTTAGTTTATACAAATTTCAAACAATAATTACGATTTGAAGTCACGTGAAACGGAACGTGTTTTAATCCACCAATCAGCGTCTGGTGACGTCACACCCGTATGATGGCTAGTGGGGTTGGCAACTGTCACTAGTTTTGTTCTATGAGATTTGGCTTAAAGGGCTAGCATCCGGGTCAAAAAAAAAAAAGAATTTGACACTGTTGGCAGGTTTGACAGGGACGAAAAGGACGAACAAATATGGCGAGTGACACATACAAATGTATGTGACATACATGAGTGACGTCACAGGAACTGTGGATCCGTTTAGGCGCGAAAATTTAAATTGTCAGTTTGTAACAGCATTTGTTGACTAATAATTATAGTATTTTAATTTTTTAACACACTCGTGGTCTATTCTACGTGCGATTCTTTCAAATGGAAGCATAAATGAAAACACTGCATCTTGCCTATTGTCTGTATTCAGATACCTAACCATTCATCTTTCGTGAGACTAAGAGCTTTGAAATATATTTACGGGTGCTATTGTGTGAGGGAACTCCGGAAGCAATTTGAAAGTAGGAAATTATATTTTTGACCTATTTTTCTTTGTGTCGTCAATGAATTCACTTCGTATTAAAACTGTTAACAAAATATATTTATGATAAATGAAACACAAAAACGAGAAAATGTGATCGGTCTTGATCTAAGAACTACCCGACTCTGAGCTACAGAATTTAAGGTATATGTTTGCATAAAACATTTTTTTGAAATAGCGCCATTCGGCTTAGCCTTTATTGCGAGAAATACCCAAATCTCCGGCAAATCTATGACTTTAGGATGTAGACATAACACCTAAATGGTTTCATAGTTCACACAATTTACATAATATGTGGATGTGACTCTTCTTCATATCTCCTAAAACCATCACTGAAACAGATCGGGTATACGTGACGTCATAATAGTAACTGAGACTTAGGGCTGTCACCTGTCGCTTACAAAATATGCTATTTTATTATTGAAAGAAAAATATAAAAATACATGTGCCGCGTCGAGCAAGACACGAACTTGCGACCTCTTGGGAACACTGATCACAATACCATTGTGCTATCGACTCTTACTAAATCTCGGTTTTTTCTTTCAATTATAAAATTAAAATATCGCTTGCAGACGTTTCTGCTCAGTACAAAAATTAAAATACCCGATAAAAAAAACTTTTCCGAATTAAGGGATTTGCCTTGACAATTACGGTCACGGTACTTTAATGGCCTGTTATGTTATACATTTTTTTAAATTTTTGTAATAGATCCGCGGCTCCTCATTTTTCTGTTAAGTGACCATTTGTAATCCCTATTGCAACGGCATAAGGTCTATCGATGGTCACTAAGTGTGTTGCTGTTTGTACAATTGCTAGCCCTAAAAGTTAAAGGACAAATCTTGAAATTGACAACATTTTCACTTCCAATGTCATTGCGCTCCACTTACATAGCTTTTCTTGGAAATAAAATGCAAAAATCACGAGGTCAATGGCCTTCTCCCTTGATATTTTTTGATGTGCCGATACCTGTTTTTCATTTGTCTCTTGGAATAAAAATGCTTATTTAGATTTATTTGACAGCCCTAAGTACAGAGTAACATGATCCCTCTACAATACTGTACTTGTGACAGAACTGGAAGCCCGTTCTCCGTTTAAAATTTCAACTTGATACCACGGACCAATACAATACGGATGGTACTTTGACTATATTTCCCTAACCACAGTTGAACCTTATTACCGTGCTACACATTCGTTCATAGGTCGCTAGTAAAAGCGTTCCCATTTAGACCGTAAAGTAGGGGGCGGTGTCTCACTCGCACAATACTGCCAACTTATGAAACTTACCAACGTGGATGAATTTATTCACGTAACACACTAGAAATAACTTCCTACTTATAATAATTTATTGCAATATTTGGATTAGTACTTTGTTTCCTTTTAGCTGGTTTGAAATGTTTTACGATGTAAATATTATTCTTTCATTAAATTAAAGAATTGCAATTTAGTAGTAATTCAATAGTAAGTTTTGTAATATACATAAACGGTCTGGTATCCCCATCACTGACATCAATAGGGTGACTATGATGTCAGCAAGATGCGGGTCTGTTTTGTTTTTACAAAAAAAATATACGATTTGTTTCTAGGCATTACACAGGAGGGGCCCGCGGGTCTTTTTGAACCCCTGTCGAAGGGGTCCTAAAATGGCACAAGGCCATACAAGAAATTGTAGCAGTAGTAGTATAATACTTTATAGTACAACAAAGAAAAATACAACAAGAAGAATACACAATATTTGTACATAGGTTGACTGGAAGAGCTTTGAGCAGTTTGATGTAGTGATGCTTTCTTTATTTAGCTTTAAGTATATGAAAGACGGAGAGAAGTAATTACAAATTCGACGAGTAAGTAGCTAAATTTGTATTACGAGTATTTACGAGTTAGGGTCTCCCTCCATCTATTGACGCGGAATCGGCTTTCGCCGATAGAAAAAATCTTTATGTCGACGCAATAAGAGCGAAAAAGACGTCGACGCGTCGGCAGCCGTCGGCCGAGCCGAGCCGAGCCGAATCGTGCCTTGTTAGCTCTTAATGCGTCGACATAAAGATTTTTTCTATCGGCGAAAGTCGATTCCGCGTCGATAGATGGGGGGAGACCCTTAACCGCTTTGTGGAAAGTTTGTTATGGTGATCATTGTACCTAACCAATGATTGTCTCTATGAACGGTCTCATCACCAAATCTCGTCCTGGACCTTAGAATACATCCCTTACGGAGTTGTTGTGGTTGGACCGAGGGCTAGATACAGTTTTTTTTTTTTTAGATCACGGTCATAATACAAATTTTACATATCATGTACACAATGTACAGAAAAAGAGAAAATACAAAAAGACCTGGAGGTTCATTAGAATATGGTAATCCTGGACACACCGCGTTTATAATGGCATTACACTTGCCTAAATCGGGCCCTAACGACACTGACGCTGCAATACGCTAGACACGTTTGGAGACATAGCTTAACGTGTCTAACGTATTGCAGCGTCCTTGTAATGTCCAACTAATGGCAATTAGTCCAACGCCTCCGACGGTTCCTACCTCTGCGGCCCTGACCACCTCCGGCTTGCTCAATTCCTTTAGGTTTTCAAACTGTGTTTATATGTACAGTCAGCAGCAGAAGTTGCTAAGCGGTCACCCGCTTAGCTAGGTGTTGAAAATGACCTACACATGCTCCTATTCTCGTAATGGAGTCGTATCAAGTATCATTTTGATTTTGAAGACCTCACCTGCTTAGCTATTTCTGCTGCTGACTGTACATATTTTGTATATTATGATTTATATTATATGTGTAGTGTAACCTAAGGTACCAAATAAATAAAGAGTATGTATGTCCATTATGGTTGGTGTATTGTGTTTTACATGAGAGAAAACGTATATGCGTGTGGCAGAAACAAAACATCATCATCATTAGATGTTTTGTTTCTGTCACACGCATTTAATGTGTGTTTAGGTATAAAAACTATTTTTTAGTTGGGCACAATACACACTTAGCGGAATTCATCCCGGAATTCAAAACAGAAATAACAGTAGACAAAAATCAAAAGCGTAGAAAAAATTAAATATACCTGCATTTGATTTTTTGACATACCATAGGCTAAAAAAGCCGTTATCCCCATACTGTCCCGCATACATCATAGTTCATTTCATGTGGTCACCCTACTTAGAAAGAGATGCAGCCCCCTACTTGACTTCTCTTTCGGCCTCACTTTGTGGCCGAAGTATTAGCTCCAGTTTATAAATCTAACTTCATGCTTGATACGTATTTTTTATTAACCTTCTTGACATGGCGAGATGTGTAAATCACACTGACCTGTAAGTACGAGACGTTTTATGCCCATACCACAACAGGCGTACATATAATTCATGGAATGTTTATGTACATATCTAAACTTTGTTGGTAAACCAACGTTTAATAACCAAACTTATATTTCGCGAGATTTCGTTTTGGAAAATATAATTTGGCAGATTAGGTACGGTTAAGTTGGTTAGATTAGGTTAGTATGCTAAGTAATAATGTGAAAACGTAATTATTCAATCATAATGAAATTCCGGTAGGAGTTGTTTGGGCAGTGATAATATTTATGGTATGGTATTAGTAAACCATGATGACAGTAACACATTTTTTATTTATTATAACAACAAAAGTATAACTACAGACAAAATAAAGATACTTACCTAAAACTAAAACCTTACAAAAAATATCTGACCTAGGTCTCGGACGTGGGGTAGAGTGCCCAGAAGGCTGGCCGCATTTCCGCGCTGGATAGCTAATTTGTAACAAATTAAGTTGTGATTTTAAAATCTGAACACCGCTCCGAAACAGAAGCGCTGGGATATTGTTGTTCCTACAAAAGTAACAATTCCTTCTTATAGCGAAGACGGAATAATCATAAACAACGTCACATTGTATAAATAAGATACTGATGTGACACAGTGTATGTGTAAATGTACACATAGATGTATACAGGGCGAGCTTAAGTACATCAAAAAATCGGGTTTCATAAGTTGTAAAGGTTTATTTCATAGTGTTAGTTCCAGTTTTTGTCATAGACCAATAAAACCTGGAGTGTTCTTGTTCTACAATCTCCATCAAATATGTCAGCGCGGCCAAAGTACTCACAAATATCGGAACATGCACTTTATCACCTTAACAATAGAGGCCTTGTTTCAGTATTTGTGTATTTTTTTCTATGTACAACTCAAGCATAGAAAGAGAATCATACTATCTCTAGGTTTTATTTCATTTCCCTAAGAATCCCGTAAGCTTGAGAAGTTGTCCCTTTAAACAAATGAACCGTATATAGTGTCGCTACGGTACCGCTGCACCTCTAGTCTCTACAGGGTGTTTACATTTTATTTATAGAAAAAAATGGAATTACGGATTATACTTTTTAAAGTTTTGTTTGACTGTAAAAAGTTTCATCGTTTTAGGTACCCAGGACCCCATTATCTGATCCTGATGAGTCTGATAACAACAGTCAAATATACCTTTCAAACAAAAAAAATATAATCGATCCATCCGTCTTCAAGTAGGTAATCGGTGATCATACTTATATTGCAAAAATAAAGATCCCGACGAATTAAAACGCTCCTGCTTTGAAATCTTAGTCGGTTGAAACCTACCGCTATTCGCTATGTACGAAGTGCATGGTGGGGGTAACGAGAACGATCGCAGTGCTCAATGTGACAAGAAATGAAACTGCAAATCCACTGTCTGCTGTCAAAATAGTGAATCAGCCAGTTACATTTCATATAAGCAAGGAATACAACCTATTTATAAAAAAGGAAAAAAAGAGATTGACAGCGAATAGATAGTTTCACGAGAGTTGAGGTGAATGATTACACACACAGCTACATGAAGTACTGATTGCAAAAAAAGTGAGTGAATGAATTTAAATGAGTGAGTGAATGAAAGTAAATGTAAATAAAAAAAATATTTTAATGGGTATAGGTATAAAAAACAGTTAAAAAAATACTTTTATAAACCATCGTCACTTAGCATTATTCGTTATCTCCGTAGTTATTCTAATAAGAATCTGTAGGTTTTCTTATCTCTTAGACTGCAGTTGTCAATAGGTGTGACATTTGTGACAACCATGTACCGAGTGCCAGTTACTTCAGTCATCTTTGAAGAGGATTGATAATGAAATAACAAAGTAATGAAAATATATGTTAAGACAATTTTAACAGCTACATAAATAAAAACAAGGCGATATAACACTTATTATCTTTGGTTTCTACGATTTATTTTATATTCATATATCTTCGCATATGTGACCTTTTAATTGATCAAAGTATGGAATTTTTTTGAGGTCGATGAATCGTTTTATATAATACTGAATAAAATAGGTTAAAGAAACTTTTTGGTCTATCATGCAATTCTCTGTTGAACTTGCTATCGGTAAAAAAGATAAAAGATATTTATTCTTCAATTTAGGCACATTACAATGCACTTATGAACGTCAGAGAGAAAAAGAAAATACCACCGGTTCTAACCCTACAAGTATTACTTATTACCGGCAAGAAACTCGGCGGGACTTATTTTTTCAAAACAGTATTACTAATACATTAAAGATACTATATACAATAATGCGTAGTTCTTCAAGAAGGCATATCAAAACAGCTTGAGAGACAGACATGTACCTGCCTATTGTGTAATTAAAATGAAAAATAAAAATAAAATCCAAATCTGACACAATAAAAGAACAGTAATTTCAAAATCCCGCACTGAAAAAAAAGTCTCGTACTGGTAACCAGAATCCGGTTATCTCTACAGTGTTGTCTTGCTGTATATGTGACGACTAAACACTTTGTAAACATAACAAAACTTTTCTGGTTATATCAAAATCGTGAGTACTACAATATGAATTGTACTGATAACTATAAAATATTGTACTGATAACTATAAAATATTGTAATTGACATGTATCCACTAGACTAAAGTTATGTATGTATCATTGTTTATTTGTTTTTTTTTCTTTTTCTTTTTTTTGGCCGCTCTGCAACCGAAATCCAGGATTTTCCATGCTTAAGCTCAGGGTACCCCAGCCGGGATTTGAACCCGAGACCTCCCGATTGAAAGTCTAACGTTCTACCCGCTAGGCCACGAGAGCCTTAGCGGTGTTCCGTGAAAATATTAATCAGTATTTCGAATTGTAATACAATGCGTCATTGTGCAGACTACGATATATATTGTAAATAACACAAATATTTTGTATTTATTACGATTGCGTTTAACCAGACTCGCCCAGTAACGTTTACAAACAAAATTTTACAAAATACAATATTTTTTGTTACCTCCGCCAGATTCTAGTAAAAATAACTATATTTTTCACAACAACACATTCTTGTAGTATTGTAGAAAAATATTTTTTTCGCTGTCATTACATGACAATGTTGTTGTGTGCGTGACTTCAACTCTCGTGAAACTATCTATACCACTGCTGACTATAACATCTTAAATCGGGAACCGTAGCCAAATGCAAAATGTATCTGTAGTAAGATGTAAAGCTACCTTAATAGTTACCTGTATAACAGTGGCAGGTCGAAACTTTTCTTGCAGCATAATTTGGCTTAAAATTTCTTCACCTGTAATAGGCACAGTTTTAAAGGCTCTTATGATACTAGTATCTATCTCCCCACATTTGAAATTATTTTTATTCGTCGTCAGAGAAACCCCCGCTAGAGGCGCTGTGCTACCGACCGCAACGCCGTAATGCCAGTACCGTAGCAAAAAACGAAGACCAAATTGTAACGTAACAAGTCCCGTAAACGCACTTCGAGTCTAGCTCAAATTACACGAAAAAAAGATTCCAGGATATTCTCAATCCAAGACATTATTATTTTCTTGAAAATATTTCCTCGTGACAAGTATTTATTTCCTTTACCAAAAATATGATTCATCGCTTAATAAAAGCACGTTTTCTTAAAGTAGAAATACATAAATGTATTGTTTCAAGTTATACTCGTTTCGTTATATTTAAAACTTTAATTTATTTTCGTTAAAGGGAATAAATGCTTGTCACGAGGAAATATTTTCAACATAATATAATTAATGTCTTACATTGAGAATATCCCGGAAGCTTTTTTTTCCGTGTAGAGTCTCGTCTTCAATGAGAAAAAAAACGTGGCTGTCGGGTAAACAAATCTAAATAAAAAAAAGTAGTAAGGGATTTTTTTTAAGTCCACTAAACATATAATTTTTTTGGTATCCTGCCTTTTCGCCGAAAATTGTATTGCCAATTCAACTTTCACTTGCCAACCAACTTTTCGCAGATGTTTCATTTGGCCGAATAACTTTTACCAAATAATTATTTTGCAACCATTTCATTTCCCAACCCCATAATTAGGAAATGAAAATTACCTACTAGGTTGGGTTAGTTTAGTTTGGATTATGTAAAATTGGGAAATAAAATTTGGCCAAATGAAACTTCTGCGAAAAGTTGGTTGGCAAGTGAAATTCGGCAATACAATTTTCGGCGAAAAAGCAGAGAACCCGTAACTCCTTAAAATTTATTCTGTATTGAGACATATTATTGTATTTATTTTACTTTTAGGCTGCGTTTCCACAAGAGATGAGCGAGGATGCGTTGCGAGGAGTGTGTTTTCTAAAGCGGTCCAGACACTGTCAGTAATAATGTCATTATTTCTGTACCCGTCCTTTTCTATGTATATGAAAATGAGAAGGATGGGTAGAGAAATAATGTCATTATTACTGACAGTGTCTGGTTGGCTTAAAACCAATCCCAGAGCTGCGTTGTGCGAGGATAAACAAATGAAGTGATTCTATTGGTTCTTAAAAACACATTCCTCGCAACACATCCTCGCTCATCTCTGGTGGAAAGCAGCCTTAACAAGGAAGGATAAGAAGCGAGTTGACATTAATTTATTATCTTTATCCTTTATTTTACTTCTATAGATCTAAAACAGACAGGACATGCAAACGTTACTACCTATAAAGTATTTGTCACCCTGCGAACTTTTACTACTTCCATTTTTACATTCCCGTATACTAAGTACTAAATTTTATTGTCAAGCACGATCACACATTGTAGCATGTGCACGAATTTTACTACTGGTTTGAGATTGCTATTGTTGAGCTAACATTCGTCTCGTATCAAACATTATAAGATGACCTGTAGATCATAAAGTTTATGCGTTATCGAGAAACAAACCTATGGTGGTCGGATTGAGGCGAACCGATTGGAAAACGAGAGAATAGCAGTGGGTTTCATGGCAGGAGGAGCATTTGAACTTTAAAAACATGGATTTGATTACACAAATTGAAATTTAAGCACTAAAACATGTACAGTCGCCATCGGATATATCGGAGCGGCCAAGGTAAACACAAATATCTGAACAACACCACTATTTTCAAGGCAATAAAGTGCCTGTTCAGACATTTTTGAGCACATTGGCCGCTCCGATGTATTTGATGGCGACTGTACAATTATTGTACAAAAGCGAACCTATCCCTTTTACAGTACTCGTCAGTCAGTAAGGAAGTAAGTAAAACACTTTATTTAACAAAAAATGTACACGAGGCAAATATAAAACCATAACAACATATTCAAAAGCGAACTTATCCCTTTAAGGGATCTCTTCCAGCTAACCTTGAAGAAACTGGGAAATACTAAAATAGCCTCCTTTTCGCCGAAAATTTTATTGCCGAATTTCACTTGCCAACCAATTTTTCGCAGAAGTTTCATTTGGCCGAATAACTTTTACCAAATAATTATTTCGCAACCATTTCATTTCCCAACTATTTCCCAACCCCTCAGTTTGGAAATGAAACTTACCTACTAGGTTGGGTTAGGTTAGGTTGGATTATGTGAAGGTGGGAAATGAAATTCAGCCAAATGAAACTTCTGCGAAAAGTTGGTTGCCATGTGAAAGGCAATACAATTTTCGGCGAAAAGGCAGAGAACCATTAGCAACCACATTGAATTTGATCATGTACAAGACGGCAAGACCTTTCGTGAAATGGCTGAATTTGATCTTAATGAAGTAAATAAAATAAACTCTATAAAGAATGAAAAGAAACATAAATACCTCGTATATTAAGGTAAGGTGGGGTAAGATAAACATTCTTTATTTTACCTGGAAAAAAAGAAGTATTGGAATACCATACACCTTACCTGTAATCAAATCAAGATCAGATTTGTTAGAGTTTAAATATTCCCGCAGGTTTGATAGCAGTCGTTTACGTGAGTGGAGAACTTGTCACAAAACAAAATGGACGTAAGTACACGTACTTAAATTTTAATCACACTCGTACGTATGTCTTCTGGGGAGAACTTAGAAGAATACTTTGTACCATAAGAGAATAATGACGAAAGGAGTAATTTCAACTTGCACCACGCACTATCGGGTTTAGAATTGCATTACCAATTTATGAACGAATTCATTGATTGACATTGGCCATGCAAATCTGGATCCGATAGTACAGTCAGCAGCAAAAGTATCTAAGCGGGTAGGGTGTTCAAAATGAGCTGGACACGACTTTATTGCTAAGAGAATAAGAGCGTTGTAGGTCATTTTGCACACCCTACCAGCTTAGCTACTTTTGCTGCTGGCTGTACCAGAATTATTAACGAACTGATCAAAGATAAATATGACGGCTTAGCTCCCATAGCTCGTATGGTCCCATAGAAATTTATCCAAATTTTCGTACTTATAAGATTTTTTTTACTTGACTGACTTTAAGTACGTATTGGTCTAATCTGCCCTGAGGCTCGGTCTCTAGTCTCTGAATTACATACACCAGTATCCAATACAACCTTAAAATTAAATAAGTATAACTAGTAAAAGTAAAGTAAAATTGATTAGTTTGTACAGTAACCAGTTTACGGGAGTTGTCCAGTAACTAGGCTAAGCCTCAATCTTTATTGGACATTTTGGAGTCCACCATAACTTGCAGTTGTAAAACATGAACATTATTTGTGACGTTTTCAAAAGGTACATCATTGTCAGTTGTTAATAGTGTTTATTTCTAAATGAATTGTTATGGCAGTAATGCCTTATTGACAACCGACAATGAAGAACCTTTTATTTGAAATGTAACATTTAACAAAGCTACGAGTATGCTTCGAATACAGCCAAATGTTTTCACCTTAAGTCGTAGGTTAATCAAGGTCATTGCGATTGAGAGTAATTTAGGCACTTATGTCAAAACAATTTGTCAAGCAATTTTTAATGAACATTGTAAATGCATTGCAATCATCGAAGATAAAAATATATTGATTCGGTAATTCGGTATACAATTAAATTTAAATATTTAAAAGCCTATGTAAATTGACACGTAGAAATACGTTTATAGTAAGTACTCGTATCTCAAAACATTTACGTTTAATTACGCATGTTGTTTGCAATCGTTTATCTCGTATCTTCTTCATGGGTATAATAACTGTCTATTAAAACAGTAGGTTCATATGCGGCGCCACGCCGCTTTTAATTAATATTTAGGATTAAGTATCTAACATAGAGTTATAAGTATTACTAACATTGATATGAATTGTTAAATTCGAAATAAATATATTGAATTGAATATACCTACACAAGCAATTTAGGCAGTTAGCTAGGGTGACGACATGGATTATTTTGAAATCCATAGCCAATCAACAAGTAAACACAATTAAAATCTCCACTCAATATGTTGAATGCTAGGTCGAGTCTCAATATCTAGGTCGGTCATTGTTTGGAAGACGAAAATAGTAAATCGGCTGACCTAGGTAAACGAGTTACTTAACCTGATATAAAGGTATTTATTTTAATTTATTTTTCATCTCTGTTTTTCTTCTCGTTCCCTCATATGAGTGAGAATTGTGGCTATTATGATGAATGGTTAAAGGAATCCTACTTTCTTTTGAACACATATTTCAAAAGTAAACTGCTAAAGTTTAGAGCTTTATGGCCACATTCGTTTTAAAAATGTTCCATGGAATTCTCAACGGCAGTCATAATCAAACCAATTATCAAAGCAAAATTTAAAATAGTACGACTTCTTGTTACACAATATAATAAATTGTAGACAAATTGGGGCCAAATTAAGCTTTCCTCAACGTCTTTTAGTTCAGTAATAAAGTTGAACAAGACCTATTATTCAGTACCAATTCTCCAGCTAATTTGACCGGAACGGAACTAAAAAGCATCGAAACGCTGGCCACGTCTCATGCAAATTTTCTGGGGGAGCGCTGCCCGTCTATTGCAATGAATGCGCGAGAGCACGCGACTCTAGTTATATTTCCAACCAATAAAAAGTGATGAAGAGATTCTTATTGTTGTGGACTGACTTTAATCAAATCTATACTTTTCACTCTCTTTCTTTCAAAAGGAATGCAGAACTCTTTGGACACCTATTACTGTTAATTGGTGCCTACTGGCCTAAATCGAATGCTTTCTGACCTTCTAATTTAGAAAAAGGGCATGTCAAAGTAAGTCAGCTAGGTTGTCGTTGTCACGCCGTTTTCTTAGCGTTTATTAAAAAAATGGCCACTTTTAGAAATTGTAGATGTTTCTGTAAATTTTATAATATTTTTACTCAGAATCACGCAGCTCTTTCCCAAAAAAATTCCATACATTTTCTTTTCTTTTCACCGAGATTGAAGTGTAACATCGATTAGTTAGGTATATTTTCATAAATCTATTTCGTGAAATTCATCAGACAAGTCTACGATTTCAAAGCCGAGCTACTCAAATTCTTGAAGATCTGTAACAATTCTCAGTAATTGCACATCTTCGGTTACTGGTTTATTTTATTTGAGCAGTCTACTCGCTCGAGGACAGTGCAATAACAGCGATGTAATTCGTTGATTTATCGCCACCTTTCCAAATAACCTCTTGATTAATTTGAGGATCAGAAAAAATCACGAGCGGTTTTTATCTGCAAAAGTTTCCTCCTTTCTGTGAAAACTTTTATCTTTATATTGGAATAGTATTAACCCTAAAATTGCTAAGTTTTCAAACGTGCCTTAAATATTATCTAATATACTCAAATAAAGCCATCTTTGTTTCATATTACAAAGTGCATAAATTTAAACTTATATAGATGTCATTTACAAAGGAAAAAGTATAATAAGAGTAAATTATAAAAGTTTTTATAATTTATATATAGTAGTGTGTCTACTTAAATAAGCAAATCAAAATATTTATTAAAATAATTTGATTGGTTCTTCAGTTGTAAGTGCATAATTTTGTTTTAAGGTGCGACCAGACCGCAGCTTAAAAAACGGTCACGATACGGAATCGCAGTGACGCGTCGTATGCGTACCGACCGTCTTTGAAGCATGCTCCCCAGCTCCCCACACCGCTGCTTAAAATACGCTGACGCACCGTAAATTGATCTGCGTAAAAATCGCAAAAAATATTACACGGAGATCTTATGGCAGACACCAAACCGGTGACGTAAAAGACGCAACTGTTTTGTAAATGCAGCGATTTACAAAACAGTTGCGAGCGAATGAAACGATTATCGGTCATTTTCTTGTTTGGCACAATATGTTGCGACTGACAGTTTTCAGTTGTCGAATTGTGCCCCAAGAGAGTACGATACCTCTCCGGATATTAAAATTATTAATTCAAGAGCTTCGCAAAGTGGTCTAATACTCCAGACATAGAGGCTCGCCACATCTGCTACAGACTGACGTTGGCATGAATATCTTTCCCGAAATAGGAATGTTGGAGACGATATTACTCGGTTTTCGAAACATCGTTTGACGTTTAACTTTTCACCGTTACATATTATGACAAATAATATTCCATCGGATATATCGGAGCGGCTAAGGTGGTCAAAAATATCTGAACTACGCCTCTATGTATTGTCAAGACGATAAATCCAAGTATAATTAAATTAATTACTAGGTAAGGACTTCCGACTAATAATTATATCTACACGAAATTACCTTAGATTAATCTTATTACATTCTTACAAGTATAGAAATGCGCTAAATAATATTTACCAAGCACGCTCAAAAACAATGAAAAGTAATTTTCTAAGTGGGAATATACATATGTATAAATAAAAACACGAAATAAATTAAAAGTTTTACAGATTTACATTTGAATTTGAGTTAATTTAGGTACTTAAATTACAAAATTACAGAAACATAAATTCAAAGCATATTTTTTTCTAAACGACGAAAGTTATTGCAAAAGGCAACAAGGGAGTGATTTAAACTTCAAGCTTCATGTTCCTATTGCTAGTTGCAGAAAATCATTAGACTCAGTTTAACGAGTATAAGCTTAATCTCATCTTACACATAATTCTAGTCGACCTCGGGGTCAATTTATGTTGGTCCTTAGTGTTAGAAATAACCATCAGGTAGCCGAGGCCTTTATAATGCACTTGAGAAATTAACTTTCCCACCGAGTGAATATATTAAATTTAGAGAACTTCGACAAATGTAGTCAGTATGTAACAAAGATGGTTTAAAAAAATGTAAAAAGTTCTAAAGTAGTTAATGTGGAACGGTATACCATGCTCGCTACAATTTAACGCGAGTTAAATATGAAATATTAATAAAATGAATATTTTTTCCTACAGGTATTTCGTCGGATTTGTATCGGAAAATATAAAAAAATCATTATCGCACAGATTTTTTATAAAGGAAACCATCATCCAAGCCCTCGTCGAGGATAGGGCGTGTACTGTGTGTAGGGTGGGTGAGTGAGTGTCAGGTGTCCGAAGTCTTCTTCGGACATCTGACACTCCTTAGCACCACGTCCTTCCATCTTGGGTTTGCCTCTCTTGGGGATGGAAAGCCCGCCTTTCTGATGTATTCGGGTGGCTTCCTCTTTACGTAGCCATACCATCGCAGCCTACTTTCCTGCATCTTGCACGCCCAGGCTTCCTCGCTTGTTGCGGATTTTATCGAACCTGGTAACGTCGCACATCCACCTCAGCATCTTCATTTCAGTTTCGGCAATCTGGATGGTAAGCACGTGCTGTTTTGCAACTACGCACGTCTCGCTGCCGTACACCAGAATGACGGAAACCATCTAATCTAAATGATCTATCGCTCAATAGTATGTAACCACGACCAATATTTGTACGACTAAGACTTTAACTAGGTATAATGCAAGTACGCACTGTGTAAACATTCCAGACGTCTTTAGTAATTACCATCAATGGATTAAACTATAACGAGGACACTCGTAGGATATAAACTTATAAACCCTTTGGGTACATTTTTCAAACCTTTCGCATATGAAGGGTACACGGAAAGAACATGTCTAGTCACTTTGACAACATTTTGAGTTATAGCGGTTTTAAAGTTTGGAACGATTCAATTAACCATACCATTTTCGCAACTAGAGGGTTTTTATGAATTAAAAAGTGGATTTATGTAAAAAATTCCAGCTGTTACAGAAGTTGTTGTTAATAGGTCATTGCAAGTTCTACATTTTGATACAAAAATCTCATTTTATGAAAAAAGGGACTAGACATGTTCTTTCCGTGTACCCTTCATATGTGTTGAGTGCGTGTCAAATCGGAGCCTACTAAACAAATCAACGCGTCCATATCGACTTATGAATAACTCTCCGATCGTACGTACGGGTAAAAATAATGTTATTCCAGACGTCTATAGTAACATCATTCGATTAAAGTTTAAACTATGACGAGTATATAAGCCCTTTAGGGTAAAGGTCTCAAACCTTTCGCATATGTCTTGAGTGCGTGTCAATTCGGAGCCTACTAAACAAATCAACGCGTCCATATTAGTGCTCTCCCTTATGGGAATATAGTTCAGAGCTGGATACGGTTACCTTCTTTTAATATGTTGTTGGGTACGACACCAGGACCCTAAAACTGCCGAGAGACTGGGACGTTGATGAATGTCTCTCGAGTAATGACGTCATAAAAATGGCTGCCGCTTCGTTGCGAAAAGTGTAAATTTCATCCAAACTGTGCATTGCACCTATACGTGTGTAGTATCAAACGAAAGAAGATTAAATGTGCTATATTGTTGTAATACATTATATACTACTGTATATTACAGTTTGACAGCTATAAACGAAAACCCAAAATCAGGCTAAAAAATAATTCGGATATTTGCATTTTACAACAAAATTATAAGTCCAACTTTAAAGCTGAGTACTACAATGACAAAACAGGCTATTTAAGCTATACATTGCTATAAAAAATATTAAAATCTGGTAATAATTGTGGCAGCTATGTTAAAAAACATGTCGGCACTGCCGAGCTATTTCCTTAGAGTGAAAAAATAACAGTTTTCACAATTTACAGAATATCCGCAGAAGCTTCGAGTATATTGTTGGTCAAATAATTTGGAGCCCCTAAATGTCGGAAAAATATCTCTATAGTGACTGAGGTCCAAATAATGACGTCATGAACGTGACCTCTACCGAAATTTGTAAAACATACATTAAAGCTATACCATGACACATACACACATGTGTGTAGCATCGATCGAAAGCTTATTGAATTTACTACAATACATACATACATTATTTGTGAAAATAATGTATAGTTTAGGAGTTGTTGACAAAATAAAATATTCTTTTAGGAAAATAAAATGTATATGTTAATTCTGTGGCCAAAGAAAATACAATACACGAATGTTTTGTATAGCATTAAAAACACCAACTATTCAGCTTTAAAACACGGTTTGAATTTATAAAATTTGATAAGAACTATAAAAGTTGTGCTTACAACTCTAAAGCACACTAACTATTTTACCTACAATGCACTCATACTATGAGAAGCTTGGGCCTAATTATTGACTAGTTTTTTCTAAATTTTGTAAGGATTTAGGGTTCCTTGTCATTAAAGTAAATAAAAAAATCGGCCAAGTGCGAGTTGACTCGCGCTCCGAGGGTTCCATATACATCACACCATTTTAACAATTTGTATTTTTAAGACCAACTTACGCTTGACCGCAGACTTTTTAGTGTTTTTTTCTTTAATGTACAGGCAAAAAACTATATTGGGTTTTTTTTCTAAAATGTAGGTTCGTCAGTTTCCGAGGGACGGAGAGCAATGGAAAATTTTCGCCTTATTTCTTAAATAACTTCAAAACTATTAAAATTTAAATTATAAAAGTTATATATTTGTAGTTTTCATATCAAATCCTTTCATTTGATATATAACAAGGTATAGTTTGTAAGTAATTTAAGAAATGAGGCGAAAATTTTCCATTGCTCTCCGTCCCCCGGAAACCGACGAACCTACATTTTAGAAAAAAATACGTAATATAGTTCTTTACCTGTACATTACAGAAAAAAACACTAATAAGTCTGCGGTCAAGCATAAGTTGGTCTTAAAAATACAAATTGTTAAAATTGTGTGATGTATATGGAACCCTCGGAGCGCGAGTCAACTCGCACTTGGCCGATTTTTTTATTTATTTTAATGACAAGGAACCCTAAATCCTTACAAAATTTATAAAAAACTAGTCAATAATTAAGCCCAAGCTTCTCATAGTATGAGTGCATTGTAGGTAAAATAGTTAGTGTGCTTTAGAGTTGTAAGCACAACTTTTATAGTTCTTATCAAATTTTATAAATTCAAACTGTGTTTTAAAGCTGAATAGTTGGTGTTTTTAATGCTACACAAAACATTCGTGTATTGTATTTTCTTTGGCCACAGAATTAACATATACATTTTATTTTCCTAAAAGAATATTTTATTTTGTCAACAACTCCTAAACTATACATTACTTTCACAAATAATGTATGTATGTAGTGTAGTAAATTCAATAAGCTTTCGATCGATGCTACACACATGTGTGTATGTGTTATGGTATAGCTTTAATGTATGTTTTACAAATTTCGGTAGCGGTCACGTTCATGACGTCATTATTTGGACCTCAATCACTATAGAGATATTTTTCCGACATTTAGGGGCTCCAAATTATTTGACCAACAATATACTCGAAGCTTCTGCGGATATTCTGTAAATTGTGAAAACTGTTATTTTTTCACTCTAAGGAAATAGCTCGGCAGTGCCGACATGTTTTTTAACATAGCTGCCACAATTATTACCAGATTTTAATATTTTTTATAGCAATGTATAGCTTAAATAGCCTGTTTTATTATTGTAGTACTCAGCTTTAAAGTTGGACTTATAATTTTGTTGTAAAATGCAAATATCCGAATTATTTTTTAGCCTGATTTTGGGTTTTCGTTTATAGCTGTCAAACTGCAATATACAGTAGTATATAATGTATTACAACAATATAGCACATTTAATCTTCTTTCGTTTGATAGCACACACGTATATGTGCAATGCACAGTTTGGACGAAATTTACACTTTTCGCAACAAAGCGGCAGCCATATTGATGACGTCATTACACGGGAGACATTCATCGACGTCCCCGTCTCTCGGCAGTTTTGGGGTCCTAGTGTCGTGCCCAACAACATACTAAAAGTTGGTAACCGTATCCAGATCTGAACTATCACTTAGGCCCTCTCCCATAACGGAGGGGACTATATCGCCTTATGAATAACTTTCCGACCATTGTGCGTCTCAAAGGAGTCGAAAGTAAATTTCTCCTAATGTGGCAGCCTGAATACATGAGCGAGTGAACTCGCTTTGTATGGACGAGACGGTTGACATAGCTTAGAATAGAATGAACACTTAGGCGATAAACGCTGTTGAACACTTTATTAATTGTACCTATTTTTATTTCTGATGGGCATAGTCCTAAATAGAACAAATCCTGATATGCTATAGGCTATTTCTATTATGGCTACCTACTAAATGGCAGATTAAAAATAAAAACGAACTATAATATTTCTAAAGTCTAAGATGATGATGGGGAAGGCCGGTGAAAACTTTTGCAGAGGGCGCTGTTCCAGATTCTATACAATAAGAGAACGAGATGATAGAAAGAGACAGACGATGAATGGTCCTTATCTTGTATGCAGGCAAAAAACTTTTCTTAGGCAAAAACCTTCCCTATGGCGATAATCTGCATCATTTAAATTTTAGTGTCATTGTACGAGAATAGTTTGTAATAAAGTTAATCATCCATAGTTTAGGGAAATATTTTGTTAAATCCCACGTTCCAGTTAAAAGTAACTACATTTTATTAATAGTACAAATTATTTATACAAACATGCATGTTTTACTGCAAATATTGATTCCTAGGGAACAAATCGTTTTCTGTTCACCCCAGCTACCCAGAATCTAATCTTTCAACGCGCAAAAATAACGTAGCGTTAAGGATTATTTCGACAGTGCGTTGGCATAAAGAACTACATTGCAGACTAACTAAGGTGTAATGTTTTAATCGCTCCTTCAAATGCCGTAATATAACAAAAATCGTATGCCAGTTTCGTTTTCTTTAGCGTCAATAGCAGTCAAGTGCACTCGCTGGTAACTGGTTTGTTGCACTCGACCGCGTACTTGACCTACGTACTCGACCGAACGATTATATTCTTGTTAATTACTCGGACAAGCTTGGAATTCACAGAAGCAACTAGTATAAGTCTGAACTTTGCTTACGCATATTTGTTACGAACTAAGGGCTCAAAGTATACCAGTTTATAGTCAAGTAAAGTTTTGACAATAGTTTGATGTAACGACGCTTGAATGATTTCAATGGTTGCGTATGTCTGCGTGCAAAGGTAACATAATGGTAATGGCCCTTCATGTGGGATTTCTCTACATTTTCTGTGGGATTTATTTTAGTCTCGTATCTGACCCGATTAAATGTGGATATTGATAGGAAAAATAATAGAATCTTGATTTACACAATTTACACCACGATTAGATTTATTTTACGTTACACAGTAGGGCATATGCCCCGGTTGTCAGGTGGCAGATGGTCCATTTTCAACTTTATTAAGGTATAGACCAATTTACGAATCTATGGTTTATGGTTAATATATGAGTAAAGTATGGCAGTACCTACAGATTGCACTGTCATCTGTCATGTATAAATTGTTATTTAGCTATCAAGGGCCATGGAAAAAAGTGGCCAAAACTGACTCCTGAGCCCCTTTCTGATATTTCATTACAGAAAAAAAAGATCTAATGTCAGAATATTGACAGCGGAGATTCATATAAATATAGTAGGTAGGTATCATGTACTAATGTATTTTCACAGACTTAGTGCAAAAAGAGTGTCATAATTCCTTATTGACACAAAATGACGGACGTCTGAACAGCCAAACTCTCCTTAAAGTGACCAAAACTAGGGCATCTGCCCTATCTTGAGAACTTATGGACGATGCCGAAAGAAGAACTTAAGTGAAAGCCCTGTTTTAGTATTATTTAGTTAATAACTACAGAGTTCATGTATTTGCTACTTCTTGCGATAAGAAGAAGAATCTGGTATATGTTACGCTATTATTCACCAAAAGCTTATTGAACGCCGTTATAATTTGTCCATAATAAAATGTTTAAACCCTGCCCTGGGGGCCGATTTTTGACAGCCGGACGCTCGAATTCAAAAAATTCAAGCTCGAAAATAATCGCACACGAAAGTTTGTCGCCAATTTTTTCGCATGGAATTAATAGTTATTTTAAAACATAATTTCATCGTTTTATTCAGAGTTTTAAATGTCACTTTCGAGTGCTCGAATCTCAAAAATCACACCCCAGAAATATATGCACCATGCACCATGTTGCGGAATTTCATTGGAATTAAATTTTTCATACTAAACTGAACTCATCACGTTAGTTTACTTTTTTTGCTAAGGCTAGTTAATGAATGATAGAAAGGTAAATTTAATTTGAGATATACAGTATTTAATGAACAACTATTTTGTTAATGTATTACCACATTGATGAGTGAAAAGTAATTAAGCAGGTATTTCAGCATCACCAAACTTATTTAATTTATATTGTTTCGACGCTGCCTTTTCATTTAGTTGCTATTTATTTAATTATAGTCCCGAGCTGGTATACATATAAATAATACATATATCAACCCGCAAAATAAAGGAAATATTTTACTACCTACCTTTAACTACCTAACTCTTAATACTCACCAAACTTAAAACACTACCTACACGTTTTGTCTTGAATCGATCATGCCTTAATTTTAAGTAGGATAATTTTATTGAATTTTACTTAAAAGACCCTCTTGCTAAGTTTATAAAAAAAACAGTAGTATATTTCTTAGATCACGATTAATTTACCGTAAGGTCGGGGTACTTTGACCCATGTAACAATCACATATAAAAGGGTCTAATAACAAAGTTAACGTAATCAACCTCATTGCAATGTGCCATTAATTCAATTCATTTATAATACCTGAAGCAAGTAAATTCCAAAGACCAAAATTACCCTCCAGCGCTAAGGTACCCTGATTCGAGGTTACGGTATTCTAAAACACATTGATGGGGACTAGGTTTATAACAAATTTACTATTCACAGTTCCTTGCCAAAACATAACTCTGTTTTACCCTTAGACAAGGATCACAACCTCTGATTTCGGGACCAAAGGGTCTAACCACGACCCCGACAAGGGTCATTAAAAATAGGTGTATTAAAATTTACTTTCTATTCAACCTTTTGTGAGCCTTTAATTATTAAATACTAGCTGACACGGCGAACTTCGCAGCGCCAAGTTTTTTTTAATTCTGCAATATTTTAATAGCTATTCTGCTAATCGGGGCAGAGATAAATCCAAAAAATCTAACATCATTTAAATGGGTTTAGTCGTTCTCGAGTTATAAATGGTGTAACCGACACGATTTTGTTACATTGTATAGATTATGGATAGTTAAAACGATATTGAGTTACTTATAAATATATTATTATATGAATTATGACCTAAAATTTTCAGTCTATTCCAATTAAATGTCTTTTGTAGAACCGGTAATAAAAAAAATCATTCAAACGCTCTAAAATAAACTTATCACCAGCCTCCAGAACTAGGTCAGTCTCTATGCAAAACCCTGACGGATTAAAAACAAAGTGTCAAACCTATCCGGGACTAGGGAACTAAGTTAACACAGATACGGTGATAAATCGGTCTTGCACTCGGGGGACGAAAGTGGAGTGATAGTCGGTGGGGGCACCGGCGGTCTCGCAGTGTGTGTCTACCTTTACTCGTCGGAGCCCGCGCGCGCCGCATCAGCCGTTCGTGCGATTTTAAAAAGTTACGATTCCATTTTCGAAGTTTGCGTGTTTTGAATTTGGAACTTGAAATGTTTTGAATGCTTGTTATAGTTTTGCTAGCAGTTTGCTGTTATTATCGGTAAGTTTTTTTTTTAATAATTTTATTTTTTGATTGTATTGTAGGGGTTGCCGTAATATTTATTAAGTAAAAAATATCATTCTCTCACCAAATTATAGCCTTAAATTCACAGTAGGTATATTATTATTCAAAGCAGAAAATAAAGTATTATTTTTACACTTCAACCAAAAAAAAAACGAAAACGTCCAGTTTTGCAGATTTTTTAATCTTACGAATATTCTCGTTTCATTTTGTTTTATTTCCCGTCTGTCATATTAAAATTTTAAAAGCTCAAGATTCCAAAGCTCCGTGCAAGTAAGCCGGCAATGTCGCAATTTAAGGACGAGTCCGCAAAGCCGTTTTTGCCGCGCGATGCTCAGGGATTCGAGGCATTAGAGCACTGACTGCGGAAAAAAACGTTAAAGAGCTTTGCCGTGTTTTCATATTGATGTAGTGCAAATATCGTTAAAGAAGTAAAGGATTTTGCTCTTGAACGAGTAAGTATGACTTTGAGAGTATTTTCTATTGGATGCTGATGGCTTACTGTTCGTTCAAATATTTGCAAATTTTTACTTAAACGACAGGCGAGTCAGTAGTTAGATTGCATTTAAACATAAAACAAATCATAGATAAGGGCGAAAAAATGTAGGCAGGTTTTAGTTTTCTGCAGTGTACAGTGAGATTTAAAATTGCATAGACAATATTATGAATAAATTAAATGTACTTACTCACAAATAATAATTTGCTCACTAAAATCCATACACTTAAACTAATTAGCTACCTAAAAAATACTGTTTTAAAATAATGTCATACTATATTTAGCATTAACTATAAGTATATATACCGTAATGTAATAATGTTCCTTTAAATACATAAATTACGATCTAATCATACCAAACTCTTAAGATTATAGCAGATTAATTCAATCATCTTCTTTGCCGATTCGCAACCGGTTCCAAGTTCAACGACCTCGCTTATGCATGAATGGATATGAACTAATACACTTTACACGCGAGCTTAGCGAAAAAACGCTAGGCAACGTATAAAGCTTTGGTCAAAAGTTAGCTCGCCTTTGTAAGGTTCACTACTAAGGCTCAAATCACACCTAGCGGAATTGAGGCAGTAATGTATGGAGCTTTGTCGATGGTAGCTTAAATGTGTCTATGGCCTCCATACATTACTGCCTCCATTCCGTTAGGTGTGTTTTGAGCCTAAGGTTTCGTGACCGAAATAGCAAAAGTCACATCATTGTTTAATGTCTAATCTCAACAGAGCTTTCTTGATTATTTGTACAGTTAGTCTTATGGGTTCCTTTTGGTATAATACTAAAAACACAAACCAACACATACCAAAATGTAACGAGTCGCAGGGTTCGTTGGATAGGAAATACCCGTTAGGAAGCGTTAAAGTAATTTATTGAACAAAAAAATCACTTAGAAACACTTTAGGTAATTGACTAAAACACTATTCGCTTTAACAGTCGCCAGGACGCTCGCGTTCCCATATAAACGTAGTTCAGCTCTCATTTTAAAACGACATGCTTTAGAACCACGAAATTTGTCATGGCCATTCTAGTAGTACAGATCTATGTCGGTAATTCGTTTTCGTTGCTAAAAATTGTAATACAAAGAAAATACAGCCAGATACAGATTTACATACAAAACTTATTTTTGTTATATTTTCTTTGTATTACAATTTTTAGCAAGGAAAATGAATTACCGACATAGATCTTTACTACTAAAATGCCCATGCCAAATTTCATGGTTCTAAAGCATGTCGTTTTAAAATGAGAGCTGAACTACGTTTGTATGGCGACGCGAGTTCACGCGAGCGTCCTGGCGACTCTTAAAGCAACTTGTGTTCACTCGTTAGTCAGACGGAATCATTTTTTAATTATCTCCGATGTTTATCGCTTTGTATCGCAATCAAAATCATAATGATATAGGAGCTCAAAGAAGATGCAGTGTATTGACGAAGGGGTTTTTTCTTGTCTCTTCAGCTGTCAACACAGTGAATCCTTTCTAAAAGGTCGACAACGTGCATGTGACACCACTGAAGTTGCAGCCGTCCATAGACTACGGTAGCTGCTTACTATCAAGCGAGTCGTAAGCTTGTTTGTTACCGTCGTTATATAAAAAAATCCATAAAATTTTCCTTTTAATAATATTCTGCTATGGAAAGAGCTTGCCGAGGTTCTTGGGATCAAAGTATGAGGTTGTTCAAGAACTGAATGTGCATGTATTTAAAGAGTCGGCAAAGAGCATGCACTCACCTAAAGACACGCAAGCACTTTACTAAATGGCGCTTTTTGGGCTTTCCGAAAGCACTGTGGTATAAGGTATGGAGTTTTTCAAAAAAGAAGTGTACAGATTTGCAAAGGGTCAGAAACGAGAATGTGACACCTGTACTAGCAGAGGCCAGTGCCCTATACCACAAAACTTACAATTACAATTTGACAAGTGTCAAGTTACAAATTTGTCATAATACAAGTGCGTGTACCACAAAATTTACAAGTTACATATTTGTACTGGAAAATTCCTACAAATATGTAAATTGTAGCAAATATCTACAATTTACCGTATCACAAAACTTTACATACGTTACATATCTTTTCCGGAAAACATACAAATTTGTAGCTGACAATTGTTTTGTGCTACATTAGATTGTAGTAATAATTATACATATGTGTAGAATTGTACGTACAAGTTAACAATTCTCTAAACGTTTGTCACACCCTCTTACAACTATATTAAATACTAGTCAATGATTGCTATATAATAAAATTATAATAATTTATCACATTTAGCGACGAACTTTTTGTACCACGAAATGTTTAGTCCAAGTAGAAGTGACAGTGAAGAAGTTTTAATAGTGCGACGTCCTAGGACATATCGAGAACGTATAAATTTATGTTTGACCATAACGGATTTTACATTTAATGAGAGACTCAGAGTAAGTAAATCTACCGTCGAATATCTCCTACAGACTATTGCTGGAAATCTTAGACATCCAACGCGAAAAAGTCACGCTCTTGATCCTAAACAACAGTTACTGACTGTTTTAAGATGGTTAGGCTCAGGTTCCCAATATCACGTCACTGGCGATGCTCATGGTGTTTCGAAAATGACAATGTCTCGTTCTATTCACGCCGTATGCACACAAATAGTGGACAAATTACTAGGAAGCGAAGTAAGATGGCCAACAAATGGAAACTCACTTTCTGTAGATTTTATTGCACCATCACATGTAAATTTTCTCAGGGTCGCAGGTATTATAGATGGATCATTAATACCGATAGATGCACCATACCAAAATGAAGCTGGGTTTTTGATCGTTACGGAGATCATTCTATAAATGTAATGGTTGTCTGTGGACCGAATTTAGATCTTTTTTATGTGAATGTACGATGGCCTGGCGCTGTTCATGATTCGCGGGTTTTAAGGCGCTCATTGTTATGTCAGCAATGGGATTATGGAGACTTTTCCCCAATGCTTTAATATTGGGAAACAGTGGATATAAATATTCCAGCCCGCATACCAAGAAACGCAGCATTGGATCGGATCGGATATATAATTGTAGTTGTAACATTACAATTATTGACCTGTATATTTACAAACCAACAATCCTACAATTATGTAGCTGTCATGACATACCTTTATTCTTTGTGATACGCTTTAAAAAAAGTGACACATTTGTATACCGCAAATTGTAACGAAAACATATTTGTAATGATTGTGGTACATTTTTTTGTTTACAATTTAACAATTTTGTAGAATTGTGCACTTGTAAAGTTTTGTGGTATAGGGCACAGTTTTATAAAGCTACAAGTTACAATTTACAAGCGGAAGTCTCTTTCTAACACATAGGGTTAAAAAGACAGTTCCGCTTGTAAATTGTAACTTGTAGCTTTATAAAACTGGCCTCAGGTGTCCATTGACATCAGGCAGTATGCTTGTTTACCTCCGTCTAAGTATAAAAAAATAATGGGGCCCACCCACTATCACTCAGCCTGACGATATTGGCCTGTCAGTTGTTCGGAGCCGTCAAATTTTTGTTGTAACTGACAGGTCGATATCGTCAGGCGGACTGATAGTCGGTGGGCTCCCTAATGGCTCCTCTACATGATGGGCCATCATAGGGACGCAGCTATGCGTTAGAGGGAGCTAACGATATTGCGATCTCGTTCCGTTGTATAGCTGCGTCCCTATGATGGCCCATCATGTAGAGCCAGCCTAAGAGACACGCTTGTAAAAAAATACACATGTCGTTTTACAGCCATGTTCAGGATGAAACAAGTCTTAACATGTTTGCATTTGCATTGCACAAGGAACCTGCATTATAAACCTTATCTTAATTTTCCGGCAAGCTGGTTAGCTGAATAAAAAGCTTGCAGTGAAAGGTTGTGTTAAGCTGTAAATGCTAAGCTTACAAAGGAAATAAAGTTTTGCAAGCTTAATGCATAAAACATTTAGCTTGTATAAAATCCGCTTTGAAATATTTTAAATATGTTAATTTTTAACCTCCGATAAATAAAGAAGGGGGAAGTTTGACCGTTGTGTGTACTATGAATGTGGCACCATAGTTAAATCGGTCGAAATGATTTATATGCATTTTTTCATTTGAAAGTATGTTTTCTGGCGAGTGATGTTCGAAAAGTTTTATCAAAATCAGTTGAAGCACTTTTATGGAACATATATTTTTAATATATCATGGAACTCAAAACAGAAACGATTTTAGGAATTCAGCGCGATGAAGCTGCTAGCTCTTCAGTATTCTGTGGCGTCCCTGAGTCTCTTATACAAAATATAATATACAGGGTGTTTCCTGTAATAGGAGCAATAAATTAAAACGTAGATTCTACTCTTTTAACCAGACAACGTTTGTTCAGCGACTTTTAAAAATAACTTATAGTTTGATATTTAGGACACTTAAAAGCTTTTCCGGACACGCGATGTATTCCGAAATTGATTATGTCTGTAGGGTGACAAGCAATGTCAAATAGACGGATTTTATTGTACATTGAAAATACTATTTAGTTTGTATGAAAAAGAAGCAAACTACAAAATACATATTTTTTTAAGTTGTTGAACAAAAATTTTGTTGTTTGAGGAGTAGAATCTACGTTTGAATTTATTGCTCATATTACAGGAAACACCCTGTTTATATTTAATTAAACTAAGTGATGGACACCTTTGCGTCTGGAGAGGCGCGAGGTGGGTGTTTAGAAGAGACAATAGGTTAATGCCAACAATGGTGTAAAAGTGCATATTTTAATTGTGTTGGGATCTTTGTTTTTTCTTGCTTGTTTTTTATGTATGTTCACCGATTATCCGAAGACGGCTGGACCGATTCGGAAAATTGTTTTTTTGTTTGAAAGAGTATACTTCACAGTTGGTCCCATTGTCACCAGGTCCGGATCTGATGATGGGATCCTGGAGAAATCGAGGGTACTCTTCAACTATTATAGGCACACCTATAATGATTTCACTATTTTTTACAGCAACTCGGCCACTTCCTCTTGGAATAGCGGATTCTAAGTGAAGTCGGTTCTTTTTTTGTTTAAGTTATTATAGTAAATAATTAAGATAAGTTCTGACTGATAATAACATTAATTGAATGTGTTTATATGAGAAATAAAGAGGTTCAATTATACGAAGTGTATTACAACTCACGGAATAAGTGTGGAACCCACACTTTCGACGCCAAATGGAACAAAATGAGTAAATTGAACAACAACATACAAGGTGGTTCGAAACAATAAACAAAGGTCACATCACATACAAACGTGTAAAAATAGAAAACTACACGTGCCACAAACTTTTTCAATTCGAAGTTCGTTCAGAGTAACAAATAAAAAACGGAGAATTCATTGTTTTGTACTTAATGCAGAATCTGCTGAAGCTGGCGTGCTGAAACTAATTTGTTTCTTTTCAATTTAACAAATTAATTACATAGGCTCATATTAATTACGATATTTTAATGTCGATATGTTTGGACCGCACGTTTGGAAATTTATAATAGGTTTACGTTTTTTTTAAATAGAAAACACTTGGCAAAATTTGTTAATACAAAGCAATCTATCAATTCCCCTGGCTAGTATATAGTAAAATTAGACCTTCATTTACAAAACCCGTGCCTGAGTGGAAAAAGACCACTCTTTCACAATATTTTGTAAAAACTGTTGCTAATAAAAAAACATCATGAAGTAAAAATAAGTCTCGCTGGTCATAATTTCATCGCTCTGATCATGTCATATCATATCTGACGTGGCCAGCTCTTATCTTAGTCTACAATGTGAAGATTGCCTTAGTTGAATTCCAAGGTGCATTTTGGGAACCCATTCCCATTTGCCTTTCTAAACAAGACGGGAAACTAGGAATTCGAATTAGCTCGGTTTCCACACTATGCTTTCCTTCACCGAAACTGAAAATGGGTCATTCTCTTTTATGTTTGCGATGAGACCAAAAGTTTACATGTTCTAGCACAAAGTTTTCATATAATATGTAGGTATATATAACAAAGAATAGGGAAAGCTTTAAGGCGAACTTTATATGTTACGGGACTACCTAAAAGCTTACAAGCAGGCACGTAATCGGGTAATGACGCAAATTTAAAATACTTCTTAAATAATTAGAAAAACTAAAAAATGTGCTTTACCGCTAGGTCACGTTCAAACATATTTTCTCGAGTCAAGTCTCACTAACACGATGAGTTCGTTTGCCTTATCACATTGTTTTGTGGAACAATTTTTTTCCCACATTAAAATTGTAAGGCTACGCCACTGAAAACCGGGGCGGCTTAAAATAAAAACAACAATCGTATACGATTGAGTACCTATGTAAGGTAAAATCCACAATTCCACGGACTGATTTGACAGCTCCTGGCATACAAAGCGATTGTCAAATGTATGAAAAGAGCTGTCAAATCAGTCCGCGGATTTATGAATTCTACCTGAGAGGTAGTTATTGTGCCCAGCCCGTCTACCTCTGCCCTGCCCTAATGCCACGTTCTTGTTGTTAGCTAATAAATAATAAATAATAATATAAATAAATATTAGGACAATCTTACACAAATCAACCTAGTCCCACAGTAAGCTCAATAAGGCTTGTGTTGTGGGTACTAGGCGACGATATATATAATAGATAGATATAGATAAATACTTAAATACATAGAAAACATCCATAACTCAGGAACAAATATCTGTGATAAACACACAAATAAATGCCCTGACCAGGATTCGAACCCGGGACCTCCTGCTTCATAGGCAGGGTCACTACCAACTAGGCTAGGAGGCCGTCAGTAGCTAATGATTAATTAAAATTGTAACACTATTTTACGTTAAATAAATCATTTGAGTTATAGTTATTGTGCCGCTGGGTCATGTGGGTGGAGAAAAGGTTATAACATCGAAAGGTTGTAATATCGTATTTTTTATTCAATTCAAGACAGTAATCTGACAGAACCTGCCCTACATTGTAAATCAATTTGTAAAAAAAACTGTCAGATTACTGTCTTGATTTTTTTTAATGGGTATCTTTCAAATTTTTGTAAAATAATCGATTGAAGAAGTTGGTTAGAAATTATCGTCTCTCTCTTTGCAGTGGCTGTAAATTATATTCGCTTAATTTACTTTTAAGAGACATCAATTCCAACCATTTTTATCAAGAATGTAAAGGGGATAAAAGTAATCCTTGATATTTATAAGGGTGTCTATGATTTAATCTATCATCAAATACATACTAAATCGATGACGACGATGACTTAATAAATAAGAGTGGCCACCAGAATAATAGGTCTACCGCCAAAATTGTACCACCAAATAATATAAGAACAATAACCAAAAACATTACTTAAAATTTCCGGAAAATTATATGCATCACCAAAATAATTATTTGTATATGATACCAAACTCAGATCACCAACCTATATAAAACCGTAACTTATCAAACATATAGATCACAAAAAAAAATTTGCTCCATTTTTAGAAGTCCGTTCTGGCGCACTATTAGGTTGCGGTTCACCTAATACACTCCTCCTCGCTTCGCTCGTCGTCGCACCTATCTTGACCGCGATTTTTGTATTTAATTTTTTTAAATATATTTGGTGATAGCTATAGGTACTATTCTGGTTATACAAATCTGGTGATCGAAGTTTTAAATATATGTATATTGTATATTTATTTCAAAATCAAAAATACAATCAATTACTCCACAATACACACACACATGTCAAAACTTAATCTAACTTACACAAAACCAAAATGCTTAATATAAAAAAAAAACTAAAAATATAATCTAAGCTACTTACTCCTAACTAAAACTAAGCACAACTATGTAACAAAAACACAAAGCCTATCCAACCAAGTCGATCCGCGACCTTCCAGATGCAAAGGTGCCCATCACGCTCGCAGCATTCCCTCGTTGAACCGCAATGGACAGCCTCTGCATCAGGAAGGAACCGGAGCGAGGGTCCAACCCTCTCTCCCGTAAGCGCCTCCCCACTTCGCCAAAAAACGACTTCGCCTCAGCACACCAGCATCCGGTGGTTTCCACTGCGAGAGCCACAAATAAATAATTCGCAAGGGCCGCGTACTTTTCCCGCTTGCGAACGGCGGCCGACTCAGCCGCTGCCCCTGCAGTTCTTACGGTGCGGCCTATATGCGAAGCCGCAAACGTGCTGACACATGTTGCGTCCCACATTAAACACTTTCCCCTCTCCCAGGGGACCAACGTCAGCCCATCAGGCCTCTTCCCATCAGACCGACTCAGGCCCGGAGGCTCCAGCACACACGGGATATTCGCAGAAACTAGCGCCCTCCGCACGATATCATTAAGCGCGTGATGCCGCGGGAACCTCCCAGCACACCGACAACAACTCAACGCGTGATGACCGCTGCTCTCCACCATAGAACCACAGACGCACATGTGAGGTTCACACACATCACAACCCAAGCGAAGAGCAACGGAAATCCGCGTCGAGTCGTTGTCTAGCAGTGTGCCCAAATGCGGAGAGGGAAGCGCATGAAGCCAAGCCCCAGAATCCGGCTTCGACACCGCAAGAAGCCTCGCCCTGTCCACACCAACTGCACCCTCCAACAGGCTCTCGAACACCCGCTTCACCCCCACGTCATCCCACAAACGCTGCCGATCCGGATCGTCCGGTGCGGACGCGCCCGGATTGAGTGCCAACCAGGCCGCCCTAGCATCAGCGGCGAAGGGTATGGATACCTTGACACCATTTGAAGATAAAATTTGAGTGACAAGATCCTCAACCCCCGCCGCCGATGCCAGGAAGGCCGGCAAGCTCACGTCCCGCGCACGCCTCACGCCGAGCCCACCGGATCGGATGGGAAGTGAGGCCAGGAGCCACTGGTTTTCATTGAGGGAGACGTTCAACAGCGACTCAACGGACCCCTTCAAAACCTCATCAAAGGAGTCAATATGTTCGGGGTGAAGCCAAGCCGGCACGGTGCGCAGAAAATAGGTGACTCTGGGAACGGCGAAACAGATCCGCAACAAAACCAAAGCTACGTGCGCGGAAATGTTCCTTAACCTATCACCAGCGGCCAAAAGAAGCTGTCTTCTCACCTCGAAAGCCTCAGGGATGGCTTCCGGAAAAATAGGAGAGCCCAAAAGATTAAAAGTTCGGGGTGACAACTCCCTGAGCCCGGGAAGCAAATTACTGAAGGATGGTAAGGATAGACGAGACCCACCACCGCAGGGGAAAAGCTCGCATTTGCTTGAGTTCACCTCCAGCCCTAGGTCCCGGAATCGTGGGAGGAGGGCGAACAAATCCTGTTGTACCTCCTGAGGATTACCCCCGATAGTACCGTCATCCAGGTACCAGACGTTGAGTGGGGATTGAAGGGCTGAAATCGCCTTATGTATGGCGAGACTAAAAACTAGAGGGCCAAGAGGGTCCCCCTGCTGTGCGCCGACTTGCGAAAGAAGAAGGGATCCATTATAAATCCATTAGGGATCCATTAGTTTTAAATTGGGTGTAATTATCCATTAATTTGATATTTCAAAGTTGGTGACCGTTTCGATTAAAATGGTCACAGATATAATTGTTGCAGGCAGATACAATAATTAGGGGATATAAATTAGGTGGCAGATCAAAATTTTGGTGGCAGAAAATATAGTTGGCATTTTATAACCGCTCATTTTGCAGCCTGCCCTTAATATCTAGTTCAGTTGCACTGCGCATTGCAGGCCGCGATGAATTGGGTCAGCCGTGCTTTGACGGGTTGCCGATATCATAAACTTCGCTAATAGGCTTTTCTATTTTTCCAATATCGAAGTCTACGGTACGAGTAAAAGAGACTAGTCGTGTTGACGGACATAAAATATCTATGGCACATCGGAAAATTAATAATCACAGTATTAGCACAAGTCAACTTATATTTTTGCAAAGCGTTACAGTATTATTAACACAAGTTAACTTATACCGGGTGTTTCATGTAATAGGAGCAATAAATTAAAACGTAGATTCTACTCTTCAAACCAGACAACGTTTGTTCAGCGACTTTTAAAAATAACTTATGGTTTGATTTTTAGGACACTTTAAAGTTTTTCCGGACACGCGATGTATTTCGAAATTGATTATGTCTGTAGGGTGACAAGCAATGTCAAATAGACGTATTTTAACGTACATTGAAAGTACTATTTATTTTGTATGAAAAAGAGACAATCTAAAAAACAATATTATTTTTAAAAGTTGTTGAACAAAAGTTGTGTTGTTTGAGGAGGCGAATCTACGTTTTAATTTATTGCTCCTATTACAGGAAACACACTGTATGTAAAATAAAAGTAAAATAAAAGATGGTCAACCACGACACAATAAGAACAAAAAGTATAGTCAAGTACTTACAATAAATATCATAATTAATTAATTAATGATTAGTTTTTATTTATACTTAAGTTTATTGTTTACTGTTATATTAATATATGTTATGAATGTTAAGGTCATGTAAATATACTTAATAACAGATTAAGAGGGGGCTAAGGCAAAATAGTGCTTCTTAGATTCAATTTAAACATGCATTAACCAAAGGGAAATGCCATGGAAATATTCATACTGAAACTAGACTATATTTGCCACCACTGACATATTGAAAAACATTAAAAGATTAAACTTGGCTCGATAGAAAAAAATCACGAAAACATGTCTAATTTTAATTTATTTTCAATACTATGGCGCTATCTTATATTATACCATATCATTATAATTATAGTATAAAATAGCGTGTAAGTTATACCAGCAATTTTACATTCAAGATAATAACAATGTGTAATACTTTTAAAGTTATGGAGGAATAAGTGATTCGGCGTTTATAACCTTTTTATTCCGCGCGATGAGCCTTTCGTCGACAATCTTCCATCGCAAGTTGCGCGCGTCTCGCAATATCTTCTGTTCCCGTCCGCTGTGGGTGCGGCCTAGGGGGCCAGTCGCGATCCCTCCGTTGAGACGAGAAGACTACGTCTGACGCGCTCCCGACATTGAACTTAATTTAAATCGTCAACAAGAACTTATTTCATAATAAAAGTGAAGTGTTGTGATTTTTCGTAATTATTACATTAAGCTCCCAATGCATGAAACCTTACCTCACATGGTGGCAGAACAGACACATACTATAGATTAAGCTCCCAATGCATGAAACCTTACCTCACACGGTGGCAGAGCAGACACATACTACAGCGATAAATGGGCCATTTTATTTAAAGTTGTATATTGCACTTTTTTTTAAAATTTGGAAAATTTTTGGTGATTTCGACTCAGAATCACGAGCTGTATGTGTCCTAACAAAATCGAAAGAGCTCGTGATTCTGAGGTAGGCATAGCCTGGAAGAACATATTTTAATGCAAACCGTGATATTTAATTAAAATCTACATATTGACTGTCTTGCACTTCATACGTGTTGAAATAGGGTAAATGAGCCAGTTATGGTCATTTCTTACTAATTATATAGGTGACTACTGGAAAACCTAGACTGCGGGTAATATTGAGAACGCCGCGACCGTAAATCATCAGTGTGTGAGATAAAATTGCTTCCTCACCTCATTTCCGCAGTCTCCTATATCCGCTTCGCTTAAATATGATCAATCTGTGGGTGAAAAAACACCCTGACTTGTACTACTACTACTACTAGGCGAGGTCATAATATATACGACCGACGCCTACTAGATCACTCTCTACTACTGGAGGTTAAGCCTCCTTCATGCTAAAGACTAAAGGGCACCTATCCCTTGGAAATAGGCTGTGCCCGCGCATCTACCCATAAGGCATTCCTGCCTTCAAAAGGGCTGTGGGAGGACTTGACACTCAACACATGGGCCTATGGGAGATTTATACCTACCCCCACGCTGCCAGTCCCCGAGGTACCACACTAGTCACAATACCGCATATGGGCGGTACTTCGCCCCATCACTACCGCTATCCAACAAGGGGGCCCTAAGAGAGTGGTCAATTCACCCGCAGATGGATGTGCATGGCTTCTGCACCCGCGTACGATAATAACTGCATAAACTAAGGGGCACTAGATATCCATCGCGAGACTATGGTTCGGGCCCGAAAAACTTAACTTTCGATAAACCAGCTAATGTAATCACCGTTAATCCATGCGTCACGTACTGCCCCAGATTCACTCTGTCATTGTAGGGAGACAGCCAACCTTCACTAAGTCGTACGCATAGACATAGGATAAAAGGTAACGACAGGGCATGCAAATAATAATACCAAGATCGAACGGGATTGTCTTATTAGACCTTCAATAGCTGCTACAGAGAAGGTGCTATTATCGTTAGCCCTTGTCATAGTCTCATATTGTTATTACCCTCCATGCTATTACTTCTAGCAGTGGAGGGTCACAAACAGATGTGATTCGCAATTTCTTTAAGTATTACTGTCCGCGATCCTCAGCAGTGAGGGAACGAGAAAGAAGAAGAAGTATTACTGTATTTGCTACGACAAAACCTGATATTTTTCTTTGAAGGTTATGTCGGCTAAGGAAAACAATAGTAGATTGTTCTTTGTTGTGCTGTAGAAGTGATCGTCATCTATGTCCCAATCCCTTACGTGGGTACGAGTATACGTGCTGGGTTGTCGATGGTGCGTTATTCAGGACATAGTGAGGTCTATTTATAAACGTAATGCACCTTCTCTTTACGAATGTTGGTTTCGACCTATGTTTATTGATTAGGATATTTAAGTAAGTTGTCAATACCTTGTGACAACTAACTAGTGTCTTACTTACCTCTGTTGTTGCTGGTCTTCATCTCCCATAGAGGGAGACGTACGTTGGAATCGGGCCCAATGATGAGGAACGGAGGGACTCTTTCGCAGTGATTTACCGAAAATATTTTGAATTTGTCGCTTTTTCAAATTTAATATCCAAAATATCGATTCTAGAAGAAAAATTGTCAGGACCAAACTTGTAGAGAATCAAATTTCCTACAGTTTTAGTCTTAACGGTTTTACTGTAAAATCAAAAATGGCCGAGTATTTCAAGTTCAAAACCGTTTTTCGAATATACACAGGAGTCTGATTCAGTCTACTTTTTGAATTTACACTCCCAGTGACCCCCCTCCCCACCCTACCCAAGGGACGTACGAAAAAAAATTCCAAGAACTAATTATTCACGCTACCCGCGATAATTTTTTCAAATAAGGGAAAAGTAATGTTGCCGTTTAGGTTCAAGGTTTACTTAATGTTAAACGTAACATATACTTAAGATCTATGTACGGTTATGCTGAATTTTATAATTATTTAGATATAATATGACATTAATAACTAAGTATCTTCTTCCTGCCTCTTTTCCATTTCAATTGGGATTGGGGCCTCTTCGTTTGTCCCAGGATAGTTCCGTGATTATATCCAAAAAACCGACCCTACCCGTGAATAATTAGTTCTTGGAATTTTTAAGTAGACTGAATCAGGCTCCTGCGTATATTCGAAAAACGGTTTTAAACTTGAAATACCTACTCAGCCATTTTTGATTTTACAGTAAAACCGTGAGGACAAAAATTGTAGGAAATTTGATTCTCTATAAGTTTGGTCTTCACAATTTTTCTTATAGAATCGATATTTTGGAAATTAAATTTGAAAAAGCGACAAATTCAAAATATTTTGGGTCAATCACTGCGAAAGAGTCCCTGCGGTCCTCACGGTCATCATTGGGGCCGATTCCAACGTACATCTCCCTCTATGGGGGATGAAGACCAGCAACAACAGAGGTAAGTAAGACACTAGTTAGTTGTCATAAGGCACTTACTTCAATATACTAAACAATAAACATAGGTTGGAACAAACATTCGTAAAGAGAAGGTGCATTACGTTTATAAATAGACCTTACTATGTCCTGAATAACGCACCGTCGAGAACCCAGGACGTATGACCTCAAAACAAGAATTTAACTAGACCGCACGCGCGTACCCACGTAAGGGATTGGGATATAGATGACGATCACTTCTACAGCACAACAAAGAACAATCTACTATTGTTTTCCTTAGCCGACATAAGAAAAATATCAGGTTTTGTCGTAGCAAATACAGTAATTCTTAAAGAAATTGCGAATCACATCTGTTTGTGACCCTCCACAGCTAGAAGTAATAGCATGGAGGGTAATAACAATATGAGACTATGACAGGGGGCACCGATAATAGCACCTTCTCTGTAGTAGCTATTGAAAGTGTAATAAGACAATCCCTTTGATCTTGGTATTATTATTAGCATGCCCTGTCGTTGCCTTTTATCCTATATCTATGCGTGACTTAGTGAAGATTGGCTGTCTCCCTACAATAACAGAGCGAATCTGGGGCAGTACGTGGCGCATGGATTAACGGTGATCACATTAGCTGGTTTATCGAAAGTTAAGTTTTTCGGGCCCGGACCATAGTCTCGCGATGGATATCTAGTGCCCCTTAGTTTATGCGGTTATTATAGTACGCGGGTATCGAAGCCATGCACGTCCATCTGCGGGTGCAGTGACGCCCCCTTGTTGGATAGCGGTAGTGATGGGGCAAAGTACCGCCCATATGCGGATAATGTGACTAGTGTCGTACCTCGGGGACTGGCAGCGTGGGGGTAGGTATAAATCCTCCATAAGCATGAGTGTCAAGTCCTCCCACAGCCCTTGTGAAGGCAGGAATGCCTTATGGGTAGATGCGCGGGCGCGGCCTATTTCCATGGGATAGGTGCCCTTTAGTCTATGCGCATGAAAGAGGCTTACCCTCCAGTAGTAGAGAGTGATCTAGTAGGCGTCGGTCGTATATACAGCCTTGGCCAGAAGTGTTGAGCATAGGTGTTTTTTGTTTACAATTTTGATGTTAAGCATTATTTCCCTATCCTAACAATGTACGGTAACGGTAAATGTTATATTTTATTTATAAATATAGAAAACTTCACTTAATAACACTTTCAAGGTACTTAAAAAATATGAAAACAGAAGGTACCAAAAATGTAAATTTAAGTCGGTGCGACATATTGCAAATATTCTATGCAATTACTACTAACTTCAACAAAACATGCTTATTAGTTTAAATTAATTTACAAAATAACTTAAACAAAGATGGAAACGATGGACTAAACTTTCCAGTTTTGTATGAAAATCGCATTGGTGCTCAACACTTCTGGCCAAGGCTGTATTATGACCTCGCCCAGTAGTCGGAGTGCACAAGTCAGGGTGTTTTTTCACCCACAGATTGACCATATTTAAGCGAATCAGATATAGGAGACTGCAGAAATGAGGTAAGGAAGCAATTTTACCTCACACACTGATGATTTACTGTCGCGGCGTCCTCAATATTACCCGCAGTCTAGGTTTTCCGGTAGTCACCTATATAATTAGTAAGAAATGACCATAACTGGTTCATCTACCCTATTATTTCAACACATATGAAGTGCAAGACATGTAGTCATGTGTCAATATGTAGATAATAATTAAATATCACGGTTTGCATCAAAATATTCCTCGTATGTTAGCATCTGTACATGAATTTCTCGTTGGTCCAAGTTACTAAATCGATACTTTGAGGTGGTTGCCCAGAAAAACTGCCAGGTTGATGGCAGGCAACCCTATATATTCGTGAATGGCACGCCTAGGGCTATCGATCTGCATCAGTTCCAGCTTGCCACCTGATGAGGTAAATTACCCCATTTTTAGGCCTCATAAAACATGGCTGACCTTGAAATCTACCAGGTTTGGGACAGGCAACCTATGTGGGTTCGGGTCACCAAAGGGGTCTCTTTCGATGGGTAAAGGTTTCGATCTACCTTATGATGTAAATTTTGGTAAAAATTGACGTTTTAGAATTAAAAAAAAAAACATAGTTTAAATCAAACATTATTTTAAACTAATTATACTATACACACGAACATGTCTCATCTGACTCGTTAGGTTACACTATGCACAACCGAGCGCAGCGACAACAGGCGTGTCCAAGTTTCGCACCGCCCCGCAAGTGCGGGGCGCGCGGGTGAATTCTTATTTTTCTCTGGGTTTACACGCACTCTTAAACAACACTACCTACTCAAAAAAAGTTATCTATCAAAAAAGGCTCGTTTCGGCTCCTACCTGGTCCAAAAGTGCCAAATATACTTGCAGCGTTGCCGCGTTGCACGGCTAGTGAAATTTGCTGGACCAGGTAGGATCCCGAGCGAGGGTCGCATCCCCTATCCCTCAAACGCCGCCCCAAAGCTCTAACCAATGTTTTTGCCTCCGCGTTAATTAATCAAATAAAGTTAAGTCTTAATTTTAAGAAGTTTTAGGATAGTTATATTTATTTAAGGTAAACGGTTTGTTCTTGTAGTTAAACTACTAAATATTAACAAATATATGGTGTTCGGCATTGTACTTATTTATTTAAAGTTTATTGTACATAAAAAAGTACAAGTGGCGGACTTAATGCCTTAAGGCATTCTCTGCCAGTCAACAACTGGGCCAAAAAATAAACATTTGTTGAAAGTTATCTAGGTTGTTTCACGTCCTTTTTTTATTGTTTTCCGTCAACCTTCTCTATTCAGTGCATTTCGCATGCACAAAATTAAGAGGGATCCAGTGACAACGGCTTTTCATTACGCTACTTTTATAATTATAATTTCTAATTAGGAATGAACTACAACATCTCAGAATCTGAACATCCACATCTAAAGAAAATTCCAAGTGTTCCTTTCATCAACACATACCATAATTCTTTCATTACCTTCAGCCTCCAGCTTATGTGGCCGTATATAACCGAGTTTTTCAATTTCCTTTTAATCTACGCGATGGCTTTAGCTGGCAACTTGGCGTGAACTATTTCCTGGGGTTGCCCTACCTTTCACTTGCGTTTAAATGATGCCTTTTCAACGACAACCTACTTTCTGAACTAGTGTGTTAAGAAAACGTGACCATACATTTTCATAGACTTTATAAAAATATTGTGATTCATCTTGTGAAAAGCGCAGTGTTTTAATTTGATAATAATTTAGTGATTCTCCGGAGTTGTGTTTGTATTTTATGTAACTAAACTATTGACAAACCTTACTAACATAAATTTAAGAGATGTTTGACGGAGTTGAGGCCGAATGCAGTCAATTTTTTTTCTAATGATATCATTTTTTTCGAAATATCAACAATTATATCAACTACAAAAATCTTCCCTGCAATATTCTGCTCCCTGCTATAATTTTACCTACATAAAATATATTAAATTTACAAAATAAAAATTATGATAAAGTGTTCAACACAAGTCATATTTTATTAAGCACACCTTGAAGGAGCACGTTTTAAACATACGTATTGTGAATTATTTTACTTTCATTTGCATAATGTCAATGCTACTCCTACTACTCTAACAAGAATAATTGCAACAATAAGGCACCTACTACCTTATTCTCCTAGTCTTCAGATATTAGGTCGGCAACTCGGCAGTATGCAAACGAGATGAGTAATTACCAGACTCCGAAACACGTGCCTGGGATCCGTGGCAGACTGTTCCCACCGCCACCGGCATCGATCTAGTTGCTAAGAAGCTTCCGGTCTGTCATTTTTCATCGACAATTAGATGAAACTTTCGGTTTTTCATCATTAAAGTGATAATTGTAAAAAATATTAAATAAAAACTATAAGAGTACTTTAAAAGATTATTCACGTAGCTAATGTTTTTTTCTGTGCAATTAAAAAAAATGTGGCAGAGTGGTGCTATTTAACAGTGATGCTGTGTTTGACCACTCTGTAACGATGTTTTGTGGATAAAAGCCTATTTTAAAAATAAACTAGCAAGAGGATTTGAAATTTTGATTTTTATTAATTAGGTGAAACACATTTTCTGTTAAAAATATGTTTTAATTTTCTATATCGGACTCATGTTCAGGTAAAGGGGAAAACATTGTCGGTAAAAAAGTTGGATGTTTCCAGCTTCCTGATAGAGGGCATAAGGCATTCTGCACATATTTGGTGGAGTGGTGATCGCGCATTGTTTCTACTGAATTTATATTAAATTGCATTTTGTGTCTTAGTATTTAATTCTGGTGTTAATATTAAAGTCTGTCTGGTGTCAGCCTTAGAAGTACAGGTTGAATTAATTTATGAACAACCTCTCTTCTCATCAACGTTCTCTATGTAGACGACTTACTCGTCAATAATACTTCTGAAAATCCCTTTGCAAAGTGACTATGATACTAGGTAGATACTTTCAAATATCGCCTGTATTCTACGGAGTGTACGAAATCTGCTTTTCCACGATAATTAAGTTTTCGAGTAATTGAACTCATTAGTGTTTTGAAAATAATTAATTAGGATTGAATAGGTATTTTAATTAAATAGGTATAAAATTCAGGGCCTATTTTTGCTTTCAAAATTCTCTTCTCTACAACAAATATCTACCTAGTCCAGCTTTAAAAATGGCTGACAAAATTACTTGATAACTGCCAGGTAACTGTATAAATTTAAAACTAGCAGTTGTTGTTATTCATAGAAAATGGCAAAGTTAAATTTGTATTTCAACTCAGGGCAATAAAACTTTTATATAAGTAAGTAATGGTGCGTTTTTATGTTTGTTTGTTGACTGAGATAGTTTAATGCTGTAAGTTAAATTGCGAGTTGTAAAAGTGGTGTGGTTGTGCATTTATCTCTAAAATACTTGGAACTTTATGCTTCTAGGAAATAAGGTCTAAGTAACTGTGTAACGTCAGTATTGTAGTGTTTTAATGGTCTACTGCCATTAGTAGCTACAGTCACCATCAAATATATCGCAGCGGCCAGGGTATTAAAAATATCTGAACATGCAGTTTATCGCCTTAACAATAGAGGCATTATTCAGATATTTGTGACCACCTCGGCCGCTCAGATGGCGACTGAACCGAAAGTGTTTTTGAATGAGGTAGATAGTGTAGATTTTTTGTCATTTAAATTTGTTCTTATAAAAGTTTTGACTCCTAAAATGGAAACTCGTTTTTTAATTAGTAGGTAAAATTCTTCAAAATAGTATTAAATAAAATACAGTAACTTTTAAGTTTTCCATACATATTTCACAAAAACTTGGCCGCTATTTAAACATAGTAAAAAACGGCGGCGTCTTCCGGCTTACATTTTTCCTTTTTCCAACACAATGAATTAAGTAAACCCAAAAAATTAGGGCAACCCTAGCAACCGCAAAAAACTCTTTAGCCCACTATAAAAAAAATCAAGTCTAAGAGCCGGCGCCGCTCGTAATCGAGGTAATCGAATCACGGATTTGCTTTTTTCTCTCACTTATCATGAGATAAAAATAGTCTGCGGTCATTCACCGGGACCGAGGCTTTTTGCTCTGCATTTGTTCAAATAAGTATGGGAAATGGAATCGGCTTTTTGTAAGTCCCGTTGACTTTACCGGGCCTTGAAAGTTAGTGATGACTCGGCTTTAGTTGGACTTTTTTGAGGTTTCGGTTTTATTTGATTCTTACTTTGGGTTAGTGGAGTCTGTTATATTGTCTTTTTGGATGTTTCGTGCTACTAAGGTTGTAAAAAGGGATGTTTCGGTATAAAATGAAGCTGAAGAATAACAATTGACAAGATGTTTTTTGATAATATATCTTTTTTTCTGAGAAAGGCTGTTTCAGTGCCGCTTAATATAATACTGACGCACAGTCACCAACAGAAGCAGCTAAGGGGGGAGGGTGTTCAAAATGACCTACACACGCTATTATTCTCTTAACAATAAACCCCACCCGCTAAGCTACTTTTGCTTCTGACTGTACTAGTAATCTATGAAATTAGATATCACAAATAGATACTTCCCAACTAGCAAAATCATGGTGGAGTAAACGTTTCTGCCGCGACTTTTTGGTGTTTGTGTATTGTCGAATAAGAGTCGAATACACGTTTATACGACGGCGTTTGGGCACAATTATACTGCAATAAAGTGGAGTAGAAGTTCTATAAATGTCGCGCAATTACTAATTTCGTGTAGTAGTGGCTTTTATTGCAATATTTATTCGGCTTTTATATCGAATTGCAGCAGCAAGAAATCCACTATGCAATTATTTGGTTCAATAGCGAAGTTTGGAGAAGCGACAGTATCAACATGCGCAAAGTTCGTACAATTTAATTGTCACAAACCATAGACCGAACTTGAAAAAAAAAATATTTGGAGAGACTTTACTTACGTAAAAGTGCATTTTGATTTTGTTAAATATTAAGTATAGTGACTTGAGGTTTATCGATTGTGGCAATATAACAGTGAATTTTACCTGCACTCTTATTTTTGTGACGAAACATATTATAGTTTATTCATAAAATTTTAATGCGCCTTCATGATATTTAGTTTTAAGTGATTTTTATTTAATTTATTTTATTATTATCTGAACAAATGGTATCAGTAAGCGACATTAAGCATCTTCGTAACACTTACGCGACCAGTATGCGATTTACAGACGCATACGAGTGCTCCGTTACTACATTATTCGACTATTGTTTCCGCCATAATGCAATCTTTAGGGTTCTTTGTAAAGAATATAAAAACCCTTGATTTCCACACAATATCAAAGAAATCCTGTGGTAATAGTTACACAGTTCCGTATGTATAATACAAGGTGTAACAAAAATGCTGGTGATCCTTTTAAGGGCATAATTGGTGTTATATTATAATTATGCAAAACTAAGAACTATGTTTTTCTCGCAAAAAAAGTTGGTTTTGTAGGAGAGTTGGCCGGCTGGGATGACGTGTCCATACAAAAAAATACACGTCGAAAAAAATTGCCTCCTACTTTTTCTTACTCGCAATAGGTACGATACCAATTATGTCCTTAAGCGGATCACCAGTATTTTTGTTACATCTTGTAGATCATGAAATATGAGGCTTAAAAATGCTATTTTTTGAGTTTTGCTTAATATTTACATCTAAATACGGTCACAGCCTTTCATTTAAAATTATGGGAACAAATTTTTTATACGTATACTTGCCTTTCATTTAAGCCCAAAACGAACTCTGTAAACCTTTTAGTATTCTTGTAATCGTAAAAAATTTGCAACAAATGGTGTCTGAAATACGCGTTCCGTCGCGTGCTACAAGTATGCCTACGATGCACAACTTTGCCTGGCTTAAAAACATGTTTTCTTCACCAAACACCTATTTATATCTTATTCCTGAGATGGCCGCCTTTTTCCCATCTTAGGAATAAGCCCACAGCTATTTTAGTTAAACTGTATTTTTTATGTCAAAAGTCTGAAAATTTCTTGCGTACTACGCAGCAGACACAACTTTTTTTGCATGAAAAATACATTTTTACATTCTTCTAATGGACCCTAATAACATATAAAAATGTAGCTTTAAATCGCGCTTTCCGTGATAAATCGACAATTTGACTGCTGTATGGTTATGCTTTTCTGTAGAAATTTCAAAAAAAAATATTATGTACGGAACCAGTACTCGCATTGAAAGATTCTGGTTGACAAGTTTGATGCTGAAAAGATGGCAGACATGCAATGGTTATACGAGTTGTGGATCAGTAAACGTTATATTTTGGCATCTTTAAACACACGCTGTGAAATAAAAGTGCTAAACAACTACACTTACACAGCATAAACAATTATTAGTCGGATAATTATCTCCAAAGCAACACTTATATCATTATACACTCTATAGAAATCAGTGTGAAATCTATTACTCGATTGTGTAGTAATCGTATTTATTTACTACATTTACATTGCTACAAGTGGAGTAGAAATTACTTTAAACTCTTTTATACAACAGTTTCCTGAATAAAAGTTGCAACTAACCATGGCAATATGACTAGTCATATAATGGCAACATTAGAAACGTATAAACGGCTGTTTGTAACATAGCTGAGGTATAATACGCTGTTACGTGATCAATGAGCTGTATAGAAGTAATATTGATGATGGCTACAAAACTGTAGTAAAACAATCGCATAACAAAGTCAAATAAACGTTTATTCCACTTACTATTTGACTGAATTGTTGTATAAGCCAAATTGTAATATAATCAGCTACTATACGACATATTATCGCCGCGACTACTGTTACATTACCTTTATCTGACTAAATAGCTCTATAACACCGAGCTTATTCGGCATTTTTGCTAGTTGGGTTACTCATACATCAATGAAAGCGGATCACCTTGAGAACCGTTTATAAATACCCCCCTAGATCCTTATTTTAACTTCCTACTTGAAAAATCAAGTGAATAAAATTTTGCATAAATAGTACTGGATATGCAGATAAAGTCGGGGTATAAACGTTTCATTCCCATCGTGTACTTATACTTAGACTATTGTAATATTTATCAAGTCTTCCGGCAAGAGTAGCTCTTTTAAAATGTATGATAAACTTAGCAAATTCCTCTCTTCTTCTAGAAAAAAATAATTATACAGACTGTAGCGTTACCAACTACATCTAAATATATAAAAGAAGAAACTGACTGACTGACTGACTGACTGACTGACTGACTGACATATCAACGCACAGCCTAAACCGATGGGTCTAGAGTTTCCAAATTTGGCACGTAGGTCCCTTATAAGGTCTAGGGGTGCACTAAGAAAGGATTTTTCAAAATTCACCCCGTAAGGGGGTGAAATGGGGGTCCATAGTTTGTATGGGGAAACAAGATTAGTTAGACTATTTTATTTGAAACTTCACCAGAATATTCCTAACAATAAATGAGTAAACACGTGTTTCAGCTTTTTTGAAAATTCAACTCCTTAAAGGGGGAAATGGGGGTGAAAAAGTCTGATAATCAATATGGGTATCGTTTCTATGGTTTATCGGGTCGCTGATTACGAAAACATCAACCATTTTATTCTAAATATATAAAAGAAGAAACTGACTGACTGACTGACTGACTGACTGACTGACTGACATATCAACGCACAGCCTAAACCGATGGGTCTAGAGTTTCCAAATTTGGCACGTAGGTCCCTTATAAGGTCTAGGGGTGCACTAAGAAAGGATTTTTCAAAATTCACCCCGTAAGGGGGTGAAATGGGGGTCCAAAGTTTGTATGGGGAAACAAGATTAGTTAGACTATTTTATTTGAAACTTCACCAGAATATTCCTAACAATAAATGAGTAAACACGTGTTTCAGCTTTTTTGAAAATTCAACTCCTTAAAGGGGGAAATGGGGGTGAAAAAGTCTGATAATCAATATGGGTATCGTTTCTATGGTTTATCGGGTCGCTGATTACGAAAACATCAACCATTTTATTATACAACGTGGCAGGTGTAAAATATCATCCCCCAGGGGGTGAAATGGGGGTCCAAAGTTTGTATAGGGAAACAAGATTAGTTAGACTATTTTATTTGAAACTTCACTGGAGTATTTCTAACAATAAATGAGTAAACACGTGTTTCAGCTTTTTTGAAAATTCAACTCCTTGAAGGGGGAAATGGGGGTGAAAAAGTCTGAAAATCAATATGGGTATCGTTTCTATGGTTTATCGGGTCGCTGATTACGAAAACAACAACCATTTTATTATATAACGTGGCAGGTGTAAAATATCATCCCCCAGGGGGTGAAATGGGGGTCCAAAGTTTGTATAGGGAAACAAGATTAGTTAGACTGTTTTATTTGAAACTTCACAGGAGTATTCCTAATAATAAATGAGTAAACACGTGTTTCAGGTTTTTTGAAAATTAAACCCCATAAAGGGGGAAATGGGGGTGACAAAGTCTGAAACTCAACATGGGTATCGTTTCTATGGTTTATCGGGTCGCTGATTACGAAAAAAACAATGATTTTATGATACAACGTGGCGGGCGTGAAATATCATCCCCCTGTTCGGGTGCGATAGGGTTGAAATGACTAAATATCAATATGGGAGTCGATTTATGGTATTTTGGGACGTAAATTAAGTACGAAAATGGCATCAATTTCGAAATTTTGGTATAGAAATAATTTTAATTCCGGGAAAGGACAAGGGTAGTTTCTATACCGAAAATCAGCCCTTAAGGGAGTGAAAAGGGGATTTAGAAGGTTGTATAGAGAATTTTTAACCGTTGATCCGATTTAAATGAAACATGATATAATAGATAGTTTGACGCCGGGAAACGACTAAGGGTTATTTTCATTGAAAAATTAACCCGTAAAGGGGTGAAAAGAGGGTTGGTAGTTTGTATAGGATTTTTTCACAGCTGAACCGATATAGATGAAACTTGGTATACAGATAGTTTGAGGCCCGGGGAGGAACAAAAAATAGTTTTTTCGCGAAAACTACCCTTAAAGGTAAAAAAGTTAAGGGTGAAACGGGGGTTGCAGGTTTGTATAGGGAATTTTAAACCGTCAAACCGATTTAGACGAAAATTGGTATATAGTAAGTGTGAATCCCTGCAAATGACTAAGGGTTGTTTTCATTCCGAAAAGCATCCCTTGAAGGAGTGAAAAAGGGGTTGGAATTTTGATTAGGAAATTTTTAACACCTGGACCGATTTAGATGAAACATAATGCTTATTAGCATACAGATAGTTTGAGTCCCGAGAAGGAACATAAAATAGTTTTTATCTCAAAAATCTGCCCTAAAGATTAAGGGTGAAACGGGGGTTGCAAGTTTGCATGGGGAATTTTTAAACGTGAACGATTTAGATGAAACTTTGTATAGAGATAGTTTAAGTCCTGAGAACGGACTTAAAAAAAATTATTTCGAAAATTAACTCTAAGGTTAAGGGAATGAAATGGCGTTGGAGGTTTGAATGGGTAATTTTTAACAGCTGAACCGATTTTGATAAATCTTAGTATAGAGAATCCCGGAAAGTGAAAAGGATGTTTTTAGGGTTTCGTACCAAAATGGTAGAAAAGGAACCCTTATGGTGCGACTTTGTTTGTCAGTGTCAGTCAGTGACCCAAAGGCAGGCATGTAACGCCAATTTATGAATTTTAAACATGAAGGGGGTGGGGGGTCAAAAAACAAATAACTTTATCAAATAAAACGGCTTAATGTGAGGATCTCTAATTAGTATAATTTTAACATACATAACTTTGAAGTTATTAAAAAAAGGTGTAAATTAATCAATATCGGAAACTGTTCGACAGAAAAATTTGCAAAAATTACAGATATAATAGTTATTTACGTATAAATTACAGGAAAACTAATAAGAGTGCAGTCAAGCACCAGTCCGACTTAAGACAAAGAAAATCGGGGTACGAGTCCGATTCGCACTCAGCCGCCCTATAAATTCTCATGAAATCATGTTGAAAGCGTCTTTTTTCAAAAATGTAATAATAAAGTTGTTCGTACGAAACCTTTGAGGCGCAAGTAAGACCCGTACTTGCCTGTTTTTTTTTAATTTCCTATAATCATTACTTAAAGGGGTGAAATGGGTGTTAAAAGTTTGTATGGGGCATTTTTAAGTGTTGAACCGATGCGATGTAGATGAAACTTGGTATGGAGATAGTTTGGGCCCCGGAAAGGGGCAAAATTGTATTTATCCCGAAAAACAACGCTTACGGGGGTGCATAGCAAAGGGGTTTGAAGTTTTATAGAGAATTACTTTCAGTTGAACCGCTTTAGATGAAATAAATATGTTGTTGTATAGAGATGGTTTGAGTCGCGGAAAACGACATAGGATAATTTTATCCCGAAAATCAACCCAAAGCTTATATGGGGAATTGATAACCGCTGAACCTATTTAGATGATTTGGTATAGAGATAGTTTGAGTTCTCGGGATGGATACATAATAGTTATCCTAGAAGTCATTCCCTAAGAGGGTATAAAGGGGGGTCAATTACTAATTCTACGCAAAGGAAGTCGCGGGGAAAAACTTTTATTCAAGAGTAGAAATCTGCATTAATCATAATGTACGCGGGCGAAGCCGCGGGCAACTGCTAGTTGAAGATATATAAGTACAGTCGACGTCCAAAATATGTGTACACTGTTGGACCTTATTACAAGGTAAGGTGCATAAGTGTAAACATATTTTTGACGTAGACAGTACCTTAACCTATAATAGTTCACTTGCAGTGAATTCGTCCTAGCATGTAAATAAACATGTAACAATCTAGACATCGTAATATTCGTAATCTCAGTTATTTTTGCTTTGAGACTTTTCCTTCGATTATTAAAGATAATTTTATTAGAAATGATATTTTCAGTAGTTACTTATAATATTCGATTTTAAGCTGACATGGCCAGTGGTTAGTTAGTGGTTAGTAACCACTTGAATTCAATACTTTGTTACTTTATTTAAGTATAGTTACAACATTTTAAGTGACATTCTCAGCGAAAATTGTGATATTTCTTTAAGAAGTGTTTGTTTAAATTATAAGACAAGTAAGTATGAATAGATATTACTGTAAAAATATGTAAACATTCGCCATTTTACTAAGAAATAAGGTGCAAAAGTGTATCTACTAAAATTTTTACGTCGACGGTACACATTTTGTAAGCAAATTTTATGACCGACGACAGTCGCTCGTCAGATTTACCCACATTTAAATGCTAAAAAAGCGGAGCTGACTTTCGCTCACGTAGAGCCGAGCGAACGAAATGGGGCAAGTTCATTATTACTATGCAAGGACAATGTAATACCTAGACAAAGTTAATTTCAAATTGAGTAGGTAAACGAACAAGCGCTATATCTATCGATTTTCTAAGGCAACCGGCCTGATTTCCTTATCTACACTAATTGACGCTGTTTTGTCAAAAAAAGTATATTTCCGTTTGATAGATGACAGCACTGTGGAACGGAAAACAGAGGTTTTTGGAATACATATTTGAATTTTCGAGCACCCGATATTTCGGCACACTCAAATAATATGTACCATCGGGTTCATAGATAAAATTACATAAATTAGGTATGTAATTATGAACCCGGTAGTACATGGTAATAATACCCCTTTTCCAATAATAATTATAATTCTAATGACCATGTTAGCTTGAAAAAGAAGTCTGAATTTTAAATATATGTCAATGGATTTATACCAAAATAAATACTTTTTTAAACATTGTCAGTCCAGATGTTATATAGTCCTTGTTACTATGTTAAGCAGGACAGTAACTCGGGACAGTAACTTGTGCGAGTTTGCCATCGCCATTGCTCCCTTGGGCGACGCGGGTATTATAAATGGTATAGTCGCGACTTAATGAACCAGCTTCCTCACGCTAAAATTAATTCAATTATATTATATTTTACGTATTATTTTGCTAGGAAACGCTGGTAAACCAGCGTTAAGACATCCGACTTTCGAACTGGAGGTCTCGGGTTCAAACCCCGGCTCGTACCACTGAGTTTTTCGGAACTTATGGACGAAATATATGGATATCATATCATTTGATAAAATATAAATATGTATTTTACACCAGTTGCTCTGCGGAAAGGAAAGAAAATGTGACCATCCAACTGAGAGGGGAAACTAGGCCTTATTTTTCTCACAATTTTTCTCTTTTCACGTAAAGCGATTGATAAAATATAACTAAACTATAATGATGTGTGACGTTTTCAAGAAAAAGGTACATCATTGTCGGTTGTTAATAGAGTTTATTTCTAAATTAATGATTATGATAGTAATGCCTTATTGACAACCGACAATGATGTTTTGCGCGAAAACGTCACATAGCACCTGCACCACCTAGCTAGCTGCTGCTGGAGCACCTGAGTACCAGCTTGGGCCCTTTGACTCGGTGCAAAGGCGCGCTGTGCGGATCGTCGACAATCCCAAACTCCGAGCGATATTGAACCTTTGAGTCTAAGGAGAGACTTTGCCTCCTTAAGTGTGTTCTATCGCTTGTACAATAGGTTGTGGTCTGAAGAACTGTTTGATATGATGCCCACGGCCGCTTTTTATCACCGCACCGCTCGCCGTCGGCAGGGTGTTCATCCTCACACCCTGGAGCCTAAAGGGTCGCGCACTGCACGGTTTAAGAGGAATTTCCTCCCGCGAACGCTCCGACTGTGGAATGAACTCCCTGCCGAGGTTTTCCCAGAGGGCTACAGTATGAGGTTCTTCAAAAAAGGAGTGTATAGGTTCTTAAAGGGTAGGCAACGCGCATGTGAATCCTCTGGGGTTGCAGGCGTACATAGGCTGCGGTAGCTGCTTACCATCAGGCGGACCGTATGCTTGTTTGCCGCCGTCGTGGTATAAAAAAAAACATAGGTATATACATAAGTACCTACTTCCAAATTTAAAGTTGGATTTTGTACCTGCGCCAGCACAAATGATAACTATTTTAGGTACAATTAGAATAATATCCTGTAACATTAGACCTACATACAGGGTGTCCCAGAAATCGACGTCAAGCCGTGAATGGATGATAGACCAAGTTATAACAGTTATCAGAAAAATACAAAAAAAATCTATCACATGTTCTTCAAAAATTATGGTCACTTTAAAAATTTACTAGAAGTTAAGAGACCAGGGCGTGAATATTCTAGTACATTTTTAAAGTGACCATAATTTTTGAAGAACATGTGATAGATTTTTTTTTTGTATTTTTCTGATAACTGTTATAACTTGGTCTATCATCCATTCACGGCTTGACGTCGATTTCTGGGACACCCTGTATACAATACCTGTTATAACTATACAACTATGGTTGCAAGGTAGTTAATAATTTAAGGGTCGGATACGCAGCCTAAATTGCGGGTCGCGAATAAATTACAACCTCGTCCTTTGTAAAGCCGACGTCAAACGTTTACACTTGTGCACCTTATTTCTTGGTAATAAGGTGCATAAGTGTACACATGTATTTGATGTCCTGTACCTTTACCTTGACATTCAAAGGCAGGGTTTGATGGATTAAACTATTAGCTAAATTAGCACGAGGGATTGTCACTGTCCCAGTACATGTCACCTTTATACTTAAGTCATTCGCAATAAAGATAGGGTGTCAACTATTGGGAATAGGCGTGTCGAGCACTGGGGCGTTTACTTTAATATTGCCAGTTAAAATTTTTGATCATAGTTTGAAATTTAAAACTATGTTCATAAATCATTAATATATCAAATCACATACTGTGTAAGTTAAAAAAAGACACCTAAATTAAAGTATTTAAGTCTCTAAACCAAAGAAATAAGTTTCCACCATACAAATTTTGCACCCCTATTTAACCCCCTCAGGGGTGGAATTATCCAAACAGCTGAAAGTACTTTTATTGTATTTTAATAAGTAACCTTCCTTGTGAAGAAAACCATGTTTTTCAAGCCAGGCAAAATTGAGCATCGTACGCAAAGTTGTAGCATTTGACGGTACCATGTATAGTAAGAAGCTGTCCATTAATAAATGAAAAAAACTTAAAACGTTTTCCATTCATCGTCAATAGCAATTCCCTTGACAAATTGGATCTCAGAAGAAATGAAACAGATTTCCCATACATCACTTTATCACTAGACGAACCAATCGGTGCTGAGGACATCGACGGATTGATTGAAAAATTGCCTCTATCGCGAAACGGGTGCACACCGACCAGCATTAATCTCAGGAAAATATTATTCCGTATTTGCTATGTGCGAAGTGCATGGTGGGGGTAACGAGAACGATCGCAGTGCACAATGTGATATGAATTGAAACTGCAAAAGCCCCCGTCAGCTGTCAAAATAGTGAATCAGCCAGTGACATTTCATATAAGAAAGGAATACAACCTATTTATAAAAAAGAAAAAAAAAAGAGATTGAACACCTGCCCAAGAGATGTCGCCACAATCATGCGTACAGCGCATACCAGAAAATTCAGACCAGCGCAGCAAAAAAACTGAATGCGCATTAAATAATTTTTGACAAAAACGGGACTTACGATATGCTCGAAACGTCAGGAAAATAACAAATAAGTGTACGCGATTAAGTTCCGTTTTTGTCAAAACAATAAGTGAAAACCGTGTCAATTAAATCAGCGCATCAAATCGATGTTTTGATGTTAATTTAGATTTTTTGCTGCAGAAGGCAATATAAGGTTAGGTAATAATTTATTATTTTTGTTGTGCCTTTAAATACTAGTTGTAATCTAATACTCGTATCCTGGTACTCTTAGTGCTTGAAGGCGGATTTTCGGGTCTCCGAAACATGTCGTGCGATACTCACTAAATACTTACCACACATGTGGATTAAACCTTTAATAGTGCTGTATCGTAGTTTAACGGAGTGATTAGCGTTTATAACAAATAAAAATAAAGGCTTTAAAAAACCAATCAGCATATTAGCTGTGTGTAGGTACCTAAACATGTTTAAAATTCAATAGTTTAAGCGTTCGTTTTCATCGTGTGTTCGGGTTTGGGTCTCAGACAAGGAGGTAGGTGTGGATCCGACACGAGAAGGAGGACGAGGGTAAACGCTGCAATCCCTATGACTAGGTACTTGAATTATAAAAACAAAGGCGAATTTATTTCTGACGTTGTTACAATTTTAGTCTACTTCGGTAAGTCGTGATTTTCTATTTGCCCCGGCAAAAAGTCCCGGCTTCACTTCACCGTTTATAGTTTCAGTTAGAAATAATGTAATTTTTCTGTGATTTAATGAGCGATATTATGTCATTTCTACTCGTATAATAATTTTACGCGTGCAACAGTCAGAGGTACGTCTTCATCGAAAACGGGTTCCAGTACTCTGTGTTTGAAAATGGAGATTTAGGCTCTCCGAAAAATGTCGCAAAAAACATGAGATCAACCGTAAAATATGATAGAGTCTGTCCGTAAAGAATAGTGTAGAATTTGAATGAGCTCCCATATAAACTACGATACTTTTCATTCCGGAAAAACTCTATAAAATGAATATCATGACCTTTAAAATTTGAAGTGATGTATTCCGAAGTCCAATTGACTTTAAAAAACAGGCGTAAAATGAATTGAGTAGGTAAAGGATGAAATGTATTCCATAATATGTGGGTTTATGTAGGAAAGTCTACAGTATTATAATAATATGATAAAGTAATTTCACGGTGTAGTCAGATTTGGGCACGAATGTATATTGAATAATCTGGAAACTCAGATAAGGTTTATTTGTAACCCTGCTGTCGCATGTAGGTAATTTGCTAGTGACATGAGCTTATACAGGATGTTTCCTGTAATAAGAGCAATAAATTAAAACGTAGATTCTACTCCTGAAACAATAAAACTTTTGTCCAACAACTTTTATATGTATCTTGTAGATTGTCTCTTTTTTATACAAACTAAATTGTATTTTTAATGTACGTTAAAATCCGCATAATTGACATTGCTTGTCAGTCTTGAACTCTTGACAGACATAATCAATTTCAGAATTTCGTGTTCGAATAAACTTTGTAGTGTCTTAAAAAGTGGTAAAAATCATAAGTTATTTTTAAAAGTCGCCGAACAAACATTGTCTGGTCTGAGGAGTAGAATCTACGTTTTAATTTGTTGCTCCTATTACAGGAAACACCCGGTAGGTACTGGTACAAATATGATTTTTACAGGAGTCTATCCCAATATTAAGCTGCAATTTAAAAAAATTGAAGTCTGCAAGGAACAAACAACGTGTGGTAAATATAGGAGACATTAAAATACCTAATTTAATGTCTCCTGCCAGACGTCCTTTGTCTACTAGTATATTTAGCCGAACAGTGACTTTGATAAATAACGTTAGTAAGAACGACGGAACGTGAGTCCTTATGAGCCGGAAACCTTATACTAACTGCATTACTGGGGTGGAAGCAGCATTATTTACTTTAGCACCTCGGTGAACCAGGAGCATCCTAGATTTATCTGATCTCGAGATCATAATAGATTCAAAATGATATACAGTGTGTTTCTGTAATAGGAGCAATAAATTAAAACGTAGATTCTACTCCTCAAACCAGGAAACGATTGTTCAGCGACTTTTAAAAATAACGTATGGTTTGATTTTTAGGACACTTTAAAGTTTTTTCGAACACGCAATGTATTCCGAAATTGACTATATCTGTAGGGTGACAAGCAATGTCAATTAGACGGATTTTAACGTTCATTAAAAATACTATTTAGTTTGTATGAAAAAGATACAATCTACAGAATACATATTTTTTTTAAAGTTGTTGAACAAAAGTTTTGTAGTTTGAGGAGTAGAATCTATGTTTTAATTTATTGCTCCTATTACAGAAACACACTGTATACCCAAAGTCAAAATAATTAATGTCTATTAGGTATACATACATATTATAATGCCGTAAGTCGTTCAAATATTAGTGTCTTTCTTTAGGAATAAGAAAGAGACTCAGCACAAATATTTGGACGAATACGCCAGGTGTTGAGACTACCTAACAATGAAATAATCTTGACTTTTTGAACTCAAGATTTTGATTGAATTAATAACTATAAGGTATAACAGTTGCTTTAGTATTATAATTAATAATTAAAAACACTTATTCTTGAATTCTTGTTCATTGTTTTTGAGTTTAGCGAGTACACGAGCGTTATAAACGAAGCCCTCTACATGTTTATACAAGATGTAACAAAAATGCTGGTGCCTTTTAAGGGCATAATTGGTATCGTGTTCTTGTTGTGAAAAACTAAGAAAAAAAAAATTTTCTCGCGAAAAAAAATTTTAAGTTTGTATGGAGGGTTGGCTTGGGACGACTCGCCCTATACAAAAAAATTTTTTTTTCGCGTCCAAAAAATTTTTCTCCTACTTTTTCCTACTCGCAATACGATACCTATTGTGTCCTTAAACGGATCACCAGTATTTTTGTTACACCCTGTAGAACAGTGACTAATCGCAAAGTATTATGTCAGGCTAACTTGTTTGTCGTATTACTTGACCTGATTCTCCGTAATATGAACTAACTAACACCGGGTTTGTTCAGACTTATGTGTTTACAAAATGTTGTGAATGAAAGAAGTTTTACGAGAAATATCCAATATTAATGACATGGCTGCGGCCATAATATCGGGATGTTTGCAATGCTCCGGGCCGCTCGTAAATACGGCCAGCGTTATGTGGGCAGACGGAAAATCATTCGCGAAACACTTTAAGAAATTAAATGGGGTATTGTTATTTAAAAAAAAAAAAAAAAGATAACCGACTTCAAAAAGGATAAAATGAACCATTATATTATTTATACAGGGTGTAACAAAAATACTGGTGATCCATTTAAGGGCATAATTGGTTTCGTGTTGCGATTAAGAAAAAGTAGGAAATTTTTTTTTTGGATGCGAAAAAAATGTTTTTTTGTATGGGACATGTCGTCCCAGCCGGCCAACCCTCCATACAAAACCAAAAATTTTTTTCACGAGGTAAATTTATTTTCTTGCTATTTCATAATAAGAATACGACACCAATTATGCCCTTAAAAGGATCACCAGTATTTTTTTACATCTTGTATGCGTTACCAACTGATATGTTTGAAGTCGGTGCCAATTCATTTGTTCCAGTGATTGGACAAAAAATTCCAAAAGTAATGCAAAAACGCTACGGAACCTTTAAACAACGATCTGACTCGTTTTAGCAGATATTTTCTACGAACATCATTACGTATTACGTGGTTTCGTTGTCTCGGAATAGAAATAGTAAAGATAAACCGCTGACGGATGCCACGGGGGAAAACTAAACACGTATACGGAGATAACATAGTAGAGCCAATGCCTAAAATATGTATACACTTTTGAATACAATGGGGTGAGGTGCAAAAGTGTATACATATTTATGGCGTTGACTGTCAGTGGCAGAAGTAAATTGATATTTTCTTTCAGAATTGAGTTACAAAACTTAATATGTTTTTTTTAGCTATTTAAACAGACCATTCCAATACGAATGCTATTCGATTTGTAATGTCTAATAATTTTAAACAAAAAAAGAACCGACTTCACTTAGGATCCGCTATTCCAAGGGGAAGTGGCCGAGTTGCTGTAAAAAATAGTGAAATCACTATAGGTGTGCCTATAATAGTTGAAGAGTTCCCTCGATTTCTCCAGGATCCCATCATCAGATCCCGACTTGGTGACAATGGGACCATCTAGGGGTTATACCTGTTCGATTCAAAAAAAAATTTTGAAAATCGGTTCACGATTCACGGAGATATGGAGTAACATACATACAAAAAAAAAAAAAATTATGATAAAAAAAAAAAAAAAAATTCAGTCGAATTGAGAACCTCCTCCTTTTTTGAAGTCGGTTAAAAATATTTTCCTAAATCAAGCCTGACCAGAAATATATGAGATATATTATGACCATTGAAGAGGGCGCTTTTTTCTATGTTGACAGCTCAGTTTAGTATTAATAATTTAGTTCCAGTGAAATTCCGCAACATGGCGCATACTCATATACTATTTCTGGTAATTTGTGGCTTTAATTTTCTGTCTTAGTTGTCACGTCTAATAAGAAGCCTAATTATTTCAAAATGTGATGCGTTTCTTTGTTCGCTAAAGACGCTATTAACCTCTTCAATTTGAAATGAAATGTTTTTTTTTATTTGATGTAACATAATATAACGAAAGCAAGGACTATACATACAATTAACAAGTTTACTCCAAAATGGTTGCCACTCAGCATGTGTCATGACAGAGTAGCCACAACGCTGATTGTCATGGCAGCCAAAACTTAAAACTATACTTAACTATCTTAGCTATACTTAACCTAACTAGTGACAACAATATTTCCAGGTGAAATTCATGTCACTACTGGCAACTCCACTTGACCGGTTTTGAAATTTTATAAATTACGTGGAAATATTAAAATGTTATAAAAAAACACTTGTGTTATGTACTCCTGAATGAATTAAAGTGAAGATAATTATAGTTTCTAACAACAAATTGCAATTTCAAGTATCCATGAATATTAAATAATAATCTTGCCTAAATTAAAGCATATTCTCAAATAAATAAACATTAACAAGCACCACAAATTCCCCAGCTGCCCTTAGGCCGCTGCTCAAATCGTAAACTGGTCCTAAGTATACAACATTGTAATGGATAGAATCAACTGAGGCCTTAGGATTATCTGATTGCTCAGAAAGGCTTTCGTAGATTATATTTCATTTACGAAAATGATTATTCTTGTGATGAATTGATTAAATATCTACTTACTTAGCCCTTTGCCTTTGATTATAACAAGCTATGATTTATGCTATGACTGTCCAGAAATTCATTTGAGAAATACCAGTACCTATGTCAACTTTTTAATTGTATGTATAGTCCATAGTCCTTGCTTTTATTATATTCATCATCTCAGCCATAAGACGTCCACTGCTGAACATAGGCCTCCCCTTTAAAAGGGGGGGTTTGCCATACGCGCCATGCTTGGCAGGCGGGTTGGCGCGCGCTGTTTTTTTATTTATTTATTGATTTAGGCTTTCGGAAGATGCTGCTGCCCATCTCCCTGTATATTCCCTTAGCAGACTCCTACTACAACCACGGAACGATATGGTGGGGGACAATTCTAAGGCCGGGCACCCCACGGCTTTGTTATATTATGTTACACCAAATAAACATTTTTCATTTCATTTCAATATAAATATTTGCAAGTGGTGAAATGTTCGTATTCTAATTGATATTTTGTTCTTTTAGTTCCAAGTTAACTATTATAAAATATATATGTCATACTTCCAAGTTATTGACCATGCTACCATTGTATTTTGTTGTCATTTCACTCATTTCCTATTAGCGGTCCAGACACGTTCAGTAATAATGTCATTATTTCTGTACCCGTCCTTTTCTATATATATGAAGAAGAGAAGGATGGGTACAGAAATAATGACATTATTACTGACAGTGTCTGGACCGCTATTGATTTGGTACAGTCGCCATCAATCGGAGCAGCCAGGGTACTCATAAATATCTGAACATGCACTTTACCGCCGTTGCGTTGCTCAGATATTTGTTACCACCTTGGCCGCTCCGATATATCTGATGGCGACTGTACTGCGCTTGATTTCTCGATAAAAAAATGTTTTTATTTTTTCAATGTGGTTAAAATCAGTCTTTTTTCTCTTAGCTATTTGATGCAAACCACAGCCTAGTCTGTATTTACGAGTAGCAATTTATATCTATGACTTACAAACTTGCATGCTACAACTTCTGTTCAGTGAGTTGGTTAGGAATTTAAACCTCAGACCGAACTGTAGGTAAGGTACACATTCAGAACAAACTTTCCAGCCTGTCTAAGTGACACAGTTGCAAAAGCGACAACCATTTCACGTGCATTTGACATTTTAACGGTAAATCTGGTAAATGCAATGTCAACTGCAAACGGTCATTTCAGTTTTGCTATAGGTATTTAAAATTTAAATAGGCATTAACTAAGAATTTCTGTTTTACAATCATGGGCGATAAGATGTCATGCTTATTGCTATCACTTATATCACTTCCAGTATAACTATTTAATACACGAGAATCTTGATTAATAAGAGTAAATGAGAATTCAAATTAATAAGAATATGTACTTATTGGCTAAAACATAGCCAGAAGGCAAATATAGAGCGAGTTATATGTGATACCTTCATGCAAATCAAGAGGCATTCAAAATGCCCTAAAAACATATAGCTATCGCTTTAGTCTACATTAAAACTTAAAATGAAAACCGTTTAGTTACAGGAGATGACATACCTAAGAACTTCTTTGAGCCAAAAGTTATAGTAAAAATCACTACCCGCTTATTTATTTAACGTATTTCAAACCTTATTTAACTAAATAATCATTTGTCCTTATCGGTCACTTTGACAGTTGTGTCTGTTAGAAACAGGCAAAATATTATTTAACTAAATGAGGTTTGAAACACGTTTATGAATAAGCAGGTAATGATAGTCTAAGCTACTCTTTTATCAGTGATAGCTGCTGTCAACCGCTAAACATGGCACACAAAATTTGTTCTAAATAGCCCAGTTAGTAGAATACAAAATAAAACAATGATTAAAACAAAAATATTTTACCAGAAGTATTAACTACACTAATAACTGACGAGTCACGGGTATTTATAAGTGTTTATTTTTCCGTTATACAGCCTATTTTTACGGCAATATCGCTTCACCAATGCAGTGTTAATTGCCCTAGTATGGGCTACGGTTCTCAGCGGTTAACTGTGCACTTCCCACGGTTGCTACTGCATCCCAAAATGAATTGCTTACTAAAGATACATACATTATCCAACTGGTGGATACATCTATTATAATAACTTAAAAAATGTTTGTTTAGAAATATCTACCTGAAGTGCGAAATAGTTATTTGTGCAACAAGAGAGGAAACTTGGTTTTTCTTGCGAGTGTTGATTTTGAGTCCCGAGTAAGCGAAAGATTCTAATAATTGAATCACTAGCGAAGCGAGTGATTCTAAGTTTGAATCTTGAGCGTAGCGAGGGATCTCAAGAACACGAGACGTAAAAAAACTTTCCTCTCGTGTGACAATAACAACTTTTCACCTCAGTAGTGAGAACATATTAAAGTAAAAAAAACACATTTATTTACATTACTGAATGAAAGGCATCATAATGATGATGCCTTTCATTCAGACGAAAAGCTTCTAGAAACAAAATTTCACTCCCTGGAATGACGAAAGTCGCAACTTTCGTCAAAGGAGTGAGGAAAGTAGGCTTGTTCGAACTGCTGAGGTGAAAATCTAATTTGCTATCACACACACAATAGAGTACAGTCACCAACCGAAGTAGGGTAAAACGCGCTCTTATTATCTTAACAATAAAGTCGTGTCAAGCTTATTTTGAACACCTCACTCGCTTAGCCACCTATGTTACTGACTGTATACTTGAAAAAAAAACAGTCCTCTTAATTACAAACACCAGCCTCCGCTCAGTCGACATTCACACTCATCTGATATACATTGAATGCGACAAGTTCAATTGCCACCGTAATTAACACGACAGTTCTTTACTTTTCCTACACGACACAAAAACTTGTTATTGTACATGTTGTACAGTTATTGTACTGGGAATAATTATAAAGTCAGATTTAGAACCGTACTGTAGTGTAACACTACTTTAATATTGTAGTATTATTTTCATGAAACTGAACTACATCCGCATGAAATGTTATTCAACTAACATATTTAAATATGATTTAAGAAAATGTTCAGTCAGAGTTAGATAATGCAGCATAAACAATAGTTTTCTGTTTATTTTATTGAGTGATGATATGGGGCAATGCAATATATGCCTCCCGAAGTGCTTTTTTTTACTCTTAACTTAACTGAAAAATTGGGTATTTGGTATCTTTTTTTGGCAGATCATCCATTTGAAAAGATAGTACTTCTACTTAATTACAAATTACAAAAAAAACAACTTACAAGTTTTCTGTGTTCGCCAAACGTTACTTCTAATTCTGCCAGGGGGGTGATTTTTGAGATTCGAGCACTCGAAAGTGACATTTACTAGTCAGAATAAAACGATGAAATTATGTTTTAAAAATAACAGCAATAGTAATTTTAAATAATGAGTATTCAAACTATTAATTTCATGCGAAAAAATTAGCGGTAAGCTTTTGTGTGCGATTATTTTCGAGCTTAAACTTTTAGAATTCGGACGCTCGGAAGTCAAAAATTGGCCCCTTGGTCCTATCCTGTTTAATATCAAATTGTAATTAAGTACCTAAATAACATATTGCATTCTTCGAATCACCCTCCTATTACATATTCCTAGAGCTAGCTGCTAGGTCACCTGAGATTATGGATGGAGTTATAGATGGACGATAATAGCACCGGCGGGGTTAATCGATTTAAAGCCACCTTGCGAACGGTAATTGTATTAAACGCTCTCCAGAGTTTAGTTAGGTAGCTTTCAATACATCAATATAATTCTCAAAAATACATTCTCAGCCGGAAACTTACGTTATCTACAAGGCGTAACAAAAATACTGGTGATCCGTTTAAGGGCATAATTGGTATCGTATTGCGAGTAGGAAAAAGTAGAAGAAACATTTTTTGGACGCGAAAAAAAGTTTTTTTTTATGGGGCGAGTCGTCCCAGCCCGCCAACCCTCCATACAAAACCAACAATTTTTTTCGCGAGAAAATTATTTTTTCTTAATTTTTCACAACAAGAATACGATACCAATTATGCCCTTAAAAGGATCACCAGTATTTTTGTTACACCTTGTATATTAAGACCGCGTCGACCGACCAGTGGCGCTCTCAGTAGGGGGATTGAGTTTCCTAATAAACGAGATATTTATTTTATCCCCTAAACGGAAAAAAGTAAACCTTGCTACTTGCCGTTTAGGTAATGAAGCAAAAAATACGCAAAATTAAAATATGTTACGAAAACTTAAAGTTGAGGAATTAGTAGGACTACTACTTAACATGAGGGATTATACATAAATAATTTCGATTATTGGGAAATACAATCCCCCAATGAGGGCGCACTGGGCGCCGATTTTTGACAGCCGGACGATCGAATTAAAAAAATTCAAGCTCGAAAATAATCGCACACAAAAGTTTGTAGCCAATTTTTTCGCATGGAATTAATAGTTTAAATAATCATTATTTTAAATTTCTACCGTTTTTATTTTGAAAACATAATTTCATCGTTTTATTCAGAGTTTTAAATGTCACTTTCGAGTACTCGAATCTCAAAAATCACCCGCCTGGTCGGTCGACGTAGTCTTAAGTTTGGATGGTTAATAATGATTGTATTGAAACATTTTAGTCAATATTAAAATTACATTACACGTCTTTTATTCACAGATTTTAGGCAACAATTAAAATTAAGAGAACTCAGTTGAGTTGTCTTAATTTTAACTTAGTTAAGTTATCCTCCCTGTAGTTCTGTCCAACGTTCCGTTTGTAGGACACGGCGTTTCTTCCTAATTCCTTTGTCGAAGAAAAAAGACCGGTAGTTAGCAGTGATTCAGTTATCGGCGCCTTCCAGCGGCGTCAAGACTCTTTTTACTGATTTGGGGCAAGTTGTGGGCGAAATAACGTTTCTTTTTTTTATTTGCGGCCTGGTTAATAGTTGGGCCATTTTATTTAAAATTGTATATTCCACTTTTTTTAATTTGGAATATTTTCGGTGATTTCAACTCAGAATTGCGAGCTCTTTCGATTTTATTAGGACAAAAAATGTGTCCCAAGTTTATTTTCCATTCCGTTACCATTTTTCCATACTTCTTATGCCGCCATAACGGAATGGAAGTACAGTCGCCATCAGATATATCGGAGCGGCCAAGGTGGTCACAAATATCTGAACAACGCCTCTATTGTCAAGGCGATAAAGTGCTTGATCAGATATTTTTGAGTACCCTGACCGCTCCGATATGTTTGATGGCGACTGTACCTAAAAAAATGTATGATATATATATGAAATTTTTGGGACACTTTTTGTCTAAATACTCAGCTAAAATGTTCCAAATAAAATAAAAACGTTGAATATACAACTTTACGTAAAATGGCTTAGTTACGGAAGATACTCTTTTTATTTTATTATGTTATTAAAACATTAGTTGACCGCGTATATAAATAGTTCAAAATTACCCCCCAACGTTCGAGAACGATCCGGAGAATCATAACATTTTCTTTTAGGTTCAATGTTTCGTCCTGTTTCCGTACACTGAAAAAAAATATCAGGGAGCCTACTGAGATTACGGTAGTGTTTACTGAATAATCAGCAATATTAACTGATTATTCAGTAAACTTTACCGTAATCTCAGTAGGCTACCTGTTTTCTTTCAGTGTAAGCTTTTCACTTGCGCCGCTTCCTTGTTTATTTCCTTTTTATTATGTTTATGTCCAATTTCCTCTGCCTCCGGCTTCAGGTGTTGTATGGAATATTTTCGGAGAAAATATTATTTGTGATGGGTTATTTCTATGCAATTTCAATTTACACAAAGAAAACAAAAGGGAGCTGGTATTTTTTGTTGGATTTTGCTTTATGCTACGTTGCGCAGTGTGTGGGCTTCCTACATCATAAATATGTATACGTTGCCAAAAGCGTAAACACACCCAGTCTGTGTGCCATGAATAATAAAACCGTTCCATGTAGTAACTATAAGTACTGGAGTTCAAACGTACAATTTTAAAATATTTATATTTTGGAAATAATAATAATATTTTGAAGAAGTAACTTTATAAGTTATTTTGTTGAGTTTTGTTGTGTTAAGACAATGCAGTTTAATACTGATTTATCAAACTTTGATACACTCAATTAAAAACATTTTTTTATGTATATAGTAGTTTCCCCACTGCAAATAATTGCTTTATCCAACATCACAAAACGCTCCATTTAAACTCTCAGAAAAATGAAATAAACTCCATAAACAAACTAATTTCTAACAGAGTTGGAAGCTATTGCTCAGATGTCACAACTTTATCAAACTTGTGCCGACTTACAAATGACTTTAACTTCTCGGATGATACTTTCATAATGAACATGCTTTAAGACGATTCCTAGACACATTTATGTTTTAGACGGATAAAGTACTTATATGAGACACCATAGACGGCCGCCGGGGTAAAGGCAGACCAAAAAGGAGATTGCGGGATGACCTGGACGCATTCTCTATAGAATGGCGGGATAATACTACAAATAGGACTGAATGGAGAAGAGGGGAGGCCTTTGCCCAGCAGTGGGACACGAAAATAGGCTAATAAAAAAAAGTGAGAATTAAAAATTACTTTTCGATGAAATAACACAACGCAACGGGTTGACGGTCTTTAAAATGGTCATCGCAAGTATTTAGATCAAAACAAAACATATGAAGCAAAATTAGACTGAAATTACTTGAGTGACTCGTTTTAAATATTAATTATTATTTCAAATGAGTCACTCAAGACGTTTGTCCTTTACCTGCAATAAAAAAGTAAAATGAGCTTAATGAGAATATTGAGAATTTTAAAAATAAAATGTCACCAACAATAATTTGTACTTTGGCTCTCGAAAAGTAGGCGCCGGTAAATTAATTGTTTGTCGTTCACGACAGTTCAAATTTTCAATGTTTTATCCGGCTTGTTCCATAATTTTCCGCAAACCCTTAAGAAGACTTTGGCAATGACTTAAACAACTTAAGAGGGAATAAATTATACCTGTTAGGTGTAATTAAGAACGGAGTTATGGCGCTTTAAATACAGAGGTTTGCGTTAAGTGAGCGTAAAGAAAGATTGTACAAGACGCGCAAGAGAATTAGCAAGTTAGTTTTGAATTGTTTTAGGTAATAAAGTATTAAATTATAGTGCTAATTGCTTACCTACTAAACATTAAGATTTTCCTAGTCGGGCTGGTGGCAAGGTAATGAATCATGGGTGAAGTGCCGGTATTAATTGAGCGGTAGGACTTGCGGCTTCCACCTCGGTGGTCATGGATTCAAGTACCGACTGTGACAATAGCATCGTGAGACCTACATGCATACTTTATGCGTAAATTCAAGGCGACAAGGACGTTTTGAACACCTCACCCACTTACCCCATTTCATGTACGTTGAAATACTTAAGTAGGCAAGTAACTACTAAACTGCTTTCTCCCCTTTGGCTTTTAACTGAAACAGAACATTGTCTTACAAAGAGGCTATGAATATTCACGGCGAACCTATAGGTTACAACCACATTCTAGGTATTATGGTGACTTAAGTAAAACCGAAGTTGGGTTTAAGCAATTTAGCGGAACTTATAGAGAGATATTCCAAGTGCTAACCGAATGCAATAAGGCGAGACTAATACGTCCAGTTTTAGCATAATATTCGTCACGATTGCGCTAGTATGTTTCATTTCACTTTGGACTTGAATTTTTCTTCTTTTTTATCTTCTAGTCAATACAAAATGGTACAAATGAAGAATTTAATGCCTAATGGTATTCTCTACCAGTAAACCGATGGGCTAAACAGAAAGATTAAGTAGATGCTGTATTAAAGATGACAGAGTTGTAGAAGTACAAAATAGTACATATATACATATAAGCTATAGGTATTAACCTCTCGTGTGCCGCGATTTTTTTCTAATAGTTTCTTCGTACGCGGATCTACGTTCCACATACAAAGGATTAATGAAAATATAAGTATAAATATACATACAAATACATTACATTACATACGATATCATTTGGAAGCCGATAATGAAAGTTTGCCAAGGAAAAATGCTTGTGCAACAAACACTTGAGATTCTATTTTGTCTGAGCTTGCCTGAGAGTGGCAAAATATTAATGCTTGGACGGGTTAAGAATAGGACATGGAACTAGTTCGATTTTAATCTTGTTTATGACCCGAAAAGTTATGTTGCTTACTCTGGTTTTCCTATGAAGTTTGGCTCGTTTTCGCTCGAGCTAAGAGAATACTTGAGCAGGAGAGAGTTCCGAGACCCCGCGGCTTAGTTCGACCGAGTTGGAGGTTGGAGGACAACTGGCCCAAGTTAACTTGTCTTAAATTATTTCATACTTTCACAAAGGATCGGAGTTTTCGGGCTTGCAAAAAGACAAAGGTTGATTAGAGATATGTGTTGGCGGTTGAAAACTGAGGCTGCATTGATAATTTTGATAGGTAACTTTTACCTGCTTTTGTTTGACAAACGCTATTACGGTCACCAAAACAGAAGTAGAAGTGTAAGAGATGGTGGGTAGAGGTTAATATTTAGACAAGGGTGTGTTACTCTGTCAAAAAAATACGCTTTACAGGACGTATCCGATACGTCTGCATAAGTGAAAAAGAGAACTTGTAATGCGCTAAGAAGGAACAACATGATTCGTTAATTCACATTAAGAGTTGCCAGGACGCTCGCTTGAACTCGCGTCCCCATACAAACGTAGTTCAGCTGTTATTTTAAAACGACATGCTTTAGAACCACGAAATTTAGCATGGGCATTCTAGCAGTACAGGGGGCCGATTTTTGACAGCCGGACGCTTGAATTCAAAAAATTCAAGCTCGAAAATAATCGCACACAAAAGTTTGTCGCCAATTTTTTCGCATGGAATTAATAGTTTAAATAATCATCATTTTAAATTTCTATCGCTTTTATTTTTAAAACATAATTTCATCGTTTTATTCGGAGTTTTAAATGTCACTTTCGAGTGCTCGAATCTCAAAAATCACCCCCCTGATCTATGTCGGTAATTCATTTTCGTTGCAAAAAATTGTAATACAAAGAAAATATAGCAAAAATAAGTTTTGTATGTAAATCTGTATCTGGCTGTATTTTCTTTGTATTACAATTTTTTGCAACGAAAACGAATTACCGACATAGATCTGTACTACTAGAATGCCCATGCCAAATTTCGTGGTTCTAAAGCTTGTCGTTTTAAAATGAGACCTGAACTACGTTTGTATGGGAACGCGAGCGTCCTGGCGACTCTTAAGGTCTTTATGCGTGGTGAACCAAGACAAGAGATGGTGGGTAGAGGTTACAGAGTAATACAATGTTAATATTTAGACAAGGATGTGTATCCCTGTCAGAAAAGGTGTGTATCCCTGTCAAAAAAAAGTTGGCTAAAGTGAAAAAGAGAACTGGTCATGCGTTAAGAAGGGACAACATGATTTGTGACGTCACAGTAAGACCTTTGTATATTACTATTATTGGCTCAGTGATTTCGATGAGGCAAACCATAGCTTCATCTTCAGGCCGTTCAGTCGCCATAAAATATATCGGACCGGCCACGGTATACTCAAAAATATCTGAACAAGCGCCTTGAGAATGAATATCTGATGGCAACTCTCCATCTGTTTATAATATATCAAAATGGCCAGGGTACTCAAAAATATCTGAACATGCACTTTATCGGCTTGGCAATAGAGGCGTTGTTCAGAAATTTGTGACCACCTTGGCCGCTCCGATATATCTGATGGCGACTGAACAAGCAACAGTGCCGCTCGTGGCTATATAGCCCAACTGTTCAACAGCATAATCGTCCACATTTTTTACAAGTAAGCAAGTGTATGTGTGTGTGTGTGTGTGTGTGTGTGTGTGTGTGTGTGTGTGTTAATTATCAATTAAGCAAAATCGATATCCCAGCGTCCGAACTATTTACAAAGCGCTGCGTTAAATCTGAATAATTAAATGGTCTGCGCTTATAATACAAAGTTATCCGTAGTAGCTATGCAATGTCTGGTGAGCGGTTTCTCTAACTTATCTGTACATTGTTGGTAGTCCAAAGTTGGAACCCATCACTAAGAGTCTAGGATCTAGTGCAATTTGGCCGTGGTTTTATAAGGCTTTAAGATTACAATAATATTTTCGAGAACTTTCAATGATTGCCGCCGTGTTTCGGGTAGGCTAAAGGCTCCGCGATTTCAGAAGACGCTGGTTCGATTCCAGCATTAGCACTTTTACTTTTGTATAGGTGACGTATATTTCAGTAAAAAAATGATGTATGTGTTTCATAGTAATAACAGTATGCGTAGAAAACGCCAATTTTCAAGCATGAGTAAGTTTGTAAAAACTTTTGTTTTCTGGTCATAGTGAAAAGGTAAAATGTAATAGTCGTAAATTTAAAATTTCTATACATAGGTAAGTTTAATGTAAATAATATTTACAATTTATTTCATCCTAAATAAATAATAGCAGTATCATAACAGAACAATCAGCCTGATTGTCCTTACATAACCCCTTACATAAACCTGACCCGACCCAATGCATTGTTACATTATCAATCCATTGAACACACCCATTGTGCATACGATGCAACAATGAAAGCATCTGATAGCAAAATGTCATGCAATTTGACTTATGCCGCTTGCAAATCGTGAAGCAACATATGATGGCTAAGGTTACACTGCAATAATTACCCGTCATCGCTAAATAGACCCTTATCAAAGTAATTGACGCGATCTTTTGTGAAGACACGATGAAGAAATTGGTGTTAGCTATTACTATTACAAAGGACCTTGATACGGCCTTGGGTAACAAATGAATGGGTAGAAAAGACAATTATTGCCTAAATAATGGACGGATGAAATGTGAATGGCGTTGATGAAAGCCGTGATTAATTATAATGTATCATTATGGAGCTTAGCGTTGAGAAAATAGAAAAGATTGCTTCTGTAGTAGGTATAAAAATGTTTACGTCACTCTGGGCGGTAAGTGAGATATTACGCCCACGGGCGTAGCGGCAAATCTCACTTCACACCCAGGAGAAGACGTAAAATTGTGTACGCACCACGGGCGGTAATAAAGAAGGCCTCAGATCGCTTGTCTATGGCCCTTACCTTCGGTTCGGGCCACAAATATCCGCGATCTGAGCCGTTCTTTATTTTACCGCCCTAGGTGCGTAATGTACTATTGTACTCATTCCAGTAGAATATAATAGGGAATAATATACTTTTGCGTAAAGGTTCACTCATTCGGTTGAGGGCTCTGAAAATATGATATTACTTATTGGTAAAAAGCTCTTCGAGAATTCTTCATTACATTTATTTATTTATAATTAGACAGCAATTTTTTATTTATTGAGTATCCGAATCCAGAAGACACTGGTTCAATTTCAGCTCGGGGCACCGAATGATTTGACTGAAGATTTCACTGCCTTTAGTATATGATAACTATTTCAGTTTATTTATTAATGTTAAGGTTGGTAAACATCTCAGTGCTCTTCATTGTTCAGTATTCGCTGTGTGCATGAGTATGGCGCCATCTCTTGAGCAGGGGGTTAAAGGGGTTTTTTCTTTTTTATTAATGGCATATACTTCTTGCTTATATGAAATGTCACTGGCTGATTCACTATTTTGACAGTTGACCCTACAGGTGATGTCAAATATTTTGAAATGTGATATTGACAAGAGCCCAATTTCTTGTTACATTGTGCGCTGCGATCGTTCACGTTACCCCCACCATGCACTTCGCACATAGCGAATAGTCACGTCTGAAAATATGGATACATTTAATGTGACAAAAATATGTAGCCACGACCACGACTCTATTACCAAAACGTAAAGTATTGTATACATATTTAGGTCACATTAAATGTATCCTAATTTTCAGACGTGACCGTACATGTACAGTCAGCAGCAGAAGTAGCTAAGCTGGAAGGGTGTTCAAAATGACCTAGACACGCTCTTATTCTCTTAACAATAAAGTCTTGTCCAGGTCATTTTGAACACCCCACCCGCTTAGCTACTTTTGTAACTGACTGTACATACTATCTAAAAAATAAAGCTAAAACTAAACTTAACAAATAAAAACCATACTAACAACTAATTTAAAATTATGTATAAAAGTAAACCTACCTATAAAAATCCCAACTACAAAAAGAATACCCCGTCTAAAATGTCCGCCTGCGGCATGGTCCCCATTACGCTGGCGGCGTTACCTCTCTGCACAGCTAAGGATATCCGCTGGGAGAGGTACGCGCCAGCTCTATGGTCCCCTGTAGTCTCGACCAATCGGGCCGCCAGGGCCTTCATAAAGTGCTTCATGTACATTGAAACTTAAGTTATTTGAAATTAAAATAACAGAAGACTGCTATTTGCATGAGCGTATTGAGGATGACGATGTTTAACAACTACAAATATTTTTTACCCGTAAATACAAGCATAGGTAACAATTTATCAAACTTTCTCTGGGTCATAACCGATTTGACCTACAATATATTTGAGCTCAAAGCGCTGCCTCGATGCTGCCAAGCTGCATTTTCAAAAAGAAAATGAAACTATTTAACTTGACCTTATGCCACACATACTAAACAACGCTTAGGTTAGGGTTAAGAATATGTGTAATATTTAAGAAGCAACCCAAAGAAATCCCTGTCAGCTTAGGCCTTAGAAGTACAGAAATAAATTACAATTTCACTTTCCAAAGACATTTGGAGGATTATATTGGAATGTAACGGAAAGCCCCGGGCGGTAATAAAAAGCGGTTAGGCGTGACCTTCACCTATAAATTATTATGCGATAAATATAAAATAACGTAACGCGTATAGCGGCATTTTATATTAAGGTTAAGAAAAAGAAATTAAAAATGTTTATACATCGCCAGTATTACAAGCTATTTGCCGGTACCATCGAGTTTAGAAGTACATTACCAATTTATGAATAAATTCATTGATAAATTGGCCATGCAATTCTGAACCCGATGGTGTATATTTATGCAACATAATAGTTAAAAAATCACTGTGTAATATTTAATAGTAATTTTGATGAGTGGCCTGAGTAAGGTACGATATTGAAAAGCTATTATATATGTGGGATCTTGGTGAGCCTCGCAATAAAAACCAATATTTTGATAAGCTTGCTTTATTTTAAACAGGATAACTATTTTTAATAAAGAGATTTAATTCCAACACAAGTGCGACCGTCCACCATTTAAATTGTTCTCCCCGTTCCTCTCACACCTCTTGTCATCCTTCTCTCACACTCCCGTTCCGTTCCACTCAGTCGCCTTACGTTCCATTCCCACATATACACAATACTTTTTATACGAGTGCCCAAAATAGGCAAGCCGGTAAAAACTGAATTCAATGATACCTTGCCCCTGCTGCCTCTATACAATTTAGTAACATCAATTTCCCGGTGTATTGACGTTGTTCTTCTCCACGAGTCACGACCGTATATGAGAATCCATTTTAGTATCGTCGATGATGTTAAAATATGCGAGCATAAAAGCTACAAAGTCTCAATTCAAGCATTATAGTCGACGAGTAGAAAAAATCATTTTTAAATGTTTTTTTTATGGCAGTAACGACTTATTTGATGTAACTTTGATTTGCATACGTGACATATTTTTCGCAGGTTGTATTTTACGAAAACAATTTTTTTTTAAATTAAATAGTTTTTTCAATATTATTTCGTGGAATATGCAAGCTCGTTGGCAATTGGAGCATACATTTCACGTATGACTTTCCGGTGTTTCGACGGAAATAATTTCATATTATAACGGAAATAGGTAATTCATGGGTGCCCTGGTTCTGTTTGAAATATTCGATGCTTATAAAATGAACCGGGCTGGAAAGACTTAAACAAAAAGCTGTTTATGTGGTTAGTATAATTGTTTTGAAACTGCTTTCGATAAAACCGTTTCTTCATTAATTAAATAATATAAAATAAACAGAATAAACTCCTTTATGTTTCCTAGGCTAAGGAATTAAGGATTTTTATTGTGTTTAATCTTTGTCTAATGGACCCTAAAACGTAGATCATTTGCGGCAAGATTGGATTGTTAGAGAAAAGTTCAAAAAAGTAAACATGCACAATTTATCGCAATAATAGGTTAAGCTACATCCAACAAATAGGTTGATACGTACCTTCCTACCTACAAATTGTTCAGACGTATTTTTTATGCAAAATCGGCGGCAAACAAGCGTATAGTCCACCCAGTAGTTAGCAGTCACAGTAGCCTATGAAAGACGGCAACTCAGGGGTGTTAAGTACATACGCGTAACCCTTTAAAATCATGACATCCCGTTTTTTGCATAATAAATGAAGAATCCCAACTTACTATAGCCAGGTTCTCCTATTTGGTCTTATTTTCACTAAATCCTCTTTTTGCAATCGAGGGGTCGTTATATGGAAAGTAGACTCGGAATCTGAATAACGAACGCTTATACTTTAGAAATATGAAATATGTAATAAATATTCCGGATGCTTTATAAAAATTGGTTTAAAGGTGCAGCCTGCAGCTCAGGCAAACCTACTGGTAAACTGCGCATTTTAATGTGAAATGAAAAACGGAATTTTTTGTCTAAATCAACACAAAGTTGGAGTAAGAAGTACTGGACAATTTACTCCTAATTGGAAATGGCGGAGCTATTAAAAGAAGACTTAATTTATTCACGGGTTTTACAGAAGCCTTTTATTTGTACATTTCATTTTAAATTTCCAGGAATAGAATCTACAAATAATTGCACGAAGCAATATTGAAATTAAGAAAAATACATTTAAGATTGGAGTTTTAATGATTTTGTTTTCCTATGCTTGTAACTACATGAAACGTTCACATTATATGAAAACAGATAGACACATCTTAAATGCTTGAAAGGAATCTTGATATTTGAAACACAAACGTATCCTATCCTCCGTGCCTTATGGATCTAAAAACATTTTTTGAGAAATTTTAGCATTCAAAAGTGACAAAAGGTTAATAATAAATTAAATAATCAACAGGTATCTTATATAATTTTCTTGCACGGTGACAATATCTGCGATGTCACTAGCTACCTTTACGATAGTCGAACACCGCTGAAACGGCCCACTGATAACTCGAAGGCACGAAGCTTCGCCGAACGATTTGCGACGAGCGCCTATTACTTTAACGGCGGGAAGTGCTATCGGCCTTCCTATATCCTCTTCTTAGCTTAAATTGTTTCGCTTTACGATACAACACATGTAACTTGTGTTTTATTGGGAAATATAAGCTTGATGGGAGTTGGGTCCTTCTTAAACGTTCGGAAAACTTAGAATTTTGTTTATCTCAGCTCGGCCAATTGAAAAAAACGCATGGTATGAAGAAATCAACATATTTGTTCATAAAGGAGAGGATTGGGGACTACTCACCTACTTTCCACCCACTTTTAAGTGAATGATGGGGTTAAGTAGGTAAAAGACGAGTAGAAATGCAATAAATCCTCTTGGTAGTTGTCTTAAAAACAAGAGCAGATGCTGGTGTATTTTTTATGAATAGGAAAAAAAGATAAAAAATATTATTCTTCAATTCAGGCACATAACAATGCACTTATAAACGTCGGAGAGAAAAAATAAACTACCACCGGTTCTAACCCTACACCTCTGACCCGAGAAGTATTATGACCGGCAAGAAATTAAGCGAGTCTTATTTTTTCAAAACAGCAGTCCATTAAATCTTAAAGATATACAATAATAACAGGACCTATTCTTGTTACTTTACTACCAAAAGAGAATTAGCTTATTTTATCACTGATTTTAATAGGTACCTGATTTTTACTAACAGCAACTAGCAAATAGGTAATTATTTGACAAGAGGATGTTTCATTTATTCTTCGTATCCCTTGAAATGAATACTAAGCAAAATACCTTCTAAGTACTTATAAATTATGTAACTATGTAAATTATGTGACTAGCATCAATATCAGTAAAATATCAAAAGACTTACATAATTTTAAAACTTCTAACGCTAAAGGATGTTAGAAGTTCCGTTCCTCCATAGAATGAATCCATTTGAATGCATTGTTTTGTACGAACGCCCTGGTTTGTAATATATTTAGCTATTTACTTAAAACAGAAACAGACATTTTGAAGAAGTTTGTGTTTCAGCATGAATATTATTATGACAAAAACGGGACTTAATCGGCATATAATCCTGACGTTTCAAGCATGTCGTAACGTTCGTGGTCTCAGGCAGAGTGGCGAGGAATCGTATTAGCATCTCCTAGTCGCGCAGGTTTTCCGAACTACCCGCACTTAAGTGCAAGTATACATATAAGTCCCGTTTTTGTCAAAATTATGAGTGAAAAACGTGTGAGTTCAAATCAGTAGCATGAATATTTTCTAAGATAAATGAAATTTAACGGATTATTTACAAAAACATCCAACTTCTCAGTCTTGCGTTGATTTTATGTCGGAAGGACTTGTAATTTACATTTTGTTGTCCAAAATATAATTGTTTATTTTTTATTAAAATTAATATTTTGTTAACAGGTCTAATTTCATCTGAATCGGCTGAAAAAGATCCATCCAAAGTAAGTACTACTTAAGTATTATAATATAACCATAAATCTCTAGAGGCGGCAAGGCGTTTTGACGGTGATAAATACGGCTCACAACATACACTCTTAATCATTGATAGAATTCAATAAATTGACGTTAACTACCCATAAACATTCGCAAGAAATAAAATCTCAAATTAAATCTTGTGTCGACGGCAACGTGTCTTTAAAAGACTTTAGTAAATCTTGACTTTTCATCCATCACAAACCCCACTCGCAAAAAAACGTAATAAATAACAAAACAATCGTGAAACACGTAAGACCTCCCAGATTTGTATGCCTATCGCGGAATTCATCGAAGCCGGAGCCCGATAAGAATATCTTATAAGGGCTTTATGTAGGGTTACTACTTCCAATAGTACAGACCATTTTTTTTACTCTAGCTTGATTCAAAAGTCTGGAGCTTAGATAACTTAATCCCAGGCGTTGATACTAGGTACTTTAAAAAAAAGTATCCGCCATCTGACATTTAATTATAGAAAGGGAATTTATCAGAACCAAATTAGGTAAATCCACGTAAGAGTAATGTCAGTTACGAATTAGGTACCTATTTGCTCACTTTTTTATTAATGTCGCAAATTCAAGTGAAAATATTTCAAGGGATAATTTTAATTCTTATCTAGAGATAAATTATCGTTCACATTTGCGTCAGAAATAAATAAACAATCAATGAAATAGTAACTGGCGTTACATTTCAATGGAATTGCCCAATTGCAGTTTGAAAATAAGTTTTGTTAAGGGGCTAAAATCTGCGACCATCGCACGTCTTACCGGTAGGCTATTAATTTTATTTAACCAATTGAGTATAACAAATTCAATTAACTCGTTTTTGTAACCTACAAGACACGGGTTACATTTGCTGACATCTAAAAAGAAAGGTGTTATATAATTATATAACAAACGTAGTCGGATTAAGTTTAATTCCTTTTTCTTGGTAAGCGCAGCCTCAATAGTGCCCACTAGACTAGATTTTTAGCATTATAAGTATGGATTGCGATATAATTTATATCGCAATCCATACTTGTGGCAACCCTAGCTTAGTAAAAGCCAGGATAGTATTTATGCTTGTTATTGAATATTTTTACCGATCCTGAGATTAATTTCCTGCTCCTTACATCATTAACATTCTAAGGAACGTGCTTCGGCTAAGGATAAAATGGAAGATTAGTTTATCTGGATTCAGGAATTAATTAGTCGGATAAAGCCGATAAAGTAATTATCAGGAATAAAACCGGGTACCTATTTAACGTACAATCGCCATCAAATATATCGGAGCGGCCTCGGTACTCATAAATATCTTAACATGCCCTTTATCGCCTTAACAATAAAGGCATTGTTCAGATATTTGTGACCACCTTGGCCACTCCAATATCTGATAGCGAATGTACATTCGAATTTTATATCCTTTAATCCTTTTAATTCACGGTTTTTGGTCTTGGGTTCGTAGAATAGGTACATGGATTTGAATATGAACATTATTTTACCTAAAGGGAAATAACATTCCGCATATCAAAAAATACTGGCTTGCACAACATATCTGAATGACATCGAAGCGATGTTTTCATGTTATTTTTTTTTACCGTATAAGTCAGTATGACAGATAGATGATGGTTTAAATACTAACCTAAGATAAGCACCCTAGTGCTCAACACGCTAATGCCGAATATTTGTCACCCGACACCTTTATTGCAGACTAAACAATTCATTAAGTACTTATTTCAATTTAAAGTGTCGAGCACTGAAGTCGGACTATTAACTTAGCAGTAACGTATATAGTTATTTTCCAATGCGTCTATATAAATAAATACACTGAATGTGAACTGTCGACGTTAAAATGGTACATTCAAGACTTATAAAAGGAACGTTTAAGGCAGCTCTATTTACTAAATATGAAAACTATACGTATCGATTTAGTTTTAAGCAATTTTTTAAGAGGTAGGTACTACACGTGAAGTTGAGACTACATCTATTCTAGATAATTAAGCATGGTTACAAAGGCCTCTGAAATAGTAGCGACATAAACAAGTATTTAAAAAGCAAATCCATAGATTTTCTTCACTTCAAATATTAAACAAGCACAAAATGAACAGCAACTGCTTTGATCCAGTGTTTTATATAAATAATTCCAAAGAAATTCCTCTGAAATCTGCATTCATAAATATGTAGTTCCCTCCTAACATCTGCGAGGCAATCTCAAGATTAAATTAATTAAATCATCCCACTTAAGCCCCTGCAAAGTTATTTCTACAGTAAAATGGGTCTGTTTTAGAGTTAATAAGTTTTCCGCAAAGAAAGCGCATGATTTGCTTAAACACTGGTTTTTATGACGATGAACGTTTTGCCGTGATCGTGCCACATTGTAAAATAGGGTTCCGTGTGTTAGGGAACCGTTTGTCTAATAAATAACCCGGTTGTAAACAAACGAATAGTTACCAGAACGGATGTGGTAGCTAATGACAGTTACGGTGACAGACGATAAAACCAGCGAATTTGGCGCCTATCGAGTCATATGTCACTTTCACACTTAAATTTTTGTCGGAACGTGACAGAGTCATTTTAAGGCTAGCCCCTTGGATAAGTGACAATAGTTTATTTTTTTTGTACCTACGATTGTCGCGGTCAGTAAACGATTGTGATTTTTGCGGGAATAGGTAAAATGAGATTGCGATTTTGAACCAAACAGAGATGCAGCAATACTCATAGATTTTGCGGGTCATAGCCAAACTAATTCCGATAGAGCATTGACATAAATATTAAGAGTATAAGTAAAAGTGTTCATAAAATTAAGAACGAGTTTTTGGAAAATTCTCATTGCGCACTTTTTGAAGCATCAATAGTATCAATACCTACGGCATTAAATGCTCACTGTGCTAGAGCATTTCGCACTTGACCGATTGTTTATTGTCTATGATTGCGTGTCCAATACGCGTGTAATCGTTAACGATAACTATATTTAGTAACGACATTGTTAACAGCGTTGGATTCATATAATAATAACTCTTTCTGTTTCTTGTCACTTATGGAATGGAATTCTCCAGGTTTGTACTTGCGCCTAAAAATTTAGAAAATTAGGCAAAGTTTAACAGAGTTGAGTGCTGCGCAAATAAAATTTGAGAATGACCCGATTATAGATTCGGGGCTTTTTAGAGAAATAATGTGAGTACTTGTCTTGCTGTGCTACGGCTTACTAGAGTTGCAAAGAAAAGTGTCGTGATTTATATGGTAGCTCATACATTCTACGACACTATTCTCTTCGGACAGACTCTATACGAATATTGCCTCATGCCTCGCAGGTTAATTATAATTTTAACATGCAAGAAACCACCAAAAGATTAAAATATGCCGCTCAGAAATACATTTCAAAACCTGTCATTTCTATAATTTTTGCGTCGAATCGAAAATAAATTTCTAAGTGGTTCGATACGCGCTTAAATAAAGTCTTTATTTAAGTTGCACACTGACGTCTAACATTTATTCGTACTTACCCCAAATTGAGTCAAGCATGAGGAGCATTATGAAATTTATCACATGAGACGTTTGAACATCGAAATGGTTTTAACGGCGAAAGTGGAAGCGTAACTGACGTGTGACATTGACGTCGATGTAAAAGTTTATTAGACTATACTAGACATTTAGAGATTCTATTTTTGTTTGAAGGCGCTTTATGCCATTTTATTTTTAAGATGTTGCTAGACTTACGGATTAAACGAAACGACAAACGTGACAGCGACGCGATAAATAGCGTTATCCAAGAACATCTATTAAATTAAAAAATGCTGTTGGTGATCGTTTGTCCCTATAATTTATTTTGAGATCGGATGTTATCTAAGTTAAACGAATAAGTAAAACTATACTATAAAAGTTATCAGCGTCTACGATACATGAAAAACACAACGCTCAAAATACTCAAAAATATTCATCGTGGGGCACTCTATCTATAGTCAAAAATTCACAACTTTTTCTCGACGCGCACAATTTTTTCACTTTAGTAGTTACTGAGAGAAAACCATAACATGGTTTTCTCTTGCTGGTATAACAAGCTTTTCTTGGCATAATATTATTATGTCAAGAAAAGCTTGTTATCCCAGCAACGGAATGGAGAAGTTAATAAGAATTTAGGGTGAGTGGCTGCTTTTGATGAGTTTTTGCATACAAGTACATACCTATAATCTACCATACCAAAGGTACCATACAAATATCACCTTATTCATATTTTATATTTATATGAATTTCATGTAAGTTGAAAATATTTCACTTTGCCACATAAATTCAGATGTGTTTCCAATTGGAGCCCTAGTTTTCAAGGGAGATATGTGTATTTTGCGGCAAAGGTGGGCGATGGGAAAACACGTTTATCTCAATCGGGCGACGCGAAGCTGCTTAATAATCGTTATTGATTGCATCGTGCTTGAGGCATGATCGAATTTTAAAACAATGCAGCTCGATTTGATATTTATTTTAGCCCTTAAGCTAGATCCCTACTTATATTTAGCAATGGGATCATTGTCTATGTCTGCGGTCAAACTAAACTCCATCAAACTTTTCATAGACAAGTAATTTGACGGAGATGAGAAGCAATTTTGTTAATCTGCGTCTTGTTTTCTCGAATTAACAAGGTGGAGGGGAGATAATTAAAATTTGATTTTCAAGGTTTGCGATGCATTTGATATTTTACATTGGAGTCCCGCCGCGCTAATTGTCACTATAAATGTATTTTTTTACACTTTTACATTTGCAACGTAGGTGTAAAGTTAACGTGGTTGGATTCGTCTTACTATATTATTTTATTATTCTGTTCTATTACATTTTAATTTATTTTTATGGAGATTTAAAATAAATAGTTATCATTGTAAAATAAAGAAGGTATCTATTTAACTTGGTACGTACACGTGAAAAGGGCTTTAATTGAGTTTTTTTTACTTATAAGGTAGTGCACATTGCACTGTCAGTAATATCATATAAATGTTAAACTCAGTTGCTATTTTCATAGTATGAATAGGAACCGTCCTTGCCGTTTTGCAGCCATTATTGATCTACATCGACAGTGCAGCGGCGACTAATAAAAGTCTTGTTATGACGGCGTTTATCGTGTGATAAATCATCATTTTATCTCAAATAGCGTCAGAAAGTGACGCATTTTTGAAGTAAAACTTAACCAGCCATTGAATAATCGTTGATCAGGATAGATTGTGATTGAAAAACGAACGTATCATATTTTTCCTTCGAGAGAGAAAATACTTATTGACGCACAAACTTTAAAAAAATCATTTTAATTTAAAAAGGATTTATACTCTTAGGGCAAATGTATTAAGCTTTGATTAATTTCGGGCTAGGTGGATCTAAGCGAATTGTCCCTAATATAGTAATTTGCAGCAACGTGACCAAAGTTTGGCGATTGGAAAACGCATTACGTTATGCAAGCGTCGCGCGAGGCTGTTAATAGCGTTATTGATTGCATCGACGTGCTCACTTTACAGCTATTATAGATCCACAGTTTACACGATGAACTGGTGGATATAATAGTCGTGTTATAACTACCTTTACGCGTTACTTATAGATTGATAGACAACGCTTACGCATATCCCAACAAAACCAGACTGTTGAAAGCAGAGAAAAGACAATTCGTGAGGGTTTTTGATAATTTTAAGTGCACATCATCATCATTAGTCGTTCCCTCAGAGCTGAGGATCGTGACATCATGTCCTTCTGTTGAAGATCAGGTTCCTCCATAGGCTTCTATCCCTCGCTAAGCGCATGGCTTCTTGCAGTTTTAATTGCATGGGTGCAGTGATTTGGGCACTCCATCTTGCGGGGGGAGGGCCTCTAAGTCTTGTGCCTTCAACTTTTCCCGTCATGATTATTCTCTCCAAGCTATCCGAAGAACGTCGTGAGAGGTGTCCGAAGTATGTGAGTATGTGGTCGTGGCACGTCGTCGACAACCGGCGTTTTATGCGTAGTTCCTCTAGTATTTAAGTGCACACGTGGTTGAAATTTTTACGACTTCATCATGCTCTTAAGTTTTTTTCCAAGATTTTCTTTTAACGTTAGAATGCTCTCGAAGAGCAATTGAGAGACGTGCACACAGCTGTTACAGTTAGCACTAACACAGTACCAAAAATGTTTGACAGTTATTTAAACAATTCATGATGTGTACTGATTTAAACTCACACAATTTTCACTCATTATTATGACAAAAACGGGACTTAATTGCATACACTCCCTGCCTCTGCCTGCGACCACGAGCGTTACGAAACGATCGAAACGTCAGGAAAATAATTAAAGTAAGTGTACGCGATTAAGTCCCGTTTTTGTCAAAAAAAATCATGATGTGGTTGCATATAATGCTTGCATATAATGGGCGGATCTGACTTCATGAACTTACAATTTAATATCATGTATAAATTATTGATTTGGAACTGCGGTTAACATGCGGTAGGTATACTAAAATGAAATTGAACTATAAGGACAAAAGTAAAACTTAGTTACGTACGCGTATATAATTATAATTATTTTATATTTTTGGTAAGATGATGCTTAATGATTAACCGGAATACTTGTCTGAAAATAAATTAATATTTTTAGTGGCTTTTCTCATAAGTACAAGTTATATCGCGGGAGGAAAGGTAAATTTCTCGCACTAGTGCTTTTTATTTAACCAGCCTTTAAATTGTAAAATTACGTGACTGTTTTTGTGCACAATGATGAAATATTGTAATTTTTTAATGGCTTTAACCGGTATATGTAATTCATAATGTGACCTTTACCTTCCTAAATAGTTTTTTCCGCAGACTTAACTTAAATGGACTACTAAACCACGAGTTCATCAAGACCGTCACATAAAATCTCATAACACCCACAAAGTACGAGGAAAAATGGTGTGAGAAGTAAATTGGTCGACACGAAAGCCGGGCTTTTGTCTCAAATGTGGGGCACTCGGCGCAGATCAACAAATCAGAGCAGGCACCGAGATCACTGCTACTGGAAATTGCCCGGTTGGTTTAGTTTTTTTAACTGGGCATTTTTACGCGGAAACGGTAACGGTTTTTTTAAAGGGAATAGTGGATTTTATTTATTTTAATACCTTCGATGTTCCTAGGATATGTGGGGAAAGTTGCGGTGCGTCAAAATGAACGGAAACTTGATAGATAGATAAATTTATTATACAAACAAAAAGGTATACATTTCCCTGCAAAACTGATTCCATAGTTTGTCTGCAGATGAGATAGTTTACTTATTATCGACTAATTATTTTATTTTCATTTTGTCTAAGAGAAGTTAAATAACTGGACTGGCTGAAAATTAGGAAGGAATCAAGATACAGTCGACGTCAAACATATTTTGACACTATTGCACCTTATTACAAAGGCGTAAGGTGAAAAAGTGTAAACATATCTTTGACGTCGACTGTACCTATAGATACTTCGTCACTGGAATGTAGGTATTGTTACAATAAAACTTTTCATAATCATCACCCTGTGAACTTACTCTGTGAAATACTTGTAACAACAAAATGTCGTCCATTTCTGCCACTTGTTTATTTTCTTTGCCGGCTAACGAAGTGAATAGCGCTATTTTTACTTTTTCACGGAAAATAGCAACAATCTTATGCGGTGTCAAACAACCTTACAGGGAATGTAGTTTCATTTAATTAAAAAATAAAGAAAACAGGAAACAAAGTTTCGTAGTTTTTCCTGCTTCTTTGTTCACCGTGTTTTGTTTTTGCAAAAACTGCTTTCTTTTAAATTATTTCTTCTAATTACCTACACATTGAAATAATTTACACGCTAACAAAACATTGTAAACAATTATACAGTGTATAAATCTAATACGGGCGAATCTCTTAACGGTGATTAGTTATAGGACATAACAAATGTAATTAGATAACTTTTACTTAGAATTGCAATTAAAATTGTATCCATACAGAATAATTCGGCCCGCAATGACTGTAATGCAAACACACTCGCTTTAAACGCTTACTTTAACAGTTACTTTCAATACCATGTTTACAGTACAATGCTGATGATAAAATTTTCAAAAAATATTGATTGGGCCATAGTTAAATGAAACTTAAAAAAACATCTTAATTCATGATTACACTAATGAGTTCTATGTCTGGTTTAATTTATCGCTCGTATTAGATTTACACACTGTATAATAGAACAAGAACAATCAAACTTCACGCAAAGAAAAAAATATACAACTATACTACCAGAACAATTAGTAAAATAGAATTTTGTTACCGATACTACAATCTTATAAGGAAAACTACTCAATTTTTACGTTTACTATATCTTGAATTCAATAGAACTATTCAAAAATTATTATGCACATTGGTTTATTTATTTCTCGTTCACATTACAGTATTTTGATATCGTGGACGAGACTTTTTTCTCCGTGTGAAGCAATATGGCCGATGGAAGGTTTTTGTATCATATTTCGTTAATTTAAAATATGTGAAAGGTATAATATGTATATTAAGGTATTTTAAAGTGTTATACAGTTACAAACAGTTCCTTCTCTGTTTTGACCAAAAACCACACACTTACAATGTCTATACATATTCACATTTCTTCAAAATTCAGACTAATATATGTCTGTTTTCTGGAAGTAGAGTGACGTATCGGTAAATTGTATTATAATTGCAACCTGTTCATAAATTATTTAAAGAATACCTAAACAACATTAAAAGCAAAAAAACATGCAATGTGGGTATTATTTATGTACGTAAATCTGCGCTTTTTCGTACGGAATCGATCCCAACTGCATTTTTCTAACATGAAAATTTCACAGTTCCACGAACTATAAAAACCTCCACATGAAGTTCATCAATCACAATAAAAAATGGAACTGCATAGAAATTTGAGCGTACCTAATGTTCGCTAGTAAAGCCGGTGGAGCCATCAATGTTCATTAGAAGTAAAAAGGTTTCCGTGTATAGCGGCTTCATATTTCGCCCATTTAAAATGTGCGAAAGGTTTACTAATCCTGAAAATATTAAAAGTGTATAGAACCATGACCAGTAATATGAGGGAAGTACAGACTCGAACAAGATTTACTTAAAATATGTCTAGTGATCAGCAAGGGCTACGCCGAAGAGTGTGAATCTGAAACTTACCATCAGCGCCTCCCATCCAACTTTTCTTGCGTCAACCCAGATGGCTCCATTCGCTGGTACTTACCTATTTTTGGCGTTTTTCATCCGGCTCGAAGGACCAAAATGATAGCTAGTGAGGACTGTATGGGATGTGATATGATATTAGATGAAAACAAGTAGTAAAATTATAGGATTTAATAAATTGAACATAAGGAAATTACAACAATGTATGCTTCACAATCAGAAGGCAGACTCTGACTGACAACTTCAAAATTGGGATTTTAAGAACATTACAAAAAATATATATAAAAAGGTGGCAAATCAGCCAGTCGCCAACATCTAGTTTTACTCGTACATCGGAATAAGACTGTCAGAGTTACGAGTGGTAACAAATATCTGAACAACGCCTCTATTGTCAAGTCGATAAAGTGCATGTTCAGATATTTTGAGTGCCTTGGCCGCTCCGATATATTTGATGGAGACCGTACCATCGCCAACACTGTTTACTGACCATTTTGTAATCCTTATTGCCGTTGCAGGTCTCTATCGATGGTCAGTTAAGTGTGTTGCTGTTTGTACATCAGTTAAGAGTTGCCAGGACGCTCGCGTGAACTCGCGTCCCCATACAAACGTAGTTCAGCTCTCATTTTAAAACGATATGCTTTAGAACCACGAAATTTGGCATGGGCATTCTAGCAGTACAGATCTATGTCGGTAATTCGTTTTTGTTCCTAAAAATTGTAATACAAAGAAAATATAGCAAAAATAAGTTTTGTATGTAAGCAGTGTATCTGGCTGTATTTTCTTTGTATTACAATTGCAACTAAAACGAATTACCAACATGGATCTGTACTACTAGAATGTCCATGCCAAATTTCGTGGTTCTAAAGCATGTCGTTTTAAAATGAGAGCTAAACTACGTTTGTATGGAAACACGAGCGTCCTGGCGACTCATAATAGCAAAACTTGTTGATGCGCTGTTCAGTAACTTATTGTATATATTTATATGTGTAGTTACTTTTGTAATCTTATTTCTTTTGGTACAGTCACTGGCAATAATATCTTCCTACAGGAAGGCCGCAAAAATATGTGACACGTTATCTGTAGGGCCATAAGAGCGTGCCACATGTTTTTGTGGCCTTTTTGTAGAAAGATAATTTTGCTGGTGACTGTACGTGCTGACTTTGACTGACTCAGTGTTATTTTTATTTTACACAAAGGCTATTCGATACAGTCGGATGGTTGTGAAAGCCACGTGAATGCTTTATTGAAAAGCCCATTTTGGATGTCTAGTGCCAATTTTTTTTCTCACACTTTGAAGAATTGAGTGAAATTCAACAAAGTTACATTTCGCAGATTTTACATACAAGAAAAGTCGGAAATACATTTATTAAAAAACATATTTTTAGGATAAAAGCAATCTTTGACACAACATTTTTTTATATATTATATTCTTTTCTTCCTTCGCGAAATTTTTTCCATGAAAACCTTACAAAAGATTCATTAAAGCAAAAAATATGTCAAATAATACACACAACAAAATTGATGAAGCCAGGCGGTGTCCTTAATTTTCATATTTCCCTTTTTCCAATAAGCATTCCCCAATTTAATCTCCTTATGGATAAGCAACAGGAATATACTTTTTCAACACACTTGCTTGTAACGAGGTACTTATTCCACCGCTTTTAGGCTCATAATCCTAGATATTAAACACGCGTGCTTTTCACGATAATTATATAACTAGTGCTATAATGTAATAAATCCCATCAAGTGACGTTGGTATTCTAGTACCAAGTCTTATGTGCGCAGACAGAGGCGATTAAATTTAGACTGGTATTATTTTTATTTTTTCTAAACTGATTAGGAGTTTGCATGGCAAAAAAGTAAAAATAGTACACATTTACGAGAAAATACAAATTATAAAATCCTAATTGTGAAAAATAATCATTTCTAGTAATTATTTTACTCATAAATCTCATAATACACAATAGATTATGTTTTAAACACAAATTATGTTTTAGTATTGGCTGTTTGTCATAAACCTTTGCCTCAAGGTGCGCGTGAATGCAAAAAAATGGGCGCCATATTAAAAGTTTACTTGAAGTTACAGTTTATTTGTTAGATTTTTCTAGTTGTGTTTTATTATTATTAATTTAAACAATTTATACTTTAAATGAGTAAAAAACCAACTTTAGTGTTCATTTAACCTCCGGGTCCGGATATGTTTTCAAAATGTCATTCCTACAGATTAGTAAAATGTTGTCATAAAAATCGAGTGAGAAATACATGTAAGGAAACATTCTAACTTATTTGACAATAAATGTGAAGTGTTGGATTTTATGAAATGCTTCGAAAAAGAGTTCCAGAGAAATAGATCCAGTCAATAACATCAAAAAACAGGTTAGTTAATTTAATTAACAAAGTCAGTAGGTACCGCTATCCTGTAAGCATTCTGAAAATCAATGTATTTATCAAAAGTTATTACTTACAGTTTTCTGTTTTTTCCTCGCAAGTGTGTTGAAAAACGTCGTATGAAACGCGTGTGCCTGATCATTACATAGCTCGGCTTCCTTGTGCACACTCACTTCGTTCGTGCGCACAATAGCGCCTCATATGTAATGATCAATTTAGCACACTTGTATCATAATGTACTATTATGGTGTATTAGCTGTAAAAATGTGTAGTCATTGAGTACTTACAGCAGCAGCAGTAAAGCGGGCGAGATGTTCAAAAACAGCTTGACAAGAAAACAAGAATGCGTTTATTTAACTTTAATAACTTTTGCGGAGTTTCTTGGTGGGGTTTTTAGTTATTTTTTTCATATTTACACATTAATGCTAGGCCTATCTACCCCAATAGGAGAAAAAAAAGTGTTCCAAGTTTTTTTTTTCAGTTTGGCAAGTGCTATTTTTACGTCAATAACCAACAATTCGTCGAAATCTTAGGACACATTTTTTCTCCTATTTGGATCTAAAAGTTTGCGATTCAGATTCGAAATAACATACAAACTTAAGAGAAAAGCTGTTTATTACAAAACAATTCCCTAATATGGAAATAATCACGTGAGTATTCGTTTTCATTTGTCAATTCACTGTATTATAGTTACTTTTCGATTACAGTCTACTATAGTAATAGTAATTTATTTATTATAAACTGCCTACCATCACCCAAACTGGATTACCATGTAGAGTAGACTGCACATGCAGGTAAGATATTAGTTATTTTCCACGTTCCGTTCAGTGTAGTATAGTGTACAACTTAGTATGTTTACTACAAGATACAGCAGATTGACGTTTAAATTTGCCAACGTTCTGTAACGACGAAATCAGGTAACTAGAGATACAATAAATAGTTATGACAACAACCGGGAAATTCTTAGTTACATCAATTAGACATTTGAATTTTCTCGTAATCTAAAAGGTTTTTTTGAGTTTTTTTCTTGATAGGTAGCAAGATATGACTAAAAAAATACCATAGAACCTTGTTAGCACTAATTGATGTATCTATAGTTACATCAATTTGTCATGACACGGCAGTACTTACATTATACTGATGTTAAATTTTGAGAGTCAAAGTTGGATTAAACTAATAAAGTTTTATTTTGTTTGGCAGCTTACCTGCATGTTTGTTTAATATTTACCTACGCACAGACGGTAAGCGGCAGAAGTAGCTAAGCGGGTGTGCTGTTCAAAATTATCTTGAAATGGCTTTATTGTTAAGAGAATAAGAAGCATGTAATAAATACATTACGTCCCCAGTTCGGTAAAATAAAAAGCGGTTCAGATCGCGGGCATTTGTTATCCGAACCGAAGTCGAAGGCCTTAATGGCAAGTGATCTGAGACCCTATTTACACCGCCCGAGGGCCGAGGTATGTACCTAAATTCACGTCGTCGTTACGTAAGTGACGCAAAGGTAATTTTGAACACCTCTTCTGCTAAGTTACTTCTGCTGCTGACTGTACTGGCTTCTGATTTCGTAGAAATCGTAAATTAGTGATTGGACAAATTCCTTGCTAAAAACAATCCAGGGCCCAGATTTTTGACAGCCGGACGCTCGAATTCAAAAAAATTAAGGTCGAAAATAATCGCACACAAAAGTTTGTCGCCAATTTTTTCGCATGGAATTAATAGTTTAAATGATCATGATTTAAAATTTCTATCACTGTTAATTTTAAAACATAATTTCATCGTTTTATTGAGAGTTTTAAATGTCACTTTCGAGTGCTCGAATCTCAAAAATCACCCCCCTGATCTGTCCAGGGACTAAAATTTTCAGTACTCTTTATTTCATCAAAATCAGTGGGTATTGATACCAAAACATGCAGGGTGTAGCAAAAATACTGGGGATCCGTTTAAGGGTTGGTATTGTATTTTGAGTAGGAGAAAAACTTTTTGGACGTCGTCAGAGCTGGCCAACCCTCCACACGAAACCAAAATCTTTTTTTGCGATAAATATTTTTTTCTTACTTTTTCATAATTAGAACACGATACCAATTATGCCCTTAAAAGGATTACTTGTATTTTTTTACACTTTGTACAAAATTCCACTTTCCTTTTCACCCCCTAAAGGGATGATTTCTATGATCTATGAGTTTATTAATCAGATAATAGTCCGATACAGAACTATTTTCCCGATACTAGGGTGTGGGAACTAAAACCTGGAAACGCTTCAACACTCCCACTATCTTCCAATTATACACTAAACCCTCCTATTTCCGCACATCAACTTGAGCATATATTTAAGTAAGAACATCAGCTGGAACGTATATTTAAGTTAGAGTGCATAAGCTCGCAATTTGCTACCATTTGCTGCATCATTAGCCCGAGATTACTCGATCGATATCTAATAAGTAGATGGCGTTAATGCGTAGATGCGGAAATGATTGCAGGCCTTTTAGAGTACAGTCACGTTTCTACTGGGACTTTGTAGCATCAGTAAATGATCAGAATGATTAGTATTACAGCAGAGGCTGGGGAAATAGTTTACCGGCCTCGTAGGTACAGGCCATTTTCACGCGGATATAAGTAAATATAGAGCTCGACTCAAACATGCAATGGAACAAAGAAAGAAAATTATACATAGACAAAAACTATACGTTTTGTTCATATGATAGTAGCCTATAGCTCATAAACTTCTGTTGATTAGTTTCAAATTGGACTACAAAATGCCGAATTGATTAAGTAGACGAACAAAGCTACTAGAATAACATATGTGTAAACATAAAAAAATAAGTTTAGATAGTTACACATCAGTCAAATCAGAAGGTGAATTTATCATAGCGTCTCGTAAATTTCATCACGACAATAACAGCGATTAAAATGTCGAACAACCAAGCCTATTAATTTTAGGCATGTATTTAACCAGGCAGCTAAATAATTGTATTTTGGTAGTTATAAAAAAATAAAATGGGTATACAAATTAATAGGTTGGCGACTAATTCAGCGTATATTATTTCAATATGGGTTGTATTTTATTGCCTTTACAGCTAACCTTCGCATCTAAACTTTTTAGAATCTAACCGGTACAGATATAACGACATCCACAACTTTGAACGAGCTCGCCGCAACTTAGCTTATCTTTATTCATATTTTATGTCCATCTTTAACATTATGACTCTATTTACTGTGTCGCTTTTCCTATTTCCTTATACTGTGTCATTTAACGGCCTCCTAGTCTAGTTCGTAGTGACCCTGTTTATGAAGCTGGAGGTCCCGGGTTCGAATCCGAGGGCATTTATTTGTGTGTTTATCACAGATATTTGTTCCTGATGTGAACCTCGTGAAAGCCGAGAAGGAAAAGTCCAGCAAGTACCTAGACTTAGCTCACGAGGTAACCGCCATGTCGAGGTCGAGGGGAGGTCGATTCGGCGATCATTGTGCCGATAGTTGTTTCTGCGAACGGTCTCATAGCGAAGAGTCTCGACCAACATCTTGAGAGACTTTCGCTACGGGGTTGTGGTTGGATCAAGGGTCAGATACAGAAGGCGGTAATTCTGGACACGGCGCGTATAGTCCGAAGGTTCCTCTCTCTGCGGCCCTAACCACCGGCAGCCTGGGCCTTGCCCCGTTGCCGGCGGCACCCTAGGTTAGGTTTTTTATAATGTTTTTATTGTTTTTGTATGTTTTAGATGTATTTTGTATTTTACTTTTATAAAAATACAAGACGGGCCCGCGGCTTCGCTCGCGTATGTAAAATAAATAGTTTAACCCTTGACCTAAAAACCCTTTAAACCCTTGACCTAAAAACATGCACCTCGCTAAAAGTCAAATCAAAATTAAGAAAATGGTTTTCTACTCTATCATACAATGACACAGAAGACATAATACATACTTACACTTGGTCTGTGGTCAGCTAAGCTACTCACACTCATTCACGACTCACAGGTACATACCCCTACTCACATACACACTTACATACCCACACACAACTTACACACACACACACACACTTAGGTTAATCTTAGTTAATTAATTTTCATGTTTTTCTACTAATCAAATTTCATGTTTTATAACTACAAAACATGGTGCATACCAAGATACAGGCTTCAGCCTAGTTTGGAATGCACCAGACAACCCGGTAATCAGTTCAACTTTGTTTGATTAATAAATATTACTTTACTTTTACCTTACTTTTTAATGATCTGACACCAACCTCGTAGCATCACGGAGGATTTCTCTCCGCGGTATTGACCTTAGAGAATACCGCGGTGGTAGGCGCCGGCATGCCACGGCATCCACTAATATGCAACGGAGTCTTCCGAGTGTAAAACGTCGGTCCGCCTGCGGTATGGTCCCTATTACGCTGGCAGCGTTAACTCTCTGTACACCTTATAATATAAGCGGGAGAGGTACGCTCCAGATCTACGATCCCCTGTAGTTTCGACCAACCGTGCCGACAGGGGGGCCCCTGATACTGATGAAACACTTCATGTCGGCCGACCTGGGGACCAGTGTCTCCAATGGTAAGTTAATACATATAATTCTTGGTATTTCCACTATAATCACTTATAATTATTTCAAGAATCATTTCAGGCGGCCGGGAATGTAGATATTTTAAACAATCAAAACAAACAATAATTATGATATGACACAAACATCAATTTATGTTCATTTGACATTTCTCACAGAGTAGGTACCTTGCCTATGCTTTACCTTCATAAGTCACTTGTGTAAACTAAGGTTGACAATAGGTTGACAGCACTTTTAATTTCATATCGAGTAAAAAAACACCGAGATATCTAGATACCAACATGACAAACATAATATTTAGGCTACTTTAACTTACGTCAAATAATTTTGGGCTACTTAAACGCACTTCAAGTTTAGCGAAACGAACCGAGAGTTCCCGACAAAAGCCGATAGTCATAAAATGAAGAATGTTATGAAAATTTCTTTTGCTTATTGTACATTAAATACGCATCGAAAGCGATAGTTATTATGCTCTAGTTCTATTCTCATGAATCTCATGTGTAGATAATAGATTTAAACAGTTTTTTCTTATCATACGTGCGCCGTATTCGAGATACGTGTCAAAACCTTTTTTAGAAATTTGTAAGGCGCCATCTCGCTTCTTCGCTCGTTTTTTATCCCGTTCTGGTTTAACGATTTTATATATATGATGATTGTAAAAAACCTGACTTAAGAGAAAAGACAAATAAAGAGAAATAATAATAAAATGCTTTATTGTGCACCAAAAGAAAAAAACAGATTAAGTAAAAAAAAAGAAACAGAAATTCAAAAAAAATAAGTATTTATCTATATCTATCTATTATATATATCGTCGCGTAGTACCTAAAACACAAGCCTTATTGAGCTTACTGTGGGACTAGATTGATTTGTGTAAAATTGTCTTAATATTTATTTATTTATTTGGACGGGACACAAAATCTAAGTCTAGCTCATAATCATAACATTAACACATAAAGTTAACTTTTAGAAGTAAAGTTAAGAAAAGATGGATAGGTCAATTACAGATCAATGAGGAGTCCAATTAGCTAATGTTTACCACTTGCTTAAGCATTTTATTTTATAAAAAATCATGCGCATTGTACTCTTACCTTTAATGACCTAAATCGAAAACTGAAACTAACACTAAACGAAAACACGAGTGAAACGAGAACGAAACGTGAGGTGAAGGAAAAACATGACTTACCCATTTCAATATATTTAATATGTCCAAAGACTATAGAGATATAGACGACCACAGCCTAAGAAGTAAGAACTTTTTGAAGCTCAAGACGATTGCGCCCTCTGTCCGAAAACCGCCTAAAGATACCGAAATTGTAAGAAGAAATGTCACCTGCACTGCTACTCCACCTAGTAGCTACTAGTGTACTACTAGTACGCTATTTGTTACTAGGTGGAGTAGCAGAGCTACTAGTGTACTACTGGTATATTTGTTACTAGGTGGAGAGGTGGTAGATCTAGCAATAAAGATGGTAAAGAAATCTAACTACATAAGTTTAAATGCTCTCATTATTGTGTCATATCTGACGTGGCCAGCTTTTAGACCACAAGTGAGTACCGAAAGCTGTAAAGTGTATTGTAATAAAAGAAAAAAAAAAAAAAGATATTTATTCTTCAATTTAGGCACATTACAATGCACTTATGAACGTCAGAGAGAAAAGAAACTACCACCGGTTCTAACCCTACACCTCTGACCCGAGAAGTATTACTTATTACCGGCAAGAAACTCGGCGGGACTATTTTTTTCAAAACAGTACTACAAATACATTAAAGATACTATATACAATAATGCGTAGTTCTTCAAGAAGGCATATCAAAACAGCTTGAGAGACAGACATGTACCTGCCTATTGTGTAATTAAAATGAAAAATAAAAATAAAATCCAAATCTGACTGCTTCGCAATACGTTTGATATTCTTTCTTACTTGAACTGTGTCCTCTAAATGTTAGATGATTTTATAGATTCTGATTAATCGTAGTTACCTATATCATCCAAACAGAGCGTCACAGACAATATCGTGCAAGATGTTGTCATGCCCATTACAAAATTGCATTGCTTTTACGAGAGTGCTTTGTGAGTGCATGCCATTCGTAATGGTTGTCTAGGATACTGTAGTGAACACACGGTTTGATTCTACGCTCTGAAATGCGGTATTAGCTTTGTGTAGGCAAGTCATTAAATTAACTAGGTACTTAAAACATAGATAAGTATATTTATTCATTACGCAGCAGTTATGAAATAAAATTTCCGAAAATACACGGGATTTTTCTCTTTTTTATGATTTAGCTGTTAGAATCATGGCAATAATAAGGTTAAACATTATGAGTTGATTATTTTGAGCCATGCACATAAAAACCGAACCCTTATTTTATTTATTTAATTAAACTTTATTGCTCCATGAAAATGAGTCGGACCGCAAATTCCACTTACGACACCAAAAATAAATTGATCATATTCAGGGTACGTAACGTACTATTACGTACCCGCTGAGCTATAAATAAAATGAATACCTATAATACTTTTTTTATAGCGTCCATAGGCTACGGTAACTGCTTATCATCAGGCGGGCCGTATGCTTGTTTGCAGGCGTCGTTGTATAAAAAAAAATCCTGCTGCGAGGGACGACGCCACATCGCTCCGGGTAAATTGTCCCTTTGTAAAAAGCTCTGCTAATGTCTATGCATTAGTTTAGTCTTTATGTTCTAAGCAATATAGTTTACATTACCTTTTCAACGCTCACCTTATTTATACTTATTCTTCGTGCACTCTCGTATGCACCTTACTGTTGTTTCTTTTTCAAAGTCGGAAAAATAGGTACGCTACTGAAACGGGCTAGCTACTTACCTAGTTTAATATTTCGATTCCTCTTCCCTGTTTAGGATCCTGTGATTTGGACTTAATATTGATTACCTACCTATCATTTACCGTTGGTAATCTCAACAACCCCAAGATCTTACTGGCGATTATCACACTGGCGACGGATCCGCATACGGCGCCAGTGTGATAATCGCCTATATGCCTGAATAGAAACCCTAAACATACTATAAATTATTGTATAAGCTAATACTGATATCAATATTAACTTAGCAATAATAATCCTAAATGCTAAAGATTTGAACTAAGTTTGAATTAATTGTAACTTAGATAAGAAACTGAAAATAAAAAGATCAAATTAAATTTTTTTAGTCATGTAGGGCGATTAGCGCTATACACTATACACATGCAGAGCGCTATCTTGCTCGCGCACCGGCGCCGCATGCGGATCCGTCGTTAGTGTGATAATCGCCATAATTAGATATCTAATAGAATGCTAACTGCCTGTTACTATAAGTTTGCATATACCGTAGGTACTATACAGGGTGTAACAAAAATACTGGTGATCCGTTTAAGGGCATAATTGGTATCGTATTGCAAGTAGGAAAAAGTAGGAGAAAAAATTTTTGGACGCGAAAAAAATTTTGTATGGGGCGAGTCGTCCCAGCTGGCCAACCCTCCATACAAAACCAAAAATTTTTTCGCGAGAAAATTTCTTTTTTCTTAGTTTTTCACAATAAGAATACGATACCAATTATGCCCTTAAAAGGATCACCAGTATTTTTGTTACCACTTGTATACCAATGTTGGTAAAAATATATTAATTATGCGAAAATATTTCTAAACGCGACGCAATTTCTATTTCAAACAATACGTTTTCAATTATATTCTACCAATGGGGGCTGCAGTTTCGTACCCCGTTTTATTACGCTACGTTTTACGCTACGCTACTCGCGTTTACGCTACGATGAGTCACAGATCAAATAATATCATATCAGAGACGCCACTCGATCAAAATCGAAGTGATAGTAGCTGTTTAATAACCAACGTGATACGGATAATGTATACTGATGGAGGGAGGCACGGAGAGGATAACTTAACTGCCAACAAGCTGCTAAGTATACTGCTATATGTAGTTTGGTAGATAACTGAAATTAATAAATTGTAGATTCTTATTTTTTTTTATAGCAGTGCCACAACATTTTTTACCCTACGCTTTCAAAGCTACCTTATTTCATGGTACCTATATTGACCCACCAAACGCACATTTCTTAAACAAAAATCACATAACAAGGGTCACTGTAGTGTTATAACCGGCTTTATTCCACTACATATTACAATACGCTACTCTCGTTTATAATTATGTAAATACGACACTTTTGAACAAAATCGAAGAAAAAGGGTTACTTTATGAGGCTTATATTACACTGCGTTCTAAGCTACGTTGATGGTTTGGTACTAATCTACCTCAGTAGAATAAAAAGGTAAGTTTAAAAAAGTAAGTTATAATATATGAATTAATATAAGCTACAAGTTAAAGGGGACTTGATTCATAAATAAATATAATAAATATAATGGGACAATCTTACACAAATCAACCCAGTCCCACAGTAAGCTCAATAAAGCTTGTGTTATGGGTACTAGGCGACGATATATATATTATAATAGATAGATATAGATAAATACTTAAATACATACAAAACATCCATAACTCAGGAACAAATAAATATCCGTGACACAAATAAATGCCCTGACCAGCATTCGAACCCGGGACCTCTTGCTTCATAGGCAGGGTCACTACCAACTAGGCTACGGGGCCGTTTGGACAACTAGGATAAGTATTATGATATGCGATATCATTTTCTTTATTATATTAATATCATGCTGGGTATCCTTTTAATAACTACTTTTCTAATTAAATATTCTACAGAAGTCCTATATTGCAAAAAGACGGAAGGAAAATTAGACTTTGTTCTCGACTCGATGGTTTCTATCAAAGTGTAATATCTCATGTAATGAATCTGCGGCCCAATCAGCTGGAAGCGCTGTTTGTCGCTATTGTCCATTAAATTGAAAATCGAACTGGCCGATACAGTCGACCAAAAATGTGATTTCGTTTGAACGTCATGTCATGAGACAACGAGGTCGTGCATGTTTTAAACTCCGTTAGAAATGTCAACCTTAGCGATCTCTCGCAGAAACTTTTGTCAATACTGGTAGACCACTTTCTTGGTCGACTGTACCATTTGGAATAAAACCAACGGCAACCGATTGTCATTTCTTGCGTTTCGATATCCACTTTCAAAAGAGTGTCACTTTTGAAAGTGGATTTTTTTCTGTGTAAAAGATTTTATTTCCAAAATGGTGAAAAGTGGATCTATTTTCTCGACCGATGTTTGTAACAAGAGTAATTAATTGCCAATTTTCTTCCCTTTATAGGTCAATTTCGCAAAAAAAAAAATCTTAATGTTTTCTGGGCATGAAAAGTAAATATTATGAATAAAATGATTTCTCTAAAACGAATTGGTCCATTTTTTTGGTAAAAAGTTAGTTTATGCAAAACGTTCCTTGTCACTTTGGTATCTGTCAATCAGGATGTGTAAACTACGCCCAATAGTGGCAGCATCGCCATCAAAAAGGCGTTTTGTGCAGAGTTATAAAAAAAAGTTGTTCTTTAAATTGGTATCACTTAACTTTCAAACTATGCGTATTCCAAAAAGGTTTATAGTACGTTTTAGTCTCTAAATATGATCAGGAATATACTGTTAAAATCTGTCGGGTTCACGGCGTATATAATATATCGTCGGTTGTAATATGAATTAACGTAACCGCCAAAGGATCCTTTGGATTATCTAGAGCCTAGAGGCCTTAAATTAAATTATTTCATCAAATGATTACCGGTAGGAAATTAATGACTGAAATAATTTATTCGTGGCAATGTAATTTCCCCATCATATTACTTCAATCGCCAAGGCTCTTTGTAAACCGAAAACTCATGTTTCGGGTACATCTTATTGCTTAGAGTATATTCAATTACCTACTGAACATTAATCCCTCAAAATAATACCCGAATAATTTAGAATGACATAACTTAAATAAAGAAAACCGTCGACTAAATGATAACAACGCCTTTTATTACACAGTTTTATTTAGCTTGACCCCGTATAAGGTACAGTCAGCAAAAAAACTGTGTACCAAAATCGTATTTTGTGCAACGTTACATAATAAGGGTTCTTAAGATTCGAGGGTCGAAGTTACAAAATGAGGCGAAGCCGAATTTTGTAAAAACAGCCCCTCGAATCTTAAGAACCCTTATTATGTACCGTTGCACACAATAGTTTTTCTACGAGTGCTGAAGCAAGCCGGTAAGAATTGAGTTCGACAAAAGCCGTGCACAACCTACTGCTTCTATGTAATCTCGTAACGTTCGATCTCCCGGTGGATTGTGCCGGCGGCGACACGCAGTGCGGGGCCCGACAACAGTTTCACAATATTGTATGGAAATCCTTTCTGTCATTGTTATGGATGCTACAATATGCGACCATAGAAGCTCTATCAAAAAGTATGCGCTAGTAGTTCCGCCACCACAATCTCAATTCGAGTATTACAGTCGCCGAGTATAAAAACAGTTTTTGGGAGTTACTTGTTTTTAACCTACTTCAATTTTAAAGAAGGAGGAGGTTTTGTATTCGGTTTGGTGTTTATTTATTTATTATTTATTTAAAAATTACCGCTGATATATCAAGCTGCCGTTCCCGACAGCAACCAATTTTTTATCACTGTCATAGGCGTCTTTGACAGTTTTGACACTGCTGCGACGGTGCGCGAGCGAGATAGCGCTCTGCGTGTGTATAGAGCTGTCACGCTTGCACATCGTCGCCGCATGCGGTTGCGGAGCCAGTGTGATAGTCGCCATAGAGGCCTAATAGTATGCAGCGACAATAAAATATATTATTGGAATATTATTTTTCCTCTATAGTGTGCGCAAAAACTCATATTAAAAACTATAATTTACAGAGAACAGAATGCATTTTTACGACCGTATATATTATTCTATAATAACTTTATACTCGTACAGGAAAATTTATAGAACTGGATGAAAATGGAATTTTACTATTTTGAATTCTGGCTACCGTTTGCCATTATATTTAAAAGTGACCAAACATGTTCACCACATATATTTATAATAATAAGTAGGTATATTATGGTTTATGGTTTATTGTTTGAATGTTTAAAGTTAGGGCAAAATAAGATAACATTTAAGTACAGCCTTGGCCAGAAGTGTTGAGCATAGGTGAGTTGAACAATGGTGGATTGTTTTTTAACAGTAGCAAAAAGCTGAAGAAGTATGTTAAGATAAATAGGTATATTAGGAGAACCCAGAAGCTTATCAAAAGCCAAGCATGCATTAAAAACATTAAAAAAATTAAATTAGCATTGTCGGTAACAAAAAATAGGGTAAATAACTGCCATTTAGAGCTTCTGACCAAAGAAAGTAATTTACAGGAATTGCATGCTGAGATAAATAGGTTAAAGGATGAGCTTGCGGTAATATCCTCTAGATATGAATCTAGTAATAAACAAGTTGAGGAGCATACTAAGGCTTTTTCAAAACTGTTGGCAGAAAATCATAATTTGGATGAGCGTTGCAAGATGCTTCTTAATAGTAAAGTTTGTAGTTGTGAACAAACACCACCAACAGTGTCTGATGAACCAAGTGTGGCCCTCAACGCCTCTAAGCTTGCTGTGCCAGCAGTTCATAAACCTGTCAAGAAGACGGTTATTTACTCTGATGAGATTGGGTTAGGAATGGGCCCATTATTGAACTTTAGACTACAACAACAAGTGTCAAATTACTGTTACCACAACATAACTTTGTCCCATTTATGTGACCTTATTTCAAAGGGATGTTATGATAACAGCACTACATTGGTAATTTTAATGGGAAATAGTCTCAATGTTGATAAGCAAAGCATAGATAAGCTGATGTCAACTTTAAATGATATTGAGAGATCTGGAGTGGGCAAAATTATTTTATGTGCACTGCCATATTCAGAGAATATGCCTTATGAATACAATAGTAAAATATCACGCTACAACTCATTAATGTGCAACTCCATATCTCTCAATAATAAGTATCATTTCTTTGATTTAAATTATTATTATTATTATATTTGTATCTCCTTTGAGAATCACGGGCCTTTACATCCCGGTCTTTTGGTAGGCTTACGTGGGGATACAGATCCAACACGCAGAGGCCCTTTGGAGAAATTTGCTATGTATTACACCTGCTAGAACCCATTATTATTATTATTATTATTATTATTTATTTATTAAATCCTTATTGCTATTGTTACATTGTGCTTACATATTAAATAAATTCATTGAGCGCTTTTGGCTAATCCCCGGGAAGATATTTTTGCCGAAGAAATATACTACGACTCTTATTGATTTGTTGGCCTTTAATATTGAGCCAAATAGAAATAATAGTGTTATAAATAGATCTCGGCAAGCGAACAGCGCCACAATGACTTTTTCACATTTAAACTAGATTGTCGGACAGCGGGAAAACATCTGAATATGAATGTTGTGCATCAGAATATTCAGGGTTTTTCCAGCAAAGAGTTAGAGATAGGTTTATTCTTAGATAATAATGATGTACAAATTATGTGTATTACAGAACATTGGCTAAAAGAAGAACATTTAATTTTTGATTTTATTAACTTTAAATTAATCAGTTTCTATGCTAGAAAATCTGCCATTCATGGTGGTTCCCTTATAATTGTTAAAAATGGCCTGAGATGTAAAGAACGGAAGGATGTTGTAAAATATTCCATAGAGAGAATTGTAGAAATTTCTTGTGTAGAATTAGAAAGTTATATTGTTATTTGTGTATATAGACCACCAACAGCGGCCGCAGCTGATTTCAACACATTTGAAAATATTCTTCTTAATTAACAATTTGCCTTTGACTTTGTTAACTGATACATTCTCAAAATTTGTTAATATTATGTTACTAGCTTTTTCCCGCGACTTCGTTTGCAATTAACACATTCAGCACCGAGAACCCGACAGTCGGGTTCTCGGTGCTGAATGTGTTAAATGAAATATAGCATGCTATACTATATACTACTTGCAAGTAGTCAATTAGAGCACATAAAATACCTTCCTATTTTCAACAATTTAAGGGATGATTTCAATGACAAAAACTACCCTTTATCCTTCCGTCTTCCCCGGGAGTCAAACAATAATATTATAATATTATTTATAATATTAGTAGGGGTTAGTAGGGACAAGTGTTTGCTCTTTGAACCTACCCGGGTGGGTGTCACTAGTGCAACATGCCTTGATAATATTTATTGTAACTGTGAATGTCTGGATAAGGAAATATTTAACTGTTTTAATTCTGATCACAGCGGTCAAAGGGCATCTTTTATAAAGCCAATTCAGGAAATTCCACAAACTATAACATATAGACCCATTACTGGTTATCGTTTGGAATTATTCAAAAAAGAAATTCAAAATCATCTCTCCACACTGCCTTATTCACATTTTTATGAGTCAAATAATTTGTATGAAGATTTGTTTAGTATGATTCTTTGTCAATTTAATAAACATTTCAAACTGAGAACTATTAGTGGGTCAAAAACTAAAGCTAAAGCAAAGTTTAGTGAATGGGCTACTGTAGGTATTCATAAAAGTAGAAAGAGGCTTTATGAACTTTATGGAGAGAGAGAAGTGAACAAAACTTCAGATTTTCTGGACTATGTAAAAAACTATTCAAAAATTTTCAAGAAGGTGTGTTTAACTGCTAAGGCGAACTATACTAGTGCAAAAATAAAAATGTCGGACAACAAGGTGAAAACAGTGTGGAATATTATTAATAAGGAAGCTGGTAAATGTAAATCACGCGATTGTCAAGTCAACATTGTCTCGGAGGAACAACAGGTCATGTCAAATGACGATGTTGCCTCGGCATTCGAAGATTATTTTTCTAACATAGCATTAAATACCACAAAATGCCTACAATCATCTTCGTCTCAAGCTCATTCCTTACTTTGCGCTAATATTAAGAAATGTAATACGATCTTTGAATTTGACCTAGTGGATTCCGAAAAAATTGTAAAGTCATTCAAATCACTCAATTTAAAGAAAACTGAGGACTTATGGGGAATATCAGTTGTAGTCATCAGCAATATCATAGACGACATAGCGCCTTACTTAGCCATCATTTATAACAATTCAGTTTCACAAGGTGTTTTTCCAGATCTAATGAAATGTAGTAAAGTCATACCTCTATTTAAATCGGGTGATTCTAGTGATCTAAATAATTTCCGACCGATATCGATACTTCCTGTACTAAGTAAAGTCTTTGAAAAGATAATGTTAAATGATCTACTGGGGCACTTCAACAGACATGGACTGCTTACAAGCAATCAGTTTGGTTTCACAAAGGGACGTTCCACAACCGACGCTGCTGCAGAACTCATTAAACATATTTTCAATGCTTGGCGAGACAAACGTTATGATGCAATTGGTATATTCTGTGACCTTTCAAAAGCTTTTGATTGTGTAGATCATAGAACGCTCATTCTTAAATTAGAACACTATGGTCTTTCAGAAAATGCCCTGAGTCTCATGTCTTCTTACCTTAGCAATAGAACACAAACAGTTGTTGTAAATAAAACCCAGTCTAAAGGGACTTTAGTAAAATTAGGAGTGCCACAGGGTTCCATTCTGGGCCCATTCCTGTTTTTGGTTTATATAAATGATTTACCTTGTGTAGTACAAAACCTTTGTGGTATGATTTTGTTTGCCGATGATACATCTTTAATTTTCAAAGTTGAACGGCAATCCAATGATTTATCTGTAATTAACAATACACTAGCTGGCGTACTAAACTGGTTTACTACTAACAATCTGTTACTTAATGCTAAGAAAACTAAATGTATTCGATTTGTTTTGCCAAACGTGGCACCAATGGACACTAATATAGTTATAAATGGTGAATGTTTAGATATAGTAGATAAAACTGTGTTCCTTGGTTTAACGTTGGACAAAAATTTACAATGGAGTCCTCATATAAAAAAACTCGCTCTTAGACTAAGTTCAGCCGCTCATGCCGTTAGAAAAATTAGACAACTGACTAATATTGAGACAGCTCGCTTAGTTTATTATAGTTATTTTCATAGTGTAATGTCATATGGAATTCTGGTTTGGGGCAAAGCAGCTGACATACAGACTATTTTTGTTTTACAGAAAAGAGCCATTCGCTTTATGTATAACTTAAAGGCAGGTACATCAATTAGAGAATTATTTAAAAAAATTAATATTTTAACTCTTGCGTCCCAATATATCTATGATAATATTATTTTTGTTGTAAAGAATATACACACATTCAAGAAGAATTCTGACATCCACAGCTATAACACTAGAAATAAAAACAAGCTTGTTACCAGACGATGTCGTGTCCGCAAAGCATATAAGTCATTTTTTGGCCAGGGTATTCATATTTATAACAAGTTACCCGTCGATGTTTTGAATCTATCATTTCCCGCTCTTAAGAAATACTTGAAAAAAACTTTAATGTCAAAGGGTTATTACAGGGTCGAGGACTATATGACAGACATATATGCATGGCCCAAACCAGAATCTATAAAATCATCTAACATTTAGAGGACACAGTTCAAGTAAGAAAGAATATCAAACGTATTGCGAAGCAGTCAGATTTGGATTTTATTTTTATTTTTCATTTTAATTACACAATAGGCAGGTACATGTCTGTCTCTCAAGCTGTTTTGAATTTTTGATATGCCTTCTTGAAGAACTACGCATTATTGTATATAGTATCTTTAATGTATTTGTAGTACTGTTTTGAAAAAATAAGTCCCGCCGAGTTTCTTGCCGGTAATAAGTAATACTTCTCGGGTCAGAGGTGTAGGGTTAGAACCGGTGGTAGTTTCTTTTCTCTCTGACGTTCATAAGTGCATTGTAATGTGCCTAAATTGAAGAATAAATATCTTTTATCTTTTATCTTTATCTTTTAGGTGTTTTTTGTTTACAATTTTGATGTTAAGCATTATTTCCCTATCCTAACAATGTACGGTAACGGTAAATGTTATATTTTATTTATAAATATAGAAAACTTCACTTAATAACACTTTCAAGGTACTTAAAAAATATGAAAACAGAAGGTACCAAAAATGTAAATTTAAGTCGGTGCGACATATTGCAAATATTCTATGCAGTTACTACTAACTTCAACAAAACATGCCTATTAGTTTAAATTAATTGACAAAATAACTTAAACAAAGATGGAAACGATGGACTAAACTTTCCAGTTTTGTATGAAAATCGCATTGGTGCTCAACACTTCTGGCCAAGGCTGTATATAAAAAAGGATAAAGTAAAAAAAAAACAGCGCTGGACTAGACTCAAACCTCACTCAGTTCCAAGTCGTATTGTAAATTCACCGATAACAATGCGTCAATCCGTACTAGATTTTTTTCTGTTGCACCTTCTTCTTATTATTATTTATATTTATTATATCATTATTATTTATTTATCACAGATCATTAGAAATTATATGTTTTTATAGGCTATCGAACACTGTCATAAAATTTATTATTGTGTTTAAATATTTATGACCGTAAAACAATGTAAGCATAAAAAACTTGGATCCTGACCATTAAGTAACAGGAGAAGAAATCCCTAAGAACATTTTTGTCCCAAAAGTCTATACTACTCTTTGATTCAGTCATAGCTGTCAAAACATGGCGCACAAAATTTGTTCTAGATGTCACCTCTATTATTAGGTTCTACCTACATAATAAATCCATAGTCCTGACCCACCTTGTATAAAAGCAGCTTTAGAGTAAAAGCTACGTTGCAGTGCGGCAGCAATTTCCTCCGTTTGTTTGTTATTCAATAATTTAATGGATTAAACCGCCTTTGAAGCTCTCTTGGGATTTCCAATCTCAGTAAATAAATAAGCAGAAGTCTAATCTTACCGACTTATTATTTAATATTGCTATTTATTTTAAATCAGTGAGCTACTTAATGTGTAGTTAACTTTAATTTGAGTATTTATTTAACCATTTTATAAAATGTATTTTTTCATAAGTGTACCAAATTACAGTTTTATAGCCGGCACTGCTACTCCACTACTAGTGTACTACTAGTACGCTATTTGTTACTAGGTGGAGTAGCAGTGCAGGTGACATTTCATCTTACAATTTCGGCATCTTTAGGCGGCTTTCGGACATGAGGGCGCAATTGATTTGAGCTTCAAAAAGTTCTTAGGCTGTGGCCGTCTATATCTCTATATTCTCTGTTGTCACTAAGCCGCTTACAAATAAAAAAAAACCGCCTAAGAGCATATCGGGCCATGCTCAGTGTAGGGTTCCCAATTGCCGGGCTGTTACAGTAAATCTGTCCAAATGGTCGTTTATTAAGGGATATTATGCGGCGCTTACGTCATTATAGTACTTTTCTTAGTCGCAATATGATACCAATTATGCTCTTAAACGGATCACCAGTGTTACACCCTGTATCTAAATATGCCAAAGATATTAGCGGCACTAGGTACCTATATCAACTTTTTTGCATCGGGGGTTATAAAAACATTACGGATTGGCAAAAAAAAGCAAACGAAACACCACGTGAACATTTCCATATTATTTAAATTTCGATTGGAGTTTTCGATAAACGATTGCGGCCCCCAGTCGTTGGTGGCACTGTAAACACGACATCGTGACCATTATGAACGTCGTTGGCAGTTCGCGGGATAAATACATACATATTTATGAGCTCCACTGCCCCGCTAACGAGATGTAAACAGGGTTGCAGGGAATATGTGACAGTGTAAAATGTCTACACGAAAAGGTACCTTTTGGCGGAAGGCTCTTACGTTGTACAGTCACCGGCAATTATCTTTCTACACGAAGGGCGCAAAAATATGTGACACGCTGTTATGGCCCTACAAATAAGAGCTTGTTTGCTTTGCGGCTTTCGTGTAGGAAGATCTATACTATTGCTGGTGACAGTACAGATTCAGTATTTTATTGGAGCAATGCAAGTGTAAGCGTTGGCTGGCTATTGTTACCTTTCTTAGTAGATTGTCACATATAGTTCGAAGTGGCGTAAGATTGCTATTTTTAACCGACTTCAAAAAAAGGAGGAGGTTCTCAATTCGACTGTTTTTTTTTGTATGTATGTTACTCGATATCTCCGTGAATCGTGTACCGATTTTCAATTTTTTTTAATCGAACGGGTATAACCCCTAGATGGTCCCATTGTCACCAAGCCGGGGTCTAATGATGGTATCCTGGAGAAATCGAGGGAACTCTTCAACTATTATAGGCACACCTATAATGATTTCACTATTTTTTACAGCATCTCGGCCACTTCCTCTTGGAATAGCGGATCCTAAGTGAAGTCGGTTCTTTTTTTGTTTAAAATTATTTGTTAACACATGTTTGGGACTTCAAAAAATGAGCTAGAATTTCCCAAAAATAATACACACCTCCTAGGATTTGGCAAACTCGAACTTCACGAGTTTAGGACCAAATGAAGGTATTAATTAAAACGATTTCCGACCAAATTAATTTTTAGAAAAAATCTAATTTGCTGGGGCAAGTCCAACCAGTGCTCGTCATGTAAACAGTAAACAGTACAGTCGCCATCAAATATATCGGAGCGGCTAAGGTACTCAAAAATATCTGAACATGCACTTTGTCGCCTTGACAATAGAGGCGTTGTTCAGATATTTGTGACCACCTTGGCCGCTCAGATATATGTGATGGCGACTGTACTATCAGCATTGTATAGAGTACCTTATATTTAATGGAGTCCTGGAGTGATGCCAAAACTCGTCTGCAAAGTGAATATAAGCCAACTTTACCCGTCTTTACCTAATGGAACTTTTTTAGTTTTACACTATTAAGACTATTTTTACCCTTCGCTTTCAGGTTTTAAATTCGCTTTTCTATTTTCCAATGGGTTTGTTTCTGTATTTTCCGAACATTTTCAGTAATTGTATTGTAAGGATGGTCCCGGTTTAACGTGAATTGATTTTCTCTTCACAGTTCACTTTAGTTTAATTTTTATACAAAGTTTTAAATTTTATGCTACACTTAAAAAATTATTTAAATACATAGCCTAGAATACAAAAAAACCGGCCAAGTGCGAGTCGGACTCGCGCACCGAGGGTTCCGGTTTTCGCAATTTTTCAATTATATGTGATAAGACGTTGCTTCGGAGGATCTTGAAATTTGGTAAATTTCAAAATCCTGAGTTCAAGGGAACTACCTTATAGGTTTTGATTCCCTTCCGAGTGTCTAAAATTTGCGTAAATTTGAGGCATAAACGGTTGTATCTTTTGATTGCGTTGGCTTAGAAGTTTAATTTTATCACAGCTCCAAAGGACAGTAGACCTGAGTATTTGGTTTAAATTCCAGCTTGATACCTTTACGCGTTCCTGAGAAAAAGGGTTTTGACAGACAGACAGAACTATGAATAGTGAACGAGTGCTTTTTCGGAACCATTTACGCAGACTATTATTAAGTAGGTAGTTCATTTTGAATAAAAAAACTGTTTTCTTTTTAAACAGTTTTTTTACTATAGCTGTTTCTATAGATTTATAGAAACGACTATAGCAAAGTAAATAGGAATGCCTAGCGAATATTAAAATTGGCCAGCAAAAAATAAACTTGATCAATATGTTTCGTGACTTGAGCTAAAACACTTTTACATAAATTTTGGGTCAAATTTGCAAACCTTCGGAGCGATATTGTACACAATACGACGCTTTCTCTAGAGTGAGTCAGCTCCCGATTTATTTAGAGTAAGGTAAATTACTGTAAAAGTCACGTTATTCCGTAGGCGGTTCCGTCAGCGACAGAAATAGCTAACAGGGCAAGGTGATCACAATAAACTGCACAAGTTTGTACTTTCACTGAAAAAAAAGGACAAGTGAACTATTTCGGCTATTTCATCAATAACCAAAATTTGGTAAGGAGTTAATAAAGTTTAGTTGATTATAATTCAAACTTTACGTATAAATAACAAAGCACTTTGGTAAGAAAGCCTTAGTTCTGAAGTCCCAAAACTTAAGTTACTATAGAATCCTCAAACCAAACGGACGACTGAGGTCATAGCGCTGTCTCCTTCACTTTTGCTGCGGCTGTGCAAGTGTGAAAGAGAAGTTTTATGACCGCAGTCGTCCGTTTGGTTTGAGGATACTATAGTAGACGAAGTTTAGTTGCTGGTAACAAAAAAACTCTTTCAGTGTTTTTCTCAACTATAAAGTAGTCTCAGGTTGTGCTGTTGTAAAGTCTGTCCGGAAAGAAAAGTGCCCTGGTTTATATGGGACCTCATACATTCTACGACACTTTTCTTTCCGGACGGACTCTACCTGCTCACCATCTACCTTAAATAATTGGTTATGAAGATCATTAATCTGGACATCTCGCTTGCTCTTGCAGTTTGTAATGATTCGCATCACAACGTTCTTGCTTTATTTCTACCAGCACTTTGGTTTTATCTCTACAATAGTAAAAAAGTAAGGACGCCTGCAAACGATGCACTTGTTACTAGTTGCAAATAGAAGTCCATTAGGAATACTAGTTATATGTACGATATTATACCGCTGTGCTCGATGAATAGAACAAACAAGACCCCAGACGGTTCCGAGTTGTACCTAACCGAGTTAGCGGGATGTTGACGCGGGCGATAATATTTATCTTTTGGGTTTTATGAGAAACGTTAGGAGTACTTTATATAGGTATTCCTGCGACTATCTAGTCTAGCTTTAAGTAGCTTGCTTTAGGTATAATATAACTGATTGATACTCATTTCACAAAATTTCCATTTATTTTTATTTTTATTAATTTGTATCTTGATTCAAAATTTTAAGCTGTTTGGTATGGACAATGCGATCTAAATTGTTTTATTCGTGTTCAAGCTTTTTTCTATCACTGGTCATTAAAAAATGCCATTTGTCAAGGTCACATGCTGATTGGTGATTCTATTTTAGCATGTATCGTCGTCATGTTTGTTTTCATTTAATGACTAAGTATAAATGTAATATATTGTCGCATTAAATAAATAATGATATTTTCGTTGTGATGAATACTGTAAAAATTTTTGTAAGTAGTTAGTTAAGTATTTATGTGGGTACAGCTGTACCCACAGTAAGCCGTAATGCCGTAAACCGTTCAAGACGGACTCGGTTCCCGCTTAACAAGTTACGAAAGTCAACTTTATCGCTAAGACAATAAGAACCACAAGTTTTACTGTAACTGTTCGAACTTACGGTGACGGTGACTATGCAAACACAGTGATTATCATTTTTCCCGCAAATAACGAGTCTATTAGCCCGGCCGACGACCTGGAGGCATTCGCACGGAATACCGCGTCGACCGATCAAGACAACTAGTGTAAACTCAAGATCCGTGAGAACTATTGTATCAATGATGAGGCGTCTATAGAGCAAGACCTCGGGATCTGAAACAAAAATGCTTAAGCAGATGCTGCCGTTGTTAGTCCAAACGGCATCAACATCTAGCGAAAGGGACCTACTGACCTATTTGAAATGTCGTTTTTCCCTGACTACATACCTTACTGTTATCAGCTAGTAGTCATGGACTTTAACTGTTTAGCCGTTTACAGTTCAGGCTACTGCTACAGTATCAAATGTCCGGTGTAAAGTAAGCCCTAAATGGCACAACAATTAAAGCCCTCGACCTGACCGTACGATAAATAAAGAGTCACAATCCTTATGTAGCAATCTCGCTTCGTATTCTGTATCAAACCATTTAATATCATTGGGATTCGGACTTGATCTAAAGTTCTACGTTGACTAAAATGGTTTGATAAAATGTCCGACATTGTTCGCATTTGGAATCACAACTGGAACAAAGATATGACGTTTTGGTTCTATCATGGGTACCGTTACCTTTCAGCTAGGTTACGTGTGTCTAGATTCTAGGGTTTCGAGCCTTACCTCAAAGTAGCAGACGTTAAGTGCTTTATGACTTATGACAAAGTTGTAGGGTAGAGACAGGCTTTTAAGCACTCTTTTTTACTTAAACGTGTGATGTCTGTTCTTGTACTGATGTAGGTAAGTATGCGAATATATGGTAGTTTTTTTAAAGATTGTATATACACTTGTTCTCTCATCACTCAAATGAAACGTAACTCACATTACTTACATACGTATAAATACAATTTATGTAACACCTAGACCAAATTATGATCCAAATTGATACAAAAAGCATTCTACTTCCCACGTGTCTGATAGTTTGCGTGCCGTCACGCAAGTAGCAAGATGGATCATCTCAAAATTAGCTTAGTGCGAGTTGGACCTGCGTAGCGTGGTTCCCGTGCGTGAAATAACTGAAGTGAGAAAGGGGCCTGTTTTAAAGCAAATTTTAAGGGTTCAAAGAAAGAAAACAAGCAAATTACTTCGGCTATTTCATCAATAACCAAAATTTGGTAAGGAGTTAACCCTTAAACGGGCCTGGCGATATTTTTACTTTTGAATACTGAGTCCGGTAGCCATCAGCATTAGAAGAAAATCGACCAAAATTACGTGAGTGACCCGTTATAAGTATTTTTGATTTCTCAATAATAAGGTTTATTCGATTATAACACAATATTTGTGTATAAATAACAAAACACTTTGGTAAGTAATAAGCCTTAGTTATGAAGTCCCAAAACTTAAGTTACTAGTAGATGCAGTTTGGATGCTGGTAACAAAAAAAATTTAGAGAAAATAAAACATTCATAGGTCTTAAAAAAAATCTAATCCCAAATTACTTTGTATCTCCTTATTTTGTGCAAAGGAGCTATTTATATGTCTTATGAAGACAATATTTTGGGATTTTGGTTACGGAACCCTAAAAACCAAACTATTCGAGCGACGAAATTGCATCAGTCTGTGCTTATGATTGTGACGTTTTGTATTACGGCTGACAATGATTAATTACCCTCCGGCTCGAATTCTAATTACGTACGGCACTAAGTTAGATTTATGGTCTAAGCTAAACCTACATAAACCTACCATGATTATTGGAAGTTACCTATAATATATATTATTAATAGAAAATTTTATTACACGCTTTTCCTCCGTCCCGGTCTTACCCAACGCAACTTAATTTTAAATTGTAGAACAAAACAAATTAAAACAGCACGTATTTTATATTACAAATTATAATAGTGCCTAAATCTATCAAAAAACCTATTTAAGAACCATCACCTAGGGGTTGCAAAATATTGCAACCAAATAGGGCAATTGTATTCGAAATAAATATTAGGCACATTTATTTAAAATGCCAACTCGGCGAAAACCGTCAGTCGGCGAAGATCGGATAGCAATTAATTACAGTACATTCTGCATAGCTTTTTTTTAATGAATGGTAAAATTTTGTAGAACTGTTTTAGAACACTATGCACTAAGCATATAAACAGTCTCTAACTTTAAATGCATATACATTATACTATCTTCTTTCAGTTGGAGGAAAAAATAAAGTACATCGTTTAAAAAAGTTGCCCCCGTATATTGCCCGTTGTTCCTCATGACTAAATAGCAATATTACGTTAAAATTACCGCATAAAAGTTACAAATGAGCGTTTTTACCGGTCATTCACTCTAATTAGCGGTGAACACGCGAACGAATTAATTATTAAACCGCGAGGAACGTGGCTAAGAAGATTTTGAGCCTTTAATTTATCTTGGAGCAAAAAATGGAACGTTAAGAGGGAATTAGATGAATTAGACGTCATTTATTTCATACCTACTACAAATTCAGTAAATTACAAGAGCACTTTAATATAACTCAGAAAATATTGATTCCTATCTAGAGGTGAAGAAATAGATAAGCGGGTAAAGGTGATTAAAATAAACTTTACGAGTACACGTTATTACTCATAGCAAAAAAATGTTAAGAGACTTGCTACTTAGAGAGCTACTTTTTTTATACCACAACGGTGGCAAACAAGCATACGCCAAGCCCCTCTGATGGTACGCAGCTACCATAACCTGCAACTCCAGAGGTGTCACATGCGCGTTACCGACTTTTTATAAAAAGGATGATTCACAGTCGGGCTCTGCTCCAGATTTGAGCGAGATGACATTCGCTGTGCTGTGCCTTACCACACATAGAGAGATGACATTCGCAGTATCCATACCTCTCTTTTGGACGTAGTTTAAGGATATACCCGTGCCCGGACGTAGTTTGTTAGGTCTTAATTCCATTTGCTTAGTCAATGTCAATTCGGACTAAGTACCTACCCTGTTATTTAATTTAAAAAAAATGGGTACATACTTTAACTGAAATAATTTTGAGATTATTATGGTTAAAATTTTACAGGCAATCGGTGTTAAAATTACTTACGTTGACAAGTGTTAAGTTAAAATCATATTATTGTACCTTCATTCTAAAAAAGCAACTGAGCGTTTCTCAAAAAACTTGTCACTTATTCTTATAGTGTTATTTTCTGGTAATGTTATGTTTATTTCTACTCAGAATAGCTAGGGATACACGCACGGAAGTGCCCGCCGGATTTGTCCGACGGATATGCCCGGCGGACAGATCTGTCCGTGTGTGGCGCTATTCAGATGTGTCCGCAGACAAATCCGTGTCCAATTCGCGCCATACACGCACGGATTTGTCCGTCGGGCACATCCGCCAGCCACATCCGTCGGACAAATCCGGCGGGCACTTCCGTGCGTGTATCCCTAGCTAAGCTCACGAATACTTTAAATTTTAATACGGTAAAAAATGTCCCAAAGTTTTTTTTCCTATTGTGTTACCATTTCCCCATATAAGTTGTAAAACGGTAACACAAAATCTCAAAAATTTATGGAATTTTTTGGTACACTTTTATTTCTTTTGGGATGTAAAGAGCTTGTGTTTCTGAGTAAAAATATTGTAAAATTTACAGAAAATTCTACAATTTCCAAAAGTGGCGATTTTTTTAAGAAACGCTCCACAATTTTTAAACATATTAATTTGAGGATCCAATCCACAAACTTCGGTTTAAAGGTCATTCTTGGGTACACCAAGTTTTATTACTGACTCCAACAACAATATTATTTCTTGCTGAGTCGTAACTTGATTAAGTTAATTTCTTCGTTAATAAGTTACCATAACTTGGTCTTAACTAAATTTTCCTTGAGATAAAACTTCATTACTCGACCTTTATTCGAAGTTTGTTGGGAAATAAGGATTTATATGGTCTTAGCAAAGTATAGGAGCTATTTAATATATATATATCCTACCAAAGCTGGCCGGAGTTCTGAAATAACTAGGGATTCATGCATAGATGTGTCCGCCGGATTTGTTTCGTTGTGTCGTTCGTGTATGGCGCGTATGGTTTAGACGTGTCCGCTGATAAATCCAATGATATTTACTATGGATGGGTCATACTCTAACAAAATGTGCATAAAAAAATACTACCAAAGTTATTTCATAACCTAGCAATGATTCCGTTATATGTATCTATTTTGACAATCATTACATCTTTGTCACTTTCATTGTTAGAAAATTATAGTTTGTCTCTTTCTCACGCTGGTGACGGCAGCTCATTGGCACGTCCGCATCTCTCGCTAGCCGGTGCGTGACTAGTGACAATTGTTTGAATTCACTCATTTTAAGGGCTTCACTTTTGGAGCGTGCATACTCGTAACCCATCTGTCATTATAATATATCGTTGTATAAATCCGTGTCCGATTCGCGCCATACACGGACGGATCTATCCACCGGGCATATCCGTCGGACAAATCTGGCGGACACATCTGTGCGTGTATCCCTAGCTAATCAGATCCGACAGACGGATACATGAATAGCTCCTTATCCAACATATTTTCTTTCTTTATTATAAACTAGCTTTTGCCCGTGACTTCATTCGGTTACATGTCGTAAAAGGTAGCCAATCATTTGGCAAACAACATTTCATAAATGTTCATTTCACAAACAACGTTAGGCAAACTAACGATTCCCAAATTAGACATTGTATAAAATTTTGTTTTACAAATAGTTCAAGAGACAAATTATTTGCTTGAAAAAACCCTATATTACAAAACGTTATTTGGCAAATTATTCATTTGTTATTCAGGGCAATTAACAAAATAACGCATACTAAAAAACGTTAGTAAAATGCATTACTTGGTAAATACTTCGTTTAATAAATCATAATGGTGTGTATGTCATTCATATTTGTAATAATTACAAATATGAATGACATTTATCTACGAGGACTACGAGTAGGTATTACATTTTAAAACTGATAGATATTTTGTAGTTTTTAAAGTTAAGTTTGTTTTTGTTTAATATATCACGGAAGACTATTATTTGAGAGAGCCCAGATAGGTGCGACGACGAGCGAAGCGAGGAGGAGCGTGTTAGGTTAACCGCGACCGTAAAATTATCCATTAATTACTTATATTTCATTGAAAACGAAATTCTTTTATAATATTTTGTCTTGTGTCAAATGCTCTTTTGCCTAGAAATGCAGTTGTCAGTCAGCCATTCTTGTTTACCTTATTTTACTATTGTCCCCAAAAACCAGAACGACTGATTAACCGACTTCAATTGAAGGAGGGTGTTCTCAATTCGTTTGTATTTATTTATTTTACTTATTAAATTGAGTAAAAACAATAGTTTATCCATTGACATTTTGCAAAATAACTGATTTTAAAAACGATTTATTCGCGAAATGAACATTTGTTAAATAATAATTTGTCTTTCAATATGTTTATAAAGCGTCAAAGTTACAAAATGTATATTTATCTATTAATGATTTATAAAATGAACATATTTAGCAATGACAGGTTTGTGAAATGAATAGTTTGTGAATTGTTGTTTGTTAAGTGATTATTTGCGAAATGGTGTTTATCAAATGATGATAAACCGTCGTAAAATTGACTATTAAACTATCGCTACGTAGCTAGGTACTCCTGTAATTTAAATTATCTCACGTATGATTTAGACATGGAGGCATAGGGGGGGGAGTGTTAATTAGAAGAAAGTTTCTGATGGTGCTAGACATAAACATCTGTAATATAGAATTCAATTAACCATTCTTTCGCCCTAATTGGCGATTATTAATTGATGAGAAAATCACGAAGAAACAATACAGCTGAAATCTGTTTGTAATTCTTTCTATTCAATAGGAGATCTAAATTATCTAAAGACTAGAAAGTAAAATCGTGTTTTACAGGACGATCTACATCTACTTCATCAAAACAAATTGGCTTTGAGGTTTCAGTTTCAAATTAAGAAAGATCTTTCAAGAAGTACCTAATTGCGTAAGTTTTGTGATTGATGATCGAGACATTGTAGAAAATCTAGCGTGCCTTCATCGAGCTTACTCATTTTTAAAAAACGATATTTTACAAACAACGGCCTGTAGGCAACGTCACTTGTCTCGCTATAAATTTGGTCGATTGTATCTAAAACAATAGTTTTGTAAATTAACTTACCTCTATTCGAAGTGAGTTCTTACAAACAACCTCTGGCTGCTGGGACGTCTCGACATTTCGATGGCTTTTTGATTTTGAAAGTTTGTTCGAAGATAACTTGAGTAACGTTTTCTTAATCTCTATGAAATTTCTTGGGGTTATAGCAGAGATACATATAATATGAGAGTTCTTATATGAGCAGAATCGATCAAGGGGTTATGGAGCTAGAAGGCGCGAAAAAACCATCACATGGGTCTTGTTATATTGGTCAGCTTGTTTGAAAGTAAATCGCGAGTTCTAGTTCGAGGCGGACTTCTAGTTTATTTAAGTTATATCGATCAATCTATGTATCAAACTATAACGCGCGTTTTAGGAAGTGAAAGATCTTGTTTTAGCAGAAACATGTTTTTGTCCCAAAAGGTATTTGTATAATTCCGAACACGTATATTGCCTACTGCGGCAACGCTCCATTTACCGGAGTATTTGGAAAATTTGGCAACAAAACTGCTCCCTACTGCCTCCACAAACTGCTAACTCGATTTAAGAATAAGACTTTACCCCAAAGCGCTCAAAAGTTAGCCTTTAAAACATTTAAAGCATATGGTCTTTTATGAACACCATTACCCTAACTTTGCTTTTTAAGGGCATTATGAGACTCGTTGAGAAGTTGAGTGAAATTTTAGTTGGAACAATGAGAAATCTTATGTAATCCTCTCTGAAAGTTCGCAAAGTTCGTAAGTCTCTTCCTTATGGCCCCTACATATATACATGAATCACAGCGGGAATCCTTCACGATTTAAGAGCTAGAGCCGTGGCCAAGATGACAATCGTTAATAAACAACGCCGATGCCCTTTTCAACCGACTTCAAGATTTTGTTCTCAATTTGTCGGGATCTTTGTATTTTTTTCCAATTTTTTATGTGTGTTCACCGATTATTCAAAGACGGCTAGACCGATTTAGAAAAATATTTTTTTGTTTGAAAGAGTATACTTCACAGTTAGTCTCATTGTCACCAGGTCCAGATCCGATGATGGAATCCTGGAGAAATCGAGGGAACTCTTCAAATATTATAGGCACATCTTTAGTTAATGTACTACTTTTTACAGCAACTCGGCCACTTCCTCTTCGAATAGCGTATTCTAAGTGAAGTCAGTTCTTTTTTTGTTTAAAATAATTATTACAAGCTTTTATTCAACTCAGGGTTTGTCAGTTGGTTTGTTGATTAGTTTTAAAATCTTGCAAACCAGATTTGGACTAGGTCCTGCTGTCCGATTGAGCTGAAAAACATGGCTGCATGATTTGGAATTTGGATGACGATATAATATTTTGGTAACATCGAGCTGGTCATAAGATCTTTGTGATAAAATATTAGAAGCTTGTGTTTAGGTTGAATTTTGCAACAAAGTAAAGTCGGTTTTAAAAGCTTGTATTAAAAAAAAACTTGAAAAAATCTATTGTATTTTGATTTAGCTATGGAAGCATGGGTTGGATCAAAAATCTACATTTTTGTCGGTTATTATGGTATGTCCTGCGGAAAGTAGAAACTGCATTATCAATGGCATCTCATTGATTTCCGATTCTTGCTCATCCACGGGTTCTGTACGTTTTGGGTCCCACCCACTATCAGTCGGCCTGACTATTGGCCTGTCAGTTGTTGTTCGGAGCTGTCAAATTTTTGTTCCAACTGACAGGCCGATATCGTCAGACGGACTCGGAGTCGGTGGACCCCTTACGCGGACTAAGTCTGGAGCAGGCTTTATACTCTACTCTAGAGGCTTATGAGGCAGTTTTGTAGCGTTAGTACTTCGAAATCTCCTCTGTTATAATTTTGCTCAAATATCCGAAGTTGCGGTTGGAGATGTAGCCATTGTTTGCAAAGTTGCTTGAAGTTAAATATACGTAGTTTTGTTTTGTTGTAAAGTTAGCTGCCAATGTAGCTAAACGGGTAAGATGCTCAAAATTACCTGAACATGCTTTCATTCTTGAAACAATAAAGTCGTGCCCAGTTAGGTCATGCCTACATTATATAATTCTATGATTTTAATACGTTGTGTACGAGGATAATTGTGCCTTAATCGGGTATAAAGAAGACATTTTGGGAACTACTTGTATAAAAAAATAGGTTCACTTAGAGTAAGTGTAATGTGTGTCATAATATTCACATTACTTGACACAAATAAATAGTAATATAGTAATACGGTAATACCTATATTTTTAGTACTAGTCCGTCGCTCACATGTCAATGTTGAACATTGTCTTTTCGTCAGAAATTTACATTTATGAGACAAATATACTGAAATAATGTATATATAAGTAAAGTAAAATAAATAAAATGTACCTATATCTCCCTATTTAGAAATACAACTACTTACTTACCCCTCTATAGAAGGTGCCCACCACGCAGGCGGCATTTCAGGTTTCTAATAGCTACAATATTCAGATAAATGAGACGCAAAGTTTCGCAGTGCCATAGAGTCAGTTATAGATATGTCAGAGTGTATCCGTTCAAAAACTCGTATCATCATTAGTATCATTACTTACGACCCAGTTCTAGATTACATCACATCATGTCAGTGTCAATCACCGGCGGCTCAGACGCAATTATCTCACGATTACAGCGCATCGACTCCTGCGCTGTGTTCCTATTGGATGCGCGAGCGCAAGCGGCTTACACAAACCAGTGTAACGTGACCTCGACATATGCGACGACTATGTGGCCGCACAGTGACTTTTCTGGTGGTATTTAGAACAAAATAGAAAATAGAGGTACCTACCGTAAAACTACTCTAGTCCAAAATTTATTCCTTCATTCATCAAAAAATAATTATTATTGCTATAATTGAATGAAAAAACTTAGCCCGAACCGAAAAGAAAATTGGGGTTGACGATAAAATACTTACCATTTATGGACCATATTGAATTGGTGTCGTGACAGACAACATTTTTGTAAAACTCATCACAAATATGACAGAAAATATACGCACTCTTTTATCCTGATAAAAAAAAAATCGAAAAAAAAACAAGGTTGTTTGGTAACATTGGTGTTACAACGTGTCGGGGCTTCCGACCTCCTTGCCGACGAGACAGACTGACTGACTGGCCAACTGACATACTATTCTGGAACGACGGACTTTAAAATTCAAAATTAGACCGGACAAACAATAGTCGACGACAGACAGTCAGTCCACGACCGACAATCCTAGGAACCAGACCAGACGGTTCACAACGTATAACGTATCTCATCCCTACAGGAGCACACATACCTACCAATAGGTCAATTTGTACTCTTACGAACAATAAAAAGACTGATTTTTATTGTTTTATGTACCTTTAGATTGTAACACCTTTACCTAAGTTCTAAGCCTATGAGTACGTAAGCTGTATACTGTAAGCAATCGGAACAACCTTCCTCCGCATAACGGCTTGCGTCAGGTGATTGTGGGTACTCATCCGACCATGCTATGTGGTTGCCTACAGGCCATACAAGTGTCAAGTTTGCCATTCGTCTTCAATCCCAGACAAGTTCGCAACAACCTCATTTCTACATTCTTCAACATAAAATTTTCGAGTTATCTCGCATTGTTTTAAAGCTTTTGCAGAGCAGCTACATCTAAATAACTTCGTTATGTGGCCGTTAAACTTAATATAATACTATCCTGCGGATAGTAATTAAACGGCTACGTTTATGACGCCATAACCATCTCCGGGATTAAAATCATAAATTCTCATATGAAGCACCTCTTTCACCTGCATTAATATCCTTACATAATTTAACTCGGTAAGTTGATTGACCCAAATCCCCGGTTCGGATGTCAGGTGTCCCACATATTTGTCGGCAAACAACTTGTCAAAATACAACGGAACTTGCGGTTCACAGCGTGGGGTCAAATAAATGAGTCTTTGCACCAAATACCGGGGTTACAAAAAAGAACGGGGTCCATCGTCGCCCGCTGCGCACGGTCGGGGTTCAGACACGAGCAAAAGAAGCAATGTAAAACGAACAAAAAGAATTGTGTGCTGAGTCAACAGCGGGTAAGAAACTAGTAGTTCTAGTTCTCGTGACAATGACCGTGCCGCGACTGGTCCGACAGGTTTATTTACACTTTTTGTTTGCGATTGGCGATTATAATTGCCATGTTTTCGTGTAAAAAACATTTTTATGAGCTAACTTTCTTTTCTTTTGTCTTTTTACCGTGGACCAAATTGAGTGCGCTTCGAGTTTTTAGCGTTTTATCTGAACGTACAATTTTGTTTGCGTGTTCTATTATTGCCTAGTGGTCAAAATCTTACGTGACCAGCCAGCCCGCTTTGGTTGTTTGTAACTGTGGTTTTGTATCGAAACAAATCTAGCATCGTTTTTCTTAACAATGCATCATCTGAAATTACTTTATTTTGATTCCAATCTAAACTTACATAAACCATTGCATAACCAATAATTGCAATTGCAATGTCTATTGCAATGAAAAGGAAGTGTTTTAGTCTTTCATTTCGTAATACCTTACAGGACTCTTGATCCAATTAAATACCTACCTATTTGGGTCACTTGGCATGTGAAAGTGCCGTAATGAAAAAATAACTAAGTACCTACACATAAATTGATATATTGAAATTAAACTTTCGTGAGACATACCTACTAACACTTCATAAATTTGAAACGGCTGTACCTAAGTTACTCACTTGTGTTTTATAGTCACTACGCGCGACATGTTTCGGAGAATCTCCATCATCAAGCACTAAATTGACCTAAGTAGCATTTGTTTTTTAGTCATTGATTTAGAAAATAGTAATACAGTCCCGAATAATATTTACCGAAAATATGGCTCGTGAAAATTTGTAACCGGTCATTTTTAACAACATTTGAAATTCCTTTAACTGTTATTTATAAAACACTATGTTGTCATTTTAGACAGAGTTTTAACTGTCAGATTCGAGCGCTCGAATCGCAAAAATTGTCCCCCGGTCTTATCTTTAGTTAGCCAAAAAGGCTATCAAACTGACCGAGAAACGCTGTAAGAGTCGTTCTTAAAGCACAATTGTAGGGCTACTTTTTGGGGTTATTGTGTATCCCGTTATTTATTACATACTTATCGGTGTTTCTAGTAGAATAAATTCTGCTCAGTGCTCACTATCTTGAGCAATAAAAGTTACGAGAAATTTTAAGTTTGTGAGTAAAATCAATGATATTATATAGGACCCAATGTACCTCTATAGTACTAGTACTGTACTAACTATTCTAATGAGTCTAATGAGGAATAACGAGGAATCTGCATAAAACTTGAACTAGAAATACACGTAAACGCCCACCTATAGTAAGTTTTTTTAAGATGTCCGAATTGTAGGTAGAAATCTCTAGTAAGATTCGTACATCTTAAGAAATTACTACCATACACTAGAGTTTCTTATTGACTGAGGAGCCGAGCGTAGCGAGGCGACGAACGTCTCCGTTTTCACTGGTACGACGATTTGGCAGATTGATGTGTGTGTATTGGTTGGTTGGTTGGTTGGTCAGTGTCGCTCTAGAGGTCGCATTTTTCATTCGATTTCGATGAAACTTGGCATGTACGTTCCTTGATTTATTTGCCAAAAATTGTCGAGCCATTTTTTTGATTGGGGGGAAAATGAGGGGGAAAAGGGGAAAGTTTGCTGTCGCGTTATTTATGTTCTCCGAAGTCTATGGTTCACAGAACCACTAGTTCTTATAAGGATAAAGTACGAAGAACAAAAGTACATTGTGTAGTTGTGGAGTAAAAATATGCTGTTTCGTTCTGAACTTGCAATGTTCATTTGTTATTCACTGTTTCGCCGCAGGTAGAATTCAATTGCTATTCTTTCTGTTTTTCTTTTCTTTTCATGTTTATTACCTTTTACGTAGACTGGGTTTTATTCGGTTTGTATTTGATGGGTACGAAACTATAGATAGAGCGTAGGTTTTTTATTTATTTTGGTTTTAAATTCATCGTCAGATTTTACTTTTTAATTATTTATGCTTTTTCGACCATAGACGTTTATTCATTTTTATTGAAATAAAACGAAAAACTTTTTGGATCCACGTAATTTTTATACCTGTCTCACATGGTATTCAATTGTGCGTTTGTCAACGAAGAACTTTATCAATGAGTAGATAAATTTTTTTTAGCATACTAACAAAAAAATTTTTACCTACTTACGAAGTCCACTGTATTTTATACATCTAAACACAGGATACGTGGAGATAGTGTTTTCTGATAAAAATAGCAAAAAGTCCCTTCTATTTAACGGTGTTTGAATTGTTTTAGTAGAACTTTGCCCAACTCTCTTTTTTTAAATTGCAGGGTCCGCGAGTGTATGGGAGGACAAGATGCACGCGATACTGTGTGTGCTGCTAGCAGCCACCTGTGTGCTGGCTGATGAAAACAGGTGTGGATGCTTTATTTAAAATTTCTTTAGGATGAAAAATAAAAGGAAATCAAGTCGTAGGCCGCCCGGTGTGAACGATGTCCCTTTCACTAAACCTAGGTATCTAGACACATACCAGACACTGTAAATAAATATATGTTTGAAAAGTTAAATATAATTTTATTTAATAATTTCTATAGCTTCTTACAGAAATAGCTTCTTAGTAAAAGAAAAGTTGTAAAATATTTTTAATCTAGTTTCGCAGTTATCTGACGTAGTTTTACATAGTTATACTTAACAAGACAAATGTTTTAATTGCTACAGAGAACGTTGTTTAAAAAATCATATGGTACCTATATACCATATACTAACACTAAACAGCCGAATTCCAAAAACGAACAAGTGCTTAAGACTAATTAAACCTAAAAATAAATTAAATGTCTCTGGGCAATCTCACTGTTTTTTTATCTGCAGACATTAACACGTTTTATGTATGTATTTCAGGGGCTCTAAACGTCCGTACATCGCCGACGCGGTTGGCAACACCTTGCCACCGCCCTCCAATGGCCCAGCGACCGTCGGCAGTCCCGTCAACCTCTTAACCCCAGATCGCTATGAGTTCTACACTTTCGACGAATCTGGGGAACTGGTTAAACGACTCATGACTTTACAAGAAATACAAGCCATAGTTGCAGCTGGCGAGGAAGCGGAAGGACTTGTTACCTTTGCTAATGACAATCAACCAACGATTGCATTCAATTTTAGTCAACCTCCTTATACTAAAGTGCATAGCGTTGTCACTAATGTTCAGAATGTACTCAAAGCCCAGATGGAAGCTCATAAAAATAAACCACACATAAACCCCACTTTAGATACTCCTGATGTATCTGATTCTTGGAGTCTTATTTTACCATCGATCTTTGGTAATACTGGAGTTGATATTGTACCAGATAAAACTTCCGCATCTTTTACTACCCCAGAAACAGAAACAATCGAGTTTGACCGTATAGACTTTGATGACAATCTTAGCAAGGAAGGAAGTAACCCGATCGGAAGTTCCACTACAGTGAAACATGATGCAAAGCCATTGATAGCGGAAAGAGTTTCATCCACGACTGAACTGCTGAGGGAAGTTCCAACAACTGCTAAATCTATTTCTAAAGCAACTACCACAACAACCACCACTACTACCACGCCTAAGCCGACTACTACTACAACAACTAGAAAACCCACTACTACGACGACTACAACAACAACCACTACTACTCCTAAACCTGCAACGACAACAACAACCACCACCACTACTACTCCTAAGCCTACTACGACAACAACAACTACTAAAAAACCTACTACGACTACTACAATAAAACCTCGCACGACGCCTACTACCAGGCGTACTACTACTACCACTACTCTTAAACCACGGACGACTGTTTCAACTACAAAACTCACTACAACTTCTAAACCAACCTCTAAAATTACTGTAAAACCTACAACGGCCAAACCTGTATCTACAACTAGACGACATGTAGCTACTTCGCCTCCAAAGATCACAGAATTCTCTTCAACAAATATTCAGACTAGTACACGTGCAACATCTACTACAGAAAAAAGTAGCCCTATTTATGAGAAGATTAGTACTTTCGTCCCAGTGTCTACAGCAGCTTATGTAACAGAGAGAACAACACGAAAACCCATACAGACCACGAAAGTTATAAGTACAACCGAAAGCACTACCAAACGGCCAATAGTATCAAACTCAAAGCTTCCACAATCAACTACTTTAGCGGTAAAGACGCAGCCTACTATTACTACTTACAAACCAACAACTAACACACTAGAACCAGTTTCATCCACTATTAAAAGCGAAGAACTTGAAAAAGATGATGCGAGTACCATTACTACTCAGTCAGTATCACCTTCAACTGCAATTTCATCAACTGAATTCATGTCTATTGAAAATCAACCGCCGAAGACTATGAATGAAAATAATGAAGGCCAGGAAGATAACAATGATATTAAAGCCAATGAACCAATGATTCCTTTGTTTGATGTTGCACAAAGTATAAGCCAGATTGCATCAGACCTGGGAAGTACCAACTACCAACCTATTCCAACAACGAGTGGTTTATTAGATACTACTCATGCTATAAATATGGATTTAGAAAGCAAAGAAAGCTTAGAATTAGACATTCCATCTGATTCTAAAAACGAATTTCATAATAAAACTGCTGATGCTCAAAACGATAATGATAATTTTGTTAAAATATCTACGATTAACCCCCACCAACAACAAAATATTAATTCACCACCAGTCAAGGAGACCACAAACAAAATAAGCAAACCGGAGATCAAAACTACTGCTGTGCCAGAAACTACTACTACAACAACAACAGAGACACCTATGGATCCTATTCTATCAGAATCTATGGACGATTTGTTATCTCAAGTAGTGAATGAGGCTCCTCAATCCATTGTTGATAACGAAAATAACACCAAGGATGCCAATGAAATTATGACAACGGAAAAATCTGTAGAAACAACAACAGTTGCCCTTATTACTAAAACTGAGACATCCTCTAAAAATTCTGCAAACATTAACATAACTTCAACAACTGAACCTCCAATGGTTGATTCAAACGCAGAACACAAACCAGAAAAAAATACAACAAAGGATATTGACAATAAACAAGACAATACAAAAACGAAATCAGAGCCACACAAAGACAACACTGATAATATTAATAATGCTTCTCTAACACAAGATGATTTATCAAAAATTTCTTCCTCTGACATCAATGATAAATCGCCAGATCTTCTCACTTCTCCAGGACTTCAAACTCTTAGTGCTGATAAACACAATAACATTATAGCGGTAATTAATGCACCTGAATTACCCGCAAAAGAACAAAGTGTGCCATTAAGCACTGAAATCGCACCACAACAACAGGTTTTACATAAAACTAGTTCAGGAAATCAGAATAAGCTAAATGAAAAAGTCGAAGATGAAACCGTTGCGTTTCCAAAGGTAGATGAATTTAAAAAGAAAATACAAAAAGTCAATATTGACTACAAAGAAATAGCAAATGAAAGAAACAACTCCTGGAAACTTATTTCAACAGTTGCGCCGCCAAAGGCAAATGAAATTCCTAAAGACAAGTTGAAAACTGACGTTAATAACCCAGAAATTCCTGACAAAGATATTGTTTTAGATGTATCTAAGGAAAACCAAGGACTGGAGGTGACTACAAAAGATTTAAGCGAAGATATTGCGCAATTCACTGAGCTTTGCAATGAACTTGCTTTCCGCTATTGGAACGCTATAGCAGAAACGATTCCGAATAAGAGAAGTTTCGTTTTATCTCCATTTTCTATCACATCAATGTTAGCTATGATGTTCATGGGAGCAAGAGGTGCAACCTCGGGAGAAATGAATGAAATACTTAAACTCGATGACATGGTTACTTTTAACCCACACTTTACCCTAAAGAATATATCAGATTCTATAGAAACGACGCCTGAGTCCGGTGTGGCTATCTCCGCATTTATTAGAGAGCTTTACAGTGACCGCAACAGAGGTCAAATTCTTACTTTCTACAAGGAAAGGGCGCAACATTTCTACAACGGTCACGTTGAAGAGATCAACTTCAAGTTAATTAGTGACATTATAAGAAGAAGGACGAATTTGTTGGTGAAGAGGTACACTTGGGGGAAAATTATTGAGTACATGAAAGCTAACACAATCACTATGCAGCCTCCGCTTGCTGCACTTTCGACAAATATTTTCCAGGTAAGATTTTGGCTTATTTACAACAATCAAAAAACGAAATATATAATATTCCGTTCGGTAACGCCTTTGACAATGTTGTATTAGAAAATCCGGATGCTATTTTAAGTAAGGCGGCCTGTGCCGTTGTGTGGTACAAACGATTCCCAATACGATGAACAAAATTCATGTATCTAACCTGGTGAACTGCTAGTGCTAGTTTAATATATTTAGATCCGTTTTGCGCTAAAAAATGCTTGACATATCTTAAAGAGTCTTAAATTGATTTTTAAGCTTAGGTACTTAATATGATTATAAAAATATTCTGCATAATTACTCGAGTAGTAACATATTTTATAAAATTACTAGTAAATATTTAAATTCCTAAAATAAATTCTCAATTTCAGACTGACTGCACGGGCTCATCAGTGGAAGGTAGAGATGGTGAAATGTACTTCGTGGTCTCACCCAACGTGCGTCAACGCCGCCTCGTCCCAGTACCGGCCGTCCTCTACAAGAAAGGCTTCCTTGCCGGCTATGACCCAGTCCTCGACGCCACTGCGGCGGCTCTGGGCAACACCAACTCCATCATCAGCACACTATTCCTCATGCCAGGTCAGCAAGGCAACGTTGTCCATGCAGAAGATCTAGAACAACTCGAAAAACGATTGCTCGACTCCAACCCCAGCACGCCAGCCTGGAATCGCCTTCTTCGAACTTTGTTGCCACGAATTGGATTGGAATTACAAATCCCGCGATTCTCCCATAAATCAATCTTTAACGTATCTTCAACTCTTAAAAAGATGGGGTTGAAAGACTTATTTGACGCCGACCATGCTGATTTAGGAGGTCTCAATGGACCGTCTAAAGATCTTTATTTGTCAGACATGGTACAGTCGACGATGTTTGTGACCTGCGGCGAAGGGATCATCGGTGAGCAACATCATATAGAAGAGTATCCTGAGAGCATTGAATTGGCCAGAAGGCGTAGGACATCTAGATGGACGACGGGTTGGGATGAGCCGAGGGACTACCAGAGAGCGTTCCATGATCCGCACGATGTTGGAGATGCCATGAATCTACCGCTGCATTTACGTCCAAGACAAGCTCGTCTCCCAGCGAGAAATGCTCAACCAGCGAGATTAAAGTTTGATAGGCCATTCCTCTACTTTGTAAGACACAACCCCTCTGGCATGATACTCTACGTCGGCCGGTACAACCCACGGCTTTTGCCTTGAAGTCGTTAAAAAGACTGTTAGCTTAGTTTAAATATTAATTCCTCCAAGGAAAGTGATATGGGGATAGGAGTGTTGGGAGTATGACAGTTATGAGCATTTACGTGACAGTATTACTTATAAGTGCATTGGTATGCAGGTGGCTTGCCAATTAGTACATGCATCTTGTACGGCTCTGTGTACCTTTCTCCTGATTTCGTAATTAAATGTGTATAAAATAGTGGTAATTGATATCAAGTTAAATGCCCGTATGTTGGTATTAAACTGTCTAGTAAATAGTTTGTCGATGATCCTCGACAAAATTAGTTTTCATTTTAGAATAAATAATGATGTTTTAATTATTAAAGATGATTTTATTTTATTTTCAAGCCTTTATCTGAAGACACACTGTAATCATCACTATATGGGAACAATACTAAATAATTAAAAAGTTTCTGTCCTTATAAAATATCATTAGTCCATCAGTCAGATTATCAAGAAATACGACACGTAGGTATACATTTTTCGTTTGTGAAATTTGGAATCCTGTTTTCTTCAACAGTCATATTGTAGGTACCGCCAGCGTTCATTGATAAAACTCATGGCACAGCTCGTAGAATTTCTTGACTTCTAAACATTCGGGGGTCTGGATAACGTTCGGACAGTTCTGAAAACAAACGTTTTCTTCTCAGTCTTAGAGCCCAACTTGAATTTCGACCACTTGTGGCAATCAACTAAATGTGACAAATGCGGACGCAAACGTTGGATACGCAAGTCACACCCGAGCACACATGAGGAGCCCAGTAGCAGTCGCCGTATCAGTATCAAATAAGTAAAATAAAAGAATTATGTAAGTACTCGAGACGTTAACTATTACTGGTTTGTCTACAGAAGAGAACTTTTAAGTAATAGGTTTTACTCCGAATATATAAGGAGTGAATGCAAAAAATACCTACTACTTACTCACATGAGTATAAAGTATTATATTTTGACAGCCATATCATAAACTGTTTCAATCAAAATTCCCCATAGACTATCATAGATTTAAATCATCATAGTCTTTCTAAGAACTTTTTGAGGCTCCAAGTCTTTAGCGCCATCTAGTCGAGAGCGACCTACAGATAGCCAAAAAGTAAGAGGAAAATGTCACCTGCTCTGCTACTCCATCTAGTAACGACTAGAGCACACATTTCCTATTAAATAGTAGCTATCTTTAAGTCGCTCTCGACTAGATGATGGCGCTAAAGACGACTATATATACGACTATAGAGTCGTCTATTATATCTTTAATATTATTATCAAAACACAAGTGTTATTTAACGAGTAAAATATATATCAATTCATCAAGTATTTTAGCTTTACATGACAATTTAACTCACCACGTTAATATAGTTCCTGATACAAGCATTAAAATCCTTGAACTCGCATACTTTTATCGGCAAACTCATCCTGAAATTCTGCTTGCATTCTATCTTAGCCTTCAGCATAACATCACTGAAATCTGGGTTGAGATCCACCCATGTATTTAAATGCTCGAAATATTTCGAAATTTCTAGTAATGTTTCATCTTCTTCTGATTTGAGGTCGTATTTCTTTAGCATGCATTCCCAATATTGACACTATAAAAGAAAATATTGGAATTTTACGAGGACCAAAACTCACAAATCGTGGTGCCAAATTGCCAATCACCTTTTTTTGGCCTATAAAGTAAATTTACAAGAGCTGGCGCCAAATATCTATGAAAAAGTTGACAGTCAGTACAAATCTCGCGACATCTTTAGTACTTAAATAATGCTTTTAGAGACTTTTTACGGTAGTTTTTTTTTATTACAGCGCTGTCTAGTTGGTCCATGCATTGCTTAGTACGCCGTGTATCCACCAAATAAAACCACCAGCGCCACCTACGATTACTTTACGTCTTCCCTATTGAGTCAGCACGCCTAGCACATGATTGACACGTCAGTATCTCGCGCGCGAGATAGTCTATCTGTCCGTTTCTGACTGTGTCAATTATAAAGAGACGGGTAGTCTATCTCGCGCGCGATAGATACTGTCATGTGCTAAATAGGCGTGCAGGAGTGCAGTCAAGTGTCACTATACCGTTACACGATCATATCATTTCATTTCATAGTGCGAAAACAAGGATAAAGTACCTAAGCATCCTCTGGGGTTGCAGGCGTCTATTAGGCTACGGTAACTGCTTACCATCAGGCGGGCCGTACGCTTGTTTGCCGCCGTCGTCGTATAAAAAAAAGCAATAAACAATACCAGAGGTAGTTTTACCAGAGATTATATAGATATAGACGGCCACAGCCTAAGAAGTTTTTGAAGCTCAAGTCAATGCGCCCTCTGTCCGAAAGCCGCCTAAAGATACCGAAAATGTAAGAGGAAAAGACACCTGCACTGCTACTAGGCTGTGGCCGTCTATATCTCTATTGTCTCTGGTTTTACTAAACCAGGGGGGTGATTTTTGAGATTCGTATACTCGAAAGTGACATTTACAACTCAGAATAAAACGATCAAATTATGTTTTAAAAATAACAGCGATAGGAATTTGAAATCATGAGTATTTAAACTATTAATTTCATGCGAAAAAATTGGCGGTAAGCTTTTGTGTGCGATTATTTCCGAGCTTAAACTTTTTGAATTCGGGCGCTCGAAAGTCAAAAATTGGTCCCCTGGCCATGAAAATTAAAACCACGCTAGCAGCACCATCTATAGGAATGATGAGACACTTAAATTCTGCATGTGAGTCCTCGTATAATTTAGTTCACATAAAAAATACCAGGCTTCTAAGTCTTCTAACTATCCTTCGAAGCAACGTGATTCTAAGTAAAAAACAGAGATGGCGCTACTTGACCAAATCGTATGTTTCTAAGAAGAATAGGGAATATTACGCAAAACTCTGCGTAGGTGGCGGCACTAGCACATCCAGAGGGCCTACCACGAAACATGAAAATAAAAATTTCGTTACCTGGTTCTCTGTCACTCTTTCATACTCGAGCGATAGAGAGGCACATGTCAAAATTTCGATTCTCTCGTTTCACGATAGGCCCTTGTAGACAAATCGCCTTGGTGCGCAAATGACATATTTATTCGTTATAAATTATCTGTGAAAACTTGTAAAAAAACTGTGTAAGGCCTAGTATGTATTAAAAACTCCATGGTTTACCGGTGTGCTAGCGCTGCACTCTGGTGGCAGAATATTGCAGTAATATCCCCTATTAAATAAACTACAATTTATTTATCTATTTATGATACTGTAAATAAACGTACGTTTTAGGAGTAAATATTATGGAGGTAAAAATCGACGAGTTGCCTAGTAAGATTTAGCCAATGAAATAAGGAATAATGAAAATATCAACAAATTACTAGATTTTAAGAGTAATATTCCACGGAAAAGTGCACCGTTGTACAAACGCGAATTTTCATATAATTGGCAGGTTTTGGACTTTCTTTTCCTGAGACAAAAAAATCAAAATATAGTCTGAATTATAATTTTCCAATTTAAATTGCAATGTTAACTATAACAAACAAAGAAAAACGCGTTTGTACAGCTCGTGGAATGCCTGTTTAGTACTTTTCGTTGTGTTTTTAGTTACTATTTTAAAATATCATCATCATCATCATCTCAGCCATAAGACGTCCACTGCTGAACATAGGCCTCCCCTTTATAAAGGCGGGGTTTGCCATACGCGACACGCTTGGCAGGCGGATTGGCGCGAGCAGTTTTTTTTGTTTATTGTTTGTAGGCTTTCGGAAGATGCTGCTGCCCATCTCCCAGTATATTCCCTTAGCAGACTCCTACTGCAACCACGGGACGATATGGTTTAAAAATATAAATAATCTATATTACCCCATGTGCAGATAACCTTTGAAGACCAGTAATATTGTTACGGTTCTCAAAATTAACCTGGAACTGGGCGCCACAGGTCTTAGCCACGTCTCTGTTGAAGAATGGAGGCAATATGCAACATTGGCGATACTGTCAAGAAAGAAAATACATAGTATTATCACGCAGATACCGACAGAGTAACTTATACAAGGTGGCCAAAAAATAACTGAAATCCCGTTGTCTGTAAGCTTTTGGGACGCTAGCAACCCTAGATGGTTTTGGAACCTCTCAGATCGATTTGATTTTTGGATCTTTGTATGGCCATTGAGTGGCGGCGGTGAGTAATGTCCAGCCAACGGGATTTCAGTTATTTTTTGGCCACCTTGTATAGTAGAGCAGCACATCCTAAGAACTTTTTGAAGCTCAAGTCAATTGCGCCATCTGTCCGAAACCCAAAATGTAAAAGGAAATATCACCTGCACTGCTACTCCACCTAGTAACCAATAGCGTACTAGGAGTAGCAGTGCAGGTGACATTTCCTACATTTCGGGTATCTTTAGGGGGCTTTGGGACAGAGGGCGCAATTGATATGAGCTTCAAAAACTTCAAAAAGTTCTTAGGCTGTGCTGCTGTACTATATAAATTACTAGATACCTATTTAAACTATAATCAAATAATATATATGCATATAGTTACCATGTAAGGTTGTATATTGCAATGTTCAGTCCATTCTGGCCCATCTAGTTGCGCTAATTGCCCATACACCTGAAAATTTGTTTTGTCCTTATTATTTAATTATTATTATCACTGTGAAGTTCAAGAGGCAAAGTAAAGGGTATAATAGTACATTACGCACCTAGGGCGGTAAAATAAAGAACGGCTCAGATCGCGGATATTTGTGGCCCGAACCGAAGGTAAGGGCCATAGACAAGCGATCTGAGGCCTTCTTTATTACCGCCCGTGGTGCGTACACAATTTTACGTCTTCTCCTGGGTGTGAAGTGAGATTTTCCGCTACGCCCGTGGGCGTAATATCTCACTTACCGCCCAGAGTGACGTAAAGTAAATAATCGTCGTATCATATTAGTATTGTACTATTACTTATTTTGTGGCCAAGGAGAAGGCAAATAACAGACATACACCGAATTGTTCATGCTCACAGACAAGAGTCTAACCAATAATAAATTATTGTGATGGGTCAATAATACATTACACAACTACGGTGGTAAAACAAAGAAAGGCCGAGATCGCAGAAGTTTGCGGCCCGAGCTGCAAGCGAGGGACGTAAATATGCGATCGAGGGCTTTCTTTATTACCTCCCGTGTTGTGTACATCGTTTATGTCTACACTTGGCCAGAAAGCGTCTTTTTCCGTACGCACAGCGTGCGGAAAAAGACACTTTATGGCCAGGTGTGGCATAAAAACTGCGTATGTAAGTATATAAGTATGCGTATTTTCTGAGGACACTATAAAATAAATATATTTTATAGCCTAACTTTTTTATGAAACACTTACTTATATACATATGTGGATGCAAATCTTTTTCCTAAATCTGTAGAGTAAAATCATTAGTATAATCGTTATTTTTTATATTGTCTATATAAAATTCATCAGTTTTTCAGAACATTTATTCAGGGTCATAAATAATTATTCCTTGTAACAGTCAAAATAACTAAAACTAATATTAACTAGTAGTTCTGTGAACCGTAGACTTCGGAGCATTTCCCTCCCCCCTTTCCCCCCTTTCACCCTCCCTCGAAACTTTTTTTTTACAACAACCTCTGAGGAAGTGTGGGCTTGACCTTTTTACCCGAAAATGACTGAAATCCGTCCATAAATAACGCGACAGCTAACTTCCCCCCTTTTCTCCCTCAGTTTCCCCCCAATCAAAAACATGGCTCGAAAATTTTTGGCAAATAAATCAAGGAACTTACATGCCGAGTTTCATCGAAATCGGATGAGAAATGCGACCTCTAGACCGACACTGACCAACCAACCAACCAACCAATACACACACATCAATCTGCCAAATCGTCGTACCAGTGACTAGTACTTACTTTTGTTGTGACTACCATCAAAAGCAATATTTTTACACTTCCCATTGATTAGAAAAATAAATAAAGATAGGCAATAATTTAGTCGAAACTCTTCACTGGCTAAATTCAAAATGCCGCACTGAGAAACAACGCTACAATGTTATCAAAATGAAGACATTGTTTAGTAAACATTGGTAGTAAAATGAAAACTAGAATCATATTCCGTAATCTGGTAAAAGTAGTGTTGTTTTCCTGCAGATTAGTAAGCTTACCAACGTTTACACGGGTTTTATCAGCAGCAGAAGTAGCTATGCGGTTGAGGTGTTCAAAATTATCTAGGCACGTTCATATTCTCATTAAAGCCATGTCAAGCTCATTTTCAACACCTCATCTGCTTGGCTATTTCTTCTGCTGACTGTACACTGGTATACGGGGACCCGACCGCAAGCCCTATTTCCTTAAGAGGATCGGCTGTCTACGGTAAAAGTCGGCCTGCGCGACACCTTTCACATACCAATCTTGGTAACGGATCGGTAAGGTACGGAACCCTCTATTGTGCGTGCCCCGATACGCACTTGGCCGGTTTTGTGTGCTGATTTTGTTTCTCGATGCTAGGTACTTTAATTATTTATCCCATCACATCGATGCAATTTGATTCAATCAAAGCTCAATTTCTGATTCTTGGCATTACCTACATTCTCTTCATTAGTAGCCAAGCAATTTAATTTAATATCCTTTTGCAGAAAACATTTTTTTCATCAGTGTCGTACTTACATACATACGTAAAAATAACAGAATGGAATGCGTAAACAGTATAATTACATTTTGGTGTTTCATAATTTTACGTAAATATACTGACTTGTTACAGGAATTCTTCAATTACCAATCCACATGGTCGAAGTAGGTATTGTACAGTCAGCAGGAGAAGTAGCTAAGCAGGTACGGTGTTCAAAATGACCTACACACGCTCTTATTCTCTTAACTATAAAGTCGTGTCCAGCTCTACTTTTGCTGCTGACTGTAGCCTTTCACATACCAACTAAATTACAGTCAGCAAAAAAAGTAGCTAAGCGGAAGACGTGTTTAAAATGATCTCAACACTACTTTTATGTCAAGACAATGTAGCAAAATATTCACACTCACATGTCATGTGATAATTATTTTGCCACGAATTTATTGACACAGGAATATTACAGTGTAATGCTCCGCGGTGTACATTAAAGCTGAAGTAAGGAAATCAGGGATTACCGGCCAATTAAGAGGGTTATTTTTGACCCTACACGTGATCCCTGCGTGGTGCTAAAAGAGTAACGATCTTGGCAGCTGCAGCACAACTATTACCACCTCAAAGAAGAAATGCCTCTCTATATCCAGTGACGTGCAGCCATACGATAAATAATAATTATTGACCATATGGAAAAAACAGCTCCAACTCATTTTACACGATTTAGAGTGAGTATTATAACCTCAAGAGACCAGGGGGGCAGCGCTCAAATCTGACATTTATACAACTTTGTCTATATAATTCTGGTCAGCCCAGCCCCCGGGATTATGTTTCTGAACCAAACCATTTCATTCACTCTCTTCCATTTTTCAACTATCGCTCTAACATCAGCTCTGTAACTAAAATTAAGTTTTTTATTAAAATAAACATTTAACTGTGCATAAATGTTTATTTTAATAAAAAACTTAATTTAGTTACAGAGTTGATGTTAGTGCGATAGTTGAAATTGAAACGATGAAATGGTATTTTAAAAATTACGGCTCTAGGAACTTAAAATCGTGGTAATACTCATTTCATACAGAAATACCCGCCCTGTACACACGTGGCGGAGGAGCATTGAGAGCGAGCTACGAGCCGTAGGAATGAACTGGAGAGAGGCCAAGACCGTTGCTCAGGACAGAAAGGCGTGGAAGGATCTTGTGCGGGCCCTATGCACCTCCGGGGTGCCCTAGGAACAATAACAACAACAACAACATACAGAAATAATGGTGACCAACTTTTGTGTGCGATTATTTTTGTATTGAATTCGAGCGCTCGAATGCAAAAATCGCCCCCCAGGGTCGAAAACGAGCCACTGGGCATCAGGGTGTCCCTTATATTGCGAGTTTGAGAAATTACTAACGCATACCCCCTAAATATATTTCATTTACCCCAAAATACTCTACAAAAAAGTTTCAGGCCATTCCTGTAACTGTAAACCCGTGGCGACTTTTATCCGATTTTCCCATACAATGTATGAAAATGACCAAAATTTTTGATTTTATTTTAGTAATTTTTTCATGTGATCAGTGCATCCTACTCCTATATGAATGTTGTTTATGATAAATATCACGTTGCGAATCGAAAACCGATATAAAAGTAGCAACTTATGTTCTCCCTAAATTTCTTCATAGTAATTTGTATGGGGAAGTTACGACGCAAGTCGGCACGGGTTAGAGTTACACGATTGGTCTGATTTTTTTTTGTAGACTATTTTGGGATAAAACAAATACATTTGGGGGGTATGCGTTATTAATTTCTGAAAACCGCAATATTAGGGACACCCTACTGGGCATATATGGATATGGGTTAGACGGCCGAGCGTGTAATTACATCTTTTTAGTATCATCTAAAACAATTAATACAGGTACTTACAACACATTTTTGCTGCTTCGTTGCCTTTGTATGGTCACCATCATATACCTATATTATCGGAGCGGCGAAGGTGGTCAAAAATATCTGAAATAAAGGGCATGTTCCGATATTTTAGACTCCCTTGGCATCTGACCTCGTCGAGCTTACGGTGAGGGTACCTCTTTTACCTCAAACTCAAGTAGGTTTCATTTCTCAGTTACTCCCATTGAGTAACGAATACCACTCCATGTTGTATTTTTAAATTCTCATAGGACAAAAGAATATCACATTGATAACATATCCGCCACAAATCAAGATTTTAAAGTACGAATACCACTCCATGTTGTATTTTTAAATACTCATACGACAAAAGAATATCACATTGATAACATATCCGTCACAAATCAAGATTTTAAAGTACGAATACCACTCCATGTTGTATTTTTAAATACTCATACGACAAAAGAATATCACATTGATAACATATCCGTCACAAATCAAGATTTTAAAGTACGAATACCACTCCTTGTTGTATGTAAATTCTCATAGGAATAAACCTAGGGATTTACTAATTTATGTTGATTTATTTTTAAAGTTACATTTACGTATGTCCGGTGGAAGTTTATTAACGAAAACCTTGAAAACTATAATACCCTTGGCTATTGTTGAAATAACATACGGTACAGTTAGCAGAATAGCTATGCGGGCGAGGTTTAGGTAGATCCAGGCGAATCGAATCGCAAGGCGAAATGGGTCTAATATAATTAGTAAATTAATAAATATAACCACGGTTAGCCTCGGACGACTAATCAGCGTCCCGTGATGGGTTCGATCTTTCCCCGAAATAAGGGATTTGAAATAATTGCTTAACTTGACCCGTTTCGCCCTATGATTGAATTCACCATGGTCTTCCCACTTGAACTTGAACTTGTTTTCAAGTCAATAAAGTCATATAAAGTCATATAAGAAGCGATGGCTGAATGTCGTGGAGGCCGACATGAGCGAAAACGGGCTAATGAAAGAAGATGCCCAGGATAGTGCAGAGTGGAGGAAAGCGAGCAGGAAAGCGGACCCTGGCAATAGCCGGGATAACGCTAGGTAGAAGAAGAAGAAGAAAGTCATATATTGTAAACTCATTCTTCTACTACTACTTCTGTTGCCTACTTTAAACACATCTAGAAGGACATTCAGTTTAAAGTCTTACTTTATAAAATTCATATGATTAATAATTTTCAGTAGGTATATAAACCTATATTGACCTGAGAGACAGGAACAGATGGAGAAAGATCGCACGAGAGAGAGTGATGCAGAAGGGAGCTCACGACCCTCAGTACTGAGGAACACGAATCAAGGAGGAGGAGGAGGATAAACCTATATAGAGGTTATATACAAAGGACAAAGCGACCTAGACCTCGGGTCCCCAAGGCTGGGATCGAACCAGCGTCTTCTGTATTCGCGGCAGACGCTTTAAGAGTCGCCAGGACGCTCGTTCCCATACAAACGTAGTTTAGCTCTCATTTTAAAACGACATGCTTTAGAACCACGAAATTTGGCATGAACATTCTAGTAGTACAGATCTATGTCGGTAATTCGTTTTCGTTGCTAAAAATTGTAATACAAAGAAAATATAGCAAAAATAAGTTATGTATGTAAATCTGTATCTGGCTATATTTTCTTTGTATTACAGTTTTTAGCAACGAAAACGAATGTCCGACATAGATCTGTACTACCGGAATGCCCATGCCAAATTTCGTGGTTCTAAAGCATGTCATTTTAAAATGAGAGCTGAACTACGTTTGTATGGGGACGCGAGTTCACGCGAGCGTCCTGGCGACTCTTAACCAACTTGGCCACCTGGGTCACAGAAGCGCCGTCGAATCTGATATCTTCTTCAGTTGTAATTTTAAGTCTTTACTACAAAAGTCCTTGAATTTACACTCGAGAGCAAAAATTTCGGGTCAGTAACATAAACTTTAATACATATCTTTAAAATTAATATCTTTTGAGCTATGTATTCAAGAAAATGCTAGTGACCCGAAACTTTTGCTCTCGAGTGTATTATAATTTAGGCTGTCTTTCCCCTGAGGAAGCGGAACCAATAGATCATTCTCGCCTCAGTGACAAGGCAGCCTATTGGTTGATATCCACACGTCTCCTGTCATCTACGCCTCAGTGGAAAAGCAGCTTAAACTATAATTTGTAGACATTTCAAGCAAAAAAAAAACATTATCAAAAATTACTTTTTATTAACAGAAGCAACAGTGTACAAATCCGATGCGATCGAATATCTCAATGGCAGAGATAAATATGCTCTAGTTCTGAATCTACACAAAGATTGCTTGTACGCTGCCATCTAACGATCCTTTTTTGTACCACAATGGTGGCAAACAACCATACGACCCGCCTTATGGTAAGCGGGTTCTTTGCAGTTATCAACGGTCAGTCGGTCCATACACGACTTCGACACAACATTTTGATTCGAGGACGTCAGTTGGAATCCGGCCTCGGCCGTTGGAGAGGTTTGTTGCATTTTCTTAACTATATGACTTAGGTATATTTCAGTTTTTTCCGAGTCTATAGTATTAATTACTTAATCGTAGTAAGGCATGCAGGTCTCCAGATATGCTCTCAATGAAGCACAGTTTTCAGTATCCAGCCAATTTGGACATTTCTGAAAAAAATATTGACATTAACAAAACATACACAACAATTTAGTCTATAAGGAAATTTCACAAATTGTAAACAGATATCCATTACAATAGCTAAACCTACTCTCCTTCAAGAGTCCGGTAAAGATTTGAAAACGAAAATCGCTAATAATTAATCTACTCACATGAATCGTATTTGATAAGATAGTTTGAAGTCTTTTTATTGCAAGTAGTTTTGATCTATATATATTAATATTAATTTAATACTCTAAAACTCAATTCTTACAGAGCTTGTTTAGTGAGGACGTTGATTCGTGCAATCTTTTCGTTTGATTTTGAAATATTTTTTGTGTTGGCCTCTAATATATTTTATATCATCTGAATAAAGCGTGAAGTGAAGTTTATTTCTGTAAGTATTATATTTTTGTAAAATACTTTAATATCTTCCCAAAAATGTCACTTAAACTTCGGCAATTTTCCATAAAATTGCTCTAGCAAAACATACTGTCCTTAAAAATATATATATGAAAATGAAAAAAACTGTTACATTTATTCCTTAAACGACTCATTTTTTAACGTAAGTACTTATATATTCTACGTAGTAATTGACTGAGGAGCCGAGCGTAGCGAGGCGACGAACGTCTCCGTTTTCACTGGTACGACGATTTGGCATTTTGATGTGTGTGTATTGGTTGGTTGGTTGGTTGGTATGTTGGTTGGTCAGTGTCGGTCTAGAGGTCGCATTTTTCATCCGATTTCGATGAAACTTGGCATGTACGTTCCTTGATCTATTTGCCAAAAATTGTCGAGCCATTTTTTTGATTGGAGGGAAAATGAGGGGGCAAAGGGGGAAAGTTTGCTGTCGCGTTATTTATGTTATCCGAAGTCTACGGTTCACAGAACCACTAGTATAACTTAATTTTAATCAATGAAAACCGTACTCTTTTCACCTCTCCAAGTAAAAATCGCGAAACAGGTGTTCGACTAGGGTGAATTATGTATAAATGACACATAAAATAAAAAATTCGTTGTACTTATTCCATTAAAAAAAACGATCTTTCATAATATGTATACAAAACTGATAGAAGTTATGTTAGTTACTGCAAAATAGAATAAAAAAGTTGAGCGAAATTGAAAAAGGAGTTTACTGGACTCTTAAAAAAATATATGAAAATGATAAAAACTGTTCCACTTATGACTGACAATGACTCGTTTTCCAACGTATTAGTATATTTTACATACTAGTATAACTTGAATTTAATTAATAAAAACCTTACTCTTTTCACCTCTCCAAGCAAAAATCACGAAATAGGTGTTAGATTAAGGTGAATTATTGACTGAGGAGCCGAGCGTAGCGAGGCGACGAACGTCTCCGCCTTCACTGGTACGACGATTTGGCAGATTGATGTGTGTGTATTGGTTGGTCAGTGTCGGTGTAGAGGTCGCATTTTTCATCCGATTTCGATGAAATTTGGCATATACGTTTCTTGATTTATTTGCCAAAAATTGTCAAGCCATTTTTTTTATTGGGGGAAAATGAGGGGGAAAGGGGAGGGAAGTTTGCTGTCGCGTTATTTATGGACGGATTTCAATCATTTTCGGGTAAAAGGTCTAGCCCACACTTCCTAAGAGGTTGTTGTAAAAAAAAAGTTTCGTGGGAGGGTGAAAGGGGGGAAAAAGGGAAGAAATGCTTGGATGTCTACGGTTCACAGAACTACTAGTTTATAAATGAAACATAAAATAAAAAAAGGGTTTCACTTAATACAATTAAACAAGAAACATGTCTTCAAAATATGTATACAAGCTAATAGAAATTTTGTTAGTTACTGCAAAATAGTATCAAAAAATTTAGCGAAATCGAAAAAAACGTTTACCGTACTCTTAGTCGCTATATGGAGCTTTGTAAAGCTCCATATTGATATAAAAAATATAAGAAAACCATAATTACACTAAAAGTACACATATAAAATCAAACAATGTAAGAAAACTTACGTTGAAAAAACTACAACTGAGACAGAAGACAAATTTGTCCGCCTCGCACATTATATCAACTCCAAACAATGGCTTATTACCGAGACAACTGAAAAAAAAAAACATAAATTCTTATCAAAGAAATGAACAGTGAAGATGAATCTGGAAAACCTCATTAAATATTTTGCGTACTTCAGCCAAACCAGGGACCGGAAAACCCCATCATTTGATTAATCTTTTCGATAGGGTAACTCAATGATAGGGTTACCCTATCGATACGGTTGCCCTTCATTAGGGTTAGCCTATCGTAATGGTAACCGTTTTAATAGGGTTAACCATATTAAATGTGGTTTCCCTATCGAAACGTCTTAACGACAGAGTTTAAAATAGCTTGATCGCATTCTAAAAACACTTGATAGGGTAGCCTCATTGGGGTTTTTCGATTCGGTAAGCGCTTACCTTTGGGTAAGCCAATTATGTGCTTACCGAGTTGATGGGGTTTGTAAAAACAACCGTATCGAATACCCTTCATTGGTAACCGGTTCCGGTCCTTGGGCCAAAACCTCCACCTCCACTGTAGACTTCCACTATATACACCGTGTTATTTTTCCTTTATTTGCAACGGTAAATTCCTGAGCTTAAAATCAGTATATATCTCAAAGAAACCAGCTTCCTAATTAGCTCCAGTTCTGAGATAATCTATAGTTAATTTTTTCCTTTCAGCAGTTTGCGTAAACCTACATTGTTTTTGTACTCTGAGACATCGCAAGAAATGATTCACTTGTGTGTTCCGTCAATAAAATAAGCTTCTTTGTATCTCGGAGTGTCTTAATGTTAGAAATTACATTAACATGTCATAATTTTCAATTATTTGATTGAGTCAATCATAACCAACATGTCCTAGTTACATTAGGGACCGATATAACAATTACTGTTAGGAAAAAATATCAGTAATAAACAAACAAATTAGTAAATGCCCTGGCCAGGATTCGAACCTGGAACCTGGTCGTTACGGAGAATCGACTAGGCAAGGAGGCCGTTAAAATAACTGAAGGATTCTGGATGCGATGTCCCTCTGCCATCTAGAATAAATCAAATCAGGCAAAGTTGGATTAGAGTCTGTTGCACAAAACTACCGTAAAATTTAATTGTATGGAAGTTTTCATAGCACCCTGCCGAGTGACGCTGAAGAGTCCGTCAAAACTAGTTGGTGCGACAACTGGCCTAGTCTTCGGTATATTTTAATACACTCACATCTCTTTAACAGCATTCACCGCCGGCATGTACTCTTTGCGTTTTGCCACCCAATTGTCCAGGTATTGCCTGACGGCGTCTTTGTCGAGCTGATCGTTGTCAAACAGCAAATCGTTGTTTCTGAGCCAGCAAGTCCGTTCCGCACACTGAGATAAAGATAAAAGATATTTATTCTTCAATTTAGGCACATTACAATGCACTTATGAACGTCAGAGAGAAAAAGAAACTACCACCGGTTCTAACCCTACACCTCTGACCCGAGAAGTATGAGAATAAATAAACCACTTTGTAACAGGACTATCTTTCGCTTTAATCTATCTAAGAACCGTTTTACATTGATATCATTAGCTTACACCTACCTAGTGCAATTCTGTAAGCATTGGTTTAGCATTTGCAATATACTGGTATCCTTTAGTCCAATCGTTGTTGATCAATTCGATGAAGAATCGGATAGGAGGTGCAAGCACGTATTGCATGCACCATACTCTAAGGAGAGTTTGGTCAACGAAACTATATGACGCTTAGATCCCGTTCCCATTTGTCAGATGTCGAGTCCGATTTTCAATCGGGTGTCAGCGCTTCATACAAAATCCTGTCGGACAAGTGTGAATAGCTTCATATAAAATGTTCTGCCACTGAAACGACCGATTAAAATCAGGATCCTACATTCGACAAGTGGGAACCAGGCCTTAGCCGTTTCAGAAGATTTCATCTATTTGAGAAAATTTGTCCGGGTGGTCTAGACTAGTGGTCAGGACGTCAGCCGCGAAAGCTGAAGACGCCATTTTAAATCTGGCTTCGGACATCGGAGGACTGGGTCACTTTTTCTGAAGTGTATGACACTTATTTTAGTTTATAATTAGTTGAAGAGTTTAAATTATTTGCACGTAGGTATCATCGATAAAACGAAAACCTACAGACTTTTCTGGTTTGGTCACCTATAATAATGGTAAAGGATATTACTGTCAGGAGACTGGGCGCCGGCAGCAGGTGTGAGCACTGCATCAGCATTTTTTTAACGGTGTGGAAATGCAGTTTCATATCGTCCCTCCTGTGGTCCCCAAACAGGGGTGGTATGTATGATTCACCTTCAACTATTTTCCAGGGTAAGACAAAGGGAAGGTACCTACCCACTAGTCGTTACAACCCCATACCGCGTAGACGAGGAGGACGCGTAGAGAAACGAGAGACTGACTGAACCGGCGGGCTATATATGTTGTAAATATTTACCTCAGGTGATCCACGAATGGAGGGCTCTTTGAAATTATGATCCGTCGGTGAGCAAGGTAGGATAGTTTCGTCTTGAAAAATGTCTGGAATGTTGCAGCATTGCTCTGGTTTTACCTGAACCTAGAATAGCGTCATGATAATTATTTTATATTAAGGAGATGACAACAGCTAAATTCCATCCCTATATTTTTCAGCGCGTGTGAAAGAGAAATACTGTTACAATTAGTATGAAAGCTCGTTGATAATTTAGCAGAATGATGACTTAAAAAAACTATGCATTAATGAGAAATATAAAATAATGAAGTTTTTAGTAAGTACCTATTAGGGTGGTGGATTTTTGTCCTTAATTACAGACGTATTAATATATCTAGAAACTAAAGACATAACTACGGTTTAAAGCCTATTTTAAGATGTAACTTTGTCGAAATCGTGTATAGAAATTAACAAATTTCTTCCAAGTATAATGAATATTACCATATGAATATTTTATAAGTTATTACTAACTTCCCAAAACAAGTAGTTATAGCTAAAAATTGTTTAAGTCAAGTTCATTTGAAGGTCATCGGTTGCTGTTAGACTCTTAACACGGGGACAAAGAAGTATACAGCTAGTGTATAAAACTTAACTAAAACCCTTAATGCTTGTAGTGTGAAAGTATAAAATCAATAACTTAAGTCTTACCGAAGGGCCATGTCTACATTGTGGTGATGTCATTTTTAAAAAGAGAGCCTGCGTTGCTGCATCTTGTGATGATATTACCTGAAATAAGTTTATAATTCAACATACCTGCTAATTACATAAAATTATTGATTACGCCATAGTCCATATAACTGTCGTATGTAATATACTTGGCGTTGACGGCGAAGGTACGTTGTATCGTAACGATAAGGCCCGAATTACTCTCATAAGGCGTAAGGCATAAGGCGGGGGAGCAGGCACGATGCCGCCTGGAGGTGCGCCGCTTGTGTATACCTAGTTTACAACCACGGGCCACGTCGCCTACCTGTATTTTGTATGGACGCATCCTCCAGGCGGCATCGTGCCTGCGCTACGCCTTATGCCTTACGCCTTATGACTTGTTCATACAAAATATAGGTAGGCAACGTGGTCGTGAATTATACTCAAGCGGCGCACCTCCAGGCGGCATCGTGCCTGCTCCGCACCTTGTGCCTTACTCCTTATGAGTGTAATTCCGGCGTAAGACAGGGGGGACCTGGAGGCGTGGACTTGTACCATCGCCCACACTGTTAACTGGTTTTGGTTTACCGTCGACGGTAATGGAATTTCAGGATAATTAGGAATAAGTATGTATTTTGTTTTATATACCTATAACTAGAATCACTGATTTTTTATGATTATTATTTAAATTCAAAATTAGTTTCTAACTTTTGATGGCGGATTATTCTTATTTGGAAATTTTAAGTAGAGGACACAGTTCCGGTAAGAAAGTATATCAAACTTTTGTATGCTTCGTTTTAAATAGTCAGATTTGGACTCATAAACATTCTCTTTTCTTACATATGGTATTTCTCTTAAAGTGGTTTGATATGCTCTCTTATGGAAGAACGCATTTATACATATTTTTAAGATTGTTGTACTCTTGTTTTGAAAAAATAAGTCCTGCCGAGTTTCTTGCCGGTAAAAAGTAATTCTTCTTGGGTCAGAGGTATAGGGTTAGAACCGGTGTAGTTTTTTTTTTCTCTCTTTTATCTATAATATCTGACGTGTAAAAGTGCCCTTGTGGCCTACTTACTGAATGAATGTTTGATTTTGATTTTGATTTTCATGGTTGTCAAAATAGAGGTAAATTCAATCTACTCAATCGTTATTTATTTTGGTTCCTTGCTATGACGTACGGTTACCGTGGACGTCCGCGGTCAAAAGAATCGACCATTAGATACTTCTAAACTATTAAATTTATTATTTAAGTAAATGATTGCGAAACTCACTTTGAAAATCACTACTAAAAATATTAATGTCAATGTACTTTCCATTGCTATATCGAGATAGTTAATACTGGTTACTAAACTATGAGTCTTTCAGACTAAAATAAGAATATACCTAATGCAGAACAATGAACGAAGCCATTATAAACGATTTGTATTGTTGGGTATGTTAAGGGGGCCTCTGCGATCATACTCGAAGTACTTTCCATTTTTTTTATTGCGATACTTTTTAATTGATTTCAATATTTTGAAGGAGGAGGTTCTCAATTCATCGGGGTCTTCGTTGTTTTTGCTATATTTTAATGACCTTTTTATGCCGATGGTTGGACCGATTTCGTATATTTGTTTGCTTTGTAAGGGTACCTGACTGTTGGTTTCAGTATCATTAAGTCATTAAGTCAAGATCTGATACTGAGATCCTGGAATCGAGTTAATTGTTCAAATATTGTAAAGGTAGGCTCGTCAATAGCGACTTGAGATTTGTATACAGTAGCTCAGGAATTTGCTATTGGATTTTTTGTTTGAAATTCAAACATACTAACCGCTTGACGGTAAGCGGTCGCCGCCGTAGCCTGCAACTACAAGGCTGTTACATGCGCGTTACTAATTTTTAAAAAATATTCTTCTTTCGTGGAGTATCCCATATTTATTTATTAAGTTTAAGGAGTACCAACAGCTACAATTTACATTATAGAGGCTTAGGTAATAATACAAAGCCAATTATAGGAACTCACAGATAGAAATTGAATAAATAATGTAATAAACTTCATATAGTCAAAATCACGCTAAATATACTATAAATTATTTGAAAACGTAGCTAGTTATTACGTTAATTTACCTATATGTATAAGGTGCTGACAAATTAATCACGGATATTTTTACAGCTGATAGTACTCGGTTCTCGGAGGACATTTAAGTAGGAAACATCATCAGTTTTTTTACTTTTTTTTGAGAAAACTAGGAAACAAATTTGCTACATTAAAACACCCTGCTAATAAGATAATTAAATGAGACCTCTTTAGGCATTCTAGAACCTCTTTAAAGTATCAAGTGTAATCAACATCCTGACAGATACATAATAGGGGTGAATATTCTAAAAATTAATTATAATTTTTTTCGTGTTCGGTAAATGAAAACAAAATAAAAATATTACTTTTAAAAGTTAATTGTTTTAATGTAATATATTATCTCTTAAAATATCCGTGACTAATTTGTTAGCAACTTATATAAAAGGAATTGGACGTAAAAGCTTATGAAACAGAGTGATTTATTTTGAAGTGCCCCCTTAACCATTGTTTAGGAAATACGGAAGCATTCTACTGGGATCTAATGACTATTGTAAGCATTGCAGTTGCTGGTTCATGTAACACTGCCGGTGTCCTATTGCACTTACTTCCTTCCTATATTTTGTATCAATAGGGAATATTACGCAAAACTCTCCGTAGAGGGCGGCACAAGCGGCCTACCGCAAAACACGAAAATAAAAGTTTCGTTACCTGGTTCTCTGTCACTCTTACGTATTAGAGCGATAGAGAGGCAGAAGTCAAAATTTCGATTCTTTCGTTTCACGATAGGCCCTCTGTAAACAAACCGCCTTGGTGCACAAATGACATATTTATTCGTTATAAATTATCTATGAAAACTTGTAAAAATCTGTTTAAGGCCTAGTTTGTATTAAGAACTCTATAGTTTACCGATGTGCTAGTGCTGCACTCTGGTGGCAGAATATTGCAGTAATATCCCCTATTAAATTTAATACTGAATGACGACCAAGTGGGAAACGTCCGAGCGGAAGGCCTAGGTATCGGTGGATCGACGTGGTCCAGAGGGACCTGTGCGACATTCGAGCAGCCGCATTGGCGACGGATCGCACGGGATCGGAACGAATGGCGGAATCTAGTGTCGGAGGCCAAGATCCATTTTGGGTCGCTGAGCCAGCGAAATAAGTAAGTAAGTAAATACTGAATAGCAGAACAAAGTAAATAGATTTTCTAAAGTTTTAGTAAAACGTAAACTAGCTACCTGTTTGTTATTTTAGAATTTACACTCGAGAGCAAAAATTTCGGGTCAGAAGCATAAACTTTAATACATATCTTTAAAATTAATATCTTTTGAGATATGTATTCAAGAAATGCTAGTGACCCGAAACTTTTGCTCTCGAGTGTATTATTTTTTTATTTTTTTATTGTAAAAATCATTTACACAGCATGACAGTTAGTACTAATGCACTGTGAAATTTAAGACAAATGTATATAACTATATACCTTACAATATGCTATACAACATTAAACTATTAAAGGTGTACTAACTAGTACAACAACAATAACAAGATAAAAAATATCAATAATAACAAACCTAGAATACAGAAGATTCACGTTTATCCATCGCCTCACAGAACCTCATACACGCTTCACGCAAAAACATCCAACTACTCGCAAAAATATCACATTCCGGTGCTGATGCGAGGAGCTCGCTAAGGTATTGTAGAGCACGAACCAGTGGAGATTGGCTATGGGAAACAGTGCGTGTGTCAGGCATATCGATTAAATTCAGATCTCTAGGTCGAAAATTGAATCTGGCTCGAGCTATAGAAGGAACGAACAGCCGTACGAGCTGTGCAACTAACTCAGGACAGTCCGAATTTCCTCGCCAAGTGCTACGGGCAGTAACCAACAGCCCATAGTTACGCCTAACTTCTAAAGAGTTAAAACCCAAAGAGCCAAGCAAGAATTTTGTAGGGTATAGATATGGGTAATAGTGATATATTTTTTTAAAGAAGAATCGCAGAAAGGCCTTCTGATTTTTTTCCAAAAGCAAAATATACGTGACCTCTTGCGGATTCCACACGATAGCCGCTGCTTCCAGTTTGCTTCGGACTAATGCAGTATTTGCCGTGTGGTGCCGGCTTAGAATAGCACTACCCCATTGCATCCTGTGGGTGTCGTAAGAGGCGACTAAGGGACTATGACCGGAGGGCGGGCAGCAGCGCACTCCGTGTAACAAAGCCATCCTACTGCGATCGCCAACCCGCATGCCAAGCGTGGCGATTATGGCATTTCCCCCCCATGAATATTAAAAATAAGCCCAGGCCCCTAGTGCCCGGCAGTCCTGCGCTTCCTGGTTCCGGTAGCGGCCAGAGAAACAGGGCAAGGGGTGCTAAAAATCACCGGTACCTATCCGGCTACCATACCAAACAACAACTGGCCCTGGCAACATATAACACGCGTACACTGCGGACCGACGAAAAGATATTGGAACTAGAGGAAGGATTGAGCAAGTTGCGATGGGACATAGTAGGGTTATCGGAAGTCCGAAGAGAGGGGGAGGACACGATAACTCTCAAATCCGGCAACTTGCTCTATTTCCGGGAGGGCGATCAACAGTCCCAAGGAGGTGTCGGGTTCCTCGTCCACAAGTCCCTCGTGAACAACGTGGTGAAGATCCAGAGTGTGTCGAGCAGGGTAGCGTACCTTATACTCAGAGTATCAAAAAGGTACTCGTTGAAGGTTATACAGGTTTACGCACCGACCTCGGCACACTCCGACGACGAGGTGGAGGCTATGTATGAGGACATATCTAGAGCCATGCATAGTTCCAAAACCTACTTCACCGTTGTGATGGGGGACTTCAACGCGAAACTGGGCAAGAGAGACGGTGACGAGCTGAAAGTGGGGCAATTTGGAATTGGGAAGCGGAATCATCGGGGACATTTGCTGGCCGGCTTCCTGGAGAAGGAGGGACTCTTTATGATGAACTCCTTCTTCAGGAAACGTGAGCACAGGAAATGGACCTGGATGAGCCCCGACGGTGCAACAAAAAATGAGATTGACTTCATCATGTCGACGAAGAAGCATATATTCAATGATGTATCTGTGATCAACACAGTCAAAACTGGGAGTGATCACCGATTGGTAAGAGGCACATTGAATATATGTATCAAGCTAGAGCGCTCTCGACTGGTGAAGTCTACGCTCCGTCCAGCACCTACCGAATACCAAAATCCCGAGAGCTTTCAGCTGGAACTTCAAAACCGTTTCGATTGCCTAGGCGGCGATGTGGACGAATATAACGACGGGTTCGTAGAAGCTGTCCATTTCACTGGGTCCAAGTTCTTTAGAACGAAACGCACCAGTAGGACTAAGAGGCTCTCTAACTCTACTCAGAATCTCATGAAGGAGAGGAACGAAATGGTTCTAAAATCTTCAGTTGATGCGATACAACTCCGGCAGCTTAATAGACGGATCTCCAAGTCCATTACCTGCGATCTTCGCTTATTTAATACGAACCGTATTCACGAAGCTATCGAGCGGAACAAGGGCTGTAAAGTATTTTCAAGAGATCTGTCTATTGGGCAAAGCCAGCTCGCTAAATTACGGACTGAAGATGGTAGAATGGTTTCATCTAAACCCGAGCTACTGAGAGAGATAGAGCGCTTTTATGGGCAGTTATATAGATCAACTCGTGGACCCGAAGTTAGCCTGGCGAATGACCATAGAGCTAGGCTTACCCGACACTATACCGATGACATCCCGGACATCAGCTTGTACGAGATCAGAATGGCCCTGAAGCAGCTCAGAAATAACAAGGCGCCAGGTGAAGATGGAATTACAGCCGAACTCCTGAAGGCGGGTGGAAAACCGGTCCTTATGGCCCTTCAGAAGCTGTTTAATTCCGTCTTACTTGAAGGGAGAACGCCAAAGGCATGGAACAGAGGGGTGGTGGTGTTGTTCTTCAAAAAAGGTGATAGCACCTTGCTGAAGAACTACCGACCCATCACACTTCTGAGCCATGTCTATAAGCTGTTTTCTAGAGTCATTACAAATCGACTCTCGTACAGGTTAGACGACTTCCAGCCTCCCGAACAAGCCGGTTTCCGAAGAGGGTTCAGTACCGTAGACCACATTCATACGCTGCGTCAGGTTATACAGAAGACTGAGGAGTATAACCTGCCCCTCTGTTTAGCGTTTGTGGACTACGAGAAAGCCTTCGATTCGATCGAGACTTGGGCTGTACTACAGGCTCTCCAGAGGTGCCAAGTGGACTACCGTTATATCGAGGTAATGAAGTGTTTGTACGAGAACGCCTCTATGTCAGTCCGACTCCAGGACCAGAACTCGAGATCCATACCGCTGCAGCGGGGAGTCAGGCAAGGAGATGTAATTTCTCCAAAACTGTTCACCGCTGCCCTGGAGGACATTTTCAAGGGTTTGGACTGGGGAAGGCTTGGCATCAACATCAACGGCGAGTACATCACTCATCTTCGATTTGCCGACGATATCGTAGTCCTGGCTGAGACCATGGAGGACTTAAGTACGATGCTCGACGACCTCAGTAAAGGCTCTGAGAGGGTTGGTCTAAGGATGAACATGGATAAGACGAAAGTCATGTCTAACGCCCATGTAGTACCAACCCCTATTACAGTCGGAGACTTTACGCTCGAAGTTGTAGACGATTATGTATACCTCGGACAGACAGTCCAGCTAGGTAGGTCCAATTTCGAGAAAGAGGTCAATCGTCGAATCCGTCTCGGTTGGGCAGCGTTTGGGAAGCTGAAACATATCTTTTCGTCCAATATTCCGCAGTGTCTCAAGACGAAAGTCTTTGACCAGTGTGTGTTGCCAGTGATGACCTATGGCTCTGAAACGTGGTCGCTCACAATGGGCCTCATTAAAAAGCTTAAAGTCACCCAAAGAGCAATGGAGAGGGCTATGTTAGGAGTTTCTTTGCGTGACCGTATCAGAAACGATACTATCCGTAGCAGAACCAAAGTAACCGACATAGCCCGTCGGATCGCTAAACTTAAGTGGCAATGGGCAGGGCACATTGCACGGAGAACCGATGGCCGTTGGGGCACTAAGGTTCTCGAATGGCGACCATACACCGGAAGGCGAAGAGTTGGTAGGCCCCCTACAAGGTGGACTGATGACCTGGTGAAGGTCGCTGGAGTCCGCTGGATGCGGGTGGCACAGGACCGGTCATTGTGGCGTTCAGTGGGGGAGGCCTATGTCCAGCAGTGGACGTCTTTCGGCTGAAATGATGATGATGATGATGATGAATGCAGTATACACCAACTTTATAGCTCTGGGATCATAAAAATCTCGCGCATTCCGGATAACAAATCCCAATCTCCGATAGCAATCAGCAGCCAAGACTTTCATGTGCTCATGAAAGTTTAGTTGCATATCAAAGATGACACCCAAGTCGCGTACAGATTAGACACGGGTTATGGCTGCAGGCCCCAGGAGGTAAAAAGCGTGCAAAGGACTTTGGGTACGGCTAAAAGTCATTACCGAACACTTGTCGGTATTAAAGAGGAGCTTATTATTAGTGCTCCATTGATGAACACGGTCAATGTCCTCCTGCAAAGATGCACAGTCAGAGGGTTCCTGTACGCCGTAGATTAGCTTAAGGTCGTCAGCGTACAACAGACACCTAGCAAACTTAGGGACGGAAGCTAAATCGTTTATCATAACTCCAAAAAGAAAAGGACCTAAAATCGAACCCTGACTAACTCCGGAACACGTGTGATAGGGCTGGGAAACAAAGCAACCATGCTGCACGTATTGCTGTCTGTCGCGTAGATAACTAGCAAACAACCGGAGTAATTTGGGCGAGAAGCCAACACTACATAGCTTACTCAAAAGTATGTCGTTATCCACGCGATCAAACGCTTTTTTAAAGTCCAGGTACAGCACATCAACCTGTATTCCGTTATCTAAGTGCTCCGAGATGGAGTTGACCATGGTTAACAGGTTCGTTTCAACTGATCGCTTTGGCCTAAAACTGTTGGAAGTGTATAAACATACTCCTTGCTGTAAAGCTGGCCGGCTGAAGTGACTTATATATATGTGTCAAATAGTTATTCTTTGTCATATGTATTTCCCGGTGACCTATTGATTGTCCGAAATATGATTCGCCGATTATCGATTCGCAGACAACCATTCCCAGATGGGTTTTTTGGTAGAAACACGATTGGCAGAATTTCATTACGCAGAGTAATCTTTTCGAAGACCAGTCAATGCGCAGATTATTGATTCGCAGAATTTCTTTTCGTAGAATGATCGTTTTGTAAGTGACACGATAAGCCGACCAACCATTAGTCGAACAACGGTTCGAAGAATGATCATGGGGTATTTTGTATTGTTTCCTAGACCTATTATAAAACGCCGCTATTTTATAATATGCCTAGCTAAAATCCTTCATATCGTTCAAAGCTCATCCGTTGTTGGCATTAAGCATGTCGTCTATTCGTAAGTAGGGTATTTAATGTATTTACTTCCATGCGGTATGGAGCTAGAATATTATACTAGCTTTTGCCCGCAACTCGTCTGCTTGAAATTAGTAATCCATCCCCCTTTTTATGTCCTTACACAGGTTCTCTATGTGTCTTTAAGAAATTATTTCGTAAATATTTTATGTTATCTAACCCTAGAACTCAAACTATCTCCAAAATACTCAGACTAATATTTTTTTAGAACGTTACATTCGCAATAAATATAATATATTTAAAATATAAAAATATCCTAAGTAAGTAAATTTAATGCAGTTTTTAAATATATGCAATTTTTATAAACTTATGAATATGATACATACAAGAACGTTCGCGTTTGCGTCGTGGTGTATCTGTGTGTGTGTGTAACACCACCACAGTAAGTATCGAAAATGACTGCAACGTGAACTTCCCTAGCGTATTTGATTTCTTTAAATTTATTAATACACGGTGTAACAAATATGCTGGTGATCCTTTTAAGGGCGTAATTAGTATCGTATTCTAATTATGAAAAAGTAAGAAAAAAATATTTTCGCGCGAAAAAAATGTTTGGTTTAGTATGGAGGGTCGGCCGGCTGGGAGCCCCTGTCCTGTCCTGTCCCATAGAATTCTTTTTTTTCCCGTCCAAAAAAAATTCTCCTACTTTTTCTTAGTCACAACCAGTCACGATACCAATTATGCCCTTAAACGGATCACCAGTATTTTTATTACACCCTGTATAAATTGATATAAATAAAAAAATAAAAATATAAATACTATGTAAATCATTTTGATACAATAGGGAACGAAATCTAAAAACACCAAAATTGTATGATTTTTTCTTAGTGAAAAAGTGGATTAAAAAATAAATACTTAAATTTATACCTACTTATTACATATTTATTTATACAACAAGTAGGTAATTTAAACTTAACAACACGATATAAAATTTAGTTTTAGGGATTTGCTTTTAATGCAGAGTTCACTTGCACGCATGGTGCGAACCATATTTGAATCGTGAACGTGTTTGGCCTTTTACAGTCCCTAAAAAACGAATTGTGTAAAATTCTAAACATTACTCTACTAAAGGTTACGGAATCGAAATGATTATTCTGCCAAATGAATTTCTTCCAATAATAGTTCTGTGAATTGAAACAGATGCGAACTGAATCGGTTGCGAACCATAGAGCTGTGAAACGTTAGTCGATCAAACGATACACCTACGAATAAACCATTCTGCGAATCGTAGTTCGGCGATTCGTTGTGTGCGAATCGAAAATCTGCGAGTAATATTTCGGGGAATCATTAGGTAGCCCTCGCAAGTTACCAGACCAGACATAAGCTTTGTTATTAACATGCTGAGTAAATATAATAACAAACCTGAAATGCAACGCTGGGTCGCTCTAAAGCGAGTGATGCGATACCTGAAAGGTACAAAGGATTACAGGCTCTGTTACAAGAACAGTCCTGATGAAACCATGATGCATGGTTACTGTGACGCCGACTATGCTAATTCGGCTGATGATAGGCGGTCTTGCACCGGTTACACTTTTTTGTTTCAGGGAGGAGCAATCAGTTGGTGTTCCAAGCGGCAGCCAACCATAGCCCTTTCTACAACCGAGAGCGAGTACATGTCACTGTCGGCATGTGTACAAGAAGCTTTGTGGCTGAAGCAGTTCCAAGACGGTTTATGGCCGCAGATGAAAAATGAAGCCCTGATCATCTACAGCGACAATCAGAGTAGTATCAAGCTTGCTGGGACTGATGGCTATCATTCTAGAACCAAACACATTGATGTGCGGCATCATTTTGTGCGCGACAAAGTGCATGAAGGTGCCATCAACGTCCGCTACATCTCAACAGATTTGATGGTGGCTGACACACTTACAAAGGCTACGGCACTCCCGAAGCTGGCCTTCTGTTCCAAGATGATGGGATTATGTTTAAGGGAGGATGTTGGAAGTGTATCAACATACTCCTTGCTGTAAAGCTGGCCGGCTGAAGTGACTTATATATATGTGTCAAATAGCTATTCTTTGTCATATGTATTTCCCCTTCGGTCTTACCTAATGTGATTCCTATTTTCTAATATTATATTTGGTTCGGTATATAGACGTATTATTTCCTATAAAAACCGTGTTGAGAGTCACACAGATGTGGTTTAACTTAAGGGGCAATAAGCCTATTCACGACTGACTCAAATAATTTGGCAGTTGATGAGAGTATAGCAATAGGACGGTAATTCTCGACAGATGTTTCATTCGATTTAGGAATATATGATTAGGCTGCTTTCCGCTGAGGAAGCGGAACCAATATATTATTCTCGCATCAGTGACAAGGCAGCCTATTGGTTGATATCCACACGTCTCCTATCATCTACGCCTCAGTGGAAAAGCAGCTTAAACTATAATTTGTAGACATTTCAAGTAAAAACAAAACCATTATCAAAAATTACTTTTTATTAACAGAAGCAACAGTACAAATCCGATGCGATCTAATATCTCAATGGCAGAGATAAATATGCTCTAGTTCTGAACAAAGATTGCTTGTACGCTGCCATCTAACGATCCTTTTTTGTACCACAATGGTGGCAAACAACCATACGACCCGCCTTATGGTAAGCGGGTTCTTTGCAGTTATCAACGGTCAGTCGGTCCATACACGACTTCGACACAACATTTTGATTCGAGGACGTCAGTTGGAATCCGGCCTCGGCCGTTGGAGAGGTTTGTTGCATTTTCTTAACTATATGACTTAGGTATATTTCAGTTTTTTCCGAGTCTATAGTATTAATTACTTAATCGTAGTAAGGCATGCAGGTCTCCAGATATGCTCTCAATGAAGCACAGTTTTCAGTATCCAGCCAATTTGGACATTTCTGAAAAAAATATTGACATTAACAAAACATACACAACAATTTAGTCTATAAGGAAATTTCACAAATTGGAAACAGATATCCATTACAATAGCTAAACCTACTCTCCTTCAAGAGTCCGGTAAAGATTTGAAAACGAAAATCGCTAATAATGAATCTACTCACATGAATCGTATTTGATAAGATAGTTTGAAGTCTTGTTATTGCAAAAAAAGTAGTTTTTGTTTATATATATTAATATTAATTTAATACTCTAAAACTCAATTCGTACAGAGCTTGTTTAGTGAGGACGTTGATTCGTGCAATTTTTTCGTTTGATTTTTAAATATTTTTTGTGTTGGCCTCTAATATATTTTATATTATCTGAATAAAGCGTGAAGTGAAGTTTATTTCTGTATTTCTATTTTTGTAAAATACTTTAATATCTTCCCAAAAATATCACTTAAACTTCGGCAATTTTCCATAAAATTGCTCTAGCAAAACATACTGTCCTTAAAAATATATATATATGAAAATGAAAAAAACTGTTACATTTATTCCTTAAACGACTCATTTTTCAACGTACTTATATATTCTACGTACTAATATAACTTAATTTTAATCAATAAAAACCTTACTCTTTTCACCTCTCCAAGCAAAAATCGCGAAACAGGTGTTCGATTAGGGTGAATTATTTATAAATGACACATAAAATAAAAAAATCGTTGTACTTATTCCATTAAAAAGAAACGATATTTCATAATATGTATACAAAACTGATAATAGTTACGTTAGTTACTGCAAAATAGCATCAAAAAGTTGAGCGAAATTGAAAAAGGAGTTTACTGGACTCTTAAAAAAATATATGAAAATGATAAAAATTGTTCCACTTATGACTGACAATGACTCGTTTTCCAACGTATTAGTATATTTTACATACGAGTATAACGTGAATTTAATTAATAAAAACCTTACTCTTTTCACCTCTCCAAGCAAAAATCACGAAACAGGTGTTAGATTAAGGTGAATTATTGACTGAGGAGCCGAGCGTAGCGAGGCGACGAACGTCTCCGCTTTCACTGGTACGACGATTTGGCAGATTGATGTGTGTGTATTGGTTGGTTGGTTGGTCAGTGTCGGTCTAGAGGTCGCATTTTTCATCCGATTTCGATGAAACTTGGCATGTACGTTCCTTGATTTATTTGCCAAAAATTGTCGAGCCATTTTTTTTGATTGGGGGAAAATGAGGGGGAAAAGGGGGGAACTTTGCTGTCGCGTTATTTATGTTCTCCGAAGTCTACGGTTCACAGAACCACTAGTTATTGACTGATTATCCTCTCCGTTTTCACTGGTACGACGATTTGGCAGATTGATGTATGTTGGTTGGTTGGTTGGTTGGTCAGTGTCGGTCTAGAGGTCGCATTTTTCATACGATTTCGATGAAATTTGGCATATACGTTCCTTGATTTATTTGGCAAAAATTGTCGAGCCATTTTTTTGATTGGGGGGAAAATGAGGGGGAAAAGAGGGGAAGTTTGCTGTCGCGTTATTTATGGACGGATTTCAATCATTTTAGGGTAAAAGGTCTAGCCCACACTTTCTCAGAGGTTGTTGTAAAAAAAAGTTTCGAGGGCGGGTGAAAGGGGGGGAAAAGGGGGGAAATGCTCGGATGTCTACGGTTCACAGAACTACTAGTTTATAAATGAAACATAAAATAAAAAAAGGGTTTCACTTAATACAATTAAACGAACGAACGAAATATGTCTTCCAAATATGTATACAAGCTAATAGAAATTTTGTTAGTTACTGCAAAATAGTATCAAAAAATTTAGCGAGATCGAAAAAAAAGTTAACCGTACTCATAATCGCTATATGGAGCTTTGTATCAAAGCTCCATATTGATATATGAAATATAAGAAAACCATAATTAAACTAAAAGTACACATATAAAATCAAACAATATAAGAAAACTTACGTTGAAAAAACTAAAACTGAGACATAAGACAAATTTGTCCGCCTCGCACATCATATCATTTCCAAGCAATGGCTTATTACCGACACAACTGAAAAAAAAGACATAAATTCTTATCAAAGAAATGAACAGTGAAGATGAATCTGGAAAACCTCATTAAATATTTTGGAATTCCCGAATCACGTACCTCAGCCAAACCAGGGACCGGAAAACCCCTTCATTTGATTAATCTTTTCGATAGGGTAACCCTTCATTAGGGTTACCCTTTCGCTACGGTAACCGTTTTAATAGGGTTAACCATATTCAATGTGGTTACCCTATCGAAACGCCTTAACGATAGAGTTTACAATAGCTTGATCGCATTCTAAAAACACTTGATAGGGTAACCTCATTGGGGTTTTTCGATTCAGTAAGCGCTTACCTTTGGGTAAGCCAATCATGTGCTTACCGAGTTGATAGGGTTTGTAAAAACAACCGTATCAAATACCCTTCATTGGTAACCGGTTCCGGTCCCTGGGCCAAAACCCCCACCTTTACTGTAGACTTCCACTATATACACCGTGTTTTTTTCCTTTAATTGCAACGGTGTATTCCTGGCCTTAAATTAAGTATATTTCTCAAAGAAACCAGCTTCCTAATTAGCTCCAGGTCTGAGATAATCCATAGTAAATTTTTGCCTTTCAGTTTGCGTAAACCTACATTGTTTTTGTACTCTGAGACATTGCAAGAAATGATTCACTTGTGTGTTACGTCAATAAAATAAGCTTCTTTGTATCTCGGAGTGTCTTAATGTTCGAAATTACATTGACATTATAATTATAAACATTATAAATTTAATAATTACATTGACATGTCATAATTTTCGATTATTTGATTGAGTCAATCATAACCAACATGTCCTAGTTACATTAGGGATAAACAAACAAATAAGTAAATGCCCTGGCCAGGATTCGAACCTGGAACCTGGTCGTTACGGAGAATAGACTAGGCAAGGAGGCCGTTAAAATAACTGAAGGATTTTGGATGCGATGTCCCTGCCTGTTGGGTTAGAGTCTGTTGCACAAAACCACCGTAAAATTTAATTGTATGGAAGTTTTCATAGCACCCTGCCGAGTGACGCTGAAGAGTCCGTCAAAACTAGTTGGTGCGACAACTGGCCTAGTCTTCGGTATATTTTAATACACTCACATTTCTTTAACAGCATTCACCGCCGGCATGTACTCTCTGCGTTTTGCCACCCAATTGTCCAGGTATTGCCTGACGGCGTCTTTGTCGAGCTGATCGTTGTCAAACAGCAAATCGTTGTTTCTGAGCCAGCAAGTTCGTTCCGCACACTAAGATACAGATGAAAGATATTTATTTTTCAATTTAGGCACATTACAATGCACTTATGAACGTCAGAGAGAAAAAGAAACTACCACCGGTTCTAACCCTACACCTCTGACCCGAGAAGTATGAGAATAAATAAACCACTTTGTAACAGGACTATCTTTCGCTTTAATCTATCTAAGAACCGTTTTACATTGATATCATTAGCTTACACCTACCTAGTGCAATTCTGTAAGCATTGGTTTAGCATTTGCAATGTACTCGTATCCTTTAGTCCAATCGTTGTTGAACGATTCAATGAAGAATCGGATAGGAGGTGCAAGCACGTACTGCATGCACCTTACTCTAAGGAGAGTATGGTCAACGCAACTATATGACGCTTAGATCCCGTTCCCATTTGTTGGATGTCGGGTCCGATTTTCAATCGGGTGTCAGCGCTTCATACAAAATCCTGTCGGACAAGTGCGAATAGCTTCATATAAAATGTTCTGCCACTGGAACGACCGATTAAAATCCGGATCCTACATGACAAGTGGGAACCAGGCCTTAGCCGTTTCAGAAGATTTCATCTATTTGAGAACATTTGTCCGGGTGGTCTAGACTAGTGGTCAGGGCGTCAGCCGCGAAAGCTGAAGACGCCATTTTAAATCTGGCTTCGGACATCGGAGGACTGGGTCACTTTTTCTGAAGTACTTATATGCCACCTATTTCAGTTTATAATTAGATGAAGAGTTTAAATTATTTGCACGTATCATCGATAAAACGAAATCCTACAGACTTTGCTGGTTTGGTCACCTATAATAATGGTAAAGGATATTACTGTTAGGAGACTGGGCGCCGGCAGCAGGTGTGAGCACTGCATCAGCATTTTTTTAACGGTGTGGAAATGCAGTTTCATATCGTCCCTCCTGTGGTCCCCAAACAGAGGTGGTATGTATGATTCACCTTCAACTTTTTCTCAGAGTAAGAGAAAGGGAAGGTACCTACCCGCTAGTCGTTACAACCCCATACCGCGTAGACGAGGAGGACGCGTAGAGAAACGAGAGACTGACTGAACCGGCGGGCTATATGTATTGTAAATATTTACCTCAGGTGATCCACGAATGGAGGGCTCTTTGAATTTTTGGTCCGTCGGTGAGCAAGGTAGGATAGTTTCGTCTTGAAAAATTTCTGGAATTTTGCAGCATTGCTCTGGATTTACCTTAACCTAGAATAGCGTCATGATAATTATTTTATATTAAGGAGATGACAACAGCTAAATTCCATCCCTATATTTTTCAGCGCGTGTGAAAGAGAAATATACTGTTACAATTAGTATGAAAGCTCGTTGATAATTTAGCAGAATGATGACTTAAAAAAAACTAGGCATTCATGAGAAATATAAAATAATGAAGTTTTTAGTAAGTACCTATTAGGGTGGTGGATTTTTGTCCTTAATTACAGACGTATTAATAAATCAAGAAACTAAAGACATAACTACAACGGTTTAAAGCCTATTTTAAGATGTAACTTTGTCGCAATCGTGTATGGAAATTAACAAATTTCTTCCAAATATAATGAATATTACCATATAAATATTTTATTAGTTATTACTAACTTCCCAAAACAAGTATTTACTAAAAACTGTGTAAGTCAAGTTCATTTGAAGGTCATCGGTTGCTGTTAGACTCTTAACACGGGGACAAAGAAGTATACAGCTAGTGTATAAAACTTAACTAAAACCCTTAATGCTTGTAGTGTGAAAGTATAAAATCAATAACTAAAGTCTTACCGAAGGGCCATGTCTACATTGTGGTGATGTCAATTTTAAAAAGAGAGCCTGCGTTGCTGCATCTTGTGATGATATTACCTGAAATAAGTTTATAATTCAACATACCTGCTAATTACATAAAATTATTGATTACGCCATAGTCCATATAACTGTCGTATGTAATATACTTGGCGTCGACGGCGAAGGTACGTTGTATCGTAACGATAAGGCGCGAATTACACTCATAAGGCGTAAGGCATAACGCGGGGGAGCAGGCACGATGCCGCCTGGAGGTGCGCCGCTTGTGTATACCTAGTTTACAACCACGGGCCACGTCGCCTACCTGTATTTTGTATGGACGCATCTTCCAGGCGGCATCGTGCCTGCGCTACGCCTTATGCCTTACGCCTCATGACTTGTTCATACAAAATATAGGTAGGCAACGTGGTCGTGAATTATACTCAAGCGGCACACCTCCAGGCGGCATCGTGCCTGCTCCGCACCTTGTGCCTTACTCCTTATGAGTGTAATTCAAGCGTAAGACAGGGGGGACCTGGAGGCGTGGAGTTGTACCATCGCCCACACTGTTAACTGGTTTTGGTTTACCGTCGACGGTAACGGAATTTCAGGATAGTTAGGAATAAGTATGTTTTTGTTTTATATAACTAGAATCACAGATTTTTTATGATTATTATTTAAATTCAAAATTAGTTTCTAACTTTTGATGATGGATTATTCTAATTTGGAAATTTTAAGTTCACAGTTTAAGGACACAGTTCCGGTAAGAAAGTATATCAAACTTTTTTATGCTTTGTTTTTAACTAGTCAGATTTGGACTCATAGTGTTTGGCTAACCAAATTTTGTTGACAGACATTTCGTTGTTGTATCACCAATTGTCTATGAATTTAAACAAAGCTAAAAGTCAGTTGTCAATACATGTCATTCAGTCAAATCTTGTTCAAATCAAATGTGTGTTTACAAGGGATATTTTAAATTATATTAAATAATGACTATATACCGAGTGAGGTCTGCATACTATTTAAGCTCGTAAGTAATTACGACAATGTGCGAAGTCGAGGTGAAGCTTTTTATAACGAAAAACTGCAATGTTTACATGTAGTAAACAAATTTAGTAGGTTGGTGCTCTATACATATTTTGATACTTTAGTACGAGTTGTAACATTTGTCTATAACTTTGAATACGTGAATTTATTAATACCTGAATCTCATAAACAGAGCAAGCGTGCTGTGAAGAAACTAGAAGTCTGGAAAATATCAATAAAATTAAAACAATCGCAGTTTGGAACGTAAGGACTTACTAACTGAAAACCTTATTTAGAAGAAATCTGTGGAGTGACTAGTCAGCAGTAATTTTATAAAAAAAATATAAAATAAGTTTATAAAAATGAGCGGCCAACGTGTCGACGAAATATCTATACATACTTAACCCATCAGACCTAAATCTAACCTAAAGTAACGTAATTCAATGATCACATAGACCACAGTATGGGAAGGAAGGTATCAGTATCGGAGCAGCCAAGGTACTCAAATATCTGAACACGCACTTTATCGCCTTGGTAACAGAGGGGCTGTTCTGATATTTGTGACCACCTTGTATAGCCACTCCGACATATCTGATGGCGACTGTACTTATGTAATTTTTTGGTGATGGTTTAATATTATGGCATTATCGAGCTAGGTCCTATTTACACTATACATTTCATTGTTTGCCTTGTTACTATGGTATACATATGGTGAGAAAGTGTAAACATATATGTATTTGTTGTTGAGTGTACTTTACGTAGTGGTAGAATTAATGTAAGCTGGTTTTAATGAGTGCACATCAACGTATATTTTATATTAGTAGTTTATGTAACTGTTACGTAATAGGGGTCCTTAAAACACGAGTGTGGTTTTATGAAACGAACGAAGTGAGTTTCATAATAAGATCACACAAGTGTTTTAAGGCCTAATTACGTACAGTTGCATACACTGCTTTATCTACACACATATTATTAACCCGAAATGATGATTGAATGACTGCAATTGCACGGATTGCATCGCCGTCGCCATGGCAACACGATTGTGTCGGCGGTCGGGCGGCGCATGCCCGCACCCGGATTTTCATAATGATATCGAATTTTTGCTTATTATTTGATAATAATAACATCGTTACAGATACAACATTTGTTCTAACTACTAAGAAGACGTTCGAAATTTGAACGTAATTAAGGTATCGGTTACCGATACTAAAATGTAAACATTAAGATGCAGCCACAGATACTTATATCTAAATATAGGGCGTTTGCTCATCGATCCTGACCATAAAATAGACATATTAGGGTATGGGTGTAGATAAACTTATTTCCTTAGGTACCTTACATATGCAAAGAAAATCAAAAATATTTTCTAGTATCAAAACTATAAATCCTTCTATACTAAGTGATACCAGCCCAAGATTATTTGAAATTCCCGCCAAAAGATTGTGTAAAATTTCAGTGGTCAAACTCTAATCATTCTCTTTTCTTACATATGGTATTTCTCTTAAAGTGGTTTGATATGCTCAGCTCTCTTATAGAAGAACGCATTTATACATATTTTTAAGATTTTATGTACTCTTGTTTTGAAAAAATAAGTCCCGCCGAGTTTCTTGCCGGTGAAAAGTAATTCTTCTCGGGTCAGAGGTATAGGGTTAGAACCGGTGTAGTTGGTTTTTTTTCTCTCTTTTATCTATAATATCTGACGTGTAAAAGTGCCCTTGTGGCCTACTTACTGAATGAATGTTTGATTTTGATTTTGATTTTCATGGTTGTCAAAACAGAGGTAAATTCAATCTACTCAATCGTTATTTATTTTGGTTCCTTGCTATGACGTACGGTTGCCGTGGACGTCCGCGGTCAAAAGAATCGACCATTAGATACTTCTAAACTATTAAATTTATTATTTAAGTAAATGATAGCGAAACTCACTTTGAAAATCACTACTAAAAATATTAATGTCAATGTACTTTCCATTGCTATATCGAGATAGTTAATACTGGTTACTAAACTATGAGTCTTTCAGACTAAAATAAGAATATACCTAATGCAGAACAATGAACGAAGCCATTATAAACGATTTGTATTGTTGGGTATGTTAAGGGGGCCTCTGCGATCATACTCGAAGTACTTTCCATTTTTTTTATTGCGATACTTTCTAATTGATTTCAATATTGTGAAGGAGGACGTTCTCAATTCATCGGGGTCTTCATCGTTTTTGCTATATTTTTAATGACCTTTTTATGCCGATGGTTGGACCGATTTCGTATTTATGTTTGCTTTGTAAGGGTACCTGACTGTTGGTTTCAGTATCATTAAGTCATTAAGTCAAGATCTGATACTGAGATCCTGGAATCGAGTTAATTGTTCAAATATTGTAAAGGTAGGCTCGTCAATAGCGACTTGAGATTTTATACAGTAGCTCAGGAACAGCAGCTTGACGGTAAGCGGTCGCCGCCGTAGCCTGCAACTACAAGGCTGTTGCATGCGCGTTACTAAATTTTAAAAAAATATTCTTCTTTCGTGGAGTATCCCATATTTATTTATTAAGTTTAAGGAGTACCAACAACTACAATTTACATTATAGAGGTTTAGGTAATAATAATACAAAGCCAATTATAGGAACTCACAGATAGAAATTTAATAAATAACGTAATAAACTTCATATAGTCAAAATCACGCTAAATATACTTATTTGAAAAAGTAGCTAGGTATTACTTTAATTTACCTATATGTATAAGGTGCTGACAAATTAATCACGGATATTTTTACAGCTGATAGTACTCGGTTCTCGGAGGACATTTAAGTAGGAAACATCATCAGTTTTTTTTCTTTTTTATTGAGAAAACTAGGAAACAAATTTGCTACATTAAAACACCTTGCTAATAAGATAATTAAATGAGACCTCTTTAGGCATTCTAGAACCTCTTTAAAGTATCAAGTGTAATCAACATCCTGACAGGTACTTAACAGGGGTGAATATTCTAAAAATTAATTATAATTTTTTTTCGTGTTCGGTAAATGAAAACAAAATAAAAATATTACTTTTAAAAGTTAATTGTTTTAATGTAATATATTATCTCTTAAAATATCCGTGACTAATTTGTTAGCAACTTATATAAAAGGAATTGGACATAAAAGCTTATGAAACAGAGTGATTTATTTTGAAGTGCCCCCTTAACCATTGTTTAGGAAATACGGAAGCATTCTACTGGGATCTAATGACTATTGTAAGCATTGCAGTTGCTGGTTCATGTAACACTGCCGGTGTCCTATTGCACTTACTTCCTTCCTATATTTTGTATCAATAGGGAATATTACGCAAAACTCTCCGTAGGGGGCGGCACAAGCACAACCAGAGGGCCTACCGCGAAACACGAAAATAAAGTTTCGTTACCTGGTTCTCTGTCACTCTTACGTATTAGAGCGATAGAGAGGCAGAAGTCAACATTTCGATTCTTTCGTTTCACGATAGGCCCTCTGTAAACAAACCGCCTTGGTGCACAAATGACATATTTATTCGTTATAAATTATCTATGAAAACTTGTAAAAAACTGTTTAAGGCCTAGTTTGTATTAAGAACTCTATAGTTTACCGATGTGCTAGTGCTGCACTCTGGTGGCAGAATATTGCAGTAATATCCCCTATTAAATTTAATACTGAATGACGACCAAGTGGGAAAAGTCCGAGCGGAAGGCGGGTATCGGTGGATCGATGTGGTCCAGAGAGACCTGTGCGACATTCGAGCAGCCGCATTGGCGACGGATCGCACAGGATCGGAACGAATGGCGGAATCTAGTGTCGGAGGCCAAGATCCATTTTGGGTCGCTGAGCCAGCGAAATAAGTAAGTAAGTAAATACTGAATAGCAGAACAAAGTAAATAGATTTTCTAAAGTTTTAGTAAAACGTAAACTAGCTACCTATTTGTTATTTTTCACTTCAAATTTAGCTAGTAAGTAGTACGTTTTGAGATCAATGTTACTCTGCTTCCGTAGGAAGCACCTTCGACAACCCCACACGTGATCCCTGGGTGGTGCTAATTAGCATCTGAACCTCGCAACACTCACTGCATTTTCTTCATCATATGCTTTCTCACTACTACACTCGAGAGCAAAAATTTCGGGTCAGTAACATGAACTTTAATATCTTTAAAATGAATATTTTTACAATTAATATCTTTTGAAATATTCAAGATAATGCTAGTGACCCAAAACTTTTGCTCTCGAGTGTACTACCCCAGATGGGATAATATGGATTAAGGAGTAAGACGGGGTGGGGTACCCACTGTTCCCAGCATAAATCTTAGATAAGTTACTATCAGAATAATAGTGTTAACACCTAAAATGCTGTACATCACTATAACGTCTATATTCCCTAATTAGTGAAGTTAGTACGATATTACTATTCTACTACTAATAATTTAGGTACAGTCAGCATCAATAATATGTATACGAATTTGAGTCTTATCTCACAGACATATATGTGCCGAAATGTTAACATATTTTTGATGCTGACTGAACCTACGAATTTTAAGACCAATGTATTAGGTATATATTTTTATATAAACGGTGAACGGGGGCGAGAAGTGGCTCACGGAGAGCCGTTTTGCTGCATTGATCGTAATTAGTAACAAATGAAAATCCGTGATCTCTGCCTACCCCATTTGGGATATAGGCGTGATTGTATGTATATATAAACGGTGAAAATGGATTAAAGGAACTTTATTTACTTATTGATATATTTTATAAGATCTCGTCAACCTTACGATTACGTTTATTGACTGAAATTAAACAAACTGAACAACATTTTTTTCTTTGATGGTATATTTACATGTATAGTTCGTTGAAGCCTACTAACATTAAATACGATAATACTAAACGGAGAAGGATATTTAATACAATAAATTTTAGTTAGGGAAAGGAGGTCTGCAGTCATCCATATAAGTCCGCAATTCTGTGCACCCTTCCGTTTCTTGCCAGGTTGGACATTTCTGAAAACAAAAAATACAATTTAATAAAACATAGATTAAGAGAGACCACGCTAAAGGCCTAGTTACACCTAACGAGTACAGTATAACTCTGTACTAACCTTGTAAGAGTCAGAGTCACAGTGGAGAGCCAATAAACGTCAAACTATATGAAAAATTACATTAATTTGTGGTTCACGAAAAAACGCCTAGAGCGTTTTATATAAAAAATCGCTCCAATTTACTGCTCAGTTTAACTCCTTCGCGTCGGTCAACAGCGCCAAAATCCAAGCAATATCATCACTCGGTGCATTTTTTTCGAAAAACAGACATTGCATAGTTTGTCTGGAAAGAGAAGTGTCGTGGTTTAAAGGGGAGCTCATACATTCTACGACACTTCTCTTTCTGGACAGAGTGGTGGTGGTCAAGGTGGTTCACGTTTTGTTGCTGCAAACTTGCAAAATCTATGTAAAGAGAGCGTGATGGAACTCTCTCAGTATTCAATCATGTACAATAACTAATTAGAAAAAAGACAGAATTAATTAGTGAGTGGGCCGAACAAATCGGCAGGTGCAGAGGCAGACCAAAAAGGACATGGCGGGACGATCTGGACGCATTTTGTAGCGAGTGGCGAGAGTATGCACTAAGCCGTGACGAGTGGCGAAAGCGAGGGGAGGCCTTTGCCCAGCAGTGGGACACGGTATAGGCTACGAAAAAAAAAGGGAATCCCATGCAAGTGCTCCTTTATGCGCTGATGTTCCACTTACCCCACCTGACCTTAATTGAGTTTCAATTACTGCAGTTACTTTACTACGTGACTTACTAACTAAACGGAAAAACTAGTTTTAAGGCACAGTCGTTTCAAAAACAGACAGAGTTTACCAATTTTATTGATAAGAAAGTCTTTGTACTTAAATGCATGTTTATTAATATAAATTCAGTAATTTATTGAATATCATCCATAAATTCATTTATAAAGATTAATGATTAGCCGTTTCCTGTTTATTGTTTTTGGGAAATTTTGTAGCACATTTTTGCCGCGATTTTCTCCTTTATTTCTAAACTCGTAAGTCAAGGGATTGCTTCTTTAAAATGAAAATATTTAAACGTCAATCATAATATTCTTTGAAATCAAATATGAAAGTATGTTAAAATTTGCATCAGGAATTTAACAGGCAGTTTCCTTTAATTTTTATTGTCTCTTATTAAAATATTAAAATGAAATTTATGCAAAGGGTATACCTTATATTTCCGTAATAACAATATTTACTCAATGAAATGCATATTTTCTTAAAATTTTGCTTCGTCGAAATCCTCTAGAGTAGAATATGCTTTTTAAATACATAATTAAAAAAATGTTAGGCATGGTCCTGCCCTTGGTCTTTTTTTTCAAAAACGATAAAATTATGTATAAATAGTAAACACTTATCCCCTTATTCATAAACGGCCACTAAAGTTAAGAGATCGCTGATAATCGTTTATCCCTTTCCCTCATATAGATTGGACGGAAAGGGACAAACGATTATCAGAGGCCTCTTAACATTAGTAGACGTTTATGAATAAGGGGGTTAGTAGCCACAAGCTTTGCTTAGTTTGGAGCCAGATTGTTCAATATAAAATTTTCCATATTAACAAATATTTAATTTATTATTTTATTTTAAGACTTTAAAAACTCGAAATTTTATATGGCCATCCCTATTTAATGTTACCGAATATATGGACTGCTAAGGCTCTCTGTTCGTAGTCACTTTCCTGTGCATACGGGGAAAACGCTAGGATCGGTTACGAACATAGCGTAGCAAACTGAAACCTTAGTGTAATCGTTTCACTAACGTATCGATACGATTGCGTTTTGCGTCAGGTCTTAATTTGTATGGGATTTTAAACACAGCAGACCAAGCGGAATATCGAAACCTAACCACCGAGTCTCTATAGAAGTATCTCTACTCGGTGATTTAGTTTTCGATGCGTTCCGCTTGGTGTGCTGTGTTAAAAATCCCATACAAATTAAGACCTGACGCAAAACGCAATCGTTACGTTACGTTTGCTAAACGATTACACTAAGGGCTCTGTGGCATGAAAAGTGTTACCTGACTAATAAGAATTCTGACGGTACCTAATTTTAAATGAAAAATGATACATTGGCAATACTTACAAAGAGGTAACTCGGCCAGCGTTATGGGTTCCCTGCCGCAGGGGGACCTCTTGGAGGGGGTATTCTTTTTGTAACTGGGATTTTAGGTAAGTTTTTAGGTAGTTTTATATATTTATAGTTGTATTTAGTTTTAGTTTATTTTAATATTAGTTTAGTTTAATTATTTTAATTTAATTTTTGTTACGTGTTTATTAAAGCATTTTTACCTTCATAGAAACCTGATTAAAAATAAAATTGAAAATAGAACTCTTTTTTTCTATGTTTAACCCCTGAGGAAAAAACGGGGTGTTATAAACTTATAAGTTTACCGCTATGTGAGTCTGTTTGTGGTACCGCAGCGCAAATACGGTTATTAGATAATTTTAAACAAAAAAAGAATCGACTTCACTTAGGATTTAGGATCCGCTATTCCAAGAGGAAGTGGCTGAGTTGCTGTAAAAAATAGTGAAATCACTATAGGTGTGCCTATAATAGTTGAAGAGTTCCCTCGATTTCTCCAGGATCCCATCATCAAACCCCGACTTGGTGCCAACGGGACCATCTAGGGGTTATACCCGTTCGATTACAAAAAAAATTTTGAAAATCGGTTCGGGTAGATATCGAGTAACATACATACAAACACTAAAACAAACAAAAAATAAAAATTCAGTCGAATTGAGAACCTCCTCCTTTTTTGAACGGTTAAAAAGAAAGCGAGTGATCTTAGATATGATTTATCAAAAGCGGTTCAAAAGTTTCAGGGGTTTCCCAAAATGTTTACTTTATAGTAGGTTAAACTATGAATCAACTTACATCAAAGATGGTCGAGCTGACACAGAACACGATTTTGTTAGCTTCGCAAATCTGCGGGGGCCCCTGCAGGCTCTTCCCAATACAGCGCTCCTTGGCAACCTCAGCTGCCGCTTGAAATTCTTCGTTCTTCGTCGCCCAGTCGTCTAGAAACTTCGTTATCGCTTCTTCGTCGATATCTTCTTGTTCGTTGAGTAGCTCGTACTTTTTCAACATGCATAGTTGTTTTGAGCACTGTAGATAGGAACAAAAACATATAACTATAGCGTTTGCTTTGACCCTAAGGTGAATTAGGTGTCAAAATGTTGGAGACCCAAACCTACCAAAGCCTGAATAAAAAGAAAAAAGTAACTAATGAGGTTGATTTGATGATTTAAGGTTCTCTAACATTGATAAAAGTGAGTATAATAAAAAGTTGATTAATTTTAGTCATAGCAATAAGAGGAGTCGATTAAAAATTGCCGATTACCACTTAGTACAATCAGCAGCAGAATTAGCTAAGCGGGTGAGGTGTTCAAAATGAGCTTAACACGTCTTTATTGTGGAGAAAATTTAACTGTTGAACCCCTGGTACATTTCTTTTCAATATTACGAGATTCTCTACTACCTACTTACTATTTACTTACATGCCAGCCTTATTATACAGCTACCAGTTTACCTAAACCAAGTTAGAAAAAAGAAAGAATTACGTCAGGTGGTCCTCGTGGTTTGGGAGCAGATTCATTATCATCCAGCTTTTGGAAGCCACACTCAGCAAAATCCTCGTCGGGGAAGAAGGGCGGAATGGGGCAGCATTCGTGGGGCTTTTCCTGAAATAGTTACATGTCAAATGGATTTCTGTCAAACTTCTCGTATAATGAAAGAAAAGGTATTTATTTTACATTCTGTATATATATTTTTTTAAATATCAACAATGCCGGCTTCTAAACTTATAAATACTGAATACCAATGACCGATAAGTCTACATCAGATACTGGTTAAAACCAAAGAATTATAGATTAAGCTTTAGTTAGTCTACGCGAACAGATATTTCCTTTTGCTACAACTTTGCCTAGAATGTGTCAAATTGGTCTGTCAGTTTTCGGTCGTCGGAATGGACTCGTGTCACAATGTGTAACAGTACATGTCATCTTTAAACTTAAGTGACTTACAATAGAGATGATATTATCAGGGTGTCAACTAGTTGGGCTCAGCATATCGAGTACAGGACATTTACTTAAGCTTGATACTCACAACGGCTGGGGGTGGTCCTAGACATTTTTGGGGGATGTTCGGTGGCAAACTTGGTGGAAATTGGCCATGTACGGAAATCACCTGTAAGAGAAAACTTATATAAGTACAGGAATACTACTTACTTAAAAATAAAAACAGACTAAATAATAATAGTGCCATCTATCCACTTCAGAAGAGTTATTTTCATTTATCGCCGCGAGACAGCAACAAATGTAACATTAAAATTGACCCATTTAGGGCATTAAGGCAATAAGTCTATCACGCCATCTAGTTGAGAGCCACTTAAAGATACCCTAAATGTAAGAGGAAATGTCACCTCCATCTAGGAACGAATAGCGTACTAGTAGTAAACTAGTCGTTCCTATCTATCTTTAGGTCGCTCTCAACTAGATGGCGCTAAATACTTGGAGCCTCAAAAAGTTCTTAGACTATGGCCGTCTATTATATCTTTAAGTCTATGGCTTTGGTTAATGTTGAAGGAGTTAGTTCACAAAGGCAGCATTTCCAGAATCGTTAACCACTCGACTGAAAGCGACGTGCAATTGTGCACCTCACCGGAAGGGAAATGCTCCTTTTGAGGTGCACAATCATTGTTAACTCAATTTAATTATGAATATAATTTTGGTTAACTAGGTCACTACATATTTTCTAAACAACCAACTCCTGTGTCACTAAAACAGTATTGAAGTATGTTTCTGATGTATGACAATAAGCTTATTAAAATTGGATATCGTTTTATTAGGCAGGCGTCCGGTTCTTCATCCAATAGCCCATTTAATCAGTCAATTATTTTCACCCAATAGCCTAGTACATTTTAGACTCCATTAATTCTCTATAATCCTTACACCATAGCGGGTGCTGTCTGCGTGCGTCCCATGACACGGGCAGCATCCGCTTAGTGTACCCCTCACTTTTCATTAAATTGTCGAAAGGACCTCTGCGCGTTGGCTTCGGCTCCGCATACGCCTCCCAAAGGTCCGGAACATCATTGTTCCGTGGTCGGAAAAGACATACAATAAGCGTATCAATTAAATGAGTTCCTTTCTATTTACTAGAAGTATCGTTAACTAATATAACATTCAATCAGAGACTATAGAGATATAGACGACCACAGCCTAAGAACTTTTTGAAGCTCATGTCGATTGCGCCATCTATGTCAAAGCCACCTAAACATACCGAATATGTAAGAGAAATGTCAGCTGCACTGCTTCTCCACTTAGTAGCTACTAGTGTACTACTAGTACGCTATTTGTTACTAGGTGGAGTAGCAGTGCAGGTGACATTTCTCTTACATTTTCGTTATCTTTAAGTAAGTGGCTTTGACATAGATGGCGTAATTGACATGAGCTTCAAAAAGTTCTTAGGCTGTGGTCGTCTATATCTTTACAGACTCTGATTCAATTCTTATAAAAGATTTGCCAACATTGTCTCCAAGGTCATGAGACAAAATAACAATAGATTAAAGTTGACTAGATTTGAATAGCTCTAATCCTAAAAAGAAGGCACGAAGGAAATGATTACATTAGTCAAAGAAAATAGTCACTAGTGACAAAAAACCTGCTAAATACAGTAGATGCTATAGTATCCGCAGAATTAAGTGGCGACTGAGGTCATAAATGTTCTCTTTCACACTTGCACCGCCACGGCAAGAGAGAAGGAGACAGCGTTATGAACTCAGTCGCCACTTAATTCTGCGGATACTATAGTTCGATTCCAGCTCTTGCCATTGGAGGTCTTGGTGACTTTTAAATATGGCATAAAAGTTTATAATTAGCAATAGGTAGGTAGAGGTAGATACATACATAGTGACACTACTTAAAAACAAATTAAAATATATTATGCTTACAAACAGGAGGTATGTCTATGTTTTACCCACAAAAAACTTTAATGAGCTTACTGTGGAATTAGGTGAATATGTGTAAGATTGTCTTATAATATTTAGTCTGGCTGTCCATAGTGTTGCAAGCATTATGGGCACCTTTTTGCCGGGAGCGATAGGGAGCGCATTATTCGTTAAATTCTCGTTGTGAAATGTGTACCATTAAATTAAACCTTTATATTTATTAATTTATGTATTATTTATTTAATACTTACATGTAAAACAGCGAACAACACACAGCGTCTGATCATGGTGAAGGAATGAAGCGCTGCGCCGGCGCAGCGTTTTATACCGCCATCGAGGTAAGGTCAGTCATTGTGAGGTGTCGCCATAGAGGAAGATGGGTAATTGGCGGTGTTTTATTGCTGTTAGTCTGGACTATGGTGTTCTTAATAATAACAATCTAAGTTCTTCATCTATTTGTTATAAGGCGTCAGTTTTTCAATCCCAAAGAGCTCAAAGAGGACCCAGTGTGTTGACGACGAGGGACCCTCTTGTTCCTTTAGCCGTCAGCACAGTGAATCCTCCTTTTAGTAAAGGGTCGACAACGCGCATGTGACACCTTTGGAGTTGCAGGCGTCCATAGGCTACGGTGGTTGCTTACCATCAGGCGGGCCATATGCTTGTTTGCTACATCGTGGTATTAAAAAAAATTCAAGGTTTCAGTTTTAAACCTTGGCTCGTACCAATGACGGTTGCGGATCGGAGTAGACCCAGTAGTGGGACTTAAGAGTCCGGTAAACTTTTTTTTCGATTTCGCTCAACTTTTTGATGCTATTTTGCAGTAACCAACATAACCTCTATAATTTTGTATACATATTATGAAAGGTCGTTTCTTTTTGGATGGAATAAATACAACGATTTTTTAATTTTATGCTTCATTCATAAATAATTCACCCTAATCTAACACCAGTTCCGCGATTTTTGCTTGGAGAGGTGAAAAGAGTAAGGTTTTTATTGATTAAAATTAAGTTATACAAGTAAGTAAAATATATAAATACATAGCAAAATGAGTCGCCTGAGGAATAAATATAAGAGTTTTTTTCATTTTCATATATATATTTTAAGGGAGAGTACGTTTTGCTGGAGCAATTTTGCTAAAAATTGCCGAAGTTTAGGTGATAGTTTCGGGAAGACATTAAAGTATTTTACAAATATAAAAAATACAGAAATAAACTTCACTTCATGCTTTATTCAGACAGTACAAATTATATTAGGTTCCATAACAAATAATAATTTTAAATCATAGGACAAAATTGCATGAATCAACCTCCTCACTAAACAAGGTCTGTAAGAATTGAGTTTTAAGGTATTAAATATTAATATATATCAACCTAAAGTACTTTTTTGCAATAACAAGACTTCAAGCTATCTTACCAAATGCAATTCATATGCATAATGTCATTATTAGCGATTTTCGTTTTCAAATCGTTACCGGACTCTTAAGTATTAGATAGGCTATCTTACAGTATTTATTGTAGAAAAAATTATAGGATTCATAGGCTTAAACATATTTCCCTCTGATAGGCTCGCGTGGGGAATTAGATCCAACACATAGTGGGCCTTAGGAAAGTTTTGCTATGCAATACACCTTCTAGAATCCATTCTCGGGCACATCACTAGGTACCCGTGAACCGATTCCAGCAGGATTTGGGACTATTGTAAATAAAACTGAAAGAGTAACTGGGCTATGGTGTTGAAGATTGGCTTGTCTGGTTAAAATTATTAATTACGCTATAGAACAGTGATTCGTGTCGCTGTCAAGCCAAAAGTACCTCATTTTGTATTGATTATTCACTAATTAATTATATGCATAAATTAATATACGATGCTTGTTGACAACTAATAATGTTGATTTTGTTTTTGATATATATTCATAAGTACCTTTAGTAGATTTTTGTTTTATTTAATAAAAAAAGTTACCTATACATGTGAGCATTCGATTATTTTTCATTATCATCTTTAGATACAAGAAGTTATCTACGCTAGCAAAATACTTTATCCATATTGAGTTAAACAAATGTTTTTTTTTATTTTTGCTTCACGTCTCGCCATATTCCATGTATTGTTTCATAATATGTTGTATGCAAAAATATTAAGACCAATAATTATCTCCATAATTTCACACTACAGCTAGGTTTTTCAGGTTTCCATACTTTAAACTCGATTATCTCGAAACTGCAGTACATTGCTACCTTGAAATTTCAAATAAATCATTTTGCATATGAAAGAGAATGTTTTATACTAAGTAGATGCCGATGACGTCAATGCCGATTGCCGACAATACTGTACCTTTTACTCTAAACACATTTGGATACCTGCCATAACAATTCATTAACACGTTATAGAGACAGTAGTTACTTGATACCACTAGATGGGCTCCAGACCTATTTTTGCTGCTGAATACATTCAGCAGCAATAAGACACATACGGGTACATTGAGTCGTTATTCGTTATAATGATAATGTCTTATATGATTTTACTCACTTATGTATTGTATACTACCTTTAATGTATTACTATTTACTATTACTGTTTTGAAAAAATAAGTCCCGCCGAGTTTCTTGTCTGGGTAATAAGTAATACTTCTCGGGTCAGAGGTGTAGGGTTAGAACCGGTGATAGTTTCCTTTTTCTCTCTGACGTTCATAAGTGCATTGTAATGTGCCTATATTGAAGAATAAATATCTTTTATCTTTTATATGACACCAAGATCAAGAGACTTGTCATTGAGAACGAGACAAATGTGACAGTTAGAAAAGGTACACTGAGAAAATGAAACGGCTAGAAATAAATAAGTTTTTGCTATTTACAACCGAGTGACTCGCTTCGCATGGAGCCTGCAAAGTTCGTTGCTTAAATCAAAGAAGTCAACTTGGCTAACTTACGTATGTGAAACTACACCATTAAATTAGTTAAAAATAAATAAGGGAATCAGGGAAGGGTTATATTTACTAGGACACTTATTTGGATTTAAATAAGTGCTTGGTAAAAATAACCATGAATAGTTAGCAATAATTGCTTGTTTGTAATTAACAAAGCTTAATTGCGTGATTTAAATAAGACTTGGTTGTATATAACCAAAAATATTTTAACCGAGCCAAATTGGTACTTTGCTAACACACTATTTTTTCCGTGTATCATTTGGCGGACTGACATCGTACGTTGTATAGATACAATATTGTAAATGAACAATAAAAGCGTAAGTGCCAGTTGTCAAATGATACCTTTTGCTGTATATATCATAAATGAGGTAAGTAATCATTTATGATGGTCCCGATTGCAATAAAGATCGGATTAATTACTTGCGTTATAAACATGAATAAATAGCTAACAAGAGTAATTTTCTATAGTAATCATAGTCTTAAGGTTGCAATTGGATGAGAATAGTGATTACTGAATGATTATTATTGTGAAAAATATCTTCACGGAATTATTCAGCATGACTGTCTGAAATGAAATGATATATTCGTGTATGTGGAGATTCGGTTACATTTGGAGTTAAAATTGCTATTCTTATTATTATCTCCAAATTACCTTTTCAGGCGCACTGAAATCTGATTCTCTGAGTCTGAGTCTGATTATAAGATTGCACCTAATTCTAAAATAATAATTAATCTATCTAAAATAAGAATATAAGGAAATAAGTTATACAAAGACTTAGCAAGTAAATACATATAATGACATGTGAAATAAAATTTTCATTGGCTTTTTTAAATAAATATGTCACAAAGTTACACTTACAAGTTACAACGGGTCATTCAAATATTCATTTATGCTATAATAGCCATTTGTCACTAAGCCATCTTTTTACTAACTGCTTGAACTGCCGCTGACACATAATTATAAACGGAAGATCCCTTAGACTATTCAACCAACCGGACCGGCCATGACTGCCATTTTCTATACAATAAAATCTGCCGATTTTTGCGGGGGAGGGGAACGTCAAATGTATGCGAAACATCAAAATAGCCACGTCAGATAAACGTCAGTCCATACAATGAGTATGACCACTGGTCATATATTTGCGGCAGAGGAGAACGCCTGTCAATGCTCTAAGGAAGACCCTATTCGAGAAACAAAACTTGTGGCTTGATTTTAAATGGGATTGAACCTGTCTAATGTGACATTTAGCGTTTTGTTGTTGCTACTTTTAGATGTCAGTTAGATAACAAAACAAAACAATTTTGACTTGAATTTATAAATACCGCTCCGGATTGCTTTTTTTGTATATATCTTTCGAACCTTCGACCTCTGCGTTTCAAGGACACATGGCAGTCACTTTCGTAAAACCTAGTGCTTACGTCAAATATTGTGATGCTAAGCGAGTCTTAATGAGCTGGCTTAAAAATACCCAATACATAACGTTAGGAAAATGATAAGTTTAATTAGTAAGGTCAAGTTGGCGAAGACGGCGAAGATGTTTCTTTTTACGAAATAGTAAAAATATTCTAGAACAGTTCTACAACAATTTTACCATTTCGTAAAAAAAAGCTACGCAGAATTTGCTGTAATTGCCAGCTATCCGATCTTCGGAAGACTGGCGGTCTTCGCCGAGTTGATCTTAGGTTGAAATGAATTGTTAGTCCAGTGCTAGACACTTAGCCTTAGGTTCTAATTGTTTTGTATATCTTAAAAAGGTACCCTTTTTCTGCTGACTTCTGAATGGGAAGAGGGAAAATATGTCGCCCTTGCTGCCACCTTGTATAAAAGCTGTAGCACCCGTTAGAAACTCATTCAAATTTTTATCTTACTACCATGCAATAAAGTCCAATTTTACACTGGTTTTTCGATGTACATACGGCTCTTATGCGTGGGAAGACGGCGTTAACGAGGATAAAACTAACGATCTGTTGCATTTAACTGCATTAAATGCGTTCGAGCTTAAGTACTCGAACTTAACTTCATTCTTAATAACTTAGGAATGTTAAAGATCGGTTATTAGCAATGGGAAGAGATATCTACCTACTTTTATCCAATTCTCGTCTATTATTTTTACTTTTTATAGTTATCAAGAGCAAATAGGTATAGTTTTTTCAGAAAAAGTGATTGTACAATACGTAGGTATAGTGTAGGGAAAACTTATCCAACTCACAAAAATCTGCCAATTTTTTTTTGCCAAAAAGTAACTTTGTACCATGTCTGTTTCAAAGTCGGTCCAGCCATCTTCGAATAATCGGTACTTATATAAAAAAAACATTGTGTGGTTTTCTGAAATCACGAAGCAAGTGAAACTTTACTTTGTTAGCATGGCGCTTAGAAATTGGTGCCCAATGGTTTGTGCCAATCGATCATTGAAACAATAAGCGTTCTTGATTCAATTCTCATTTTCTAAAAATGTTTCTAAAATTTAGAAAAAATAATTCGTCTCACAGGGTTCGAACCGTCGCCCATTCGATCGTAGTCTCATGCCATACCACAGCGTCACCGCTGCTGTTACGCTAAGATGCGAAATATAGATTTGTATGATATTGAAGTCGGTTAAAAATAGAGATATTAGAAATGTGTAATTCTAATAGAAGCGTATTTAAATCCTAAATGTTGTGCTTTTGGCACATAAGGCTCGAATATAATATATCAACTACAATTAGTTGAAAGAACAATTCATTCAGAAACAATGATAATATAATGAGGTACCTACGTACATACGTTTTAGGTCACCATTAAATATCCTAAAGGCCTTAAATATTCGTGTTCTTTGTTTGTAAATGGTCACGTGAGAAGTTAGCTTTGTGCCTTTTGAGATTTAAATCATACTGTTCTGTTTCGTGTCATTAAACACATACCTTTAATGGAGAAATAGTTATTTACAATGCATAATATGCTCAGAAAGTACTCTTTTGAATAGGCATAAAAACATGTGTATAAAAAGTGCTACTTTCCCGCACACGTATTTCCCTCTGATAGGCTCGCGTGGGGAATTAGATCCAACACATAGTGGGCCTTAGGAAAGTTTTGCTATGCAATACACCTTCTAGAATCCATTCTCGGGCACATCACTAGGTACCCGTGAACCGATTCCAGCAGGATTTGGGACTATTGTAAATAAAACTGAAAGAGTAACTGGGCTATGGTGTTGAAGATTGGCTTGTCTGGTTAAAATTATTAATTACGCTATAGAACAGTGATTCGTGTCGCTGTCAAGCCAAAAGTACCTCATTTTGTATTGATTATTCACTAATTAATTATATGCATAAATTAATATACGATGCTTGTTGACAACTAATAATGTTGATTTTGTTTTTGATATATATTCATAAGTACCTTTAGTAGATTTTTGTTTTATTTAATAAAAAAAGTTACCTATACATGTGAGCATTCGATTATTTTTCATTATCATCTTTAGATACAAGAAGTTATCTACGCTAGCAAAATACTTTATCCATATTGAGTTAAACAAATGTTTTTTTTATTTTTGCTTCACGTCTCGCCATATTCCATGTATTGTTTCATAATATGTTGTATGCAAAAATATTAAGACCAATAATTATCTCCATAATTTCACACTACAGCTAGGTTTTTCAGGTTTCCATACTTTAAACTCGATTATCTCGAAACTGCAGTACATTGCTACCTTGAAATTTCAAATAAATCATTTTGCATATGAAAGAGAATGTTTTATACTAAGTAGATGCCGATGACGTCAATGCCGATTGCCGACAATACTGTACCTTTTACTCTAAACACATTTGGATACCTGCCATAACAATTCATTAACACGTTATAGAGACAGTAGTTACTTGATACCACTAGATGGGCTCCAGACCTATTTTTGCTGCTGAATACATTCAGCAGCAATAAGACACATACGGGTACATTGAGTCGTTATTCGTTATAATGATAATGTCTTATATGATTTTACTCACTTATGTATTGTATACTACCTTTAATGTATTACTATTTACTATTACTGTTTTGAAAAAATAAGTCCCGCCGAGTTTCTTGTCTGGGTAATAAGTAATACTTCTCGGGTCAGAGGTGTAGGGTTAGAACCGGTGATAGTTTCCTTTTTCTCTCTGACGTTCATAAGTGCATTGTAATGTGCCTATATTGAAGAATAAATATCTTTTATCTTTTATATGACACCAAGATCAAGAGACTTGTCATTGAGAACGAGACAAATGTGACAGTTAGAAAAGGTACACTGAGAAAATGAAACGGCTAGAAATAAATAAGTTTTTGCTATTTACAACCGAGTGACTCGCTTCGCATGGAGCCTGCAAAGTTCGTTGCTTAAATCAAAGAAGTCAACTTGGCTAACTTACGTATGTGAAACTACACCATTAAATTAGTTAAAAATAAATAAGGGAATCAGGGAAGGGTTATATTTACTAGGACACTTATTTGGATTTAAATAAGTGCTTGGTAAAAATAACCATGAATAGTTAGCAATAATTGCTTGTTTGTAATTAACAAAGCTTAATTGCGTGATTTAAATAAGACTTGGTTGTATATAACCAAAAATATTTTAACCGAGCCAAATTGGTACTTTGCTAACACACTATTTTTTCCGTGTATCATTTGGCGGACTGACATCGTACGTTGTATAGATACAATATTGTAAATGAACAATAAAAGCGTAAGTGCCAGTTGTCAAATGATACCTTTTGCTGTATATATCATAAATGAGGTAAGTAATCATTTATGATGGTCCCGATTGCAATAAAGATCGGATTAATTACTTGCGTTATAAACATGAATAAATAGCTAACAAGAGTAATTTTCTATAGTAATCATAGTCTTAAGGTTGCAATTGGATGAGAATAGTGATTACTGAATGATTATTATTGTGAAAAATATCTTCACGGAATTATTCAGCATGACTGTCTGAAATGAAATGATATATTCGTGTATGTGGAGATTCGGTTACATTTGGAGTTAAAATTGCTATTCTTATTATTATCTCCAAATTACCTTTTCAGGCGCACTGAAATCTGATTCTCTGAGTCTGAGTCTGATTATAAGATTGCACCTAATTCTAAAATAATAATTAATCTATCTAAAATAAGAATATAAGGAAATAAGTTATACAAAGACTTAGCAAGTAAATACATATAATGACATGTGAAATAAAATTTTCATTGGCTTTTTTAAATAAATATGTCACAAAGTTACACTTACAAGTTACAACGGGTCATTCAAATATTCATTTATGCTATAATAGCCATTTGTCACTAAGCCATCTTTTTACTAACTGCTTGAACTGCCGCTGACACATAATTATAAACGGAAGATCCCTTAGACTATTCAACCAACCGGACCGGCCATGACTGCCATTTTCTATACAATAAAATCTGCCGATTTTTGCGGGGGAGGGGAACGTCAAATGTATGCGAAACATCAAAATAGCCACGTCAGATAAACGTCAGTCCATACAATGAGTATGACCACTGGTCATATATTTGCGGCAGAGGAGAACGCCTGTCAATGCTCTAAGGAAGACCCTATTCGAGAAACAAAACTTGTGGCTTGATTTTAAATGGGATTGAACCTGTCTAATGTGACATTTAGCGTTTTGTTGTTGCTACTTTTAGATGTCAGTTAGATAACAAAACAAAACAATTTTGACTTGAATTTATAAATACCGCTCCGGATTGCTTTTTTTGTATATATCTTTCGAACCTTCGACCTCTGCGTTTCAAGGACACATGGCAGTCACTTTCGTAAAACCTAGTGCTTACGTCAAATATTGTGATGCTAAGCGAGTCTTAATGAGCTGGCTTAAAAATACCCAATACATAACGTTAGGAAAATGATAAGTTTAATTAGTAAGGTCAAGTTGGCGAAGACGGCGAAGATGTTTCTTTTTACGAAATAGTAAAAATATTCTAGAACAGTTCTACAACAATTTTACCATTTCGTAAAAAAAAGCTACGCAGAATTTGCTGTAATTGCCAGCTATCCGATCTTCGGAAGACTGGCGGTCTTCGCCGAGTTGATCTTAGGTTGAAATGAATTGTTAGTCCAGTGCTAGACACTTAGCCTTAGGTTCTAATTGTTTTGTATATCTTAAAAAGGTACCCTTTTTCTGCTGACTTCTGAATGGGAAGAGGGAAAATATGTCGCCCTTGCTGCCACCTTGTATAAAAGCTGTAGCACCCGTTAGAAACTCATTCAAATTTTTATCTTACTACCATGCAATAAAGTCCAATTTTACACTGGTTTTTCGATGTACATACGGCTCTTATGCGTGGGAAGACGGCGTTAACGAGGATAAAACTAACGATCTGTTGCATTTAACTGCATTAAATGCGTTCGAGCTTAAGTACTCGAACTTAACTTCATTCTTAATAACTTAGGAATGTTAAAGATCGGTTATTAGCAATGGGAAGAGATATCTACCTACTTTTATCCAATTCTCGTCTATTATTTTTACTTTTTATAGTTATCAAGAGCAAATAGGTATAGTTTTTTCAGAAAAAGTGATTGTACAATACGTAGGTATAGTGTAGGGAAAACTTATCCAACTCACAAAAATCTGCCAATTTTTTTTTGCCAAAAAGTAACTTTGTACCATGTCTGTTTCAAAGTCGGTCCAGCCATCTTCGAATAATCGGTACTTATATAAAAAAAACATTGTGTGGTTTTCTGAAATCACGAAGCAAGTGAAACTTTACTTTGTTAGCATGGCGCTTAGAAATTGGTGCCCAATGGTTTGTGCCAATCGATCATTGAAACAATAAGCGTTCTTGATTCAATTCTCATTTTCTAAAAATGTTTCTAAAATTTAGAAAAAATAATTCGTCTCACAGGGTTCGAACCGTCGCCCATTCGATCGTAGTCTCATGCCATACCACAGCGTCACCGCTGCTGTTACGCTAAGATGCGAAATATAGATTTGTATGATATTGAAGTCGGTTAAAAATAGAGATATTAGAAATGTGTAATTCTAATAGAAGCGTATTTAAATCCTAAATGTTGTGCTTTTGGCACATAAGGCTCGAATATAATATATCAACTACAATTAGTTGAAAGAACAATTCATTCAGAAACAATGATAATATAATGAGGTACCTACGTACATACGTTTTAGGTCACCATTAAATATCCTAAAGGCCTTAAATATTCGTGTTCTTTGTTTGTAAATGGTCACGTGAGAAGTTAGCTTTGTGCCTTTTGAGATTTAAATCATACTGTTCTGTTTCGTGTCATTAAACACATACCTTTAATGGAGAAATAGTTATTTACAATGCATAATATGCTCAGAAAGTACTCTTTTGAATAGGCATAAAAACATGTGTATAAAAAGTGCTACTTTCCCGCACACGTATTAAGTAATTAATAAAAATCCAGCTAATACAATACAGAGGGACCCTCCTAGATATCTTTTTTTATACAACGATGACAAACAAGCATACAGCCCACCTGATGATAAGCAGCTACCGTAGCCTGTAACTCCAGAGGTATCACATGCGCGTTCCCGACCCTTTTAAAACAGAAGGATTCACTGTGTTGACGGCTAAAGGAACAAGATATCTATCTATCGTTAAATTTAAATTATCGAAATGATTTACCAGTGGCGCTAGTGGATTCGTTAAAGGCCTCTTAAGGGGCCCTTACTTTGAAAAATGATTGGTTTTTTCATTCATTTTCGAATATATATTATTTGACTATATACTCTTGTTTAAGGCACAAGCCGAAACACGATTGCTGAAAGTTGCCTCGATAGAAAACAAAATCCGAAGTTGGGTCCTTTTTCCCCTTATTTTTCTTAGCTTACGTAAACTATAAGAGATTACGCAATATAACTAAGTAAAAAATATGGTATATTGGTTTATCTAAAAAGTCACAGAAACAAAATTAGACAAAACTTTATAGATTCGCTTATTTATCGTAGTTTAGTCAAAAAGTCTGATCCTTAAGAGCGCTGCATCTCTTTCTTTCGTGCACGGGAGCCATAAACGTGTCTCTAACGGATGGGCGTGGCTTGTCCGAATCGAGGAACGGCCTTAAGATACGTAAGTACCAATCCTTTAGGCATAAGCTAATGCTAATCACTCTGATCACTGATCAGTCTGACAGTTTACTTGACTTAAATAACTTACAGGATTATCTACTTTTCCTAATAGAAATTGAGGCTAGAATTTTTCACAAACTTTCACTCCATATACAGGATGTAACAAAAATACTGTTGATCCATTTAAGGGCATATTTGGTATCGTATTGCGAGTAAGAAAAAGTGGGAGAAAAATTTTTTGGCCGCGAAATTTTTTGGTTTGTTTGGGACATGTCGTCCCATCCCAACCGGCCAACCCTCCATACAGAACCATTTTTTTTTGCGAGAAAAAATCTTTTTCTTACTTTTTCTTAATTAGAATACGATACCAATTATGCCCTTAAAAGGATCACCAGTATTTTTGTTACAACCTGTATTTATTTTTGTTGATGTAGTAGTTGCCGATTCAAACCATATAACCACTTCTCGGTGTCCGATTGAGCTGAAACTTGGTATACTTCCGTAATTTACATGACAAAGCAATAATAAACTAACACGGAGCTGAGCTGATGATGGCTTACTATAGAACTCCTCAAGGAAAGAATTGAAGGATGGAAGACCTACAAAGAAAATAAAAGTAGTCAACGTTAAAAATCTGTCATCATTCGCTTGCCCCTTTTACCTACATGGGGTCGGCACAAAATGTCTTTTTTCCAACGTTAAAAATCTGATTAATTGTTGTTATAAGCAGAAACGTCTGCAAACGATATTTCAATTTTATAATTGAAAGGAAAATGGAAAAATTCACCGCGTCGAGCAAGACTCGAACTTGCGACCTCTCGGAACACCGGTCCGATCGCACTGCCAACTGTGCTATCGACGCTTACTCAACCAAAACTCAAAAAGGAGTAACAGATGGAAAGATTCACCGGGGTTGAGTAAGCGTCGATAGCACAGTTGGCAGTGCGATCGGACCGGTGTTCCGAGAGGTCGCAAGTTCGAGTCTTGCTCGACGCGGTGAATTTTTCCATTTTCCTTTCAATTATAAAATAGTTAAAAATCTGTATCAAAACTAAATATATTTGGTATTATAGTTACTTGTTTTTTTATTAATGTTAGCTAAACTAAACATCAACTAGTTACCTACTGCAACACCAAAATGACTCGTGTAAATCCAAAACCTTGACTAATCCAGCCTTATTCTAAAACAATTAATTTGTCATCAGACATGCATTCGTCCTAAATCAAACCGAAATTTCCACCACCATTTTAAACCTTACGCTAATGATGACAAGGTTTACAATAATAATGTTGATGTAAGTGCAACCTCAACTTAGATGCTTTAGGACCTTGTCGTAGTTTGAAGTGACTTCTCAACCAACTTTGGCATCTTAAGTGTTACTGCGACAAGGTACTAAAATTTACAAACTGACTACACTAGGGATGTAACGAGTACCTATTCCCATTTGTTACTGTGAATATCCGCATCCGTATTCGTTTTTGTACTATTCATTGCGAATATGATTACAAATATGTTTACTGCAGCTTTTGTAAGTTGAAAAAAAAATTTACCAAAAAAAGAATCGACTTCACTTAGGATTCGCTATTCCAAGAGGAAGTGGCCGACTTGCTGTAAAAAATAGTGAAATCACTATAGGTGTGCCAATAATAGTTGAAGAGTTCCCTCGATTTCTCCAGGATCCCATCATCAGATCTGCAGCTGGTGACAATATGAATTACCTATATTCTTTCAAACAAAAAATCGGTCCCGTCATCTTCGAATAATCGATCAACATACATACTTATACATAAAAAACAAAAAAATAATTACTCAAATCGGACCACGGGTCTCGGAGTAATCGGTGAACATACATTAAAAAAAAACACCAAACCGAATGCAGAATCTCCTTCCTCAATGGAATTGAAGTCGTTTAAAAAGTAGCAAAAAAAACAAAGATCCCGACGAATTGAGAACCTCCTCCTTCGAAATCTTGAAGTCGGTTGAAAAGGAGACTACAACCACGAAATTTCCATTTTAAGACCGTCAGTTTGAAAGATTCGTATATTATATTCGTATTCGTATTCGCGAATATTCAAATTCTAGTATTCTTTACATCTCTACCGGCTACCTATTTACATGGTCATAAAACCTGTGTCCGGATGTGTCCACGGTCTAAGAATCAGTGTCGAGGCCTTGTGCGCGTTGACAATTACACGTTGGCTGGCCAAGGGGGTCAACGGCCGGAGATAATGCGAGATAATGGGTATGGGTAATTAATTAATTGATGTGAGGTTCATTTGGGATAGAGGTCAGTGTGGCTGAGTTGGCGTATTTTGTGACCAAAATGATGTACTATTTTGATTATAGAAAAATTTTACGGGTAACATGGTCTAATGACCAACCACCAACCAATGATGTTGTAATCAACGGACGAAAAATGCGAACTCGGAATGGGGTAGATCGCTACGGTGTGTGGTTAGACCACAACTAACATTCGCAGAAACAAACTTCTGTTAATCCGTGATAAATGGCGCACGCCACTGTGCCAAAATATCGGAAACTCACAAAAACAAGCACACACGGTAAATACCCCGTTTTAAATAGTTTCTGTAAGGTAATTTTAATCGAATTTCGCTCAACATGATTCGATCCGTTTTGTGGCCCGTGCTTAATGAAACATGCAATCATTTTAACAAGTATTCAAAGCAAGTACTACATGTATAATTAGCATGGCAGAGGTAAAGGCATAGTTCCGGGCGAACATCTTCAAAATAGATCGAAACATGTTAAGCGAAATTCGACCCTAATGTGTGGCCCAGTATAATGTTTTAACAAACTGTAAAATGCTGCTTAGCTATCAATAGCTCGTGGTGTGTAGACCGTGACCTTCCGCCTGGTGCTGGCTACAGGACACAGGTTATTTAACAGCAATAGTAGTAGTAAGAAAAATAGCATTTTCTCCTGTCAAGCTTACCTTTTTTTACCTAGTAGGAAAATCTAAAGTAATGACCCTTACCACACCCACACACAAAGTCATCAGATTCCGGTATTTCTAAATAAATTGTATTGTACACACATGGAAAATGTGTCAAAGAATATGTCTGAAAGGTACTGTCGAGTTCTCCAATATCTAATCCGCTTAATTAGACAAAAATATGTGTAGTGTACACGACCTTAAACCCAAACAAATACTTATGCAATTGTATATTTATAAAAAAAATTGAGCTCGGATCTATGATAATCAGTGGGTAACTACAACTACAATCAAAGATGCTGCGTAGTACAGTCAGCATTAAAAGTATCTTCCTACACGAAGGCCGCGAAAATATGTGACACGCTCTTACTCGTATTTGTAGAGCCGAGCGTGTCACATATTTTTGCGGCCTTCGTCTAGGAAGATGATATTGATGCTGACTGTACTACGCAGCATCTTTGATTGTAGTTGTAGTTACCCACTGATTATCATAGATCCGAATAGATTACAGTTCTTCCTTGTTGTTTAACCAGTGATTTAGTAATTGCACTGCATAATTAGCTAAGGTAAGGATAATACAAAGTAGGGTAAATGTACAATTGTGTAACTCAATGTCATTCGGTTACACAAAATAGCAGGTGGCCCCGGGTTCACAAAATCCGTTTAAAACTATAGAAAACACTGTCTGTATAAAACTGTTAAAATAAATAAAAGTGCTAAGCAAATTTTGAATTTATAATTACTAGATTGGTAACCTTTTAAAATTGGACGAGACTTTACAGGTTTAATTCTAATAAATATTATCAGAAGGTCTAAGTATTCGGCTTGTTTAACATTTCCAAGCACTCTCTGGACATTTCTGAAAAAAAAGAGAATTAATGTTAATTAAGAAGGAAGTATCGGTATCGGAGTATCGGACTCCTTAAAAAAAATTCAGAATTTTATCGTTAGGTCATCGAGTAGCACTCTTGAGCTTTTTAGGGTAGATCGAGGCTAATTTTTAAAGTGTTATATGTGCCAGTGCAAGTAAAGGCATCGTAGGTCATGTAAGAGAAGTCAATATATTTACAGTCGCAACTTCTTGTTAACGCAGTACGCAGTCAGCCACTCAGCAACAGCAATAGTCAGCAACCACCCACAGTTGGCCTCTGATCATTTCCACAGATGAATCCTATGCCTCATTGCTGAGTGTTTAAAAATCAGGAGACCTAACTTCTTACCTTTAACATGGCGATACCAGTGCAAGTAAAGAATTTTGGCCTGTAGGTATTTTGGACAAGACATGTAGGCCTTGTAAGAATAGTCAAGATACTGTCTCAACTCTTTGTCAACACAGTCAGCTATAGCCCGATCTACTGCTTACGACCAGTCGCTGTTAACCTCTAACTTTTTCTTCACATGGGTTGTTTAGAGTGTTATTAAAAATCAGGTGACCTAACTTCTTACCTTTAACATGGCGATGCCAGTACAAGTGAAGACATCATAGGCCTTGCAAGAATAGTCCAGGTACTGTCTCAACTCCTTGTCAACACAGTCAGCTATAGCCCGATCTACTGCTTGCGACCAGCTGCTGTTGGCCTCTGACCATTTCTTCAGATGAGCTCGATAGGCCTCTTTGTTGAGAGTGTTTTTATCTACTAGGAATCCTGACTTTTCAAACACGCATTGAACGTCGTTGCACTAGAAAAATGAGGTTTATTTTATTATAATTACTATAATTGTTCAGAGGACAATACATGAATCATCCAGCGGTCATGTTTATATCAAGTACGAATTAAAAAGATAAAACTTAATGCTTTTGTAGATAAGTTAATTATGATTAATTTGCTTGTTGTTGTTAGCAGAAGATGCTCGCATTATTTTTGTAACGGGTGTCGTCTATAATTAGCAGTCTGAGGTTACGTTTTTGGTCTTAAATCAGGTACAAATCAGAGTATAAGCGAGAGGGACGGGAGAAATAAATAAAACCACCTACAACATTACTTTGGCCCTATAGTCTCCGCAGAATTAAGTGGCGACTGAGTTCATAACGCTGTCTCCTTCTCTTTTGCTGTGGCGCTGCAAGTATGAAAGAGAAGTTTTATGACCTCGCCATTTAATTCTGCGGATACTATAGTGAAAAGAGTAGTCAGCTCATTGAAAATGGGGCACTAGTCCTATAAAATGCACGGCAGTAGAGCCCTTTTTGCTAAGCCAATTTGAGTACCCCCTTACACTAGAGTGACAATGAATTACTCACAGGTCCAGGTAGTTTAGGATTCGAGCATTCTGCTAAATGCTTAGAGTCTCCTAACTCCGGGATGTCACAGCAGGCTGACAAAGGTTTCTGAAAACATAATTATATCCGTAACAGCATTCAAAAGAAAAAAAATTAAAAATGTTAGAGTAGAATTTAGAATGACAGAATACTCGACACTGTCGCGTCGCAGTACATGATATCTTCAAAGTTATTCATAGGTGACAGGGTGACAACTTGTGGGCATTGGCGTGTCGAGCACAAACATCGCTGTTTACATTAAAAATTATAATTATTAAATTAATTTTAGGAGTAGGGTCTGCCCACGCGGAAATACTACAAGTTGAGAATGAAAGTTGTCGAGACTTTGCCGATATCAAAGTGTCAGGCGTCCAAACTTTTAATATTTAGTTCTAGCTTGCGAACATAGCGTCGATTGAGTCCGACCGCTAACTCGTTGCAAAAGTAGTTTGTTCTGACTATACTATTTAGCATTCAATGGTCGACCGTCTTAACACATCATTGTCAACTTATTACAGACGTATAATGACAATCCATTTCCTTTCCTCTATATTTTATGGTCATCAATAATAATAAAACCACAAGTACGTACCAATGTGGCTCCCTTCCGTCTTTATTCCATCAGGAGGTCAGCATTTACGACCTGAAATTACGTATTTAAGTTTGAATAATTATACACACACGGAAAAAAAAGCTTCCGGGATATTCTCAATCTAAGACATTATTAAGTATATTATATTGAAAATATTTCCTCGTGACTAGCATTTATTTCCTTTAACGAAAATAATTAAAGTTTTAAATATTACGAAGCGAATATATTATTATTCTTACAGATTTTCTAGTTTTCTTTTACCTAAGGTAATAATTGTTTGATTAAAGTACAATCTCTCTTATTTACTCAATGTACTCTTGAAACAATACATTTTTGTATTTCTATTTTAAGAAAAAGTGGTTTTATTAAGCGAAGAATCATATTTTTGGTGAAGGTAATAAATACTTGTCACGAGAAAATATTTTCAAGAAAATAATAATGTCTTGGATTGAGAATATCCCGGAAGCTTTTTTTTCCGTGCAGAAGGAGTTACCTTCAGTCTTTGAAATTTATATCGTACGGTCAGAGGTCAATGATTATGGTCGCTATATGCAGCACTGGTCAAACCTACACCGTTCCCTAGTGCCGTATGAATTATAGTTAAGTAATTAATGTATAGCTAACATAGTGTTAAGTATCTACTTGCTTGTTGACTAACCTATTTTATGGATTTTGGTCCGAAATAAACGTTTTTTATTTTATTTTTTTATTTTTTTTAAATGGTCACATTTTAATTTAAGACATAGCTATTCCAAACACATTCAAATTTTTTGTTACTGATGCATAAGGATCGTGTGTACGATATAACACACAAGATCGATAAAATAAGGGATAGAGTAAGAACACCACAACTTCATATTGACTTTTCAATGTCAAATTGTGGAACTATCTTTACTTTAATGCCGTATTTTTTTTATATAAATACGACGTTTATGCTGACTCGTCCACATATTGCGCTTGGGAAGCCGGTGCACGGTTGACTTGCTCTAACTCTAAGTCATTATTCAGCAATTTAATTTTAATTAGAATATAAAACAAAAGTTTCGTTGCAGTATCAATTTATGACAGAAATGATGTAAAAATGCGCGCGCGCGATTAAAATCGCGATTACGCTAAAATTTACTAAAAAAACACACAAACCGAACAAAATAAAAACAACACGAATATTTTAAACATATTTGCACACTTTGCACTGCAGTTGGTGATTAACTGACTGGAGAAACTTATCAAGCCATAACGACGAGTCTATTTTATAAACAAGACTATCTACAGTCAAAGGTGAATTCTTGGAAAAGATGTGTTGTGACATTTTATATTAACGGGAATCTTGAACTGCGTATGAGCATAATGTAAGGAAAATAACACGACAATTTATTTAAAAAAAAACAAAGATACAAGCAAAAAATAAAAATATTGAAATAACTACAACAACCATACGCTTTTAAAACACTTTCCAATAACACTGCATACAAGAAAACGATATCTATTAGTTAAAGCAATGGCGCTTAGTTATATTATAGTGACCGAGAGGCAACCGGATGGCTCGCGGTATTTAAGCTTCCTACGTGTTGTGGAACAGCCCTGTGCTATCTTATTTGACGTGGCTATTTTGACGTTTCGCATATATTTGACGTTACCCTCCCCCGCAAAAAACGGCAGACTTTTTCCGATAGAAATGAGAGCGCGTGCCGCATCCGGTTGGTTTAATAATCAAACCTTCACGTCATTTGAAACACTAAGGCATTATTAAGTCCACTTATTGTATTCGCCGGGCGTTTTTTTAGGTAAAGTAAGTAAATAAAAGTAGGTACGTAACTGTATCGCAGCAGGATCTTTAACTTTAGGTTTCTTGGTACAAAAAATAATTACGCCACTTAAACAAATGTAAAAGCACTTTCCTGATTTAATAAAACTAAGTTGTTTCGTTAACTTCCGTCCTTTTTTCCTCCTAAGTTAGTCTCAAGAGAGATCCGACATTTCTTCGCCAAATTCTAATAATGAGTCGCAGTTTCTTCGGGGATCGAAAGTGTATTAAAACCGCAGGTGAAATTTGTGAAACAGTTACAATTTCTTATTTACATAATTAAATATACAGAGGCACTACAGTACAAATATTAAACTAAGTTAATAACTAGCTCAAATCTAAACTAGGCCCTTGCGGCATTGTACTAAGGATGCTGGCGGCATTTCCTCGTTGTATCGCAATGCTGATACGTTGTGCGAGGAAACCGCAAGCAATCATAGATTATTAAATAAGTATTTTTTGTACGCATTACATTCTTAGGTCAACAGAACAAGTCGACACAGTAGTGAAGCCCAGTAATGTATGTATTTATGTTTTTTTTGGGTTCCGTACCTGAAGGGTAAAAACGGGACCCTGTTACCACTCCGCTGTCCATCTGTCCGTCTGTCACCAGGCTGTATCTCATCAACCGTGATAGATAGACAGTTGAAATTTTCACAGATGATGTATTTCTGTTACCGCTATAACAACAAATACCAAAAATCAGAATAAAATAAATATTTAAGGGGGCTCCTGTATAACGGACATGGTTTTTTTTGTGCCGTTGTTGTCTGTCACCAGGCTGTATTCACGAACCGTGACAGTTGTACAGCTGAAAATTTCACAGATGATGTATTTCTGTTATCGCTATATTAACAAATACTAAAAACCAGAACAAAAAAATAAGGGGCTCCCATACAACTGACATGATTTTCTTGCCGTTTTTTAAAGATAATGTACAGAGCCCTTCGTGCGCGAGTCCGGCTTGCACGCCGGTTTTTAATTTATAGTTAAAACTCCTAATTTATTTAAAACAGGTTTAAAATAGCGTTTTTCAGCAACGACGCCAAAGTAAAAGCCTTTCGGGCTGTCTGCTTTAATTTGTCTCCACCAAAGAAAACATTTACATAAAATTGCTCTCCATTATTCCGCTGGGGGTTAAAATACATTTTCCTTGTAAATACTAGTTGTTTTACATAAACAAGACAAATGCTGTTAATAACAGGTTTAACGAAAATAAATATCTTCTTGGTAGGTACCTTAGCGTCCTTAACTGAAAACCCTATATAAAAAAAAACTAGCAGTGTCATCCAGCGAGTTAAAAACTACCTTGTATCAAGTAGTTTGAGTAAATTCGGCGTAAGTTTCTGTCGACAGTCGGGTAAAAATATGGTAAAAAGATACAAAACTAAAACATTCTTTAATTAGGCACGCACTTATGTAAATAGTTAAATAGACACCGTTGCGTTTGTATTGGTTATTTTAAAGGTATATAATGACTAATGACTTATAATATATTTTTTAGAGTTCGTCTACACATCGGGTAATATCCAACAGGCTGCATACATTTATTTCATTTATAGAAAGAGACGTAGTGCACTGCTTTACGTTCTACAAGCGTAATAAAATGTTATTATTATAGAGCATACTGGGATTGTTTCAGCAACATTTGATCAGCATACAAACCTGTATTATTATATGTTAAGTCTGAGAAAATGTATCTTAGACTCTTTTAGTGCCTTTACAATTTGAACGTGATTCGTGGAATAGTCACGTTTGCTCTAAAAATTGTGTCACTTTTTTAGAAAAGGTACCTTTGGTGCCGCTTACGTTGTACGCTGTACAGAAGTCAACATCGTATTGTAGCAAAACAAGTATTTTCAAATTCTATGCTCTAATATAATATCCGTACATGGCGGGAAGAAGTTGTCAAGTTGCGGCGAATAGTTGAAGAAATTTGAAGTTAAGAAAAAAATCATAAGGTTCAAATTTCTTCAATTTGATATCTCGAGTTATCAACTTCTTCCCTCCTTGTACGGATATGATCATGCGTAGTTATAAATCTGTATGATTTCATGTAGGGGCTGTCCATAAATGACGTCATCGATTTTTGACGATTTTTGACCCCCCCTAAAATCATCCAAAGATTATGCTTCGAATGGCCCCGTTTCCTCCTACGTTATGCTACCATCATCCGATGTCTAGTCCCCCCCCCCCCCCGCTATTTTGAAATGACGTAATTTAAAAAATAGCCCCTTAGCATAAGCTTTAATTTTATAACAGGTAAGTACGTACTGTGTATTACCCAGATTTTCAAAAACGATATATATGTAAAAGCCATGTTTAAAAACATAGAATTATTAAGGAACCTTCAAAACAGACTGGCTCATACTTTTACACTTTAATTTGGAAAGTCCTAAATGAAAGCAATCACAAATCCTGGTGCTTTCATACAAATGCTCCCTTAATATAAGCACATTAAATCATGATCATTAAGGTTTCTTACATCACATGCGTAAACAAATGACTCAGCAGTGAACCATCAATGGGAATAAGCAAGTAAGTAGGTATTCACATGATTTGTGCGTCTCATTTGCTTCGATTTCTCTACTATCTGGTTTACGGCACATAAACTCTAACGATGTGCCTCAAGTTTGAAGCGGCACTTTTTTCTCTCGATTTTTCTCTTTTTTTTCTCTCTATTTCTCTTTGTTTTGGCTGTGTAATGAGCCATATCAGGTTTCTGAGGCTACAGTATGGAGTTCTCCAAAAAAGGATTCTACTAGTTTTTAAAGTTTTAGTTCAGTAGGTATCCTTGAAGTTGCGGTTTTTCATCACGCGGGATGTAATGCTTTTTGCCAAGTTTTCTACTTAATCCGGCCTTTGTATCTTCGTTAACTGTGTGTAAGTTTTGTTTTAAAATATCCCGTATGTTCAGTTATATATTTCCATGGGCTATTATAACAGTGTAAGATGAATAAATGTGACATTATGTATTTTGTTAGGTAAAGGTAAGTATAAGCATGGTGACCGGTTCTTATGTTCGAGCGATGTAAGCCTAGGCCCCAAGTAGAAATGCAGCTGTTAGAGAATACCTTGTGGCGCAAAGTCCGCCTTTTTTGCTTGAACGCATTATTTTAGTAATAGAGATTAGTTAAATGAATGAAAAAATACATTAGTACGCATATTTACTTCAGTATAGACCCATCCGACATCCGATATCATGTAGGATAATGTGAAAACGCTCTAAAGACCGACACCAAATGGTTAGCAAAATAATATCACAGGTACAGGGTGTAACAAAAATGCTAGTGATCCATAGGGCATTATTGGTATCGTATTCTACTTAACTATCAAAAACTAAGAAAAAGCCCGGACGACGTGACCATACGATTTATTAATCCAAGATTTTTGTTTCCAATGGTACACGGTTTTTTTTTACTAGAAACAAGTAAAAAATAGTCATTCCTAAGACAAGTAAACGTTTACTAAATACAAGTAAACCTTTTCCTTGTTTTTAGTAAAGTGTACTTGTTTTTAGTAAACTTTTACTTGTTTTTAGTAAATGTTTCCTTGTTTTTAGTAAACGTTTCATTGTTTTTAGTAAACGTTTTAGTGTCCTGGGAATTACAATTTTTTTACTTGGTTCTCTAGTAAAAAAAAATCCTCCGTGTAGTGTTTTCCGCTCATATCCTGTCGCGTGCGACGCCCTGTCGCCATAAATAGCCGACACTTGTCGCCGCGACATAAACGCTGAGTAAACGCCGACAAGCACCTTATTGACTAAATGGCTAAACTCCTAATTGGACTGTGACCTAGAACCTAACGCGAAACTTAAGATTAGAGCTAAGATTAGTATATAAAATGCTAGCAGTTATACATTGTAACTAGCTTTAAAACGGGGTTGTTGATTGCCAATTATTTGACATTAACTTATGAATAAACGCCTGTTAATTAATTAATTTATAAATAAATAATTTAATTCGTCATTTTTACATTTTGTGTTTGTTGAAAAAAACTACGTTTAATAGAATAAGGGATATGGGAACTACAGAGAACCTGACACAAAAAATATTGACGTAGCATTTTATTGAAATCACTTAAAGCAATTTATCCATGCCAATATACGTCGTATGCTTAATATCTTTTATTAAGCTAACTAATCTGGGGGCACAGTGGATATTCTATGACTTGTTAAGTTAATTACTTAGTAAAATACTAATATAGCGTCGGGTTGGGTAAATGATTCCTAAAAAGATTGCGTAGAAATATATTTTTTACAAAATTTTGGTAGCTTGATCTTTTGCATTTGACATTATTAGTATATTGTCTACATATATTATAAAAATCGTGAGATGCAAACAACTGCCAGACGCCAGTTTTAAGTTTTAGGAATTGGACTAAGTAGACAGGACGAGTAGGAGTAACGAATTTGACTATAAATTTAGGTCACTTTTGAACCAGTCTGCCGGGCAATTCCGGCCATGAACCTAAATACAAATTACTATTTCTTGCCACAAGTTTCATCTTAATATCAAATGCCTTAGGTAAATAGCATCTATTTTTTTAAACGGAAGTGGTACTTTTTGGTGCTTTCGGCCAATTCTAATTATTTTACAATTTTTTCGGAACTCAGCATCACTTTTATGAACATGTGCCATAGGCCTCATCTTTGTATCGCGTAAATTAGCAGATCTTACGGGCCCTGCCCGTACTACAAGGGTTAAGGCAACAACAGACTTTTCAAATAAGATAAGATGTTTTGTATGTACGATATTGTTCAGCACGAGAAAATAGACACGTTTTTACTCCGAGTAGACGATCCATTTCGTCCGTCTCAATTTCACTGTTATAACCATTAAGAACACGTTTACCACTCTTGGCAGAATATTTTGAGTGAATAGGTAGTATTTTGCAGAGCAAGTTGGTTCTTAGTTAGGGTTAAAATTCAAGGGTCAGAATTACAGAACCAGGCTGAGGCAGGGTACAGTACCTAGTTAATATCAGACCCTTGAGTTTTATGACCTCAATAATGTGTTTCGTTATATACAATGCTATTTGTAAAGCAAATACTAACTTTCGCCCGCAATTTCACACGAACCTAAACAAAATATAATGGCATTTTTTTTATTAAGTACAGTAAAAATTAAATAAGTACTCTTCTTTTTTATTATCTTAAATACAAAGGTCTTCTGTGATAAAAAAAAAATTATCCTATGTCATTCCCCGCAAACTTTATATATACAGGTACTTACTCAAAATATACATAATTTCATCTAATTCAGTCAGACGGACACACAGACCTCCAAAGTTACTGTCGCAATTTGTAATTGAAAATTTAGCACGGAAGTTGAGATAATACTTACTAAAAACTTAAATTTAAATTGATACTGTCTAGAGTTTGTCCGGAAAAAGAAGTATCGTAACCATGACACTTCTCTTTCCGGACCGAATTAAATAACTTTTATGTCACACCTGGCCATAAAGTAGCTTTTTACGCACGCTGCGCGTAGTGAAAAAGACGCTTTCTGGCCAAGTGTAGACATAAAATGATGTACACAACACGGGAGATAATAAAGAAAGCCCTAGTTGTGTAATGTACTATAAATGATTCATTTATTAATTTGAGCTTAAAAGGTCTTCTTAATTAGTTATCTGCTTTGCTGTGTAGATAGAGACAATTGGATTGACATTATGGAAAGATATATTGCAACTATGTACACACTTAATAGTTTATGTGTTGTAATAAAATGTATACCGAGCAATCACTTTGGATAGTCGTAGATTTAACAGCCGTGTACTTGTGTTACGCACATGCATTTAATTAATAGTATACTTCATACATAATATCATAACAATCTACTTCATTCTACTATGTTGTGTTTGATATAAGGTGTAACAAAAATACTGGTGATCCTTTTAAGGGCATAATTGGTATGATTCTAATTACTATAAAGTAAGAAAAAACTATTCTCACGAAAAAATTATCGGTTTTGCATAGAAGGTTGGTCAGGACGACATGTCCAATACAAAAAAAATGTCGTCAAAAAACAATTCTCCTACTTTTTCTTACTCGCAGTACGATACCAAATATGCCCTTAAACGAATCACCAGTGTTTTTTTACAGCCTGTATATTAGCAGTAGTACAAGTTGTACTATGGTGCTAGTTGACAATTTACACATTTTATTTACGTAGAAAAACACAGGAACTCACACAAATAAATACCAGGGGGGTGATTTTTGAAATACGAGCACTCGAAAGTGACATTTAAAACTCTGAATAAAACGATGAAATTATGTTTTAAAAATAAAAGCTATAGAAACTTAAAATAATGATTATTTAAACTATTTATTCCATGCGAAAAAATTGGCTACAAACTTTTGTGTGCGATTATTTTCGAGCTTGAATTTTTTGAATTCGATCGTCCGGCTGTCAAAAATCGGCCCTCAGGATTCGAACCCGAGACCTCCAGTTTTGTAGGCACAATCACTAGGCTACATGGGTTTTTTGGATTTAGTTAATAGGTTATTTCCCTGTAAAGTGATTTTGGTGGTAGTTAGTGTTGAGTCATGATACCTATAGCTATGTACGCTAAAAATACGTTTACACTTATGCACCTTACTCCTTTATAATAAGGTTCAAAAATGTATATATATCTTTGGCGTCGACTGTACATAGTTTTATCGCCTAGTGACACGATATCGCGCAATCTCACGCTTTATTACTTTACGCTAATAAGCTATCTAGAATATGCATCCTGCGATATATGTAGACTAATTATAATGTGTCAGTTTAATACTAAAAGTAGCTCATAGGTTTTTAGGGTTCCGTAGCCAAAATGGCAAAAACGGAACCCTTATAGTTTCGCCATGTCCGTCCGTCCGTCCGTCCGCGGTCTAGCTCAGTGACCGTTAGCACTAGAAAGCTGAAATTTGGTTTGAATGTGTGCATTAACCAAGCCGACAAAACGGTAGAATAAAAACGCGAAAAATACATTTTGTTAGGGTACCTCCCGTACACGTGAAGTGGGGGGCGAATTTTTCGGCCAAGCCAAGCATTTTTTTTAAATAGCACGACGGTGACAAAGAAGCATACAGCTTGCCTAGAGGTAAGTGATCATCGTAGACAGAGGTTGCGCGTGGCCATCGCGTGGCCGACCTTCTAAAAACTTTTTCACTCTTTTTAAGAACTCAATCCCATATTTTGTAGTTCTTCGAGAAAACCTCTTCTGCTTCATGTCTAAGCAGAAGAGGTTTTCTCTGTAAATAAAACCGGCCAAGTGCGAGTCAGACTCGCGCGTGAAGGGTTCCGTACCATTATTTATAAAAAACCAGCCGTAGTAGCTATAGCTACTATCGAATAAATTATTATCGCAAGGTCGTATCTGCCTAAGTGCGTAGTTTTTTGGAGATAACTCAAAAACACCTAAACCGATGATGTTCAAAATAATTTTCGTTGAAAGAATATTTAAAGGTGTAAAACATGTATAGAGTGCCTTCCCTAAATTTTTTTTTTGCATTTTCTCTACAAAACTAAGTACCGGCACACACAATACACTTTATGCAAAAAATTGATAATGATCCGTCTTATAGTTCCGAGTAAAATGGCTGTGACATATGGACGGACAGACAGACAGACATGACGAATCTATAAGGGTTCCGTGTTTTGCCATTTGGCTACGGAACCCTAAAAAGTATCTCTGCAATTACCAGATTTATCCTACGCTTACCGACCTGTGATTTCGAACGTATACTTTGCGTAGATTGCACAAAACAGTCTGTTAATAATGTCTACGTCATCGTTAAAAGATAAACTTGTATGGAAAATTTGTCCGTTTTCTATGAGATGACAGCTGCGCCTCAATATATAAAACTACTAGCCCTACTTCCTAAAATGTCAACGTATCTCGGGATATCTGAACTAGTTTTTTATTATAATTAAATTAAATAGCAATGTTCTAGCAAATTGCAATGGTCTCAAAACTAGATAGGCACTAGGCTGATTATCTGTCAAAAGCAGAGTTATGTTATGAAACTACGCGTGCCCAGCACATTTTGTCTGTCTGATTCAGATCCAGTAATATGTCGATAGGTACAGTCGCCATCAGATATATCGGAACGGCCGTGGTGGTCACAAATATCTGAACAACGCCTCTATTGTCTAGGCGATAAAGTGCATATTGTTCAGATATTTCTGAGTACCCTGGCCGCTCCGATATATTTGATGTTGACTGTACTAGTTAATATACTTATATGTATGTGTAAATAGGGGAGCGGACTGTTATTCAGAAAGATTAACTACTGCTCGTTACAGGTAAACTAGTATAAGTATGATTTAAATTTAATATAATCGTTAAGGAGCCAAAGATCAAATTGTACTGGCAACAATCAGTCGTGAAACTATTTGTTATGAATCGATTAATTTGTTGCATATTTTTTTGTTTCATTTGTTTTTTTGTAATCGGCAGGTAATCGTATAAATTATCTTTGACTCGTTTATATTGAATTAGAGATTAAATAATTACGGGGACTGTGCTGTCTGTGTGTGGAAAACTCAATCTAATCCGTACTAATATTATAAATGCGTAAGACTCCGTCCGCAAGAGTCCGTCTGCCGATCTGTCTGCCTACCTCTTCACGCTAAACCCCTGAACCGATTAAAATAAAATTTGGTATGAAGATAGTTTGAGTCCAAGAGAAGTGAATATATTATGATAGTTTTCATCTCAGAACTTATCCCTTAAAGGGTTAAAAGAAGGTGTGTAATATGTAAGGGGGTGTAGTTATCGCACCCACGTGCTTTCGAGTTGTAAGTTCTGCCATCTAGTGGACTAACTTTGAAACTTATGCGTGACATTCGCGCCACGCAGCTCTGTGCTGCCCTCTACAGCTTACGCTCACTATTATTGACTAAGCGTGTTTGTCATAAAAATGGTACTATATTTTCTTATTAATTCGGAAAACAAGTACTTACCGGATATAAACTGAGTGTGACTTTATAGCACGTACGTACAGTCAACGGCAATAGTATCTTCCTACACGAAGGCCGCAAAAATATGAACACGCTCCTATGGCCCTACAAATAAGAGCGTGTCACATATTTTTGCGGCCTTCGTGTAGGAAGATACTATTGCCGGTGACTGTACACGATTCCATAACCAGAACGATTTGCATTCTAACACTACTACATGTTAAATTATTGAAAAAGGCGAACTAAACTATGCATTTGTTTGACACTTAGATCATTTTAAAATTGAACAATAGAATGGTATTGTAATGTCCGCCATATCGTTTATTGGTAAGTCGCAACGACTTGATGGCCGATAAACGAGGCGCCGCACTATTACAAAGTACTTAAATGTTTAATGTTGCACTGAAAACCGAACGGTTGGAACCTTGTCACAGTAGCAATCTAGTGGTGTGATTAATATTTAATTGGTAAGTGCAACGAACAGCCAATGACCTGCCTCAGACGTAACGATATATTTGCTAAATATCGAATGAGTACATGTGTAAAATGTCATTAATTAGGGACTTCCTTCCGATATAAAATTTGTCGATAACAGTTTCAAAGTGATAGTTAAGGGGCTACTTTGAAAAATTATAAGTTTTTTCAAACGCTCTAGTGAATAAACGGGAAAAGGGACTGAATCTATTTTCAGATATATATTATTAGACTATATACTCTTGTTTTTGGCACAAGCCGAAACACGATTGCCGAAAGTTGCCTCGATAGAAAAAAAATCCGAAGTTGGGTCCTTTTTCCCCTTATTTTTCTTAGCTTACGTTAACTATAAAAGATTAAGCAATATAACTAAGTAAAAAATATGGTGTTCTGGTTTATCTAAAAAGTCACAGAAGCAAAATTGGACAAAACTTTATAGATTCGCTTATTTATCGTAGTTTGGTCAAAAAGTCTGATCCTTAAGAGCGCTGCATCTCTTTCTTTCGTGCACGGGAGCCATAAACGTGTCTCTCACGGATGGGCGTGGCTTGTCCGAATCGAGGAACGGCCTTAAGAGTCGCCAGGACGCTCGCGTTTCCATACAAACGTAGTTTAGCTCTCATTTTAAAACGACATACTTTAGAACCACGATTGTATGGGGACGCGAGTTCACGCGAGCGTCCTCGCGACTCTTAAAGGTAAAGCATAATATATGTTAACCTGATGAAGTTATGTAATGGTAATATATTACATTTTAGCATATATTAGATAGGTACGTTAAAATTTAAAGAAAAAAGATTTTTAACAAACATTTATGACTGTTGTCATAAGCGATTTATAAGAACTTTACTATTGATAAATTAATATCATTGGGAAGTATATTTTTTTCTTGCCACTAAAACTTCTATGGCTGGTAATAATAAGACAGGTAAAAAAAAAATTGCTATTAGTAAAACACGCCGCAATCCTTGACGTGAAGGTAACATTTTCATGCCTAGGTCTGAAATGTTTATATGGGTTCCCAGTCCCCTTGAGTTGAGTAACAGAAAGTTCAGTATTATAAGTAACGTAACTACAATATTTCATTGCATGTATGAGAAAATATATTTTATCTACATCCATAGCCTAATATGTCTATTTTATGGTCAGGATCGATGAGCAAACGCCCTATATTTAGATATGAGTCTGTGGCTGCATCTTAATGTTTACATTTTAGTATCGGTAACCGATACCTTAATTACGTTCAAATTTCGAACGTCTTCTTAAAGTAAAAATTAGTAGTTAGAACAAATGTGTTATCTGTAACGATGTTATTATTATCAAATAATAAGCAAAAAATCGATATCATTATGAAAATCCGGGTGCGGGCATGCGCCGCCCGACCACCGACACAATCGACTTGGTCATGGCGATGGCGTGCAATCATCATTTCGGGTTTATAATATGTATGTAGATAAAGCAGTGTATGCAACTGTACGTAATTAGGCCTTAAAACACTCGTTTGATCTTATTATGAAACTCACTTCGTTCGTTTCATAAAACCACACTCGTGTTTTAAGGACCCCTATTACGTAACAGTTACATAAACTCCTATTTCACCAATGCTACAAAAACCTGAATTGTAGAACTCCTTTATTACAGTCATGATAGTACAGTCAGCGCAATCAGTGAGACAGAAAACTTGTGAAAGCTCATTAAGGATGTCCAGACCAACAAAAATAAACCCTGAAAATACTTCCAAACTATCGGATGCGTAGAGGGTAGAGTAAACACTAGCTTTTCCTCTCTTAAAATTCGACCGTGAACTTAGAAATGTTGTGATTGATGAATGAGCGCTTCGTCTCATTTAACCAGAATAAGTATGACCTTGAGACCTATTGCAGCAGTTCGGGTGTATAAGAGCATTATATATATGTTTTGAAAAAATCATTTGCCTCCTTTTTCAACCGACTTCAAGATTTCGAAGGAGGTTCTCAATTCGTCGAAATATTTATTTGTTTTTGTAATGTTTTTATGTATGTTACACCGATTATTCGGAAACGGCTGGGCCGATTTGGAAAATTATTTTTTTGTTTGAAAAAGTACTTGCCAGTTGGTCCCAATGTCATCGGTCAGAATCTGATGATGGGATCCTGGAGAAACGGACTGAACTCTTCAATTATTATAGGCACACCTATAGGGTATTCATGTATTTTTTTACAGTAGCTCGGCATTTACTTTTAGAAATATCGACTCTAAGGTAGAATTCATAAATCCGCGGACTGATTTGACAGCTCTTTTCATACATTTGACAATCGCTTTGTATGCCAGGAGCTGTCAAATCAGTCCGTGGAATTGTGGATTTTACCTTAAGGGAAGTCGGTTCTTTTTTGTTTAAAATTTTGTCAGTTTATTCAAGCGACGATATGTCAACGGTGATTTTGAATGCGTTAATTAATTAATCCAGTATAATTGCTGTTTATCGAAACTTTCTTTTCTTCCTTCGAGATAAAAAGTACTGGTTTTGTCTTCGGCTGATGAATACCGATATCACAGATCGTAAGAGATAACTAGTAAAGTAGTACTAAACTTGAATATGAATAAGTAAAGTGAGTTCTCGATGAGAACCGTTGATAAGCAGACCGAGGAATCGATGGGGCAAAATTTTATGACAGGTAGGGAATTCCGATATCGATTAACTCAATTATCGATGCTTTTTCCATATACTAGTGATCGCCCCCAGCATTGTCTATTTTTTTTTGTTGAGTATTGTTCTGAAGACGAGAATAATGTTCTAACAAAGCATTTTTTTAATAATCGCTAGGTAATAAATAACATCGTACTCTGAAATAGTTAATATTATGTCTTTATTTCCCTTTTTATATAATTAGATAAAGATAACTTACCCTTATTATTTTGTTTAAATTATAATTTTTTATAAAATCATATATTGACATTATTGAAAAACAAAACTTGGAGTGGTCACAAGTACCTATACGGAAAAAACATCGATAATTGAGTTTATCGATATGGGAAATCCATACCTGTCAAAAAATTTTGCCCCATCGATTCCTAGGTCTGTTGATAAGTTTTCTTTTCCTAGCAATACACTTTATTGCACACCTCGATACATGAATTTTGACAGAAAAAGTTACAAAAATTTAAGCAATACATGATTATTAAAATAAAGGATTTCAATTTATTATGCTTTTCAAAAATGTTAGTGAAGGTATTATGCTTTTCAAAAGTGTGGGTCAGAGGTGTAGGGTTACAACCGGTGGTAGTTTCTTCTTTCTCTCTGACGTTCTCGCAAGTGCATTGTAATGTGCCTAAATTGAAGAATAAATATCTTTTATCTTTTTTTATCTGTGCTTGAAATTTCGAGTATTATCAATTGAACGGCACCCAAATGGGGTTGGCCGGTCGAAAGTATTTACAGATGGCGCCAGCATAGCTGGTACCTGTCAGTCCTACAAATAGTGTCAAAATCTTTTTTTTTTTTTAATTTTTTTGGCCTAGATGGGCTAGCCTTTAAGCAAAATCCCATACAACAATACTAGTGAAAAGTAACCAGCTATACTGGCGCCATCTGGTCAAACCGTTGATAGTTGCCAACCCCATTGAACTATAGGTATTTATTTTAACCGGGCTACTATAGGTAAACGTGAACACGATTAAAGCGAGTTCTCAGTGAGTACCGTTGATAACGCCTAGTTTTTCTCTTCCCAACAATAGCGGAGACGACGAGCAAACAAAGGCTGATTGGACTGGAATGGCTGAGACGGCGCCCACGCTGGGGATGTGGCTGGGAATCGAACCTGTTGACCCGGTTATGATCATGGTTATTCTTGCTAGCCTAATATGGTCGGATTTTTAACGCCTGTCACCATAGCTGTCACGTTCTAACAAGTATGTAAGTGAAAGTGACGCATAACGCGACAGGCCATAAAATGACAACCATGGATGGCCTTCTGGTAAAATGCATACCAAAAGAGGCTGTTAATTATTGGGCATTAGCATGTCGAGTACCTTACTTAAAACTAAATCTCCACCACAAATAAGTGGCACATTGTTCCGTTAGTATTGAGAAAGTAACATTATAGGTTTTAAGTGCCTATGACTTTCGATTAAGAAAGAGTATTTTCATGCATTTCACGCTGGCGTAGCGGGAATTATAGTAAATGCATATTCATAAGGAGTTAGTTTTTGCTACCTAATTTGTCAAGTGTGATCCATTTAAATCACACTTACACAGCAATGCTCACTTTCCAAATCAAATACAATGTAATAACATAAGTACCATTACATATACTACATATATATATATACATAAAATGTAAGTGAAGATTGCTAACGCGAGTCATAATAAGCCCTCAGTTTTTCAATCGGGATTCTATGACGCTCTTACTAATGTAACTGTAAAAAAAGCTCCGACGAATGAGTAAATTTAAACTCAGATATATCTGATTGGAATGAAGATACATAAGTAGTTCTTTACTTTACCCTTCTGAAAGAAGCAAATATTTCATCTTTGTAAATTTCAATGTCAATAGTAATTTACCCAAATGGTAAACCTAGTTATTATACTTTGGTAGCTATTTGCTTTTTGAATATTAAGTAGCATTATTACTTATTAGTTATTACAGTGAAACAATTCGATAGCAAACATTTTCAGCATAATTTATAATAGGTAATTTATATTCTTCTATGAGTGAAGTTGTAACTGAGAATCATAAATACACTCGAGAGTAAAAATTTCGGGTCAGTAACATAAACTCTAATAGCTTTAAATTTTAATATCTTTTGAAATATTCAAGAAAATGCTAGTGACCCGAAACTTTTGCTCTCCAGTGTAAGAATAAAGGTACATTAGGTACCTAAATCCTAGTTTTTTTTTGTGCAAAAAATCTACCTGTTTGTCGACAAGAGACCTAATATTTAAAAACGAATTGATTGACACGTGATTTTCAAAATTGGTTTAGGTGTTCCGATTTCATGGAACATAATTAGTAGGTACCTAAGCGTAACATACAATACACACACACACACACACACACACACACACACTCACACACACACACACACATATATAAAGTCGATACCTCCAAGTGCTCGTCACTGACCCAGTACCTGTCATCTTTAATGTTAAGTCATTTGCAATTAAATTGAGAGCACGGATGCCGCGTATTCCATTTTTAACCGACTTCAATTCCATTGAGGAAGGAGGTTCTGCATTCGGTTTGGTGTTTTTTTTTTTAAATATACAGTCTGTAAATCTAATTACGGGCGAATCTCTTAATGGTGATTAGTATAAGACATAAGAAATGTAATTAGATAACTTTTACTTAGAATTGCAATTAAAATTTAATCCATACAAAATAATTCGGCCCGCAATGTAATGCAAACACACTCGCGTTAAACGCTCGTCGACAGTTACCTTCAATACCATGTTTAAAGTACATTGCTGCTGATAGAATTTTCAAAAATTAATTATTGGGTCGCAGTTAAATGTAACTTAAAAAAATATCTTATATAATGATCGCACTAATGATGAGTTATATATCTGGTTTAATTTACCGCCCGGAGTAGACACACTGTATAAAAAATACATTAAAAGCACAATCTGTCCCCACATAACTCCGAAACCCAACCAATGTTGAAGTTGTATTGGAGTTGCATCGGAAAAAAATTCTAGCAAATTCGGATTTATCTAATTCAGACGTTTAGGTGCTAGCTGTTTTGCAAAGTTCATGCTTTGGAGTTGTATTAAAGTTAGATCGTGTCTAAACGTATTTAAAAGTTAGTATACACGGAAAAAGAAGCTTCCGGGATATTCTCAATCTAAGACATTATAATATTATGTTGAAAATATTTCCTCGTGACAAGCATTTATTTCCTTTAACGAAAATAAATTAAAGTTTTAAATATAACGAAGCGAATATATTCTTACAGATTTTCTACTTTTCTTTTACCTAAGATAATACTTGTTTGATTAAAGCACAATCTCTCTTATTTACATTCATTTTTGTATGTCTATTTTAAGAAAACGTGGTTTTACTAAGCGAAGAATCATATTTTTGGTAAAGGAAATAAATACTTGTCACGTCAAATATTTTCAAGAAAATAATAATGTCTGGGATACGATCTAACTTTAATACAACTTCAATGCATGAACTTTGCAAAACAGCTAGCACCTAAACGTCTCAATAATACGGCCCCAGTTAAGTATTTGGCTCATCTATGCATTGATAAACGTATAACCCATCCTTTTGGTTGTTTCGTAGTCGGGTAAAAAGGTCCTGACAGATTACATTAGAAGCAAGATTAGGGTGAACTTACTAGTCCGATAATGGACGCAACAAATCAACGACAAACAGGCTACAATTTTTCAACGTAACTGCCTACCATGTTTCTAGTAGAAACGAACATTTTTATTTTGAAACTTTTTTCAGCAGTCGTCGACCATGAAGTGTATTAATGAATAAACGGGTAAAGTCACACGTTGCGATAGTAAAAACACGAATTCTCTAAACAGCGCTTACATTAAATCCTTAAACTCCGTACACAGATAACTTCAACAACTAGATAGATCATAAGTACAGTCAACGCCAAAAATATGTACCTATACATTTTTAAAACTTATGACAATTGAGTAAGGTGCTTTCAACTCGAGGTCACAACACATCATCCACATATAGGTGCTCCCGTACTAATTTTGTATAAGAGCGCGACCGCTTATTTCAGTTCAGTTAATGATTTTGATAATTACTCAGATGAATTAAAAATCATCCACAAAAGTCAAGTTACATATGCTGTTCAAGTCGTAGTAATTTACGAATAAAATTGCGCTTATATGTGGTGCTCCCTGTAAAAGCTTAATAATGAGGTGTCTGTGTAGTCTGTAACTGCGTAGTATAAAATCTGTAAACGTATGAAGGGTTTCAAAAATACAGTAGAAACTATAACCTATTTCAGAGTTAATGGTAATACATAGAAAACATCCATAACTCTGGAATATAAACACACAAATAAATGCCCACACCAGGCTTCGAACCCGGGACCTCCGGCTTCATAGGCAGGGTCACTACCGATTAGGCTACCAGGCCGTTGAAGGGTCGCTAAGTCACAACAATTAGTTAAGGGTAACCTATCCATTCATTACCCTTGCTCTTCATTTTTATTTATTTAAAAAAATATACTGTCTGTCTATTAAACTATTTCTATAACTGCGCGTAGCCGATGGGAGTTATCCTAGGACGCTATGAACTTTTGCTACCTCATATACATAATTTGTCGTGAAACTATTTGTTCTGATGATTTTTTTCTTCTTTATTCATGGCGACAATATACCAAACCTTTGCTACGCAATCTTACTCTTACACTTCACGTTGCATAACGTATCATAGTTCTATAGTTTATTGTACCAAATGAAAATATATGTATTTCTAATTACTTAGCTGTTAAAATGAAGAATTAGAGTTCGAGAACACAATCATTAAAACTAAAACAAAATCCAATTACATACGTACAGGCTAAGCAAGTTTATTTACCTAACATTAATTATAAATGCTGATTGTGTTTACAACTTTACCTTCTTAAAGATAAACTTACCACATAAAGTTTCTATTTTCTTAAACAAAATTTAATAGCCATTCGGCAAAAAATGCAACGCAATTATATCTTGACCGCTAATAAACCAAAAACGATTATCACATAATTTTGATACCTCAAATTGAATTGCAAAATGCGTTAGTGCGAACGCCGCCCACTGCGGTGGGCGGCGCCAGGCTCTATATAAAGCTAGGGCGGCTGGAGCACAACACTTGTTGCCTGTCAGACGGTCGGCCGAGGAGCTTCAGTGCTGTCAGGTGAGTCACTTTTTTATTGTGTGCCGATTTTGAAAAAATTGGGAAACGGAAAATTTTTGTGTGAAGTGGTTTTTTTATGCTTAGAGAATTAAATGAAAAAATAATTTTATTAAATGAGTGTTAGTAATTATAAGTGGTTATTATACTAGTACAAAATTGTATTCAAAATAATGGTAATTCATAAATCAGTTTTTATAAAGAAGTTTGAAACAACTGCGTTCAAATTTTCGCGGTGTAAAAGTTCTGACCGCTACGTCAGTGGCAGTGTACCCTTATTTTTTACAAAGCCAAGTTAAATGTAATTAAAAAAGGGTTGCTGTTTAAATTAAAAAGGTAATCCCTTTATACAAATGCAAGTCAAAGGACCACGGCTTTTTGTCTCGTTTTTGAGCTCCTTAAAACTCGTTGACACGAAAAAGTTTTGTGTTGCAAATAAGATTTATTCTTTTTACTTCTGTGGCGTAACAATAAATATCAGTGAGAAGAGAACATTTTTATTATAAAATTATGTTCTTCCGGAATAAAATAACGACAGATATGATATAAAAAGAAATAAATCTTTAACGCACTCTCAACTACTTACGTTACCAATTTTGTAATCATTTCCAACAATTATATTTACTAAAAATTTATTATTTCAGTCATAATGCTAGAAACGAGTAATTATTATTGTACAAACGAGGAAGTGAATACTTTTAATAAGTTTTGAAAACTGAAAACTTGTTTTTCTTCTGAAATCAAACTCAATCTAATTTTCATGCATTTAATTTAGTATTGTTTCACGGAACTAACACGCAGGAACGAATCTGGATATTTCCTACTACTTTTTAGTACGAGTATCTTTATCAAATTTTTACACGTTAGTTTTATTGCGAAAATAAAAATTATATATATATCAAATCCTACATTACAGAAAAAGATCACCCGCCTATAAAAGAATCTTCAATTGCAACGATCAACGTAATTCAGCGCAAAGTTCTCAACTGTCCTCATTAACGCAAGTGCTTAGCAACTTTATTACCGCAACTTAAACCTCTACGGCCGTAAAAAACTTAATCTCTTCAATATTTTTTTAACCAGGAAGAAATGACGTCTGACTATGAAAACCTTGTACTTTTTAATTAGTAGTAAGTGTAAAAAATATGTAGTTAGTTCAAAGCCTTTATCGCGCACAAAATAATCAAAGCAGTGAGTTCAAGCGTCCTTGCAAATGTTCCAATAATTCTAGTTAAAAAAAGGATTAAAAATTGTGTTGTTTTTAACCTACATTTTATAAAAAACAGTAACAGGTAATATTTAATAATTAATGTAACAAGTAAAGTAACATTAATTGTTAAATATTTATTTTTTGCCAGAATTAGGGTTGGTTGCACGCGAAGAAGGTGACATAAAAATATATTATTATGGTTTCATCTAAGATTATCTATAAATATCTGATTTATTTATATGATATAGACTAACGTTATCCTTGTCCTTGAATCTATGGAGGTCAGTTGATATTTGATAGCCCTACATGTCTCGTGGAACTTAATTATATGTTATATGTATTCCGTTAATTATATGTATTCCGTTAATTAGTTAATACTAACTCTTATCAACTATACAATTATATTATTTAGCCATCAATTTCAACACTACGAATACAGCTGTAATGTCAGATTATTGAATATGTAACATTGTTGAAATTACGTACAGTTGCCATGAAATATATAGGAGCGGCCAGGGTACTCAAAAATATCTAAACACGCACTTTATCGCCTTGACAATAGAGGCGTTGTTCAGATATTTGTGACCACCTTGGCTGCTCCGATATATCTAATGGCGACTGTACGTCACAGTTATTCCTTTAGAATTTAGGAAAGACTAGTCTGTTTCGCTATGATTTTGTCTACAATTTGAAACCTAAAGAGAATATTAACAACTAATATTTTTATTTAATCAACACATGTCTTAAACGATCAAAATAGGCTACAGTAACTAGTAGATATATAGATAGCTCACATAAAAAAAAATCTTTACTTTAAATAGGCACACTACAACTATGAACATCTGAAAAGAACTACTACCTACAGTTTTGACCCGACACCTCTGAAAAACTGTGATTAATATTTTCAGTTACTCCACTATAATACAGACTGTCAGGCCAGGTCATAAATCTAACTTACATGTTTTGCCTTACGAGCTTACATCCAGGAAATCATGTTACGTATATTATATTTTACAAGGAACCGATGTCATATCAGCGTTATTACTAACTCAATACAATTAGGTACCCACGTTACTACGTATTTACGTAATGATTACGTCTCTCGTTTTATAAAATATGAATTTATTTCATTATCAATTGGTCCATAGTCGTACAGGCTGAATTAGAAGTCTTTGTCAGAATATGGATTAATACTCCAAAAATGACTAATAATAACATCGCATGTGCATTTTATTTTACTATACAACCAAATAAAAAAAGACAAAACACATGAAAATTATTTGTCATATATACAATTCCCATGTTTTTTGACATAATTTTTATGCCCATCTGTTTTAGCACATATTTGAATAAATGAGAAAAGGTATTAAAGCGTTACCAAATTGTTTAGTCTCGATTATATAATATTTTACCTAAGTAGATCATCAGGGTCAAGCCATCACATTCATCAGGAAAGAGAACTTAAAATACGCAATTAAAATTATTTACGACTATAACTCTGATAACATTACATATTTATAAATCTTAAGCAGATTTTTGCAACAATTGAGCCCTTTCATATGTTTTTAGTCTAGATTATATAATATTTTACCTAAGTAGATCATCGGGGTCAAGCCATCACATTCATCAGGAAAGAGAAAATAAAATACGCAATTAAAATTATTTACGACTATCACTCTGATAACATTACATATTTATAAATCTTAAGCAGATTTTTGCAACAATTGAGCCCTTTCATATGTTTTTAGTCTAGATTATATAATATTTTACCTAAGTAGATCATCAGGGTCAAGCCATCACATTCATCAGGAAAGAGAAAATAATATACGCAATTAAAATTATTTACGACTATAACTCTGATAACATTACATATTTATAAATCTTATAAGCAGATTTTTGCAACAATTGAGCCTTTTCATATGTTTTTAGTCCAGATTATATAATATTTTACCTAATTAGATCATCAGGGTCAAGCCATCACATTCATCAGGAAAGAGAAAATAAAATACGCAAATAAAATTATTTATGACTATTCTGATAACATTACATATTTATAAATCTTTAGCAGATTTTTGCAACAATTGAGCCTTTTCATATGTTTTTACCAATGACATTAAATAAAAGAAAAGGCACGTGTTTGGTTCTATAATCCTCAAGATCAAAGAAGTTATGACGTGTGACAATTTACCCACCGGCAACGGAATGTGTACGCTAAGATGTTTAGATGTCTTGTTTATCCAAAATCACGCCTAACATAGGTATTGTCAAAGGAACACGATTTTGGAGAGGTTATGATAGTAATTTTTACGATTTTTGCACATTTTGTAAAGTCGAAACTTGCACTAAAACTATTCATTTTTCTACGTTTCATACAATACAACCGACAGAAGTAGCAGCTAAGTTGGCATGGTGTTCAAAATTAAAATGGCACAGTCGCCATCAGATATACAGTGTGTAAATCTAATATAGTACGGACGGCGGCCGTAGAATCTGCTACGTTACATGATACAAAAATAAGCCTATGGCACATGTTCTTAAAAGTGCTGCTGAGTTCCAAACAAATAGTTAAAAAAAATAGAGTTGGCCGAAAGTACAAAAAAGTACCACTTCCGGTTTTAAAAATGGATGGTATCTACCTACGCCATTAAATACTAAGATGATTTTTGTGGCAACAAATAGTAATTTGTATTTAGGTACAGAAAAACCCAGTCTGCCAGTTTCTGCATGGCCGGAAGGGCCCATAGTGAAAGTTGTTCAGTATGACCTATGTAAACCACCGTTGAAAGGTTCGTCCGTATTAAATTTACACATTGTATAAAGTGCAGGCACGGATCCAGGATTTAGTTCAGGGGGGGCACTTTCCTACCCAAAAAATCTTGCGTATCCGTATGCCATCCACACCTATGGCATCTGTATGAACAACGCCGTTATTGCCAAAGCGATAAAATGCAATGTTCAGATATTTTGGAGTACCTTGGCCACTCCGATATATATGATAGCGGCTGTACAACCTCATCGCTAAGAAAACAAAAGTGTATCACGTCACGATAATTTTGAACACGTCGACGCTTAGATATATATCTGTTGCGTTTTAGTAGAAGAGTGGAAAATATGAATTTGTTCTTGAAATAACGTAACTTCGTCTCTAAAATATGGATAAACAAATGCAAGTTACGGTTTGCACAATAATAAGACATTCTCGTATTTATTTTAGTTTCATACTCGTAGTTGCTAAAACTAAATTAGGTTCTTACATATAATTAAGTGTAGGTAATAGTAGTTTATGTAAGTGCTAGCTACACAATGAAAGGCATTAAAATACGAGTGTGGTTTTATGAAACGAACTAAATGAATTATATAATAATATCAAACGAGTTTTTTAATGCTTAATTACATACACTGCTTTATAAAACCTCTTTAAAATAGACTTTAATGATATCATATACTAAACGTGTATTTCTTTTTAACTACGCACGGGTGCAATTATTATACATATAAACCTTTCTCTTGAATCACTCTATCTATTATTAAAACCGCACCAAAATCCGTTGTGTGGTTTTAAAGATATAAGCATACATACAGACAGACAGCGGAAGCGACTTTGTTTTATTCTATGTAGTGATTGATTGTATGATGATTTTTAATAATATATATATATTTATTTATTTTTTGTCTTCGTCACAATGTTAGAATATGACTTCTACCTTTACGAAAGTACAAAAGAACCATGTTGTATTTTAATAGCACAAGCACATGTAGGTCAAAATTAACAAGCTTTGCGTCATTAGATATTCCGACAATGTGAAAAAGACAAAGCCACCTGAAACGTCTTATGTATGAACATGTCATACAAGCATATATGCCTTTGATGAGGCGAGGTTTTGTAAAGGTTATACAGAATTTTACTTACGCTAATATTCTTATCGGCACAAAAAAAGGAAGAATATAGGATTTTTTCTACTGTTATTGACAAAATATTTTTTTGTAGTCCGTAGTTTTTTTTTACTTAACAAACGCAAGGCACTAATTAATCCCTCAGGTTTATTTTAGTCATTTAGGTTTATTCAATAATGATATTATGAAATAAGTCTAATTATTTAGTTCTAAATTACATTAGGGAGGGGAATTGCGTTGACGAGCTTATTTCACTACTCAGATAATACCTTCGTTGCTGAAGACTGAAAAGGTTTCGTAGACAGTCGCCATCAGATATATCGGAGCGGCCAAGGTGCTCACAAATATCTGAACAACGCCTTTTTTGTCAAAGGGTTGGTGCTTGTTGAAATATTTTGGAGTATAAATCGACATTGCAATAAATATTTAGTTAATTGTTAATTAACACCGAGTAATTAATTTTTTAATTTATTTCACTCAGCAATGTACTGCGTATACAGTACAATGTGACACATATCAATTATGACGTTGTAAAGGCAAAGTAATCAGGTAGGAGCAATACATTGCGTGCTGAAATATTTTATATGAAAAATAAAAGTCGTAAAATTTTAATAAAACATATGGAAGTATGTTTATTAGGGTCTATACTAACTACCCATAGCTTATGTGGTAATATCAAAAATACACGCTGTATATATCGGATATTTTTATGTCGACTGTTCATGTAACCTCATAATTGGTCACATACGTTCTTACCTGTAAGTAAAAATATGTGGTCAAAACACTTTTTGTATCTGGTAAATGTTTTTTTTTATACGACGGTGGTAAATAAGCATACAGCCCACCCGATGGTAAGCAGCTACCGTAGCCTATAGACGCCAGTAACTCAAGAGGTGTCACATGCGCGTTGCCGACCCTTTAAAAACAGGAGGATTCACTGTGTTGACGGCTAAAGGGACAAGATGGGTACCTCGTCGTCAACACACTGGGTCCTCTTTGAGCTCTTTGGCAACCTTACTCACCAGCAGGAACACAACACCATGAGTAGGGCAATTTGGCTGTGGTTTTCTGTAAGGTGGAGGTACTTCCCCAGTCGGGCTCTGCTCCAGATTTGAGCCAGATGACATTCGCTGTGCCCATACTTCTCTTTTGGACGTAGTTTAAGGACATACTCGTGTCCAAATAATTTAAGGGCAACTTAAATTGCAGGTGTAGTGCCCCCGCAAAGACAAACAAATAAGGCGAGGCACTGGCACTACATCTTTTCTCGAACAGTTTCGTTCCTTTTATTTTCGAACAAAATTTACATTTAAAGAATGGATTTATAATATAATATCACAATAATGTGATTTCCTTGTATCCACATTTTAATATTGAAAGCTTTCGAAATAAAACCTTTCAACGCACAAGGATAATACTTGCATTGACATCAATCACTTTACAAATAATCCGAGAAATATTTTGAAAACGCTGTGCAGCTGTCTTTTGTTTCGGAACCTACACAAAGTTTTTATGTTAAGTTCCATTTTTATGTTATGTTAATATCCGTTTTATCGAATACAGCTACTTATGATAGTAAAATACATCAAATCTGTGGTCCATTTTCTAGAACAGTATTTAACTAATATTATTAGTGTGTATTTAGGTTCCCAACCCATACGATTTGACATTTCGTGGAGTAATAAATAATATTAGCCTTATATCGTTCGAGAAATACCTTTTATTTCCATTCGATATAAACGATGAACAATTGAACATTTATAACATCAGTTGAGTTTACAATAGAGACGAAAATATGAATTAAATAGTTCTATATAATTGTGCCATAGTGCCTTTGTAGATATGGTATGTCATTTTACGAGGTAACTGTCGTGTGCACAGGTATTTGCCAGATATTTTCGCCACATTCCATAAGGTTTTGCAACGAGGGGACAGCTACTAAAACATTTACCCTGTAAGCGTGTTTACCCTGTAAGCGAAATATTTTTCATTTGTTTAAATGTGTTTTTGCAACCGTAAAAAATAACTTAATGAAACTATTTTTATTTTAGCAATAAATATATTTATTTATTCTTTTACGAAGTTGAAGGGAAAATAAATCTAAGACCTAAGAAAATAAATACTATTTTGCTAAAATGTATAACCTACAATTGAAATAATTCTACAAATAATGCTACTGAGCAAATAGTTCTATAAAGCCCAACTTTGCTATTGTTTAACTTATTAAATTGAAAGTTTAAAAACAAAAGCTACTAATTTCATTCAATGGCTACTATGAGTATTTAACATAAATGTTGTAGTTTTGAAACTCTGCATATGAATTGACATACAGTTAAAATATTCTATCTTCACATTTTTTTTATTCAATACTGCAACACGGTGGAAGTGAAATAAAATATTGAGGATATTCATCTATATACAGGGTGTTTCTTGTAATAGGAGCAATAAATTAAAGCGTAGATTCTACTCCTCAAAGCAGAGAACGTTTGTTCAGAGATTTTCAAAATAACTTATGGTTTGATGTTTATTACACTTTAAAGTTTATTCGAACTCGCAATGTATTCCGAAATTAATTATGTCTGTAGGGTGACAAGACTGACAAGCAATTTCAATAAGGTGGGTTTTAACGTACATTGAAAATACTATTTATTTTGTATGAAAAAGAGACAATCTAAAAGATACATATTTTTAAAAACATGTTGAACAAAAGTTTTATTGTTTGACGAGTAGAATCTACGTTTTAATTTATTGCTCATATTACAGAGAACATCCTGTATAGGGATACACAATTAGCACAAAAATGGCCCTATAAAAGTGCTGTAAGAACGTCTCGTAGAGCACTTTCTCTGATAGTCTTATTACGGTATAAAACTGGCCGGTTACAAATTTTCACGAGCCATATTTTTAGTAAATCTTGTTCTAATCTGTATCTCCTTTTTATTGTTTCTCGAAGAAGACATTGTTCTAAACATGAATTGATTTTTGGGATATTTAACAATAATTTCAACTAACCTCCCCTGGGGGGCAATTTTTGGCAGCCGAACGCTCGAATTCAAAAAAATTAAGCTCGAAAATAATCGCACACAAAAGTTTGTCGCCAATTTTTTTGCATGGAATTAATAGTTCAAATAATCATGATTTAAAATTTCCATCGCTGTTGTTTTTAAAGCATAATTTCATCGTTTTATTCAGAGTTTTAAATGTCACTTTCGAGCGATCGAGTCTCAAAAATCACCCCCGTGGTCGTTAAAAACTTTCAAGCGATTTTTTCACGCACTTAGTTTATTTCCATATATTCTTTCATAAAAGGTTCTTGATTTTAGACAAGGTCGTACTATGCCAGACTGTTTTAATATTGTTCGTTTACGAATAAATATTTAATTTTTGTGGCTCACTTTCCATAAATAGATAATAACTAACAAACTTATAGATGCAGTGAGCAAACCTGCTCCGCGCCCCTGCATACAAACTTTTGTGCAGTGATGCGCATTGAATATCTTTGCTGTCTGGGTGAACGTAATTTTTAACAAGATAACAAGGATTTATTTTGGTATATTTCCTAACTAGGTTTCAATACACAGGTGTAGTTATGGCATTAGTTAATTGTGATGTTTTCCATAAAAAATCATTTAGAAATCAACTTTATTAACAATCGGCAATGATGTACAAAGTCTTGGATAACTTAACAGTTCTCTAGGGAGATATGGATTTTCTGATACCATTTTTGTGTCTCAATTATTATTTTTTTCAAAAAAATAGTGCATTTTGCATCGTTTGTTAGTAAATAAAATTTTAACGGTTCCCAATTAACATGAGTAATTAATAAATTCCTCTATTTTTACTGCTTACACTACAAAAACTACGAGCCGTATTTTTAATAATGGAAGTATTAATAAATGAATACATAATTATGCTCGCGTCCGTGAAATCGTACGTAGTTGACGTCCGCCGCACGTGCAAACATGACGCGCGGTGCACGTCACAAAATATTAATTCTTAGTTGAGGACACGTATAAAATGTGCAATCTACAGCATCATTAATTAATTGGGTCATCACATCAGACATGCTATGGAAGAGTTTGATTCCTTCAAGTACTTTAAACTGGTCTTAAAAGGCAAAAATAAAAACAATTACATAAATTAAAATCTAGTCTTACACTTAGTAATATTAACGAATATTAAAATTAATACTAAAACGTATAAAATAAAACAAAAATAGCTATAGATCAGTGCCAGGATAGCAATGCCGTTACGCTGGGCAAAGGAAGCCACAGCCTTTATCTGGTCACCACTCGAAATCATGTAATGCGCATTGGGGTAATTTCGAAAGACGGGTAGGTAATTCCGAAAATATTGTCGTATCCCAATGTAATAAAAATCAACTTCCCCGCCTCTTTTTTCCTATCGAAATAACTCAAATACGCCCTATAAGAATTAGGCTATCTCTTATAAACTGGTATCCCACCAAAAACATTCTGTAAAAAACTAGCCAAGTCTCGATGGAGCTGGTTGTTTATCTCTAAAAAGTAATGAAATCTAGACAAAGTCGTACCAAGTCTAAGGTCCCTTACTGCGATTTGTTTATTATTATAGTTAATGTTGTGTGACTTGGCCGTTGAAGGGTACACAACGAGGTGCTCCATAACACCATTGCACCAGTCTGTCGCCAGAACCGCTACCCATTGACGATAGAAAATTGCCACTTGGAAAACGTTGATTCAATAACTAGTCAATTGTAGGCTTGATAAAGCTGCGTATTTCAATAATACTTATGTATAGGCGAGCCTGAAACAAACACTTCTTTTTGGAGCGTCAAATTGACCACGATCTAACATAAAATAGACGTACAGACGGACTTCTATCAATGATTAGACGTAGGTATGTCTGTACTGGAAATAATTTTTTAAACTTTTTGTTTCAGGCTCGCTTGTGTAGGTACCCTTCAACGGCCAAGTCACACAACATTAACTATAATAATAAACAAATCGCAGTAAGGGACCTTAGACTTGGTACGACTTTGTCTAGATTTCATTACTTTTTAGAGATAAACAAGCAGCTCGATCGAGACTTGGCTAGTTTTTTACAGAATGTTTTTGGTGGGATTTCACTTCTTTTTGTAGAAACCAGCGAAGTAATATCTAACTAAATAAACTAAACCTAGAATACTAGAAAAGTACTTACTTATAAACACGAACGCGATTCGAAGTACTGCCTAACTGTAAATTAAACCTAGGAAACTAAGAGTACCTACTAATTAACTAACAATTAAATAAAGTATTCAATTAAAATTTCTTTTAAAACTAATAATTAAGTAATAATCAGTAATTCGTCACTAATCATAAAATTCCTAACCTATTCAAATCTTCGAGTTGTTTTAATAACAACCTGCTAATTAACCTTAGCAAACCTCACTAAATAATAAACGAAATCAACGAAATGTAAATAATCCCTCCTATTCCCTAGCAACAGATAACCTCAACCACTAGATAGATCATAAGTACAACTCGAGGTCACCACACATAGGTGCTCCCGTACTAATTTTGTATGAGAGCGCGACCGCTTATTTTAGTTGAGTTAAAGTTTTTGATCATAACTCATGTGAATTAAAAATATCCACAAAAATCTAGTTACAGGGGTGAACCTGGATTGTTATACTACAAATTGGTGTAGAATGCTATTGAGATGTGCTGTTCGAATCGTAGAAATTTACGAATAAAATTGCGCTTATGTGTGGTGACCTCGTGCTAACTGTACAAGCTTAATGATGAGGTGTCTGTGTAGTCTGTGTCCCTAGCAAACGTTTTCAAGCGCAGTAGAAGAATGTCGTAAACGACTGTAACGCGGCAGGTTACCACTTCGCCATATAAGGTTATCGGAAAAACAAACGTAAGCGAGTTTTAAAATACAGTGAGCGCCATCTAGCGACGTGTGCGGGTATCACCACCACTCTTAGTCCAATGCATTATATTTTGACCAAATTTTGAGCGAAATTAATATTTTAGTGTACTTAATTTGTTTAGGTATTTAATTTGTGTAATGTTCGAGTAGAATACAATAATATTTACTATGGATGGGTTATACTCTAACAAAATGTGCATAAAAATACTTCCAACTTATTTCATAACTTATTAGCAATGATTCCGTTATATTTGTCTGTTTTGACAATCATTACGTCTTTGTCACATTAAAATTATAGTTTGTCTCTTGGATAATCGTTTGAGCTCAAGATGGCGATGACGCCTTTAGAGTAGTTCTTTGTTTTTTGCTCATTTACGTAGTTCAGTGTGTAATATTGATAGCTTATTGTGCGGTGATCTGACGAACAAGTGGCAGTTAATGAAGAATTAGTCTCAAAACGCGCGTAACCACCCTTTAGTCGAACGAACGGTTATCCGGGGTCTCGGCCGCCCACGTGTTTGTAAGGAGGCTATCACTTTACAATCACCAAGGCCTTCACCGAACAACGTTGCCTATATTTTATTAAAAGTAATAAAAGTGAGATTAACGTATATACTAGACATTGGCAAAATTCCCATTGCTTAAGACAAAGGGAGAAAGCCATTAATTAAAAAAAAAAAAAAAAAAGTTTGTCTCTTTCTCACGCTGGTGACGGCAGCTCATTGGCACGTCCGCATATCTCGCTTGCAGGTGCGCGACTAGTGACAATTGTTTGAATTCACTCATTTTAAGGGCTTCACTTTTGGAGCGTGCATAACCCTTATTATATATCATATGTAGAATAAAGTTAATCGTTCGACTATTTCTTCTTGTAAGCTTGTAAGTATAAGTATAAAGCCAGTCTAGTCTTATCCAGAGTTTTCTTTTAATTTAATTTTCACACCATGTGCTCGACAATGCCAAATTATGTATCATGAAAACCCTACCGAAAGCAAATCATTGTAGCCCTTGGCTTTAGCGGGGAATAAAGTTACATTATAATCCGCCGGGTAATAATGTGATTTTACTTCTTATTGTTATGTCCTTAAAGTCTAATTTCGCAAAGTCCGGACGGCGCCTCAGCTAATCCCCGCGAGCCGCGGCGTCACACCGAACTGATTTGAAAATGGAACGGATTAAAATCCTAAAACAATTGCCGCGAGTGTCATAAGACGCTGCAGTATACGGAGAAAAACTTCAGTACATAATTCTAATAGTACGTACTAAACATCCATTTTCTGTTTTGATTTACTTTCATAAAATTCCGTTTCTAGTAGCCTTGGTATTGTTATTGTCTCGCAAGAGGTGAGAAAAGTAGAGTATACTCCTTGGGGATAAAGCTGTGTTAGTCACGGGCTTGCTTAAATCACTCACTACACTCAGGACTCAGTCTTAATTCCCTCGCTACGCTCGGGAGTTAAATCAAGAGTCCTTCGTTACGTTCAGGATTCAATAGCGCGGCCGTGACATAAAACAATGCTTTATCCCTTTGGTGTACAATCTACTATTTCATGCGTATTAAAAGCAGAAGGGGAGGCATTCGCCCAGCAGTGGGACGCTATAGGCTAGATTAAATTAGACTAGTGTTTCTGCGAACCGTAGACTTCGGAGCATTTCCCCCTTTTTCCCTCCTTTCCCCCACCTTTGAATCTTTTTTTACAACAACCTCTAAGGAAGTGTGAGCCCGAAAATGATTGAAATCCGTCCATAAATAACGCGACAGCAAACTTTTCCCCTCTACCCCTTAATTTTTCCCCCAATAAAAAAATGGCTCGACAATTCGACACTGACCAACCAACCAACCAATACACACACATCAATCTGCCAAATCGTCGTACCAGTGAGACCCCAGACCCAACACGCACCCGCGCGCCCGTGCGGCCTCTCCTTGTGAGTTAAAACGGAGACGTTCGTCGCCTCGCTACGCTCGGCTCCTCAGTCAAAGATTTCTTCCACTATACGCTGGATTTTCGCAATGACAGTCGATTTTTTATGTACCAATAGTAGAAGGGGGCATTACCATATCTCTAATACAGCTGATACCAGCTGACGGTTCTTCATCAGATACTTCAGACCTTCGATTTTAGACATCAAATGAAGCGGCCCACCATATTGAATATTTTTTGCAAAGGCGGTATATGTCGATCTCTAATAGTTTGGTTGGGCTCTTGTGTTTTCTAATGAGGGTCACCAGGTACTCCAGATCTTCGATTATCCTAGTTTTTATAGTTTTCCCTTTATGTGGCCATTAAACCATAACTCTGTACCAAATTTCAGCTCTCTGAGTTTATGGGAAGTACTAGTTCTATTTTGATGATCATGAGTGAGTGAGTGAGTGAGTGAGTGAGTTTCATAAATGCGAAAGTTTGCTTTCGCTTAACTTCGGAACTAAATAACCTACAGACTTGAAACTTTGGATTTTAAGTATGTGATTATAGCTTACTGGATGACGAAAATTTCTGCGTTCTAGTCTTATCCAGAGATTCTCAAATAGGGGCCTGAAAATGCGGCGAAATGGTTCCAGTAAAGGATGGTACGGCAGTGTTTGCTTCGCGCTCGACTTGGCGGGGGCACTGCCGTGCCCCCCGATTCATACGTAATCCATTTATTTTATTGATAATAAAAGATTAACGACAAAGATCCAGTATCCCGGATCACCAATAATAAACTTAGCCAAAACTCCTTATACAGCGTGTATTTTTGATATTACCACATAAGCTCTGGGTAGTTACTATAGACCCTAATAAACATACTTCCATATATTGTGTTATATTAAAATTTTACGACTTTTATTTTTCCATATAAAATATTTCAGCACGCAATGTATTGTAATTGATATGTGTCACATTGTACTGTATACGCAGTACATTGCTGAGTGAAATAAATAAAAAAAAAATTACTTGGTGTTAATTAACAATTAACTAAATATTTATTGCAATGTCGATTTAAAACATCAAAACCTGCTTCTGGTTTCCTTTTGTGGTAATATCAAATATACACGCGGTATTATTGCAGATTCACTTTCAAATCGTAAAACGGGGTTTTCTGGCGGGGAGCCAGCAAAGGTTCTTGGCCCGCGAAATCTTAGAGACAATCAGATAACGGCCAAGACAACCCAAACTGTTTTGGTTATAGGGGTTAGCGATAACCCGTCTGTCTGTTTTAGGGGTCCTTGTCCAAGTCCATTACCAAAAGCAAAACGAATGATGTGCCAACGGAAAGTTTAAAACATTTTGAAAAATTTACTCATTTTTGTAAGAAATTTGAAACTATCTATTTCTTAAGTTTCCAATTTTCTATAATTATTGTCAAATTTTATATAAATTTTCAAGACCATTTTCAATATTATCAAGTTGCACATATGTAAATAAGCGAATCTAGTACCTAATAGCAGCGCCGAGTTTAAGAAATAATGTACGTGATCGTCATATTTATTAGGCACCTTTAAGGCACCGTATACCTACTTGTATTTAACTTTTAATAGGTACCTACCTATAAACTGTTCTTCAGTATTTAATCGCCGCAACCTTTTAAGGAACCGATTGTTCCAAATAATTTATATTTACCTATAAGTACTTTTCTTTGAAAAAACGACAGGCAAAAAAGTAGAGGCCAGTCAACAACTTTATTATCCCAAATTGTGCAAACAAAATAACTTCAGCCAGTCAAAAACTTTGAATGTTGACTCAAATTCTAAGTCACAGCAACTGATATCCAAGTTGCGGAAAGCTTCGAAAAACTTGGAAAAGTTCTAGGAAATTTCCAGAAAATTTTACAAGGAATAGGGAAATTCTAATTTGAGAAACTGATATTTTCAACCCCAGTACAAAATTATGGAATTTTCAGAAATATTCCTTTATCAAAAATTCTGCAATCTTCAGAAATATTCCTTTATCAAAAATTCTCAAGCTCTCAATTTTTTTATTCATAAAAAAAATGTATTTATATATTTACTTACATTCGACATTTATTTACACATAAAATAATACATCAAGCCTTTCAGTTCTCGACTAACAGCAAGTATTAAGGGTCAATGTATCAAGGGTCTGCCTGAAAACCAGCGTTGTAGTAAGCCAAGCTCGCTACAACATTATGCTGAGGCAAGCTCCTTTTTAACATCATAAGTTAATATAATTATTTATATACAATGTAAAACTCGCTTTCTGTATTTGTAAATCTAGTTTTAAGTTTTCTTTTTATTTTGTAGCATTTTTATGTAAAATTGTAATTCCTTCCATGTGATGTTAAATAAAAAATTTCTATGTCTATGTCTATGCAATTTTCAATTTTTTTTTCTTAGGGACATCAGTAGTTTTGTTGTCCCTTAGCCAATCAACATATTGAGTCCTTGTGTACCTACTTGAAGGGTCAGCAACGTGCGTGTGATTCCGGTAAATATGCAAGCGTCCAGATGCTACGATGGCCGCTTAATACTTGGCGGGCCCTAAGTTTGTTGGACATAAAATGTTTGCTTTTTATTACTTTAAACTTAGTGCCTTATTTTTTATTGTGTTTCAATACTTTATGAAGCAAGAAATAACAATATTAGTAAGTAGGTATATATGTTTAGAAACCAATTTCAAAGAAAGCTTGCTCATAAATCATAACTTTTCCTAATATACTTATGTGAAACGAACGTTTTGATGTTAAGATTATATTTTCTTTTAAGAAATCAGTGTGTATATTCGATATAAAGATTTTTATTACTTTTTATTTTCTACTGGTTAGATTCTCCTGACTTATTTCTTAAATAAAAAAAATTATTTTACATTATTAGGTAGGTACTTAGTTTCATAACATATAATATTTGCTACAGATTTACATAAATATTATGTTTATTAAATCAAATAATTTTAATGATCACTTATCAGGCATAAGTAATAGACGGAGAGCTGGCCACGTCAGATATGACACAATAATGAGAGCAACGAAACCCCTCTAGTTAGTTTGCTACACTATGCTTATTTTTAGATCCGGACATCTGGCAGCTGTAAAGTGGTGGAGGTAAAAGAAAGCAAATAACTTGAAGAAAATAAATTCTAGAGTTCTAGTTTTAATCCAATATTATGAAAAATTATATAATTAATTAGATTATGTAATATCCAAAAGTTTCGTTTGGGGGAAGTAGTGCCAAATGATGTATAATGTAATTTTTGGTTACTCGCCTACTGTTTTTGTTTGCGCAATAATACACAATGTTTTTTGTTCCAATGTTAAAATATAGGCCCTGTTCTCTATAAATGATACAACTTCAGCAGTTTTTACCTATTTCGGTATTACTTTTTTTCAACTTAAAAACTTTGTTGGTCTGTCACTCTGATCTTCACCCATTAAAAGCTGCCAGATGCCCGGATCTAGCAATAAGGATGGTTATGCAATCTAACTGGACTGATTACAAACCTCTCATTATTGTGTCACATCTGACGTGGCCAGCTCTTAGACCATAAGCATAGATTCATCTTGTAGACATAATATTCAAAATATAAAAAATAATTACGCTGATTCCTATCGACTTACGTAACTATTGTCAGTAAAGTTAATATGACTAATGAAGAAAAGTAAGTTTTGACTTCCGCCACAGTAATATAAAAAAATAAGTACCTAAGCAAGATTATGAAAAGAGCAAGCGCAGCGAAGTGAAGTTCTCAATTATCTTGTGACTTGGGTACTGGTACATCCTGCATTCCGAAATTTTATATTTGTAATACGGCTGTTCAAATTAAAAAGGAACTAAAAAGAACGTAGTTAAAGTAAGTAAATTAAATTAATTGTTTATTTGGCAAGATCGATCAAGGGGTAAGGAACTAGAAGGCGTAAAAGCAATTTTGATAAGAGTCTTCTCGTTTGCAAGTAAATCGACTGTTCTCACAGTTTAAGGCGAACGACTAGTAGGTAGTAGTTTCTATACAAAAAACATTATTCACCACCAAATACATTTTACGAGATCAGTTTTTCAGTTCGGGAAAAGGTATCGAGTAACTGATTGAGTCAAACAGAGTCAGTCCCTTGGGTTGGGTCAAGAAATACAGTGGCGACTTTGATCTTGCTTTGTTCGCCTACTTGCTATAAAATGAGATCTTTTACGGTATTGCAGTTTCACATACAGCAATATAATCATCATCATCATCTTAGCCATAAGACGTCCACTGCTGAACATAGGCCTCCCCTTTAAGAGGGGGTTGCCATACGCGCCACGCTTGGCAGGCGGGTTGGCGAGCGCAGTTTTTTTTTGTTTATTGTTGTTTAGGCTTTCGGAAGATGCTGCTGCCCATCTCCCGGTATATTCCCTTTGCAGACTCCTACTGCAACCTCGGGACGATATGGTGGGGGACAATTCTAAGGCTAAGCAATATAATACTGGTATTGAATTAACGACTTAAAAGGTGAAGTCTACTTGAGTTAAAGTAGACTTAGCCTTTAGGAAGGGAGGAACACCTTTTTAACCTTTGGTAGGAAAGGTGAGGTTTACTTTTCGTCTAATAACACCTTTGGTTTTGAAGCCTAGTTTCCCCTCTGGGTTGGAAGGTCAGATGGCAGTTGCTGTCGTAAAAACTAGTGTCTACGCCAAATCATGGGGTTAGGTTGTCAAGTGGACCCCAAGCCGAGACAAACGCTAGGAGGAAGAAAAATAACTTGACCTTTGGTGTTAAGGAAAGTCATCAAAATACTTATACGTATACAGCTTATTAACTTTAGTATCTGTGTATATTTTGGGGTGTGGCTTAGTGACAAACGTTTATTGATACGCCAATATGGAAATTATCACTTATTTTTTTCGTTTATAGATATCTATCATGCCGAAACGTTATACTTCACTATTTTTTCCTTTCAAATAAACGATTTTAATCTTGGCTACTGCCCCCTACCTACCTTGTTACTGGGTGGTAAAAGTACTTACATATCTATTCAAAATAAAAAAAGCCTACAGAGACGTTTCGGTAACCAGTTGACAATTGTGTCCGAAGTTGTCTGTAAGAACTTCGTTTCGCTGTGCTCGCTCGTTCTTTTGCGTGTGAGCATGTTAGCTTAACATCTGAAGTTGTTTAATATCAAAGTATCTTCCTTTACAGGATAAAAGGAATTGTTAGATTCCCATTATAATATGGTAAATTGTATCCAAATCATACCAGATTACTTTTCCCTCTTCCTAAAACCATTTGAGCCGTTTTGTCGAGTACTTGAGCTTGAGAATATTATCATTATTCCACACGTGGAAAAAATATACGTATCACATTTTGTTCTTATAAGGTACGATTATCTTGAAATTCTTTTATGCGACGCATTGTCAATTATCGTTGGTTATCTTTATTAAAATATAGGATTCCGTGAATAATTGATGTATTGGCTTTGGCTACACTTTAAATCACTGTGCTACGATATTTTAAGAATTGCACAGACTTTATTGGGTAAGTTGTATTAAACATAAAGACTTACATTAGAAATAAGACGTTTGCCATACACAATAAACTTATACAGAGTGTTTCCTAACAATAAAACTTTTGTTCATTAACTTTTAAAAAATATGTGTTTTGTAGATTGTCTCTTTTTCATACAAACTAAATAGTATTTTCAATGTACGTTAAAATCCATCTAATTGACATTGCTTGTCAGTCTTGTCACCCTACAGACATAATCAATTTCAGAATAGATTGCTTGTTTGAATAAACTTTAAAGTGTCGTAAAAATCAAACCATAAGTTATTTTTAAAAAGTCGCCAAACAAACTTTGTCTGGTTTGAGGAGTAGAATCTACGTTTTAATTTATTGCTCCTGTTACAGGAAACACCCGGTATAAAATATCCAAAAAGGATCTTAATAGTAAGTACCTAAAATTACAATAAATGTAACAATTTACATTAATTATTTTTACATCGGTACGTTATACTTCGAGTTAAAAAAAAATAGTATTAAAGGATCGGCAACAGCATGTAACAACCCAGTTGCAGGCGTTTATAGGCTCCGTTGACTACTTCCTATGAGCCAGACTGTAGGTTTGTTTGCGACTGACGTAAAAAAAGGTTATCAAAGCTCATTAGAACTAAATTTGTATGTAAGATGGCGATACAAGACGGCGCCAAATATTTATTTGGCAATCAATTTGATTGCTTTGATAATCTGTAACATTTTCATTTCATTGCAAATATCAATGTATTTCGAAAACTTATATTAGCTATATTTATATCTCTAGTTATTTTCAGTAAGGAGTTGGTAACATTTTTAAAAGTTACTTTCTTATTTATGCAATAATAATGTATTCACTTAAAACAATTGAAGGGATGTTTACAAAAAAAACATAACTGACTACACTGGTTGACACCTGAAACAAATTAACAATGTTCTTAAAAAGTGTCAACCACTCTAAGCAGTTATGTTGTTTTTGTAAACATCCCTTCAATTGATGCATCCATTGGCCAGAAAAAAAAAATTACATGCGCTATTACCATACATCGTAAACTGCGAGCAATAGTTATTTGTGCAACAAGAGAGGAAAGTTGATTTTTCTTGCGAGTGTTGATTTTAAGTCCCGAGTAAGCGAAAGATTCTATAATTGAATCACGAGCGAAGCGAGGGATCTCAAGAACACGAAATGAAAAAAAAACTTTCCTCTCGTGTACATACAACTTTTCACCTCAGTAGTGAGAATATATTAAAGTTAAAAAAACACATTTATTTACATTCCTGAATGAAAGGCATCATCATTATGACGAGAAGCTTCTAGAAACAAAATTTCACTCCCTGGAGTGAGGAAAGTCGCAACTTTCGTTACTCCCTGGAGTGATGAAAGTCGCGCTTTCGTCACTCCAGGGAGTGAGGAAAGTAGGCTTGTTCGAACTGCTGAGTACTAGGAAGTACTAGGGTTGTTACTGGTTGTCATACGTCATTTCAATGGATTTCTCTCGCAGTTTACGATGTACGAGTATGGCTATTACTCTGTAGAGATAAAAGCTTTCTTATTTGTATTTAGAAAACTTTTTTCTTTAAACACTAACAAAACCTAAGTAACCCTTGACTCACTTTGAGACATTTCGCAACATTGTAGTTTTATAGATCACGTTTCTAGTACATGACTGTGAGTCCAGGTTTAACAACGCCCTTACTTAATTTGCTACTTAAGAGTAGCCAGGACGCTCGCGTGAACTCGCGTTCCCATACAAACGTAGTTTAGGTCTCATTTTAAAACGACATGCTTTAGAACCATGAAATTTGACATGGACATTCTAATAGTACAGGGGGGTGATTTTTGAGATTCGAGCACTCGAAAGTGACATTTAAAACTCCGAATAAAACGATGAAATTATGTTTTAAAATTAACAGCGATAGAAGTTTAAAATCATGATCATTTAAACTATTAATTCCATGCGAAAAAATTGGCGACAAACTTTTGTGGGTGATTATTATCGAGCTTTAATTTTTTGTATTCGAGCGTCCAGCTGTCAAAAATCGGCCCCCAGATCTAGGTCGGACATTCGTTTTCGTTGCTAAAAATTGAATTACAAATAAAATACAGCCAGTTACAGATTTACATACAAAACTTATTTTTGCTATAGTTTCTTTGTATTACAATTTTTAGCAACGAAAACGAATGTCCGACCTAGATCTGTACTACTAGAATGTTCATGCCAAATTTCATGGTTCTGAAGCATGTCGTTTTAAAATGAGAGCTAAACTACGTTTCTATGGGAACGCGAATTCACGCGAGCGTCCTGGCGACTCTTAAGTATTATAAATGAGACTTATACTTATATACTTATAGGATTACAGATTCTTTGAACATCTACATTTCAAATTCTACTGGAGGTATGTTCATGAATATACATGAATCTGAAACAGCCATCTAACTAATAATGGCTCGAGTTATCAAAATAATCATGAAATATTTGATGCAACCACCAACAAGCAAATCGTCCAGGGGGCCAATTTTTGACTTTCGAGCGCCCGAATTCAAAAAGTTTAAGCTCGAAAATAATCGCACACAAAAGCTTACCGCCAATTTTTTCGCATCAAATTAATATTTTAAATTCCTATCGCTGTTATTTTTAAAACATAATTTCATCGTTTTATTCTGAGTTGTAAATGTCACTTTCGAGTACTCGAATCTCAAAAATCACCCCCCAGTTCTAGTACATAATCATGATAGCTCTAACCCTAGATTTTGGGCTTCGTTCGTCTAGCGAAAAATGGTCTTTAAGTATTTCTTTGCTTGTTTTGCTTTCCTTAATGGTATCACAATGCAAATAAATAAACACAGCTATTTTATTATTTTTATTGTATCACAAGACTCGTATACCTTTTTGGGGAATAAACACCGAATTCCGTACCTTTTCGGCCCTGCTAACAATTCTCCCGCCGCGGGGACTGTATTTGGAATATTACGTATTCGAGCGGTTGATTTGCGCCTCTCGATAACTGAACCTCGGGATTTCTATAGGGATTTCGTTTCTCCGATCTGTCATCAATACGCTTAAGGCCTGGTTACACCTAACGAGTACAGTGGCGAGACAGCAAAATGCTACTCAGTCGAGAGAGTAAAATGGCGCGGCCCAGTACTCGGCGATGTGTTTACACCTTGCGAGTACTCGGTCGAGAGTACTGACTCGCCACTGTATTCTGTAGGTGTAACAAAGGTATTAATATTATTTACGTTTTTATAGAAAGCTTTATGTAAATTGGTTTTTGTGTGCCTGAAAGTTAAAAGTTCTGATTACCCTTGATATTTGGCTCGTGAATTATTTTCGCTTTATAAGTAGGTACTTTGTTATTTATTGCCTGGTCTGGTTTAACATAAACAGAGAGAATGAAGCTGTCTTTTGAATTTTGGGTCAGTCAGCTGATAAAAAGAGATGAGTGTAGTTTCTTTCTTCTACTGCTACTGACAAATTTGGTTTGCAATACCATACAATTTGCATACAATACAATATTTCTCACGATAGAACAGAGATGTCTTATGCATTTACGTTGAGAGGCTGTTTGTGTGTTACTTAGTTTGTGCTTTGGCGCATATACATTAATGCATTTAATTTAATCTTGTTATTTACTGTGGGTATTTATATAATTTGACAAAAATATATTCATTACATTTTAAAGATACTAAACGGTGCCAACTATTTTGTTTTTTACCCCCAAATATATTTAGAAACTTTAAATTATAGAATCAGAATTCAATTTCAAAGCATTTTTTTTTCTTGGGTGCAGCACCATCTTTGTATGGCTTTGTGTGTTAAATAATCTTTTGCCAACTTAGATTTCTTTAGAAGAAAGCTCATCTTTCATAGTTCATAAACAATAGTTCATTTTAACTAATTTCACGTGTCGCGAACCTTCCCGGCAGGTATTGGCTATGTGCGAAGTGCATGGTGGGGGTAAAGAGAACGATCGCAGTGCTAAATGTGACAAGAAATGAAACTGCGAATCCCCTGTCTGCTGTCAACATAGTGAATCAGCCAGTTACATTTCATATAAGCAAGGAATACAACCTATTTATAAAAAAGGAAAAAAACAGATTGACCACCTGCCCAAGAGATGGCGCCACAATCATGCACACAGCGAATTGTACACCGTAATATCAAGACCTCCAGGGAACCAACTAATATTTGTTCTAGTCGTAATTTCTTTTTAAATCAACGCTCGTTTCGGAGAAAATTCTAGTAACTCATTTTAGAACCAATGACGTAGGCAAAGATTATCGAACGTAATATCATATTATCTTGACATCGCTGTTATCAATGATGTTATTGGATATTTAATCTTTCTAAAAATACTGGTATACTTTGTACCGTTTAAGAGTAATTAACAGCCTTCCTGGGTATTACAGCCGGGGTGAACAACCTATTTCTAAAGAGAAGCGATGACTAACAGATTTCCAGATAGCTTTATGATGGAATGACATTAACAGTCATCAATTAATGTCAGAAAAAATACGCGAGTTACTGGCAATGAGAATAGAGTGTGGCCACGATAAGAAAAAAGACATACTGAGATTAAGAATAAATTGAAGAAGAGTTTATTCAATCTAACTTATATATTTGCCATAAATTGTAAAGGTATTCCGAACTTTCGGGACCCCGATCATGGAACTAGTTTCAAGAGCAGCAAGGGGCCAGCAGAAAGAGACTGACATTTCATTGCGGTTTTATAGGACAGCCATATTTCGTATCCCAAAATCTGCTTCTACATGCAGACTCCATAGTTTTAATCTTTTTGACGCCAATGCTAGAACAGCAAGCTCATCTTTTCATCATATCACTGCCAAATCGAAACAAATTCGTCATACTTACACGGACTTTAGTTTTGGCATGGTTCCTGAATTGATTACTATAGTAAAAGAACGAGCATAATGACACTTGTATATAAGTATACAGTGTGTTTCTGTAATAGGAGCAATAAATCAAAACATATATTATACTCCTCAAACTACAAAACTTTTGTTCAACAACTTTAAAAAAATATGTATTTTGTAGATTGTCTCTTTTTCATACAAACTAAATAGTATTTTCAATGAACGTTAAAATCCGTCTTATTGACATTGCTTGTCACCCTATAGACATAGTCAATTTCGGAATACATTGCGTGTTCGAAAAAACTTTAAAGTGTCCTAAAAATCAAACCATACGTTATTTTTAAAAGTCGCTGAACTAACGTTTCCTGGTTTGAGGAGTAGAATCTATGTTTTAATTTATTGCTCCTATTACAGAAACACACTGTATATCGCGAATATTGATTCGAATCCGCCCTACATTCTAGCCTTTACGAGGTCAGTAAGTAAAACTACTTTATTGCAAAAGGAAACATTTTATTTGTGACGATTTTACACTGTCGTGGTTGCCGCACATATCGCGTGTTGTATTGTACCATAAGTGTAAAACGTAGCTACTAAGAAAGCTAATCGTTAGCTCGAGTTAAACCTTTTAACTCCATAATATAATTAAGAGGTATACTACCTTATGAACTGTCAGCTGAAGTCGAATACCGCTTGACCATTTCAATAGAGTTAATAGTTTGGCGAATTTAGCTAAAGGAATATGAATCATTATGCCATTATAAACGTGATACATGGTAAAACAAATTATTACCTTTTTTAGAGTGTGTGTTCAAAAATATTTTAACCTTTAACTGTGCAATCCCTACAGCTTAACCTCAAGTAGGTTTAAGATTTAACTAACGAAGTGTCAAAAGATATTTTGATTGACAAAACTGGTATATTCCATTGTACAGTCAGTATCATTGTTAAGTTATGGTTATTTTGGTATACCTTTAAATAATTTCCAATAATTATCAATTCAGTGTTACTCAGTGGTACATTCGTGGTCAACAGATGTCGCTTTAAGCAACAAATAGAAAAAGTATCAATAACTCCAAAGGTCATTCCTACGAATTTGATATTGCAAGAAAACAAAAGAAAGTAGGGAAGATTCCAGAGGGGGCCACAATGGATACAGAGTACATAAATAGTGTGTAATAGCGCCCCACGTGCACATAAAGTGCGGTTTACACCTAGTTTTAACGTTAATTACACACATTCCTTTTTAGGGAGGTGTAAATGGGGTTTTTGGTTGGATGGCATTTTTGGCACTGGATTTTTCACGTGATTATTTTGTAAGGAAAGGTTTGAATTTGTTTGTTTTTGTTTATGGTACTGTCATTTGTATTTTTTATATTTTCTCCATGATAGCTTTTAGAATATTTAATACCCGTATTTTGGATAATGTTAATGCTTAAATGTTGTAAACAAAACAAAATAAAATAGGTAAGTACCTAATTTAATGTCATTTCAACAACTGACATAAATATATCAAGATCACTGTCATATTTATGAAGAATTACATAGACAGTGATCTTTGTCAGCAATTATTTCAACATCCTTTTACTTTATTTAGGTACTAAAACCCAGAATAGATTTCTGGTATTTCTTTTATCAAAAAACCGGAGCCGAGAGCAAATAATGAAACACACATAAATCTGATTGTATCATAACTTGGAGCGTATATCAATGAAAAAGCATTTTAATTTCACAATACGCGGATAACTGAATTAAAAAGTACGAGTATTCGCGTAAATAATAATTACGAAGCTTTGGTTGGTCGCAGAGTAATTTAAATATTGTGATAAAATAAAATAAAATAGTCACAGATTCCAAGTCAGAGTCTCTAAATTACATTTAAACCACGGATTTGATGATGGAATTTTATTTTTCATTCTATTTTGTGCAAGCTAGTTGCTATATATGGGAATGATATTAACTGCGTTAATGTAACTGATTGATTTATTATCAATATCAACCCTGGAATAGTAAAAATATTATAAAAAGTGTATTTTGCTGCTTTAGAATTCACGACATTCACGTTATGCATACCCTACCTTATTGAGTTTTGTTTGAATATCAAAATGTGAAACTTCTTCATACTGTCCTTTTTTCGTAAAATAAATGCCAAATGCGAATAAAATCAATGCCAATACAAACTACTATACCTACTTATAACAAACTGACAAGCTTTTTCTCCTGAATAAGCTAATGACAAAATAATATAATTTTTTCACCCTTTCTACCAAAAAGCTCTAGCCTAAAAGCTATGTTAACACAACTAATACTACCAAAATTGTAGTACATTTTAAAAATAGCGCCTGTTTTACGTGAAATACCGCTTATTGCCAATTTGCACCTAAATAAAACCTTATGATATTTTCACGGCACATTTTTTCGGCTCCTTTGAGTTTAAACATCGTTAGTCCTAAGCGTTTCCTTTTATTATAATCGAGTATCCAAAAATGTACACACACTTGGCTTAAACACAGGTATTATGTACAACATGATAATGGTAATGACATCACATTTTATAAAATTGCGACGTGTTTGGCCAACACACAAGGCAGTTTGAAACTTGAACATACGTGGTTAAATAATAGTGTATGAAAAATCTGAAATCTTTCACAAAACTCAGGGGGCCGATTTTTGACAGCCGGACGCTCGAATTCAAAAAATTCGACCTCGAAAATAATCGCACACAAAAGTGTGTCGCCAATTTTTCCGCATGGAATTAATAGTTTAAATAATCATTATTTTAAATTTCTCTCGTTTATTTTTCTAAAACATAATTTCATCGTTTTATTCAGAGTTTTAAATGTCACTTTCGAGTGCTCGAATCTCAAATATCACCCCCCAGGACAGTCGACAGTCATGACACTTTCAAAAAAAGGGGCGTTGTCACCAAGCGTATAAATTACAATTGTTGTTGTACTACAAAATATAAACCTCAATACAATGATATAAGTATATTACTTTTCTATTAGGACAGATCGCTTATTAGTGAATTATTTAGTGTACCTAAATAGATTGATTGAAATTATGTCTTAATTCTAAAATGTGCAATAAAAAGATAAAATATATTTTGTTCTTCAATTTAGGCACATTACAATGCACTTATGAACGTCAGAGAGAAAAAAGAAACTACCACTGGTTCTAACCCTACACCTCTGACCCGAGAAGTATTACTTATTACCGGCAAGAAAATCGGACGGACTTATTTTTTCAAAACAGTAATAGTAATACATTAAATCGTAAATATAGTATATACAATAACGCATAGTTTGAGAATTTAACTTTTTTTATTTAAATTGTTATCTAAGGTTTCCTAATGGTATTCAACTTATCAAACGTGTTCGCGCAACAGGATCTCCGGTTTCAGGAGAGGGCCCTTAATTCACAATTAGACAGGATTACCGGCCCCTCATTGACATCTTAATGCGTCACCGATCCCGTCGCCTTAACTGGATATCCCCGGAATTGTGACGTAATGTTTGTAGACAGGGCTCGGAAACCGGAATTTGCTCCATAGTAAAAACCGTTTTTTTATGTAGTGAAAATCTATTTAAGTATTCAAATATGAAGTGGAAATCTAAATTCAATATGGGGTTTTACATAAAAACCATGAAATAATTAAATTTATTGGGTTATTTCGGGGTTTTTTGCTTTATTTATTTATTTATTAAATCTTTATTGCACATAAGAAAACTTAACGTACTCAATCTTAGGGCAAAAGTAACGAGAAATAATTCTATAACTTATCCATACACATAAAATATATATGTTAGCATACATAAAATACATATATATGACACTAATATACCTATAATAATATTCATACACAAAAATACTTATAAACTTATAACTTTATCTCGCCAAGAAAAGCACTATTGGAGAAGATACGGAAATTTTACTTTGAGCTACCAGCAAAAAAAGCTCGCACAGACTTTTTAAAAACGTAGTTGGATGGAGCTTTCCTAATTTCAGTGGGAAGCAAACGAATTGGAGATGAAACCTGTACGAAGTGTTTGTAGATACTTCCTGATTCAACTCTGCTATTAAATTGACAAGGAATTTTATGTTCTAGTGTTTTATAATTTTCGGATTTTATTAATTTCTGATATTTCCTCTGGCGATATTAATTAACTCGTTTGAAATCTTAGCTGTTTGTTAAAGTTTAAAATTATAAATCAATTAAACAATCTTCGAGAACACCTTTCCTTATAAGTAAAACTCTCCAAACTTTTAATCTGTTCTTAAAATAAACACAAAGCGAATGGAATTTCCGAATCCCTAAAACCAACCAACATACATTAAACTCACACTGTAATTAACTTATAATTTTACTGTTATGGCGTCGTAAGTCTGATGTAGGAGTAACCAAAGATCCTTTCGTAAAGACTGGATGGCAGTTTCCTATTTTTAGTGAATCTTGATTCATTTATTCTGATTGGGGTGCTTTGATTATTATAATATCTAAGATAACATAAACTATCGTGTACTTGCTTCTTTTATAATTTTACCGAATGTTCCATCCGTATCATGTCCAGGGTAGAGCATTACGTTTATATTTACAGGCAAAAACTCTTTATTTACATTCGCCATCTGTACTCAAAAATATCTGAACATGTACTTTATTGCCTTAAGGAGGAGGAGTTGTAATAAAGGTGTTGTTCAGATCTTTGTGACCACCTTGGCAGTTTCGCTATATCTGATGGCACCTGTAACATTGTTAACTGAGCATTATGTAATCCCTATTGCAACGGCATTAGGTCTATCGGGTCTTAAGGGTGTTACTATTTGTATTTTGACGCTTTAGTGAATGTGAAGTGATTGAAAACAATATATGCTAAAAATCTTTCTAGGTTGGATACTAAAACTCTAACTAAAACTAAAATCCTGGCATACAGCTATAATGCCATATTTATGATTACCCCAGTCCGATGATAGCAGCTTCGGCATTATTACTTGATGGCTGCTCTACATGATGGCCCATCACACTGGCCCACTATGATGGGCCAGCGTGTAGAGAGGGTAGTGGCGTCGGATGGCTTATGGCGTGGCGGATGGCGCTGCGATGGCCACGGTGTCGGTTTTTTGGCCGCACATCAAAGGGACTGGGCCAGCGATGGCAGTGCGCATCCACACGTGGCCCATTCCTCAGTGCGTGCTCGAACGCGGTTGGGTGCGGACGTGCGTGCGCTCTATTATCTCTGAACTAATACACGATTTTTTTAATAAAAAATGACGAGTACGTGGCCTTATCATGAAATTATGAAGTTCTTAGAACTTTATCGGGGATGCGTTATATGTCTTTTATTTTGAATCATAGAGATACTAAAATCAGGACCTAACTGATAATAAGAATTTAAAGAAAATAAAGTAGCTTTTCAAGTACCTAAGTAAATATTCTTTATTGCACCACAAAGAAAACAAAACAATGTAAATAAAGACAGCAACAGGCGATCTTATCGCTGTAGGCGATATCTTCCAGACAAGCTTAGGGTAGTGGGATATAAGAACAGAACATATTATAACTGGTAATGCACGCATTAAATTTATTTTTAATTAATCAGAGGAGTAGTAATACATACATTACGCAGACAGTACAGTACATTTACATACAGTACAACTTAAATAAATAAATAAATAATTATAACATTAAATACCAATAGTAAAATATATACATTCATACATACACAATAAAAACATAGCGGCTCATTAAGAAAGAGATAAGTAATGTTTTTTTCATAAGGGTTTAAAAGTTTTTGCATAAATTTAAATTTAAGCATTGGATAAATAACATCCGTCATCTTCTACGCTATTTCTTATTAATAACTTTATTATTGTGTACGAGTACATTAAGAAAATGGTGGTACATGGCGCATCTATAGATAGATTGCTGCAGCGGCTAATGCTTCCACGTCCATCCTGGAAAGCGTATAGATCACAACTGAATGTCGCCATCGTGTAGTTGCGCGCATGGCCATTGCGCTGGCCCAGCGCTGGCCCAGCGCTGGGCCATCATGTAGAGGAGCAATGACATAAGTGACAGTGAACGATCGTTGATCACTTATCAAGTTGCTCAAATAATATTTTCACTTGATCGATGGAAACAATTGAAACTGAGTAAATTGTTTGTTTATAAGATAAATGTAGGTCACTGTTTTCAATAGTTTCTAGCTTTGTCATCATATAATTTTTAATTCATTGAAATCTAATAATTGGAAAGTATTGAGTTGACAGCTTTTTCGTTTTCGTCACTCAAATTGTCGTTCAGAACAAGCCCCGTATTCATATAATTCATAAAAATGTCTCTCAGGCCTCAATTAGTTCATTTATGTTATGTCCTACCTGTGACAATAAACATAAATTAACTACCTAATTAAGGCCTGAGAAACGTTAATGAGAATAAGGGGGTAGGACATTAAATCTAGTGTTAGAGCAAGTAAAATATCTAAGCAGGTACTGAGGATACTACTGTAAGAACTACTTGTATCTTAAAAAACAATGACCCTAATATTAATAGGTAGGTAGGTAGGTAGGTTCGTATACTTTTTTCGTGTTACGTCACGTCTTTATAAGTAAGTAGTCTGTACGTGACGAAATGGAGAAATTAGGTTTCTCTCTAGTATTAAGAGTAGTTTGATAAATTATCTTTATGTATCCTGAAAAATGTGATATTATTTCGGTAAAGGGAACATTACGCGGCCGGCGTGGAGCTTACACTTTTATTGTTATTATTGAATTTGAATCTACTCAACGCTGGCGTATAAAATGTCCTAATCTTTTTATGCATATACGACATAATTTCCACTGGTTTGTTATTATTTTTACCTAAAAGAAGATATAGGTGATAAAAAGATAAAAAAGATAAAAGACATTTATTCTTAAATTTAGGCACATTACAATTCACTTTTTTTTATGAACGCACAACAATTCACTTATGAACGTCAGAGAGAAAAAATAAACTACCACCGGTTCTAACCCTACACCTGTGACCCGAGAAGTATTACTTATTACCGGCAAGAAACTCGGCGGGACTTATTTTTAACCAACTTCAAAAAAGGAGGAGGTTCCCAATTTTTTTTTATCATTATTATCTCCGTGAATCGTGAACCGATTTTCAAATTTTTTTTTAATCGAACAGGTATAACCCCTAGATGGACTCTTCAACTATTATAGGCACACCTATAGTGATTTCACTATTTTTTACAGCAGTTCGGCCACTTCCTCTTGGAATAGCGGATCCTAAGTGAAGTCGGTTCTTTTTTTGTTTTAAATTATTTCAAAACAGTAATAGTAATACATTAATGAGAATATACTACAATAATGCGTAGTTTTTCAAGAAGGCATATCGAAACAGCTTGAGAGACAATGTACCTGCCTATTGAGTATTTAACATAAAAAATTAAAATAAAATCCTAATCTGACTGAAAACGTTTGATATGCCTTCTTACCTGAACTGTGTCCTATAAATGCTAGATGGTTTTGCAGTAGTTTCTGGTTTGGGCCATGCATCTATGTCTGTCATATAGTCCTCGACCCTGTAATAACCCTTTGAAATCTATTTTCATTTAGATACAGGTTTAAAAAAATACGGGTAAAATCGTATTAGGAGTAAGAAAAAGTCGGAGAAACATTTTTAAATGAAATTTGTTTTTGTAAGTGACACGTCTCAGCCGACCAATCCTCCGTACAAAAGCATTTATTTTTCGCAATATTTTTTTTCTTAGTATTTATAATTAGAGTATGATACGAAAAATTAAGCTCTTAAAAGGATCACCAGCATTTTTTTTACATCTTGTTTAATACAAAACCGATATACTACGAGTATATAAGTCAGAGTAAAAAAAAGAAAGTTCCCTTAATTAGTTTTCAGTATCCTATTAATTTGGCAGCGCGTGCAACATTTTCAGCACAAGAGGTACCGTCAAGTGCTTGAAAATTGCCTAAAATGCCTAGTTTTGGCCGAGTTAAATACAGTTAATCTCTATCTCTACCATGTTAGCTACCCGTGTGAGGTATTCAAAGTGATCTTGGAACAACTTTATTAAATTTGTTAAGAGATTAAAACCGTATAAAGGTCATATTCAACCCATAACCCGCTAAGCTGTTACTTCCACTGTAAATATGTGAAGAATATTCATCGAGTCTATATATTTAACCATGTTATTGTTTACAAGAATTTAATTAAATCAAACAAAGGAATGTCAACGTTCTAAGTGTGGCGAACACCTTGTTCACGAACAAAGTTTTCAGTGTGTACAAGCTTTATTGAGTCACTTATAAAACCTAAGCAGCTGTGTAATGTGTGAGTTAGAATAAATCTGGAACTTACTAAAACAACTGAAATTAATTGGGGCTCATCCATAAATTAGGAATCAAGAATTCAGGAATCAAGATTCAAGTAATAAAAAAAGAAGTTTTTCAGATCTTTCATCATATAACATGGCATAACGTGACGGTGTGTTCATTATCGTATTTTTTTTTCGCACAGTTTTGGACTAGAAGGGGTAAAACCATGATGCGTTTGCGTATGACGGAAATAACTTATAAATAAGTTATTTCCGCCATACGCATATAAAATTTGAACTGCCATTTGTAGCCACCTCTATGTGGCTGTTGTTTCTCATCTTAGAAACTTTTCTTGGAAGTGTTTTATTTAAAAACTTAGTCTTTGAAAGTTCTCAACTTTCACGCACGCTTACACGATATAGGTATAAGTTCATGAAAATGATTTTTATATTCGTTTTTATTAGTAAACAATAATTCAACTTAATTCGTTATTTGTAAAACAGCAACCAATCCAATGTATCTAAATATTACACAAAAATATACCTGCCAATATTTTAATCATCGCTCACAGTGCAGTCAAGTGAGCCGACAGATTGCTCCATTCCCCTAATTAGATGACTTGGCGACGCTCTACCTGGCGGATTTTAACCGCATTAGGCCCGTCGCGGCCGTAATGTTGGGGGAAATGAAAAATGGCCGCCAAGTTTATTTTATTATTTCGTCTTGATATTAAAGTACGTGTGACAAAATAATTAAGGTTTTAATTAAAACACGTTTTGTGGGATTAAAAGCTGAAATACAACCTGAGATTATAATACACATACAGATTGTAAAGTAAAATTCAAAAGCGCATGGAAACATTATAAATGAAGTCGTGAATAAATTGTCCACGCAATTTTGAACCTGGGTGTACAGCTTGATTTAAATCAATTTAAATAATGAGTAAATACAAATATGTAAGTACGAAGATATGTAGGTTTTAGTTTAGAATACCTACATAAAAAAATCATTTATGAGTATTTAGTAAATTTTCTTCTATAAAATACAGTAGGTGCCTACACCAAGTTAATATGTAAACAAAGCCATCAAATTACCAACCTTATTTATTTGTGTGTAAAGTCGATTTCTTGTTGTTCAATTTTTATAAAAGTGACACATATTAGCTAAAGTCACTCTGTATTTTTTTTAACAAGAGTAAAATAAAAACATTATGTAGCAATTACTACAAAATAAAACATCTTAAGTATTTCAAAATGATATCCAACTAGTCCGTACCAATGTACACCCAGATTCAAAAGTGCATGGACATCAATGAATCTATCTATATATATAAAAGAAGAAGCTGACTGACTGACTGACTGACTGACTGACTGACTGACTGACTGACTGACATATCAACGCACAGCCCAAACCGCTGGTTCTAGAGATTCCAAATTTGGCACGTAGGTGCCTTATAAGGTCTAGGGGTGCACTAAGAAAGGATTTTTCAAAATTCACCCCTTAAGGGGGTAAAATGGGGGTCCAAAGTTTGTATGGAGAAACAAGATTAGTTTGACTATATTATTTGAAACTTCGCCGAATTATTCCTAACAATAAATGAGTAAATACGTGTGTCAGCTTTTTTGAAAATTCAACCCCTTTACGGAGGAAATGGGGGTGAAAAAATCTGAAAATCAATATGGGTATCGTTTCTATGGTTTGTCGGGTCGCTGATTAAGAAAACAACAACCATTTTATTGTACAACGTGGCAGGCGTGAAATATCATCCCCCAGGGGATGAAATAGGGGTCCAAAGTTTGTATGGGGAAACAAGATTAGTTTGACTATCGTATTTGAAACTTCACCGAAGTATTCCTAACAATAAATGAGTAAACACGTGTTTCAGCTTTTTTGAAAATTCAACCCCTTTAAGGGGGAAATGGGGGTGAAAAAATCAATAAATCAATATGGGTATCGTTTCTATGGTTTATCGGGTCGCTGATTAAGAACACAACAACCATTTTATTATACAACGTGGCAGGCGTGAAATATCATCCCCCAGGGGTTGAAATGGGGGTCCAAAGTTTGTATGGGGAAACAAGATTAGTTTGACTATCTAATTTGAAACTTCACCGAAATATTCCTAACAATAAATGAGTAAACACGTGTTTCAGCTTTTTTGAAAATTCAACCTCTTTAAGGGGGAAATGGGGGTGAAAAAATATAAAATCAATATGGGTATCGTTTCTATGGTTTATCGGGTCGCTGATTAAGAAAACAACAACCATTTTATTATACAATGTGGCAGGCGTGAAATATTATCCCCCAGGGGGTGAAATGGGGGTCCAAAGTTTGTATGGGGAAACAAGATTAGTTAGACTGTTTTATTTGAAACTTCACAGGATTATTCCTAACAATAAATGCGTAAACACGTGTTACAGGTTTTTTAAAATTCAACCCCATAAAGGTGGAAATGGGGGTGACAAAGTCTGAAAATCAACATGGGTATCGTTTCTATGGTTTATTGGGTAGCTGATTACGAAAAAAACAATGATTTTATAATACAACGTGGTGGGCGTGAAATATCATCCCCCTGTTAGGGTGCGATAGGGTTGAAATAGCTAAATATCAATATGGGTGTCGATTTATGGTATTTTGGGACGTTAATTACGAAAATGGCATCGATTTTGAAATTTTGGTATAGAAATAGTTTTAATCCCGGGAAAAGACATAGATTAGGGCAGCCCTTAAGGGTCTGAAAAGGTGATTGGAATGGAATGTTGTATGGATAATTTTTAACCGTTGAACCGATTTAAATGAAACATGGTATAATAGATAGTTTAAATTTCGGGAAACGACTAAGGGTAGTTTTCATTGAAAAAAAAGTAACCCTTAAAGGGGTGAAAAGAGGTTTGGAAGTTTCTATGGGATTTGTTGAAATCGGGGTACCGACTCCGATTCGCACTCAGCCGCGATAAATTCTCATGAAATCATTTATTTATTTATTTATTTATTCAAATTATTCGTTACACAGCATTACAGTAAAAACCAAGGCACTGCGAACTACAAACCAAAATATATAATAAAAAAAATATATAAACAAAATATATCATGCTGAAAGCGTCTTTTAAAAAAATGGAATAAAAAAAATGTTCTCTTGAGAAAAACTCTTGAGGCGCAAGAGCCCCACACTTGCCGGGTTTTTTTTATTTCCTAAAATCATTACTTAAGGGGGTGAAATGGGGGTTGAAAGATTTAATGGGGCTTTTTTAAACGTTGAACCGATTGAGATGAAACTTGGTATAGAGATAGTTTGTGTCCCGAGAAGCGACAAAATAGTATTTATTCCGAAAAACAACTCTTACGGGGTGCAAAGTAAAGGGGTTGGAAGTTTTGTAGAGAATTATTTACAGCTGAACCGATTTAGATGAAATTTGGTATAGACATAGTTTGAGTCTCGGAAAACGACATAGGACACTTTTATCCGGAAAATCAACCCTTTTAGAGGTGAAAAGGAGGTTGAAGGTATGTATCGGGAATTGATAACCGCTTAACCTATTTAGATGATTTGGTATGGAGGTAGTTTGAGTTCTGGGGAAGGATACATAATAGTTGTTATCCCAGAAGTCATTCCCTAAGAGGGTAAAAAGGGGGATCTATTACTAATTCCACGCAGAGGAAGTTGCGGGGAAAAACTTTTATTCATTAGAGTAGAAATCTGCATTAATCATAATCTCTTAGTAAATAAGTTACTACAAGCAAGTCGTTGCTGGCGATGGCGTAACAATAAAAGAAATATTGCAACCATTTCATTAAAAAAAAATAAGGGAAAGCCTTCATCAAAATGTCATATACCGAAACCTCCAGAAAGTAACAAATACTTTTCCGAAAAGCGCATCTAAATCGGTTCAGCCAAACGCGAGATAATCGCGGACAAACATACATACAATACAGAAATGAGGGTCAAACTGATAATCTCCTTTTTAGTACTTTTAGTACGCGGGCGAAGCCGCGGGCAACTGCTAGTTGATTCATAAATATTTCATGCAATCTTGAATCTCACTGTACACAGTTGTATACACACGGTAACACTTTTAGACCTAAACTGAAGAGGACCTTATGTCTACCAGCATAAGGCTTAAGAATTGTCAGTTAATAGTGTGGACGATGGTACTCTTGCAAATTGGCACGAATATTTCTTTATGGGATTCATAAAAGCAAATGACCAACATCCACTTATTGCGGACATGCTTAGCATACAAATAAGACTCATATTTTCAGACGTTAAATTAGTATTTTTCAAAGAAAACATATTGCAGTGTTTGTTTAAAACAGAAGCAAATGTACGGGTTGCATTTTAATTAATTTTAAGAAATTAATTTTCAGACATTTTCTCGATGTTTTATCATAATTAAAATAGAAGAGCGTTTAATTTTTTTATTTCAGGACACTGATCTTTTTAATAGTTTAATAAAATACTAGACTAGTACATGGTTTTTAAGCATATACCTAATCCCCTAGACAGTTTAATGCAAATCTGTGTCTTCACACATATACCTACCATCCATACCTACTTATTTAATGTTACGTACCTATCTATTTTAATAGGAAAAATAAGGAAGCATCTTGCGGAGGGCGGGTCACCGTCTGCCGGAAATAAAATTGGATACCGTTTTATTAGGCAGGCGTCTTGTTCTTCATCCTAATACTTTTTACCCAATTCGCTATGTGCGAAGTGCATGGTGGGGGCAACGAGACCGATCGCAGTGCTCAATGTGACAAGAAATGAAACTGCAGATCCCCTGTCTGCTGTCAAAATAGTGAATCAGCCAGTTACATTTCATATAAGCAAGGAATACAACCTGTTTATAAAAAAGGAAAAAGAAATAGATTGACCACCTGCCCAAGAGATGGCGCCACAATCATGCACACAGCGAATAGCCTAGTGCGTTTTAGAATCCATTAACTCTCAATAGTCCTAAGTACCAAGGGCGGGTGCTATCTCTGCGTACGTCCCATGACACGGACAGGGGCAGCATCCGCTTAGTGTACCCCTCAGTTTTCATTAAATTGTCGAAAGGGCCTCTGCGCGTTGGCTTCGGCTCCGCATACTCCTCCCAAAGGTCTGGAACGCCATTGTTCCGTGGTAGAAAGCAAAAATTTTTATAATAATTGCACGGCTTCAGTCGCATTATTTTGTCACTGATATTTTTTAAAGAATAGCTCCATTTTCAAGCTCTAAAAGTGCTGAATCATGTTCACCTTGTCGTCGCTCGGACTCAATAAAATTATCATATAATTTTACCTCATCACCGCCCCATGTTATACCGGGTGTTTCCTGTAACAGGAGCAATAAATTAAAACGTAGATTCTACTCCTCAAACCAGACAACGTTTGTTCAGCAACTTTTAAAAATAAGTTATGGTTTGATTTTTATTTCACTTTAAAGATTATTCGAACACGCAATGTATTCCGAAATTGATTATGTCTGTAGGGTGACAAGGCTGGATTTTAACGTACATTAAAAATACTATTTAGTTTGTATGAAAAAGAGACAATCTACAAATTTCATATTTTTTAAAAGTTGTTGAACAAAAGTTTTATTGTTTGAGGAGTATATCTACGTTTTAATTTATTGCTCATGTTACAGGAAACACTCTGTATTTAAATCTAAGTGATTAGTTATAAATGTAGCATAGTGTCATTAGAATGACAAACACTAGAATATTTACTTATTGTATTCTTGGGGAAAACCCCGACACCGTAAAAGTAATCACATCCTCACTCTGAGTAATTAATGAATTTTCTAATTTGATTACCACTCCAATATTACCACACTTGTATTAACAACTCTTATGTTCTATAGACACGCAATTTCTAATCAAGTAAATGTTATCACAGTATTACCAACAAACTAGTTCCCAAGTAAGTTGGCTCTCAAACGTATTAGACAGCCTATACATTGTATAGAACTCCATACAAGTTAACACATTTTCATTGTCTTTGTGTGTCTTTCGTAGTGAAGCTGGATGGTCCTGGGTGCGAATTCTGATGAAGGCATTTTATGTTTGTACGCGGCCGGGAGGCGCGTGCCGGCGGGTCGGAGCATCCCGAATTTTCATAATGATATCGAATTTTTGCTTATTATTTGATAATAATAACATCGTTACAGATAAGACATTTGTTCTAACTTCTAATGAAACAATCTATTTTTATGGTGGTTATAACGTGCGGTTTTTGAACGCATCATGGAGGGTTTTTATGTTATGGGTGTAGATAAAATAAATAAATCCACAAAAAATGGAAAACTCTTCAAAAAGCAGGAAAAATCATTTAAAAACGATAAGTACCGATAGATATTTGTACTCAGATAGAAAACACGTCTGTTCATTCGATACGCACCATATTTGCTTGGGTAAGGGCAAAATAATGGGTCCCATTGTTTACCTATCAAAGTGGCTCGAGAGCTGCCATTACTGAATTTTCTCGAAAAGTGACCTTGTTTAGTAAATATGTGTCAGTTTACTAATATCGTATTTTTCCATGGTTCACTGTCAATGTTAAAAGTTACACTGACTCTGGGAGATATAACTGACAACAAAACAATGAAACATTACAATTGCAAGGTAGGTAGCGAGAGTTTAGAAAATGTAGGGAGTTAGTTATGGACGTACGTAGTGTTGCTTAAAATTTTTTTAGTCTTAATATTTCCTGTTTTTTTATGCATGAAAAACAAACAGGTAATTACTAGAGGGCAAGAATATTGCTAGTTCGAGACATAAAAGCCCTCGGCTTTGCTTTCAGTACCTATTAGACTCTCGTTGGACAACCGTTCGGATATCGAGGTGATGTCCTCTAAAGGTCGCATGTCACAGTCGATTTTGGTGAAGTTTTATTTTCGTTAATTATATTTTTTGTCGATTTGGTATCTAGTTTTGAATGGTAAAATGGGAACAAAGTACCGGAGCGCAAGTTTTTGCGTTGAAAACATATGTAGTAAAAAAATACAGTACTTACTTGCAATGCAAAGATAATATTTTCCCAACAATTAGCATGATAAAAGAAAATTTGGGGCAGAACGATTCCATACAAATAAACATGCCTAACAGAATGAAATCTCAGTAGGTCACAGGAGCAACCTTTTTATCAGTTAAAACAGTTGAGTTGGTATCAATCAATGACATGTTTGTTTAGGACCACTAATACAATTGTGTGGTCCCGAATGACAAGTATAACACAATTTATAAGTATAACAAGGTACATTCATTACATCCGTTAAAAACTTCGGTTTTTATTCAGTTTAGGCTGATAATAAAATTACATTCTCAAATGATTTATTTAACGTAAAATAGTGTTACAATTTTAATTAATCATTAGCCAATCATTACATTGGTTGGTATTTAACAAACAAGTAGAAAAATAAAAAAATAGACTACGGTATTAAAAAAAGTAAAAAAAAACACGATAATGTCACCAAAAATATGGCATGTCAAATCTGGTTATAGAAAAAGAAATTATTATATAGCGAGTAAATAACTAGTATAACTTGGTCTCCATATTCGTAGCATCACGCTTATTCAGTCGTCTTAACTACGCTGGTTTAATTTTAACGAAGCGCTTTGTCGGTTCTTCGTACTAGCAATTTCCTTAAGACGATCGGCTGTCTACGGCAAAAGACGGCCCGTGCAACGCGCAATGCCTTTTACGACTTTTATTTTTGTGCTGGTAGTGTTTCTACGGGTGTATGGTATTAAATTTTCAAGCACCGAGAGTACTTTATGATTTATGATACTTTTATTTCCATTTACGGAAAACAGCAAAGTGGAAGAGAATATAAGACGAGCCTAACAAGAAATATGAATGTCACTACATGTCAAAACATTCGTAATAAAATGTTAATCCCTTGCTAGCGGTTGACATCTCAGATAAAATTGGGAAAATCTCTGCGCAACATCACGTACTAAACTACAGGGCGTTTCTTTATAAAATAAAAAGAAAGTAAAAAATTGAGTAGGTAATAGTAGTTTATGTAACTGTTACGTAATAGGGGTCCTTAAAACACGAGTGTGGTTTTATGAAACGAGCGAGTTTCATAATAAGATCACACGAGTTGTAACGTTGTGATTTTGATCACTCAATCTTTAATGCGTTTTGAAAGGTCTCTCAAATAGTTTCGTTTTCATAACTAGCAAGTATGTCTTGAACTGGCAACAATATGAATGACAATTAATTAACCAATCAAAACAAAAAGTAATTAGTGGGGTTGCTAATTAAAAATAAAGTAAATGTTTATAAACTTACATGTATTTAGAATATTGGAATAAAACATTGTTTATAAATAGCAACAATAGTCAAAATATCAATAGAAAGAGACTTTTGATTTTTATGTCTAAGATAAAGATAAATAATTAAATGGTTAATTAGTGTCATAATTAAATTTGGTTGGATGCTGACATCCCCAGCATCAGGTCGTATGGAGGTCACTTCCTTGATTGTTCCCAGCCGAGATAGGCTACTTTTTCGGTACAATATATAGCCAAGTCCATCGTCACATGTAGTGACTGTTTTTGATAAAAGGATAGCAGGGATCCTTGCCACGGAGGCAGAATAGCTGATGGATTGAAGTATTTGTCGCGGCTGCTGTAAGTAGAGAATAGTGTTGCTTCAATTCCTTTCATCTTTGGTGTCCATAGTACTGTTCTGACCTCATCATTCCTTTCCAGTCTGCTGGTGGGGATTCCTGAGAGCAGGGAGGGAAGCCTGCAGTAATGAATTAGATACACGTTTCGTATCTCCTGCTGGTAAGAAGCCAGATATTTGCTGGATCAAGTTTAATGAGTTTAATCCTGCCACATGGCTAATGAAAACAATTTCTTCTTTCAGCTGGCGGGGTGTGTATTTTATTTGTATCCATATTGGTCTTCTTTATAAGGCGGCGTCTCTCGCTTGCCTAATGGCCTTAAGCCACTTTAAGTTTCCGGCTGCCGTGTGAGGCAGGGAGGGAGTCCACCGGCTGCAGCCCAGGGTCCTGTGGCGGTGTCGCAGTGAAGGGAAGCTGCCGGTGTTGTCTGGTGCAGGAGCCACGTGTTGGTAGCTCAGTCAATGTCGCCTTGGAAGCTCCCGGGTCCCAGCGGTATGCATGTGATCTGAGGTTGGTGGAATATTTCCTTTCCTGAAACATAGGGCCATAGTTAATTTAGAGAATCTGTGGTGTGATGGCATTGAAACGGTAGGGATTAACACCTGATAGGCACTGTGTAAAATTATATGTAACTTCAACGACCCAACTCTACCATTGAGCTTTAAGCTTTAATGTAAGGTAATTAATATTAATAGCATAAGATTGGTTTTACACAGTAAGCTTGTTGTTGTATACCTTCGCTAAATAAAATATATGAGTCACAAGAAATACTAACCTTTTTATTCAGCACCAATTTAGAATACCCGAATTTGATGGATCTCTCTCTCTCTTAGTACCTTACTTTCGAATTTAGTTTTGTAATCATTAAGATATCATTAAGTACTGCGATAGGCATTTCCACGTTTGTCATAGCCGGCCGTGGAAACCGCTTGTTACAGTTGGCGCCCAACGTTTTACAAAGACACAGACCAGGAATACGAACCGGGTATGCCAAGGGAGGAGTACGCTGGTGATTTTGGTGTATTAAGGGAAATTTTCCATCAACTTAGGTTACGGTTATTGAAGGCTCATGAAACCAATGCTAGATACTACAATTTGAGAAGACGTTCGGCAAAATTTTCGGCGGGCGATTTAGTGTGGAAGCGCACTTACGTACAGAGTGACGCACAGAATTTTAGGATGGCGAAGCTCGCGCCGAAGTATATGAAGTGTAGGGTAAAGGCAGTTTTGTCGCCGTTAGTATACGAGTTGGAAACCGTAGACGGACACCCTATAGGCTCATGGCACATTAAAGACCTAAAAGATAAGGTTACGACTGTCAATGTGGTGAACAGTGCTCGTGCGGGCCGCAAGTATAGCTTGCCGTACGGTCGCTGTTAACTATATAGCGGTATATAACAACACAAATGGTTGTAGTTTAGCTACAGTGTTAAATATTGCAGTCATATTTAATCACCAAATGTTAGGTCGTGGCGAACAGATATAGCTGTTTCACCACTTAGTATGAAAGTTGACGAGTGCAACGATTTGTAAGGGATGAATGAAAGGTGCGACACAACCACAGCTCAAAATTACAACTGGAGCGAAGTCTTTAATGTGAACATTTTGGCATTTTGGCGGTAACGGAAATTTTATTATGAGGTCTACGTGCATGTGTGGATTTGCGTTTCGGTGTGTAAAAAAAAAAAAGGCGCTATTTTGTGTTTTTTTTTTTCCGCGTGTTGTTATTTTGGTTTTGAGCACATTTGATGCACTTTGGAAGTGCAGTGCGGCAACACGGATTTTGGAGTCTTCGCTGGTGGAGGCCCAAACATTTTGGGACCTACTCAACCTACATGGTTGAGTACGTCAAACTGTGGTCGACTCAAGACGAGGCGTTGAGAGTTGAGACAATATTTTGCGGATCCGTTTCAGTGGATAAATGAGGTGTTATTTTGTGGGTAGGCAGGACGCTGCATACCAAGGATATCTCATATTAAGTAATGTAAATGTATTATGGAACATTCTCATCGGAATAGAATTTAGTGATTTATACCTCTTAGAGTTTATGCATGTAAACCCAAGAGTGTGAGTATTTTGAATTTTAATTTGGCCCGGTCTAGCAGAGAATATTTTGAGTATGCTGAGCACCTGACCTGGCAGTTGGTTTAGCCTTTTCAACACAACAATTCAGTTGTGATGGAAAGGCTAAGGAACGATTACTGGATAGTTGGTTTGAATTAGATGTAGGTATTTTGGCGTATGCTTACATATTCTGGTGGATAAGTTAATTTAAATCGTATGTTGTGTTGCGTGGGTTCGAGAATACAGGGTGTTGTTTGATTATTATTTGGTTAGTTATTGTTAAATTCAAAACTTAAGTTGGAGTGTTACGGTAGATTTCGTTTGGTTGACTGATTAGTATCTCGAGTCCACCGCAAACATTTTGGTGTTTGTTTTGGGTTCTCCCATACTTGGTATGGTCAAGGTATATATATTTTTTTCTTTTGTTTTTGTTGTGACTCTACATTTTGGATAAATCGCTGAGGACAGCGAGCAGTTTACCTTTGGTAAACTGCAACAGCAGGAAGAGGGGTATTGTAACGTTGTGATTTTGATCACTCAATCTTTAATGCGTTTTGAAAGGTCTCTCAAATAGTTTCGTTTTCATAACTAGCAAGTATGTCTTGAACTGGCAACAATATGAATGACAATTAATTAACCAATCAAAACAAAAAGTAATTAGTGGGGTTGCTAATTAAAAATAAAGTAAATGTTTATAAACTTACATGTATTTAGAATATTGGAATAAAACATTGTTTATAAATAGCAACAATAGTCAAAATATCAATAGAAAGAGACTTTTGATTTTTATGTCTAAGATAAAGATAAATAATTAAATGGTTAATTAGTGTCATAATTAAATTTGGTTGGATGCTGACATCCCCAGCATCAGGTCGTATGGAGGTCACTTCCTTGATTGTTCCCAGCCGAGATAGGCTACTTTTTCGGTACAATATATAGCCAAGTCCATCGTCACATGTAGTGACTGTTTTTGATAAAAGGATAGCAGGGATCCTTGCCACGGAGGCAGAATAGCTGATGGATTGAAGTATTTGTCGCGGCTGCTGTAAGTAGAGAATAGTGTTGCTTCAATTCCTTTCATCTTTGGTGTCCATAGTACTGTTCTGACCTCATCATTCCTTTCCAGTCTGCTGGTGGGGATTCCTGAGAGCAGGGAGGGAAGCCTGCAGTAATGAATTAGATACACGTTTCGTATCTCCTGCTGGTAAGAAGCCAGATATTTGCTGGATCAAGTTTAATGAGTTTAATCCTGCCACATGGCTAATGAAAACAATTTCTTCTTTCAGCTGGCGGGGTGTGTATTTTATTTGTATCCATATTGGTCTTCTTTATAAGGCGGCGTCTCTCGCTTGCCTAATGGCCTTAAGCCACTTTAAGTTTCCGGCTGCCGTGTGAGGCAGGGAGGGAGTCCACCGGCTGCAGCCCAGGGTCCTGTGGCGGTGTCGCAGTGAAGGGAAGCTGCCGGTGTTGTCTGGTGCAGGAGCCACGTGTTGGTAGCTCAGTCAATGTCGCCTTGGAAGCTCCCGGGTCCCAGCGGTATGCATGTGATCTGAGGTTGGTGGAATATTTCCTTTCCTGAAACATAGGGCCATAGTTAATTTAGAGAATCTGTGGTGTGATGGCATTGAAACGGTAGGGATTAACACCTGATAGGCACTGTGTAAAATTATATGTAACTTCAACGACCCAACTCTACCATTGAGCTTTAAGCTTTAATGTAAGGTAATTAATATTAATAGCATAAGATTGGTTTTACACAGTAAGCTTGTTGTTGTATACCTTCGCTAAATAAAATATATGAGTCACAAGAAATACTAACCTTTTTATTCAGCACCAATTTAGAATACCCGAATTTGATGGATCTCTCTCTCTCTTAGTACCTTACTTTCGAATTTAGTTTTGTAATCATTAAGATATCATTAAGTACTGCGATAGGCATTTCCACGTTTGTCATAGCCGGCCGTGGAAACCGCTTGTTACAGAGTGTTTTAAGGCCTAATTACGTACAGTTGCATACACTGCTTTATCTACACACATATTATAAACCCGAAATGATGATTGAATGACTGCCATTGCACGGATTGCACCGCCATCTCCATGGACAACTCGATTGTGCCGGCGATCGGGCGGGCGGGGCCCACCCGGATTTTCATAATGAAATCGATTTTTTGATTATTATTTGATAATAATAACATCGTTACAGATAAGACATTTGTTATAACTACTAACGAAACAATCTATTTTTATGGTGGTTATATCGTGCGGTTTTTGAACGCATCATGGAGGGTTTATGATATGGGTGTAGATAAAAACAATTATAACAGTTGAATTCACTGGGATACAAAGAAAAACTGGAAATGTAATCAGAAATCGATTCTTCCGACTCTATAATATATCGATGTTTTAATGTTTGTTAACATTTGTTATTAAAATGATTTAATAATTTTAAACACTACCGTCAAGTCTGGCAACTTTGCCACTTTTCACAGGTGTTGAAAAGTCATAGTACATTTTTAACCAGAATTCATATGAAACCACTGCAGTATGAATGACGCGACACATAATATATTTATCAACGAGTGCATACATAAGATGGTTTATAAATTAAATGACGGATAATAAGGTTTTACGAGTAAAAAGAAAACTGGCAAAGTTACCTATACCGTGTGGCAACTTTGCCAACTGCATTTTTACGTTGTATAGTAATTTAGTTGTATTTACAATATTAGTAAAGAATATTCAGTATTTAGGATACAATATTTTGGAATTTGATCCTTAATGATATATTATTCCATAAAGAAATACAGCAAAAGTGGCAAAGTCGATCACCCATTTAAGAAAATTTCATAGAAAGTCAGTGAATGTCAGGTGAAGTGGTCAGGGTTGACACAAATGAAAAAATATTAATTATTTAAGTACTTATTTATTTTGTTACATACGAGTAATCAGGTTACATAAGTACTCAGGAAAAACATAAAAGACACCTTAATTAAAATATTATCAAAAACGAAACATAGAAAACTCTTTAAGAGGCCTATCACAGGTCCACTCGTAAATAATTGTGATTACCTAGGTACCTATTTAAACTTGACGATAGACATTTATAAAAGGGCTTCGTCACGAACTGCCTCGTCGCCTCTTAACAAAAGTATTATCGAAACAAAACACTTAGGTATATGTAGTAATTATTACCAATAAAATAAGTATGTCACAGTTAACTTTGAGTTTTCTTTTTTACTTAAACAAAACATACACTCTGTAAGTTCGTAGTTTTTTGGAGATAACTCAAAAACCGGTAATGCTCAAAATATTTTTGGTTGAAAGAATATTAAAAGGTGTATCTTCTTGGTTTTTTTCATAATATTTGGATTTACGGTTCAAAAGTTACAGGGGGGGACACAATTTTTATGACTTTCGGAGCGATTATTTCTGAAAATATCCACTTAATCAAAAAATGTTCAAAGAAACCTCGGTTATTTGAACATTGTTATTTTTAGAGACCTATCGATTGATGTGCATCATGTTGATATTTGGCAAAAAAAATTTTTTGACAATTACTTACACATATGGAGTGCCCCCTAAATTTTTTTTTTTGCAATTTCTCTACAAAACTAAGAAGCTGCACACACAATACACTTTATGTAAAAATTTGATAATGATACGTGTTATAGTTTCCGAGTAAAATAGCTGTGACATACGGACGGACAGACAGACAGACGGACATGACGAATCTATAAGGGTTCCGTTTTTTGCCATTTGGCTACGGAACCCTAAAAAGTGTCTATCTTATGAAAAATGTAATTTAAATTTTTTGCTTGTGTACCAACCCTAGGCCGCTACAAAACATGGCAAAGCTGCCCCCCCATATTAGTCGGCGTGGTCTGGTGACTTTGCCAAAACAATTATCGGACTCAATTCAAACACTACGGCATTTATAAGGTAATCAATTCATTCCTTACCATTTAAATAACATAATATCTAAAATTTACGTACCTGGATGCGTTGTTTATACTCTAAACTTTTTAAAGTTCTTGAGCACTAACTTTTATGATTATGTGAGTGACGAATTTGGAACTGAAATGGTAAGAAAGGGTGTACCTCGGAATTCCTAATAACGTTTGTCCTAAAATCACTTGCCCTAACCGTTTTGTCCTAATTGTCATTTGCCCTAATGATCAATTACCCTAACAGTCACTTGTCATAATGTAATGAATGTCCTTATACTCATTTGTCCTAAAATTGTTTACCATAATGTTCAAAAATCCTAATTTTATTTACCATAACATTTGAAACCCCTAATGACATTTGTCCTAAAATTACTTAACCTAACCGTTTTGTCCTAATTGTCATTTGCCCTAATGATCAATTATCCTAACAATTACTTGTCATAATGTAATGTTTGCCCTAAAGCTCATTTGCCCTAAAAATTCTTACCATAATGTTCGAATATCCTAATTTTATTTGCCATAACGGCGTAGGTTAGGGTTATTTTTTTATGACCCTAAAAACGAAACTGCTCCCAGAGATAGGTAGGTTAGGGTTATTTTTTATGACCCTAAAAACGAAACTGCTCCCAGAGATAGGTAGGTTAGGGGTTTTTTTTTTGATGACCCTAAAAACGAAACTGCTCCCAGAGATAGGTAGGTTAGGGTTATTTTTTTTTGATGACCCTAAAAACGAAACTGCTCCCAGAGATAGGTAGGTTAGGGTTATTTTTTTTTGATGACCCTAAAAACGAAACTGCTCCCAGAGATAGGTAGGTTAGGGTTTTTTTTTTGATGACCCTAAAAACGAAACTGCTCCCAGAGATAGCTAGGTTAGGGTTATTTTTTTTATGACCCTAAAAACGAAACTGCTCCCAGAGATAGGTAGGTTAGGGTTTTTTTTTTGATGACCCTAAAAACGAAACTGCTCCCAGAGATAAGTTAAGGTTATTTTTATGACCCTAAAAACATATGAGCATTAGGACAAGTGACAATTAGGAAAAATTACCAGTAGGACATTTAATATAAGGGTATGAAATAATAGGAAAAATAATATTAGTTCATTTGAAATTAGGTGTTTTGATCATTAGGACAAATAACTTTTAGGTCAAATAATAATTATGACAAATTAATATTATGGAAAAAAGTTAGGGCAACTGATGAATAGGTCAAATGATATTAGGTAATAACATATTAGTGAAAATAAAATTCATCGATACGATGATAGGGCAACAACAATTAGGACAAATGAGCATTAGGGCAAATGATCATTAGGACAAATAGCATTAGGGATAACAAAAATAGGACAAAAAACTTTAGGGATTCAGATATAGATCCGGTAAGAAAATGGTTGCCGTGGTGTTGTCTCATTCATAATAATTTTGCCAATTGATAACCATATTTTCTACTAAAAGTAGGCACAACACTAAAAAATATACGTTGTCGGTGGTATGAAAGGATTACCTTATGCACTCTGCTGGTGGCAAAGTCAGTAACCCTTGGCAAAGCTGCCAGACTTGACGGTACCAACCACAACTTTTCGCCTTTCTATTTCTACAAATATTATGTTTTTTTTCTTTGTGTAGTAAATGTAGTAATGCAGCTCTCTTTTTCTAACGCACTCAAAAAATTTTAAAGAAAGAAGCAAAGAAAGCGATATCTCAGATGTTTTTATCCGGCTCAAATAACCCGTGTCATAAATCCATCTCCGCGCTAATGACGTCACATGCCATGCATGGGCGATGATATTACCTACTTGAGTGTAAATATCGTGTGGACAGATTGTTAGATGACGTCACATTTTATGGGTTACGAGTAAGTATGGGAATCAACATTCTTCGAGGCTTTAAGGCGGCCGTTTAGAGTTGTGACAGAACAGTTCCTTAAGAATAATTCCAGTACTTAACGGAGAACGTTCTTGAGAATTATTTAAAGTTAACCTTGTTTGCAAATTTCTTCAATCTCGATTGTGAAATGCGATCTAAATAGGGGACAACAGCCGAACATTTTGACATTAAAACATTTTTGTCTAAAACAGAGAAACTTTACTGGCTCGGTCAGTTAGGAATAACGTATTATTGTGTCACTGTTGTATTTAAGTACAAACTATTCTCTACTAGTGCTCAATATAAGCAAGGCAAAAATTGAGTTCAAACTGCCCTCATACAATTTAGTAACCTCAATCTCCCTATGGATTGTGCCGGTGCTCGCGAATTTAGTCTCCTCCCCGAGCGCGTTATAGTATTGTATAAAAATCTGTAAGACCATCGTTACTGATACTCTTATTGAATATTTACCATTAAATACCGTTTATAATGTATATTAAAAGATAGCTATTGTTCAATTTAGCGCATTACAATGCACTTATGAACGGCAGAGAGAAAAAAACAAACTACCACCGGTTCTAACCCTACACCTCTGATCCGAGAAGTATTACTTAGAAACTTACTTTAAGAAACTCGGCGGGATTTATTTTCTTAATGCTCGAGTAGAAAAATTGATAGCAAAGCTAAAACAAGCAATTACCTTACCAATACTCTGTTGATTAAAATCGAACCACAAATATTAAACAAAGAAAATGGAAGAAACAAAAGAATACTTTCACAAAGCGAACTGATTTCGACTGGAAACGATCTTTGATAATCGGGATTTTTTAAAATAATATAACGAAAAATAAATTGCTTTAAAGGATTTACAAATATAATTACTGAATCTTGTAGCTTTTTCAAGACGGGTTCACAAAAAACGTAAAGAATTCAGAACTAAGAGAAGAAAAATGCTCGTATATTAATTATTTACGTTAGTCAGAGCGCCCTAAATTAATTCGTAAATAAACTATAAGAATTTCAAATCTCAACACGTGGGTAGTCAATATTATTAATATTTTAGTAAAAAAGCTTTTTTGACTTGTAAAATAATAGTTCGCCTTGAATTGAGAACTCGTGATTTACTTGCAAACTACTTGACCAATATAGCAAAACCCTTATGATGATCATTTTGGCCCGCTAGATTTATAAACCCTTGATCAATGATTCTCAAAATATGCTTAATGTGTCTCTGCTACAGCTTTAACAAATTTCAAGAAGATCAGAAAAACGTTACTAAAATTACCGCGGAACAAACGCTCAAAATCAAAAAGCCGACGTCCCAATAGCCAGGTGATAGTTGTATCCGAAATCGTTTACAAGAACTTCACTTAGCTTACGCTCCGCTCGTTCTAAAATCAGCAACTGTCAGTGTCAAATACAAGCGTATACATATTACCTACGCTATACAATCGATAAATAAGTGTTGCCATCGTAGAGCTGCGATGTATCGTTCAGTATAAAAGAATGTCCGTTTCAAAACAGTTATATCCTTTCTGAAAACGAATAGGTAAATAGATAAATGCCATATTACATTCATTCATACGCGGGTTTGCAGCTTTTCAAGGGTAGTGCGAAAGGAAATGGGATTCAATTCAACCGTGCACAAAGCATGCTCCGTGATGCCTAGCTTAGGGTTGCCAGATCGAAGGAGATGTATTCTAACTTTAAAATCTTCATGTGATATCAAAATGACTTGATCTTCTTTAACCATTAAAATGACATCTAAACAAATTTGGAAACCAATGCCACGAATTTTGAGAGAAACTGCAGTCTTCTTAGTTTATTGCCTATATAATCCAAATTAGGAGGGTCTATGACAAAAGAGTGGAAGGATCCGTTGGAAGTGGAAGACCTAGGCGAACTTTCCTCGACCAAATCGGGGAAATATTACAAAAAGGCCAGGTCAGAAGTACCCTAAACCAACGAGCATGTATGAAGAACGTTATGAGAGTGAGTGAAGCGAAAGTGGTCTGTCAGGATCGTAGCAAATGGAAATCCGTGATCTCTGCCTACATCTCTGGGAAACAGGCGAGATTATATGTATGTATGTATGTATAATCCAAATTAAAATTGTTTTAGATCAACGGGATTTTTATCGTTTTTATCTTTCATATTTCTTGTAATAGGGTTGATGACACATGTTGAATTATGCAATGAAATTTAGTTCCAATATAATCCAAATAAAGTAAACATTAAAAAAATCTATTGAAATGGTGCAAAGATATCAGGCTTCAAAATTTCAATTTTTTTCGAATTTTGAAAGTACAAAATTTAAAAAAACCAATGATACCATTCGAATTCTAACATTTTACTGTGAAATAAATTGTATGGCAACCATATACATAAACGCAATATTTCACTGTAAAAATATCACTTTCATAATTTTTCCATACTTTAAACAGGGCAACTATGAAGCTATGACGACGTCACGGCTTTATATCATTTTGTCAGGAGCGTTTTGAGAAACAAAAGCAAATCACAGACTTTAAGTCTCTTTTCTGTCTTTTATGTTGATTTAATACAATTGGCCCCATATAGACATTTGATCCTCACAACAAAACGAATCGAATGATACCACGCATGAAAAAAATTCATCTAGCCTATTGTATGGAGTTGTATGAAGACACTTCTAGTTTATACCGTCGGTCGCAACGGAATATCGTGGCCGTGCCCGTCCACGTAAAATTAAAAGTGTTACCGTCTACTGCTACAACTTTGCCTACGATGCACAACTTTGCCTGTCTTGAAAATTTCAGCCATTTATATCTTATTCCTAAACATTGCCGCCTTTCTCCCATCTTTGTATGGTCGCTTGTTTGTTGGTGTGTTTGAGTTATGTTTGAGATAGATTGTTTTTTTAATGTATTTTTATGTATTTTAAAATTAGAATACGGCACCTTAGATATATCTACCCTGCAAAGTGATATTACCAGGCTCGTTCCAGGCATATTTTAATTAAGATTTCCAAATGAAAGTATTATTTATAGTAGTTCTACTCAATTATTTTCTCACGAATTTCAAAATTATTTTTTAAGCTACTTTTATCTATGAATTTTGAACACCACTTTATCTTAATAATATCCTTTCCGTTTTATATACCATAAAAACTTAAACCGATAGTTTTAAAAAATTAAGTGACTTGAGCTGAGAACTATAATCGTTGTTTAATACGTTATAAAATGCTACTGGCACGGAACTTATATCATAACTATAAAAACTTCATGATTAAATATTTAATGACTGTATTACTGAAAAAATGTCTAATAACCTACAAGTTCTTATTGAATACTAAGGGTGGGTTGCACCACGCACTATTAACGGACTCAGGACAACGTTAAATATGGCGACGGAGCTGTCATCCCATAGAAAACTGTCAATTTTTTCATACAAAACTTTACGGGTGAGAGGCTATTCTAATCTTTCAGGAATCATATCAAACCTTTAATGTTGAGTAGGACCTTGGGAAGATTACTCAAGGAAGATAGTTAACTCTAAATGGAGCCACTCCGTTGCATTCTAGCACCACGTGTCCGCCTGTAATACTGAAATTGAAAAGATGTTTATTAAATGTTCCATGACCTGTTATTTATTACACTGGTTACCATCCTTAGTCAGATTTTGTCGAGATGGAGAAGTGTCTTATTGAGTCTAAGTTAGTGCTAGGTATGGCAATTACAACCTGCATATACGTCAACTTGATTTAGGTATTTTACAATTAATACCCGCAGAATGTTTTGCTACAAAAGTTCTACACTTGATACAAAAACGTAAATAATATGCAATAATATGCAAAAAGATTAAATTGTCAAGTGTTCACAATTCACAATGGCCGGTAAAAGCAGATGCATGTCGAGTTGCAAGCCTCTCGAGTGATGTATGTGTATATATTGTGTAGAAAAGTGCATTAGTGGATCGTTCAGTATTCTACTGTGTAATTATATTACTAGATGACAAAAATAAACCCAGCTCTTAAACCTGAAATGATGGAGTCGCGTTAAATTGGTTCCATCAGTAGAAGAAAATGATTTTATTTTTTACTAGACCGACTCAAGTATGTATGTTTAGGTACTGGGTACAGAGGTTCAAATAATATACATTCTGAGAAACATTATAAAATAGCACGGTTACACTCACGGCACTTACGGGGGTGTAACCGTGTTATTTTATAATGTTAATATGTCTCACGAAAGTTTAAATTTAATCATTCTGAGAAAGTTTCTGCTGCCTTCCTATCCATTCCACTCTTGAAATTCAAACGGATTAACCAATAATCTTCCTGACTAATTCTAGTTTAGAATTAATAGCGATGTAATACTTCGTAATGTAACGATATTATGATACGTTTATCGAATTTCAGTCAAACTCAATATTTCCGCCATTTCGCCAAAGCTCTAACAAAGTGATCACTCGTAAAGCTAGACCTAAGTGCATTTCCTGCACATTCGCACAGCTTACACATTTCTAGTATAATTTAGCGAATAACGTCGATTAGTAAGTTATATTAGTAAGTATCACATGATTTCTATGGAGCATGATTAGATGCCATGCAAGCAAATATCTACTGCCGTTTGAATTTCCAACACGAATTAAGAAATGTTCGATGGTAGGTTAAAAACGACTCTGCATGGTACTGCGGCTGATTACTGTGATCTCTGGGTACGAGTATCTACTGGTTTCCTTACATTTCTTGCTTGCTAAGCGATTGGTATAATAACACAGCATACCACAGGGTCAACATGAGAGTATTGAGAGTGTTATGCCAAGGAGCTTCGAGAGAACCTAACGCAGTTACAGTGTAGTTTTATAGCCAAGAGAACGGAAAGCACACAGTGAACATGAGTTACAAGTAAAAATTGACTGCAGTTTTACAGTTGTACTTTTTCAATAAATTGAACTAGAAATACTGATGGGCGTTGATCAAGAAGCTCTGTTAAATCTAAAATGTTATTTAATAATAATCATTTTTCCTTATATGTTCGCCACGGTTTAAGTCTTCCAAGTCATAAAGAGTAGCTGATTTCACTCGTTACGAGATATTAATATTAAGCATTAAAAACTTTCGTTTTCATGTATACCCATATCACATTTAAATTCAAATGCTCACAAAATCTCTGAGGGCAATGAGACCATTCTTTAAATTAGTCTTATCTTGCACTAATTCAATGATCAGAGTCTTATTTAATTATATTAAGTCATATAAAACATATGTAAGTTACCTATCTCCGAACAGCGCCTAAATGTCATAACATTTGTTCGTTAGTACCTACCCAAATATATTTTACTTACGTTTTACATTCGTACAAATTTTTCAGATATTTAACAATAATTTAGGTAAAAATAATGTAAATTATGTAATCTACTTTAGTGCTAAATGATACTAGAAGTTCTTTGAAATAATTTGTTATGTGGAAAGACACTGAGACGATTTACAAAATGATTTTATTGATTTTTTAATACGCGAATTTTTGAAAACTGCCCCGTTTTGAAGCATTTAACAGCTTATTAAAAATATTTATAACGGGTCACTCATGTAATATACGTTTACGTTTTAATTACGTGAGTAACCCGTTATAAATATTTTTAATATGTTAAGAGTCTCACGAGAGTTTTACATTTATTGGCTATTAATATTTCCTCACATCGAGTTTTTAAAATGCCATTACCTACCAGTTGTCGCGTAAACATGTTGATGAAGTAGCCTTAAGATTGATAGGAGTTTTACATCAAAGTGTAACAATATGGTGTAAGATTGATTGCATAAGTTTAATAATGTGTTGAAGAGTGCCTTTAAATAGCCACGAATGGAACAAATGTGCCTTAGTCCTTATGAGAAGGCATTTTAAGGGTATATAGACCACCAACCTTAAGACATTGATACCTTTTTATGGCAATTTTTTTGGGCGCCCCTCTTAATATTTGATGCCTAAGAGCAACCGCATCACTTGGTCTGCCTTGGGGACGGTTCTGAATGAGTGTAAGAAGTTCTCGCAAAACTTCCATCTCGCTTTAAGCCGAATTCAAAGCAATTTAAAAGTTGCTAAACGTTCAGATATTGAGTAAAGTTTGTAAGACTCCAAGTACTTACGCGTAATAGGCATGTGAAGGCTTTTAACAAGTTTAGGCGTGGTCGCTATCAGATATATCGATGCGGTCAAGGTAATCACAAATATCTGCCTCTATCGTCAAGGCGATAAAAGGCATGTTCAGATATTTTTGAGTACCATGGCCGCTCTGATATATTTGATAACGGTTTTAATCGGATCGGCCAATTTGTAATTAATTATAATATTAATTAGAAGACACCGTCATATTGACAATATGTTATTTATTTTTACCCGATTAGTTTAGTCATCATCGGATATTTTATAATTATTCAAAATTACCTTTCACAGACTTTTACTCATTTGACAAAAATCCGTGCCGATATAAATTTGGATACCACGCCTGCTTAGATACTTCTGCTAGTGGATAGCTAAAAAGTCGATGACACATCTAGTAAAGAAAAAAATTATACCCAATGACCTCACGTGAGGCTAAGTGGTAAATAATTTGTACACAACGGAACATTTCGGAACCCTCCTTGTAATGTTGTCTAATAATAAAGTATCATTATTGCTAAAATAAATCTTATTTACTTAAAGACTGTGTACGTTAAAATCCGGCCACGCATGGTATGGTACATCTTTTTATTGAATGTGCATATTCATCCAACACTTCTAATTAACAAGTTGTGTACCTATTACAACAAAATTTCCTTTAATTCGCTTTTCTTATATTTCATGTATGGAGTTTTGTTACTGGGGGGGGGGGGGGGGGTTGTTGATGATTCATATTTTATAGTAACCTAGCTTTAAAATGAAAATAGTTATGGTTCGGCACAATGCCCTTTTTATATCTAGTTAAGTAGTTTAGACTGTTGTTAGGGTAGGGAATAGGGTAGGGAAATTTGTTCATAATGGTTTTCTTTTATTTTACTAAATAAAATTCTCACCAGAAAGGAGTTTCTGAAATGTTACTCGAAGAAGGAGATATAAGATATTGAAGGTATTTGAAGACTGCTAGGTACGCGGTCATTGAATCAAAATCAAAATCGGTGGCAAAGATTCGTTATTACATGAATGTTAACAGGTATAAATTACCACATCAAATGTGCTTGCAACGCCAAAAATAACACCAAGAAAGAGCCGCTCGCGTAACAACGAAAGAATCGCCTCAAATTAGGCAGCAATCTATCAAAGGTTCGGCAAAAACTGCACTGTTTGTGAGCAGGTGCGCGAGTCAATCAATCAGCTTCTGATGGATTGGCCAGAAGTACTTACTCTTATGTTATCTGCCTATATTCTGAACTCATGTCCACAGCTTTTAGTAATATTTTTTCTTAAACATGTTGAAATAATGTCGTTACGTTCCTTATAATGCTGCGAACGATCGAACTGGAGGGGACTGTATCGGGATTTCATCAAACTTCACGTCTATACAAAGTAAAGTTGGTGTCAAAAATGGCGGCGGGTTTTACAAACAACTGATTGTAAGATTTTATATTTTTCTCATGACTAAGTTGAAGCATTAAGTAGGAAGTCCTTAGAGAAATCACAGGAAAAAAGTATATTCTAAAATATAAACAAGTCAAACAAGAGTCGTAAACTTTTAAAAATGTTGTAAAATAATTCCTATAATATTACGGTAACAATGTCCATTAAAATTTGGAATAACTGCTTTCTTTTTACAAACTGTCAAACTTATGGTCTGTTGAATTTAAACTTCGTCTTTTGTCTTAATTACAAAGACAGTGATTAAATTAAAATGAACGAAATAGATAAAACCGTTTATTCTGTATTTATTATTCATCACCATGCAAAAAAAACTCCAGAGATTGTTTAAATCAAGATAAATTAAAATCAGACACGGACAGAACAAGTGTTTAAAGCTAAAGAAATAACAGTAGTAAAACTCTTGTGCACTAAATAATAAATATATCCATCCATGTAGGCGAACTTATAATTAGGGATCTCTTACAGCGAAATACCTTTGAACTATTGAAGGAGTAATAAATATTTGTTGTGTAATAAATATTTTCTTTATTTCATTAAAAATATGTGTCCACCTTTGCACCTTACTCCTTTGTAATAAGGTTCAAAAGTGTAAACATATTTTAGACATCGACTGTATAAGTAGAAAAGGTACAGAATACGAGTCGAGTGTGTGGGTATAAAATGATCAGATCGCTTTTATTGTCCTCTAGTGGCTCTAGTATACTTACTTACTCCCCAACCCTACAACTAAAACCAAAAAATGTGTGGTTTGTGCACGCAAAATTTGTTGTATTCCTTATCCAGTGGGTAAAAAAGCACATGGATGCCAATACTGCGAAGACAGTTGATTTTAATTCTAACGTGTCGTGTACAGTTGCCATCAAATATATCGGAGCGACCAAGGTACTCAAAAATATCTGGACATGCACATTATCACCTTGACAATAGGGGCGTTGTTCAGATATTTGTGACCACCTTGTCCGCTCTGATGTATCGTGTCTGATGGTGACTGTACGTCCAGTTTTCTTTCGCTTGTTCCCTCGCAAGTGGATCGCTCATTAACTCCGCTTTACTCTAAAACTAAACCATAACGGCATAAGCGACACGTACATTTTAAGCAATTAAACACCTTATTTCAGCTTTCGGAGGGTCCTTAGTAAGTTGTATTGGCAGAAATAGTTGCGACGTTTAAAATAGAATTTGTCCATTTGCACATTGTTACTGGCTAGGGAGAAAAAGAAACGCTTAAAGTACTGGTAGTTGACACGACACGATTTATCAAACAAAAAGTGTTGTTCATACTAAGATTTTTTTTATAAAAATTTAAACAAGCTTAACACTCATAGTTTCATAAAAAAGGCTCGAAAGGAATAATAAAGTGTGCTTCTCAAATATTATTATAATATCTACATTATCTTTGTACGTGATTTAATAGGCTTATTGCTAACGAGAGTCTAATAGAAGCCTGAACGCGAACACGAGGGCGTTTATGGCTCAAGTTAGCAATATTCTTACACTAGTAACAACACACAATGTTTTTCACCACACTAACGAATTAAAAATAAAGTTTTAAGGGGGCCCACCGACTATCAGTCCGCCTGACGATATTGGCCTGTCCAATTTGACAGCTCCGAGCAACTGACAGGCCAATATCGTTAGGCCGACTGATAGTGGGTGGGCCACATAAAACAAAAAATGTCGCTAATTACACATAAATTTTCAGGTAATAAATTATTACCATAACTCCCGCTAATCCTGCGTGGAACGCTACTTGTAAGCGAGTGTGATGGTAAAAAACTTATTGCATTATAGGAGAGTTTCCCCGCCGTTTGGGACCGGTTTTACTGCAAATTCCTATTTTGGTCACAGAAAATCTACTTCCAACAAAATAAGATCAACAATAGATATAGGTAGATCTTGGGTAATCCACAAAGTTTCAAGTCTCAATCACATTTCCGAAGGTATTGAACAGTATGTGCATAAATGTAGGCAGTTTCGGGATAATCCTCCGCTTTGTGACAATTTGTAAGTAATCTCATGCGGGCAGAGTTCGGGGAAATGCGTGGTTCAGAATTTGGAATGGAAATGTTAGATGAATTATTCCTTTTGTTTGTAATGCACGCGATAGGATAGAATAGCAGGAATTTACGGTCACAACTGACTTCAGACGTTTTGAAATAAAAGTGCATAGCCATATTTTATTTACTGAATCCTCATCGAACAAAACAAAACCTTTTCGCAAAAAATTTGAAACAAAAAAAGAACCGACTTTACTTAGCCTCCACTTTTTCAAAAAAAATGAAGTAGCTCGGACTGTAAAAAAATAGTCAAATCACTATAGGTGTGCCTATAATATTTGAATAGTTCCCTCGATCACTTCAGGATCCCATCATCAGAACCGAAAGAATTTGCCAAATCAACCCAGCCGTCTGGAATAATCGATGAACATACATAAAAAATTGCAAAAAACAAAAGTTCCGACGAATTGAGAACCGCCTTCGAAATCTAGAAAACAGTTGAAAAGAACTTAATGCCATTACGCATTCTCTACCAGTCAACATTATCATTTTTCTCGCTCTTCGAGCAACGCGGTTGTCTTATCAGCAAATCAAATCCATGCTCACCATCACCATGTTTTGAAGGTCAACTCCTATGGCGGTTCTATAAAGGAAAAAATGTAAATTTTTTGCAGAAAAATCCGGTTTGGGAGTCATTTATCAGATCATATCGCGCTCTGAAATTCGCCTACTTTAGCTTATCTTGCATTCTAAGCCCAAAACTTAATATAGACCATAATAAATATAATAAAATAAAGCATAACGTCCTTGTCTTAGTTTTATAACAAGGGTGACCATGCGTTACACAAGGGGACTGTATTTAGAACGAGGGTGACAATGCTTGTCTTTATCGACACGTTATCGAGAAAATGTCTCATTATGGACTGAATAGTTGGACATCGCTTTAAAGAGTTGCGGTTTACGGGTGAACTAGAAAGTAGTTTAAATCTTAAGTGTATTAAAAATAGTGTCACAAACAGTAATGGATAGAAAAATTACAAACATACATTATATTGTACTAATTTAAACATGCAAAATTTTCACTTATAATTTAAAAACTAAACTAAAACTAAACTATTTTGGCTCAACGATCCAAAGAGAATCTTGGCCTCCGAAATAAGAGCACGCCACCTATCCCGATCCTGCGCGACTTCTTGCCAGTTGTTGACTCGAAGCTGCAGCAGATCCGCCGCCACACTGTCTCCCCAACGATATCTGGGCCGACCCACCGGACGGCGACCAGTCGGTCGTCCCAAGAACGCTTTCTTGACAGCCCGATCCTCACCCATTCTCTGTAGGTGACCGAACCAGCGAAGTCTGTGGGCTTTTGTTTCGCCTATAATATTGGGTCCGGCCACCAACTCTTCTATTTAATCGCATACGCTTCTTTTAATTTTACCATATTTCGAACATTACAGAAATACAAATAGATTCTCTCAGTCTATAACGTCAACGCTTTAATTCATGTAATTTATGTGAGGGTCCGCAACGCACATGAAATGTGTACCCCTGGAGTATTTAGCAGGCTTCCATAGGCTACGGTGACCGTATACCATAAGACTAGCTATATGCCTGGTTACAACCGATGTGCTTATTCAGGCCGTAGGGCCGACGGTGAGCGTTTAAGTCCTTTTACTGTTGGATCGTTCATTGAAAAAATAAAATAGCTAGAAATAAATAAGTTTTCGCTTTTTACTCGTACAACCGAGTGACTGGATTCGCATGGAGCCTGCAAAGTTCGCTGCTAAAATTAAAGAAGTCAACTTGGCTGTCGTACGTATGTAAAACTATAGGTACCATTACATTTGTTAAAAATAAATAAGAGAATCAGGTTAGGGTTATGTTATATTTACCAGGACACTTATTTGGATTCAAATTAGTGCTTGGTTAAAATAACCAAGAACTTTTAGCAATAATTGCTTGTTATTATCATTAACAAAGCTTTATTCCGTGTTACAAATATGTCTTAGTTGTATGCAACTAAAAATATCTTAACCGAGCCAAATTGGTACTTTGCTAAAGCCAATTTTTTCCGTGATTGGCTCCAACTTCCCTAGTAGCGTGCCTCTTCATGCGTGGCGCTCCAAGCCTACGACCCGTCTTGACCTTTGATTATTAAACCAACCGGATGCGAGACGCGCTCTCATTTCTATCGGAAAAAGTCTGCCGTTTTTTGCGGGGGAGGGGAATGTCAAATGTATGCCAAACGTCAAAATAGCCACGTCAAATAAACGTCAGTCCATACAATGAGTATGACCACTGGTCATACTGATTCGGCAGAGGGGAACGTCTGTCAATGGCTACTCCGATTGGTTTAAAGCTCTAAGGTCTTGACGCTACATTAAGATGACTTGTAAAAATAATCCCTGGCTGAACTATATTCAAACGTATAACGAACTTGTATTTCTAATAATTGTTTCTTACACCCTTTTAACCATCAGTTGAAACAGCTGTAAACGTCCATTATCACTTATCGCCTTGGTTTACTCCGCTCTTAACTGACTAATAAACCCTTTATACCACAATTTTACAACCTATCGGGCCTGATTAAAAGTAATAAGAGTTCGGAATAATAGTAAAGCCTAGACACCTACCTACAGGCCTATAGTAGCCCTCAACCAATGTGACGACCGGGGCCATAAAAGTCCACAATGAAACACAATGGATAACTGATAACGCGAGCTCAAGGGTTTTATGGCCCCGGTCGTCACATTGGTTGAGGGCTACTATAATACCGCCAACGTCTAAGGCTGGCTCTACGCTCTACATGATGGGCCATCATAGGGACGCAGCTATACGACGGAACGAGATCGCAATATCGTTAGCTCCCTCTAACGCATAGCTGCGTCCCTATGATGGCCCATCATGTAGAGGAGCCATAAAAACGAATTGTTATATACCTATTTATTGCACTTGCTATTGCTACTTTTCATAAGTAAAATAATTTGCATTTCTTGCGGTATTACAAAACCTAATAAATTAAAAAAGCGATATCTGCTGCAATGTATGTAAGCAATAAAATAGCATACTGTAAATATTATCAATATCTATTTATTAGGGTTTCGTAGCCAAAGATTAAAAACGGGACCCGATTACTAAGCCTCCGCTGCCCGTCCGTCACCAGGATGTATCTCATGAACCGTGATAGTTAGACAGTTTGAATTTTCACAGATGACGTATTTCTGTTGCCGCTATACCAACATATAATAAAAAACAGAATAAAATAAATATTTAAGGGGGCTGTCATACAACATACATGATTTTTTTGCCGTTTTTGCCGTTTTTGTCTGTCACCAGGCTTTACCTATTTCTGAATCGTGATAGTTAGACAGTTGAAATTTTCACAGATCTGTTGATGTATTGCTATTGCCGCTATAACAACAAATAAAAATAAATTGAACAAAATAAATATCAAAAAAAAATGTTACACAAAAGACATTTTTTTTGCCGTTGTTATAGATAATGGTACGGAACCCTTCGTGCGCGAGTCCGACTCGCACTTGGCCATTTTTTTTCAAATCCAGGCATAAATATCATGTTATCTTGCACGCTCACTAGACTGTTACTCAATGACGCAGTTAAAATTGCTTTACTGCGTTTCTAGTCTTTATATTTCTTATATTTTTTATCCGATTGGAATTTCCTTTTAAAAGTTGATTGAAATTAAGACTCTAGTTTGGGAGCGTTATTGTACATTTTTTCTTTGAAACAAATTCTTAAGCTTACGTAATTTTTATTGACCTACTTAGTTAAAATTCTTGTGAGTCGGGGAATTGTTTGTTACCAGTTTGTTTTCTCTCCAGAGCACTTAGTTTACTTTTACTAACAACTAAAAGTATTATTAGGTTATATATAGGAAAAACAAACCGCCTTCAAATGTACCTATATTCAATATTGATTGCATTTAAAATAGCTTTGTAAATATGAAAATGATAGATAATTTAATTATTACTAATAGGGAACTTTCCAGTATATAAACTTAATTGTTCCGTTGCATCAATAAAATCTAAATTTCAAAAGTAAAGGCGAAAATCCAGGTGTAACAAGTGTTTGCGCTATAAATGATTAAAACATTTATAAATGAGATGTATTCATCATAATAGCATTATGACGTCACAATCCCGTCTCCCTTGTAAGCTTCATATAACAAATCGTTTTGACGTTTCCTAAAGAGTAGCTGATTTGACTTCGTAGAAAATTAGCCTATTTAAAAATCAACTTATTTTACATTATAAAGGTATTTGATTTGGATTTACTTATCTAAATTATATTTGTTTGCGCCGTCCGTAAAGCGCTTTTCATTTGTCATCATCAATTCAAAAGCCAGTTGACAGTTGATTTGTGAACTTCGATTATTGAAATTAATTGTACGTTTTGGCAAATTCGCTAATGATAGCAGTAGTTTCAATTCAAACATTTCGAGCCAATAGATCTTACAAACTAACAAAATAAGTAGGGAATTGGCGTTGTATTTGCTTCGTATGGTTGAATAATGTTACCACAACACTGACATGTTTCTCTAATTTGACAGACTTTACAGTGTTTTATTGGGAATCAAATGTTTACTATTGAAGAGTAAATTATTTATTTAAACTATGTGCTAAAGTTCATCATCATCATCATCTTAAGCCTGTATCAGTCCACTGCTGGATATAGGCCTCTCCCATGGCACGCTACTGAGCTCGATCTTCAGCTCTCCTCCTCCAATCTGTACCCGCCACCTTACGAATATCATCGCTCCACCTTGCTGCAGGTTAATAAATCAAGGCATGGATCAAGAGATAGGGCAAAAACAAATAATACAACGCAAAAATAGTACCGGTGCACTCTTATTTGTAGGGCCATAAGAGCGTGTCACTTATCTTTGCGGCCTTCGTGTAGGAAGATACTATTGCCGGTGACTGTACGTAATCACTTGTATAATTTAGTAAAATTTAGTCAGATTCTGGGCTGTCGATTACCAGTAGTAATCGACAGCCCAGAATCTATTCAATTTCGGTTCTAGATCAGTTTGGTGTAATAGATAAGCCATTATTGTGTGTACGTAGCTATCACCCGCATTAGACCGGAACTGATAAGTTATACTAATTATCACACGTGGAAATCTACTGTGATTGATGATTCAATTTGAAATAACGTCCCATAATCGATATAATTCATCATCCTCCTACGTTTGACAAAGCTTTTTGTCACGGTTGAATAGATATCTTATGTGTTTAACAAATCTTTATGGCCCTGGGTTTTCTGACCACCCGTCGCCGGCGGCCGGCGACCGACGCAATACAAACATCCGATCGAATCCGATGTTTTGTATGGCGTCGGTCGCCGGCCGCCGGCGACGGGTGGTCAGAATACCCAGGGCCTATGGCAATTCCTTTTGGCCTAAATGGATCACAAACGCTCATCTTTGGCTCACCTTTGGAGACTCACCGGACAAAGACCCATACACAAACATATCACGGAAATAGCATTGAGACATAATCCTCAAACCCCAAAACTTTCAACACCTTTTTCAATAGTTTTGAGGTCACATTTCTATGAATCGTTGTTAGTGGAGCTTCGTGAATTATATAATCTAGATTTTAAAGTATACCGTTAAAGTATGACACGTGAGTTCGGCGCAAAGCTTGTACAGTCGAAATATATCTACTATAAGATATAAATTATAAGAAAATATTATGCACATTTCTTCTAATACGAAAGGCCGAATTTACGTCTACCAGTAAAGCTCTCAAGAATGTTATACAGCCACTCACGTATGACAGTGGAATTACTATTATTGGGCTATTAGCGTCTCATTCCACAAAATATCTTTCTTATATTGGATTTTGAGGAAGTTATGGTATTAACAGAGATCTACTTAACACGGCTTGTGAAGTTCTGGAATCTTACACTCGTATCCGGAACAAATAAACGAAATTGAGAACAGTTTGGAATAACAGTCGCCACCAGATGTATCGGAGCGACCAAGGAATTCAAAATATCGGAATATGCACTTAGATAGAGGCGTTGGTTCGACATCAAGCGATCTATCTAAACATCAAATGAATACATTATTAACACAAAAACTCACAAATATTTGTAATTTAAAGTATGTAAAGTAAAAACATGTGCACGCAATCAATTTTTTCGGATGCCAAACAGCTACGTAAATTTTTTTCATTTTATTCCTTCCAATTCTGAATATCACTTGTAGCCAATATCGCGATGGGAATTTTGACATTTGTCGGTCCTTATCAAAAGTCCCGTTACGGTGGAAATGAAAAGTCCGTTATAATCATTCTCTTTGTTCACTGAGATGAAAAATTAGTATTGATATCTGCACTAGCGCGTTTCTAAAGTTTTTATGTGATTGACATTTTTATAATAAAAAAGTAGAACCCTACTGGTTTTTCACAACGTCACACGTCGCCCTTGGTGAGGCAACTACGTCACAGGACAGACTACTATTGCACAGACTCCGGAAATCTTTTCGTACATTTTATAGTAACTAAGCTGATGGATGCAGACACAAATTTGAATCGAGGCGCTCTTTTACTCAAGTATGCCGGCGATTCTCAGTTACATACTACCATAGTTAAATTAAAGCGTGACGACAAAAAAATAGGAAAAAAATACACAAAAATAAGAAATATTGTATGTAACATGACGTCCCAGCAGCCAGCAGCATAACCTCCGTACGAGTATACATGGGTAACCATTTTTTACGCGTTATTGTTACCTTCTACGTTTCCCTAATAAGATTACGACCACCAATTATGCGGATTTAACAGTATTTCTGTAGCACCTAGTTTATCTTAACTCTGAACTCAAGTCGCAGTTTATACGTCAACTACCACTTAAGAGATCTACACAGGAAAATTATTGCGATCATTCAAATTCCGTAGCTCGAAGTACTTGTTAGTGGTTCTGAAGTTGTTCAAAATTTACTACGAAAACGCGATTCGACATTCAAATGTTTTAAGTCGCGAAATGCAAGTTTGAATTTAGAAGACTTCATTGAAGAGTTGACAATTGTAATGGATGTTTTGGCTGTATATATTAGCTCCTAAATGGGCCTTATTAGAGCTTTAAGGGTCAATTGAACTCTTAACGCGCCATTATTAACCGACTTCAAAAAAGGAGGAGGTTCTCAATTCGACTGAATTTTTTTTTTTTTTTATCATTTTTTTTTTTTTGTATGTATGTTACTCCATATCTCCGTGAATCGTGAACCGATTTTCAAAATTTTTTTTTGAATCGAACATGTATAACCCCTAGATGGTCCCATTGTCACCAAGTCGGGATCTGATGATGGGATCCTGGAGAAATCGAGGGAACTCTTCAACTATTATAGGCACACCTATAGTGATTTCACTATTTTTTACAGCAACTCGGCCACTTCCTCTTGGAATAGCGGATCCTAAGTGAAGTCGGTTCTTTTTTTGTTTAAAATTATTTTTAATTCGTGTTTACATAAGTATTGTCGGTAAGGAAGATTTTATTTGTTGTATAAAGTATTGGCCCCGTTTTTCGTGTAGTTTATGTTACTAGAAGTAAAAAAAAATAGGTTCGGGTTACCAGAAATTATTTGTCTTTTTTGCCATAAACAATCGAATCCATTTTTAGGCTGATAGACACTTAGCGTGGGAAGTCAGTTTGATTACTTCCTAATATAAACCCTAAAACCATATAAAAGTTAATTCATGAATTTTTTATGACAAAGCTTCTTTTTAAATCGAAATAAAATATTATTTTTTTGTTATAGGTATCAGCCGCTGTCTACCCACTTGACCCGAGATCTTACGTAAGTATTTTTACAATTAGGTTGTATTACTTAAATATTTCGACTTATATTAAAAATACGGAAGTAGGTAGGCTCTGTTGGTTAGGTTTTTATTACCCGTTCAACCGATTAATACTTTCGCAATCGCGTAGCGCTACGCCCTACGCTCGTAGCGTGTAGCCAGGTATTCCTCGTATGTAGCGCGTAGTAACTACGAACAGAGAACCCGACTGTCGGGTTCTCGGTGCTGAATGTGTTAAGGCCGTTCCTCGATTTGAACAAGCCACGCCCATCCGTTAGAGACACGTTTATGGCTCCCGTGCACGAAAGAAAGAGATGCAGCGCTCTTAAGGATCAGACTTTTTGACTAAACTACGATAAATAAGCGAATCTATAAAGTTTTGTCTAATTTTGTTTCTGTGACTTTTTAGATAAACCAGAATACCATATTTTTTACTTAGTTATATTGCTTAATCTCTTATAGTTTACGTAAGCTAAGAAAAATAAGGCGAAAAAGGACCCAACTTCGGATTTTTTTCTATCGACCCTTTTTCTTTCAACAATCGTGTTTCGGCTTGTGCCATAAACAATAGTCTTATAATATAATAATAATAATAAAAGTGTTATATAAATTATTATATTACGCGTACAAAGTTGCAGACAACAGCTAGTTTTATATACGGTGTGGAAAAAATATATGGAGTCTCGAGGACAACTATCTTAAAACTTTAAAGTGGTGTACTTTAAGCTTTGTACAAAATATTCATAAGATCTAATACTTAACGCAATGCATTAAATCAACATCTCCTACAACTATTCCAGAAATCTGTGTATTTATTTTTGTTTCGTTATATCAGGGGCGGATCCAGGGGGGGGCAACAGGGGCAATTGCCCCCCCCCCCCCCCTGACACGCAAGTTTTGCATACTATGGGGGACATACGGGCGGACTGCAAGATTTTGAACAAAATCCTGGATCCAGGTCTGCGTTATATTGAGAATATTCATCATCACCAGCATTTTATCACTCACTGCTGATCATAAGCCTCTTCATGTAGTCGCTATCAGATATATCGGAGCCGCCAAGGTGATCACAAATATTGGACAACGCCTCTATTGCCAAGGCGATAAAGTGCATGTTCAGATATTTTTGAGTACCATGGCCGCTTCGGTATATTTGATGGCAACTGTACGCCACTTGTCCCGTTCTTGAGCCAATTTCATCCAGAAGTGACCCGCTTCCGAATGTCGCCTGTAATGAAATGTTTATTTAGGTAAACTAACTATTTATAAATTTTCCACCCTGTCCACTAAAAATAAAAAAACAAAGATATGCATTGCTATAATTCGAGCCACCAGCATGTGCATACGAGGCACACGTCACAAATTCAAACCTGCAGCGAAACTGCTGGGATTTGAAGACGGAGCAGCCATTCCCAACACCAAGTAAACTTCACCCAACCCTGCATTGCAGAGATGTGAATTATTATTATTTATTATTATTTGTTATACACTGCTATTATTATTTCGATGTTATAAATTAAGTTTCTTTGCAATAAATACTATTAAGTTACCTTAAAAACGTGTTCTTATAATTGACTCCATAGCCAATAAACTCCAGTCTATAATCCTCTAACAGACTTTCATACCCGGCCACCGTGAAAAAGGCACTTTCAGTTAGCTCTATGAAAAAACCATTAACTGTTAAATTGGAACTGTGTTGGCGGTAAGTGATATTCCTTTGTGCTTTATTGGCCTTTCGGATTTAAACACAATCGTGAATGGAGTGATGAAATGACAATTGGTGTGTCAATTGATATTTTCGTGGTATCAGTCGAGGTAGTGTGATTGCCAATTGCTATCTTCTTTTTAACCGACTTCAAAAAAGGAGGAGGTTCTCAATTCGACTGAATTTCTTTTTTAATTATTATTTTTTGTATGTATGTTACTCGATATCTCCGTGAACTGTGAACCGATTTTCAAAAAAAAATTTTTAATCAAACGGGTATAACCTCTAGATGGGGTCTGATGATTGGGGTCTACTATAAGCACACCTATAGTGATTTCACTATTTTTTACAGCAACTCGGCCACTTTCTCTTGGAATAGCGGATCCTAAGTGAAGTCGGTTCTTTTTTGTTTAAAATTATATGGTGATAAATTTTATTGCTGCGTTGCAGACATCAAACTTACAAAAATACTGGAATAAACCAGGTCAGGTCTTATGTTTCTACCTACGGATGTATTTTGGTGCTTTCAATTATATTGTAATCGCAATAGCTCATACAATAGAAAGGTCGCGAATGCAGAAGATGCGAGTTTGATTCCAGGCCGTAGTCTTTAGTCATTTTTTCTTTGGTACATGACATCTATTTAAGTTTATGATTTACATAGGAGTGTAGAAACACTTTAGAAAATCTAAATATTTAATAAAATAATTTGATTTGTTGTCTAGTTGCATATAAATTGTTATAAAATGTTATAGGGACAGTTAATGGTTTTTATAGAAACTTTGACAAATCGTTTAGACGTTACATGAATATAATTAAACATTAATATCAAATTGTTAGAGGCAACCTTAAATAATTTCAAGAAAATATTTCTAAACACAAGTTTGCACTTTAGTTTTAAATCTTCGCAGCATTAATACCCATGTAATTTCAACGATATTTAGCATTTTGGTACATAACACAAATATATTAACTAAGCAGCATTCATCCGCCCCAATAAAATTGATTAGTATAACAAATGCCAACAGAGCTACAAACAAACCATGGACGAAATAAAATTGGACGGACAATGTGTATACAGAATCTTGCACCCGCAAAATTCAGGTTATACTTATGTTTTTGGTATTATATTGAACTAAAGTTATCACTGGACAAAGTGCAGTGCTATGAATTACTTTTTTTTCTAAATCCTTATTCAATATTAGATTAGATTTAATAATGAATTAGGTACTTATCAACAGGTTTTTTGTTGTGTATTTTTGTAGCAAAAATAATATACGTCTATAGTAGTCATAACAAATAATAATTATTATTAGTAAATTTTGAGGACACGCTTGGTTTATTTTGAGGAAACGCTTAAGAATATAATATGACATGGCAAGTACATAATGTAAAGTAAAAAGTTCAACAACTTGTTAAGCTGGATCAAGTTTTCGTATTGCATCTATTCGCAATTAAAAGAAATACAGTAATATTTGGGCAAAACAAATACACCAACAAAGTTTAATAAGTTACCGGTCTAGGCATTAGGAATATTATAGGTATCGCCACGACCCCTGACCACCGAGATCTGCTCCAATAATTATGCGATAGATGGCGCTTGTGCCTTTGCCTGAATTATGGGCGCCTTTTTGTGTTGCAATGTTTATAAACTTTGCAGTCCAGGTATTTTTGGTCCATGGACAAACATTTTCGGTCGATAGGGCGTATTCAATATTAATGATTTGGTACTTAGTAGCTTGATTAATAGTATCGGCAATTATTGTTTGAGCATTCCGATTACTTTTCTACAATGTTCATCAAATTGGACTAATGTTATTCATTTGTTTCGTTATATTTAGCGTATTTACTGTTTAAAAGGGTTAAATTTCAGTATAATTTAAACGCTGCTTTGCTATAGAGATATAGACGACCACAGCCTAAGAACTTTTTGAAGCTCAAGTCGATTGCGCCCTCTGTCCGAAAGCCGCCTAATAAAGATACCGAAATTATAAAAAGAAATGTCACCTGAACTGCTACTCCACCTAGTAACAAATAGCGTACTAGTAGTACACTAGTAGCTACTAGGTGGAGAGCAGTGCAGTGACATTTCTTCTTACAATTTCGGTATCATTAGGCGGCTTTCATCATCAGAGGACGCAATCGACTTAAGCTTCAAAAAGTTCTTAGGCTGTGGTCGTCTAGATATCTCTATAGTCTCTGTAGGTATGAAATATACAGACACACAAGTGATCCTAAAAGGGTTCTATTTCCTTCTTTTTAGGTACGGAACCCATAAAACAATACTTTCATTCAAGCCATCATAAGATTTACATACCTAAATAAATTGAATATTTATAAGCTTAATTTTGAAATGCACAAGTAATACATATTTTAAACTTTCTCATTTCTCAACTGAAATAGTTTTCTCTTTAGAATTAAATAGGCATTGAAACTAAGACCGGGGGGAAGGCATACCAGAGCCGCGGCTATGTTCACCTCGCGAACTATTTCCTTTATGCTGCTAAATATTTTAACCTATTTATAACCACGGAGAAACTTGCTCAAAATATATATTATTATGTATATAACTATTTTCGTCACTACTTTGAAAAAAAAACTTGTATCTTACCTTCTCTAAGCTGAAACCCAGTAACTCTATATGCATCGAATAGTTACCACATTTTTCTTTTGAGTGACAGAACAAGATACTAGTTTTTTCAAAGTAGTGACCATTTGTATTTAATGAAGTAAGACTTTCGCAATTTTGAAAATATCTACAGCTTTAAAAGCTTCATTACAAAGATACCAAAATGTAACGTGACTATTTAATTCAAAGTTTAAAACACTTAAATAAATTCAGTGAGCTAGTCAAACATTTTAAAATATTTACAAGCGTGCAAAAGATCCAATACATGAATCCTTAGGAGAAACCATGTCTGTTTTCATGAAAGATATTCATTGCATTTCATTGTTTTATTACAGTCGCTGAAGAAATTTAAAGCTGAAACACAATGTTCAATGCGAGAGTCAAATAACGTACGCATTTCTCAAACGTTTAAAACAAAAGAAAACGTGTAAATATCCTTAATGTTTGAATGCTTTTATCCCGACTACAGTGCCACCAAAAAGAGTATAAATTAAAAAGTGGCAACATCGTAGTGTCGTCCCTTTCAAATCAATCTAAAAAAAACGGGACTTATGGACTAAGACCTGGCCACATCAGATATGATATGACACAATAATGAGAGCAACCAAGCCTGTCTGGTTAGATTGCTATACTATCCTTATTTTATATCCGGACATCTTGCAGCTTTTAATGGGTGGAAGTCAGAGTGACAGACAAAAAAAATTGACTAGAGAGGTTCCGTTGCTCTCATTATTGTGTCATACCTGACGTGGCTCTATTAGTAAATATTTCCCCAAATATTTATTTTTGTATTAAGCAGAACGTCTGCTAACGATATATCACAATAAATTATTGTTGTACCTCTTTTATTTGATAGATAGATTTTATTCAATAAAGCACAAATAAAAACAGGTTAAAAATGCATCCTTAAGTAAACACTGCGTATATTTAGCAGTATACCTACGCAGTGTTTACTTAAGTATGCAGTTTTTAATTTGCGAATAGATACAACACTAATAAATTATTCATAACAATACAGCTATAAGAGATGTTTACACTTACATACAAGAGGCCACAGGCGGATATTAAGACGTTACCAATAGTTGTAAGTAGTTAATTGAATAATAACTGAACCAATACCCCGAGGAGAGGAAGGGACGTCCCTTCCTAAAGTAATGGCGTTAGATATCAGGCATTTAGAAGCTAGTGACGCAAGAGATATTTTGCTTTGCATAATTGAAGACTACACCTAGTTAAAGTTTAAACATTTTCGTGAAGAAGAAGAAATAGTTTACAACAGTATATTCCGGGTCATATTTAGAGACTAATAATATCTTTTTTTTGCTAGAACTCGCCTAATAGTTTCAGAGTTAATACTACTTTTAAAAAAAATACTTTTTATTGTAGGTATATGTGTTATTTCGTTTTTTGATGGTGATGTCACCTCAGGACTTTGGGGCCTCAAAATGTCAAGGAACACAAGAACTAGATTTTACTTAAAAAGTTATTTTAACCGGTGGTTTTACCAAGTACCATCGGGTTCATAATTGCATACCCAATTTATCAATGAATTCACTCATAAATTGGGAACCCGATGGTACATTTACACAAAAAAGACATAAAAAAATGTTTTGGCGTACGTAATCTCTTATAATATGTTTTCCTTTTTTTGACCATGAATTTGGTAAAAAAATAAAATTAAAATTATATGTCATAACGCCAAGATTTTATATTAGGTACTTACCCATTATGTAAGCTGAGTAAAATGCCTGTTACACATGATCTAATTATCATCCTTAATATGGACGACGCAGTATGTTATACGAATATGGAGATACCTCCTACGCTGTCTAAGGCCGGCCACGGACTATCAGTCCGCCTGCAGTCCGCCTGACGATATCGGCCTGTCAGTTGTTCGGAGCCGGCAAAATTTTGTTTTAACTGACAGGCCGAGATCGTGGGCGGCCGGCTTAACGTATTGCGTCCCGTTTCAAGATGCTGAATTAAGTAAGGATCACTAGGCGTGTTAGACACCATTTTACCGTCCAATCGCTGCATAATAAGCTTGAGCTTCGAAGATATCTCCATAAAATTAAGAATACTTCACGCACATTTAACCGAAGCTTTAAATTATACGGGAAAACACCCAAAAATGGCGGCTTCAAAAAAAAGAGTCCGACGAACCACTAAGTCAATTATCTTCTGATCCTTTTCAGCAGTTGATTAGATGAATATGTATGTTTGTACGTGACTCAACATACGCGTAAAGCCTGACCAGGAATATATGACCATGCGCCATGTTGCGGAATTTCATTGGAACTAATTTCTAACACTGGTATTTAATTTAAATTAAATGATAGGTTGTCATTGTTTTCAGTGTCATTGTGGCGGTTTGAAATGTTGAATATTAAATAATAAATCACAAGTAAAGCCCAAAACTATTCGTAGTCAAGTGCAAAACATTGTGAATAATGTTATATACATTATAAACAGCTTGAAATAAAACGCTCGGGAAATGAAACTATTTCGCTATGAAGCAATTAGAAATTTTATTGGCAGAAAACAAGATACATGAACATGATAGGTTAAAAATTAAACTAAACCTATAAATAAAAACTAATTTTAAATTTTAAAAAGTAAAACTTAACTAAAATTTACAACTAAATAACCCTAAAAAATATCAAAAAAATTGGGCCCCCGCGGCATGGTGCCAAGGACGCTGGCAGCATTCCCCGGCATTAGAAATTAACATCAGAACTGACAGGTAAACAAATCAAGATGACATTATACCATAGAGATTAATATGCTTTTTGACTATACTAAACTGTGGCCATATAAATAGGAATAATAGCGCCCTCTTGACAATGGTCATATATTATATTCCTTATCGGGCTTTATTTATTAATAATACCTGCATAGTTACTCCTTACCTACTCGTAATTGGTGCGTGGTGTTTAGGGATACTCCTACATATATTATTTTACTTATCTGAATTAATTATGCATTGCCCACAAGTATTAAAGGGCTCGGGGGCTATAATAATATAATAGATACGGTTTATATACACAAGACGTGATGAAATCTTCAGTTCAGGGGGCCAATTTTAGACTTACGAGCGCCCGAATTCAAAAAGTTTAAGCTCGAAAATAATCGCACACAAAAGCTTACCGCCAATTTTTTCGCATGAAATTAATAGTTTAAATACTCATGATTACAAATTCCTATCGCGGTTATTTATAAAACATAATTTAATCGTTTTATTCTGAGTCGTAAATGTCATTTTCGAGTACTCGAATCTCAAAAATCACCCCCCTGGCTTTTCTTCTTTTTCGGCAGTCGCCTGTCACTATAGCTGTCACGTTCTAAGAACTATGTAAGTGCGAAAGTGACGCATGATGCGATAGGTGGCAACATGGCAACCATGGTAGCCGTTCTGTATAGTGATTTCTTATTTATCCATCTGTCGTATAGCAGGTGATAAAGGGGACCAAATGGCATCTTCTCGTTTGAATCTTTTCATATGTGATACAGGTTTTGACTCTTAGGAAATAATTGATATTCCTAAATATCTTAAACTCTTCTTTACAGTTTATATATGAACGAAATCTCAACTGTTTTTATTTTTTATTTTATTTAAATTGAGATTTAGTTCCTTGGGCGATTATCACACGTGACTGGCGCCACATGCAGAAAAACGCATTTTTTTGTGTGGAGATGGGACTTAGAGGGGGCCTCTAGCTGTCCGAGGAGGTGACGCCGGGAGGGCCCGAAGGGTCCCCCGGGGGAATCAAAAAAAAAACAACCGCAGCAGTGTATGTGAAAGACGTCTTAAGAGGCTGACAACACCCGATGACCTTCAAATTGACTTTACTTAAGCAGTTTTTTAGCTATGAACACTTGTTTTTTAGGAAAGTAAAAAATATATGTTAATGTTAATTATATTTGGAAGAACTTCGTTAATTCCGATACAAGATTGGACGAAACCAGCTCAATAGAAAATAATTTCAAAGTTACATCTTAAAATTAGCTTTAAACAGTTGTATGTCTTCAGCTTCTTCACTTATACGTATGTAATTAAGGACATAATTCCACCACACTAATACCAAAAACTTTACTATTTTTTATTTCTCAATGAATGCGTAGTTTATTAAATTCTGCATTTTGAAAATTTTGCAATGAGCTCCCATACTAATCGTAACACAGTGTTTCTCTTTCACTCGTGCTGAAAAAGATAGGGTTGGAATTTAGCTGTTGTTATTCCCTTATCGTAGCAGCCGCCTATCTTTAGTCGGTGATAGTGACCTTGCCTATGAAGGAGGAGGGTCCGGGTTCTAATCCTGGTAAGAGCATTTATTTTATGTTTATCTCGGATACTTCTACTCGAATTATGAATATTTTCTACGTATACGTATTTACATATATATTCATCTAATACCCCCAACATTTTGTCGAATTATTTATTATTTTTTCATTGCTAGAAATATAATACGTCTAAGATACTAACCTACTCAACACCTCTTAGCACCGGTTCATTGAATACCAACCTATTATCAAGTCCATCAATGGAATCGGCCATTGTTGGCATGAACGTGTACACATTACACAATGCACCGCACCGGCTTAGCATCTACACTCAGCCCGATATGCAGGACATGAGTACAAGCGTCCACATTGTGCAAAACTGGACGGGTTCAGGCGATTTGATAGTGTTAACATAACCCTGTCAATTGTGACAACTAAAATGGTTTTTTCTGACTGCGTGACTAAAATATTCTACATTACATTACCCATAGGTTACATTAAGTAAAAAACCTCGTTTAAAATTAACTATTTACCAAGATTTAGTAGCTGTGTAAAAGAGCGAAGGGACCGAAGTTTAAATAGGCCTATTTATATCTCGTTTGAGTTGATAGGCTTCAATTTAATTATCATTCAATTTCAAACGACTTTTTGAAAGATTTTCCCCAGTTGTACCATTTTTGTCTAGTGCGTCAAAAATATTGTCATAAAATGCGACGAACTAACTTTATCAAGATGTCATTTCTTCTTAATGAGTCTTCTTCTTAGCCACATACCTACTCTTATCAGAGTAGTCGTAACCATGGATCTTTTGTTTTTTTACCCGTCATTTCTTCCATGCATGCACAAATTCAGGATCTTCCTCAATGATTTATCATGCACTACCTGCGTAAGTGGTTTGTTTGAGCTTGCTTGTTCTTGCAATGCGATCGGAACAACGATCCTCATCATCACAAGAGCATGTGTTATGAGCCAGACAATTGACGTACTTGACACCGCATTTAGACGTCACGATATACATAGCTGCAACCTACGTGTGGTTCCTTTTAGCCGAACAGCGGGTAGTTTAAATTAGGGACATGGTCTATTCATATATTGTAGTTACATACGGAAAATCGTGTGAGTTTAAAATACTATTCTTTATTACGGTTTGTATGTATTAGTTAATTAATATTTCTATCGATTAATATTAACTTTAGTAATTTGAGGCCATTTTGGGACAAAAACTATTCCCACAATAATATTTTACGGTTGATTGCTTACTTATCTGAAAATAATTTGTAATACTTAACTAACTTTTTCCTTATCTAGTTACTCATATTTTATTAGGTATCGCTATCACAAAAAGCCACGAAGGAACACTGTAAAAAATCTTAAAATAGGTAAATATTGCAAGGTCAATTCGCGAAATGTGAAGAAAAGATTGTAAAAACTAACGTTTACTTCTGAACTAGATATTTCAAAAGTAATATCAAATAGACTTGAATCAGATACAAAATATTGTTAGCATTTAAATGTGACTTAAGATCCTATGTCCCCTAGATGGGGCAGAGGGCGTTCACAGTAACTTTCCACAGTAGCATTTAAATGTATAATGCCTAAAATAATCATTCAAAGAAGAAAAAAAAAACTTTGTTTTTGCTTATTCATAGGTAGAATTTAATGATTGCTTCTATTTGCAATATAAAAGGTCAATCAATTGCTTTTGTTTTTTATTACGAGTAAATGATTTCCTAACCCTTTTGCTCCTTTTTAATTCCCTTCTTTTACATAAAAATACATTTTATGTTGACATTGTTATTTGCATTATCATAAAGTTTTTCTTACAAACATTTCGAATAAACGATCAGAAAACATAATTAAAATTAACGTAACATTTTCACCAAGCTCTGTTCAAAATTCCTAAATTATTTCATAATATCGTACAACACACCACATAGGCAAGACAATGCACGTCGCAAACAGGTTGGTTCAAAGAGATAGCGTACAAAATATATCTAAGTATTTGCATAATTTAAATGTACGATAATGGAAAGAAAAGCACCATTAAACCTTATTACCATTAGTATTAAGTCGACATTTTAAATACAGGCTGTTGATATTCGAATCATACCACTCTTTCGTTTATATTTAACTTGAGGAAGGCACGTTGGTTCAAGAAAATTTCATAATATATCGTCACTACTTTGAAAAAACTTGTATCTTGTTCTGTCACTCAAAAGAAAAATGTGGTAACTATGTAATATGTATGAGTAACAAACTTGGCAGCTGCACTGTCCCATCTGGACCTCGCTGCACTCACTGGAATTTCTTCACCATCTACTTTCCCACTACTATTACCACCTAAAAGAAGAAATGCCTCTCTATAATCCAGTGACGTGCAGCCATACGATAACTAAAACTAAATATGTATGCGATGCATATAGAGTTACTGCGTTTCAACTTAGAGAAGAAGTTTGAGATACGAGTTTTTATCAAAGTAGTGACGATATTATTCTGTAGGTCTGATTTTTCAAGTCAGGTATAATCTGCCTCTTACTGTCAATATGTGAAAAAAGGGTATGAGATAAAATTAAACACGTTCGAAGATATTTTCTTGTAGGGAAGTTAATTCTATAAAATTACTTGGGGTCCAAACCAAGTGAAAATTGATGGTCGACAACTCCTATCGAAATTTCAAATAATGATAATGGATGAAAAAGTCCACGTGACTTTTCGTTCCCATCTTTCATTCATTCCGATGTAACACATTTATCTTCATAGTTATAAATATAGGTACCTAATTGGTAACTGATCAGTTTGTAAAAACAGAAACTATGCATTAAATCATATCTTATTTATTTTCAAATTTCTGAGCGTATATTTCGAACTCATAGATACAAACATTCAGGAAGGATAGTTAGATTGCTAGAATAATTTATCGCATCTCAAAAAAAGGACGGACAATCTCTCAACCACCAACAGAAGCGATTGTAAGTCAAACACGGAAGCATTATTAATCATTGTCCAACTTACTGCTTTCAGATTAAATTACTTTTTTACCATGGGACTGCTTCCAGAAACTTTTTGGAATGTTACGGAGAACTTGAAGCATAAAAACGTTTTAACATTCATTATTTGCTATCAAAATGTTGTCAAAAAGATATAAGTAAGAATGTTCCTTACGGAAAAGTGTATTCAGGACGGGAGTAGCTAAGCGGGTGAGGTATTCTAAATGAGCTTGGCACGACTTTATTTTTAAACAAGGTTGTGTTAAGATCATTTTGAACACCTAACCCGCTTACTTCTACTGCTGCTTGGTCTGGGACCAAGTTGTGGTACCACGATTCATTTAGAGATCGCTTGCATGGAAAACTATGTGCATAATAATGTAGGACATTTTATTGCTGTTAATTGCCATACTAGCTAATATAGTAATATCTTACTGTTTTTCTGAGTAAATAACATTGATTTATATTTCATTGATAATTGTTTATATTCACGAACAATTAATTCATGTAATTTGACATAGGTAGTGTCTACCTAGCTGCCCTGCCTACCTATATTTATTTATGTAAACTTTTTTACATATAAAAATGTATAGATACAAAATGAGAACTAAATCACCAAGATTATCTACTAATAGCACAAACAAAAGATATAATAGACGGCCATAGTCTAAGACGTTTTTTAGAGCGCTGGTAGCCTTGTGGTAAGACGTCCGACTTTCAATCCGGAGGTCTCGGGTTCAAACCCCGGCTCGTACCACTGAGTTTTTCGAAACTTATGTACGGAATATCATTTGATATTTACCAGTCGCTTTTCGGTGAAGGAAAAACATCGTAAGGAAACCGGATCTAATCCCAAAAAGGCCTAGTTTCCCCTCTGGGTTGGAAGGTCAGATGGCAGTCGCTTTCGTAAAAACTAGTGTCTACGCCAATTCATGGGATTAGGTTGTCAGGCGGACCCCCAACCGGGATAAACGCTAGGATGATGATGATAGTCTAAGACGTTTTTGAGGCTCCAATTCTTCAGCGCCATCTAGTCCAGAGCGACTAGTCTGGTACTCCGTCTAGTAACGGCTAGCGTACTAGAGCAGGTGACATTTCCTCTTACATTTTGGCTATCTTTAGGTCGCTCTGGACTAGATGGCGCTAAAGACTTGAAGCCTCAAAAAGTTCTTAGAGTATGGCCGTCCATTATATCTTTAAGTCTATTAAATTCTAATAGTATAATTTCCGTGTCTCGCTCAGAATGGTTACATTTATGAAACTTTAGGTAGGTATAATGCCTTATTTTTAAATAAATAAATCAAAACTATATATCGTAAAACAAGATTATTAAAAGTGGAAAACATCATATCTAAAGCAAAATTGACTAGCAGCCTCCGCTCCGTTTAAATATAAATTGCGATTCACGTGGCCTTGCATATACGGTGCACTGTTTTCATGAAATATAAAATAACAAGGAATAAATATATATTCAGAGTTAAACCAAACCAAGTGTTTTGGCTGGAATGCAGAATTTATATTTATCATTATTCATCATACTAAGGTAGAATTAGAATCTATAATTCCGCGGAGTGATTTGACAGCTGGCATATACTCGTATAAAGCGGTTGTCAAATGTATGAAAAGAGATGTCAAATCATTTCGCGGAATTATGAATTCTATCTTAGTTATATGTCCACATGAAAAAGCACCAGTTCGTGGATGGCGCTTACGTCGTACGTTGTACAGATTGTCAATGTATTCCAGCAATCAATCTTATGCCAGTAAGAGCCAGCTGCGAAATGGTATCTTTTGATGTAGAATGTCACGTATATATGTATCATTTGTGGCCGCTTTCACACTGCTGCGATTTCCGCATGCAGCGCCGGGGCGCGAGCGAGATAGCGTTCTGTATAGCGCTGTCACGCTTGTACAGTCGACGTCAAAGATATCGTTACGGACAAAGTTACAAAAATATGTTTACGCGACTTTATGGCTAAGACAATAAAGTCGTGTAAACATATTTTTGTAACTTTGTCCGTAACGATATCTTTGACGTCGACTGTACACCGTCGCCGCATGGGGTTGCGGCGCCATTGCAGTGTGATAATCGCATCAAGTGAAGGTGCAAAATGAATACAGACGAGAATACTCAAATTAAACGTAACTAAAGTATTATTAATTCAAACTTACACCAACTTAGCTCCAGACAAATGACTTCAAATGTCAGATGTTACAACACTGCCGAAATTACATAAGTTCTGAGTGATACATAATTACATATGTCATATATGTTGGTAACCTCAGTGTGAAACGAACGATGTGAGTGATAAGGGTAAGTGTTAGGTTTGGATGTGTTAAGCTACTTGATTTAGCATGGTTAAAATCGTGGTTTATTGAATAAAAACAAAAATTATAAAATGGCAGCATAAAAAGTCTATGGCATATACTAGTACTTAATATCTACCAAAGAGCTTCAGAAAAATGCATTATTTAATATTATACTCGTAAAGTACCTGTGAAATATATGTTTAAATGGTCCCCGAGTTGTGGCATACATTTTATGTTTTTATGCTACATATTTACAATGAAAGATATTTTTGGTGTCTGAACAGCAAAGCAAATATTTGATTATATTTACTAAATATAAGGAAAGGAAAGGATTATATTGACCTAATTAAAAAATTCATCGAGAAGTCCTATAAAGCAGAAAAATAGTAAACAAAAAAACCATTAACTATAGGTTATTAAAAAACTAAGCAATTAGTACAAAAGCCATTATCATCAACAAGTCGTGTCTAGCACAATAGTGGAATAGTAATTTTGCAGCGAAATACACTCGAGAGCAAAAGTTTCGGGTCACTAGCATTTTCTTGAATATCTCAAAAGATATTAATTTTAAAGATATTCAAGAAAATGCTAGTGACCCGAAACTTTTGCTCTCGAGTGTATTAGCATCCGAACTATCTTTCCAAAAGAGTCACGTACCTTTTGTACGTACAAATTATTGACTTGGTACAAATAGGTACTAATCAATGAATTGGATTCAAAATAATTTTCGACAAAAGGGGACGTGGCTAAAAATATAAAAATATTTTAAAGCGACATTGTTAAGTATAATTGAATTTATTTCAAACGAATAAATCGGTTTTTATTTTCTAAAGGTTCTCCTAAAAAAAGTATTTCTTGACTTAACATTTTTTTATCATAACAATTTATTATGTTGTATGCTATAATCCCAAAACGTGATGCTCTAGTTAATTTAGTCCCTGTCGATTTGAACGGGAGTAGAAGAGAAAGCAAGATGTAGGAATTTGTGGGGAATCGCGCCATAAAATTTGAAATATTTTGATATAAAAAAAACTGCGCTCTTATTTATGGTATGATAAGGTTGGAATTTCCATTTTATAAACTTACTCGTAAGTTTGAGTAAAAAATGGAGATATAAAACTATTTAAACTTTAGTTTAAGACTTAGCTTCGGAATTATTATATGTTCTGTCGATCCTATTTCATCTAATCAGTCTTGGAAATACAAATAATGTAAAAAAAGAACTTTACCAATATAAACAGCCTGTTAAAGAAACTGGCCAAGTGCGAGTCGGACTCGCCCTCTGAGGGCTTCGAACATCACACAATGTTAACAATCACCGAACATTGCTGTAACAATTAAGAGATAAAATGTTGACATAAGCGTTGAAAATTTGTTGTTTTTTTCATACGTCGACATAGGTCGCGTTTAGTTTACCAACTGCATTTTTTTTGTGATGGAACACAATAATAAACGATTTCCGGATTTATGAAATCGTTTACTTATGCCAAATATAAGATCTTAATTTTGTGAAACTTCAAAAAAGGTATCGGTTGTTTCCTTTTGAGGTACGAAATCCTAAAAAGGTTTTAAGCAACATCAATTTGAAGGCCATCTGGAGTTAACCACCTTAATGTCTAATCCTGCGTATTATTCTAGTCTATTTTTGTAATTTGAACCAACTGAATGTTTTGGTTACTGTCATTAACTTTATGATAGCCATTAGGGGTCGCTTTCGGCATTAATTTGAGTGAGTCCAGGTGGACTTTCATTAGCCAAAGGGAATCTAAAGAATAAAATAAAATCTCGAAAATAAATTTAGTTAAATTTTGCATTTCATGCCATGAGTTGTTGAGTTATCATTTTATTGACATGCTTAGGCATTTCTACAAATACGTAAGGTACAGGGGGGGACAATCCCGACTGCGGGGAAATTTCATCTATATCGAAATATCTTACGTGATTCACATGATTAACTGTAGTGCCGTATACAGTGCGGAGTAGCGCTTATTAGCGCTTGGAATCTTTTTATGGCTGCCCTGATTTGCGGTTTTGTACACAATAGTGAACAGACGCTCAAAAGGAGTTCATAAACCAGTGAAAGATCTAAAATATCATTCGGATAACTTATACATATAATTGTAACTACTTATTTGTACATACTCAACTCGTATTTCAAAACAAAGTTTCACTTGACTTGACACAAGTTTGCTATTTAAATCTTCTAGCTGTCTTATTCTCATAAAAGTATTTTTTAATGTTTGATTACATTATTTCAGTGTGATTTGAAATACGACGGTACATAGAAACCTATAGTGAAGGTTAAGAGAGTTTCTCATTTCCATCGTAGATTGTTTATTCTACAGGGTGTCCCAGAAATCGACGTCAAGCCGTGAATGGATGATAGACCAAGTTATAACAGTTATCAGAAAAATAAATAAAAAATCTATCACAAGTTCTTTAAAAATTATGGTCACTTTAAAAATTTACTAGAAAATTGACGCCCTGGTCTCTTAACTTCTCGTAAAATTTTAAAGTGACCATAATTTTTGAAGAACATGTTATAGATTTTTTTTTGTATTTTTCTGATAACTGTTATTTTGGTCTATCATCCATTCACGGCTTGACGTCGATTTCTGGGACACCCTGTATACATAACTTTAACCGCCCAATAACGATGTAGGCGACATAATATCCTCACCTTTACCAGGTAAGGGCACTAAGCCCCAAACTGGCCGTTTTCCAATTAGCCGGCATTATCAAATTAATCGCACGTCAAATTTATGAGATAAGGTCGTGTAAACATGTTCCTCCCACTGCCCTGTGCCAAAATGTAACGAGCAGGACATTATGTGATTAAAATTAACGGATAGTTATCGCACAAGGTTTAATCATTACTCGGAGGGATTTTAGCCTCTTGCCGAAATTATAATGGCCGGGACATTATGTCGGGAAAGCGGGATGTTTCGGGAAGCGGTAATAGAAGGGTTACTATAGTCAGACCACACCATGGTAAGTTTTCACCAACTTTGATTCTCTCTTATCTAGCAAGAAAAAGAAAATAGGTATAGTTTGACCAAAAGTTTCTTACTTAGAGCATATATGGATGGATATAATCATGCTGTATTTTTTACTTTTCAAAATATGTTTAAATCTACTAAATATGCATAAACTTTATTGTTAGTAAAATCACATTCGATAAGTAAATAAACCGACGTAATACGCAAGCCATTTCAAAGTTTTATAAGCGATTACGAATGTCTCACTAGATATCATACTTGGATACCGCCCGATACCTACTGCTAAACTGCAAAGCCCACTTAGAGGATTTGCATACCGATTTTGCGGTCGGCTTCTGTGTCGGCTCTAAGAGAAGCGGTATTATCGTATACATGACTAATTAATCGTAAATCAGTGTCTTACATCGAACCTGCAGAAAGATTTTCTATTGTTTCATAAGAAAGATCACCCCTTTCAAGGTCATTGCCACCTTGTTCAAATTTCATACGTAATCCAACCAAAACTGGAGACACGTTAAGCAGCTCTTTAATATTAACCTGTCTTGGTCACGTCTGACTTGATGCCATGCAAAAATAAACCTTATTGTGTGGTGCTTGTACGAAATAAATGAACCGATTTGTTTACAGGTGAATTATTTTGGTACATTTGTTTTTGTGGTTGCAATTTGTTTGCGGTTCATTGGTTTGCTTTTGTTTCAATTCTACAAATTATTAATTTGTGGACGTGTTACATTTTACATACGAAAATTATTTTTTAATTATAATGACATGCTCAATCATACTAATACGCTTTGTGTTTTTTTTTCGATAAAGGTTAGATATACAGCGATAGTTCTTAGATACGTATATGGTGCCGTTAAAATATTTTCAGTAGTTATTATTTTTTTTTTATTTTGAATAAAGTTTTGTTAGTATCAAAGTAGAAACATTATCTAGATATTAAGGCCTCGATATCTAGTATGTTGTATGTAGTAATACAATAAAAATAAAATATATAACTTTTTATATATTTCATAAACACAAATTTGATTGTTATCTCCTACATTTGATGTTTTCACCGAAACAAACGAGAAATTTACGGCAGTTTAACAGTTCACGGGTCATTTCGAAGATCTTAAAAGCAGTCGTTTCGAAATGTATGGCTCTCGCAACTGAAGTCTTGAAAGACCCTTCTGGGTACTCCACAGACCACAGATCACTATCACAGACTAAGGGTCGGTTGCACCAAACCGTCTGTTAACGTAAACGTAATCGTTAAAACAATCTTGTATGAAAAGTTTGACAGTTTTCTATGGGATGACAGCTCCGTCGCCATATTTAACGTTGATGAGTCTGTTAATTGTGCGTGGTGCAACCCACCCTAAGGGTCGGTTGCACCAAACCGTCTGTTAACGTAAACGTAATCGTTAAAATAATCTTGTATGAAAAGTTTGACAGTTTTCTATGGGATGACAGCTCCGTCGCCATATTTAACGTTGATGAGTCTATTAATTGCGCGTGGTGCAACCCACCCTAAGGGTCGGTTGCACCAAACCGTCTGTTAACGTAAACGTAATCGTTAAAATAATCTTGTATGAAAAGTTTGACAGTTTTCTATGAGATGACAGCTCCGTCGCCATATTTAACGTTGATAAGTCCGTTAATTGTGCATGGTGCAACCCACCCTAAGGGCGGCCGTTAAATATGGCGACGGAGCTGTCATCCCATAGAAAACTGTCAAACTTTTCGGAATCGATATTTACAAAATCTTGTATTTTTGTAACGTTGACGTTGAAGTTTGAAGTTAAAAGACGGTTTGGTACAACCGGCCCTAAAGATATAGATAATAATGTAACATATCTCATCGAAAACACATGTGAAAGAATTTCTAGTTCATTCACATTTTTGCTAATAGAAGAAATGAGGTAGAAACCAATTCTTTAAAAGATTCATAGAGGATAATGTTCCTAACGCTCTTCAGTTGTATACAATAATTTTTTAGGTTTTAAAGATTTATTTTCGCGTGATTTGGCTGATTTCAAATTTCTAGGTTACTTGAAGATATTCCAAGGATTTGATGAATTGTTACTGGGTTGAAAGTGGTCCATAGATCGTGAATATTATTCCTTGATTTTTGACGTGAACGTCGTTTAACGTCTTATAGATCGATGATCACATGCACGAAAAAGTGTCGGGTGGTTCCGTTCCGGTCACGTGGACAGATCTCCATGGTAACGTTACGGCCACAAGCCATACGATTGAGAAACATGTAAAAGGCGTTGTTCAGATATTTATGACAAGGTGGTCACACCTTGTCATAAATATCTGAACAACGCCTCTATTGTCAAGGCGATAAAGTGCATTTTCAGATATTTTTGAGTACCTTAGCCGCACCGTTATATTTGATGGCGACGGTACTGAATTTTGTTTCAATACAATTCATAAATAAAAGCATGCAATTTTTCATCAAACTTATCACGCAAAATTATCGTCCGTAAACCGACTTTATAGGCAACCATTTTTTCTCTGTATGATTAACTGTAACTGCGAATGATCGGAGTCTAAGAGTGGAAATCTACGAGGTACTCCTTTTACGATGGAAATGAAACAAAGCTATGCAAATTCCATCGTACACTTCGGGGATTCGGAACGGTCTTAAAGGAATGCCAGTTACGAAGAATCGTAATAACTCTTAATAACTCATTGTTTTAGATTTTAAATTTGATTCAATGGGTTGCTGGTTAATCTCGTTCACGTAATGCAAACCGTACACGGAAAAAAAGGATGTCTTCAGCCAAGAATATTTTCTTGAACTAATTTTATATCTTTAGCCTAAGATATATTTTACTTCAATAAAGACATTTTACTTGAATAAAGATCACTTTCTAGGCAAATTGTTTTCGGTATGTACAAAACAATATTGTTTTGACGAAGAGGATGTGTCTTCGATGAAGATATGTCCGAGATAGGTACTTTTTTTCCGTGTACCAATTATCATTTTTAGAGCTCACACACTGTTATTTGGTTGGTCACAAAACAAATCACTTTTTAATTTTTACTATAAAACAATGATTATTCCTTAGCAATCTAACCCCAAGAATTGGTATAGCCACTAGTTATTACGAAAGCGCTTGCCATCTGACCTTCCAATCCTAAAGGGAAACTAGGTCTAGTTTCCTAGTGATGTTTTAAAAGCGATTGGCAGGTACCAAATAATATTTCGTGAATACATTAGTTTCGAGATACGCAGTAGCTAAGAGTTATGAGTGGTAATTTTTGACACCTATGTACAATTACTAGTAACTGAAATTAGTGTGGAGAGTGGAGACTGTGGATAAAGGTATAAAAATGTTGATGTCAACTTTAGCCAGTATTTCTCCGAGACGACGAGGTCTATACTAGATGTTATTGAAACGTCGAAGGTAATTTTAAATTAATATACGCAGTTAATCCCTTCATGGTATTTCTTAACAAAAGTAATTTAATTTAATTAGTTAGGAATACGTTACCTGAGAGCTGAGGTACTCTTTAATGAATAAAGTGTGATCCAAGGTAGACGTAATATTATTAATCTTAATGTGTTTTAAGTGGTCTAAGGAATTAATCTAAAATAGGTTTACCTTAATTTATAATACAACTTAAGATGAGAAATTATGCCGGGTGATTTCTGTAACAGGAGCAATAAATTAAAACTTAGATTCTACTCCTCAAACCAGACTGCGTTTGTTTGGCAACTTTTAAAAATAACTTATGGTTTGATTTTTAGCACACTTCAAAGTTTATTCGAACACGCAATGTATTCCGAAATTTATTATGTTTGTAGGGTGACAAGACTGACAAGAAATGTCAATTAGACGGATTTTAACGTAGGTACCTACATTGAAAATATTATTTAGTTTGTATGAAAAAGAGACAATCTACAAAATATATATCTTTTAAAAGTTGTTAAACAATAACTTTGCCCAGCGGTGGGACACTACATAAGCTAAAGAAAAAAAATAACGTGCCGAATATTTCATAACTTATTGAAAGTTCTGGCTACCCTACTTATACAAGTAAACTGACTTATGCAATGCAAGTGACAAATACACTATCCTTGTATGAAACTTCCACTTTATTACGGAGACGGATTCGAAGTTTGAAATCCTAGTACTAAAACTTAAGAATTAAATCGTATTGGCACAGACGACGCTGAAACCTTTAAAAAACATTATCGCTTGAATCGTGCAATTCATAAACCATAAACAAAAAGTCTGTAAATTGTGTTTAAAAACGACTGTTTAAACCAATTATAACCTGTAGGCATTCTATAGGTTTTAAGTTTATCCCCATTTGTTATGTTGTTATTATGATGCGACCTTACATTTCAGTACATCTTGCTTGCTCTAATAATTACGAGCTAAAAACACTGTGACACCATTCGCAAGACATCTCTGCACACTACGAGTGGTGGCTGAAAAGAATTATATTTAACCTATGTACTAATAATTAAAAAAAAACTGTCCGGACTATTCTTTTTTCAAATTTTGAAACTTCCATTTGTCAGCTACTTATGATTTATTTCCCAAGGCATCTGTGCGCCCTAGGAGTAACAAGCGCAAGCTATTTTTAACCGACTTCAAAAAAGGAGGAGGTTCTCAATTCGACTGAATTTTTTTTTTTTTTTTATCATTATTTTTTTTTTGTATGTATGTTACTCCATATCTCCGTGAATCGTGAACCGATTTTCAAAATTTTTTTTTTGAATCGAACAGGTATAACCCCTAGATGGTCCCATTGTCACCAAGTCGGGATCTGATGATGGGATCCTGGAGAAATCGAGGGAACTCTTCAACTATTATAGGCACACCTATAGTGATTTCACTATTTTTTACAGCAACTCGGCCACTTCCTCTTGGAATAGCGGATCCTAAGTGAAGTCGGTTCTTTTTTTGTTTAAAATTATATCATTAGTTATTTTACAGAATAAAAAATGACTGCCTTCACTTAGGCTACACCTTTCCAAGAGCAAATGCCCGGGCTACTTAAAAAAATACTGAAATAACTTTAGATGTGCCTTAATATTTGAAGATTTTCCTCGATCTCTCCAGGATTCCATCACCAGATCGTGCCTCGATGACAATGGGAACAACCGTCATCACTCATCATACAAAAACAATTCCAAATCGGTCGGTAGAAATACAAGCTTAGATTTTAAAACTTGAATCAGCTTTATTCTTCTGAACTACAGTAAAATCTCACACTGCTTCGCACTTCATAATGTTTTGAAAGCTTTATGCAGAGCGTAATAAAAGAATTCTGTTTGTTTAGGGGCTATTAAAATCCTTGTGCAAATAAGAGTGTACAGTCGACGTCAAAGATATGTTTACCGTTTTGGACCTTACGGCTTTGTAATAAGGTGCAGAAGTGTAAACATATCTTTGACGTCGACTGTACCTTTGGACAGCGACGTTGAAGCTGCATTGCGACCACCATGGGTTTTTCTGCAATCAAATTCTAGTGTGGGTCATAAATAGGCAACAAAATACTTTAAGAATATTTAAATATTTAACACGTTAGTCAAATATATCTGACACAACAACTAAGGCTGGAATCTTTGTTTGATAAGTACTAATTATAAACTACCACAAGTTTAATTCATCAATCTCTCATTCACATCACCTCTAAAAATGTATCACAAAACAAGAATAATATTATGAGTAAATAAAATAGTTATGTAAGGAAAATTGCTTAAATGTCTAAAAACAGGGAGCCCGGTGGGATTGGAATCGAGATATAATGGATGCTGTGTCACTGATATGTGTCTTTATCTACACCCATATCATAAACCCTCCATGATGCGTTCAAAAACCGCACGTTATAACCACCATAAAAATAGATTGTTTCGTTAGTAGTTAGAACAAATGTCTTATCTGTAACGATGTTATTATTATCAAATAATAATCAAAAATTCGATTTCATTATGAAAATCCGGGCGGGCCCCGCCCGCCGGCACGCGCCCCCCCCGACCGCCGGCACAATCGAGTTGGCCATGGCGATGGCGGTGCAATCCGTGCAATGGCAGTCATTCAATCATCATTTCGGGTTTATGATATGTGTGTAGATAAAGCAGTGTTTGCAACTGTACGTAATTAGGCCTTAAAACACTCGTGTGATCTTATTATGAAACTCACTTCGTTCGTTTGATAAAACCACACTCGTGTTTTAAGGACTCCTATAACGTAACAGTTACATAAACTACTATTACAGACAAAAATATGTATTTACTTTTCATACGTAGGTAAGTAAAGTTGTAAGTACTGACATTAATACTCAAAGCAATCAATACAAAAAGAACAGGCTCATTTCTAACTTTCTCTCAATTGGCTGTAAGAGGCTATTTCCTTCGTTCAATTTCCTATTTATAAAAGAAACAACTATCCACCATGACTGTGACCGCACAAACTTAATCTTGCTGTCGGCACCAGCGCCACCGCAATAGAAAATCCACTACGCCATTATGAAACTCGGTTAGTTCCATATTTATCCAACAGCAAAAAGGAGTTGGTGTAAGGTACGTGGACTGAGTTTATAATGAATTCTTTTCTCTTAGAGAATATAAAAAAAAAGTTGAAATGTAATTAGCGCCTGCAAACAGACGTTTTTTCTGAAATTCACACTCGTTAAGCAATTATTTCAGCTTTAAATTAATTGTCTTTTCCTAATTTAAGATGCCAAGTTAGTACATTCTTATATTTTTACTGTATCAAGGACAATTAAAAAAAAAATACTGCTTAGGATTTGTCCGGAATGAGAAGTGTCGTGGTTTATTTTACGACATATCTATTTCCGGACCGACTATACTTCATTTTCCCCCTTTTTCCCCCCTTTCCCCCTCCCTCGAAACTTTTTTTTTACAACAACCTCTAAGGAAGTGTGGGCTTGAACTTTTACTCGAAAATGGTTGAAATCCGTCCATAAATAACGCGACAGCAAACTTTCTCCCTTTTCTCCCTTATTTTCCCCCCAATCAAAAAAATGGCTCGACAATTTATGGCAAATAAATCAAGGAACGTACATGCCAAGTTTCATCGAAATCGGATGAAAAATGCGACCTCTAGACCGACACTGACCAACCAACCCACCAACCAACCAATACACACATATCAATCTGCCAAATCGTCGTACCAGTGAGAGTAAAAAAAAACGGAGACGTTCGTCGCCTCGCTACGCTCGGCTCCTCAGTCAACTATAGATGTTTTCAAGGGACGATTTTTTTATATGACCCATGTGTCTAAACAATATTAATCATGGTCATAACAAAGTTTGTATAAATAAATCTAACGGAATTGCTTATAAATGCAAAAGAAAAAAAAGTCAATTTATACGCCAAAGTAGGGTTCACTTAATTCGTTAAGATATTTTAAATAAATAAGGGAGTAACGAGTTCAAATATTATTCTAGCCATTTACCAAAAGAGATCAAAGTGCTGCTTTTAAACGTTGTAAATATTACAACTTTTTTTTCTATTGTTATCGCGACTGAACACATTCAACTATTCTGCTTGAAATTAAAATGACGATTTGTTGCTTTATGTTTTACTTTACCTACTTATACTTAATAGAAAACTATACCTGTTTGGCAGCAAGTTTTAAAGATAACCTTGTTTGAATTTAAACCTAACCTCAAAAAATCTACATAAATTCAGCTTATTGCCCTACTGTCCCGTCTGGGCCCTCGAGTTCACTTTTACTGGCCCGGGTAATTGTTACGATTAACGGTACCCCGGACTTTCTAGGGAATAGACCCGCTCTATATTTGTCCGTTTCCAGAATTTACTATTGTGTGCTCTGGCTAATTTTCGAAATATATTATGAAACTAACCCTGTTCCATCATCATCATCATCATCTCAGCCATAAGACGTCCACTGCTGAACATAGGCCTCCCCTTTGGACCTCCCATAGCACAGCTATGTTAGCTGTATACAGGATGGTTCAGGAGACGTGAGCAAGAATAACCCTACATATACAGGGAAAAATTTTTTGGACGCGACAGCTGGGACCACGCGTGTCACTCAAAAAAAATCCCCCTCCAAAAATTTTTTTGAATGGGTTTTTTTTTAGTGACACGCGTCGTCCCAGCTGGCCAATTATCCATACAAAATCATTTTTTCTTAGTTTTTCATAATTAGAATACGATATCAATTATGTCCTTAAAAGGATCACCACACGGAAAAAAAGCTTCCGGGATATTCTCAATTTAAGCATTATTTTATTATGTTGAAAATATTTCCTCTTGACAAGTATTTATTTCCTTTAACGAAAATAAAATAAAGTTTTAAATATAACGAAGCGAATATATTCTTACAGATTTTCTATTTTTCTTTTACCTAAGATAATGCTAATCTCTCTTATTTACTCAATATAATGTGCCATGTAGTAAGATTGAAAGAGGGGTATAAGGGGGGTAAGATAAAAAGTAATCTGTAATGCTCCGGAATATGGACAATTTTTTGTCTTACCCCTCATAAAACACCTTTCTACTTACTCCAACGCACCTTACTCTTGAAATACATTTTTGTATTTCTATTAAAGTAATTTCTTACTTTAATAGAAACTGGTTTTATTAAGCGAATGATCTTATTTTTGGTAAAGGAAATAAATACTTGTCACGAGAAAATATTTCCAAAATAATAATAATGTCTTGGATTGAGAATATCCCGGAAGCTTTTTTTCCGTGCAGTATATTTGTTACACCGAGTAGAACATAAATCAGTTGGAAAACGGTTCCGTTGCTTTGATACTGACATACAAAGCACAAAATACACCATAGAAGTTTATAGTTTTAAATTTTAAACACATAACCAAACGTTGTATGTATAGTCGCCATGAGATATATCGGAGCGACCAAGGTGGTCACAAGTATCTGAACCGCATCTCAATAAAGGTATGTTCAGATATTTTTGAGTACTGTGGCCGCTCCGATATAATTGATCGCGACTGTACTTGTAGTTGTAGGTACTAAAAACACAATAAGAATTACTATTAAACTGTAAATACAGTAATAGTACAAAATCGGGATTAGACAGAACTAGAACCTTACTTATAAATATCTTCAAAATACTGAAACTTATCTAACCTTAAAAAACTATTTCCCATACATAATAAAATCCTTAATAGTGAAACCTAATAATTATCATAAACCTAATGCTCCCCTCACTCGTGAGTGAGCCGATGGGTCGTAACCCATAGTTAGAAATTTAAAACCCCGACCAAAATTCTACGTTAATTAACTTACTATTCATACCAACTAATTCCGAACCCCGAGCAAACTAAAGTTGCTAGCAATAAACAACAATTTAATCATACACTGGGATTTACTTTGCGAACTGTAATTATTTTTGGCCCGTGAGAGCGCATTGATTTTAGTTCAGAAAAGTGAATGTTTAATTAATTATATACATACATACACATACATACAATCACGCCTATATCCCAAAAGGGGTAGGCAGAGATCACGGATTTCCATTTGCTACAATCAATGCAGCAAAACGGCTCTCCGTGAGCCACTTCTCGCCCAATCAATTAAATAATTATATTTTCAGTAGAAAATATAATATACGAAAAAAATGGCTAGAGACCCTAAATTTGAGTATCGAATTTAAAACTAAGGACATACGAAGGTATATTGACACAGTGTTATTGAAAATTATCGATAATAAGAACTAACAACCCCAACAAAAGCCCCCAGGCTAAGTAAATCTTAACTTGTACTAAACATACACATACGTTTATGTGAATATTTCAGTACATATATCTATATAGATATATAGAAAACATTCATTAGGTGCTAAAAAAGAACGATTATTAAACTTTATGATTTTTCCGAAACAGGTGATATTTATTGTAAAATTATTGTAGGTAGGTAGGACCTAATACATTTTTAATATCAAAACTAAAAAGCAGTCTTGACTAATTTTCAAATTTAGATACCTATTCGCTGTGTGCATGAGTGTGGCGCCATCTATTGAGCAGGGGGTTAAAAGGATTTTTTTTTATTAATGGCATATACTCCTTGTTTATATGAAATGTCTCTGGCTGATTCCCCATTTTGACAGTTAACCCCATAGGTGATTTCAAATATTTTGAAATGTGATATTGACAAGTCTACAGTACTGGAACAGTTTTGAACTTTTATAATTCACAAGTGCGATTTTCATTTTTAGTTAGAGAATATAATATGATCAGTCATAGTAAAAAATCTTTTCTAACAGTTATTGATATTTGTTAATAACACCAAGAAAAGATTATCCAAATAACATTTTTCTTTACCACACTATTGCATTCAACTATTTCAATATCATCTGTCATTTTATAACAGTTTGGTCAATAGATTATGTGAACATATTCGTAAACAATTTGTAAAAATATGCGTGACCTTGAATTCTAAACGAACGACAAATGGCTAAGACGACGAATGCTATTGACAAAACCGTTATAAAATGTGAAGTTATGTAGCAATAATAAAAAGCGATAGCCTGTTAGAGAAAAATAAAACTTGCATTATCTTTTCTATATGTAGCAAACAAATACGTGTATTATACCTAGCGCCATGCTAACAATTGTTAGAAAATATTTGTCATTATTAGTACTTAACGTATTCTAACGGGGCACAATATAAAATCGGACTTGTGAGTTTTGTCATTTTTATAGGTTAAAAAGGCGTAGTTATACTCCACTAAAGAGCCCAATTTCTTGTTACATTGTGCGTCGCGATCGTTCACGTTACCCCCACCATGCACTTCGCACATAGCGAATATACGAGTATACTAAGCAAATTAATTTAAAAACAAAACACTGTCATTATATGTAACAGACACAAGATAGGTATTCTTTTCGTTAATTAAATCTTTGATGTGGTAAAATTTTAATAAATAATTTCTGGTTAACAATCATATTTTCGTTTGATTCATTTGTATTTGTATGTGACGAGTAGGTACACTTATACAGGGTGTTTCCTGTAATATGAGCAATAAATTAAAACGTAGATTCTACTCCTCAAACAACAAAACTTTTGTTCAATAACTTTAAAAAAATATGTATTTTGTAGTTTGCTTCTTTTTCATACAATAGTATTTTGTGCAACAGTCACATAATGAGGGTTCTTAAGATTCGAGGGTCGAAGTTACAAAATGAGGCGAAGCCGAATTTTGTAAAAACAGACCCAAGAATTTTTAGAACCCTTATTATGTACCGTTGCACACAATAGTTTTTATACGAGTGCTTAAGCAAGCCGGCAAGAATTGAGTTCGACGAAAGCCGTGCACAACCTACTGCTTCTATGTAATCTCGTAACGTTCGATCTCCCGGTGGATTGTGCCGGCGGCGACACGCAATGCGGGGCCCGACAACAGTTTCACAATATTGTATGGAAATCCTTTCTGTGATTGTTATGGATGCTACAATATGCGACCATAGAAGCTCTATCAAAAAGTATGCGCTAGTAGTTCCGCCACCACAATCTCAATTCGAGTATTACAGTCGCCGAGTATAAAAACTAAATAGTATTTTCAATGTACGTTAAAATCCGTCTATTTGACATTGCTTGTCTACAGACATAATCAATTTCGGAATACATCGCGTGTCCGGAAAAACTTTAAAGTGTCCTAAAAATCAAACCATACGTTATTTTTAAAAGTCGCTGAACAAACATTGTCTGTTTTGAAGAGTAGAATCTACGTTTTATTTTATTGCTCCTATTACAGGAAACACCCGGTATATGTATCGTTTTCTTTATAACAGTCATTGTAGAGGTAGCTGTATGACTACAATCGCCATCAAATATATCGGAGTGGCCAGGGTACATAAAAATATCTGAACATGCACTTTATCGCCTTGACAATAGAGGCGTTGTTCAGATATTTGTGACCACCTTAGCCGCTCCGATATATCTGATGGTGACTGTACCTAACTCAGGTTTTTTTAAATATGTAATGGTTTTCTCCTTTTGTACACAGCAACGAGGATTCTACCAATGACGACGTTTCACGGTTTTTATTAAATAAAATAAAATATCAGGCAACGTTGTTCGGTAAATGCTGATTAACGGTGATTAACGGTAAACGGTAATAACTTATACAAACACGTACACGTGGCTGAAACCCCGGATAACCGTTTGTTCAACTAAAGAGTGGTTCACGCGTTTTGAGACTAATTGTTCATTAGCTGCACACTTGTCTGTTAGATCACCGCGAATAACGTAAATGAGCAAAACTATTCTGAAGACGTGTCGCCATCTTGAGCTCAAACTATTACCAGCAACCAACTTAGTTTCAGTCAAGAACTCAGAAGTGATTTAAAACTACTTACAATAAACTCTGATTCTGACTGTCAACATGTTCAATCTCTAAATCTAGATACCAGCCAGGTATTCCCTAAAACATGTATACAGTGTGTAAATCTAATACGAGCGATAAATTAAACCAGACTTACCAGACACAGAACTCATTAGTGTAATCTTTAATTAAGATGTCTTTTTAAGTTACACTTGACTGTGATCCAATAATTGATTTTTGAAATTTTTATCAGGAGCAATGTACTGTAAACATCGTATCGAAAGTAACTGTCAACGATCGTTTTCCACCATGGTTTAACGCGAGTGTGTTTGCATTACATTGCGGGCCGAATTATGACACACTGTATTAATGGTTAACATTTAGTTTCACGTAGTGGCTGCTCATTCGTGGCTAGCCTTTAATGAGCGACGTCTAGTTTGTTAATTTTAAACAATCTCTTCGAGTTAGTAACTAAGGTACATTCTAAAACACCATTTTCAAAGCAAAACTTTAGGAGCATCACCAAAACAATTACTGAAATCTGCATACTTTTCCTAATTTTGACACATTTTCTTTGTTACAAACCTTTTTGTGTTAAACGCCTGAAACTTTTACATTTTGGACAAATTACTCTAAAAACGTAAAATTCAATTTGATTAACTGTCTTAAACAACCTACATTTTTTATATTGATATGACGCAGAGAAACGATACTTAACCAAAACGAACCTACTCGTAACACAACCTAAAAAGTAGAATAAGATATATTATGTGGAAATAAGAATATACACGGATTTTTTTTTCAATCCAAGACATTATTATTTCCTTTAAAATATTTCCTCGTGACAAGTATTTTTTTCCTTTACGAAAAATATGATTCTTCGCTTAATAAAACCACGTTTTCTTAAAATAGAAATACAAAAATATATTGTTTCAAGAGTATATTGAGTATATACTCTTAATAAGAGAGATTTCACTTTAATCAAACAAGTATTATCTTAGGTAAAAGAAAACTAGAAATTCTGTAAGAATATATTCGCTTCGTTATATTTAAAACTTTAATTTATTTTCGTTAAAGGAAATAAATACTTGTCACGAGGAAATATTTTCAACATAATATAATAATGTCTTAGATTGAGAATATCCCGGAAGCTTTTTTTTCCGTGAACCTAGCAAATGTTTTCCAATCGTTGTCTAATACAATACTAGAATTGTCAGACACAAAGGTATCTGGTACAACACATTGGCGACAAAGTAGCACTGTACTTTGAAAGACGACACCACTTTATAGAGTCTGTTATGCCGGGGAAATATAATAATATATTGTTGGATAAATAGGATTTATGCTACAGATGCAATGGTGACATTTAGCTTCTTGTTAAAGTGACATTCTTATACCCTAGTTTTATTTTCAATTTGAGTTCTTACAGTAAAAATATCGATGTCTTTAATGTGATTAAAAACCTCAGTAGTAAGTATATTTGTGCCGAGAGCAAATACCTATAAGTTTATCTATGTCCATAGAATTCAAACTGTTTGAATTCATACGTTTCAAACTGTTTGTGAACTCCATAGGTTTTTATTAAAGATAATTTAATATAAATGGTTGTTGGCTGATTAGATGACACCTATCTCAGACAAGGCATGGTCTTTATAAAGAAGATATCTCTTGTTTGTTAAGGCTTTGTTTATCATACAATACAAGTGGGCAGCATTCTTGAGGTAAACAAAGAAATGCTTATTATACCTGCTTGCTCTGATAGAATGGGCTGGGAATAAGGAAAAATGGTTCACTATGACGCATTCTGCGCATATACTTATTTGTTGTGTTATCTAAATTATTATACACCGTGTTTTTTTCCTTTAATTGCAAGGGTGTATCCCTTATAAAGGGGAGGCATATGTTCAGCAGTGGACGTCTTATGGCTGAGATGATGATGATGATGATTCCTGAGCTTAAATTAAGTATATTTTTCAAAGACACCAGTGTCCTAATTAGCTCCAGCTCTGAGATAATCGATGGTCAATTTTTGCCTTTCGGATTGCGTAAGCCTACATAAATTGTGTTTGTACTCTGAGATTAAATGATTCACTTGTGTGATACGTCAATATAATCCGTCAATAAGCTTCCTTTGTATCTCGGATTATTGTAATGTTTTGTAAGTCTAGTGTAGTCTCTCGGATTATTTAGTAAATCGGTTAGGCGGGCTTAAAACAGCTAACTAATAATTTATAATTACAAGTAAACAAACATATATGACGTAAATAAAGCCGCGCGTCAAAACAGACGAAAGTTTGTTCAAAAAGTGACGCAGAGTATCTTCTGAAGACTTTACAGTAGCACAAAAATTCGTTTAACATCTTGAACCTTATTCTTAGGAGATAAAGTGCAAATTGAACAAGATCTTTGTTGCTCACCGTACGCTACTGATCCCTGCTTATAACTCTTTTAAGTACTTACTTCTAACTCTTGTAAGTAACGTGAGAGGGGTTTCAATATAATTTAGTTTTTGATGAGTTTTATAATTGTTTTCAAGAGGAGCAGCGTAAATTCCTTATCGATAACAAAGAAAATATAGGTACTTAAAAGAAAACTTTTTTATACATTACTTGAAAATAAAAATATGGAAATAATTTGTTTACGTAAAATTTTAACTTTAGAAATATTTTATCCATTATCTTCTGCTAGAAAAAGTTTCTTTGTTTATAGCACGACGGTGCAAACAAGCATTCAGTCCGCCTGATGGCAAGTAGTTACCGTAGCCTATGGACGCCAGTAACTCCAGAGGATTCACATGCGCATTGCCGACCCTTTCAGAACTTAGAAACTTCTTTTTTGAAGAATTGCGTCGCCTATTTTTATACCTACACGTGAAAAATTGGACAGTTTCTTTTGATAAATGTTTATCGTTTTTAGGTCCATTTGTCGAAATACCTCAATTTGTACCTTTTAATATCGTCAATTTATTTAACTATTGCGACAATAAATAAAAGAGAGTACTAGGTTTTTTATTTGGTATAGGTTTTGTAGTGTAATACTAGTACGCTATTTGTTACTAGGTGGAGTAGCAGTGCAGGTGACATTTTCTCTTGCAATTTCGGTATCTTTAGGCAGCTTTCGGACAGAGGGCGCAATCGACTTGAGCTTCAAAAAGTTCTTAGGCTGTGATCGTGTATATCTCTATAGTCTCTGGTTTTATCTAAACTCATATCATAAATCATTTATTCTGCGTTCGAAATTACAACCGCATGTAATTACCACCATTATTGCAACCAGTATTGTAACATCAGTGTATTATCGGTGACCTTGGGTAAAAACGTATGAAATTTCGTTACCTACGGTAATGTAATGAAAATCCGGCCTGCTCCCCGTCCGCGGGCATGCACCCCCCCGACCGCCCGCACAATCGAGTTGGCGATGGCGTTGCAATGGTGTTCATTCTAATGGTTTCCAAATGCGTATTTCGGATTTATAATATGTGTGTAGATAAAGTTGTGTATGCAACTAATTAGGCCTTAAAACGTAACAGTTACATAACTACTAATAAAACACAGTGTAACAAGGATGTCATTATTATAACTTCATAGCGGCATCCTTGTTACTCCCCGACGATACGGATTGAATAATTAATATATGATTTATACTGGTTCACATGTTTTGGAAGCAGTTGGAATGCTGCCTTAATTTGGTCGTTTGTCGGCAGCGACAATTCTGGATTATAATTGGTGGAACCGCCACCGAAAACGAGATAATTGTTCCATTTGTTCCAGAAAATTAAAGGAAGTTATTCCTATAACATTTGTTTTGTACATTTAATTTAACACTCATTGTATAACTTCGTTTAATTTAGGTATTTATGTCAAAGATGATGTTTACGATTTTGCACCTTGAATCCTTTGTAATAAGGTGCAAATAGATAAAGCTGTTTTTGACGTCGACTGTAAGTCATTGACTGTACTCAATCTTCCCCGCAAAAATCGGCAGACTGTTTTGTATAGAAAATGGCTATGTAGCCGGTCCGTTTGGTTGAATAGTCTAAGATTGAGTACTTAGAGTACTCAATAGATATTGCATGTACTTAATGACTTGCTAAAACGTAAGTTACTTGGCCAAATAAATGAATTTGAACTTTAATTTAAGTACTCAAACTATTTGTTTTGGTAAACAAGAAAATTTACGTGAATGTTTATTTATTTTATTTTATTTACAAAACCTTGGCTATATTTGGTACACCATTGGACAAAAATAATTCCGAAAAATTACTTGAAACCTTCTTTAAATAGTTATAAATTCCATGTATCTTATTTTTATGATCACAGTATACTCGTACGTCTATAAGAGCGTGTTAAAATCATTTTGAACACATTGTCAGCTTCTGCTCACTGAACGTACACGTGTTTTGCAAAACTAGTCCTAACTAGCTACGGACGCTCATTTCCTAATTTTCCCTGGACTAGTGAACAGTCCAACTCAGCTACGTTGCAACTTCAGGTTGTTAGTACGTATACTATGCAGTGCAACACAAACTTTACACCGCTTTTGACAAATTTTGCATAACTTACTAGCAAATGTTTCAGAACATTTTGTTCTGAATGTGAGCTTTCGTTGCAAGTATAACTTGGCCTAGCGATCATTAGTATGCTTGCTGATATTTTTTATTGTGACAATTAATCCTATTTTACGATGTTCGTCCAAAAGCATTGAAGCGATAGAAAATTTTGAAAATATCGAGACGTGAGAGGTCAAACCCGATAACTCGAGATTTTCCATTGTAATAAGAACTCTGCTCCGTGTGTAAGTCGCATTTGATTCTAATTTCAAAGGCCATTTTTTTTGACTTATCGGTTTTGACTGCCAAAGTGGCCACCCTGCAATAAAGTAGTTTTCATTTTCTTTTGAGTAATTGTATTATTTTGTATTCTGACGCATATTTTAAAAGATATCTGAAGAACAAACAGTTCCAAGAAACCCTTATTAAAATAAGCTTCGAATGTCGATGACAATGCATAAATCTAAATCTGTCGCCAAACTGCCTTTATCAGAACGTAGGCGTCTACATGGCTAGAACGGAAACAATAACTCGAATCTGAGTCGATTACTAATCGATATAGGTATCGATGCAATTAGTTGTGAAGTGCGTGTGGTCGACAAGTAATTATCAGCACGGTCGGGTGAGCACTTTGATAAGTCCGGTAGTTTATAGGACGCGCTTTGATTTTTAGCTCTCTAGTCTGGCCGGGAAGTTGATGGGTGTTTGAGTTCCGGGACTTTTTACCGGACGATCCATGTAAGTCTAGTTGATTTTATGTTCATTGGAGTTCTTAAATTAGTCTTAGCTTAGCTTTTTTTTTATCAGCACTGTAAAACGACGATTCTCTTGGAAAAATATATTATGCACCAAACAAGTTTTAGTTTGAATTAACCACGAGATTCTAATATCGGAAATCTGAGTCGATTACTAATCGATATAGGTATCGATGCAATTAGTAGTGAAGTGGTCGCTGAGTAATTGAGTATATCAGCACGGTCGGGTGAGCACTTTGATAAGTCCGGTAGTTTATAGGACGCGCTTTGATTTTTTGCTCGGTAGTCCGGCCGGGAAGTTGACAGGAGTTTGATTTGCGGGACGATTTGACGGACGATCGATGTAAGTATTTTTCTTACTGGCATCATGAGCTTTTGCAAATGAATAATTATATAATAGTAGCGTGGCGCTAGTTTAGAAATCATATATGATAAAAAAAACCTTGATGTTTCATATTTACCTTTTTTACCGCGATAACTATTGGTTTATAGTAACTAATTCATTATATGAATGCCTGTGCCACTGATATTTAAAAATAAACACATTAAATTTTATACGACAGATCCATAACTCTAAGATAAGCCTATTACTCTTTTTTTCCCTATTCATTTCAACCGAAAAACATTAACCAATCAAAACAACCTAATCTATAAACTCTGGAATTCCGTCAAACAAAAGACGTTCGCAAAACAATACAAACATCTTAACGGTTCGTTGAGAGGTAAATGTCGTTCCCAATTTCGATACGAAACAAGAGTTGTCGTCCTGTCATTTTTACTGAGACGTTTTCCGTGACATCCATTATTTACTCAATGGCATATCGGATTCATTTTTTAAATGCCATTATTTATAATGCTCTAATATTTTGTCTAAAATAGAATGCAAAAACTAAACTGCGAATAAAAATTGTAGGCGCAAAGAAATGCCACTCTATAAGTTATTTTACTACACCTAAGCTAACGTCAGCTCTTTACACTTTGTCACTTGCAGAGTCGCTGTAGAATTAACGTGGTCTGACTATAGTCAACTCAGTAGTTGCTGTGAACAGAAATAAACTAAATACTAGTTAGGGTTCCGTAGCCAAAATGGCAAAAACGGAACCCTTATAGTTTCGCCATGTCCGTCCGTCCGTCCGCGGTCTAGCTCAGTGACCGTTAGCACTAGAAAGCTGAAATTTGGTTTGAATATGTGCATTAACCAAACCGACAAAACGGTAGAATAAAAACGCGAAAAATATATTTCGTTAGGGTACCTCCCGTACACGTGAAGTGGGGGGCGAAATTTTTTTTCGTTCCAACCAAGTTGTGTGGGGTATCGTTGGATAGGGCTTTTAAAAAAGAATTAGGGTCTTCTAAAACAGTTTTTGGATAAAACTAATACTCTCGGAAATAATAGCTCCGAAAGTTTAAAACAGGGCGTCCCCCCCATCTAACTTTTGAATCGTGGGTCCTAAAATTTTGAAAAAATTCAAGAAATTGAGGCCTAATGAGTACCTTCAATGAAAACTATATTAAAATAAATCGGTTGAGCCGTTTTTGAGTTATCATTCAAAAACCCATAGTGAAAGGACGTAAGTAAAAATGACGTAAGCGCCGCCAAATTTCCCGTAAGAAACGACCGACGATGGTCTCAGTTTACGGAACCCTACACTGAGCATGGCCCGACATGCTCTTGGCCGGTTTTTTTTAGTTACAATTACTATTTACAACGGGGTAATTAACATGTGTATCATCACACATTCAAGAAGAATTCTGACATCCACAGCTATAACACTAGAAATAAAAACAAGCTTGCTATCAGACGATGTCGTGTCCGCAAAGCATATAAGTCATTTTTTGGCCAGGGTATTCATATTTATAACAAGTTACCCGTCGATGTTTTGAATCTATCATTTCCCGCTCTTAAGAAATACTTGAAAAAAACTTTAATGTCAAAGGGTTATTACAGGGTCGAGGACTATATGACAGACATATATGCATGGCCCAAACCAGAATCTATAAAATCATCTAACATTTAGAGGACACAGTTCAAGTAAGAAAGAATATCAAACGTATTGCGAAGCAGTCAGATTTGGATTTTATTTTTATTTTTCATTTTAATTACACAATAGGCAGGTACATGTCTGTCTCTCAAGCTGTTTTGATATGCCTTCTTGAAGAACTACGCATTATTGTATATAGTATCTTTAATGTATTTGTAGTACTGTTTTGAAAAAATAAGTCCCGCCGAGTTTCTTGCCGGTAATAAGTAATACTTCTCGGGTCAGAGGTGTAGGGTTAGAACCGGTGGTAGTTTCTTTTCTCTCTGACGTTCATAAGTGCATTGTAATGTGCCTAAATTGAAGAATAAATATCTTTTATCTTTTTTATCTTTTTTACCTTTTGTATTTGTTTTGTCGAGTTTCCGATACTTTGGCACAGTTGCATGTGCCATTATCACGAAGTAACACAAGAAAATATTAGTTTTTAGATTCTCGATAGGGCTCTGTGGTCAACTAGAATATTTTTTTACTAGCTTAGGTTCTAAATGCTTATTAGAATGAGTTCTTGCCCAACTACTTACGAGTTAGGTCAGCGTGATTAATTATGTAAAGATAGTTTCAACGAATGGAATAATAGTTAGTTGGAATGTCGTTTAGGTATTTTGCAGAACATTAAAAATAGTTGATTAGGTATATATAAAAAGTACAGTCGTGTGATATATTTACAAAAAAGATAACCTATCTTGTTGACTGTAGGGACGACACACTGTTTTAAATTCATTATAATATTTGAAAACAAATGTTTGACACGCTTTAGGATTTTCTGTATCTACAGGAAGCCGATTTTTGACAGACGGACGATTGAATTCAAAAAATTCAAGGTCGAAAATAATCGCACACAAAAGTTTGTAGCCAATTTTTTCGCATGGAATTAATAGTTTAAATAATCATTACTTTAAATTTCTATCGCTTTTATTTTTAAAACATAATTTCATCGTTTTATTCAGAGTTTTAAATGTCACTTTCGAGTGCTCGAATTTCAAAAATCACCCCCCAGGAGTCAGAAAAGTGAATGAAAGCCTTTTCGCAAAAACCTTCGTATAGTTAGTACTCATAATATTTTATCAACGATATACATAACACGTACAGAGCAACATCATAAACCAGAGCCTTAAAACCTTAAGTCAAACAGCAAATTCCCTATTTTGTGAAATTTAACCCTATATTTTCCTAAGCTTAAAAAGGCTTATCAGCCTAATATTTTCTGCTAAAATACGCTGTTTCGTCTAAGCAAGTTGGGATAGGTTAATGGTAGTATATTTTATGGAGCACCATATAGTCCCTTGGGATTGAAGGGTCCAAGTGTATGGCCTCAGAAAAACCAGTATACAAAAGATCTCTATTTACACATAGATGTTTTGGATCTGGAGGTCAACCTAATAGATGTAAAGGGACAAGAGTCATGTTGACGTGACACTTTGACGAACTACGTCATAACTATAGCATCACATTTTCGCATTTATGTCAACACGTATACACTGTCATATTTACAGTATTTTTTATGTAACATTGTTTTCCTTTACACTTGGTCATTTAATAGATTTTTTTATTAATACACCAAGCATGGAGGAAATGAAATCAAAGTGCATAAGAATCTTTATATTTACGGTTCGAGTAAATTTCTTATCAAGTCATGAATGATAAGGATTTTTGACACAAAATGTTTTATGAGTCATTTTCTAGAGACTCCATTTCTTTTACTGTTCCCTGGTGCCATATTCTAATTTTAAAATGTATAAACAATACATTAACAACACAATCTGTCTTAAACATAACTCCAACACTCAACTCAACCAATGTTGAAGTAGTATTGTAGTTGCAACGCAGTAATTTTCAAGTAAATTCCGTCATTTTTGATTCAGACGTGTAGCCGTAAGCTGTATTGTGTTGTTATTGCATTGGATTTGCATTGAAGTTGGATCGTGTCTATGCGTGTTTTAAAGTTAGAATCGGCCCCTGGTCTTGGCACAAAAGGAGTCACAATAAACCTTTAAGTAGACCGCATTGATTTGCGATCATGTTTCCAAAGGGCGGTGAAGAAATACGAACTTCCTGTTTTTATGAGTATGGGTATGTATCTATATCAAACCCTTCTATAGTTTTATTTTCGATTGGTGCAATTCTCGTGTATCCTGTATTAAATATTTTTATATAAGTAAAAAAGGCATACCTAAACGGTTCGGTAAAATATACACATTTTTTTGGGCTTTATCGGACGCGCAGACAAATCTTACTAAGTACAAACCCCAACCTTTGGTTCTATCCAAAAACACTTATCTTATTAAATTTATTAATTATAAAATTATAAATATTAATTATCTTAATAAAATAAGGTTGCTAAATATTTACAAAACAGAAGGCCCGCCTGGGGTTACAATCCCAGTTTGTGGAATGCATCACAAGAATGTAGTTATTTTTTTATTTTTTTATACGAGAAAAAAAGTTTACAAAAAATCACTATTGAAAACCTCAGGGGTTTAATTAATAGCTGGCGAGATCGCGCGGTCCGATCCGCGTTAGGCTGCATAACATTATTATAAGTAGGTTTGTAGGTACATAGGATTACTTATACAACACCTGACTGCCTGATTTTTGGACCTTTTCTATATTTGTATGCAAAGTGTTTATGTCGGCGACTAGTACCCGTAATAAGTACATGGTTTGTTTGTTAGTTTGTGGATTTGTCTATCTGTATTAATTATCATACACTATAAAAACATTACTTTAACTTTTGTCGGCTAAAAGTATATCACACAATCCAAACAATTGTAATGTAACACGCAAACGTGTAAATCGGAACACATTGTGATTTCTAACTTCTAGTTAGACTACTTATAAAACGACTAGCAGTTAGTATTAACGTAGTTCAACTCACCTACAGATATAAAAATGAGACTAGGATGTTTCTCACCTCATGACCTGATTATATTGCACCTAGGAATTGCTACGAGTAGAACTTTCTAATGCTCTGCTCCTTCTATTAATCGATAAGTATTAGGTACAACCGTTTAAGCTCAAGCATCGTATGGCGGAGAACTGTGTTTGTTTCAACATTGGGGTTGGACTACTTTAATATTTTCTGTCCTTGGAACATGCTATCGATTCGTTGTTTACAATAACACACACTCAACAACGTGGAAAACGGGCCGCTATGTGTGGATTTTTCTATACGTTGTGACACGTTTTCAATGTACTTGTGTATTCTAAAGATAATATGAAAAAGCGTTTTAAACATTTTAATGACCTTGTCAGCGAGTCACATCTTCGACAAAGTTTGTGAGTAATGTGTTTAAAGAACCAATCCTAGAGCTGCATTGTGCAATGATAAAAAAATGAAGTGATTCTATTGGTTTTCAAAAACACATTAATCGCAACACATCCTCGCTCATCTCTGGTGGAAACTCAGCCTAATTAGAAGCAATGCCTCTTTTGAACATACCTTGTGAAGGGAAAACGTTATAACCATCATATGCGTGAACGTTCATAAAGGTAATCCCATACAGGATTACATCAATACTATCAATAGTGGTGATTGATGATGTGTAGATTGCTGTAACGAGTGTTCGTCGATAGCAAATGCATTGAGTTATCATCGATTGCAAAATAAAAGTACAACTTACAGTATAAAAATACTATAAAGTTATATATCACGACCAGAACTTTTCAATTAGGAACAACAGAATTTGAGAAGTAAAGCAATTATAATGCGAGATAAAATAAAATCCTAACTATAACTTAGTTGACAGGTGATCAGGGGATGCACCTAAATAACATTTTTTTTTCGAATAAGCCTCGAAACTACGCTACTAAGGCGCTTGTCACACTGCGACGCAACCGCATGCGGCGACGTTGTGCAAGCGTGACAGCGCTCTGCATCGCTATCTCGCTCGCACACCGGCGCCGTATGCGGAAACGGCAGTAGGGTGAAAGCTGCCTAAACTTGGACATTATTATAATTTAATGTCGTATTATTATCCTGCCGTCTAAAATTGGTATTTTTAAAATACCTTTGATAAGGGGTAGTTCTGATAATTACGACGTAGAGTTACGTACAGGCTCGGAACTCGACGTGAAATGGAACTTCCGGTAGACAGACAGGAAGGCGCCATGTGCAAGCATTTAAGCTTTACAGTCAATATGTATGAAACTAGTGGCAAACACGGATGCACCCATCTTTAACTCGTTTTGATTTTAGTAGCCGTTTGATAAAAATATTTTTTTGAAATAGGTAAGCGTTTATTGAACAATGCCGTTTTCTTCTAAATCTCATTCTCAATGGGGTTGCATTGTATGCTTTTTATTGCAAAGTTCCTTTGGCTACATCCACACTGCTTTATTACTAGCTCTACAACAATAAATATACCTATATACCTATCATAGTATCAGAGACTATAAATAAAAATAAACAGCCACAGTCTAAGAACTTTTTGAGGCTCCAAATCTGAAGCTCCATCTGCATGAGAGCAACCTTAAAGTTACAAAGAAAAATGGAGGTAACAACGTTGCACTGTCGCGCCATCTAAGAACTGAACATCCGGATATATTTACCGAATCTTCTCATAAGCTACTCTAGCCTTACATGAGCTATGGTTAGAGTAACCGGACTATGTTTGCACGGAATTGGCAGTCTTGGCAGTGCATTGGCTGCGTCATACTTAGCTTAGCCGGAATCAAGAAACTGAGAAACAAAATAAAGACACCCACACGGAATAAAACCTAACTAAGTAAGTCCGAGAGAATCTCTCACGAGCATAGAAAATCTAGTAAATAAACGACCTAATTTAACTCCGCTACGTTCAGTTTTCCAAATTGCTTGCATCCAACTTGCATATTACAATAACTGATTTCGCTGTACGCTTTTCTGAATTCTTTTACGGAGATTCCCATTGAGATAGCAAAATATTTTTGGAACACCTAAATAAATATCCTTTCTTTCCAAGTTAACTAAATACGATTTATTCCTGAATGTAATATGTAAAGTTTGGTTTGGGTCCGTATTTATGTTTAAGAAGAAGAAAAGGCAAGTTTAAGCCATTTATTTAGCGGTGACAAAGTAAGGAAAACCCGAAAATGGAAATGAGGTAGATGGCTTAATAATTGAAGATCTGAAGAGGATAGACATTTTTAAGGGGTCGAGGAATACGTAAATTTTCACGTCTTGTCCATTTCAATTTTGTGCTTCAGAACACCTTTATCAACACCCACCAGAGAGAGAATAACAAAATTTATTGGAAGTGTTATTGTTAAGTAGTAGAAGTGCTGGTAGCCTTGCGGTAAGACGTCTGACTTTCAATCCGGAGGTCTCGGGTTCAAACCCCGGCTCGTACCACTGAGTTTTTGGAACTTATGTACGGAATATCATTTGATATTTACCAGTCGCTTTTCGGTGAAGGAAAACATCGTAAGGAAACCGGATCTAATTCCAAAAAGGCCTAGTCTCCCCTCTGGGTTGGAAGGTGAGATGGCAGTCGCTTTTGTAAAAACTAGTGTCTACGCATTCATGGCATTAGGTTGTCAAGCGAACCCCAAAATCGGGATAAACGCTAGGATGAAGATTGTTAAGTAGTACTTACTCTTAGTTATAATACCGTCAATTACTACAACTTTGCTTACGATGGTCAAAGTGATTATTTATATCTACCAAATATAATATTTAATTCCTCATAATGGCCGCCTTTCTCCCATCTCAGAAATAAGATATAAATAGCTATTTGGTGAAGTACATAATTTTTTTTCAATCCAGGCAAAGTTGAGCATCGTGGGTATAACATTATAGCACTTGTACTGATTTGAACTCACACGATTTTCACTCATTATTTTGACAAAACACGGGACTTAATCGCGTACACTTACTTTTTTAATTTTCCTGACGTTTCGAGCGTGTCGTAACGCTCGTGGTCGCAGGCAGACTGGCGAGGAATCATAATATATCAGCATCTCCTAGCCGCGCGGGTTTTCCGAACTACCCGCACTTGGTCTTGATTATTCACATTTACGCTAGGGTTATAGCACTTGCCTGTTATGTTTTTTTTTTTATTAGGCACGGTATTACTTTAGGTTTATCTCCAATAGACGAAAACAACTGGGGAGATTTAAAATGCTTACCTAATTTCTCACTTCAAAGATGTTAGTCGGTAATTTAAAAATCTTAGTCGGTGATTTAAAGATCTTAGTCGGTAATTTAATTTAAACTGATCAGTATAACTGGGGGTTCGGCTCTTAGTTACCGTGCAGTCAATCTAATGGCATTAGGTCATTTAAGACAACCGCAATCGAATTATTTAGCCAGTGGTGAGGTGCACCACAATCAAATCAATGGCCTGCTCTGATTTCTAGACATACGTTTCTAGATCAAACTACAGAATGTCAAACAAGTATAGAGGTTCCTAGGACTTTCCTCTTTTTAATAGCAAATATGGAATTATTGTGCGGAAAGTGACGTGATCTATATGGGAACTAAATTCTACTTTACTTATCTTTCCACACAGATAAATACAGACAAATACAGTACGTCTTCAAGTTACAATCCAGTCTTCTTCAAAGAATTCCGGAAATAAAAACACTAAAGTTTTATCTCATACGTTTGCGACAACGCATATTTAGCCAGTAATTTCAAAGTTTAAGTGTAATTTAGTTTTTGATGGCAATCCTTTACCTAAGAATATTAACAGATACAATTATAGTCACTTAAGCGGATGACTCAAGTCTTTTTTATTTATTTGTCTTATTGTTGCCCCCCTACGCCTCTACGCAAATACGCCTCTTCAATAATTGTCCATCTAGCGTGGTGGTGCATTTCGCTTTTTAACCCTTTTCTGTATCTAGCATTAATTTTCTTTATTATTGGTTCCAGAATGGTTCGAGCAAGCTGCGTCCTGGCGAGCTGCGCCCTTGTGGGACTCCTCCTGGCAGTGCCTGCGGCGTCTTACCCCAGGTAGTGGTACTTACTCCATTGCCTTTAGCTTCACTTGTCTTTCTTTCTAGCATTCTTCATCATCGTTTATTTAAGAGCCTGGCTCTTGTCGGTGAAGTAACCACAAATCATCTCACGTTTTCACAATTGTTTTAATCTTTTGATACGAGATTGTAATCGTCGTTTTGTATCAGATATGCTTATATAATTGCCTCTCCTGTCTTCAATTGTCTTCATAAGAAATTCATTTCCTTCTCTCCTACTACATCTAGAACATCCTTATTCGTTTTCCTCAGCTAATACCTTCTATCCTGCGCCAACACCACATTTCAAACACATTTAATTTCTTTCAGCCTCGCCTCGCTTTTTAGGATTAGAAGAATAATTTAAATATTTTCTATTTAGACATACTTCTTATGTTTTTCAGTCAAAACAACTACTACCGCAACGAGGGCCCCTACGACCCTGAGGAGATCATGGACATGCTGAACCGCCTCGGCAACCTTATCCAGATGGAACGCAAAATGGAGAAGTAAGTTCCAATCATGTTCATATAGAAGGCGATCTATATGTGACCTACATTCTTAAACCATTATTACATACTTAATACCGTTCTGGCCAATAATATTTATAATTCCCAAATTTGTATGTGCCTAATAATTAGTAGGTAACTTAGAGATTATTTCTGCTTTTTACCGATAAGCTGGAGATATTCTTGGCCGGCACTGTATTGTATAAAAAAATTTGAAGCATCAAAAATTTATTCGCCAAAAGTTTTTTTGCATGACTTTTTTTGTCATGTCTTTTCAAAATTTATTGTTATCGTCTTTCAATCCAAATGAATCTTCAACGCATATTTTTATAAGTGAAGGATGGTTAAAAGAATATTACTTAAATCAAGGATCTTGTAAATGTTACAGGTTTTTTGACCTTTGTGTTCATCGAATCAGCTCTACATAAAATGCTGATAGTAGACAATTGTGAAAAAACTGACAAAGAATTAATAAGCATATGCTATTAGTTTAAGAAATTGTTAAGTATTGTCAGATGTTTCCCGTAATTAAATCTTGATTCAAGTAATATTTACCCATATTTTTAATTTTTGACCTGTTTTCGTCTGTCCACAGCTTTAAAGACGACATGACTAGGTACGTCTTAAAAGCGAATCCATCTTATTAATAATTTTAGTGCATGTACCTACTCTTTATTCATTATTTTGACACGTTTTCATGTTTGCAGCTTTAAAGATGATATTACTAGGTATGTTATTAGAAAGTGATATGAATATTATGTATTATTGTTGTAAACATGCATGTTTTTAGAACCGCTTGCTTATTCAGCATTTAAAACATATTTAATAGAAACACACACATACATACGGTTAATTACGCAGTCACACTCCTTACGGCAAGTAATAAATAATCTGTTTTATTTGCATGAGTAATTTAAATTAAAAGAATACGTAGGAATTTAGGTCGGTACTATTTATAGTCTATTTAGACCTTGATAAAAACATAAATACCCGTAATCTCTAAAAAAGAAGGTATACAATTTTAAATAAAGTGGCCCAACTGCTACATAAATGTGATCGCTATCGATAAGTGAAATAGAAAAATTGTGGTTCCTGATATGTATAATCGCAGTTAAAAGTAAATGGTTATATTTAGAAAATATCACCCTGAAACGGTTTTTGGAACCCAACACAAAATTTGTAAAAGTTTAAAAAACTCTGCGGTATTTTTTTGTTTCCGTGTGTTTCGCCAAGTATGTTGAAACATTTAACATTGCAAATGTCGTTTCAAGGAAAGTTGTAAATGTAAATACGGGCTCAAAATAATTCTACGCTTTTACTGATACTGTTGTTAGAATTTTCACAAAGTTTGCATTTACGTATTTTGTTATTCTTTAGCAATTTTTATTAGCTTTCAATCGTCTTTGAACGTTTAAGATTCTTTGTAGATATTAATTATAGAGCGTTTTTGGTTTTTACAATCACACAAAGGTGAGATTTACCCGTGTAATTTTTTATTTATCTTTAACAAGCTTACTATAAAAAGTAGAAACGGGTTTTTTAAGCATACATACAACGTGAAATTAGACAACCAAATACATTTGCTTGGCTTCTTAGCATGCACTATATGTAGCTCAATCGAACAGATATTAATAATCATAATGCAACACGATTAGCTATGTTAATAGCATTAAGTAGTATTTATTTAAGCAATTCTGCCCATTACCAGGAGATATGTGTAAAACAATATGTTATACCAACAAATCAATTGACTATGGCAATATTTTGAAAAAAACTCTAAGTGCTAACTGGCGCTTTTACATTTGTGAGGTAGTGTAGAATCGCAAGGCCAAGTTCAAGCAACGCAGTGACTTCCAAGACAATTAACATCATGTTAACCTAGTTTAACGCTATCAATCACTTTCCAGCGAGAAACGCGCCATAGACCTCGGCCTCAGCCGCGGCTACTCCGGCGCGATGCAGGCCAAGCATCTCCTCGGCCTCGCAGCCGCCAACTACGAGGGAGGCCCGGGCAGGAGGCGGCGGGACGCCCACTAGAGGCCGGAGGCCGAAGCCTGCGAGTATACGGACTGAGTGAGCGGAGCGAGCAGCGGGGCGTAAATCGTATGCAACTGGCCTGCTACACAGTCATGTTACTTTGACCCCGCCCGTACCGCCATACGCTCCGTTAAGCGCTCGCCACTCAGATCGTGCATAAAGACCTCTTGTGACGTGCTGCTCTGATTTGCGTTCAGTTGTTTCTCGTTTTCAATTGTTTTAATTTAATACCCCTGTTGGTTGTTTTATAATGTTACTGTACTTACTGTTTTTCTAGTCATGATAATTTAATTTTGAGGTGTACTGTTTTTATTAAGTTTGTATTCAAGTGTAATACTAGCCTGATTCCTAGATCTTTATTTAGTTTTACGTTAAAAATACACTTTACATATGCATTTAATTTTACTATGATTGCATAAAATCTAATATTTTGTACTTAATAATGTTCTAGCCGTCATAAAAACCGTACCAAATGTCATGTTACCACTTTTTATGACGCCCTTAACAAATATTGTATGACTATTTTAGTACGTAGTTGTAGTTTTGTCACTTGGGGTCTTGAACTACATCCGAAATCGAAATTCCTATATCTATAACAGTAATTATATACCCTAAGCCTCTCCATAACCTTTTCATTGTAAAATGGCTGGTAAAACATTGAAAATCATCTTTGTAGATATCACTTTATCTCTAGTATCGTTGGAATCCTATAAAGTATTTATATTGATATAAAAATATGACGCAATAAATGCACAAAGCTTTGTATGTTTGTAGAATTTTACCAAACGTACATAAAACCTAAAGGTCTTCATAAAAATGCCTAAATATTTCGTTCTATTATTGAGTATAAGTACCTAATCGACTTGGCAGGGGCACTACCGTTCACCCAGATACTTGCACAACTCGATGCTTTAGATTTAACTAAGGAATCTAAATCTTTTATTTTTTGTGTGTTTACATTTCCGACCAAAGCATAGATAAATGAGTAGATAGATTGCTAACTCCATACATAGCAAAACTACTAATTAAATAATAAGTCGTATGGGAGGTATGGTTAAACTCATTTTTACTAAGTTTTAAGCACACTTAAATCGTAATACGTATTAAGCTGTAATGTTTTGAATAATAACTTTTAGCAAAGCTCGCTTAAAACTTATTATATATACGCATTTAGCCATGTATGGAGAGAACACTCTAGGTACTTCATTCTCTTTGACCAAAGTATTTTTCAGTTTTAAGTGTGTCTTATTTGCTATGGAGTTCGGAGGCGTATTCAGAAACTTAAAATATCATGTCACTTGTCACTTTAATATATTATGTCACGCTCGGCAATGTTCTGATATTCTGCGTAGTTATTTGGCAAACGAGCACTAAAATCGATTATGATTTATTATTATTTATTAAGGTAATTACAACAAAATCATTACATTTGATACAAGAGTATCGGTAAACCGGTGTGGTTTGTCTCGATACCGATTCCGCCGTAGTTTATATAAAACAATTGTTTGTTACATAAAAATACCTATAATCTATATAAAATTGAAAGTACAATTTAATAGATCTTCGGTATCATATTTTACGTTTGTTTATGAATACGCCTTACAAAATAGTACTCGTATAAAAAAATATGATTCTGTAATAAAACAGTGTTATTTATACGTTCTAGTCAATGAATTTATTTACACTACCTTGATGTTATTTACACTTATCCATTTCTTTAGCCCGTTTCCTACCAGTGGCGGAGCGTCCAGAACTCGATTCCCATCGGCTTCCCTAACCTTCAGTAACTTGATCACTTTTGCAACATCTCATGGAAATACTAAATAAGCTTTGGCATGTCCACTAATATTTTTGGCGTGCCGCCACTGATTACCTACTTACTATCCATAACGTAATTCGTAATTCTATCTTTCTGAATGTACGTGGCAAATTATATAGTAAATAGTTAGATAGATGAATAAAATAAGTGATAATGATAAATGATAAAATACCTCCTGTCTAGAGTTTATTGTTAAAAATAAAGAGATATTCATATTAACGTTTCTGTGTTTGCATTATTCTTTGACAAATTATACGCATGAAATATAACGCTATTTACATATATAACAATATCTTTGATGCATTCAACGGTGTTTTTTTTCTACCCCAAAGCATAATGAACTTCAAGAGAACAAAGTAGGTAGAGTCTACTTTACCTACTTCAAAAATACGAAAGATAACGGGGTTGGCCGGTCGAAAGTCTTTACAGATGGCGCCAGGATAGGTTTTCGAATCCGACATTTATAACTCTGAATAAAACGATAAAAGTATATATTAAAAATGACAGCGATAGAAATTTAAACTATTAATTTCATGCGAAATTAATGGCGACAAACTTGTGTGCGATTATTTTAGAGCTTAATTTCTTTGAATTCGAGCGCTCGAATGTCAGAAATCACAAAGAACAATACTATAGTTAGGGAGGCGAGGTAGCTAAATGGCGTAATTCAACGGCGCCGTCGAGACCTATCAAAATCGAAAGATAAAATAATTTCGCAAAGAAAAGCTCGTATGGCAAAAACCATTTTAGCGGTGGGTTTGGCGTGTACGGTTTTTCAAAAATGTAAAAAAAAACAGTTACTTGGGCATTCTCGAGCGCGTCAGATATTCATACTACGTATGCCCCGAGTGCCTCTGATAACAACGGTATACTAATCTGCCGGTTTGCGTGGTGGGGGTAGGCATATAAAGTAGTCAAAAATGCAAAAAAAAAAATCTACTCGAGCGCGTCAGATTTTCGGAAGGGGTGTTAAGTAGGCCCCAAGGAAGCTCCCTTTAAAAAAACTGACGATTTCGGCGTGACGATAAGTTACGATGAATTTTTGAAAATGCGAAAAAAAAAAGTTTTTTTGAAATACTCGAGCGCGTCAGATTTTCATAGGGGAGGTTTATCTCGGTATCCTGAAAGCATATTTTTTTAATCTGACAAAAATGTTGGTGGGTTCTCTTAATCTGACCGAAAAAAGTTTAACTTTCAAGTCAAAAAGTTTTAAATTTGGACAAAAATGTAAAGACACCTTTTTTGTGTAAAATAAAATTACCTTTTTTGTTTATTTAAACTTTTTTTTGTAAAATGTATCGTTCGCGACTTATATGCCGTAACGCATTCTTAGGAAGACGAAATGGCTCCTCCACACTTCCGGTCATGCGGAAACCGGCAGATTTTGTATTTTTAGTAAGTTTTAGATTATATTCTTCAAAACAAAATAAAAAAAAATCGCGCTCGAGAATGCCGGATTAACGTTTTTTTTTTACAAGTTCGCGACCCTATAACTCGGCGGCGTCAAGGACTTATCGTCAGATTAGTTAAATTTAGTCTTTAAACACTAAAATCAACCCCCAATATCTTAAACTGACGCGCTGGAGTATTTCAGACTATCCATTTTTTTTTACTAATCTGATCGTCTATCCTAGGCGCGCGTCACTACATATAGAGCTAAATACTTTACAAGGTTGTTCTATTAGGTCTAAGGTATCTCTCATATCTTAAACTGCCACGCTCGAGTATTGCCGAAAATTCCCCTATTCGCCTCCCTAACTACTAATGACAGGTACAGTCGCAATCAAATATATCGAAGCGGCCACAGTACTCAAAAATATCTAAACAAGCACCTTATCGCCTTAACAATAAAGGCGCTGTTCAGATATTTGTGACCACCTTGGCCGCTCCGATATATCTGATTAGCGACTGTACAACCTATGCTGACACCATCAGGCCAAACCGTTGACAGTTGCCTTCCCCATTGTGCCGGAAAAGAAAGGTACGCAGGTACTTACTCTAAATCAAATCAAATTAAGCTCCACGGTATCATAATTAATAAAATATTTAAAGCAATATTGTTAAAAGCGCCATCTATCGAAATACATCTACACCACTACAATACCAAGTCCACGTAGTGACTCGTGATAGTCGTGATTGAAATAAAATGGTTTTGGAAGAATAGCAGCGCTATCTATACAACAATTTCAACGTTATTTAGAAAGAATTATTTTCGGTAATTTTACACGACGCTGTATAGTACGGCGCCATCTGTCAACTTAATACGACATTACATTATTTTTATTAGTTCGCTCTCAATTGTTTCTTTTGTACTGCTCTTCTTAATGCGACATATTTCCGCTAGATGTCGCTACTATTCATAAAAGTAACATAGATATACCACCCATAGATCTGACACGGAACTAATAATACCAAGATAGAACGGGATGGTCTTATTACACTTTCAATAGATACGGCAGAGAGGTGCTATTATCGTTGGTCCTTGTCATAGTTTCTATTACCCTCCACGCGTTACTTCTAGCAGTGGAGGGTAACAAACAGATATATTTCGCGATTTCTTCAAGAATTTCTGTGATTGCTACGAGAAAAGCTGTTAGTTTTCCTAGAAAGTTGTGTCGGCTAAGGAAAAGATTGGTAAATTGTTCTGTTTTATGCTGTAGAAGTGATTATGGGCATCTATATATCTATCCCATACGGGGGTACACGTGTGCGGTCTCTAGTTAATGCTTGCTTTGAGTAAAAGTAACAATGTACTTTTAATTTTTTTATTAATGTCGACATTTCATACGGTGTGATTTATCCCTTGTATTGTGAAGTGAACGGCAAAAGTTAGGTTCACTAGGTAAAATAGTATTTTACCTAGTTATGAATTAAATTTTTGTAAAATATGATTAATTTTATTATTATCAATAGAAACAGTTATCAACAAGTTATTGTCTGTCGTAAAGCTAGTTTGCGTAAGTTCGTACTCATACCATATCCACGTATCAACAAATCATCATAGTTCATATAAAATAGAGAATTTCGTATTATTATTCCATACATTTAATTTATGAACCTAAATTTCAACACAGTTGTCAACATCCCGTATGGTCTAGTGGCTAGGATACCTGGCTTTCACCCAGGAGGCTCGGGTTCGATTCCCGGTACGGGAAACCTTTTTGCATTTTTTATGGTTTCGTTTTAACATGCACAGTGTTTACTAGAATTCGAGTTAGTTTACCGCGTTTTGTTTTCAAAGAAGCGAATCCCTGCTAAAAGCAAGAATGAAAAAACTAGAGACCGCACACGCGTACACCCGCAAGGGATAGACATACTAGATGACGATAAAATTACTTCTACAGTACAAAATAGAACAACTTACCACTAGTTGTTCTGTGAGGCCGAAATATACAGAAATAATGCGATAAGCATGTTAGGCATGCTTAGCATACTCTGCATACTTGCCTTAACTTAACAGAGGTTTTACTACACTGCCTGGCGAGGTTTTTTCATGCAAGGAGCATACCGTACTGCAATAATAAAGGAGTAAGTATATGGAATTTATTTCTAAGTGTCAGCAACGTGGACACCTCTGGAGCTGCAGGTTCTATTACAGTTCTAGTTTCTAAGCTCTATTATAGTCGCCATCAAATATATCGGGGTGGCCAAGGTGGTCACAAATATCTGAACAACGCTTCTATTGTCAAGGCGATAAAGTGTATGTTCAGATATTTTTGAGTACCTTGGCCGCTCCGATATGTTTGATGGCGACTGTACCAAGGCGTAAAGTATTGGTTACATGTTTTTGTGACATTAAATTTATTCATATTTTCAGACGTGACCAGCATATTTTAAAAAAATACACTCATTTTTAGGGCACTCGTGTAAAACCAAGGAACAACATTTGCAATTCTATACAGTCACGGTAAGTAGTACCAATTATTATGCCTCTACATGATGGGCCATCATAGGGACGCAGCTACACGTTAGAGGGAGCTAACGATATTGCGATCTCGTTCCGTCGTATAGCTGCGTCCTATGATGGCCCATCATGTAGAGTCAGCCTTATCGGTCCATCAGAACCGAATCCCATCGCGACCGAACCACTAGCTATATTGGGACTTCCATAGAACTCGATTTCCACCAGCGTACATAATTTTTATAGTTCTACTTTGGTTTCACTTTAAGCTTTTAATCCCAATATTTTCAAGGCAAAAACAGACGAAAACCGTCCATGTCCAATAACCTATTAAAAGCTCTTACATGTTGGACCACGCTAGGGCAGGAATTGTGTACACACCCCGGTGACCACGTTTTTACAATGGCCGAGCCACTGGGTATTTATAAGACCGTTAGGGTTGAAAATTCACCACACCCGATTTCATTTAGTTAGGTTAGGTAGGGTTACTAAACGTACATAATATATGTGTTTAAAGTTGGTTTAAGAGTCGCCATGCAGGACGCTCGCGTTCCCATACAAACGTAGTTTAGCTCTCATTTTAAAACGGCATGCTTTAGAACCACGAAATTTGGCATGGGCATTCTAATGTCGGTAATTCGTCTTCGTTGCTAAAAATTGTAATACAAAGAAAATACAGCCAGATACAGATTTACAAACAAAACTTATTTTTGCTATATTTTCTTTATTAGCAAAAATAAGTTTTGTTTGTAAATCTGTATCTGGCTGTATTTTCTTTGTATTACAATTTTTAGCAACGAAAACGAATTACCGACATTAGAATGCCCATGCCAAATTTCGTGGTTCTAAAGCATGTCGTTTTAAAATGAGAGCTGAACTACGTTTGTATGGGGACGCGAGTTCACGCAACCGTCCTGGCGACTCCTAAGTACAGCTTGCTTTAAAGGAGGTCCTGATTGGACACTAAACAATTATTTGTGCAAGTTACGAAGATAATTTTTCCCTGAATTAAACCAGCAAAAACAAATTTTACAACAAACTACAAACGTGGGCGTTACTACCTTACTACGATAGTACCAGATAGTACTATACTGTCCTCAATACAACTACCTTTACTATGAGTTTACAGTAGTCTGTCCGGAAAGAGAAGTGTCATAGAATGTATGAGCTCCCGTATAAACCACGACACTTCTCTTTCCGGACAAACTCGCTTGTGGCGTAAACGATTTGTATGGAGACTATGTCGATTATCACACTGGAGACGGATCCACATGCGGCGCCGGTGCGCGAACGAGATAGCGCTCTGCATGCGCTATCTCGTTCGCGCACCGGCGCCGCATGCGGATCCGTCGCCAGTGTGATAATCGCCTATTTAGTACATCGCTTCTATTAGCGTCTAGCGCAAACTATAAATCGATAATACGGAGTTCCAAAATTATTCATGAATTTAGTGGGGCTATGTTTAAATTTAAGACAGATCTTTGTAGGTACTTAATAAATAAATAAAATAAAATAGTTACAATATTGCCTGAAGCTCTACCATGAATCATGATATTGACGTTTTCGAGAACGAGTATCAAGTGTTCTATCTCTGCATCTTGCTTGTAACATATTAGTGTAAACGAGATGCACAGATAGAAAATTCGTTACTCGTTAACGAAAATTGTCAATGTTCAACTCATGGTAGAGCTACTGATTTTATCAAAAACCGAAGCTTTTTTGCCATTGTAATAGTAAAGAGAGTTCTCGATCCATGGTAAAGGCAGGTAAACGAGTGGGAAGATATTTCATTAAACTGCAGTGCACCGGTTATCGACCCCGCAACCTGTATTAATAGAATATCTATGGCATCTATGCCTTTGTGGGCGCATCGGTGCGGAGTGAAGCATAAATGTACCTATAAGTAGGTAATATTGCTAACGTGCAATCTACTGTACTTATACACAGCTAGATACCTACTGTTTAAAGAATAAATGATTAAGAGTGAAGTTTCGAAACACGCAGGTTGTCGTATTTTTTTTTCAAGCATGCAATAGTACATTACACAACTAGGGTGGTAAAACAAAGGCTTTCTTTATTACCTCCCGTGTTGTGTACATCATTTTATGTCTACACTTGGCCAGAAAGCGTCTTTTTCCGTACGCGCAGCGTGCGGAAAAAGCCACTTTATGGCCAGGTGTGGCATAAATAAATATTGTCTTTACTTAAGTTCCCTTTAATAGGCTCTGAAGTATCGGCGCAACAACTCGAGAGGACTGTAATGATATTGCAAACAACTTTTCAGACCCAGGCCTGCGACCTAACCTTAGCATCAAAGTTGGCGGCAGGTTTTACGGACAGTTGATTTTGATTTCTTATTTTTTTCTCGTGACATACCTACGTATCAGGGATGTCACGAATGTCGTTTTTCTCACATTCGCGAATGCGAATGCGAATGCGAATATTCAGGATGCGAATGTCCGAATGCGAATGCGAATACGAATATTACGGAGTAGATTCAAAAAAGTTAATCTTGCTTATCACTTTTATGCTTTCATAGTTTAAAAATACAGAACATGGTCTGTGATGGAGTGCTATAATTATTAGAGATGCGCCGAATATAGACTTTACCGAATACGAATATTCGGCCGAACATTCGGTTCAGATCTTACCGAACCGAATATTCGGCCGAATTATTCGGTAAATCTAAACAGGTTTATGCAGGTCCGCGCGGCTCGCTGAACTCGATTTTTTTATATCTAGTAAAATAATATGTGTATGCGACCTTGGCATTATCAATGACAATGTCAACATTTGCAATTGTTATTGATAATATTGATGGTGAATAGGTGACAGACGCTGATATGGTGCTTAAACTGAATAATAAAGCTTACAAAAAACAAGTTTTCTATATATCTTTTAATAACTTAACTTTTAAGAGCTAAAAATTGTATGAATGATTAATTTATTATCAGATAAATATCATATGTTTATTCGGTAAATATTCGGCAGTTTTACCGAATAATTCGGCCGAATACCGAACATTGAAAAACACGCCGAATATGCCGAATACCGAATAATTACCGAATATTCGGCGCATCTCTAATAATTATTAATCACAAGGAGTCAAGTGATACCGTCGTTTTCACTTCCTGTGTATGAGCAAGCATATGACCATCAGCCTGCTTTGACCGCACTGACCTGTCAAAACAGGGTGCGTTTTGCCAACATTCGCATTCGGAAAATATTCGCATCATTTGATGCGAATGCGAATGTTGATACGAATGTCAAAAATGATGCGAATATTCGCATTATACGAAATCGAATGCGAATATTCGGAACATCCCTACTACGTATCAGAAGAAAGAATAATAAAGGATGTTTACTAGACTAGTAGCCTTGTGATGAGAACTTTTTTAAATAAATTTCATTTTGTTTTTGTCATTGCATATTTGAGAAAAGCTGCTGTAAAATACTACAAAGTATGATTTAACTCACAAATTTTTAATGCGTGACATGTTTCGGAGAGCTTAAGTCCTCTTTTTCCTCCATTCGCATTGGCCACTTAGAAAATGTAGGATATACGCAATAGGTAATCTATCTCTGTTGCACAGTATCTTAAAGAAGTTAAACACAAAATCGTATCGTTCTTTATCACTGCCATAATTGGCCTATAAAACCTTATGTCACTAAGAATCCAATTTTACATAAGTACTTAAGTACGGTAAAGGACTTTAATTGGACTTTAGGGTTCACTTTACATTGGATATTTCATAGAGTAAGTATTAAACAAAAGACAATAGCTTGAACCGTACCGTAGGCTCAACAATTAAAGTCCTTGACTATACCTATCTTATGGTTTATTACTTAACGCTTTACGCTCACCTTATGCCCTATTATGCCCTATAATGACTGATACGATAACGTTCGGTGACATCACAGTACACACCGTTTTACGACATTTGCCCAAGTACAATTAGATTGGCCAAGTTGCTGCCAAGTTACTATCAGGTCGATCGACCTGACGTTATTCCAGTCGCGCTCTAAATTAAGGGGCTTTGAGAAATTATAGACTTTTTCAAGCGCCTTTGTGACTGAACGGGAAAAGGGAGTGAATTTATTTTCGAATATATATTATTAGACTATATACTCTTGTTTTTGGCACAAGCCGAAACACGATTGCTGATAGTTGCCTCGATAGAAAAAAAATCCGAGTTTGGGTCCTTTTTCCCCTTATTTTTCTTGGCTTACGTAAACTATAAGAGATTAAGCAATATAACTAAGTAAAAAATATGTTATTCTGGTTTATCTAAAAAGTCACACAAGCATAATTAGACAAAACCTTATAGATTCGCTTATTTATCGTAGTTTGGTCAAAAAGTCTGATCCTTAAGAGCGCTGCATCTCTTTCTTTCGTGCACGGGAGCCATAAACGTGTCTCTAACGGATGGGCGTGGCTTGTCGGAATCGAGGAATGGCCTTAAGACGATGTACTGTCACCACACAAAAAACTAGACATAAGTAGATATACACATATAGACATGTAAGTAACTCTATATGCATCGCATATACAACGTGTTACCCGACCCACTAAAAACCAGAAAACAGTTTGTCAGAATCGAGAGCAGAATCGATTGCATGGGTTATATTTTTTTAAATTTTTTAACGTGTCCAGTCTACAAGTTTTTAATGCTACAATTTACAATTATCGAGAGGTTAGGAGATAGAGGTAGAATTTAAGAATGGCTGGCATCTTTGACAAATTAATTTTTTTACTACGAAGTGTCATGCAGGTTGACATTGTCAAAGCAATGTTATTTCTTTCCAGTACTGAGATTTTCGAGGAGGTTGAATACATTTAATATAACGAATGTAGAGTTACTAATCGAATAGAATTGCAACGAAAATTTAACATGCGAATATTTTTCGCAATAATTAACGGATTAAAGAATAAATACACAAAATCAATTATAAATAATAAAAATTAGTTGGGGTGTCTCAGGTTATTAGTGGGTCGTGTAACACGTTGTATAGTTACCACATTTTTCTTTTGAGTGACAGAAAAAGATACAAGTTTTTTTCAAAGTAGTGACGATATATACTACAGCTTCTTGTTGTCTAGAAAGAAAAGGCACGTTTGCGCGTTCAGCTCATTTTGAACACCTCTCCCGCTTAGCGACTTTTACTAAATACCTACTAACTGTAACTTAAGTACTAAAAGGGTAATTTCTCTTTAACTTATAATGACAGTTAACATACTTAGCTTTGAAGCTTTAAGTCCGTCTTTACTTCAGAACTTCAGACTGTCCAGATTAATTTCATTACAAAATGTACTTGGAATAACTTGATTACGACGAATTACTTAAAAGCTTTTCAATTTAGTAAGCTTCGCTTTAAGGATGATTGTGCTAGAAAGCAAAACCGAATGGGTGAGTTTTATTGCACTGTACATGTCTTACCAGTAGGTACTTACCACCAGGCAGCGAAAAACGAAGTATATTTTTAAATTATATAAAAGTTAATAAAAATAGGTTCTGAAAAGCATAAAGGATAATGACCCTAAGCAAAATCAATATTCTGCGAAAATTGTTACTACCGAAAGCTTTAATTTGTAGTGAATGATAGAACAATCGACATTTTGAGGTTTTTTACTCGGAAACCATAAGACGTATCATTATATTTTTTACATAATAGTATTTTATGCAATAGTTGTATAAGAGGGTTCATATAAGGTGAGTGGCGTGTGTAACAATTTGAGGCGAAGCCGAAAATTGTTAATAAAGACGACATGAGCCTTTTTTGACCTACTTATACAACGTTGCATACATTACTTTTTCTACGACTAGTGATTAAATAAAACACAAAATTAAACGCAGTTTGCTTTAAGAAATAGCGAGAAGTTGAAAAGTGGCAAATGACAGTTGAGAGAACCTAATCATAAACACAGAATTTTTTTTTCAAATGTCATCAATTTACTTGCTTTTTTTCTTATGTTGGCAGTAATTATTTTATTGTTCCAAACCATATGAATTCAGTTGTTTGTTAAGTTGGCAGTTTTGATTTTCGTTGTAAATTTAGTGTTGTTTTTCTTTTTTATCTGTTGGGTTCACAGGGCACCACTGTTAGCAGTTGCTTTTTACCACATAATGAAATGAAATTAATTTAATCCAGAAACATGTCCATATTGTTATAACTAACTCGTTATAATAACCCTAGGGTCTTTATGAAGAATTGACTACATAGACTTTTTTGAAATTGCATAAGACATGCTTTTATATTCGTTGGCGGAACCATATAATTGACAGATAAAAGTACCGGAGTAGAAAAAGTGTATTGTGTGTGCTGCTACTTAGTTATTTCTAAAAAAATCATTTTAGGGGGGGCACTCCATACATGCAAGTAATTTTCAAAAAATATTTTTAACCAAATATCAAAATGATGCACATCAATCGATAGGTCTTTAAAAATAACATTGAGGTTTCTTTAAACATTTTTGATTAAGTGGATATATTCAGAAATAATGACTCCGAAAGTGTAAAAATTACTCAGTAACTAAAAAAAAAATTTTAGTACACAGTTTTTTTTTCCTGACAGTACCTAATAGCATTGTCAGGTAAGCTACGGAAGTATACCAAATTTCAGCTCAATCAGACACCGGGAAGTGGTTAAAATTTAACTTACAAGCTTTGATGCATATGATGTTGATGACACAAATAAATAATAAACAAAAAATATACGGGGTCAAGCTAAATAATACTATGTAATCATTAAAAAATGTAGGTACAGGCAGACCAGAGAGTACAACGACCCTTATAGGATATATGTTAAAAGCAACATATTTAAGAAATTAAATTTCCAGCTTAATTAGCTTTTACTTAAAAGCTTTAGTGTTAGAACTGGCTAATAAATATAGCGAACTTATGGCATAAGTTATGTTGGTGACGCCATTATTCCGCCGCTCCCCTCTTTGTGTATTAGGTAGTTCAGTCCAATCAATAACAAGTCAATAAAAACACCTAGTACTGAGAGATATTAGCTCCAATTACTTAAAGAAACTAAAGTACAATACTCATATAAGTTATATTTGGCTAAACTTTAGAGAAAAGACAAACCTACGTCATTAAAAAAGGAAAAAAATACGTTCACCCTTTTGAACTTCAAAACTGCAAAGTGTTCAAAGGTTTGCAAACTAAAACGTTTAGGTATACAGCTAAATGTCATATTATAACCCTCTCAGTACTCTTATAGATAGAACATAGGTCTTGTCAGACCAAAGGCTATCTTACTGATTTCATGCTTCGGAAGACAGCTTGGAATTCTCGTTTGAAAAGATTTCTGGGATAAATGGGAGCTGCTGCATCAAAGTAATAAAAAATATTGTCTCTGAGGAGGCGCCATTTTAAAACGTTTCGATTGGATTTTACTTTGTTCGAGGGGAAACTAAGCCTTGTTGGGATTATGTATGGTTTCCCTACGATGCTTTCCTTCACTGAATAGCGACTGGTAAGTAAACATCAAATTATATTATCACGCTGCGTGGCCCCGGCTTTAGAATAGTGCCACCCCGTCTCTTCCCGCGGATGTCGTAAGAGGTGACTAAGGGATAAGGAAACCTTTGATCCCTACTGCTCGTGAGAACGCTGTGGTGATTTATTTAATTAATAGTCATCCGCATGGCGGCGATGCGGTTCGCCACCCATCACGTCTCGTTCTTCACGGGGGCGAGAAGTGGCTCACGGAGAGCCGTTCTGCTGCATTGATCGTAGCAAATGGAAATCCGTGATCTCTGCCTACCCCTTTTGGGATATAGGCGTGATTGTATTTATGTATATATATATATATTATCATACTAAAATTAGTCCACTTTTCCAGCTAGAATCATTCGTTCACCACACTATTGTGGTGAACGAATGATTCTAGCTGGTAAAGTGGAAATAAATAAAATAAAGTTTTGAGGAATTTAGTAGTACGTGCCGCGATCCGAACCTTCGGACCTCTTACTCAGCGACCAGCGCTTACTTTTTATTGTTTATAGACAAGAATCAATAAGAAATAGTATTGGAATGACACATTAGAAACGAAAAGTCACATTATTTTATGTATTGTCGATGAACGATTTATACGGCTTGGCCTCCAGTAAGTAAGGTCAACTCGGCGAAGACCGTCAGCGTCAGTAGGCGAAGATCGGATATAGCTTGACCACGACCGCGGTACAGCAGTCGTGGTCAAGCCATAGCAAGCAATTACAACATATTCTGCATATTAGGTTTTTCTTAGAACTGTTTAGGAACAGTTAAAAAAAAGCTATGCAGAATTTGCTGTAATTGCTTGCTATCCGATCTCCGCCGACTGACGGTCTATACCGAGTTGACCTTATTAGCCAAAGTGAGCCTTTTGAATATTGGTTTGGCATAGGCAAAGTTACTCAATACGGCAACCAGTCTAGTTAATTTTATTATTGACAAATAGTAATTCGACCTTTCATCTGAGCACAATTGAAACTCACTCGCTTTTTGCAATAAACTCCAAAATCTAATAGCTGTCTGAAAGTCGTTACAATGGCTAACGTGACCTATTTCTAGTTCCAACGCTCGGCGGAAAATTCACTTGAATACGATTTGACGTTGTTCTCTCCTTTGTATCGCCAAGACGTCAAAGCAAAATTACCAAACTACGAAACGTCGTATGTCAATCAGGAGGGTGCGCTTATACGACGTTTTTAAGAAGAAGGAATTGAAAGTATTTGTTCTAGAACAAATAGAAATACCGTCAATGCTGAGGGAACAATCTCTTTGACAAGTGGAAAGTGATCGTACTTCTGAGATTGGATGACGGATGCGGCAAATGTTAGTACTTACCTACAGTAAAGTTGCCTATTGTATTAACAATCATTAATTTCATTCAACTTGTTCGCTGACATTATTTGGGGGCATAAATATTTGCGATTACAAATTAGTTCTGTAGATATGTATGTAGATAATGTGTGTTAGTTTTAAGTATGGTAAAAGAGAAAGAAATTTGTTGAGAACCATAGGTAACAGGAGAGGGAAGATGCTTGGACACTTGCTACGGCACGATGAGTTTATAAGAAACATCATAGAAGGTAGAGTCGAGGCAGAAAGGAAGTCAGGAAAGCCAAGGAGAGCATACATGGATCACGTAAAGGAAAAAATAAACGTCGTGTCGTATCAGGCTGTAAAGAACAAACAGGCATGGGAATTGCTCCACCGACAAGAGCCTAGCTCTTAAATATATGTGATGATGATGTTGATGACATATGTATTTAATAAGAAACAAAAGAAAGACACACAGAAACAAAATAAATAATTATTTACCTATGTTACGTTAAAGGAAAAATAATAAGAAGTATACGGTCAAGCGTGAGTTGGAACTAAAAAAAGGTTAAAATTGTGTGATGTACAGCCTTGGCCAGAAGTGCTGAGCACTAATGCGATCTTCATACAAAACTGGAAAGTTTAGTCCATCGTTTCCATCTTTGTTTAAGTTATTTTGTCAATTAATTTAAACTAATAGGCATGTTTTGTTGAAGTTAGTAACTGCATAGAATATTTGCAATATGTCGCACCGACTTAAATTTACATTTTTGGTACCTTCTGTTTTCATATTTTTTAAGTACCTTGAAAGTGTTATTAAGCGAAGTTTTCTATATTTATAAATAAAATATAACATTTACCGTTACCGTACATTGTTAGGATAGGGAAATAATGCTTAACATCAAAATTGTAAACAAAAAACACCTATGCTCAACACTTCTGGCCAAGGCTGTACCTACCCATGAAACCTTAGGGGCGCGAGTCCGCTTCTAACTTAGCCGTCTTTTTCTACTTTACGAAGCCATGATTTCTAAAACTATTACATAATAGGATACATCTACGAACCCTCTTCAGCAGTATGGATGGAAACTTGCGTGAATCTACGTCTATCGAATTCGTAATAGTTAAAGTTTCTTGTCACGTGCTAGACTTTCAGATCGGATGTCACTATTCTGACATTTCAATGAAAAAAATTACGAATGAACGTTTCTAGCTACCGTGAGAATCGAACCACTCTGGATTACTGGTGCAATATGCTACCAATACAGCAGACCACCATCCGTCCATCACAGCGAATTTAACAAATGCCATTGACGAGACAATAGCGACATCTGTACCCGATATTGTGAAGGATCCTTGATGATGTTCTAAAGGAGACTCTGTTCGATGTTTATTTAAATAGGATAACTTTGATTTTACTCGTGTCTTCCTAGCGTATGTCCTTCCTTTTTTTGACATGGTGCAGTGGAGTCTGGGATCAGAAGATTATTTTGCCATTTGTTTTAGTGACTGCCGTTTGACCAGGGAAAACACAGAGGGAAAATTAGGACTTAAATATTAGGGTTAGGTGTGATCGAATAGATATGCCTATAACTTAGGCTGTCTATAACTAGGGATAGGGAGAGGCTATAGGAATGTGGTGTTGGCGTCGTATGGAAAATATCTGTTGCAAAGAAGGAAATGATTGAAGAAGTATTCAGTATAGTAAATGAAAAGAGAGGTATTTTTGAGAACCATAGATAAAGAGGGAAGATGCTTTGATACCTTTTACGACACGACGAGTTTATAAGGAACATCATGGAAGGTAGAGTTAAAGCAGAGATGAAATCAGAAAAGCCAAGGAGAAAATACATGTATCAATTAAAGGAAAAAATAAACGTCATGTCGTATCAGCTTATAAAAGAGAAGGCAAACTACAGACCACCGACAAGAGCTTAGCTCTTAAATATATGATGATGAACTCTAAGCACCCTCTCAGAATAACACCGCACGTGTTTTAGTACACGGTTCTCTACTTCGAGCGAGTAGTGATTAGTTACTTTATTATTCTGATGGGAACTTGTCGGTGGTAGCGTAATTATTGATTGATTATCGTTATATACTTGGCAACAATGAAAACGGATGACTTTATATAGAAATATTCATGCAATGTGAAAGTGACCCGTTTTATTGTCCTTGGATAAAAAAGTATGAGCCACGAAAGAAAATAACGGATCCTTCGTACCCTTGGTAAAACAAAGCCACATCTGCAAAATGTCTACTTTACAGGAGAGAGGTTTTAAGATTGCGTGAGTGAATTTTACTGATAACTTTTTTACTTTCAAAGGAATTGTATGCAACTAATTGAATGCATTATATCCGATCTAATTCAATTAATTATTTTTGAAGTTAGTACGACGGATGTGCACTTACGGCTTTGTTTTACCAAGCATCAGCCGACGTATCTGCAGATCCGTCGTTATTTCACGAAATACTACATGTAGTATGTGCACATGTGTCTTTGTTTTATGAAGAACTCTATGAAACATGTGCATAAACGTCGTTATTTGACAAAAAACTTAAATATTATGAGGTTGTATTTGAATAAAATAGTAGATTTGTTTAAATAATTAAATAATAGCTTCAATAATAAAATAAAACAATTATTTTTAAATCAATATCAGTATTCAAATCAGCATGCCACATGATATTTTTCAAAAAAAAATACTTGCTCTATTATATTAAAAAAAAATACATAATCATTTTAAATATGTATATCCATATTATCCATAAAACAACAGTTCTGTGTCTCATACATTATCAAATGGAGATCATTTTTTTGGAAATTAGGTCACTAAATATGGTTTTCAAAAACCTAGAAACTAACATAAATAAATAAATAATATCACAAGATGCATTATAGAAAAAAAAAACCTCGATCAATGAAATAATCAGAATATTACTTGCAACAATTAATTTTGGCGCCTCGTAGGCTGTCATATTTCATATTCATCACCATCAGTAAAGTTTGGGTGCAGGTCTTGACCGGAAATATTACCGATAACGTTATTTTGGTACAGTTTTACATAAAACGCCTAAAACGGTACATAAATATTAGGTGTAACCACGCTTTACCTGTTTACATAGGCTTATGAGATCGTTGTACAGTCGACGCTAAAGATAAACATTTACATAATACCTTACTCTTTTGTATCAATGTGTAAAAGTCAAACATATCTTCGACGACGACTGTGCTACACGACAGGGCCGATTTATGACTTTAGAATGCTAGAAATCAAATAAATTAAGCTCAAATATACTCGTACACATAAGTTTGTCATGTCGATATATCAAATCGCCCCCCAGGCAAGGGTTTACTATTGTAGGCTTTTGCTAAAACTATAGGCGCTATATTTTGTAATCTTGTTCTATAATACTTTCGTAATTTCTAATTAAATTTCAGTCCAAAGGTATCAGTTTTGGTAACAGCTACTAAACTTCTTTGACACTCAATCGGCTTATGTTTTCACCCTGAATATTCTTCTGCCAAAGCCGATCATTAATTGATATAGAGTCATATTTATTGTTCAACAAATGGTATGTTTCAGGGTCAGGTGAGCCACCACCTGAGAAGTTGTTTCTACTCTACATGGTATAAATAATCCTTAATGACGAGGCTCTTTCATTTACCGAATGCACCTTCAATATCGGCATGCCCAACTTCGAGAAATGTTTGTGATATGATAGGCATAGATAAAGAACACAATTTGGTTGGGTTCATTTACAATAGCTAAGACTGATAAATCATTTTCTTGATCTGTAAAAGGCATTGATTGGGGTAACAGATTACTCAAATGCGGTTGGGGACATTGTCTGATAGTGGTGTGGGACGTTGATGAACCTGAACAAATGTACTCACAACGTTTCTGACACATCTTCGTGTTAGATTAATCTGAGTTGTTTCTAGTCTCAATACGTTTAAAAAAAAACAGGCGTTGTATCAAAAATCTTATGCTGGTCATGTTCTAAACTCCATTACATACTATTATCTCCACAACAGCGAAAGATAGAAGATGGGATTGGAGTAGAGTGTTAACTGTGTCTTGTAGAAAGTTTACAATAGACGTAGCCAAAGAGCAGTCAAAGCTGGAACCTGGTTCGATATTGAAGGGAGTACTGTCTGACCCGCTACTGCTACAAAGACCATTTCTATCATCTGGCTGGCATGGCAGAACTGACCTTAACCTGGTTCAGGGACTATTATTTCATTCATCTGGTTGGTACGGTAGAACTGACCTGAAACTTCTACATGCTACTTATTTCTTATACTGCTAACTACACTGATGTTATATAACGTAAAAAAAACAGTGTAACAGTGTAACAAGGATGTCATTATTATGACATTAGGTATAGCGGCTACGGCATCCTTCTGTGTCTGAGGATGAGATTTTCTAACATCAGTGTCGCATCAGCATTCATTACATCTGGCTGAACGGTATATATAACTTCTTAGGAATAGGTTCTTTATCTTATCTTCCTCCGAGTTGGTTTTACCGAAATTTTACTCGTGAAATGATATACCCCAAAAATCCACGACTAATTTGAAACTGTACCTAAGAACGATTTAGAAATAAAATTAGCCATTCATCCCTAAGTATAAATAGACAATGAAAAGAAATATTTTAAAAGTAAATTTTAAAATTATCGTTAAAAGTTTTATCGGCCATGTTTTTTACTAATCTCGAAACTGGAATTCAAGGCCAAAAAATCTACGACAGATACGTCAGTGTCATAACCATCATTGTCGCTTATGTCACTGTCAAGTAAACTTTTCAGGTTTCGCCAACCTTTTTATAATATGCTGCTTTATATTGGCCAACATTATCATATTATTTATTCTGTGACATTATCTAAAGAGTGGAGCGTAAGCGAAGTGAAGTACTTACAGACGTACGGATACAACGGAACTGTCAGCTGGCTACCAAGACGTCTCTGCATTTCGATAGATTTTTGATTTTAAATAATTGTTCCACGATAACTTTATAAAATTTCTTGGGGATGCAGCATGGATAAATAATATAATTTGAGTGTTCAAATATGACCAGATTGATCAAGGCGTTATGGAGCTTAGAAGGCGCGAAAAAATCATCATAAAGTGTCTTGTTATATTGGTCCACTCGTTTGCATGTAAATCACGAGTTCTTGGTTCGAAGCGGGCTACTAGTTAAAATAAGGTTTTTGTAAAAAAAAGGTAGGTATGAACTTTTGTCGCCGACTGTACTCTACTTTCAACAGTAAACTAACACGGAGACAATTCTAACGAACATATTAAACACGATAATTTGACTTGATGTAGTTCTTAACTTAGTCGTAAATTATTGTACCAAATGTTATGAATACCCGAAGTAATACAAGTGCAATACCAGCTTTGCAACCAAAAATCACGGATGTTTAACTTTTTATTAGGGCGTCTTTTATTTATGTAAAATAAGTAAATACAATTACTTCTTTAAATTATAGGATTGAAATTACCAACAAATAAATTATCTTAGCGTGTTTTTAATAAAAAAGGGAATATACCATTGTACAATCATTTTACTGCAGTGGCAACATTGTAGTAACTTTTTTGGCCTTGAATTACAGTTTCGAGATTAAGCTAAGTTGAATTCGTACAATGTGTGATACTAATCAAAAAAACGGAAGTAAATAAATTGAATGTAAAATAATATTGTAATAGGTAAATGTATGATGTAAAATCATATATAGTCTGGCAAACCAAAAGCGCAGTAACAGTCAGAGTAACATGCGATACCCATCCCTTTTTTAGTAGTGAGAGTACTAGCATTAGAAAAAGACAGTATGATTCTCCCTGTCTATGCTTGAAGTGGAACAAACTCTGGCCAAACTATATATATCATATAAATAAAGAATTGTGGCATTGGTACATAAAATATATCTTTTTTGTGCATTTAAACTTTCTGATAACGACGGATCTTAGTTTACGACCTAAAATAACGACGTATGTGCACATATAATACCTGCCGTATCCGTCAAATAACGCAACATATTGACATACGACTATGAATAGTTCGTGCAACATAATTGTAAGTGAACATACGACCATCAATTTAAGAAACGATAAAAATACTTCAAATTCGCATTAGAACATTAAGATAATACAATTAACAGCTTAGTAAAGTATTTTTATTAATACGTTAAAAATCAACAAAAAATATCGTATGTGATCATGCGACTGCCAATTTTATTGCAACAATTAAAACTTTATCAGCCGGATGTTCACATGTAACTTTCTTGTACAAAACTATATTTTTATTATTTTAAAAATACTAACCATTGTTATTTCTATTTCGGCATCTATTTTTGTTAATTTTGATCAAGTGCGCGACAAATTTTTATAGTCCGGGAACACTGACGCAACTGACTTTACGACGGCGCGCGCGCCGGACTGCGCTCGCGGGAACGCCGTAAAAGAACGAAGCATACGCATTTGTTGCATTGTTTTACGTCCACTGATTACTTGCGTCGTTTTCCGCTTAAATTATCTCAGAAACTAACAATGTTAAAAATAAAATTATTTTTGTGTGATGTAGAACGCACCGTTCTAAGACTATTTCTGCAATAAAAGCACTTTTGACCTATAGTCACATGTTGCATTATTTTACCAAGGGTGCGCCTTATGCAACTATATCTAATTTCACCAAATGGTTTGCTTCAAAACGAACAGCTACGTAATGGAACTCTTTTGACGTAAATTTAATCCCAGCTAACCATAACTTGAACCTTTTAGGACTATTATTTTCTTGTGAATCATCTTTTTAATCAGATATTCAACAAACATGTAACGAATAACGATCATTTTAGTTGGAATCCTCATTCTTAACCAGCTAGGCAGTTCAGTAGTTCAATATTACCCCGTACCATATTACGCACACTCGGCATCGGAATCTAAATTTCCTCGGTTTTCCAATATTACACGACGCTTCAGAAAATATTTCAGAAGAGACGAAATCACTTTATTGAGAAATGCAGTTGACGTTATAGCGTCGAGTTCTTTGAAAGTTATGAAAAGTCAGAAATGCTGCATGAACAAATTTTATAGTGGGAATATAGAGGTACAGTCCTACCTAATAGGTATGTAGGTCCTGTTTTTATTAATTTCGGAAGCGAAATTTTCAAATTAATATAAATTATCTATTATTAATCAATCAACATACTTACATAAATATATATTACAAAACGGTACATTGCTTTAGACAGAGATAATATAATTACTCTATCCATAACAATGCTGCTATGATTTTTTTTTTATTCAATTTTTTTTTAATACACGGGGTTTTTGCATCGCAGCATCGCCATTAATATATAAATGTATATTATCTGTAAGTCTTATCGAACTAGGTTTAGTGTTGTGGGCTCTCCTACTATAATATCTTTAAAATCTAAATACCGCCCCTGATTTCCATAAGCTCTACTTTAACTAGACAGGAATAACATATTCCATGAGCCATGACGGAACGTAGGCAGAAATTATTTCTGACCCGTTTTCACATTACGGTTTCCCTTTGAAGCCTCGGTTAGTGCGAATGAGGCTTAAAGTATGCCTATTTAAATATTTAAGCTTAGGTTTAAATATATCTGAAAATGGTTTCCACCAGAGAATGAAGTGATTCTATTGGATTTCAAAAACGCATTACTCGCAACACACCCTCGCTCATCTCTGGTGAAAACGCCTTACTCTGCACATACCTTTTCATTGGCAAGTGAAATATCAAGAGCATTTATCTCAACGTTACTTCATTTAAATACATTTATGATATCAGTCAGTTCCACATTTTGCCACTATTATTAAGTCTATGTAAAATTAGCGTACCTACCCGAACCCTACTTAGTGCAACCCCAGTTTTTCCTGGAAACGACTTTTCTCTGACAGCACTAAGTCTGTCATTAGCGACCTTTGTGCTCAAATGTAAGCTTAATTCAACTTTCCTAAAACCTAAAGTACGAGGCAACCCTAACGCCATTCAAAAACTCAAAACTTAAGCAAACATGCTAAAGCAAAAGCGATCATAAAAAAGTAACATAAAGTCGAAAAACAAATGAACAAGATGTTCGATACCGTTTTCGCGAAAGTTAAACAGAACAATAAAAGGACTAATTAAGTATTTAAATATCGAAGATTATTTGATTAGAGTGCTCGGAAGGAACGGTGGAATAATTATCTTCCGTTTAAGAATTCTCGCCTTTTTTACTTTTGTTCCAGAAAAGAAAGGTATTGGCTTACTCAAAATTAAAGTACATTTAGACATAGAATAATAATTAGCAATCGGATTTTAGGGTGCAATAACACTGTATTTTTACTTCAAAAATTATGCTAAAATATAGGGAATTTTAGGACACACGTTGTTTATTTTAGTTACAACAATTAAATTTCAATAACATTTTAACGTTTTAACGACTATATTCGCAAAATAAGTGTATGTTTTCCGCCGCGTTGCATCCTAAAATCATATCACTGGTAATAATAATATAAGTTTTGTAAATAGGAAAGAATTGAAGCGACGTTGGATTCTCCTATTTTTCATAGGCGAAAAGGCAAAAACACTAGATGCGTGAAGGTCTCTTTCATAATCCTTCAAAAGAATCTCCGCTATTTTACAGAGACAGGACGAGTGTACTTTTAAACTACACCAGTCTCTGCCCATCAAACGAATTACATTAAAATGGGCGAGAGTTTACAGTACATTCTATTCTAACAAACAGTGTCGTTCATTCCTTTTTCAAATGATTTAGATTCCAAATCAGTTCTCTGGGGAAATGTAATTCAATTAAATTAGAAGTTTATTAATTTCTAGATCGAGTTCACAAATCGAGATGAAGGTCGAATCGAGAATCGAGGTGATTGGTTTCAGAAATACATTCACTACACAAACTAAAAACAATACCATGGAAAATGGAAACCCATTCCTTCAAATAGCTATTAAAGCCTAAAATGGTCTTTACAGCCATCGACGCAAATGTCCTTTACAACATTTTTATTTTGAAAGCCTGATGTGTCTATGTGAAAAGCGTCTCCTTTAGCTAGAAAGGTCTTAAAAGTTCTACAAACTTACGAGTTATACGACTTTTTGTATCTATACATCTGATCAGCAGGTTACAGTACACTGGCCGCGGGTCGGGCGAGACAATGGGGCTATTCCACTTTCGCCCTATAAATCTAACCAACGACCAAATAGATTTTCTGTTTAAAAATATTTACTAATTTTGAGAAACTCCCTTCTTACTTATATCATCAAGTGAAACTCAATCATAGCGCGTGTAAATAAGGTTTACTTTTAAAAGATCACATTAGTGAGATATGGGTTTAAAAACTTTAAACATCGAAATTGATGATATCTTGCACTCGACGCCACAAAGATAATTGGGTAGGACGGAGGATTGGATTTACATTGACTTTTTTATTGCCAATTTGCAGAACTGGGGTGCAAATTTATTTGTATTGAATTTTCAGGTGCTATAAATTATGTTGCCCTTCCACTTGGAGAATGGATAGAAACGTTATTAAAAGATCACAAACTTTTATTAAACTTAGTACCGACAGACTAAGATTTTTAAACGGGGTGTTGTATATTAATGTAGTTTTGAAGTTAAGTTACAGTTATTGATTTAATCTTGACACGTTCTGTACTGATTTGAAAATTCTTCTTGAAGAAGTTGACTGATCAAGTGATCAGTGATCCAATGAACCTAATTATATCGAATAGTGAGGTGCCTGAGATGAAGATCACTTATTCAAGAATAGGCCAGTCACTCTACTAGATTTTGTTTATCCGAGACGACGCAGAAAAATGTCATAAAAGCCGTCGACGAAGATAATGGGCTAAGAAGTTAACGGTGACAAGTCCTCTGTTCAATCATATTATTAAGATAAACGTTGTTTAAATGGACCGACATATTTTTATTGTTTATTTGTGCCATACCCCGACGGGGTAAATGCAGAGCGAAAACGAGATGGCAGAGAAACGTGGACACATTCTCTAGAATGCGTGAAAGAACTATAAACAGGACTGAATAAATAGTGGATAAGAGAAGATACATCTGTCCAGCAGTGGGAAACCTATTAATTTCCCACTGCTGGGCAGATGCCTCTTCTCTATCTATTCCTATTGGTATAGTATAATGAAAAACATTGTCCCATAAGCCAGGCGAAAATAGAAGCATAGTTTGTAAAAAGAAATGTTAGGTTACGTAGTGTACGTTCCACTTAAATGTTTTGCAGGGTATCCGTTATTAAGAGAAAACCACTTAAATAATACCCCGTTATTGAAAAGTTTAAAAACTATCGAAAATACAATGTTAGTGCGGTACAGACACTATAAAATCAGGGCCTAGAATAATCCAAAAAAACGTAACCATAGCAGCAGGTAGAAAAAGTTGAGCAAACACGATGCAGCCGTCCAATCGACGGTAAAAACAGGAATGCACTAGCGGGATGGAAACCGTTTTCCGAAACAATAAGCGCGGAATAACCCCTTATACATGCTTTCACATATGTACAGTCGCCATCAGATATATTGGAGAGGCCAAGGTGGTCACAAATATCTGAACAATGCCTCTATTTTCAAATATCTATGTGCCTATTCATTTTTTATACTATCATGGCAAACAAGCATACGGCCCACCTAATAAGTAAGCAGCTTCCGTAACCTATAGACGCCCTCCAGAGGTGTAACATGCGGGTTTCCGAGCCTTTAGAAAAGAGGATTCATTGTGTTGACGGTTTCAGAGAAGAGGGACCACCGTCTTCAACTCACTGCATCCTTATAGAGCTCTCTGGCTACCAGTGGCGGCGGGTCAAAAAATTTCTTAGGCAAGCTGGTGCTGCATTTGGCTTCAAATTTCTTAATGAGCTGTAGGAAAACTGCTCAACTGCCTGAAACTTAGGCAAGCCGACGGGAATCGTGTTCTATAGACGCGCCGCCACTGCTGGCTACCTTACTTTTGTAATCTTATTTCGTTCGGCAACTTTCGTTGCTTACTCTTCTAATCAAACAGAAGAGAGCGTTCCTTAAATGTTGTTATTGATAAAATAATATTTCATTGACACTGCCTCAGTTTTGCTAAGGCTCGAATTATGTATAAAGTATAAACATCCACCAATATTCCCTATCCTGTTACATACGAGTACATTAGCCATCAAATATATCGAAGCGGCCAAGGTAAAAAAAATATCGTAACAAGCACTTTATCGCCTTGATAATAGAGGCGTTGTTCAGATATTTGTGACTTTAGTCGCTCCGGTATATCAGATGGAGAATGTACAGCCTACGTACTTTGTTACGCAACCATATTTTTCCCCGACAACGTAAACAACTAGACAAATTAACAACTGACGGCTGATCCCAACCCACGTTCCCGAAATAACGATTCCTATTTACCGGGGTTTTATAAATAAAACGGCGAAAATAGTCGTTCATTTATATTCGCGTTACGTGATACGGTGGGTCCGCTAGCCTAATATAGTTGGGTTTTTATCGCCTGTCACCATAGCTGTCACGTTCTAACCAGTATGTGCGAAAGTGACGCATGACGCGATAGGTGATAAAAAGACAACCATGGACGGCCTTCTGATATTCCTGATATTGCAACCTGTGTCCTGTGTGTGATCTCCTCATTTTATTTTCTTGGGGAAACGAAGTCAGAAACGGGTTTAAATGACTACGTAAGGTAACATGGTCATTTCATTGGTCACTAACATTACAACTATAATGATAAAACGCGTGTAGGTACTATATTTTGTGGTGTGCACCTACCATCTTCAGAGAGTAGCTTTAAAATAATTATTAGTAGGCAATTCAATAACAAGAATTTTTGTTATTCAACAAATACTTTATTTTTTCAATGTTTTCAAACATTGAAAAAATAATCAACGTAGTATGACTTAAACCGACATTGATACGCCTTGCCCGGCTCGATCGCTTTACCTATTACTATTAAGCAATGGGTCAAGTAACTAAGTTGACGAAATTTTCAATGCCTTCAATCTTTTTGCATTATTTTTTTATCTCCATCGGCTTTACAGTTTAAACTGTAACTAGGTACTAGAATAAAATAAGATACCCTTCCGATACTCTTGTATTGAGTGGAATGCACCACTTTAAAAACATGCGAAGATTATAAATAATAAGTGCTTTATTGTTTACTATTGTTGTTAGTAATCGATAATAGTAGTTTATGTACCTGTTACGTAATATGGGTCCTTAAAACATGAGTGTGGTTTTATGAAACGAACGAAGTGAGTTTCATAATAAGATCACACGAGTGTTTTAAGGCCTAATTACGCACAGTTGCATACACTGCTTTATCTACATACGTATTATAAACCCTAAATGACGCGTTCTAAAACTGTTAAAATGGCTGCCATTTCACAGATTGCACCGCCATGGCCAACTCGATTGTGTCGGCGCGGCAGTCGGCGGGGCGCGTGCCGGCGGTCGGAGGAGCGCGCCGTCGGTCGGAGAGCAGGCCGGATTTTCATAATGATATCGAATTTTTGCTTATTATTTGATAATAATAACATCGTTACAGATACGACATTTGTTTTAACTTCTAACAAAACAGTATCTTTTTATGGTGGTCATAACGTGCGGTTTTTGAACGCATCATGGAGGGTTTATGATATGGGTGTAGATAAATAAATAAAATAGCTTCAATGCTTATATCTAATATCTAGAGAGATAGTTATTACATAATACTTACATACTAATATGCATAGGTGCGCCTAACCGCAGCCGCAAACCGCATCTTCTCCTGAGATACTAAACTTGCACCGAAACAGGCACTAGGCCAAATGTAATCCCTTCGTATAACTATATCATACTCCATTACCACTGGCTTGCCTAATTCTCTGATAGTTGCAAACTTATAAAAATACACTGAGAAAAATAAGCGGTGAATACCACACTGCTTTACACAGCTTCAGGGGAGCGTAACAATCTGTGCAGTAAATTATACTGTTCCGAAAACATTAAAGAATGACAGTAAATTTTACTGTTTTGAGTAGCTAATGCTGGCCATACACGATCCTTCCTATCGTCCAATCGGCATGACGTTACCGATTGGATCAGTTAAAATTGACCGTGTGTGGGAGTGGATTGGCATGAAAGTTATATCTGGCATGCCAATCCACTCCCACACACTAACTGATCCAATCGGTAGCGTCATGCCGATTGGACGATAGGAAGGATCGTGTATGGCCAGCATAAAGCTTCAATAATTAGTAATATTCAATCAGTCATTTTTACTGTTTCGTATTTTACTGTTTTTCAAACATTTGTTGATAGTACAAAACAGTTAATCTTATATTAATGAAAATCACTTTACTGTGTGACAGAATTTTTTTTTTAGAGTAAGAAAACCAAATTAGCTCAGGTTTGTCTACAAATAATTTTGATTCGTAGCCACTGTTCCTTAACGCTTAGTATCCCATAACACATGCACGTAGTTTTTTAAAGCGCTTCACTTTGTAGCTTGCATAACCAATCTTTATATTGGGTACATGCGAGCGGAGATTTGACATCAAATTGATATCAAGTTACAGATAGATAATTTTATATTTCAGAATAAGCCGCTATAAAGATTCTTGTAGGTAAGCAATATCCTTGGCAATGAACTTGGTTTACGATGACATAAAGTGACAGCGATTGAGCGTCTACAAATCCTTGGAGCTTTTCTTGCCTATACTTAAAGCTATATTTAGATCTTACCTCGTGTGTTCATAAGTTTTGAGACGAATGTAAACTCAAACAGTTCAGTTACTAAAATGTAATACGATTATATAAATATTTCAAATTAACAACCATGCTATAAGTAGTTAAAATATATTGAATTTATTTAAAATGGCCTTCTGTGTTTATAATTCTAGTCGTTTAATACTTTGGTATTTAGGGGGTGAAGGCACGACGCCTAAAATTTTACGTTTAGTAGAGAAAAAGCAACGGAAGTATAATAAAACTGTAATGGATGAAATATTAAATTATACACCAAAATATTGAGAAATAAATCGAGTTCTATGCTGAATAACCAATATTCTATTACCATGCCTGTATTGCGTTAGGGAGGATATTTTCATACGAAGGTAATTTTTTTCCTTATTTTCGAGAAAAGGTGCCCAACTGCCCAATTCTAAGTGTAAAACTATCGGACAGACTATTTGTAGAAGTTTCTTTGATCAATTATATGAAGCAAAATAAGAAGAAAAATAATATGAAGCAATTCGATAATTATTTATTCAATTTTCATTACTTGACTTTATCGTCGTCTCAAAACTTATGAACACACGAGGTAGGATCTAGGATACTAGTGTAACACAATTAGATGTTTCAGTATGCTGGTATGATGATGAGGATGCTAAGGATTCAAAGTATGAAAGAAAATGGGTAGCTGATAGGTACTTAAAGTCCCAGTCGTTATACGCAGACTCAAACTTGGCAGCTGCACTGTCCCATCTGGACCTCGCAGCACTAACTGGATTTTCTTCACTATCTACTTTCCCACTACTATTACCACCTGAGAGAAGAAGTGCCTATCTATATCCAGTAACGTGTAGCCGTACGATAAATAAATAAATACGGACTAACACATCCTATACAGTGTGGACCGTAACACGAGCAAAAAATTCAAACGTAGATAATAGTAATTTTCACCTCACTAGCTCGGAAAGCCCTTTTTGTTTGTTTAATATCTATTGTGAAAATCGCTTTTTATCCACATGTGGTGAAAGAGTTTTGACATAAGTGACAAGTGGCTTAAGTGACATTTGACAGCTAACAAAACGTAAAACGTTAAAAGTGCAGAATTTTTAACATCGCAATTAATGAATTGCATCGAGTAAAAACACTTAATACAGTCTTACAACTTTATTTTAATTCATAAATATCAGCATTCAACATTAATCTTCATTCTTTTTGTAAAAACGGATAAATTGTTCTGACAGCCGAATAAGTCTACGTACGAACAAAACGCATCTGACATTTAATAAAACCTTTTACGTCAAAACTTTTCATTTCAATTCATCCATCATATCAACGTTAAATATTCGCATGTTTTTCTAGGTTGTTCTGTTAAAAATTAGTGATTCGAGTGATGAAGAAGTATTAAACACCTGAGGAATTACGGGAAACCGAGCAAAATGCACCCTTTTTCTTATTTTTCTCGCTGTAGTGAGGTGAAAAGTTTTGTGTTATACACGGGTGAAAGTTATTTTACGTCTCGTGTATTAAAGCACTCGCTACGCTCAGGATTCTATTTTTGAACCACTCGCTTCGCTCGTGGTCAATAATAGAATCCTTTCGCTAGCTCGTGTTTCAAATAACACTCGCACGTAAAATACAACTTTCACCCCTTGTATAACAAATAACTATTAAACCACAACCCTTTCAAATCCCGCTCATACATAAGTTACGTAAACCCAAGCACACTGAACTCTCAATAGAGCCCATACCTAGTCTCAGTTCTATTTGAAGATTCAGTTCAACGCAGCACAGTTGAAATTTAACTTTAAACTTTAACGTTAAAGTTTAAAATGGCATAGACTGCGTTGACCTGAGCTGGGAGGTTGGATGCGGAAATAGGTCAGTAGACGTCACCGAATCTTTTAAATTAATAATTTGGTAGTTAATTTTGCAGCTTTCATGAGAATTTATGTTATTTTGTGATAAAAATGAGAGATTGGTTGGCTCTTTGTGCATAATCAGTATTACCACTTTTTTAGGTTTTCTTTAACAGTTTCGTGGTTGCTTAATTTAGCTTAAGTCAAGATTTATAATAATGCACGTTTAAAAAATTACAGCGTCTCGTCTGTACATTTTGATTACGATGAACTATTAAATATTAAAAGCTATTAAATAAAAATGCGACAGAAATAAAACAAAAATAAATACCGTCATTCTGTGAGGTGGGTATAGGTATTACGATTATTTTAAGCTTGGTGTATGGACAGGCCAAACAGCAAAATCGAAAGCTTAACTTACTTATCATCGTCTCCCTTTTGGTCAGAACGATAAAGATATATGTTATTTCTCTCTCCCTTTCATGGAAAGCGTCCTGTCCAACGAAAATGTAGGAATAATAAGCGCTTACCAAAATGTATGGGAAAAGTGTTCCTTCGATTTGTGGCTTTACTAGCCGGAAATTTTTTTTTGGTCCCATACAAGCTTTTGATTCTGGATAGGAACGGGATCAAATGGGATCATAAAAGTTCGCTAAAATGACCTTTTTCTCGCACCCTGTATGTTATTTCCAAAATCTGTAAATGCTATCCTTCATTAATTTGAAATAGAGGGAAGGTCTCCTAAGACCATTTTCACGTAGCAGCACGGGATCTGGTAGCCGCCCTTACTGACCCAAAAAGAAAATCCACCTGTATGTTATTTCTCTCTCCCTTTCATGGCAAGCGTCCTGTCCAACGAAATTGTAGGAATAATAAGCGCTTTAGTAATATAATAGGGTTTTGTCCGTCACCCTTCGGGTACGAAACCTTTCAAATGTCCCAACTATACGTTAAAACACTGCATTATTTATTCCTTTCTAGTAATACCTAGACTTATATGAAAGCCCCTTTTGAGTTAAAACTGGTTATTTAATAATTAATTTCAAACGGTATCGGTCTTACATTGTCTGTTATTACGTATTATTAATTCATTCTGAATCCTACGGCAAAGCGAATTAGGTGTAGTTTTCATAGTTTCGTGGTAATCAACTACGCCGTTCGTAGTTATTACATGTTAATAATTCAGATTCGGTTTTATGATGATTAATGGTTTCGTCAAATTAATTGGGTTGGATAATCAATAATCATAACTGACAACTAGATGTGATATTTGCGTCACATCTTGGACATTTTGTTATAGGACGCTTCTGTGGAAAAAGACAATACCTAAAAGTAAATTTATTGATGACTTAAATCAGCTAGTATGTTTTCCTTATTTTAAGTAAGTAAGTAAGTAAGTAAGTAAGTAAGTTCTTTATTTGCGTTAAATGTGGTAACAATAGGTCAAAGTTTTACAATATGTAATTAATTGTTAATACTGATAGAAATTTCACTCGTCAATGGGTGTAGCGTAAAAATATATTTTAATTATGTTAACTTCACGTTATGATGTACAGGAAAGAAAGACGCGAAGACAATTAGCAATATTAGCATACAATAGAATGTGTATGAACCAAATTCCTATGACATTTCACAAAACTACAACAACAATATTTAACAAAAGTCTCTATTAGAATATTTTTTGCGTCGCTGTCAAAACTCAGTATAGAAACGGCCTGACGCTTTATATAGGTACGATGATGTTATTTTAATCATACCTTTAAAAAATCAGTCTAAATACCAAATTAAGTTAGATAATTTATGTGCCCCATGTGTAAAATTTAATTTATGAATAGCAATTCAGGTCTGCCATTTCTGAAAAATGTTACGCAATCAGTTAAGGGTTGGTTCAATTGTCAGACCAGAATTAATGGTTTGCATTGACTTTCACACAATTTGCGAGACTAATAGAATTGATTTTATCAACGGCCTCGTCGTAACTCAACTCGATCGATTAATTAAAACAAGAAAATTTAAGTAAAAATTCAATATAAATTGATTGATAATGAGTCTAACCGGACCTCGATATTGAAAATGGGGAAATATAATTTGAGTTTAATTGGTGACGCTAATGCTGGTACTGGTTCTGGTAATGGTACAGTCGCCATCTGATATACCGGAGCGGCCAAGGTGGTCATAAATATCTGAACAACGCCCCTATTGTCAAGGCGATAAAGTGCATGTTCAGATATTTTTGACTACCTTGGCCGCTCCGATATGTCTGATGGCGACTGTACTTGGAAGTTTATTGTATACCGACGCGTGCTACAACTTTGCCTACGATGCACTACTTTGCCTGGCTTTTGAAACATGGTTTTCTTCACCAAACAGCTATTTATATCATATAAATTTCAAGCCAGGCAAAGTTGTGCATCGTACGCAAAGTTGTAGCACGCGACGGTACCTATTAAATGCAGTTTATGAGTTTTCTTACATTTTAAAACTCGTTCCACATAGAAACGTTTACGGTTTATGAAATACTGTTACATATTATTCCTAATAAACAGTTGATTCCCATTCATTAGAATTGAGTTTGGTGAAGGAAGACATTCAAAACTCTATAAATATCGCTTTTATCTTTGTAGCTGTAACAAAGTATAAATTTGGTCAGAATTCAAATGAAGAACATTATTACTTAAGTCATGTTTCTGCATCTACCTTACCTACACAGTTATGCTGACTCAACGCATCCTACAGGGCCCTTATGTTCCTTGAATGTGTAAAGTAGGTACCTACAAGAAAGAAATAGGGCCCAAGTTTAACTTTTTAAAAGGAAAGTTAAGAGCCGAACGACTAAAACTTTAGGTTTTAAAGTAGACCGCTGGGCCCTACATTTTTTTTATGTTCGGACGCCGAGTTTCTAGGCTCATTGTGCGGAGTTATTTTACTTTTGAATTTTTTTTTGTTCACGCTTTCAACAAAAGAGCCGTTGAGGATCTGAGTATAATATTTATGTTAGGCTTTTTCTAAAATTTACACTTAGAATAATTAGCACTAAGAATCCATAGAAGAGTTAAGTCTTATCGGATCAGTCCGTTAGTCCGTCAGTTAGATTTTTCTTTTGTCAATTGGAGATAATTAAAATGACAAAAATAATTCTTAAAATTCCGCGTAAAATAAAGAGCATTCAGGCCCGATCAGATGCGTTACACGCCTTAGGTACTTCACGGCACGCAACGCAGCCGGTGCGCCATGTCATATATAATTCCATACATTACATGCTAGGTTTCCATAGAACCGATCGACTGCGAAACTCCCTTATTTGAAACAGAACTATTCACATTGAAAATAAATAAAAAAGGCTCCAATGGAGGTGGTCGCCGGGCCATGTCATCCGTTATTGCGCAGGTGGCAGGTCGCACCGCACCTGGAGCAGAGTGGCATTGGATCGACGAAATGGAGGTTGGAGGAGACCTTTGCCGAAGGGCAAACAGACAAAGAATATAAAACATGGGAAATTATAGAAAGATAGAAATGAATTAATAAAAACTTTTAATTGTTCTTTGACTCTGTAAATAAAGGCTATTTTTTATAAATTTAAAATACGACAAGCGTGTGCACACGCAAGTCAACGCAGCGAGCTGAACCCGTGCTTACAGACTGCGTGTACCTAGGTGGCTAATGGTGTGATGGTTCAGCTTACGTCATCAGTATATTTTTAGATTTACTGCAACATATAAATAGACTTCAGACTATTTTGTAACCCACGTGTGTTATGTCAAATCTAGGGATGTCAAATGCTGGGACATTTTTTTTAGTCTATTCTAAAGTGTCCCAGCAAAGGGCCTCTAGACGGAGAGCTGGCCACGTCAGATATGACACAATAATGAAAGCGACGAAACCCCTTTCGTTAGTTTGCTATATTATGCTTATTTCTAGATCCGGACATCTGGCAGTTATAAAGTGGTGGAGGTCAAAAAATGCAAATAACTTGAAGAAAACAAATTCTAGAGATCTGGGTTTGATCCAATATTATGAAATATTATGTAATTAATTACATTATATAATATCCAAATGATGTATAATGTAATTTTTGATTACTCGCCTACTGTTTTTGTTTCCGCAATAATACACAATGTTTTTTGTTCTAATCTTAAAATATAGGCCCTGTTCTCTATAAATGACACAACTTCAGCAGTTTTTACCTATTTCGGTATTACTTTTTTCCAGCTTAAAAACTTTGTTGGTCTGTCACTCTGATCTCCACCCATTAAAAGCTGCCAGATGCCCGGATCTAGCAATAAGGATGGTCATGCAATCTAACTGCACTGGTTACAATACTCTCATTATTGTGTCATATCTGACGTGGCCAGCTCTTAGACCATTCCGTGATCTTTGCGACTCCCAACGTTTTAGTATTTCGATTTTTTCGACAGGAAAAATACGGCTATTAAGCTGAACTGCATAATTGTGCTTGGAAATTACTTCTTGATCAAATCTAGTGCTGTATTCTAATTTTAAAATGTATAAACAATACATTAACAACACAATCTGTCTTAAACAGAACTCCACTCCACCAATAATAAACCAATATTGAAGTCGTATTGTAGTTGCATCGCAGTAATTTTCAAGCAAATTCCGTCATTTTTGATTCAGACGTGTAGGCGTTAGCTGTGTTGTGTTGTTATTGCATTGAATTTGCAATGAAGTTGGATCGTGTCTGTGCGTGTTTTAAAGTTAGAATACGGCCCTTAGATATCGACATCATCTATCTACTTACATAAAAAATCAGCATGTCTTGTGAAACCAATACGCATGGCGTCCTGTGCGTTCGTGACGTGTAGTTTATAATGTGATAAAACGCCCAATCGTCGCAACTTTTAAATGCACATAGTACCAACCCTAATTAGCCAGGATGTACATTCCTAACTTTACTGAATTCTAAAGATAAACAAATGCGAGTCGGCATAAGTACATGCAGACGTTCGTAATTCAAAAGACGTTTACGACGTCTAAAAGTCTGTTTCAAAAGTAGTAGCAAAGCTTTAGTACTTCCATGAAAAAATTATATAAAGAAAGATTTGCGTTTGGAAAGGAGATATATGGACTCTGACTTAGTGTCTGACTGACATATTAGACCCGATAGAAAATAAAAACCGGCCAAATGCGAGTCAGACTCACGCACGAAAAGATCCATCATCTATAAAAACGGCAAAAAAAAATCATGTCTGTTGTAGGCATAGGAGCCCTCTTAAGAGTCGCCAGGACGCTCGCGTGAACTCGCGTCCCCATACAAACGTAGTTCAGCTCTCATTTTAAAACGACATGCTTTAGAACCACGAAATTTGGCATGGGCATTTTAGCAGTATAGATCTATGTCGGTAATTCGTTTTCGTTGCTAAAAAATGTAATACAAAGAAAATATAGCAAAAATAAGTGTTGTATGTAAATCTGTATCTGGCCGTATTTTCTTTGTATAACAATTTTTTGCAACGAAAACAAATTACCGACATAGATCTGTACTACTAGAATGCCCATGCCATATTTCGTGGTTCTAAAGCATGTCGTTTTAAAATGAGAGCTAAACTACGTTTGTACGGGAACGCGAGCGTCCTGGCGACTCTTAAATATTTATTTTACCTGTTTTTTAGTATTTGTTTTTATAGCGGCAACAGAAATACATCATCTGTGAAAATTTCAACTGGTCTAACTATCACGGTTCATGAGATACAGCCTGGTGACAGACGGACGGATAGCAGAGTCTTAGTAATAGGATTAATAAGCTAACTTTTTTAAAACGTCCAAATGATTTCCTACTATTCAACTAGTAGTAAAGTATAAAAATAATGAATTTACCTCCTTTTATGAGTTTTTACTATTTTTTTTTTATTGAAAGATTGTTAAAACATGTTTGATCTTGCATATTCAGTTATTTCCGTAAGTAAATGCGATATAGGATCTCATAAACATAGTGAAATCAAAATAAAAAATGATTTTTAAATAAGAAATAACCTACTGATAGATTTTAATAAAATACATTAAGGCAAATAACAATATAGCCTAATTTCAGTACAATCTATTCCTTTTATAATTTTAATAGAAAAACTTCAAAGAATCGGCTGCAAATTTGATAAAACGTTATTACCATTACAAAAAAGATCCCTTTTTGGAAGAAGCCAATTATACCGTTCCGAGGAAACGATTCCGGGGAAATTTACATTTAAAGCAGTTTAGAAACGGCACCTACTATTGTTTTGTTTACATTTAAATATAAATTAAATCTGAAGAAAAAAAAACGCTATCATTGTAAGGTACATACCTAAGTACTTACATTGTTTAATAGTTGCTATAAGAACATTTAATAGTAGTTTATGTAACTGTTACGTAATAGGGGTCCTTAAAACACGAGTGTGGTTTTATGAAACGAACCAAGTGAGTTTCATAATAAGATCATACGAGTATTTTAAGGCCTAATTACGTACAGTTGCATACACTGCTTTATCTACACACATATTATAAACCCTAAATGATGAATGAATGACTGCCATTGCACGGATTGCACCGCCATCGCCATGGCCAACTCGATTGTGTCGGTCGGGGGGGCGCGTGCCGACGGTTGGATGGGCGCGTGCCGGCTGTCGGGGAGCAGGCCGGTTTTTTTTTAATGCAGAATAGACAGGCGTTTGACCACGATCTCACCTGATGGTAAGTGATGATGCGGTCTACTCTACGGTGGAGCACGCTTACCTATGAGATTTTCATAATGATATCGAATTTTTGCTTATTATTTGATAATAAGCAAAAATCGTTACAGATAAGACATTTGTTCTAACTTCTAACAAAACAGTCTATTTTTATGGTGGTTATAACTTGCGGTTTTTGAACGCATCATGGAGGGTTTATGATATGGGTGTAGATAAAACATATTAAATTATTAATGCATTGGCTCGATATAAATGTAACAATGGTGTCAATAAGTAGGGTTAACAATGCACCGAGGTGAAGTTTAGTTAAGATGTATTATTAGTATGTTCTTTCCAGTCCTCGGGACCATGGGGTCCCGGACCTTTGGTAGGCTTGCGTGGGGCTGAAGCCAACAGCGCAGAAGCCCTTTACGACAATTTAATCTAAAAGCAAGGGATACACGTGGCGGATACCATCCCCGAGCGTACAATATGATACATCCGGAAATTTGTGCTGCGATGGGAATTAAGGTCATAAGCCTATGGATTTGAAAGTTGGATGGACTGGATATCGGGCTATGGGAGGAGACTAGCGGGCACCTGCCGTGACAATCAGTCTCAAAATTGTAAAAGGCAGGTGACTCGCCAACTCATTGAGTGGGCCCCGCAATGGCCGCACGCACGGTGCGACAACGGCGCAACACTTGAGAGTGGCTGTGAGGTTGTCGAGACGTGAGTCTGCGGTAGCCAGATCCCGGTGTTCATCAGGCCGCCGGCGTCCGGCGTTATGACATTTTACACTTCCAACCTGGAGCATAGGTCCCGCTCTTGCGACTCCACTCTGCGAGGGCCAGATGAAAAGGGCCCTCTGGAAAGTTTAAGTTCTGAGAACATTGCGTATGGAAAATTTCCCATGTTTGGAAACTTTTCCTTGGTGCATTGCTAGGCGTAAAACGCTCGAAGCGATTTTTTCTTGGACGTACAGTCACCGGCAATAGTATCTTCCTACATAAAGACCGCAAAAACATGTGACACGCTCTTATTTGTAGGGCCATAAGAGCGTGTCACATATTTTTGCGGCCTTTGTGTAGAAAGATACTATTGCCGGTGACTGTACGAGGCAAAACAATATATTGTAGAATAAGACACACAAGCTATTTTTAGATTTCAGTGGAGGTTTCACACAACGACCGAATGGCAAACTCGTAAATTTCGCCTACGCTCTTTACACACCAACAACTTTTATTGAATTAAAGTTACAATACTACCAGTATATTAGGACCTTCGATTTGCACTTACTTGTTTCGGATGTCGAAGTTCAGTTAAAGAGGTTTTCATGTGAACTCTACCGCGACCATGATCACAAGGCAAAGAGCACCACCAGTTTGCGTAAATTTGTGAAAATGTATACATAGCTTTTTATTGGTACGAAATTTATATCCAAATGAAAAAGTTTCTGGCGATATGGGCGTGACCATTCACACACCTTCAAGATGTATCTTTACGAAAATAGTACATTACACCACTAGGGCGGTAAAACAAAGAAAGGCCGAGATCGCAGAAGTTTGCGGCCCGAGCTGCAAGCGAGGGACGTAAATATGCGATTGAGGGCTTTCTTTATTACCTCCCGTGTTGTGTACATCATTTTATGTCTACACTTGGCCAGAAAGCGTCTTTTTCCGTACGCGCAGCGTGCGAAAAAAGCCACTTTATGGCCAGGTTTGGCATAAAAGCCTTATATAACCACTAAATCATCAGACCATCCTTTTTTATTATGCAGATGCCCCGGTTGTGGCCACTGTGCCGGTTTTGGCCATTTTCAACTTTATTAAGGTATAGAAAAATTTACGAGTCTATGGTTTATGGTTAATATAAGAGTAAAATATGGCCGTACAGATGGCACTGTCATCTGTTACGTATAAGTTGTCATTTAGCTATCAGGGGCCATGGAAAAAAGTGGCCAAAACTGGCTCCACGACCCCTTTCTGGCATTGTATTAAAGAAAAAAATAAGAGCTAATGCCAGAATCTTAACAGCGCAGTTTCATATAAATATGGTAATATATTTTCACTGACTTGGTGCAAAAAGAGTGTCATAATTCCTTATTGACACGAAATGACAGACGTCTGAACAGACAAACTCTCCTTAAAGTGGCCAAAACCGGGGCATCTGCCCTATATCATAATCCATTCGGTAATTACCTTTATAGGTTTACAGTTGACCCCAACCTTGCTTGGGCTAGAAGTGAACTTTTTAACAATCCTCTGTGATGTTCCAATAGCTTGAGAGCTAGCGAGTCAAACGCTTAAGCAAATGTTAGAAAGAAAGAAAGAAATAACGCATAACGCTAAATTGTAGGGCTTGCAACTCCAGAATTGTTTGTACGGGCTAACTCCGGAATTCCGGAATTGGCCATACAAACCAATTCCGGAGTTGCAGGCCCTAACGTTAATCGATAAAAAAAAGGACGTGAAGGAAATTTATTTTCTCAAACATGCAATGAAATGTCTTCGTTATGTGCGTCATAATACGCTTCAAAGTGTCACGTTTAGGGCGGATCAACTCCAGAGAACAGGTAACGATTTTCATATAAAATTGACGGCCGGAAGCCGGGAAATATATTTTTTTTAATTTCCATTCCACATATGTTTGTGGCTAAGGCGATATTTACTTTTTGGTTCATTTGACATTCTGCCACTACTTATGCATGTTAAAAAAAAACAATAATCATCATAATATTAGTATTTTTTTTGAATTTTTTTTTCCTTTTTTTGAATTTTTTTTTGTTTTTTTTTATTTTTTTTTTGGATTTTTTATATTTATTTCATTGCATGTTTGAGAAAAGCACTATACATACCTCGGCGTGAAAAGGGGTTGCCAGCCTCGTAACTATCCGGCCTCGCTACGCTCGGCCGTCTATATAACTCAGCCGGCAACCCCCTACTTCCCAGCCTCTGTAGTAATGTACTATTATAAGTGGAGTTGTCGAACCGCCCGGTTCCGAGACTATGTATAATTGTATATACCTTCTTATTTCTGCCTATGTTAAATAATGTATTTTTCTAACTATCACACATGTCGAAAACGACTCGGTTTACGGTACTGTTATAATTAGTAGTCCGCCTTGAACTGAGAACTCGCGACTTACTTGGAAACGAGTTGAACAATTAAAGATTTTTTTTCACAACCCCTTGATCGATACAGCTCATAAACATAACTCTCAAATTTTACGTATCTCTGCTAAAACCCCAACAAATTTCATAAAGATCAGAAAAACGATACTAAAGTTATCGTCGAACAAACTCTCAAAATCAAAAAGCAATCGAAGTGCCGAGACGTCCCAGTATCCATAACTTGTGTGTAAGAACTCACTTCGCTTACGCTCCGCTCGTTCGTTTACACTGGCTCAAGTAGAATGCTTCCAGAAAGCTTTCGGAACATGGAACTTTGGTGGTTCTAGTCGCTCTGAAAGGGATTTATGGCCCAATTAAAAGTTCCCGTACCCAAGTTTTTTTGACGGAAAAGTGGTCTGGTTGTAAAGCTTGTAGAATCCGTTCGGAAAGAGAAGTGTCGTAGAATGTATGAGCTCCAATATAAACAGCGACATTTATTTTTCCAAACAGAATCTAAAGTACTTTGTAATATTATATAGATTCCAGGTTTTTTAGAAGGACAGTAGGGAAATCTAGATAAGTGATATGCCTAAAAGTTCAGGCTTTTAGGCTGAAATTTGTTGGAAAAAATATATTAAGTACACACCTAATTTCGCTATAGATTTTTCTCGTCCTTGGAAAATATATAAGATGGGCCTTGTAAGACTAAAGATAATTAAAGCTGAGTAGTACCTAGTTTTATCGCCGTTTTTGCAAATATGTTCATTATTCCTTGTGCTTGTGCTTGTCGAATGTCGAATCGGGGCCAAGGTTTGAAGCACATCATATAAATACGGGAGGAAGATAAATAAAAGTGTCTAAAAATGTCAATTTGTTTTCATATTCTAAATAGATTCAGTCGCCAGGACGCTCGCGTGAACTCGCGTCCCCATACAAACGTAGTTCAGCTCTCATTTTAAAACGACATGCTTTAGAACCATGACATTTGGCATGGGCATTTTAGTAGTAAAGATCTATGTCGGTAATTCGGTTTCGTTGCTAAAAAATGTAATACAAAGAAAATATAGCAAAAATAAGTTTTGTATGTAAATCTGTATCTGGCTGTATTTTCTTTGTATTACAATTTTTAGCAACGAAAACGAATTACCGACATATGTATATCTGTACTACTAGAATGCCCATGCCAAATTTCGTGGTTCTAAAGCATGTCGTTTTAAAATGAGAGCTGAACTACGTTTGTATGGGAACGCGAGCGTCCTGGCGACTCTTAACTAAGTTACGTACTAGAGTTAATATTAAAACCGTGAAGGCGTATTGGTTATGCGATTGACACTGAGTGGGCGACCCAACTGGCGCAAAAATAACTGTCATATAACTGCCTGTGGAATATTCTGCGTCTGCAGAGAAAAAAACTTTATAGATTGATTAATTTTATTTGCATACACTGAGAAAATGAAACGGCTAGAAATAAATAAGTTTTTGCTATTTACAACCGAGTGACTCGCTTCGCATGGAGCCTGCAAAGTTCGTTGCTTAAATCAAAGAAGTCAACTTGGCTAACTTACGTATGTGAAACTACACCATTAAATTAGTTAAAAATAAATAAGGGAATCAGGGAAGGGTTATATTTACTAGGACACTTATTTGGATTTAAATAAGTGCTTGGTAAAAATAACCAAGAATAGTTAGCAATAATTGCTTGTTTGTAATTAACAAAGCTTAATTGCGTGATTTAAATAAGACTTGGTTGTATATAACCAAAAATATTTTAACCGAGCCAAATTGGTACTTTGCTAACACACTATTTTTTCCGTGTAACTGGTGTTCTAGCCAAGTGACGTATATCGACGCAAATAGAAAATTAAATATCATCTTCCTAGCGTTTCCACTCGGAAAACGAATCCCGTGTATTGGCAGAGGCACTAGTTTTTTCGAAAGTGATTGCCATATATCTGACCTTCCAACCCAGAGGGGAAAATAGGCCTTATTTATTGGGATCATCTCGGACCTTACATATACCTAAATAAGTCTCGGAAGACTTAATGACATAGTCGCCGTCACAGATATATATCGGAGCGGCTAAGGTGGTCACAAATATCTGAACAACGCCTCTATTTTCAAGGCGATAAAGTCCATGTTCAGATATTTTTGGCTACCTTGGTCGCTCCGATATATTTCATGGCGACTGCACGAGCGAGGGTTTTAACCAAGGATTGGATTCAATGTCGGCCGTTTACCGTTAGGCTTCAAACATCGAAAATGATGAAAATTACGGGGAAAAGGAAAATTTTATTTATAATTATGATTATATTTTTATTAGATATTACTATAATTACAGATTATTAAAATAAAAGAACTGCTTTAATATCTGGATCCGAAAACCAGATCATGCGTGGCCGGATTTTATCGTAGGTACATCGTAACTACACAGTCGGTAAATGGAATCACCATGTTTTTGCGTGCATTAAAGACGTGTTTTTCTTTTTAACAGGTTTGTCTGTTATGTATATTTCGACTAAAAAGTTGAAATGAAAATAGGAAGTTATAAAATAACGAATATCATTTTACTCATAAAAGACTCGTTGACAAAAATAACTCCCATAAAATAATATATTTTCTCTCTACCCACACAAATAAGATACAAACGGTTTAACTGTTTCGTTAGCCCTTCCTGTTGTAATGTAACAGACATAACAAATCGCCAGATATGTCGGGATGAATTTCGGATCCCAATTCCTAAATTTAGTAGACAGTATAAAGCCAACCCGACCCTACAGAGACGAGAAACATACAAGGTGGAAACAAACTGAGAAAATTTCAACTACTTTTAAATTACTAGTCGTCCGCCTCGAACTGAGAACTCGCGGTTTACTTGCAAACGAGTTGACCAATATAACAAGACCCTAAGGAGGATTTTTTTTCTCCTTCTAGCTTCATAACCACTTGATCGATCCTGCTCGTATACGAACTTACAAATGTTGTGTATCTCTGCTACAGCCCCAAGAAATTTCATAAAGATCAGAAAAACGTTACTAAAGTTATCGTCGGACAAACTATTGAAATCAAAAAGCCATCCAAATGCCGAGACGTCCCAGTAGCCAGGTGACAGTTCGGTCTAGAGTTATTTGTAAGAACACGCTCCGCGAGTTCGATTATCCCATCAAAACATTGCATGTAATGTAAAAAACGCAAGTCTCGCAACGCAGTTCTTCGTCCTCTAAAAGTCATCATCATCATCATCATCTCAGATCTCAGCCATAAGACGTCCACCCACAATCCATAAAGTAGCGGTTAATTCCGAAAGTTGATTCTTATTACAATAGGATGCAAATGATATTTGAATGATTTCGGAATCGTCCACCTTTTGAAATTAAGAAATAAATGTAAGGTCAACTATGCAGAATTGGCTGTTATTGCTTGCTATTCGATCTTTCGACTGACGGTCGTCGTTGTAATTAAACTTAAAAGTTATTTACGTAAAATATAATATGGAACTAATGGTGCCCACCCACTATCAGTCGGCCTGACGATATTGGCCTGTCAGTTGTTCGGAGCTGTCAAATTTTTGTTCGAACTGACAGGCCGATATCGTCAGGCGGACTGATGATGGGCCCCCTAAAATAAGGATTTGCCCGAGACGTGGTACTGTTGTAGGTATACACGTATTTATTTTTTAATTTTAACTAAGCATTACAAATTTTAGTTAAGAGTCGCCAGGACGCTCGCGTGAACTCGCGTCCCCATACAAACGTAGTTCAGCTCTCATTTTAAAACGACATGCTTTAGAACCACGAAATTTGGCATAGGCATTCTAGTAGTAAAGATCTATGTCGGTAATTTATAAAATACAGCAAAAATAAGTTTTGTATGTAAATCTGTATCTGGCTGTATTTTCTTTGTATTACAATTTTTAGCAACGAAGACGAATTACCGACATAGATCTGTACTACTAGAATGCCCATGCCAAATTTCGTGGTTCTAAAGCATGTCGTTTTAAAATGAGAGCTGAACTACTTTTGTATGGGAACGCGAGCGTCCTGGCGACTCTTAAAGTTTGCCTGTTATCCGGGCCCACTCTGTATTCAACTGTCCGTGTTAAAACGAGTTTTCCTCTGTAAAAATACAATAAAGTAACGGGTTGGGAAAAGGTCTCGTTTAGGGAAATAGAATTTCCGTTGGGACGTTGTGACTTCGCACGGGTTACAAATATTTTAATGTTTATAATTTTATTTTTAATACCACGCCAATGGCTAACAGGTAGACGACGATCTAATTGTTGGTGGATCCAAGGTGCATTCGTGGTCACGAAAGGGTCCCTTACAAAGTTATATACACTTTTTTTTTAAGGAAAACACGGAAAAAAATGAAACATTTTCTAGTATCTTCATCTAAGACACGTCCTCTTGGTCAAGACATTATTGTTTCGTATACAGGTGGAAACATTTTGCCTATAAAGTGGTCTTGATACAAGTAAAGTATTTAACTTCACATGAAATTACAAGTTTACAGAAAAAATGCTACAAAAAAAGAAAACTTAAAACTAAAATTTACAAATACAGAATACAGTATGTAGAAGATAAAACGCAATTACTGCGAGAAAACCTTCTTCAACAGCAAGTGTTAGTGTTATACAGCAAGAATTAATGTTATACAGCAAGTATATGACTGTAACACATTGACTGCCAAGAACCCAAGAATTGTAACACCTATGGTCACTTTTCTCTACCTCTGACACATTACAATGAAAACGCTTGGATCGACTACGAGCGTAGCGCGTGGCGAAGTGTAGCTCGAAGTGTGATATAAGTATCTTACTTAACTCTTATAGGCATATTCAAAGCTTTTTTAAAGCTGAATGATAAAAGGATACCTAAATGCAATTTATCCAAAATACATACCTACTGTCCGCAGGATACTTGCTTCTTTATCGGAATGAATTTTACAAATATATTTCACTCACTAAGATACTGATGATGTAATAGCACTAATAGTGCACATTACAGCCATTTTAAGAGTTATTTAAGAGCGTCGGTTAAGTTCCATGTAATAAACGCAATAAGTACCAACATTTCCTTTATGTGGCAGATCGTTAGCTTTTTATGTTTTCTGGTCGCAGATAACAAAGTTTATGGCATTTTTCAACGGAAAAGCCTATCGTTAAACAAAATGTATGTACTTTAATTGTGATTTTGTTTTTTTGGTATATCGTATTGTGAGTAAGAAAAAATAGGAGAAAAATATTATTGAACGCGAAAATATTTTTTTTTGTATGGGGCACGTGGTCACAGCTGGCCAACCCTCCATACAAAAGCCAAATTGTAGTTTTGGGAGTTTTTTTTCTTGCTTTTTCTTAATAAGAATACGTACGAATACTTGTACAGCCGCCATCAAATATATCGGACCGGCCAGGGTACTCAAAAATATCTGAACATGCACTTTATCGCCTTGACAATAGAGGCGTTGTTCAGATATTTGTGACCACCTTGGCCGGTCCGATATATCTGATGGCGACTGTACAGAGATACAGGATGATAACTGATAACAAGGGTATACTAGAGATAATTTAGACCTGTAGGGTGACCGAAGAGCTGACAGCTTCCTCGCGCAATGCAAATACAGCGCGTGGAAATGCTGCCAGCATCCTCGGCACCATGCCGAAGGAGCCCAATTTTTTTGATATGTTTTAGTTTTATTTATAATTATTTATGCCCAGTATTTTTTATAAATACTACTTTCTAGAACCGTTTCCTGATTTTACAGGATAACATCCTACAGCAAATAGCGAATAGGAGCATATTCCAAGTTTTTACGCTCTGTACATGGGAATGGTCGACAGCCCGGTTCGTCCGTGTGACCTTGAAACGTCCTGAACAAGGATCAAGGTCACTGGATAGTTTCAGGAAAGAAATTTAATAATCAGCACCCGTAGATCACACACAGCAAATTATTTAAATCAAAGATTGAATCCCATAAAATTGTGACTCTTTTTCGGAAAAGACACCATTTCGCAACCGGCGCTTACGCTTTTGTTGCTCAATGCAATATTAAATCAGTACAACGTACGACGTGAGGGCTTTCCACCAAATGATACCTTTTCCGAAAAAATGTCACATTTGTACATAGGTTGTAATTCATATGTGACCATGTACATAAAAAAGGTACCATTTGGCAGCCGGTGTGTACGCTTTGATTGCTTATATACAATATTGAATCTGTACATTCCTACAACGTACAACCTAAGGCTGGCTCTACATGATGGGCCATCATAGGGACGCAGCTATACCACGGAATGAGATCGCAATATCGTTAGCTCCCTCTAACGCATAGCTGCGTCCCTATGATGGCCCATCATGTAGTCTAGGCGCCATAATATAGATTGTCACATAATGAAGTTGACATTTCCAAATCCTATTTTAAGTAAGTAAGTAAAATAATTTATTTGTGACGCTCACTACACTACAAATACATTGGGGGAAGCCTCGTCCTACCCAGGCTTTAAATTATATATATATATATTGTGATTTCAAAAGGACAATGGGCAGGACGAGGATAAAAACAAAAAATATGAACGTGCATAACAAAATGCACAACTTAAATGCTCAATTCTAGCTCAACTAAATTTAATTTCATGACCACTTAAAAAAAACTATAGGAAAATCTTTGATTTTTTAAAACAAAAGAAAATTTTACCCTAATCGGTTGCCGTGCATATCTAATATAAAATATGGAAAATGGAAATTAACACGGGTAGTACCGGTTTCGAAAGGAACAGGCGGAACGAGTACTAGTAATTATCGGCCGGTGGCCGTGTTATGTACGGCCGCAAAGGTATTTGAGTCTGTGATTTATCAATCGGTACAGGCTCAAGCAAGTTGCCAGCTGTCAGACGCGCAATACGGCTTTCGGAAGGCGTGCAGTACCACAGGTAACTTACTGCATCTTATGGTCAACATAGTGCCGGCAGTGGATGCTGGGGCCCAAGCAGATGTGGCGTACTTCGACTTCCGAAAGGCATTCGATACCGTCGACAATGACGTCTTACTCGTGAAGTTGGCAAGCGCAGGATTTACTCCACATACTCTTGCTTTCTTTGCCAGTTACATGAGTAACAGGAGGCAGTATGTGGACTGTGCTGGTCACCTGTCAGAACCATACTACACGAGGTCTGGCGTAAGTCAGGGAAGCAATTTGGGCCCTTTACAGTTTATTTTAATGATAAACGACCTTCCTGACGTTGTCAAAGATTCCGTTTGCTTACTTTTTGCTGACGACCTTAAGCTTGTCCGGAGAATCAATGACAGCTCGGATTGTACAAAGTTACAAGAGGACATAAATCGGGTGGTTAGATGGAGTCAAACGTACAAGTTACGTTTTAATTTATCTAAGTGTGGCATAGTCTCGTTTACCAGGTCTTGGAATCCATGGTGCTACCAATATGAGTTGGAAGGCACACAGATGCAGCGCCTCGACGAGGTAAAAGACTTAGGGGTGTTGCTGAAGCCCGACCTTACCTTTAGAGATCATATTGTTGCGGTATGCAAGAAGGCTTTCCGAAATTTGGGATTTGTGATGAGGCAATCTCATTCATTTACAAACATTAACGCGATACGTGTCTTGTACGAAGCAATAGTCAGGAGCCATTTAGAGGGCAATGCAGTTATTTGGAGTCCACACCAGGCCAAGTATAAGCTAATGCTGGAGCGTATCCAAAACAAGTTTACTAGATTTGTATATTGGAAACTGTATGGAGTCTACCCGTTTTATCCTTTAATGTATCCTACATTGTTCGTGCTAGGAATGGTAGGGTACAATAAACTAGAAGTTCGAAGGGAACTCGGGTTAGCCTCGTATATATTTAAGTTACTACGAGGCCAGTTGTGCAACTCTGGAGTTCTGGCGGAGGTGCGTTTGAACGTACCTGAGCGGTATGTGTGGCGGCGGCTGCGGCCAAGTTTGCTGGCCGAGCCGGACGCTCGAACGCAACTTCTTCGCCAGTCACCCTTTTCGCGCGCAATTAGGAATCTGAATCGTGTAGCCATCGCGTTGGATTTATTCTCTTGTTCGCTCAACGAATTCACAAGGGTCACGCTATTTGTATTGTGCTACAATAATGACTAGTAAAATAATGTATGCAAAATTTAATAAATTACTGATATTGTTAAACTTTATATATAACTGTCGGATTAGGATAAGCCTGTAAGGATAGTTGTATGTTTGTTGTAAATAAATAAACTAGTAGTTCGCCCCGAACTGTGAACTTGCGAATCTTGTGTTTCGCCATAAATGTGCAATAGTAGAATTACTACAAATACGTAAATAAATTGTAAATAAATTGTAAATAAATATAATAGTAAATAAATTGTGCGGTTGATGCGCAAAATTTTACCGCGACGAAATCGCTTCAGATTTGACAGTTTTTGTCTCATCTAAATTTAAATCCACCTCTCACATACCTCTCACTCTGTTGCTTTGACATGTCGTTCTCATCTGTGGACCACCTATATAGGTTTCGGTCACCATTTTTATGCGTCTATGGTAACTCTCTCTAACTAATGTGTTAATGTCAGTATGCTGATGGCCCTAGCAGCCAACAAAGCTCTAATAAATTTAAAAAAAAGTCAGTTGTCAAAATATTTACACCAAAATCAAAATATAATTGAAAATATTTTTGAAATCAATTTTATGTTGCTAATTGTTATGAAACAGTAAGCAGTTAATAAGGATTTGACGAGAGTGTTAATCAATACCTTTCGTTTGATACCAAACTCAACCATACTTGCTCGTAAAAGTAGCAAATAAGATGACCAATGTAACAGGACCCCTTTACAAAACCTTTTTCCCCGACTGCGCGACGCAAAAGAGGGGATAGTGTTTAACAGTCTATATATGTATGTTTGTTCCTTTGTGGAACTCTAGAAGCAAAACGAGTGGGCCGATTTAGATGATTCGTACGTCAATCGATTCGTCTTGATTGCGCGAGTGCCACTAAAGACAAAATAGCAATCCAAATTCAATATGACGGCAGTCAGACGTCATATTGTAAAAAATTCAAAAATGAAAATTGATGTACTATGCCGAGTAGGGTATCATTGTTTAGAACTTTGAAAAGTATTATGAGGTCTCATTCATCATTTTTGATTTTGAATGACCGTTTAGGAATTATTATAATTTAAAATTGTTTAGCAACCATCTTACTTACATTTCCATTTTATTAGGTATTTAGTTATAACAAAAATACGACGAACATATTATAAAGGTTGTTATTATTAACGTGAACATAATAATATGTGAATTTCAAGTAAAAGGTACGGTCGACATCAAAAATATGTTTACACTTTTGCACCTTACTCCTTTCTAATAAGGTCCAAAAGTATAAACATTTTACGTGAATTTCAAGTAATAGGTACGGTCGACGTCAAAAATATGTTTACACTTTTGCATTTTACTCCTATCTAATAAGGCCCAAAAGTGTAAACATTTTTTTGACGTCGACTGTACATCAAGTTAATATTTTGTTCAACTAAGAGTGAAGGAGCTGGTTATGTATCCTCTGATATGGAGACTATGACTTGTCGATGATTAATCAATGACGTGCGTCAGAAAATTGTCATATCTATACATATAATAAAGGTGAAGAGGGTCAAAAATCTGTACATTGGAGATATTAGTAAAAAAAAGAGTTAGTAGCTCTTAGAATCGATAACAGAACACGTTTCGACGATTTTTAGAATTTTTGTCTGTTTGTCTGTTTGGATGGGGAGAGTTGGCGTCAAAACGCCTGAACCGATTTCGATAAAAACTTCACTAGCCGGTTCAACAGACCTCTGGTCAGGACATAGCAATGATTTTATATTATAACTCAATGGGACATAGGCTATAAAAATTACGAACTTTTTGGATTTAAGGGGGTTTAAGGGGGGTTTAAACTTTGTATGGGAAATAAATACTTATGCCTTTGTTTTTCCACTATATAATTTTATACCACGGCGGTGGCAAACATTCATACAACGCGCCTGATGGTAAGCAGTTAGGGTTAGCCAATGGACGCCTGTAATTCCAGAGGTTTCACATGCGCGTTGCCTCCCTATAAGAATTTTTTTTTTTATTTCAACTATAGTGCACGAAATACAAAACTGTGAGACCTAATGGTGGACATCATACCAAATGGTATTTTCTATCAGTCAACCATGGGGCCTCTACAAAAAACATGTACAAAAGCAAAAGGTGCAAAAATAAAACACACCGTACTATTGCTAATTATACCAAAAATTGTGAAGTGGAACATTCAAGATGGGAGAAAAAGAGTTTTGATAGAGTTTACCAAATGACGGACGGGAAAAAAAGGGAGGCTCGGGGGGCGGAGCCCCCCGCAAAAAGAAAAAACACTCCGTACTATTGCTAATTATACCAAAAATTGTTACGTGGAATACCAAAAATTTTTAGGTGGGACATTTAAGATGGGAGAAAAAGAGTTTTGATAGAGCTTACCACGTTATGGGCGGCAGAGAAAGGGGGGATAAGGGGGCGGAGCCCCCCGCAATAAGAAAATACACACCGTACTATTGCTTATTATACCAAAAATTTTTAGGTTGGACATTTAAGATGGGAGAAAAAGAGGTTTGAAAGAGTCTAGCACGTAATGGACGGTAAAAAAGGGGGCCTCGGGGGGCGGAGCCCCCCGCATAAAGAAAAAACACTCCGTACTATTGCTAATTATACCAAAAATTGTTACGTGGAATACCAAAAATTTTTAGGTCGGACATTTAAGATGGGAGAAAAAGAGTTTTGATAGAGCTTACCACGTTAAGAGTTCTGATAGAGTTTACCAAATGATGGGTGGCAAAAAAGGGGGGCTCGGGGGGCGGAGCCCCCCGCAAAAAGAAAAAACACTCCGTACTATTGCTAATTATACCAAAAATTGTTACGTGGAATACCAAAAATTTTTAGGTCGGACATTTAAGATGGGAGAAGAGGAGTTTTGATAGAGTTTACCAAATGATGGGCGGCAAAAAAAGGGCGGCTCGGGGGGCGGAGCCCCCCGCAAAAAGAAAAACACTCCATACTATTGCTAATTATACCAAAAATTGTTACGTGGAATACCAAAAATTTTTAGGTTGGACATTTAAGATGGGAGAAAAAGAGGTTTGATAGAGTCTAGCACGTAATGGATGGTAAAAAAAAGAATTACATGTAGGTACTTTTCATGATACTAAAAAGTAGGAAATAAAAAATAAATTAAAAAATTAAAAAAACCCGCCTGCGTAAAATACTAAAAGGCCGTAAACAAGGCCAATATACGTTACGAATTTGTTATGTAGTATTGAAAAGCTTAAGATACATATTAAATTCTAATGTGGAACATAGCGACATTAAACAGTCGGGACCCATTTGAAATCTAGTTGGCGCAAACCTTCCCTAAAATGGGTCCCGACTGTTTAATGCCGCTATGTTCCACATTAGAATTTAATATGTATCTTAAGCTTTTCAATACTACATAACAAATTCGTAACGTATATTGGCCTTGTTTACGGCCTTTTAGTATTTTACGCAGGCGGGTTTTTTTAATTTTTTAATTTATTTTTTATTTCCTACTTTTTAGTATCATGAAAAGTACCTACATGTAATTCTTTTTTTTACCATCCATTACGTGCTAGACTCTATCAAACCTCTTTTTCTCCCATCTTATTAGGCCTTCTAATTTCAGAACCCCCGTCTCAATCCAGCTCATATACGAACTCGCAAATTTTGTTGGTCTCTGCTACAACCCCAACAAATTTCATAAAGATCGGAAAATCGTTACTAAAGTTATCGTCGGACAAACTATCTAAATCAAAAAGCCATCCAAATGCCGAGACGTCCCAGTAGCCAGGTGACAGTTGTTGTTTGTAAGAACGATCTTCGCTTACGCTCCGCTCGTTCGATAAAAAAATAAAATGTAAGTCGGCCTATTCCAGAAGATTTTATCTGTGAGTCGGAATGACGTCATATCGCGGGGGCGGAAGGTTTGCCTCCTGGTACGACATAAAATGTACAGTCGGCGGAATTTGATCGTAGGTTATGTACAGAAATGTACGACTTGTTGTTGTTGTTGTTGTTGTTGTTGTTGTTGTTTGTGTGTTGTTGTGTTGTTGTTGTTGTTGTTTGTGGTGAAAATTTTATGTAAGAGTACCTAAATAACAAATTAATATCAGTTCAGTGAACCACCACTGTAGCAAATTAGTATTCGGCCGCCTGATGGTAAAGAGCTACCGTAGCCTATGACACCTGCAACTACAGAGGTGTCACATGCGCATTTAGCGACCTTATAGGTACATACATAGATGTAACGTCTTTTTCTGTAATTTGGCAGTGTATAAGACGTCTGATTTTCAATCCAGAGGTCTTACGTTCAATCCCTGGCTTTTAGAACTGAGTTTTTCAGAAGTACGAAAAATCATAGTATATATGTTTTATAGATATCACTCGCATTTCAGTTAAGAAAGAAAAACACCGTGAGGAAAATGGTTTTATTCCAAACATGGCATAGATTCCCCTAAGCGTTGGAAGATAAAATTATTCATTGGCAGTCACTTTTGTAAAGACTAACTGCCCATGCCAATTGGAATTAGACTGCCAAGAGGATCCTAGGCTCAATTGCACCGTGGCAATAAGCCGGATCTAACGCTATAAGGATGATTAGTATGATTACTGCTTTCAACAGACTTCAAGATTTCGAAGGAGGAGGTATGTATGTATGTATGTAAACACTTTATTGTACATAAAAAAGTTACAATAAAACATGATAAAAGAGAAAACAAAGTACAAAGGCGAACTCTCAATGGAATGGGGGAGGTTCTCAATTCGTCGGGATTATTCGAAGACGGCTGGACCGATTTGGAAAATACTTTTTTTGTTTGAAAGAGCATACATCACAGTTAGTCTCATTGTCACCAGGTCCAGATATGATGATGGAACCTTGGAGAAATCGAGGGAAATCTTCATAGGCGCACCTATAGTGATTTCACTATTTTTTACAGCAACTCGGCCACTTCCTCTTGGAATAGCGGATCCTAAGTGAAGTCCGTCCTTTTTTGTTTAAAATTAATGCGTAACTTACTCAACCGTGTTGCTGACTGTACTAAGGTGTTCGCCGTGGAAAAATCCGGCCATTATAGAAAACGCTGATCGAAAGGTAATAAGCCCGGTATGTGATCTCGTGACACTGCCATTTTATGTTTTAGCCTACAAAGAAAGTTGTTATTTTCACAACATTGACTTTTTTTGGTCGAATGCAAAAGCCGACAAAATGATTGTTTTACATTTGACATCTGGAAGGTGTCTTGAATGTGAAACTCCATTTTTGTGAAGGGTAGACCTATACTATACCTATACATAACAACCTAACATTGTTCTCTGATTAAATCCTGAAATCCCACATAGGGCTAATTCTCAGGAATATTTTTAGCGAAATCGAAATTTCTAAATTATCACAACGCGGCTGTACTCACTTGTGTTTATATATTTTATTTTATTTTATTTAATGACTTTAAAGTTAGTGTGACCTCTTCATACGTGCAATGTGAGTCGTGTGGGAGGTGCCTTTATGAGTATAACCCCCTGGTTCTAAAATTCGTTGAAGATGGTTTAACATTAGTTATCCTTTAGCGCCAACGCCGAAAATGGGGAATTTCCTCCCGCGAACGGCGACTGTGGAACGAAATGCCGAGGTTTTCCCAGAGGGCTACAGTATGAGGTTCATCAAAAAAGGAGTGTATGTTCCTTAAGGGTAGGCAACGCGCATGTGAATCCTCTGGGGTTACAGGCGTCCATACGCTACGGTAACTGCTTATCATCAGGCGGGCCGTATGCTTATTTGACACCGTCGTGGTATAAAAAAGGGGTGTTTTAAGTTTATCCTCTAAATTTGTCTGTTTTGTGTACCTGTCTGTGGCACCGTAGCTCTATAAACTGTGGTTCTGAAAGAAACCGGTTTTTTTGGCGGATGATCTTTGACATGTTTTCATCAAATTCGGTTCAGTCATTTCGGGGGCTACTAGTATATTCGAACTCGCGGAGCGTAAGCGAAGTGAGTTCTTACAAACAACTCCATACCGAACTGTCACCTGGCTACTGGGACGTCTCGGCATTTGGATGGCTTTTTGATTTCGATATTTTGTCCGACGATAACTTTAGTAACGTTTTTCTGATCTTTATGCAATTTCTTGGGGCTGTAGCAGAGATACATACTTTTTTTAAGTTCGGATATGAGCAGGATCGATTATAGTTATGGAGCTAGAAGGAGAAAAAAAATCCTCCTTAGGGTCTGTCGTGTTATATTGGTCAACTCGTTTGCAAGTAAATCGCGAATTCTCAGTTCGAGGCGGACTACTAGTTAATTTTAATTTATAAGTGTTTATTTAAGAGCTAGTTGGCAATGTTTTACAGAACGGACGTCCGATCTAGGGCCGATAACGATATCGGCATGGAATACAAATGGTCGTTTCAACCAGGTCCAATCAGCTAATGGAGAAACAATGCCAGAGCCACCTTTGATCGTTACTCGGGACCATGAAATCGGGTCAACTTGCATAGAATTGGTTCTTGAATATAATTTGTTTAACATTGACTCAAGCTCTGTTTTAGGTAAGCAAAAACAGTAGATCATTAAGCCAAATAACACTGATTAATATCACTATCACTAAACTAAGTATTCTTGGCAGACGGCTTCTTAAAAATACAAGAAAATATTATATAGATAAATAAAATTTTAGAAACGAAACCAAAACTGGCTACCTACTTAAAATTCTCTGCCCGTCTTCAAGTAGTAAAATACAAATCGAGTCTAGACGCTTTGTCTTGTGTATTTGTGTAACTACTATTGATACGCCACTTATTTTGAAGCAATTGTTCAACTGTCTGAAATCCAGTTAAATCTGGTTAGAGTTGAGACATAAATAAGGTTATCTATGTAATGCAGTTGACGTATGCGACTCCATAATCTGCAAACTTACTATAATAACGAAATCTCTATAATATCTCTTTGCTATACTATTCTTATTACTAGATCCGGACATCTGGAAGCAATTCATCGGTGGAGGCCAAAGAACTTTTCGTGGGAAGCTGAAGGGAGAGAGCAATTTGCAAAATTTAATAGTACATTACAGCAGAGGCTTGGAAAACAGGGAATTCCGGCCAAGCAGGTATATACGGCCGAGCGTAGCAAGGCCGGATAGGGATACGAGGTCGGGAATCCGTTTTCACGCCGAGGCATGTATAGTGCTTTTCCCAAAATAATGCGTGGAAATAAGACCTAAAACCTAATACTTAAAGCCTAAAAGTCTATCGCACTCCGTATCTCTCGGTATAAAGCGGGGACCGTGTCGCGGCCGGCGCCCGCCCGACAGTGACCGGCCGCGCCCGGTCCGTCCGTGCCCGGTCCGTCCGCGCGGTGGAGCGCGTGGCAGGCGCCTAAGCCTAAGCCTAGGCCTGCAAAGTAGTATGAAAATCCTTTTCATAGCAAGTGTCACTACGGCGCCCGAAACGTGATACTTTCGAGTCTATTTTCACGAACGTAACGACAACATTTCCGCGCATGTTTGAGAAAAAGTGATTTCCAAATATATAAGTAAAGTACAGGGGTACATCTCGACTGGGGGTCAATTTCGACTAAGTCGCAATATCTTACGTGTTTACATAATTTATCTATAGTGCCATTTATAGAGCTAGCTTTTCCGCTATCCCGATATAGATCGCAATATATATTCCGACCAGAAAGTGTAGAAATTAAAAAGTGGCAACATCGTAGTGTCGTCCCGTTTTCTTAGATTGATTTGAAAGCGACTGCACTTTTTAATTTCTACACTTTTTGGTCGGAGTATAAGAAGTTAATTATGTAAATCACGTAAAATATTGCGACTGAGTTGAAACCCTGTACCTTATTGTTTTATTACTCTACAAAATAAATTTGTTGAAAATTATCCAAAACCTATAAACATCAATCACAATAATTGAACCCAATCACATAAAAGAAACCTTGTTTTCTCAACAACATAACTTTCAAGCGGGCGTCGGCCATTTGCAATTTACGACGGCCATTTTCCCGATCGCCTCATTTTTCTTCGAAGGCCAGATGTTTTCGGAGAGGCTAATTTTTCACGCCTAATTGAATGCTAAGTGCCTACTGACAGTTCAATGTTTGGTATTATTTAAGCTATTTAAACGTAGCCTAAAACGCCAAATAAATTGCGTGGTTTAAATTAAAATTTATAAATAGGTACTTCATTTGTAAAGCATCAAGCTAGATTATGGTTTCATTCTTTTGATTAAAATGGGACTTAATCGCGTACGTACTTTTGTTATTTTCCTGACGTTTCGAGCGTGTCGCAGCGCTTGTGTTCGCAGGCAGACTGGCGAGGAATTGTATCAGCATCTCCTAGCCGCGCAGGTTTTCCGAACTACCCTACCCGCACTTGGTCTTGATTATGGTTTCATTCTTAACACGCTTTTCCTTTTAAGTAAATTAACTTTGGATATAAGTAGTTAAGCCACGCTAACTGCAGGTGAGAAAGGGCGGAAAGGTAGGAAATCAATTATAAGTGCGTAAATAACAGCCAAACAGCAACAGCAGTCTACAAACGATAAACAAAAAAACTGCGCGCGCCAACCCGCCTGCCAAGAGTGGCGTGTATGGCAAACCCCCCCTTGAAGGGGAGGCCTATGTTCAGCAGTGGACGTCTTATGGCTGAGATGATGATGATGATGATGATGAAATAACAGCCAAGTGCGAGTCAGGCACGCACCCCGAGGGTTCCGTGCATCACACAATTTTCACACGGTTTTTTTTTTCGTTAAGCCCGACTCACGCGTGGAGGAATACTTGATTAAGTATTCCTCCTATTACAGAAATGAATGGTTGGATTATCGTTTATTGTAAAAAAAATAATACTTAATAACCTTCTTGCAAGAACATCGATGTTATGAGGACTTTTACATAAAACAGAAACCGATTTTTGGAACTGACTAGGCATGTGTGAAAAAAAGACTTTTTCTGATTCATTTACTTGTCCAAAATAAATGTATAAGTTTGTGTAATAAACAATTTTATCCATAGTTATTAATTGTTATTCGTCCTGAGAATTAATAATATACGTTAATATACATAAATAGTAATATAAGGCACTTGATGGCGCCAATTATATATTTGAATACTAGAGGTAGATACATTCTCTGAAAAAAAAATAGCTCAAGGTTGTGGAAAGAACGGTTTGGTAAAGCGGAATCTAAACAAAATGATAAAAAAATACTTTTAGTATCACAATAAAAGTTACTTCAGATATTTAAATAGACGCGGCTGAAAATAATTCCAGCGACCTTTTTCATAAAAACCGTATTCTCAAATACTAAACGGAATATACAGTAGTGCTAAACATTTATACGGCATATTACCAACATAACGATTCTGATAACAATTACTAGTGATATGCAATTCCCAGCGTTAGTGTGTCCACTTAGAGTGCAATTTTAGTTGATGTTAGGAAATCGCAGGTGTGGCCAACACTAAATGTGGTCGGTAAATAGACAGGGTATTCCAAACTCGAGCATAGAACAGAGACGAACGTAGGAATAATTAATAGTGGCGGTGGATCAACATTTTTTATAGGCAAGCTGGTGTTGAATTTGGTGAATTTGGTTTAAAAAATTCTCCAGCTGTAGGAAAATTGCTCAGGCGCCTGAAACTTAGGCAAGCTACGGGAATCTTGTTCTATGGACTCGCCGCCACTGGTACTCAGTAAGATCCGTGCAGAGAGGATTCCGTTAATCGTGAGGACTGGACTCTTAAAAAAAGTTATTCTCACAATCGAGGCGAATCTAATGACTCATCACACCTCATAAGTCATACCCGAAATAATTATTTAGACGAATGTGACTTGATCCTATGTCCCCTAGATGGGGTAGAGGGTGTCCACAGTAACTTTCCAAGCCGAACGGTCTTGCGCTTCTCGCTTGACTTCGCTCTAAGTCTTTACGATGCTCCTCGCTTCGGCAACGACTGTGCGCCGCCAGAATTGTTTGGGACGACCTCGTTTTTGCTTTCCTTGAGGATTCCAGTCCAATGCCAGTTTGGGTATGTGCTCGGAACCCCTCCGGAGCGTGTGGCCAATCCAGTTCCACTTGCGACACTTGATCTGTTGGTCGATCGGGGTTTCGCGACTAAAGTAGACTTAGACGAAAGTAAATAAATAGAAATATATTCTCTTAAATCATGAATTCATGACCCTTCGACGGCAGTTATATAAGCTGTTCGTAACTGTTCGGCTTGAACCAAATGCTCTGCAACCAATAGGAATATCGGTTTGTATTGCCTGTCTAGACTAGGTCTAATTATAGCTGTCCCTATTACCTAATGCTGGTTCAACGGGTTTTAATAAGTTTCACTGGTCAGCACGTACTTTTATGAATATTTTATTTGGGTCAGTCTTAGTAGCTACAGAGGTAAAATAGATATTACGGGACAGACTTATAAAGTCGATCCAGTACCACAGTAGACTCAAACAAGCTCAGTAAGTCATGTGTTGTTCTGAACGAATACATTATACTCATCATAAATTTCCTGATCGGGGCTAGAAATTTCCAAATTATAATATATGGTCAACTCGGCGAAGACCGTGAGTCAGCGAAGATCGGATAAAAAGCAATTACAGAAAATTCTGCATAGCTTTTTTTTACGAAACGGTAAAACTGTTCTAGACCAGTTGTAGTTGTAGAAAATTGTTTTAGATCAATTTTACCATTTCGTAAAACAAAGCTATGCAGAATTTATTATTTTTACGTGTTTTTTTTTAAAGTGGTGCATTCCACTCCAACAATAGTTTGTTATTAAATCAAATACAAACTTAACGGCTGCTGTAAAGCCGAAAGTAAATAAATATAAAAAGTTGTTTGAAGGCATTGAAAATTTCGTCAACTTAGTAACTGAACCGATAGCTTAATTGGTAAAGCGATCGAGCCCCGGCAAGGCGTATCGAGGTTCGAGTCCCACTGGGTTGATTATTTTTTTCAATGTTTTCAAAGTTTGTATTTGATTTAATAACAAACTATGCAGAATTTGCTGTAATTGCTTGCTATCCGATCTTCGCCGACTGACGGTCATCGCCGAGTTGACCTTACGATTCATTTCAGTAAGTCTTGACTTCAGACTTCCTCTTTCAAGGTTGATTGGAAGAATTCCCTTAAAGAGAGATCGTCTTTGTACAGATATTTTTCGTTATATCGCTTATTCTCTATTGCTGTGTTTTTTATACTATAAAGTGTTTTACTAGGTACTAATCCTGGATTTCCAGCGTAGGTAGGTGTGTTGTATAGACACCGCACACTTTAATATAATCTCAATTATTATATTTTAATGTCAGAATCAGTTCCGTTCATATTTTCATACTAATTAATCGTTCGACTGTTTCTAGACGAGTCGTAAACTGGAAAACAACCCTGAGAGCCAACCACGAAGCTCGAAAATCGCAATTTCGTTATCAGCTTAATCTTCCCTTTCATTCGAATTAGCAAGCGCTTTAAAAAGGGAAATAACGAAATTTCGATTTCCGAAGTTTTAGGTAGACCTTCTGCTAGCCTACTATGGTCGGGTTTTTATCGCCTGTCACCATAGCTGTCACGTTCTAACAAGTATGTAAGTGTGAAAGTGACGCATAGCGCGATAAGTGATAAAATGGCAACCATGGATAGCGTTCGCTTCACATTCGAAGCAACCTTCATCCCAATGTCCCATATATCTTCGTACGAAGAAGGTGAAGGACCAATCGATACCGGCAGTAAACACCCTCCTTGAAACAGCTTAACTTCATAGGTTATGCATGGTAGTTACGCCTTTTTAGGGAATAGGATAGGACTGGGTGCCTAAAGGTGGAGCCACACTTCTTCAAGCAAAATTCTTGCTTATCAAACGCTCGTCGGCCATCGGTAGCTCGTGCGTAACTTTACTAAATATCGTGTTAAATAAATTTAAATAAAAAACTTTTAAAAACAAGCTTTTATGTGAATGCTCTAAAAAGAGAAAATAAGCTTTTGAGTCAATCAAACTTTTTTTATAGGAACTTTGTACAATTTTATGACATAAAAGCTTGTCGCGAGACTTTTCCGTGTAAAAGTCCGTCCATATTTTAATTAATTTTAAACTACCGTCATAGGGTTACTTGGCTACATGATTTCACCTAAAATATGTGCAATCTCTTTTACACGGGAATATCTCGCGACAAGCTTTTATGTCATAAAATTGTACAAAGTTCCTATAAAAAAAGTTTGATTGACTCAAAAGCTTATTTTCTCTTTTTAGAGCATTCACATAAAAGCTTGTTTTTAAAAGTTTTTTATTTAAATTTATTTTTATGTTTTTAGTTTTTAAGAGACATGTTCCGTAGCCTGTTCATTTCGTCTAACACATTGTTCCGCTGTGTTGACCGGTTTCTTATTGCTTGTTAATTTTAGCTAATAGAAATAGTCATTGGGTATGTTACCTGATATCAAGGTAGGCATGCTGAGTTTTTATCATAATAGTGATGAAACACTTACGAGTATGTTATTTCTGACCGCTAAACTATATCAGGTAATTTAAAAATTCTTGAAAAACAAACATTTTCGTTATATTTCACAAAGAACATTATGTTACGGAAAAATCCCTCATGACACATTAAAGTTGCAAAATGATAAGCCTAATTTAACATAGACCTCATAATTTCGAGAAACAGCTACTAAAAACCCAAACTGACAGTTGTGTCCGAGGTTGAATGATAGAACTTCGCGTCGCTGCACTCGCTCGTTGGATAATAGTTATGCACGTATAATTTTCTTTTGACAATCATATACTATTTATTTAGACGGTACTCTAATGTAATCTAACAAAACTGTTTTAGGCCTTCTGATTCCAGAGTTCGCGATACGAACATTCAAAATTATAAACCCATCGGATGTCACACTAGCCCCAAACAGCATGAACCTATGTTGTCCTAAACCAGAGATCCAGTAGGTACCCCTAGGGTTCAGCATGAAATCTATCTCGTGATATTGGTCCCGACTGCTTACCAGTACAAGTCGAATGAGCTCAAACAGCATGAGTCTATGTTGCCCCAAACCTGAAATCCAGTAGGTGCCCCCAGGGTTCAGCATGAACTCCATCTTGTGATACCTGTCTCAACTCCTCGTCAGTACAAGTCGAATGAGCTCAAACAGCATGAGTTTATGTTGCCCCAAACACGAGATCCAGTAGGTGCCCCCAGGGTTCAGCATGAACTCCATCTTGTGATACCGGTCTCAACTCCTCGTCAGTACAAGTCGAATGAGCTCAAACAGCATGAGTTTATGTTGCCCCAAACACGAGATCCAGTAGGTGTCCCCAGGGTTCAGCATGAACTCCATCTTGTGATATCGGTCCCAACTCCTCGTCAGTACAAGTCGAATGAGCTCAAACAGCATGAGTCTATGTTGCCCCAAACCTGAAATCCAGTAGGTGCCCCCAGGGTTCAGCATGAACTCTATCTTGTGATACCGGTCTCAACTCCTCGTCAGTACAAGTCGAATGAGCTCAAACAGCATGAGTTTATGTTGCCCCAAACACGAGATCCAGTAGGTGCCCCCAGGGTTCAGCATGAACTCCATCTTGTGATACCGGTCTCAACTCCTCGTCAGTACAAGTCGAATGAGCTCAAACAGCATGAGTTTATGTTGCCCCAAACACGAGATCCAGTAGGTGTCCCCAGGGTTCAGCATGAACTCCATCTTGTGATATCGGTCCCAACTCCTCGTCAGTACAAGTCGAATGAGCTCAAACAGCATGAGTCTATGTTGCCCCAAACCTGAAATCCAGTAGGTGCCCCCAGGGTTCAGCATGAACTCCATCTTGTGATACCGGTCTCAACTCCTCGTCAGTACAAGTCGAATGAGCTCAAACAGCATGAGTTTATGTTGCCCCAAACACGAGATCCAGTAGGTGTCCCCAGGGTTCAGCATGAACTCCATCTTGTGATACCGGTCTCAACTCCTCGTCAGTACAAGTCGAATGAGCTCAAACAGCATGAGTCTATGTTGCCCCAAACACGAGATCCAGTAGGTGTCCCCAGGGTTCAGCATGAACTCCATCTTGTGATATCGGTCCCAACTCCTCGTCAGTACAAGTCGAATGAGCTCAAACAGCATGAGTCTATGTTGCCCCAAACCTGAGATCCAGCACAGTGTGTGATTTTGGCTTAGTTCCGGACATCATTATTTTATTTAATATTATGACGTGTTTGGTTGTAAGTAAGCCTAGAAAGAAACTACCGTTGCAATATTTTACTTAGTTTCGTAATTATAATTTTTTTTCTGAGAGGTCAACGACCTTCATAAAAAATGTTTCGTTCAAAATCTCCTAAAAAAATCCAACTACCGTTTAAAATTAAATACATAATGTTTGTCAGTTTAAAACACATTGGTTGTGACAGTTTCAGGATTCTGATGGCAAAGGATAACGATAAATTAATAAATTTTAAAATCATAAAAAAGTGATAATAAATAATTAACTACAAAAGGGTCGCATTTTTTTTTACTCGTAAAATTAACTTAATAAATGTACCTTTCAACTTTGAAAATTCTGTTATATTATCTTGCAGGAACTCGGAGATATTGCGTTTCTAAGTTTTTTCCCGATTTCTATGGAAATAGGGTTGTCACAAAATGTATGTAAAATTGATTCCATTATACTGAAAGCCCCGTGCCCATAGCTACATTTAATAATAAGCCTAATCTGAGTGTTCGTAAAGATTACATTCGTTTGAGCTGTCTCAATACCCTATGACGTGGTAACCGAATTGATTGGGTTTTTAAAGCAGTTAGTGATACCTTAGGTTAACTCGATCGATACGGTAACCGGTTTTTAAAACAACCTCAAAAATAACCCTATGAAATTCCCAGGTTATGGTAACCGGTTCCGATCCCTGGTAAGGTTGTGATAAAGGACTTTCTTGGATGTTCAATTTTGGTACTTCGATATTGAAAATGAAGTAGATAGCCAGGTTTTGTTTTTATTGCAAAATCGGTTAAACTTTCTTTTACTATACTATTCTTGTATAAGGTTTCACATTTGTCTAAAAACTTAGTAATCCTGTTTTTAAATTCTTTGTTTTCGGTGTCAATAATGCTAGGAATTCTATTTAGATATAAAGCTTTTAATACAGTAAGGCATCGTTCGTCACTATCAAGATTCAATGGTCTCGTCTTAACCCCATGTGAATGTGCCTTGTCTAATAGAATTCTGTAAATATCTAGTTTTGTGAGGGATTTCTTTTGATCCTTATTCGAGCTTTGGTCGTCGGTTGTTGGAGTTGGCGCCCTCATGCCCCCCTAGCATTAAGTCCTCTGGTCGGGGCCCAGAAGGACACCCCTCAGCAGGACGGATTAGTGCCTGCTGAGGCAAAGCAGTGCCATGGGTCTTTAACGGCTCCATGACACCTCACCCCCGCTTCTCCAGATATTATATATAGGAATTGGGTCTCGACCTCTCGACTAGTGTCTAAAGAGGGCGGACCCTTTCCCAATTCCACATAATATCTTTCATCGAGGATTGTTGATGGAAACTATTGATGACGTGATGTTGAGAAAGGCGCGCTGGTAGCCTTGCGGTAAGACGTCCGACTTTCAATCCGGAGGTCTTGAGTTCAAACCCCGGCTCGTACCACTGAGTTTTTCGGAACTTATATATATACATAAGTACGGAATATCATTTGATATTTACCAGTCGCTTTTCGGTGAAGGAAAACATCGTAAGGAAACCGGACCTAATCCCAAAAAGGCCTTGTTTCCCCTCTGGGTTGGAAGGTCAGATGGCAGTCGCTTTCGTAAAAACTAGTGTCTACGCCAATTCATGGGATTAGGTTGTCAAGCGGACCCCAAGCCGGGATAAATGCTAGGAGGAAGGGAAGACGATGAGAAAGGAGCACTGTCGCTCTACCATTTTTCCTAAAAACAAAATAATTAGGTTGTAGTACTTAGACCAGAGATGTGACAACCCTAACCTAAAATTTGAAAAAATTGTATCTCCCTATTCCTGCATTGGTTGCGTTTGATATTTTTTATGGTAATAGTTGTAGCCTTGCTTAATATTTATGCAGTGTAAAAAAATGCGACCGTGAAAGGAATAGCCCAGAAAAAAAAGTTGTCATATCATAGAAATTAATTAATTGACGACTACGTGAGCGTATATCTTTATATTTATATGCGTATAATGATGCTATTAAATCATGTCTAGCATACCAGGGAGCATTTATTGATTAATCTGCTTCGACAGAGCATATAATGCGTTTCTCTGGTTTTTATGGACTTTTCTCGATTTTTTAAATATCTCAAAAACTATGGTACTTAAACCCTTTGGAGTTTTAATGCAAGCTTTTTTTGCTTATCATCTATCCAAAAAGCGCAAAAAATAGGGATGGCCGCTACTAAGCCAAAATCACACACTGTGTAGTAGGTGCCCCCAGGGTTCAGCATGAACTCCATCTTGTGATACCGGTCCCAACTCCTCGTCAGTATAAGTCGAATGAGCTCAAACAGCATGAGTCTATGTTGCCCCAAACACGAGATCCAGTAGGTGTCCCCAGGGTTCAGCATGAACTCCATCTTGCGATACCGGTCCCAACTCCTCGTCAGTACAAGTCGAATGAGCTCAAACAGCATGAGTCTATGTTGCCCCAAACACGAGATCCAGTAGGTGTCCCCAGGGTTCAGCATGAACTCCATCTTGTGATACCGGTCTCAACTCCTCGTCAGTACAAGTCGAATGAGCTCAAACAGCATGAGTCTGTGTTGCCCCAAACGTACGAGATCCAGTAGGTGCCCCCAGGGTTCAGCATGAACTCCATCTTGTGATATCGGTCTCAACTCCTCGTCAGTACAAGTCGAATGAGCTCAAACAGCATGAGTTTATGTTGCCCCAAACACGAGATCCAGTAGGTGTCCCCAGGGTTCAGCATGAACTCCATCTTGTGATACCGGTCTCAACTCCTCGTCAGTACAAGTCGAATGAGCTCAAACAGCATGAGTCTATGTTGCCCCAAACACGAGATCCAGTAGGTGCCCCCAGGGTTCAGCATGAACTCCATCTTGTGATATCGGTCTCAACTCCTCGTCAGTACAAGTCGAATGAGCTCAAACAGCATGAGTCTATGTTGCCCCAAACACGAGATCCAGTAGGTACCCCCAGGGTTCAGCATGAACTCCATCTTGTGATATCGGTCTCAACTCCTCGTCAGTACAAGTCGAATGAGCTCAAACAGCATGAGTCTATGTTGCCCGAAACACGAGATCCAGTAGGTGCCCCCAGAGTTCAGCATGAACTCCATCTTGTGATATCGGTCTCAACTCCTCGTCAGTACAAGTCGAATGAGCTCAAACAGCATGAGTCTATGTTGCCCCAAACACGAGATCCAGTAGGTACCCCCAGGGTTCAGCATGAACTCCATCTTGTGATATCGGTCTCAACTCCTCGTCAGTACAAGTCGAATGAGCTCAAACAGCATGAGTCTATGTTGCCCCAAACACGAGATCCAGTAGGTGTCCCCAGGGTTCAGCATGAACTCCATCTTGTGATATCGGTCCCAACTCCTTACCAGTACAAGTCAAATAAGCCCAAACAGCGACTTATTAAGACGATTCTAATTCTAGTATCGGTTAGGACAAATAGGTACCAAATCAGCTTCTGATGTTGTGGCTGACTGTACTTTTCTTTAGAACCAAGGAGTACTCATCGGGACGATTCTAATAAACCCAAACTCAATCTGGTTGAGGTACTTTATGGCAGAGTTCTTATGGCCACCTCCTGTCTCCATCATCAGACCAGCTCGATGGTACCAAAATATTGTATTGTCATCCAAGTTACGCATGTGTGCTAAATTTCAGCTCGATCGGACATCAAGAACTGGTTCAAATCTGCCTCGCAAGATTCTACCTAAACATCTAACACACATATTTATCTACTGACAAACACTGTGAGTTAAATAAAAGCTTGTAATAATAATAAAAATAGGTAATGATTATTTACAAACAGTGCTATTACACAAAATAATTTATATTTCTACTTAATTATTATCTTACTACTTCAAATTGCAACTTGGCAAGCTTTAGTGTTTTTACCCATCCAAGTATTCAAATTAGTGCGTCAAAGTTTTAAGTGTATAGTGTAATAGATAAGTGAGTTTATTTATGTCAGAGAGTGAGCTAGAGTAACCCGAAAAAGCTTTTTTTTTGGAAATGTTTAGTGCACATGAAATGAAAGTATTATTAATTAATAAAATGATCGTCTAAAACGATTTGATAAATCTGCCAATTTGTAAAAAAAAAATTATGCAAAGTGTTCTTTGATACTTTGATATCAGTCAATAAGGATGTTTAAACTATGCCCAATAGTGGCAACAACGACATCAAATAGGCATATTGCGCTGAGTTATAATAAACAATGTTTTTTTTTCATTGGTATTAGCTCTGAAACTAGGCGTATTCCAGAAAACTTTACAGGACATTTTACACTCTAAATATGATCAGATCACTGTTAAATTCTTTCTAGTCGTCTAGTAGTTTGTTACTAGTACTAGTCTGCGTCGGTTAGCCATCGCGAATGGCTCATGAATAAGCTCCTCGTTACGGAGCGAAACATGTCGAGCAATATTCGACTTAAAAGACGTATTTATTTGATATATCTTTCTAGTCATTAAGAGTCGCCAGGACGCTCGCGTTCCCATATAAACGTAGTTCAGCTCTCATTTTAAAACGACATGCCTTAGAACCACGAAATTTGGCATGGGCATTCTAGTAGTACGGATCTAGGTCGGACATTCGTTTTCGTTGCTAAAAATTGTAACACAAAGAAAATACAGCCAGTTACAGAATTACATACAAAACTTATTTTTGCTATATTTTCTTTTAATTAAAATTTTTAGCAACGAATACGAATGTCCGACCTAGATCTGTACTACTAGAATGCCCGTGCCAAATTTCGTGGTACTAAAGCATGTCGTTTTGAAATGAGAGCTGAACTACGTTTGTATGGGGACGCGAGTTCACGCGAGCGTCCTGGCGACTCTTAAGGCCCGCGGTGTGTAGCTTGTGAACGCTGCCTAAGTTGCGTCACTGTCTGCCTCGGGATTTATTTGACAGTTATTTATTACGTTCGTAAGGGTATCAGCTCATGTGACTTACAGGGCTTCGCCGGTTACGAGGTAATTTTACTAGGAGGGTTGAAATTAATTGATTCGCAGTCTTAAGAGTACCTAATGTTTTGTGAATAAATAAAAATCACTTTTCAACAATAGTTGTGTGTGTATTTAGTTAATTGTAAATTAATTACGCAGCGTATGCGGAGCGTCTGAGTTGCAGAAAAAAATTGAGTTGGATCTGATGAATAAGTAATGATGTCTTAACATTCGGTCACAATTGTATGGTTTAAAATAGTGAATGAATGAGATAATGGTTTCGTTTAGAAACATTGGCGGTTCCTGAGATGAACACTCTTAATAAACCTCGGCCGGAAGTTCATTTCATAGCTGAACCGTTCGTGGGAGGAATTTTGAGGCATCTCTAAATAATGTAATGAAATATCATTTAAAAAATGTAAATGTTGTAGTTCTGTAAAAAATGTGTATAGGTTCTTAATGAGTAGGCAACGCGCATGTTTATCCTCTTGTGACTGCTTTCCATCGGGCTATACGCTTATTTGCTACCATTGTGGTATATACAAAAATGCTTCGATTTCTTGACTTACTTGAATACATACACAGCTACTTTAGATTTATCTTCAGAAATATCACAACAGCGTATCGCGCCCCTAAATTTCCTGTCTGTTCTTCGACCTTGAACTTCTGGACTAATTAATATCCCTTACCGATCGTTTGAGAGTCAACCAGTATAGCTAGACCTCCAGACCTTTAAAAATAATAGGTTGTTATAATTATTTATTGTGGACTACTTTTTTACTGCTCAGTCGTGTAACTTTAAATATAATATTGTACTTAGTACCTTATGCCAAAATATCACATTTTGTAATAACCGCCCGTTCGACTCAAGTACGAATTTACACAGGATGTCCCTAAAGCCCTCGTCAAGCCTTAAAGGGCTGATTGACAAGTTGGTGTGATATCAGATTTAACATTGGCCTGAATGAAAAAAATACCCTACACTGCTATTTGCATGACAATAATTTTAAACAAAAAAGAACTGACTTCACTTAGGATCCGCTATTCCAAGAGGAAGTGGCCGAGTTGCTGTAAAAAATAGTGAAATCACTATAGGTGTGCCTATAATAGTTGAAGAGTTCCCTCAATTTCTCCAGGATCCCATCATCACACCCCGACTTGGTGACAATGGGACCATCTAGGGGTTATACCCGTTCGATTAAAAAAAAATTGAAAATCCGTTCACGATTCACGGATATATCGAGTAGCATACATGTAAAAAAAGTCGAATTGTGAACCTCTTCCTTTTTTGAAGTCGGTTAAAAAGCATTTTATGCGAACTCTCGGTAAGTTGCAGGAATAAGGGAATGACGTCAGCCGGGGGTGGCCGTAACACCCCAGATTAAAAAAGACAGGCGCAGTATTTTGTTCTAATGATCAGATATTTTTGTTGGGTGTCAATTTGTTGCTGGGATCAATTACGTAGCGTAGGTAGGATTTATTTGCTGGCATTAAGTCGTAGGAGGCTTAATAAGCCATTATACAGAATCTCGATATATTGGGATACTTATTAAGAATTTACCCACCGTCCTACGTTATAAATAACAAAATATATATATATATATATATTACTTTTTTATTTTTAAAAAATAAATATGTGGTTATATCATCATCATCATCCTAGCGTTTGGGGTCCACTTGACAACCTAATCCCATGAATTGGCGTAGACACTAGTTTTTACGAAAGCGACTGCCATCTGACCTTCCAACCCAAAGGGGAAACTAGGCCTTTTTGGGATTAGATCCGGTTTCCTTACGATGTTTTCCTTCACCGAAAAGCGACTGGTAAATATCAAATGATATTCCGTACATAAGTTCCGAAAAACTGAGTGGTACGAGCCGGGGTTTGAACCCGAGACCTCCGGATTGAAAGACGGACGTCTTACCGCAAGGCTACCAGCGCTCTTATATGTGGTTATATATTATATTTATGTAAAAATCAAATGTCAGACGAAGCAACGAAAACAAATGTCCGACCTAAATCTGTACTACTAGAATTCCCATGCCAAATTGGTTCTAAAGCATGTCGTTTTAAAATGAGAGCTGAACTACGTTTGTATGGGAACGCGAGCGTCTGGCGACTCTTAAAACAAGAAACTTACCAATAACTGCTTATTCTGCTGTATAAGCAAAACAAATGAGTCTCGCAAATACAATTACCCGTTCAACATATCTCTGGGTCGTTCTCGCGTTTCGTGCAAATCGGTGATATTCTCTTGATTTGTAATTTTTATCTTTTTTGGTAACCTTTTTGGTGTTTATGAAGTGTGGACTCATTGATTAACATTTTTATGGGAAAGGCACCGTTATAACCTTATTATTTTATATTGAATGAGACTTCTGGTAATGAACTACGCGCTGGTAATGAAATATGCTGAGATGGTAATGATTGAAAAAGGAAAGAAATGAAAATTCCATGGGATGGTAATTTTTCCAATAGAATGTAATGAAACAAACTCATGAAATCAAACATAAAAGCTGTATGAATGAAATAAAAATGGTGTTTTTTCAATAAAAACACCATTCTTAAAAAAATTAACATTAAAAGTAAGTGTCTAAAGCACTGCGCACGGACAATCAAGCTGACTTGGCCTGCGTACTAGTAGTACACTAGTAGCTACTAGATGGAGTAGCAGTGCAGGTGACATTTCCTCTTACATTTACGGTAACTTTAGGGGGCTTTCGGATAGAGGGCGCAATTGACTTGAGCTTTAAAAAGTTCTTAGGCTGTGCTGCTCTACTATATAAGTTACTCTATGATAATGACAACTATAAACCAGCTCATGCGTGGCAGAATTCTTTCGCGTACCTACCTATAGTTTTTATGATTAAATTTATCTTAAAGTAATTAGATATTTTAATATTCTTATTATTTTTCGCCTGTGTTTGGCAAATTTTCAAACAATTCTGCCCGCGTAAATCTAATTACACTCACTTCTATGTAAATAAATGTAATTAGAATTATGTGGGTAGTATCGATTAAAACATTTGTCTGATTAATAAAATAGGAGAAAACAAGAGACGTTATAAAGGAAACAGCATTAAAGTTACTTGGTAAGAGAAAAAAGACTAAGCGCGGTAAATGGTGGACCCCAGAATGTGAAAAGGCAGTGGAAGAGAAAAAGCATCTTAAGATACTAGCGGACCAAGACACCATATGGGTTGCTAAATATGCGACGATGCGCCAAAATTATAAAAACACCATAAGGCAGGCGAAACGGAAACACCTAGACGATTTGGTATCAAGTATGGAAATATTCATAAAGGCATCTGAGACTGGACTCTTTTATCGTGAGGTAAGGGTGACAAGGAAGGGTTATCAACCTAAAACGCAGGCCCTAATAGATAATGAGGGTAACCTTACATTTGACCCAGAGAAGCAGAAACACCTGTGGAGGAATTATTTTAGTGACCTTCTCAACTGCCCGTTAAGTCAGAACACTTCCATAGCAGCAGAAAGCAATGACGAACCAGTGCCCCCACCATCTTTTGATGAAGTCACCAAGGCGATCATGAGGCTAAAAAATAACAAAGCTCCTGGCATTGACTGACTGCCAAGTGAAGTATGGAAGTATTAAGCCGTACCTCCATACTTCCAGCCCTAACGGGAAAGAGTGTTCCACATAATTCAGCATATCTGGTCGGAAGTGGGAATGTGCCCAGAGCTGTAATGTCCTCTTTGTGGATTTCAGAAAAGCCTAAAGCTAAAATAGGCTCAAACAAGAGATGCGCTCTCCCTTAGCTTATTTAACTTGGCGCTTGAATATATCATTAAGAAGGCCACTGTTCCTGATGGCGGAGTAGAGTTAAATGGGAGACATCGGATTGTAGGGTATGCTGGCGATCTGGCACTTATGGGAGAAACCGAAGCAAGCGTCTGCAGGTCCGCCCAGAAACTAGAGGAAGAAGCTGTAAAGGTTGGCCTACGAATTAACCACGAAAAACTGAATATCTTTATATGAAGAGATACAGAAACACAAAGATTCGTAGGAAACTTCTCACGGTAGGATATACCTCGTACAAGGGGGTGGATAGGTTTAAGTATCTTGGATGCATCGTTACTGATACTAACCAGAGGGAAGACGAGATACAGGTCCAGACCCAGAGCGCTCTTTGTTGCGCAGCTGCTCTACACAAAGTGTTGGTGTCCAAGCTAATGATCAGAAAGACGAAACTGCGCTTATACAAAACCATTATAAGGCCAATATTGACATAAGGACGTGAAGCTTGGAGACTAACTCAAAAAGAAGAACAGGCACTGCTGGTGGCTGAGCGAAGAATCTACCACAAAATACTGGGACCCATTCGCAGAGAGGATGGAACCTGGAAGCACCGTAAGAACCAGGAAATTGAAGATCTGGTGTCCGAGCTGAACATCATTGGGGAAACAAAAGCCGCCAGACTCCGATGGCTCAGACACGTAGTTCGTATGGGTGAAGATCGTGCTGTCTGGAGAGCATACTCTGGCCAGCCGACTTGTCGAAGACCATCTGGGCGTCCTAGGTACCGCTGGAAAGATGAGGTGCTGAAGGACCTCACCGCCCTGGGCGTCTTGGACTGGACAGAGACGGCTGTGAACAGAGAAGCCTGGCGATCTTTAGTGTCGGAGGCCAAGATCCACTTTGGGTCGCTGCGCCACTGCAGGAAGTAAGTAAGTAAATTATAGTATAATTTTTAGTATCCGTTGTGAAAATTTCCTGCTCAGTAGTACCAGATAGGTATACATTTTTTGAACTCGTGTTGACCGGATTGAAGCTCTAGGTTTTAGACAAAATTTAGAGTTCTGCCAATCAAATTTAACGTTTGGCAATATTGTGACTTAAGGAGATATTCTGCCGTTTTATTTATGGGTTCTGGTTTTTATGGTATGGGTATGGCATTTATGGTTGTATTAGGTGAATCTATTTTGCTTGTCTCCAAAAAAGTCTGGTCATCAATTTGGTCGAGGAGTGCAGCATCATCTATATTAATAATGTTTCGAATGGTCGGGGAGTCCTGATTCTGATCATAAGTTTTGTCGTTGAGTATACGAGTATGTAGCTTTTCTGTATTTGTTTCATCAAACTTCGGTATTTCACCAGGTATGTCGTTTTCAGACTATGAATCCTGACCTGGCACCTCTTTATTACATTTTTTAACATCAGAAGATTCTTTTGTCGATGCCTTCATTTTCGTTAATTTCTTTGAATGTATAACCTCGAACATAATTATCATTACCTTCTTAATTCATTCATTACCTTCCCTTCTAAAATTGGAAGGAAAAGAAGTGAATGAAACAGATATGAATGAAGTTTTAGTGGTTTTGGCTGCCTAAGTCGATTGATATCTGACCTTCAATTTCCAGAATAAGCCACGTGCAAGGCAACTTAAAAACACATATAATAGGTATAATTTCAACGTATTACACTTGGTACTTACTGTATAAATCGCTGGATGGCGATGAATTAAAACTCGTACCACACCCCTTTTCGACACCAGAGAATCTACGAAACTTCGCCAATAGCGACACAAGGGCGTACACTGCGGTAGCAAGAGGCCAACTGAGCCACGAACGATATATTTTACCGACGGTAGCCGCTATACATCGTCTCTATATACCGAAATATAGATAATCTCTTTCTCGCGGCGGTAATGAAGAAATTGTTGGAACCATACACTTATATGGCTGTAAAATTTTAGTTGTTAGTATCCAGATGCTAATATTATATGATTAAAATCTTAACTTAATTAGTTGTTGATTGGACAAACAACAAGGATTCTATTGCAAATTTTTTGAGGTCAAATTTAAAGCTAAAGTTATACCTTCATGTAGAGATGAATGAAAAAAGGGGGTATTTATTACACATATACAGAAAACTAACACCTTTTACCATTTGCTTTATGGTGATAAATATACCTTAGACCCTATCTAATAACATTGCATTAACAGTTACTCTAAAACATCACAAGGTTTTTGGTAAATCGCATATAATACTGATTTGCACGAAACGCGAGAACGACCCCTCTACGAGTAGAAAGTGTAAGTGAATTAAGGGATTCATCCTTCCACTCTAACGATATTAGATCCAGTACGTGATACGTAGCACCTGGGAATCCTGGGATGTAATTCACACCGCCAACACGACACCGTCCACTTTACAAAAAGGCAACCAAACAACCGCATGTTATTCTAGCATGATTCTAGGTTTGAACCTTGAGCGTAGCGAGGGATCTCAAGAACACGAGATGTAAAAAAAAAAACCTCTCGTGTGACACATACAACTTTTCACCTCAGTAGTGAGAACATATTAAAGTTAAAAAAAAAAACATATTTATTTACATTCCCGAATGAAAGGCATCATCATTATGACGAAAACCTTCTAGAAACAAAATTTCACTCCAGGGAGTGACGAAAAGTAGGCTTGTTCGAACTGCTAAGGTGAAAAGATATTATTGAGAGAAAGAAGGGTAATTGAACGACCATTACAAGCAACACAGATCATTGGTGAACTAGTAATACAGCGTACAGTCACCGGCAATAGTATCTTCCTACACGAAGGTCACAAAAATATGTGACACGCTCTTATGATTATGACCCTACAAATAAGATCGTGTCACATATTTTTGCGGCCTTCGTTTAGGAAGATAATATTGCCCTTGACTTTACTTAACCGTTATCGGCCTTTTAATGCCTGTATCTTTCTTAAAATACCTCTAGAGTCTAGACCTTCGAGACTTTATAGACGGAGAGCTAGCCACGTCAGATATGACACAATAATGAGAGAGACGAAACCCATTAACAAGAGCGTTAATTTGCTATAATATGCTTATTCTATATTCAGAAATCTGGCAGCTGTAAAGTGGTGGAGGTCAAAGAATGCAAATAACTTGAAGAAAACAAATCCTAGAGTTTTGGGTTTGATGCAATATTATGGGAAATTATGTAATTAATTAGATTATATCATAGCCAGAAGTTTCTCTTGGGGAAGGAAGTGCCGAATAATGTATACCTACTTAATGCAATTTTTGTTTTTGTTTCCACAATAATACACAATGTTCTTTTATTCTAATGTTAAAATATACGCCCTGTTTTATATATATAACAAAATGACACAACTTCGGCAGCTTTATCTATTTTGGTATTATTTTTCTCCAATTTAAAAACTTTGTTGCTCTGTCATTCTGACCTCCACCCATTAAAAGCTGCCAGATGCCCGGATCGAGCAATAAGGATAGTAAAGCAATCGAACTACACAGGTTTACTTGCTTCACTAAATTTTCATATTTGACGTGGCCAGCTCTCAGACCATTAGCTGGGAGTTCATACCACATTGATTAAGGCCCCTCCACATTTTACGTGACATGCGTGAAGCCGAAAACCATCAGGTTCAGACACTAAATGTGGAGAGGCCTTAAATAGGGCCCGGTGGGGATCCCCCCACTTAGTATTCCGAGTGTGTACGGAGCAAGCCAAATACAACACTTGGGGCGGGATCGCATTGATTTGACCGTGATGTTTACACACCTAAATACAGATTTTACTGATGTATCGTAACCATTGTTTTTTATATTCGGTACCATAGTGCCTAAAGTGAAAGGTCTTTAAATTGTTAGGGTGCCTTTACACTTTTTAGATTGTCACAACGTGCAAGTACTTAATGCTAAGTAGGTACATTATACAGGTAACAAAAATACTGGTGATCAATATACGCGTATGATTGGTATCATATTGCAAGAAAGGTTTTTTTGTATGGGGCATGTCGTTCGATCCGACCAACTCTCCAAATACAGTCACCATCAAATATATCGGAGCAACCAAGGTACTCAAAAATATCTGAACATGGACTTAATCGCCTTGACAATAGAGGCGTTGTTCAGATATTTGTGACCACCTTGGCCGCTCCGATATATCTGATGGCGACGTACAACACAAAAATGTATTTCGGTGAGAAAAAAATCTTAGTTATTCATAACTATAATACGATACCAATTATGCCCTTAAAAAGATCACCAGCATTTTTGTTACATCTTGTATAATTAATTTTCGAATAAATTATCTGGTGAATAATTGTGAGTTTTTACTCACAGGGGGTGAGAAAGTTTGTTAGAAGAAGAGAAGAGCGATACCTATTGGAAATGGCGCGACCCTGATATCTTTTTCAGCCCTTAGGAACATACTCAATAAATCCTTCGATAAAATCCTTCAGGTTTACGTGACTGAAATTACCAATTATACGTTAATATGTTCGTATGTAAATTGTGACAATCCTGTTAAATTCACTGATATAGGCGTTTATCTACATTTCTAACATTCGTGACCTGAAATTTTACATTATATTTCACGTGAATGTTTCCACGATCGAGATTTTCAATAGACATGGGTCGTTCACGAATGAGTGATTTAAATGAACTATATATTTTGATTCAACTCACTCACTCTTCAACTCCCTGAAGATTTAACTCGCTCAGTAGCTCGCCTATCTCACTGTTTACATTACAGTGTTGCTTGACTTGCTTGCTCGCTCTTTCTCACTCATGATTCGAATGAGCCGGCCGAGTCAAACGATGCGAATATGCGAACAAATCCACTGAGCGACTGAGCGAAATGAACGAAATGAGTGATACATATCACTGAATGAATCAATCCTTTCAGTTCAGTGAAGCGTTTTGCGCATCTTTTCACTAGATGCCAGCACCGTGGTGACTTTTTGACAGCAACTGTCAAAATCCACCAATCATATTAAATCATCAAAAATATCTGTCGCGATGGTGGTGTCATCTAGTGGAAAATTCTGTAGCGGAAACCCTCATTGAAAAAATACCACGCGATCCTTCCCACTTTCCCAACAGACTTCAGCCAGCGCCTAAACGGCTGAATCAGAATTCGCTTGAAAGTTATTCCGATGCAATACAAGTTCAATTCAACTCCAATATTCGTTGGTAATTTGTTGTGGCTTGGGAATTGTGTTGGAGATATACCGGGTGTACAATCCAAATGGGTCAGTATGGAGAAGTCGGAAACTATGAGAGATAGCGAGATCTGTTATTAGGAACCAGAGACGTCGATTTTAGATTTAATAATAATTACATTCAAACTTTTTTATTAACTCTCATACATAACCGGGAATCGAACCTGGTCAAAATCAATGTGTCTAAATTCTGCAAGTTCTTGATAACAAATCTCAAAAATCAAAAAAGATCTTGATAACAAATCTGTAATAAATCATTAGTTTAATTAGAATACCGCTCAAGAGGTATGCGCTCATGGTATGTCCATACCATGATGTAATGACATGCATAGTATGGAATTACCTTAAGGTTTGACTCATAATACCCTAAAGCGAAAAAACCTATAAACAATTTCAGCACTTCATAAAAAAATAAATGGCTTTCAACAGCCCTAAAAACTCCTAAATATATTTAACGAAAGAGTTTTCGCTTATGAATGCAAAAACATCGACTCGAAGTTAAAAGCCATTTAAAAGGATTAAACCTTGTTTTATACTGGATTAAAAAAAAAGTACAACTTACTTACGCAAAGCAATATAATATCTATCTGCCTTACAAAGGATTATGAACTTTAAAACGAGAGCAGAAAGGTGGTATTCCTATCGATGTACTTAGGAAGGTTTGATGTTACCAGGATAAAAATGGAATATAATTGGGGACTAAGTAAATGAAATTTTAATATTTTTAGCCAAATCAAACCGTAACCTTACATAGCAGGGCAATTTTGTCGATTGACGAGTGCCTAAATCAGAGCTTATGTCCTATTAACCTTTAAACCTTACGTCAAAATTTTAACTTTCAATGTTGAATTATATCATTTATTTTTTATTTTATTTTATTATTCAAATAAGTTACACAGCATTACAGTTATACAACCAAGGCACTGAGAACTACAAACAATTAATATTCCAGACATAATTAAAACTAGTTGGATTTAGGCGACGTAACTGCGTGGCCCCGTTGCGTCGTCTGATCTGGTGTAGGATTCGGCAGAGTGCCCCGGAACCGCCGAAACACGAAAACAACACGAATCATAATTTATGAAGGTGTCATTCACGTCGTCACTTTGTCTCATATACTATCAGATGACGGCGGTCAAAAGGTTAAAACAGAAAATCCCGGTTTTGTCGCGTTGTTTTCACAAATTACTAATAAAAGGATGCGATATGTTTTATATTTGAAGGAAGGATTTTTGGAATTCAAGTCGATATACAAGGTGTAACAAAAATACTGGTGATCCTTTTAAGGGCATAATAGGTATCGATTGCCAAGATCGTAATTAAAGTGTAGAATGGGTCTACACTTTAATTGCGACCTTGGCAATATTTATCTTTTTTTTCCTTACTAATTTATCAAGTAATATCCCAGAAATGCCTTCAGCTAAGAATAAAGGCCTAGGCCCTCAAGTTCCTGAAAGCTCTTACCGACTAAAAGCCTCCGATACTTAATATCGTGTGTCGACATTGACGGACAAGTTATATTCAGGCTTGTCGTTATACAGGGGGATTCATCAAATTTAGTCGGGCCATTATACGTCCATAATTAGGTAATCCTTCCAGGATGTCCATAACGATTTATCTGCCGCCGTTTGGCCGCCGTTCTGTCTCTATGGTTTCCAGAGACCTAGACTGCACATTATGTTAAGTGCCTTGTTGAGAGCCATCGCAAAAAAACATAACCTTACTTAAACGTGACTGTAAGCATTTTGACTTTAAATTAAACCAAATAAAGAAAGGTTTATTTATCTTTGATTTTGATCTCAATAGTAGTCTGCCACAAAGTTCTATTACAAATAGTGCCGAAATATTTCTCCAAAAAGTCGATTATTTAGTTCCCGAAAAACCAGCTAACTGCGAATCAGGCTTAAGCGCCATAGGTTCCGTCATATTTTCACATTAAATAATTTTCTTAAAAGCAAGTCAAGATCCTCAGTCATAAAGAAACAACGAAGAATAGAAGAGAGGTTTTTCTAATGTTGTATAACACTATTTTTTTGTAACTATAAAAAATAAAAAAAAACTGCTGATCCGTTTAAGGGCCATAATTGGTATCTTATTGTGAGTAAGAAAAAGTAGGATCAAAATCTTTTGGATGTGAAAAATAGTACATTATGATACAAGTGTGCTAAATTGATCATTACATATGAGGCGCTATTGTGCGCACGAACGAAGTGAGTGTGCACAAGGAAGCCGAGCTATGTAATGATCAGGCACACGCGTTTCATACGACGTTTTTCAACACACTTGCGAGGAAAAAACAGAAAACTGTAAGTAATAACTTTTGATAAATACATTGATTTTCAGAATGCTTACAGGATAGAGGTACCTACTGACTTTGTTAATTAAATTAACTAACCTGTTTTTTGATGTTATTGACTGGATCTATTTCTCTGGAACTCTTTTTCGAAGCATTTCATAAAATCCAACACTTCACATTTATTGTCAAATAAGTTAGAATGTTTCCTTACATGTATTTCTCACTCGATTTTTATGACAACATTTTACTAGTCTGTAGGAATGACATTTTGAAAACATATCCGGACCCGGAGGTTAAATGAACACTAAAGTTGGTTTTTTACTCATTTAAAGTATAAATTGTTTAAATTAATAATAATAAAACACAACTAGAAAAATCTAACAAATAAACTGTAACTTCAAGTAAACTTTTAATATGGCGCCCATTTTTTTTGCATTCACGCGCACCTTGAGGCAAAGGTTTATGACAAACAGCCAATACTAAAACATAATTTGTGTTTAAAACATAATCTATTGTGTATTATGAGATTTATGAGTAAAATAATTACTAGAAATGATTATTTTTCACAATTAGGATTTTATAATTTGTATTTTCTCGTAAATGTGTACTATTTTTACTTTTTTGCCATGCAAACTCCTAATCAGTTTAGAAAAAATAAAAATAATACCCGTCTAAATTTAATCGCCTCTGTCTGCGCACATAAGACTTGGTACTAGAATACCAACGTCACTTGATGGGATTTATTACATTATAGCACTAGTTATATAATTATCGTGAAAAGCACGCGTGTTTAATATCTAGGATTATGAGCCTAAAAGCGGTGGACTAAGTACCTCGTTACAAGCAAGTGTGTTGAAAAAAATTGTGTAGGACACGTCGTCTCAACTCTCAACCAGCGAACCCACTATATTTTTTTTTTCGCGAGAAACATTTCTTTTGTAGATTTTCATTATTAAAATACGATACCATTTATGCCCTTAAAAGGATCACCAGTATTTTTGTTACACCATGTATTTACCTTTTACAGTTCTGATAAATACGAGTACCTAATATGACAATTGTACAGAATAAGCCTATTAATAGGATTCCATCATCCTTCCGGTGTCTACTGAACTCTAAAAAGTAGGCAGGAAAAACGAAAACGATCACTTCACCCTTTGACAAACTTGAAAGGTTTATCAGAATTTTGTTTGAGCAGAAAAAATGTTCAACCGGAAGGAGTTCCCGGAATATGTTATACGAGTACCTTTAGTAATAGAAATTCTTAGAAGGACAACTCGAAAATGGCATATAATATGTGCCAATATAAAGGTATCATTTATTCATTTAGAGGTATTTATTAGGAAAGCTCAGAGAAATAATTAAGCAAGAGATAAGGTTACAAAAACTATTTAAAACGGGATATTTACCATGTGAGTTTTTTATTGTGAGCTTCCGATATTTCGGCACAGTTGCATGCGCCATTATCACGGAGTAACTGAAGTTGCTGCGAGTGTCAGTTGTGGTCTACCCACACACCATAGCGATCTACCCTCTTTCGAGTTCGCTTTTTTCGTCCGTTGTCACTGCTACTACTAACGTCCGCATTCTCATCTTGGAACTCGATCACGGTTACGACACACTACACTTACGGTATCAACTCGCGCGGTGTTTACCGAAATAGACTGTTTTGGTTTTGAGAACTTACGGATCACTGATCACTTTTTAGAGATAAGGTTTCTAGTAAACAATAAAAACATCTACTTATTCCCTTAATAGCTCTCACTGAAACATATATATCAACAGAGGTATTACTTAACTTATTAGCTACAATTATCGACTAATAATAACAATACTACAAGTGTTACAAAAATACAGTGTGTAACAAAAATACTGGTGATCCGTTTAAAGGCATCTTTGGTATCGTATTGCGATTAAGAAAAAGTGGAGAAAATTTTTTGGACGTGAAATTTTTTTTTTGGATGGGACACTATGTCGTCGTAAAATGTACTGAAGTAGAGTTCTACATTTTGTACTGCGTTACTTGATAATTTTGAAAAATTAAAAAAATATACTAAATGAAGTTATTTTCAAAATTGCTTTCTTGGCGTTAGATATGAGGGTATCAAGTATCATTTGTGATATATTGTACAAAAAAATAATCAGCCATATCGTATCTGGAAGAGCCCAAACTTGGTATGTTTTGAAAATTATTTTTGTTTTAATTTAAAAAAAAATGGTTGTAATGTAATGATGTGGTATATTTTTAGAACCGCCTCTATTAGTCCTTTCATATGATACCACACACGATAGGTTTTTGAGTGGTTTTTGAAACTGTGGGGTGGGGATGTTCAGGGGGGTGGTGGGGGAAACGGCACCACTTTCCAGCCTGGCAACATGGACTTTCTTGAAGCCCAGGAGTAGTACTACAAGGATCACAAGTCAAACCGCGGTCTAATTATTATTCATACGACGTTGTACGGGAGAGCCTGCTCTAATATAAACTGTACTCAAATTCTTATTTTAATACATTCGTGGACGGTATTACTATATCATTTGATATTTACCAGTCGCTTTTCGGTGAAGGAAAACATCGTAAGGAAACCGGACCTAATCCCAAAAGGCCTCGTTTCCCCTCTGGGTTGGAAGGTCTGATGGCAGTCGCTTTCGTAAAAACTAGTGTCTATGCCAATTCATGGGATTAGGTTGTCAAGCGGACCCCAAGCCGGGATAAACGCTAAGGAAGAAGAAGAAGAGTGGACGGTATTACTGTACTAAATTCGTAGGATTAAAGAAAATCCTGAAACTTGACACTATCCTCTCGTCAAAAAATCAATCACACACTCATATACGCCTAAAACAATCCTCGTCAAAAGGTCAACCACACAGTCCTACGCCTAAAACCTCCAAGAGATACAGACTACCCAAACTAATAGAGGGTGCATAATAAAACAATGCGTGGTCATGACATACAAGTTTTCCCGTACATAGGGCAGATGCCCCGGTTTTGGCCACTTTAAGGAGAGTTTGTCTGTTGAGACGTCCGTTATTTTGTGCCAATAAGGAATTATGACACTCTTTTTGTACTAAGTCAGTGAAAATATATTACCATTTTTATATGAAAATCCGCTGTTAAGATTCTGACATTAGATCTATTTTTTTTTCTTTAATGAAATGTGAGAAAGGGGTCCAGGAGCCAGTTTTGGCCACTTTTTTCCATGGCCCCTGACAGCTGAATGACAACTTATACATGACAGATGACAGTGCCACCTGTACTGCCATATTTTACTCTTATATTAACCATAAACCTTGGACTTATAAATTTGTCTATACCTTAATAAATTTGAAAATGGCCAAAACCGGCACAGTGGCCACAACCGGGGCATCTGCCCTACTTACTAATTTAGTATAAGATAAAATAAAATATTTTGCGCAGTGTTAGAATAGTGTTTGACATAATAAATAGCTTTTTTGTAACGTGTTAGATGTTTGCTACTGATTTTGCTTTGGGGATCAGATTGGTTGAATAGTCAAAGATCAGAACGGAATAAAAAAATAAACAATATATTTTATTCGGAACCCTTAGTATAATTGTTTCACGTATCTAGAAGTCTAGAAGAAGAGGTAAACCAAAGAGGAGATGGACAGATACCATTGCAAAAGACATGAGAGCCTGCGAAGTTTCAGTTGACGACACCGATCGCGCGAAGTGGAGAGAAAGACGAGAAAAGCATCAGACCCCACAATCAGATGGGAATAATCATGCTGAGGAGAGAGAGAGAGTATCGTAAACATTGCGTTTTCGTTAGGTCTTAATTTATATGAGGTTTTTTTATCCAGCACACCCAGTGGAACGTATCGAAACTAAATCACCGAGTAGAGATACTTCTATAGATACTCGGTGGCTTAATTTTCGATACGTTCCGCTTGGTATGCTGTGTCAAAAACCGCATACAAATTAAGACCTAACGCAAACCCAAGATATTATTTCGTTACGTTAGTGAAACGATTATACCTAAGGGTTCAGTAGGCCACCAGCGCTTGTTCTCGCGCCTCACTCGGCGTCGACAGCGAACAAATGAAAATGTATGGAAGTGGCCTCAGTGATCGCCGCTCAAATCCTTTAGTAGCTAGACGCAACGCTCGTCGCTCCTTGTAAATGCTTCACAGTGAGTTGTCTGTGTAATATATGTGGGAGAAAAAGGCGAATAAATAGCGTACTATTATATTACAAAAATCTGAAGTGCACTTTATTGCCAAATCCACTCTCAAGTATTAGGTCTGGGTGGTTAGTGACCTTTGAAACATCACTTTCATAAGAAATGCCTTTATTAGTGTAAGGGTATCTACCTACACTAGCGGCAACCCGAGACTTTGTCTGCGTGGAAGACATAAAAAAATTGCAATCCCATTTTCACTTCCCTTTATAGTTAACTTAAAAAAAAACATAAGTGTATCAAGTATCACTTATACAAAGAAATGTGTCAAGCGGTTTCTTATACGATTTATTTTACTTATTTGTAGTTGTAATTCTATTTTTATTAATATATACAATTTATATCTATGTATATCTATACATATAATAAAGCTGAAGAGGGTCGAGAGTCTGTACATGGAAGATATTCGAAAAAAAATTGGCTGGGGATACTTAGAATCAATAACAGAATACGTTCCAATAGTTTTTAGAATTTTTGTCTGTTTATCTGTTTATTTGACCGCGCATCACGTGAAAACGGCTGAACGGATTTTAATGAAATTTTGTATAAAGATAGCTTGAGTTACGGGAAAGGACATAGGATAGTTTTCATCCCGAAAATCAACCCTGGAGGGGGTGAAAAGGGGGTTGAAAGTTTGTATGGAACTATGGAGATGTTTTAACCGCTGAACCAATTTAGATGAAAATTAGTATGGAGATAATTTTAGTCCCCGGAAATGACATAGGATAGTTTTCATTCCAAAAATCAACCCTAGAGGGAGTGGAAAGGGGGTTGGAAGTTTGTATGGCGAATTATTAACCGCTGAACCAACGATTAAGATGAAACTTGGTACACAGATAGTTTGAGTCCCGGAAATAATATATTATAGTTTATAGGTATCCCGAAAATCAACCCTTTACGGGATAAAAACGGGGTTGAAAGTTTGTATGGGGAATCAATAACCGTTGAACGCTGCAGATAGTTTGAGCTCTGGGGAAGGATATAGAATAGTTGATATCCAGAATTCATTACTTAATGGGGGATTACTATTTCCACGCAGACGAAGTCGCGGGCAAAAGCTAGTACATATAATAAAGCTGAAGAGGGTCGAAAGTCTGTATATGGAAGATATTCGAAAAAAAATTGGCTGGAGATACTAAGAATCCATAACAGAAAACGTTCCAAGAGTTTTTAGAATTTTTGTCTGTTTGTCTGTTTATTTGACCGCGCATCACGTGAAAACGGCAGAACGGATTTTGATGAAATTTTGTATAGAGATAGCTTGAGTCACGGGAAAGGACAAACGATAATTTTCATCCCGAAAATCAACCCTGGAGGGGGTTGAAAGTTTGTATGGAGATTTTTTTACCGCTGAACCAATTTAGATGAAAATTAGTATGGAGATAATTTTAGTCCCGGGAAACGACATAGGATAGTTTTCATTCCAAAAATCAACCCTAGAGGGAGTGAAAAGGGGGTCGGAAGTTTGTATGGTGAATTATTAACCGCTGCACCGACGATTAAGATGAAACTTGGTACACAGATAGTTTGAGTCCCGGAAATAATATACTATAGTTTATAGGTATCCCGAAAATCAAACCTTTAGGGGATAAAAACGGGGTTGAAAGTTTGTATGGGGAATCAATAACCGTTGAACGCTGGAGATAGTTTGAGCTCTGGGGAAGTATATAGAATAGTTGATATCCAGAATTCATTACTTAACGGGGGATTACTAATTCCACGCAGACGAAGTCGCGGGCAAAAGCTAGTTAATAATAAACTCATCATTCTTCTCTACCGCTTAGCTAAAGAGGATAAACCTCTCCTAGGCAATCGTAAAACAACGAATCTTGTAATGAGTGTTCGGTTTTGACATATTCAACAAGATATCTTCACAAGTTCATATTACGCTTCACATTCAATATAGATAGCTGGATATCTCAGATCCCTGAATTAGAGTAATGAAGACATATTCAATATCACACCCGATCAAGATTGCCTTAAGATTGACTTAAGATTACTTGTCACGTGAAGTAATGGGACGGTCTTAAGATCGCTTAATTGAACCCTAAGTCTCTTATAATACCTATCTTATCTTATAGTATCGGCACCTATTCATGTAAGATAAACTTTTGGGGACAGTAAAACTCGCGTAAGGTGATTTTAAAAGGAAAACGCGTCTTACGCGGGAAAGCGTATTATGCGATACTGTCCTGCTGGGCCTCAAGTTGCAGGGCTTGATATAAAATAGCGTATCGTTTAAAATCGTATGAAACGGGTTCGCAAATATAATTGTAGTAGTTGGTTGCGAGGTTTTTTTCGACAATTTTTGCGCTATTTATTAGTCTTTTAGTTATTTATTTTGATGCAAAGTGAAGATTCATATTTACTTACACGAGAATAATACACGTGAGGTCTCCTTGTAAAAATGTATCGTGATCTCCTTTCGAACCTCGCGTGATTTGTGTACAATTCCAGCTGCTCGGTAAATATTTTAATATTAAATACAGATTTAAAAAAATAAAGCGTGACTTAAAACATCTCTTAATGTATCTTTATGCAAACATTGCAGACATATTCTGATTTAATGTATTGCTCCTTTTGTATTTACTTTTGGTATTACCCATTACATTATATAATTTGAGTAAGTATTTCTATTAAGAAGATTGGTATTCTAACTGAGCTGTTACAATTGATACACTAAAAACCAGATTAAAACGGCACATTGTTAAACAAGAGCATAAAACGAGTCATTTAACTCAGGATATTTGTAATTCGCATCTAGATGTTATGGAACGGTTGCAGTACAGCTACCATGAGTTTGACATTGTCATTTTTCGTTAACGTATAATGAATTTTCTATGTGTGCATCTCGTTTACACTAATACTAGCGACCCGCCCCGGCTTCGCACGGGTGCAATTATACATATAAACCTTCCTCTTGAATCACTCTATCTACTAAAAGAAACCGCATCAAAATCCGTTGCGTAGTTTTAAAGATCTAAGCATACATAGGGACAGACAGCAGGAAGCGACTTTGTTTTATACTAAGTAGTGATATTACAAGCAAGATGCACAATAAGAGCATTCGATACTACTTCTAGAAAACGTTAATGTCATAACTCATTGTAAGCGTACAGCTCTAGTGTGAAATGGAATCAAGCGCTCAATTTAACAATCTTATTTATTCATCAAACAATGCTCTCGGGTATATTCCACTAGGATATTTTTACGTAGGTCTTACTTGATACAAAATCTTTGTGTTCCCATCTGTCTCCGCGTTGACGACGGCGGATAACAGAATGAAATACACCACAAAATCTTACTCTAAACATTACTTTAATCAAAGCTCTAAACTTATATTAATATTTAGTACCTACAATAAGGTGCCCTTTATATAAAGAGTGGTTTCTATAATTTTAGCCGTTAAAAATACATATTTGACCAAAGATCCCACTAATATTAATTTTAATGTTTACAATTTAAATGTTTGGTTGGTTCTATTGTTTCTCCTTAACACAAAAACAGCTGGATTGAATGGGATGAAATTTAGCAAACAGTTAGCGAGATTGTAACCTTGAAAATGACCTAGGATCTTTATCCCGGAATTTATTAAGCCCTAGGGGCCGGAATAGGTAGTCACAACCGAGCAACGTCCGCGCTGCGGTACAAGGCCTTATACGGTTTAAAGCTGCCCCCCCCCCCCTTGGAACAGTCTACGCCCCCCCCCCCCCTTCTTAGAGCCAAGTGGAGCGCGCCTCACTGGTTGGGAAACCCTACCCTATGGTGAAATGAAGATTCAAAATATTGTTTACTTATGTGATACTGGGGCGTGATGTAGGGACACTTTTTGCTGATTTGTGTTGATTTTTTTGAATGGCGTGCTGCTTTGCAACGTCATTGTTGGTTGTAGGTAAAGAAAACAATCAGTCCTATTCTTGGCGCCACTAATGTAATGAAAATATAAAATTTATAAACCTAATTCCGGGAAAACTTCTTAAAACCTGTTTAGAACTCCGAACATTGAAATTTCACGCTTTGTTTGTTTTTGACTGTCCTTTACCTGCCTAATTAGGGCTACGGTCTAAAAACAGACTTTCCTGCCTTCCACTTTCCATTTTACCCTTCTTTTATTTTCTGTCTGCCGGTCTGTAAATCTCATGCATAAGTAAAATGTTGTGTAGATATTTTTACATGTAATTGGCTACTTAAATCCATGTTGAATAATACTTTTGCGCTTTCAAAGGTCTAAAATTACTATAAAGGTCAATAATTAATATATCATCGATGTATATCGTTACGTCGCAACGTAGTTTAGGATTTCTATAGAAACTTCATATTTGTATTCTAGCAAATGTGATATACAGCCAATCAAATTTTTTTACGTCATATTCAGGGATCAACAGAAATTTCATTTAGTCTCTTGCCCTGTCCAGAAACCGTCATTTCTTATGAACTGTTATTTAATTAACGAAACGCCTCAAGTAACTGGCATAATGAAATTCCTGCCTACTGCCAACAGAAATTTAAGGTAGCTGTCGCCTAATAGCCGTTACTGTCGAGTTTCGGAGTATTACTGGCGAGTTTAATACTTACAAGAACCATTTTACAAGGATTTTGCAGTCCAGACACTATCAGTAATAATATCATTATTTATATACCCAAATTAAAGCCAGGTGCGCATGCAGGCCCAGTTTCAAGCCTCCAGCCGGATCGGACAATATTTTTAAATGTGTTTATTTTAGGATTCAATCTGATTTGGTACCTAATACCTTCCTTTATCAAAGCTATTTTCAATTTATTATTGGTGAGCAGCAAAGTTCACACTAGAACCCGCAATGAGCAGTTTGAAAGTCACCCGCCGTGCCGCTCGGCTACGATGCTAAGGGTATATTTAAGCAGGTGTTTTTATGAACTGTCTTTATTTAATCTACGCAGCCCCTCAAGTAACCGACAGGGACGTAATGAAATTCCTCCCTTGGCCGGCAAAGAGATACCTATCCAGAATCGGGTAGGAACTGACGTGTATTTAATAAGGTTACCGCGAGTATAAGTTAAGTTTTACGAATATTTTTTTATAAATACAATATTATGTCAGTAAATTACAATAAAAATCACATCAAATCAAAAAATAATAACAGTAAATTAGATAAAGAGAACTATCCTAAAAAACTAAAAATAAATAGAACTATCCTAAAAAACTAAAAATAAATAGAAGCTACTCCTAAATGCTACAAAAAAAACCTATCACACTAAGTCACCCCGCAACCTTCCCGACGCAAAGGTACCCATCACGCTCGCAGCATTGCCTCGTTGAATCGCTAAATAAATGTATGTTTCTTTTATATTAAATATGCGTGAATATAGCCATTAGGGTCTGCTACTCTTATTAAGAAGACAAAAACGGTTTCTCACACGAAATTGCCAACCTAGGCTGGTAAAGTGTACATTCAACACAGGGATAAAAATCGCCGACTTCGTCTCTCTGGGCACTCGATTCACTTTGTTTCATTCGTTCGGCAATACTCGATTTTCCTACCATTAAAGATATATTTTGACATTTCATCAGACCAGGGGGGCGGTTTTTGAGAACGGAGCGCTCGAATTCAAGAAAATTATGCTCGAAAATAATGGCACATAAAAAGTTTGTTTATTATTTTGCCATTAAATTAACAGTTTAAATGATCATGATTTTAAATTCCTATCGCTGTTACATTTAAAACAAGTTTTCATCGTTTTATACAGAGTTTTAAATGTCAGATTCGAGCACTCGGATCCCAAAAATCACCCCCCAGTTCCGCAAAAAACGACAAAGCTTTTATCATATTTAATAGTGGCTGAAGAAACATCTTATAATATTATCTAGTAGTGTTATCTTTTAGGCGAAAATGAAGAAGCATTTTTGCCTTGATAAGAAACACTGGATGACATAGTTCAGCTGAATGATGTCATAAACTGTTAGGGTTTGGTCATACCATATCGTCCGCTTGAGATTAACATAAAACAAAAAATGTTTTCTAATTTTGTAATTATAGTGTAATTTATAGTGAATGACCTGTTACACATCAATAAGGTTATAGTGTACCTAAAGCCTTTTGATTTGACGTAATAACATCTTCTAAATCGATGAACACTGGTAGCATGCACGAAAAAGTGCCACGTTGTGGACAGATCTGGTAACGTTACAGCCACGTTGTTTTCTTATGACGTTATCACGCAAAATTACATACATACATACAATCTCGCCTATATCCCAAAAGGGGTAGGCAGAGATCACGGATTTCCATTTGCTACGATCAATGCAGCAAAACGGCTCTCCGTGAGCCACTCAAAATTATCGTCCGTAAACTGACTTAACAGACAACCGTTTTTTTTAATCGTGCGGTGTTATAAAGCGACGTTTATTTAAGTACCACGTGGTTAACACACCAGTAGGCGTATGTACCTACGTACTACGTTTGTAAATAGATAATATGAAACATCATTAATCTGCCCTATAACTGTCATATGCTGGTCGCATCACGCCATCATGATGACTGACGGTGAAGGTAGATAAGGTCATTATTTAAAACTAACCAAAATATTTAATAATCTTGACTAGATTGATTTGAGATCGATCGATATAAGTACTAATAAAATATCGCTATAAAAACTGCAGCGTAAGAGAGACCACGCGAACATTCAAAATATTCGCATTCGCAGCTTTTTAAAATATAAGCCACAAGGCTGTCTATACCATAAGACCAAGCATTATAAAATTGTACAGTATTGTAAAATAGCAATAAAGTAACAATAGTAAACAAAGACTAGATAGCCAAAGGGCCAGGGTATTAAGTTAGCTTTTTCGTATGTACGTCTTGACAAGCGTAAGCGGTCGAAATATGTGAACCGACCCTAAGCAAGGACGATACATTACGTAAAAACAGAGCCGCAACGTAATATAATACCGGCGCTGACAGTTGTCTATCTCATATCCTCCGCAAACAAAAATATATGCCTCATATTACCACTTTCACAGAAGAATGTATTTTTATATCTTATTTATCCTATATCGTTACCATAACAACTTATATTATACCTATCGCGAAAGTTTGAGGACTAGTGGCAGCAGGGCTTGTAACCGTAACCGAAATCCATAGTAAAAACCGGTTTGTTTTTTCGTTACTGTTTTATACTCAATCGAAAAATCCTATAATTTGAAGTGAAAACTATAATAAAACATCGGGTTTTACATAAAAACCATAAAATAATTAAATATAATAATAAATCAAAATATCGTAATATTTCGGGGTTTTTTGCATTAACCGGTTACAAGCCCTGAGTGGCAGGCAAGATATTTAGATGGTACTCTCATTCTTTGAAATGAATGAATGAATGGATTAAGTAAATTGTCATGTAACTAGGTCGTTTTTAATTTCGAAATCATTGCTAGGAATTGAGACAATTCGATACAGAAAATCTATCATTTTTCACAATAACTAGATCGATTGTACCTATATATTTAGGTACGACTCACATTTCATTTTGTGATTTAAAATAATATAAGAAAGAGAAAAAAATGAAATGAAATGAATGATGATGGATGAAAGAAGATTAACGAAGAAGGTGTATGATAAAAGAGTGGAAGGATCAGTTGGAAGTGGAAGACCTAAGCGAACTTTCCTCGACCAAATCGGGGAAATATTACAAAAAGGCCAGGTCCGAAGTACCCTAAACCGACGAGCATGTATGAAGAACGTTATGAGAGTGAGTGAAGCGAAAGTGGTCTGTCAGGATCGTAGCAAATGGAAATCCGTGATCTTTGCCTACCCCTCTGGGAAACAGGCGTGATTATAATATATGTATGTGTATGTATGTATGTAAGAAAGAGCTTTATATTTATTTACGTCACTCTGGGCGGTAAGTGACATTTTCCGCCCGCAGGCGCAGCGGCAAATCTCACTTCACACCCAGGAGAAAACGTAAAATAGTCTCAGATCGCAGGTATTTGTGGCCCGAACCGAAGGCCGGTCTTTATTTTACCGCCATAGGTACGTAATGTACTAATTACGCTTTCTTTTAGACTCCCGGGTCTCCCGGGACTTAGTGCACTAAGTGCACTTAGATATTTTATGGAACACAAGCGTTAATAAATTAAAAATCTCTTGAGATGAGATTTATAATGAGAGGGCGCAATGGACTGGAGCTTCAAAAAGTTCTTAGGCTGTGGTCGTCTATATCTCTATAGTCTCTAGTCTAGGTAAAGGTGTTGAGTCAAAATACTGGAAAAGACTGAAAGATGGCCCCGTCAAACATACACTAATCCTTAAAAAATATTTCAGTAAAATTTAATCGGGCAAAATATGTGGACGAGTTTAGTGCAAGGGACCACTTACAAGGACACTTTTGTCTTTCACTAATAGATAGTGCTGCATATTGCGTATTTTTCGAAAGTACTAGTAACTCCATATCGACAAAGGGGTCCCTTTTCCCCTGTACTGAAACATATTAAATCTGCCAACAAGGATTCGGAGTTAGTTAAACATTTGATGTCGTTTTCATAAACTAGGTATTCGTTAAGTTCAAAGAGTATGCCATGCCTAAGGGTTGAAAAACATGCATATAGGTAATATACTGTTTTTTTTATGAATATCTAAACGTAAACCTCTTACGTTTACGTAACTGGGCACACTAGGTATGTCAAATGTGTACACTTAACAATATATAGCGCTGTCACCACCACGCTCAAGTGCTGTAAGTGCATCAGAAAAGAAAGAGATTTTAGAACCAATTGCTCGACAATACGGTACACAATTAAATTAGTTCCCCAACGGCTGTTACAACTCTTCGTGATGTGGTAGTTTTGACGTACCTATGTGACGTCACGCATGTCTTACAAATTAGCGCGAGTGTAGGATGTAGAGATTCATCAGTCAAGTGCTATTTTTAGGGTTCCGTGCCTGAATAGAAGAAAACGGAACCCTTATCATGGGTCTATCTGTCCGGATGGCGTCTCTGTTTTTAAATACATGTTACAATTGAAAATTAAACTCTCAAAATGTTACTTTCAGACCGACCTGCTACAACTTATTGCCTGCTATATAATATAACTCACAATTTTAGAAAATGACGTCCCATTTTCAAACTATGTTTCATTTGTTTAAAACAAAGTTAAATAAAAAGGTACACCTTGATATGGATTCCGGAAAATTCTTAGTTTTGGCTAGGGTGCCAGTATGTTTACTAAATAATAGGCAGGATAGATGCCATAGGCGTTACAGAAAAGAATCGATAAGTAAATAATTATTATTGATTAAATAATGTACTCGCTTTCGTAAAAACTAGTGTCTACGCCAATTTATGGGATTAGGTTGTGAAGCGGACTCCATGCCGGGATAAACGCTAGGAGGAAAGAATGTACTCCATTCCTTTTTATTAAAACAATAAACAATTCATAGATAAGCATAATTTTATAAAAAAAAACTTAACATCATTTTTTTACAATATTTATAAATACACAGGATAGTCGTTTGATCATGCTCACGTTAGGGTGACATAAAGTTGTAAGGCTTTTCAGAGCTAATAATAATCCCTACGTTTATTTTTAATCCTGTGACGTCAATGAATCTTAAAATACATTATTCATTTTTCATGCTCACAATACCACCCTAAGTGGCGGAGCGTTCAGTGAACTCCATTCCCACCTGAATGACTAATTTTCAACCGCAGCGATTTCAGGAATGATAAAATTTATTAACAAAAGAAAAGGCTTTGGGTTTCCTAAGAAAATATTCGACTCGTAGCATTTATCCTGGGTTTTTTTGCGAAGTTTCAATGGCTTGGTCACTTAATACTAAATGGCATATGCACTAGTTTTTACAAAAATCACTGTCGTCTGCTCAAAGGGGAAACTAGGCCTAGTAAGTATAAAAAACTCTCATGTTATCCATCAAGTGACTTGCAGGAATAACTGAACAGTCAATACAAAATCGTAATAAAATACAGGTTGTTTTTTTCAATAACTAGCCATACTGAACGACTTTGTCTATAGGACCAACCCCGAAATTCTCCCCGCAGAAAACGTCAACGTCTGATCGCCTAAAAAAGAAATTTCTTTTCGAGATTTCGGAGTTGGTCCCATAGTAAAAGTTGTTTAGTATGGCCTAGCAAATCACCTCGCACAATACGGCTAGTTATTGAAAAACACCCTGTATTTAAACAGACACACAGGTTCTCTTACCTACAGCCTTGGCCAGAAGTGTTGAGCATAGGTGTTTTTTGTTTACAATTTTGATGTTAAGCATTATTTCCCTATCCTAACAATGTACGGTAACGGTAAATGTTATATTTTATTTATAAATACAGAAAACTTCACTTAATAACACTTTCTAGGTACTTAAAAAATATGAAAACAGAAGGTACCAAAAATTTAAATTTAAGTCGGTGCGACATATTGCAAATATTCTATGCAATTACTACTAACTTCAATAAAACATGCCTATTAGTTTAAATTAATTGACAAAATAACTTAAACAAAGATGGAAACGATGGACTAAACTTTCCAGTTTTGTATGAAAATCGCATTGGTGCTCAACACTTCTGGCCAAGGCTGTACACCTTGAAATAATGGTAATGTCATTGCTATAATTAAATAACAAAGGCTGGCAACCCTGTTTGCTAAAATTATTTAAATGAAGTAATTTTGGAATATTTATTCATGAGGATCTGACGCGTGATAATCGGAGTCACTAATGGGAATATTTCAGGCTGTCTCTACATGATGGGCCATCATAGGGACGCAGCTATACGACGGAACGAGATGGCAATATCGTTAGCTCTCTCTAACGCATAGCTGCGTCCCTATGATGGCCCATCATGGAGAGGAGCCATCACTGATTCCGCTTTACAAAATGGCGGCTGGGAACAAAAAAGTATTTCGTTAAATGGCCATAGGGTGATCAGGCCCATTTTTCTACAGTTTTCCTTAGATTACTTAAATATAAATATAATCAATAGCTGCTAGTCCACCTTTCATTCATTAATCATAAATAACGATCGGATGATGTGATTAGTTGAATTAAGATCATTTCCTTCCTTTTAAGAGTATTTGGTATCGTATTCTAATTATGAAAAAGTAAGAAAAAAAATTTTCGCTCTAAAAAAATTGTTTGTTTGGAGACTGAGACCACGTGTCGTGTCCCATACAAAAAAAAACATTTTCGCGCCCAAAAATTTTTTCTTCTGCGTTTTCTTAGTTGCAATACGATACCAATTATGCCCTAAAAGGAATCACCAGTATTTTTGTTACACCCTGTATAGGACTGTTTAAGTTAAATTACAGTCAGTCTAACAAGGTCAAGGGAGAAAGGACTAGCAACGGTTTTTAGATTTAATAGACATTTATACGGTTCAGTTTGTCTCTTTCTTTGCACTGTTGTAACTCACGAAACACTGTTTTTAGATTAGAGAGAAAACGGAACCCTGATAGTTTCGCCATGTCCGTCCGTCCGTCCGTCCGTCCGCGGTCTAGCTCAGTGACCGTTAGCACTAGAAAGCTGAAATTTGGTTTGAATATGTGCATTAACCAAGCCAACAAAACGGTAGAATAAAAACACGAAAAATATATTTTGTTAGGGTACCTCCCGTACACGTGAAGTGGGGAGCGAAATTTTTTTTTCGTTTCAACCAAGTTGTGTGGGGTATCGTTGGATAGGTCTTTTAAAAAGAATTAGAGTCTTCTATAATAGTTTTTGGCTAAAACTAATACTCTCGGAAATAATAGCTCCGAAAGTTTAAAACAGGGCGTCCCCCCCCCCCCCCCATCTAACTTTTGAATCGTGGGTGCTAAAATTTTGAAAAAAATCATGAAATTGAGGCCTAATGAGTACCTTCAATGAAAACTGTATTCGAAATCGGTTGAGCCGTTTTTGAGTTATCATTCAAAAACCCATAGTGAAAGGACGTAAGTAAGAATGACGTAAGCGCCGCCAAATTTCCCGTAAGAAACGACCTTTTGAATGAATGGTCTCAGTTTACGGAACCCTACACTGAGCATGGCCCGACATGCTCTTGGCCGGTTTTTTTTTTTGTTACCAGCACCCAAACTTCGTCTCCTAGTAACTTTAAGTTTCGGGGCGTCTCTTTCTAAAACCCGAAGGTTCTTTTAGAGCTCACGGGCTGTAGGTAGCTGCTTTAGTTTCGAGACTTTCGAGTCAATACAGTTATAGCTACTTTCAAACGGATCTCTCTGCAAACGCGATTCCAACCATTTCCTTCAAGTAACTAAAGTAGATTTAAAAAAACTGATTTAAGATAAACAAAATATAATCAGTGTTCGGTTTTAGCCATTTTGGATACGAAACCCCAAACCACTATTTTCCGGGTTTTAACCGTGGTACCACGGCCTTTGTACCACGGGGGACCACGGGTAAAAAAAATTCTCCGTAGACCCACAACACCGAAATGGGACTATGGGTAATTGAAAAGAACCGGGTATTAACCGTGGTCCCACTGCTATGACCCTCAGTGGATCCACGAGTACTAATTTTGTCCCCATAGACCCACTGCTCGAGAATGGTATTCATTGCCTAGTATTTAAAGGCACAGCAAAAAAAAAATAACCAAAACCTACCTTGCCTATTAAAAAAAGAATAGTATTTAGAGGCGTAATTTATGACATATCTATTGCTGTGGGACTACGGGAAATATTTATTTTCGAGGAATGACCCGTGGGCCCACGGACAGTTTCGTATTCAAAAAGATAACTTAAAACTGGAGCAGTGGGGTCTACGGGGAAAATACGGGGAAAAAAATTCCCGTGGTCCCCCGTGGTACAAAAACCGTGGTACCACGGGTAAAACCCTCTATTTTCACTGCATGCGGCTGTACCCACTTGTGTTTAGTCACTACGCGCGACATGTTTCCGAGAGCTCAGGTCTCCATCAGTGGCGGCGCGTCCATAAAACACGATTTCCGTCGGCTTGCCTAAGTTTCAGTTGCTGAGCAGTTTTCCTACAGCTCATGAAGAAATTTTAAGTCAAATTCAACACTGGCTTGACTAAGAAAATTATTGACCGCCACTGATCTCCATCCTCAAGCACTGCATGCCGCATGCAGTGATAATAGTGTTAATATGTCTCACGAAAGTTAATTCAATAAACCCCAAAACGCTAGTTAACAATTGAAGGGATGTTTACAAAAACAACATAACTGACTACACTAGTTGACACCTGAAACGATTAACAATGTTCTTAAAAAAGTATCAACCGCTCTAAGCAGTTATGTTGTTTTTCACAGCCCTTCATTTAATTTGATTGATCGCATGTGATTAGTGTGATTATATCGATTTCGGATGCAGACGCGAACCTTGACACGGCGACTGTGGCCATACGTTGACACGCTACTGAAGTTCACGGTGACCGGATTAATATATGACTTGCCAAACGAGCGGAACGTAAGCGAAGCGAGTTCTTACAAAAAACTTTTGACTTCTGGGACGTCTCGGCATTTCGATGGCTATTTGATTTTGAGAGATCATATTTTTGGTAAAGGTAATAAATACTTGTCACGAAGAAATATTTTCAAGTTAATATAATGTCTTGGATTAACAATATCCCGGAAGCTTTTTTTCCGTGTACGAATAAAAAAAACCGGCCAAGAGCATGTCGGGCCATGCTCCGTGGAGGGTTCCATAGTTGCCGGCAATTCATTAATTCAAAAGGTCGTTTCTTACGGGAAATTTGGCGGCGCTTACGTCATTTTACTTACGTCCTTTCACTATGGGTTTTTGAGTGAGAACTCAAAAACGGCTCAACTGATTTAATTCAATATAGTTTTCATTGAAGGTACTTATTAGGCCTCACTTTAATGAAATTTTTCAAAAAATTCTGTACCCACGGTTCAAAAGTTAGATGGAGGGGACGCCCTGTTTTAAACTTTCGGAGCTATTATTTACGAAAATATTAGTTTTATCCAAAAACAGTTTTAGAAGACACTAATTTTATTTTAAAAGACCTATCCAACAATATCCCACACAACTGGGTTGGAATGAAAAAAAATTCGCCCCCACTTCACGTGTACGGGAGGTACCCTAAAAAAATATATTTTTTTCAGATTTTATTCTACTATTTTGTCGGCTTGGTTAATACACATATTCAATAGTTATTTGTTATACAAGTGGTGAAAGTTGTATTTTACGTGCGAGTGTTATTTGAAACACGAGCTAGCGAAAGGATTCTATTATTGACCACGAGCGAAGCGAGTGGTTCAAAAATAGAATCCTGAGCGTAGCGAGTGCTTTAATACACGAGACGTAAAATAACTTTCACCCGTGTATAACACAAAACTTTTCACCTCACTACAGCGAGGAAAATAAGAAAAAGGATGCATTTTGCTCGGTTTCCCGTAATTCCTCAGGTGTTTAATACTTCTTCATCACTCGAATCACTAATTTTTAACAAAACAACCTAGAGAAACATGCGAATATTTAACGTTGATATGATGGATGATTTGGATGAATTCATGATGAATTGAAATGAAAAGTTTTGATTTGACGTAAAAGGTTTTATTAAATGTCAGATGCGTTTTGTTCGTACGTAGACTTATTCGGCTGTCAGAACAATTTATCCGTTTTTACAAAAAGAATGAAGATTAATGTTGAATGCTGATATTTATGAATTAAAATAAAGTTGTAAGACTGTATTAAGTGTTTTTACTCCATGCAATTCATTAATTGCGATGTTAAAAATTCTGCACTTTTAACGTTTTACGTTTTGTTAGCTGTCAAATGTCACTTAAGCCACTTGTCACTTATGTCAAAACTCTTTCACCACATGTGGATAAAAAGCGATTTTCACAATAGATATTAAACAAACAAAAAGGGCTTTCCGAGCTAGTGAGGTGAAAACCAAATTTCAGCTTTCTAGTGCTAACGGTCACTGAGCTAGACCGCGGACGGAAGGAGGGACGGACATAGCGAAACTATAGTTATAAGGGTTCACTACACTATAAACTATAGTTGACTACGGAACCCTAAAAATATGATTTGATTTGGTAACTTAGGTACTCTGAACTTCTCCGCCAGAATAGTATATAACGCCTGACAAACATTGAAAGGCGGGGCTGCATATTGCATCTTTTAGGGTCTTGAGAAAGCATTAGCCCGGAGTGTGAAAGCCTTAGCTTAAGCTATGTGCAAGCCTTGGTTATGCAGACAAGTTACATTAACCAGTGTAAAATAAACTCCATAATACTAACAACTACGCGTAATACTTATACTGGTTTTTCTGATCGCAACGCGGCTAGCGCCTAGAATAGCAAAACTGAATGTGCAAGTTTCCAATACTAGAAGAAACTAAACCAACATCGTATCTGTGTAACTGTATCTTTGAAAAACAAACCTTAGAAAAATATAATAAAGTTGAAATTACAATGAAATGTTAAAGCGTTTTATAGGAAAGGAATTGTATCAAATACGCCATTCATGTGAATACGTCTTTCGTCTTTCAAAGCTAGACGAGTACTTTGTTCCATAATGGATTTCTTCCATTCCAATTTTGTGTTACAAGCTAAGCGGGTAGAGTGTTCAAAATGACTTACACACGCTCTTATTCTCTTAACCATAAAGTCGTGTCCAGCTCCAACTACTATATTTTGAAATCTCAGTATTGATCGAGTCGTAGCTACTTCATATTGGGGAGTCTAAGGCCCAGGTCGTACTGCACACGCCGCACGCAGCCGACAACGTCACGTCGCACGCAGCGTCTGAATGGTGTGTGGCGGGGGGACGCCGCACGCAGCGAGCGAAAACGACCACTCCCGAGCATTCTCGAACACACCATTCACACGCTGCGTGCGAAGTGACGTTGTCGGCTGCGTGCGGCATGTGCAGTACGACCTGGGCCTAAGCAAAGTTATTGAACAGTCTTTGCAATATTCAATCAATCAATCAATCAAATATTGATTACAGAATGTGTTACAATAATTGATAGTTTTTATTTCACACGTTTCGCTGGAAGTGCAGCACGTGAAATATAAGGGGTGAGACTAATAAAATACAATATACAGGGTGTTATCGGGGTCGTGATCCAAAATATGTATTTCAAACTCCACAAACAACTAGCAATTGAATACCCTGACTATCACTAAAATTAAGCAATTTTTTTTCTTTTTTTTTCAATTTTTGCGCCACTTATTTTACTCTTAAAGGTAATATTATGATATGGGAACAGCTTTATAAGATATTTCGAATGTAGATTAATGTAACTTTAATTGCTAAATAACAGAAATAAAGTTTTTTTTTGTACTGACAGTTGTACTCAAAAGAAAAAGTCAATTATACTTAAATGAGTTGATAAGCCGATTTAAAATACTAAACACACCCTTAAAAGTAAAATAAGTGGCACAAAAATGAAAAAAAAATAAAAAAAAGTTGTTTGATTTTAGTGATAGTCACGGCATTCAATTGCTAGTTGTTTGTGCAGTTTGAAATACATATTTTGGATCACGACCCCGATAACACCCTGTATACAATTATTTTAGACACCTCATCCGCTTAGTCTGCTTTTGACTGTACCTTCACAACCCTAGAATATCGATTTGCCGATATTGTGTACCGATTTCTAAACAATGTCGTGTTCGCAATATGTCTGACATTGTCTGTAGGTAAAAATCTAAATCAACCCTTTCACTACCCACCTACGTTACTCGAGGCTGCTCCATATACCCCTCTTTGTGCTAAATCAAGGTCCTTTAAGAAGCACAATTCTTCTACATTGTGCTTAATAAAGGCAAAAATAGCGCGCGGAATATGGGCCACGTTTCGCCCTCGGTGTGGAAAACTGTAGAATGTAGGTGCCGAATAGGGTAACCATGCATTTAAGTACCGAGGTTAAGTTTAATCTAAGGTTTCATATGCTATTAAATACTACACTCGGACCGTGGGGACCAGGAGCTCATGGTATCTACATTCTACAAAGACCTAGCCAAGCGCCTGATTGACGCAATGGGTGACCAGAAGGCTGGGGCATACTTTGCCCAACGCATCGGCATTGCTGTCCAGCGCGGCAATGCCGCTAGCCTTCTGGGCACCCTTCCGTTTGGCACTGATTTGGAGCTCATTTTTTATTTGTAAATTTAATTTAGATCTAATTTATTTTTAGGTTTAATGTTAGTTTTTATTTTATGGACATCGTAATAAATTATTAATAATACTAAAATCATAAGTTCGATTCAGGGCTCGGAACCGGTTTTCGCAAAAAACCCGGAAATAACCCAAAATATTTAATAATTTTATGGTCATTATGTAGAACTCATTATTGTATTAAGGTAATGAGAGTATTATAAGATTGTTCGATTAAATGTGAAATAGTAAAGAAAAGAACGAAACGAACGAAAAACTACCGGTATTTTAGTATGGAGTAAATACCGGCTTACGAGCCCTGGTTCGATTATATGTAGACCCTTCATATCTCCCCTTTTCGATAGCATTAACAAACCTATTATCTTTATATATACCTACTTATAAGAGCTAGGCTCTCGTCGGTGGAGCAATTTTCATGCGCGTTTGTCATTAAATTCACCTTCTCACAGCATGATACGACACGACGTTTATTTTTCCTTTTCTTATCCTCTCCTTACCTTTTCCGTAACTAAAGTACATTTCATATTTTTGATACAGTCGGCAGTAATATTGATTTTATAATTATAAGTCATTAAATTGCACTTTATTATACACATGGGTACGAGGCTTTTGATCTCACCTAGCCCTTTATTTAATAGCGTATAAAAGCGGATGTAATTCCCGTCCGGACGTGCCACACGTCATGGCCACCCGAGCTTTTGTTCTCGCTATGTGGAGATTTACTAAATACTATATAGGACAATATTTACTTTGCTTTCTGAAAGGGTTAATTAAGAGGTGTTTATTATATTCTATATTAAATGCTGTATCATAAATGGGTTAATTAATGATGAAATATTATTAGTTTAAAATATCATAATAATAATAAATGCTATCCTGGGCCTATCTCCGGCGGCACCCTAGGTTAGGTTTTCTGTAATGTTTTTATTGTTTTTGTATATTTTAGATGTATTTTGTCTTTTACTTTTATAAAAATGTTATAAATTACCTAGCCTAAGAAGAAAAAGAAATACGGAAAATAAATGGTAATATCCAACGATACGTGTAATAGTTAGATAACACACACACAAATAAATGTCCTTACCAGGGTTTGAACCCGGGACCTCATCATCCAGGTAGCCAATCATTTGGCAAACAACATTTCATAAATGTTCATTTTACAAACAACGTTAGGCAAACTAACGATTCCCAAATTAGACATTGTATAAAATTTTGTTTTACAAATAGTTCAAGAGACAAATTATTTGCTTGAAAAAACACTATATTACAAAACGTTATTTGGCAAATTATTCATTTGTTATTCAGGGCAATTAACAAAATAACGCATACTAAAAAACGTTAGTAAAATGCTTTACTTGGTAAATACTTCGTTTAATAAATCATCATGGTGTGTATGTCATTCATATGTGTAATTATCTACGAGGACTACGAGTAGGTATTACATTTTAAAACTGATAGATATTTTGTAGTTTAAAAGTTAAGTTTGTTTTTGTTTAATATATCACGGAAGACTAGATAGGTGCGAGGACGAGCAAAGCGAGGAGGAGCGTGTTAGGTTAACTGCGACCGTAAAATTATCTATTAATTACTTATATTTCATTGAAAACGAAATTCTTTTATAATATTTTGTCTTGTGTCAAATGCTCTTTTGCCTAGAAATGCAGTTGTCAGTCCGCCATTCTTGTTTACCTTATTTTACTATTGTCCCCAAAAACCAGAACGACTGATTAACCGACTTCAATGAAAGGAGGGTGTTCTCAATTCGTTTGTATTTATTTATTTTACTTATTAAATTGAGTAAAAACAATAGTTTATCTATTGACATTTTGCAAAATAACTGATTTTAAAAACGATTTATTCGCGAAATGAACATTTGTTAAATAATAATTTGTCTTTCAATATGTTTATAAAGCGTCCAAGTTACTAAATGTATATTTGTGTATTAATGATTTATAAAATGAACATATTTAGCAATGACAGGTTTGTGAAATGAATAGTTTGTGAATTGTTGTTTGTTAAGTGATTATTTGCGAAATGGTGTTTATCAAATGATGATAAACCCATCATCCATCATCATAATCTCAGCCACAAGACGTCCACTGCTGAACATAGGTCTCCCCTTTAAGGGGGGGGGGGGGGGGTTGCCATACGCGCCACGCTTGGCAGGTGGGTTGGGTGGGTTTTTTATTGTTGTTTAGGCTTTCGGAAGATGCTGCTGCCCATCTCCCTACTGCAACCACGGGACGATGTGGTGGGGGACAATTCTAAGGCCGGGCACCCCACGGCATACCCGGGACATCCTGCGTCGTAAATTCGGGGTCAATAGAAAAGTAAAATAAGGCAAACAAATATGGCTGACTGACAACTGAATTTCTAGGAAACAAGCATTTGATACGTGACAAAATATTATTAATGTAACTCAGGGACTGCATAACCGGAATATAAAGGTACCTTTATATAACGGTATGACGTCATACCGCATGTTTCGGTATGATTTCGATAGCGCAACCGATATATTTCTGTACAGAAATATAACGGTACCGCTATTTTTTTCGATACTTCAACCGTTATCATAAAGGTATGGATTGAGGTATATGAGGGTGAGGATGCCCCGCCGACTGACCGGCGACAACCAATCAGCGTTAGTTATTGAGTGCTTGCCCTAAGCACCTATTTTGTTTGATTTCGTTCAGTGCGGCACATTTTTGAGTTATTCGCTGTTAGCTTCTTGTCGTTAGTTGCGCTTTATTCGCATATGTTTTGTTGATTTTAGGATTTCATAAGTAGTACAAGACAAAACATTTTCAGTTATAAAAATAAAATAAAAAATTTAATAAAAATTTAATAAAAAATAAAGTAAAAATAAAATAAAAATAAAATAAAAATAAAAATGAACTTCATTTATTCATATCATAAGTATGAAACAAAATTACAATATGTATAAATATACTTACAAAATTACCTATATAAAACTAAATTTTTAATTTAGTTTTATTTATAATTCTAATTTAGTTTTAAAATAAAATAAAAAAATTAATAAAAATTTAATAAAAAATAAAGTAAAAAAAAAAAATAAAAAAAATAAAAAAATAAAAAAAAATAAAAAAAAATGAAAATAAAATTAAAATAAAATTAAAATAAAATTAAAATAAAATAAAAATAAAAATAAAATAAAAATAAAATAAAAATAAAAATAAAAATAAAATGAAAATAAAATAAAAATAAAATGACAATAAAATAAAAATAAAACACTGAAATCAAAAACAAATCTAAAATATTAAAAGAAAACAAATTAAATAATAAAGAATTTATAATAAAAATATATTTACCTAACATTCAACTTCATATCTGCACTGATATAATTATTAATATCAATTATCTATTTAATGAATATATATCTGCTGATCAGGCCCAGGTTCTCAAGCGCCGCAAATACTCCACCCTTCTAAAGGATTACGAATTTGCGGCGCTTGCAGTCGAGACCTTGGGTCCCTGGTCGGCAGACATGAAGACTTTTATGAGGGCCCTTTCGTCCCGGTTAATCCACGCCTCAGGAGACCCCAGAGCCGGCTCATACCTGTCACAACGAATTAGTCTCTCGATTCAAAGGGGAAACGCGGCTAGCGTGATGGGGACTATGCCACAATCTGAGCTGCTGGATGGGGTATTCTTTCTATGACTGGGCTGGTACTGTTGGTAGGTATTGTAGGTAAGTATGTTATCTTTCTAGTTTTTAGTTTAATTTCGTTTTATATAGGTTATTTATTAGCTATAATCATGAATTGTTATTTGAATAAATAAAACTTCAACGTTTAAAAAACAAAAAAAAAAAATGTAATGAATCTACAGTAAAAACTTTTCACCAATTTTCAATGTTAAACATTAATTATTTCCAATTATTAGTTATTTGTAACAGATTGATGAGTCAATTGATTTTAATTCTAATTGAAATCAATTTGCATTGAACTGTTAGTGTTCAATTGTCTCAGAGTACAAAAACAATCTTCTCCAATGTGCTCAGAAATGTTCACCTTACTGTAGCAAAATTAGTACGTGAAGTTCTTCATTTTTTACCACAACGAACTTAAAAAAATACTAGTAGTCCGCCTCGAACTGAGAACTCGCGATTTACTTGCAAACGAGTTGACCAATATAACAAGACCCCAAGGAGGATTTTTTTTCTCTTTCTAGCTCCATAGCGACTTGATCGATCCCGCTCATATACGAACTTACAAATTTTATGTATCTCTGCTACAGCCCCAAGAAATGTCATAAAGATCAGATAAACGTAACTAAAGTTATCGTCAGACAAACTATCGAAATCAAAAAGCCATCCAAATGCCGAGACGTCCCAGTAGCCAGGTGACAGTTCGGTTCGGTCTGGAGTTGTTTGTAAGAACTCACTTCGCATACGCTACGCTCCGCGAGTTCGAAAGATCAATATTGTCCTGTCTTAGCGGACGAGAAGTTGCTAGTCAACGCCATAAATAAGTTTATACTTTTGCACCTTACTCCATTGTAATAAGGTTCAAAAGTGTATACATATTTTAAGCGTTGACTACTAAAATCCTTTACTGTATTGTTTTTGCTCTCACTTAACTTCACAACAATAGGAACACATGGTACTTAACAGGTAAAACTAAAACCCAAAGCTACTTGAAGGTAATCATTATCAATGGCCCGCAAACTATTGTTTGTTATCTTTATCTGCACGTGCAACTATTTCTTAGTGTTTTCACCGAAGAAAGACGGTTGTCCAGCCAGTAATAATATTTATGAATAACAAAGTAGGTATATTATTATTTCACTTAAAATACTTTTAAATTGTTGCATTGGTCTACCTGTAGCATTTCTTACTAGGGAGTAAATGGGCGAATCAACTTTTTAATGTTGTTTACTCTGTCCCCGTTGTCCGAGGGACATCCTCATACTATTTCATAGAAAATCTTTGGTTGTCCAAGGGACGTAACCATAGCAACCAGGCGCTATAAAAAGTTGATTGACTCAAATATTAATAAGACATATTAATATATTTATTTGGATGAACTTTCATATTCACCGACATCGACAAGTAGGTACCTAGTACTTAGTGTACCTACCTGAGGTGCGATTTTTGATTCTCATCGGGTGGCTTATTTCGTACTAAGTAGTCATCGGCTGCATACAAAAAAAGGCACCGGTGAAATTCAAAAATCACACCAATCCCACCTCTGGATTTTTTGTACAAACTCATATAATGGCTGGTTATCAGAGAACAGAATAATACCAATATATAATTACTTAAAAACACATCTGGAATCAAATCAATGCAAAGACCACGAGTATAACACATAATGCGAAGGGTCCGTTCGACACAAGCTCTCTTTCAACAACCGAGCGGAGCGGAGCCGAAGTCGATGTTCGTGGGAACACTATATCAAGATAGCTACGGTTCCGCGTGTAACACGTATATCACAAGCCCTAGTTCAAACCCCCTACGGAGTTTTTCGGAACTTACGGAATATCAATTGATATTTATATCAATATTATTTATTATTCATCAATTCATGTCATTATTTACCAATTGATTTAATTTTTATTTTATTTTTATTTTGTTATTTTATTTTTATTTTTATTTTTATTTTTATTTTATTTTTATTTTATTTTTATTTTATTTTTATTTTATTTTTATTTTATTTTTATTTTATTTTTATTTTATTTTTATTTTATTTTTATTTTATTTTTATTTTATTTTTATTTTATTTTTATTTTATTTTTATTTTATTTTTATTTTATTTTTATTTTATTTTTATTTTATTTTTATTTTATTTTTATTTTATTTTTATTTTATTTTTATTTTATTTTTATTTTATTTTTATTTTATTTTTATTTTATTTTTATTTTATTTTTATTTTATTTTTATTTTATTTTTATTTTATTTTTATTTTATTTTTATTTTATTTTTATTTTATTTTTATTTTTATTTTATTTTTATTTTATTTTTATTTTATTTTTATTTTATTTTTATTTTATTTTTATTTTATTTTTATTTTATTTTAGTGTTATTTAAAAAATAATTCGCGTCAAAAAAATCTTCCATTTTTTATTAGTCGCGCAATACTATACCAAATTACTGTATACATTCAGTTCCATATCCGCATCGAGTTAATATCAATGATCGATTCAATGTACCTACACTATAAACTCTTTCACGAAATTTCAACTGAGGAAGACTAAAATGAATTCACTACAATTATCGCCGAGCGCGCCTCCGTGACCTTGAGCAAGTAGATACTTGCCGGCTACCTGCCCCGCGCCCCGCATCCCGCACCCTTGGTCAGTTGCTTTACCGCCGCAAACAAGTACCTACCTCGTAAATTCTGCGATGAAAATAACGATACCGAAATCATAACGGTATAAGTATCGCTATATTAAGGTATAAGTACCGTAACGAAAAAATTGCGATATCGTAATTTTATTTCGGTACCGTACCGCAATATTTCAACCGCTATAGCTCTACCTTTAAAACATTGCGGTATCGTAATTCTATACCAGTACCGTAACGCTTCTACCGTAACGAAATCAGTCCCTGATGTAACTCGTTTTCAACTAAAGAACAAATCAAATTATTTCAATAAATATTATAAATATAAACTACATTACTTTATAACCTCGTTTCCACTGAAATACTAGTCATTAAAGGAAATTTTGACTATAAAAAATATAAAAATGAATATTAAAATTGTCAATTGAACCATGGTTGTTCTTATAAATTGTATGATTGCAAAGCAATGAAGATAATTGGGTTTGTTTATTGTATTTTACTTCTCTATTGATCCTGAATTAAAACAAGGTCGCTACTGACTATTAGCCACTCGCTTGCTTTAAAATGTTCAGTGGGCTCTATTGACTTACTTGACTTAAGGGCGATAAAAATTGCCGAATTGCCGCAATTTTGACGTCACGGCCATATCAAGCAATTTGAAATATTGCTCATATGGAGCAATCATTGCTCCAGTATGGCGCCATTCTTGCTCCACTCAATTGCCCCATATGCAGCAATTCGAGAAACTATGCAAATTGCCCAAATATTGCCCGTGTAAATGCACCTGAGTGGAGCAATGATTGCCGAAATAATTGCCGCAATATCTAGAAATTGCCTCGTATTGCTCGACTAATTGCTCCAAATTGCTCCTTTAGATTCGGCATCGTATCACCGGGCAATAATTGCCCGAAAATCGCCCGTGTAAAAGCACCTTTATGACCCTATGTCCCCTAGATGGGGCAGAGGGCATGCACAGTGCTCCGCCATCCCGTTCGGTCTTGAGCTTCGCGCTTCATCTCACTCCACGTCTTGCCAATGGTCGCCGCCTCTGCGATGATCGTCCGCCGCCAGGATTGCTTTGGGCGGCCACGTTTCCGCTTTCCTTGGGGATTCCAGTCTAGGGCTTGCCTCGGGATGTGATCGGGGCCCTTCGGAGCGTGTGGCCGATCCAGTTCCACTTGATCTGCTGGTCGATCGGAGTCAGTGGGCTCCATTGCCTAAATAATAAGGGTGACGGCTGGAGGAGACCTTTAAACTGATTAAATTGAAGCGTGGTCCGAGTGGAGCGACCATTAGATAAAACCGCAGGAGCACTTGAACTAGACCGAACTCGTACGCTCGAGGGCTTTATACTCATCATCATCATCATTCGCTTGCCGTTGTCCCATTTACTTGAGGTCGGCGCTGCATATCTTTTTCCACACATCTCTGTCACCCATCATCTCATCACTCACCTCCTTTCTTTTCATATCATCTCTCACACAATCCATCCAACTTTTCCTAGGTTCGCCTCTTTTCCTACATCCCTCCACACTCCACATTCATTTTTAAGAGTCGACAGGACGCTCGCGTTCCCATACAAACGTAGGTCGGACATTCGTTCCCAGCAACGAAAACGAATGTCCGACCTAGGTCTGTACTGCTAGAATACCCATGCCAAATTTCATGGTTCTAAAGCATGTCGTTTTAAAATGAGAGCTGAACTACGTTTGTATGGTGTCACCTCCATCTAGTAACGAATAGCGTACTAGTAGTACACTAGTCGTTACTAGATGGAGCTGATATTTCCTTTTACATTTTGGCTATCTTTAGGTCGCTCTCAACTAGATGGCGCTGGCGCTAAATACTTGGAGCCTAAACTAAAAGTTCCTAAACTTAGAAAAGTACTAGTCTAAAAGTTCTTAGACTAATGGCCGTTTATTAAGTATATACCTATCTTTAAGTCTATGATAACACTGTTTCTATGAAGGTCAGACAAAGAGCATTTCTCTCGAAATGTAATTTATTTTTGTGAACCAAGGTCACATGCCATTACTGTTTAGTTACAAGATTGATTGTTCGCGTGCTTCTCCAAATTGGGCAAATAGAAAATAATAATACAATGCTGCATTACCTTTGTTACGTTACTGAAATGTGGACTTTATTACCTACGCACTATAAGATTGTAATTTGTTTGATAATATTTTCGTAGGCGAAAGCTTTTGTGGACGTATTTAATTATTAAAAATTTTTTTTAATAATATCAGTTCGTCACACTCACACCTTATGTTCTCTAAAGTGAGTGCGACGAGACAGACATGAATTAATTAGGTACTTATCTAATTGATATGACTATTCGTCCTCCCTAGTTTAGTAAATATGAAGCTCATTTCATTGAGGTTCCGATTTAGATTGTCATTAAATATTGCAATCCGAATATTTCGAATAGTAATTTGTATGGAAACTATTCAAAATATTCGTATTAGGTATCCGGACAATTGCAAGCCTTAATTGTCATATAAATATGTGTACTTAGATATTTGAATCATATCGATAAAACTATTATAACTAATGTTAAAATCGACTTAGAAGATTTTTTCTTAACGTTTAGCTTGTAACTAAACTTTACTTAAAAGTTTAGTTAATAAGAGGGTAATGCCTATAATAATATTAATATCTAAGAAGTACGTAGGTACTTTATGCAATGATAATTTAATGTTAAGATGTATTGTTACAAAATGTTATAAAACCAATTTAACATTGCCGTTTTAAATAGCGCTACAATAAAACAACCTCTTACACTTTGTATTACGTGAATTAAGTTCTATATTTTTCCACCCGCAAATAAAAGGCGGTATAAGCCGATTTGTAACGTGGAGCGCTGAAGCGGGAAAGACGCGGAGTGAAAAGGATAGATAAGAAAACTACTTGAAAAGAACGGAAAGGATGGATTTAGCAAAGAATGGAAAGGCTTCCTATATTTTTAGATTGTTATATACACTCAGAAAACTTAGGTTTAGGTATACCTTACAGTCCGTGAGCTTTAAGAGTCGCCAGGACGCTCGCGTTCCCATACAAACGGAGTTTAGCTCTCATTTTAAAACGACATGCTTTAAAACCATTAAATTTGGCATGGGCATTCTAATAGTACAGATCTGTGTCGGTAATTCGTTTTCGTTGCAAAAAAATTGTAATACAAAGAAAATACTTACAGCCAGATACAGATTTACATACAAAACTTATTTTTGCTATATTTTCTTCGATACGCGCTTTTAATCAAACTTATGTAGTGTGGGTATGACGTAGGCATTTTACGTATGTAAAGGAAAATAACATTAAGATAATTTAATATGGAATATCAGTTAAGATCCGAATAAGGTAATCATAATAACATTAGTTTTATATTAAATGTCAGCTAAATGTCAAGCACGTACTATCTAGTAAAAGGCTCTTGTTTTCCATCAAGGAAATGCGACGTGTACTCTGCAACGTCATGTGGCATTTCCTAAATAGAAAATATAATAATTATTCTATTCTTTTCTCTAAATGTCAGATACACTATAAAGGTTAATCTACGTCATTTCACTAGTATAAAAACCCTGTATTACCAACAATAAATGTTCAGTATTCAACAGATTTTCGTCTTATTCTTTACCCCGGTAACTACCACTTTTCATGGCGACCCTGCCAGTCGTACTGCTTCCCAGCAGTCCTGGTATTGGCCAATTCCGCGCTAAATAGACCGCGCCGCGTTCCGCGTATCAACAACTTCGTTCTTCGGGCTCAAGATCATCCATAATTATCAGCACCAACTATCAATATCATGGGCAGCCAGTGCACGAAGCAGGACAAGAAAGAAGAAATAATCATAGCGCAGAACGGTGCCGCCAATAGTGCATCAACCACCCAGGCAGACAGCAACAAGGTAGTAATCTACGTGACCACAACTGTACTGGTGCTGATCGCAATCGTGTTACTCTACGTCGTTTGGAAGAAAATTCACAAATGCCTGACAAAGAAGATCGAGAGACAAGCGGTAGCAGTGGCAATGCGTAAGCCCAGCGCCGTCTGAACCGGATCAACGTCAACGCAACAGCATCATCGCAAGACATCATCATCATCATCATCCCAGCCCAGCAGGGGAAGCCGTTCACTCTATGGACCATGGTATTATTCTACATCAATTATATCGTAACTAACAACTCATATTATCATGTACACTAGACAAATTCTACTTAATCTACCTTAGTATGAATTATGACCGAAATTAAAAACTTGTATGAACAGTTGCAAAAATTACAAGAGCATATTAGGAAGCTAGGACCTGAACGTAGGAAAGACAAACTCGGCAAAGAAAAACTAGAACAAGCAGAAACATTATATAACCAATTTGAAAACTATTTAGAAACAACTAGTGAAAAAGTAGAAAAATCAGAAATATCTTTGGAAGACAGTGACTTAATACAATCATATTATATAAAAATAGAGGAAGTTTACAATAAAATAAAATCATATTACGAAGTACAAGAAGGGGAAAACGGTAACATGGCTTCCAAGGATAATTTTGAGTTAAAGGCCGCGGTCTCACTATTACCAATTATGGATGGTTCGGAAGACGTCACTAACCAGTTAATAGACGCAATAGAATTATACTCAACAATGATAAAAGAATCAGATAAGAAATTGTTAATAAACTTTGTAACAAAAACCAGACTAACCCAAAGTGCAAAACTCAGGTTATCAAATACTTACGAAAATATAACGGATTTGGTTAATGACATGAAGACACATCTACTAACAAAAAAATCGGCCACCGCTATACAAAATAAATTAATGTTAGCTAAGCAAGGACACAAGTCAATCGACAAATTTGGCCAGGAATTAGAGGATCTTTTTGTAAAACTTACAATAACACAAGCTAATAACAACACTGACGCATATAAAATTCTAAAGCCATTAAATGAAAAAACAGCTATACATAAGTTTTCAGAAGGGTTGCGAAACGAAAAACTCAGCACTATAGTATCAGCCCAAAATTACACCACGCTAAAAGACGCAATACAAGGTGCCAAGGATGTGGAAGTATCAATGGCATCAACGTCATCCCCCACGTCGGAACAACTATTCCACATTCCTAATAAATTAAATTACACAAGATCCAATAGGGGTACCTACAACAAATATAGGGAACATCAAGTCAACCCTCAGAACCAGTATAGCAAAACATTTACTAGGAACAAAATACCGTATAATCAAAATAAAACACGGGGTACGTACAAACCAAAATACCCAAGCTTTACCCAAGCACGACGACAATACAACAATAGATTTAATAAACCGCAAATAAACGCATTAGAACAAGAAAATGACGAAAAAGAAGATAATGCAATGCAGTTTTTTCTATAATAACAAATACATTTTAACTTATAACAATTTAAATTCAGTACAGTTCGCAATAAATGGCAAGGTATATAACTGGTTGATAGACACAGGAGCGTCACTCAGTGCTGTTAAATACAACATTGCATCATCATCAGGCAATACTATTTATAAAAAATTTACACAAATAAATGGGATAGGTGGAAAAATTATGTCATGCGGCACAATTCGTTTAAACCTATGCAGTAAAACAAACCAAAATTTTCAACATAAATTCCATGTACTTTACAATTTACCCATAACAGTTGATGGAATCATCGGACAGGATTTCTTAATTAGATACAAATGTCTCATAGACTTTGAAAAGGAAATTATAACCATAAATAACAATAACCACTTACACAACATACCGCTAAATTTAAACAAAAAAACCGAAGAGAGTATAAATTCAAATCAGACCAAGTTACCCGCGCGCAGTGAATCCATAGTAGAAATATCAACAAACTACAAGGGAGATTGCGTCATTTTATCAAGCGAAATCGGGAAAGGAATTTTAATAGCAAACACAATAACGCGAAATAAAAACGGAAAAATACTAGTAAAAGTATTAAACACTCGTAGCTACGACGTAACTATTAACAAACTTACACCACAAATAAAACCCTTACGAAACTACAACTGTTTCTCCTTTGAAAAATGCAACAAAAATGCAGACAGAGTAAAGTTACTGTTCTCTTTACTGAATTTAAATAACCTAAATAAGGAAGAAAAAACTAACATTTCCAGCATTTGCGCAAAATATGCAGACATTTTCCAGCTGCCAGGTGACTCATTAAATACTACAAATCTATATGAGCAAAAAATCCAACTAAAACCAAACACATCACCCGTGTACACCAAACCCTACCGGTTACCACATTCACAAAAGGAAGAAATTAACAAACAAATAAAACAAATGTTAGACAATGACATAATAGAGGAATCACAATCAGAATGGGCAAGTCCAATATTACTAGTACCAAAGAAAACAGACCAAAATGGAGAAAAAAAATGGAGACTAGTAATAGACTACAGAAAAGTAAATGAAAAAATAGAAAATGACAAATTCCCATTACCAAATATAAACGAAATATTAGATTCTCTAACAGGTGCAATGTACTTCAGCACACTAGATCTAAATCAAGGATATTATCAAATTAAATTAGACCCGGAGAGCAGAAAATATACCGCGTTTATAGCAGATAAACACTACCATATGAAGAGACTACCAATGGGGTTGAAAACTAGCCCAAATGCATTTAGCAGAGCAATGACCATAGCCATGTCAGGCCTTAATTATATAAAATGTATAGTTTACCTAGATGACATCATCGTTATGGGGCGAAATTTAGATCAACATAATAAAAATTTAATAGATGTCTTTACGCGACTAAGGAAAGTAAATTTTAAATTAAATCCGCTAAAATGTAACTTCTTGCAAAAGGAAATACTGTATTTAGGACATATAGTAACACCGGAAGGGATAAAACCAGACCCAAAAAAGATTACAATAGTACAAAATTATCCAATACCAAAAAATGCCGACGAAGTCAGACGTTTCGTCGCATTTATAAATTACTATAGGAAATTTATTCCTCATTTCTCGGAAACTACACAACCACTAAATAATTTATTAAAAAAAAATACAGAATTTAATTGGACACAACCATGTAACACAGCATTCGAAAAACTTAAAACAGCTATAACTAACCCACCTTTGTTACAATACCCAGATTTCTCAAATGACAATGAGTTCATTATACACACGGACGCATCGGGCACGGCCTTAGGATGCGTGTTATCAAACAAAAATGGGTTACCAGTAGCATACGCAAGCCGACCATTAAATAAGGCAGAAAAAAACTACCCCACAACAGATAAAGAATTGCTAGCAATTGTATGGGCAGTGAGATACTACAGACCATATTTATACGGACGCAAATTTAAGATTATAACAGATCACCGCCCACTTATTTATTTATTCGGTATGAAAAATCCATCAAGCCGTCTCACTAAATTTCGCCTATGCCTAGAGGAATATGACTTCACGGTAGAATATTTAAAAGGAAAAGATAATGCAGCGGCAGACGCATTATCCAGGATTGAAATTACAAGTGAACAACTTAAAAGCATGAATAAACACGAGATAGCGGTCATGACGCGAGCACAAACGAAACGAGTGGAACGACAAAACCAAAACAAAAATTTAGTACATAATCCAGACCACTGCGATGAAACTGATTACCCAAAAATAGTGGAAATCCTTAAAAAACCAACAAATATGCCCGAATTAACTTTTAATGCACAGGATTACAACAAAACATCCAAACAAACCGATTGTATCACCAGCAAAAATAAAAACATAATATACTCGCCATCCTTAATGACACTGTGTCTCAAACTAAATTCTCAATCGCGTACGGAACGAGCTTTCCCCGCGAGGGAATTAGGTACTTTTTGCGAGGCACACCAAATAAAAGAAGTATGTATACTATACAAACATGAGACAGCATTAATTATTAAACAGCTGACTCAAAATATGAAAAAATACAATATAGGGGCCGGACCCCGAATATGTATAATTAAAGGTGTCACAAAAATAAACGATAACGATGACAGGCGAGTCATATTAAACGATTTCCATATACTACCTACAAGCGGGCATGCAGGCATTCGCAGAATGACAAATAACATCAAACGCCATTACTATTGGCCAGGAATGGATAACGATATCCTCCAGTTCGTAAAACGCTGTGATAAATGCCAAAAGCAAAAATTTCACAAATATATAAAACAACCACTGTGCGTTACTTCCACAGCAGCATCCGCTTTCGACAAAATATATTTGGACTTGGTGGGTCCACTAACAAAAGATACAAATGGATACAGTTATATACTAACATTACAATGCGAACTCACAAAATATGTAGAAGCATACCCAATTCCAAATAAGGAAACAGATACAGTCGCACGAGCTTTTGTAAATAATTTCATATTACGCTATGGAATACCACGCGAAATCGCAACAGACCGAGGAAGCGAATTTATTTCATCAACCATGCGAGCAGTTTGTAATATTTTAACCATCAATCAATTGCAATCAACAGCCTACCATCACGAAAGCCTTGGCTCCTTAGAAAATTCACATAAAGCATTAGGAGCATTCCTAAGAATACAAACAAATAATCAGGCTCACGAATGGTCCGACTGGTTGCAATATTGGTGTTTTTCATACAACACAACGATACACTCATCAACTAAATATACACCATACGAATTAGTGTTCGGTAAACTGTGCCGTTTACCGAGTAATATTGTAAGTGAAGTAGAACCAGTTTATAATTTTAATTCATATCCCGTAGAACTTAAGTACAGATTGCAAAAATCACAAGAGGATGCAAGAAATAATCTAGTTATAACGAAACATATTAGAAAACAAAAATACGACAAAAATATTAATTCATGTACATACAATGTAGGGGATTTAATACTAATAAAAAAGGAAGATAGAGATAAAATGGACCCAGTTTACATGGGACCACATACCGTACTCGAAGATCAAGGTGAAAATGTCAAAATACTAGTTTCAGGAAAAGAAAATATTGTTCATAAAAACAGGACAAAACCTTATTATCAGTAGAAAAAAAAAATATATACAACTTACCTCCGGCCAGTAACACGCACACACATACACACACACAAAAGTACCAATTAAAATTCTTTTTTAAGCGTCACCCAGTTCTCGCACATTAACATGGCACCATAGCCAGTCCAATTCAAAGCGATACCAAGTCACCTGCCAGAACAAGCGACTGGCGGAAAGTTCGAAATCAACTCTGTAAAAAGAGCAAGTATCCGACACCAAACACAGTTCCGAGAAAAAAATCTCCCCCAAATTAGCTACCGGAAAATTAGGGCAGAAAACAGGATGGCCCTCAGGGGCATTAAACCAGGAGGTGTACGTCACCTCCCGGACACCAAAATTTAATTGTGTTCCGAAAAACCCAATCCCATATCGCACCGAAAAATCAACACTACTCAAATAAACCTGTTCATACACATCCGCGATTTCCATTACAAAAAAAAAATAGGAATTATAAAAAAAAAAAAACAAATATTACAACAACAATCAATTAACACAATTAACAAATAAAGTTAGTCCACCGGGACACCCAAGATGTAACTGCACCAATAACTCTAACACAAATTACAACTTACAAAATGCAATTAGAAACCAATAACACTTACCAAAACAACAGAATCCAAAAAAGGATCTTCATCTTCCTTACTAAGCATTAAAATATTGAACAAGCATGTATCATAAAAAGAGCGACGTATAGCCAACAACGTCATAACACTAGATTGTAATTAAAACCCGAGCACATATTAAACAAACAAACATGCACCTTAGAAATTATAAATAGGAAGTAGGTAACATTACGCATCATACTTCGTTGACCTTAACATTGTTTGATAACATGTTTGATACGTCAGCTATGTAACCCGTAGATTATTAAGATATGTATCATGATTAAAAAAAAATGTACAACCAGTAAATGTAAACCATAAATTATAAAAAGTTAACTCTAAGCCAAAAATTAAAAATATTTTATACTTCTTTTAGATTATTAAGTTATGTAATCCTGAAATTATACAGTTAACTTTAAGCAAAAAACAAAATAGTAACCTATTATTGTACTAAATTCTTTAGACTATTAAGATAACATAACATAAACATAAATATTCTTTATTGCACACCTCAAATTAAAGAAACAGAGTATACACAAGTTACAAACAGAAAAGTAGAGGTAAAACAATTGCCGGTCTTATCGCTAGAAAGCGATCTCTTCCAGACAACCTTTGGGAAGCGGAAACCTTTGTAAATTAACAAATAAAATAAAAGATATAAGATATAAGATATGTTAAAAACAAAAAAAAAAAAAACAAATTGTTGTAACCCATACATTGTAAAACTAATTATAAGCCAAAAATTGTAACCTATTTTAGTATTAATTTCGATTATTAAGTTATTTTTTTAAGCCAAAAATTGTAACCTATTTTTGTCTCCAAAAAAAACGGGGAAGGTGTAGTGTGGGTATGACGTAGGCATTTTACGTATGTAAAGGAAAATAACATTAAGATAATTTAATATGGAATATCAGTTAAGATCCGAATAAGGTAATCATAATAACATTAGTTTTATATTAAATGTCAGCTAAATGTCAAGCACGTACTATCTAGTAAAAGGCTCTTGTTTTCCATCAAGGAAATGCGACGTGTACTCTGCAACGTCATGTGGCATTTCCTAAATAGAAAATATAATAATTATTCTATTCTTTTCTCTAAATGTCAGATACACTATAAAGGTTAATCTACGTCATTTCACTAGTATAAAAACCCTGTATTACCAACAATAAAGGTTCAGTATTCAACAGATTTTCGTCTTATTCTTTACCCCGGTAACTACCACTTTTCACTTATTTTCGAGTATTTTTGTCGAGTATTTCCTTAAGAGGATGATAAGAGCTAAATTCCCTCCCTATCTTTTTCAACGCGAGTGAAAGAGAAACACTGCATTACGATTAGTATGGGAGCTCATTGCAAATTTTGTAAAATGATGAATTAAAAAAAACTATGCATTAATTGAGAAATTTAAGGCAACGAAGTTTTTAGTATTAGTGTGGTGGAATGTTGTCCTTAATTACAGACATATAAGCCAAGAAACTAAAGACGTGCAATTGTTTTAAGCTAATTTTAGATGTAACTTTGGAATTATTTTCTATCGAGCCGATTTCGTCCAATCGTGTATTGGAATTAACCAAGTTCTTTTAAATATAATTAATATTAACATCTTTTTTTTTTACTTTTCCAAAACAAGTAGTTATAGCTATATGACTGTTTAAGTAAAGTCAATTTGAAGGTCATCGGGTCTTGTCAGCCTCTTAAACATTTTAGTTTCCTTTCCACCCACATCAGAAAGGCGGAGGAGAAAACGCATTTTACCCACATGTGGGGAAAGTAATTATATGTTAAGTCTCATCTCATGATCCCTTGAGATTTCAATATTGATGCTCCTAGTGCTTAGTCCTTTAGTGTTCTTAAGGTTGACGGTACAATCTTGTATATCAAGATTTTTTTGTAGTTTTTTTACACTTTACAACAGAAAAGCAAATACCAATTAAAACTAAAAAAAACTGCTGGCAGTATCTTCAGCCATTTCGTTTGTAATTCCGAACAAAGATTGTCTCTAAGTTCTTTATGGCCATAAAACGGCAATTCGCAAACATTCTATTTGCGAGCTGGAACGTAATAAATTTAAAATTCGAATGTCGTATTCTAACAGATCACTTGCCCACTAGACGAGTCATGTAATAACACTCGTGCTCACCAAATACTTCACAATCCTACACAGATAGAAATAATATCTTAATTCAAAACGCAACACTCTCTTGCACGCGGTTTCTTAAAGAGAGTAATAAATACCTTAGACCAATAAACATGACTTGAGTTAAAAATATCATGATTTTTAAAAGAAGAATTAAAATTATTCAGCTTTAGCTTTACCCATTTTTAAAGCGAATAGTAATGATTTGAGTTAAGATAATAATTATTTACGGCAAAAAAGCACCAACATTTTCCTTTAAGAGTTTTATGTGTTTACGTAAGATCGATTAGTTCTTGGTTTGATGTTTTCAATCTACAGCTAAGAGCCAAAGCTAATTCAAAGAAGTAGCGCCAAAAGTTTGATTTGAGATTTTTAAGTTTTTAGGCAAGAGAGATTAATTTTTGCTTTGATGTTTTCAACCTACAATCAAGAGCCACAGCTATTCCAAAGAAGAAGCACATAATTTTTGCTTTGAAACATTTAAGTCTTGGACGTTAGTTACCCTGCGCATCAATAGATGTCTCTGCGTGTAGGTTAGAACACGCGAACGTTTGTTCAACGTAACTTGATGACCCTCGGCGCTTTACCCGAGCTTATTTGAGATTCACAATAGCAATCTCAGCTCTAGTTAATACGATTATAAATTGTGAGTATATAAATAATCATAATTTATATTTGTATTATCTACTTTTAGTTAAACTTCCTTTCTTGGGATTAGTCCCGAGAAACACAGTTTCTGCTACTAGCTTTTTAAGTAGTGCACTGAGACACTAAGGCGATTATCACACTGACGACGGATCCGCATGCGGCGCCGGTGTGCGAGCGAGATAGCGCTATACACATGCAGAGCGCTATCTCGCTCGCGCACCGGTGCCGCATGCGGATCCGCGCCAGTGTGATAATCGCCTTAGAAAATGTTATTGTTTGTTTCAAGTAATCGATTTCATACGCCAAGAAATTTTAGATCTTGGTGTGAAAATATCAAATTTTACATCAAGTAACACATGCTCTTGAACTAATGCGTTTTCTTGTTTCCGTGGAGAAATTCAATTCTCAATTTAAACTATGAGTCTTCATCCAAGAAACAAAGTTTCTTGGCTTAAGTTCTTTATGTATTACACTAAGACACATAAAGTTCAATTTAAAAAAAATACAATACAAAAACAAAATTCAAACGCCCTTCGTGAGAATATTAAGCTATTTTAAAAAGAAGATTTTTATATCTCGGATAAAGTATTGAATTTATTAGGTTAAGTAATAAACTTTGAAACATTTTATATCTTAAAATAAAGAATTTTATTGTTTCCTTATATGGGAAACTGGATATCTCTTGATTCAAATAGGTTTCTTTGGTTGAAGAGATTTTTTCTATCTGTGTAACAAACATTAAACGAGATCTGGCTATAGAACAGTAATTTCAGACCTTTCAGTAAGTAGTAATTCTTGTTTTACATTTATCCGTCGGTACAGGTATCTTGCAAAGTTATCAGACCTAGCGAAAAATAAACAAAAATTCGACTCTATTTTTTTTAAAGGATGATTCCATAATATCAATAGTAGAAAGTCGCCCTGTGTGCTTGCTTACGTGAAATACTAAAAGATCAAAGCGTACCTACTAAGCGCTGTCGACTGGACAGAAAAAACCTTGAACAGAGAAGCCTGGTTGTCTTTGGTGTCGGAGACGGAGGCTAAAATCCATTTTGGGTCGTTGTGCCACAGGAGGAGCCCTAAGTAATAAAGTAAGGTCGATTTGGCGAAGACCGTCAGTCGGAGAAGATCGGATAGCAAGCAATTACCTACAGCAAATTCTGCATAGCTTTTTTTTACTAATGGAGAATATTACGCAAAACTCTGCGTAGGCACTAGCACATCCAGAGGGCCTACCACGAAACACGAAAATAAAAATTTCGTTACCTGGTTCTCTGCCACTCTTTCATACTCGAGCGATAGAGAGGCACATGTCAAAATTTCGATTCTCTCGTTTCACGATAGGCCCTTTGTAAACAAACCGCCTTGGTGCGCAAATGACATATTTATTCGTTATAAATTATCTACGAAAACTTGTAAAAAAACTGTTTAAGGCCTAGTATGTATTAACAACTGTATGGTTTACCGGTGTGCTAGTGCTGCACTCTGGTGGCAGAATATTGCAGTAATAAGTAAGTTTTACTATTTCGTAAAAAAAATCTGTAATTGCTTGCCATGCGATCTTCGCCGACCGACGTTTTTCGCCAAGTTGAACTTAAGCATGCGGAATCTATGTGAGTTAATCAATAGCCGTATGCAAACGGCTTAGTGATTTCGGAACCGTTGTTTATTTCAATTCAAATCACAGTATAACCACGCAACTTCCAAAACGTCTTAACTCTCCTTCAGCCGTTATTCAAAAAGAGACCTTAACTCCGTGTGATTTCAGTTGAAATCGTAAAAGGAAGAATGTAGCTTAAAATGAATTTACAAAGTAATTTGGATTTGCCGCCTGGTAATTGACTCTGTGGTAATAAATCTAGTTAAGCCCATACTAATGAGGGTACCTTTGTACCTAACAATGTGTAATTTCTCCGGTACCCGAGTTACCCGACCGACGAGAGGGGGGTGAGTTTATTGCGATAACAAGTTATTATTATTATTTTAAGCATTGAGTAATAGATGATATCCATAAGAAAATCTTCGCCCCAAAAATTATAGTGAAAATCATTGATTTATTGTACTAGCGACCCGCCCCGGCTTTCGCACGGGTGCAATTATACCGTGCAGTGCATATAAACCTTCCTCTTAAATCACTTTATCTATTTAAAAAAAACGCATCAAATTCCGTTGCGTAGTTTCATCACAATCCGAATCCGAAGCGCTGGTAGCCTTGCGGTAAGACGTCCGACTTTCAATGGTGGTCTCGGCTTCAAACCCCGGCTCGTACCACTGAGTTTTTCGGAACTTATGTACGGAATATCATTTGATATTACCAGTCGCTTTTCGGTGAAGGAAAACATCGTAAGGAAACCGGACCTAATCCCAAAAAATGCCTAGTTTCCCCTGGGTTGGAAGGTCTGATGGCAGTCGCTTTCGTAAAAACTAGTGTCTATGCCAATTCATGGGATTAGGTTGTCAAGCAGACCCCAAGCCGGGATAAACGCTAGGAAGAAGAAGAGAATAAAATCCGTTGCGTAGTTTAAAAATCTAAGCATACATACAGACAGACGGCAGGAAGCGACTTTGTTTTATACTATGTAGTGATTCTACTAGATGTGACATAGATATTAACTAATTTTGTGCGCTATGTCGGTTTGGTAATTTTAAAGATATTAAAGTTTATATTACTGACCCAAAATTTTTGCTCTCGAGTATAGATTTGAAGTGATTTTCACTACAACTTTTGGCAAAAAAAATATCTTAGGGATCTCCTGTTACTCAAAGGTGAAAATCACTAAAAGTCTAAACTAAGTCTTTGCGCCTAATACATACAATTAATACCGGTATTGCATTCCCTAGAGGTATGGCAAAATTTGGAAACTTTTCATGGACACACAAGTCACATTTTCAAATTATGTCGAATAAATAATTGTGAATTTGTGATATCAAAGATAAATATCAATGTGAGTACATATCAGTGTATAATTAAGTATATAAAAATATACAATTCAGCTTTAATTTCGCGGTTTGGTACACGCAAGCAATTTCATCTGTCGACTTTATTCAATTAATTCCATCTAGCCTAGCTGCAAACGTAGCTATATCTCCATTATAGATATATAGCTAAACGTGCACGAAATAGGTCACGTGCGAACCTATTATTAGAATAACGTACTAAGTAGAAACGTCTTTGTACCAATTTGTAACTTATAACTACTGTATAAGGCTCAAAAGAGGTGAATGTTTTGTTTGTTTGCATCTTTTACTTTTTAAACCTGCGAGTGTGGCTCTAATTGAAAAACACACATACAACTGTATGTACAGTCAGCAGCAGAAGTAGCTAAGCGGGTGAGGGTTAGTAAGAGAACGTACCCAAACTACGTGACCCATTTTTTTCAGTTTTTGACCCCCCCTCCCCCCCCCCTCGGTGACCATCCGTAGTAATTGCCAAGACCCCCCCCCCCCTCCCCGTTAGTTGTCACGTAGTAAAACTCGCACATATAGTTTGGAGTGATGTTTTGGACATAGAAAACAAAAAAACATAATTTTGCCTACTTATTGCCTTTTATTTACCTACTCGACACTGGCCGCGTGACGCCAAAAGTGCATGGAAACCTAGCGGTCCAGACACTGTCAGTAATAAAGAAGAGAAGGATGGGTACAGAAATAATGACATTATTACTGACAGTGTCTGGACCGCTTATAATTAGAAGCGCGATATTTGAGCATAATTATTGACTACGTGACAGAACCTAAGACTCCCCCCCTCCCCCCCGTGACCTAGAGTAGTATTTTGACGACCCCTCTCCCCCCCTGAACTGGTCACGTAGTTTGGGTACGTTCCCTAATGATCTAGAAACGACTTTATTGGTAAGAAAATAAGAGCGCATGAAGGTCATTTTCAATACCTTACCGTTGTACGTTGTACTGCTTTTGCTGCTGACTGTACGTATGTCTCAGTGACGGCGCGTCAACATTTTTCTAGGGCAAGCCTGAGCTAAATTGGCTTTTATTTACTTTGTGAGCTGTAGAGAATCTGCTCACCTGCCTGACAATTAGGCAGGTAGGAATCGAGTTCTATTGACTCGCCGTTACTGGTTCTGATTATGAAATGGTATGCAGATTATAATAATTTTAAAAACAGTGTAGGCGCCAGCCGCAACAGTTAAGCAGGCGAGCTGTTAAAAACCGGCCAAGTGCGAGTCGGAGTCGCGACCTGAGGGTTCCGTATATTATACGGAACATATATTACACAATTTAGGTACTTAATACGCTGGAAGCCCTACCTTCTTGCCAAATTTCATAACACATGACCGTTTGATCCTCACAACAAAACGAACCGATTGATACCATGCATGAAAAATCAAGCCTTTTGTCACTTTGTGGAAGGTAGAAAGTTCACAGTGGAAGGTAGAAAGTTCTATGCTGGGACCAGAGGGCCTACCGCGAAGTTCGGAAATCGACAAAACGATGGTCCCGTCTCTATCGCTCTTGCATATACGAAAGAGAGTGATGCAAATAGACGATTCGATGAACGAAGTGCTTCGCGGTTATAGGCCTGGTTCGAATCGTTGGCTGGAAAGAGGTTGCGCAGGCGATGCTGGGGCTTCTGACGTCAACTTTTCCTGCCAAAAGTGTGGAAAATCGTGTCGTTCCCGTATCGGTCTTTATAGTCACCAAAGGCGTTGTCTCCACAGTGTTCATGTTTAAATCGTCTGCAATAGACGCAAAGACCAATAATGAAAATATTTCGCTTATTAATTTTCCAAAAAAATTGTTTAATCCTATATTACCTTGTTTCTTCAAAACAGCATAAATCATACAAATTGGTGAAGAAACATACCGTGAGAAAGCTTGAAAATGTAGGTACGATCGACGTCAAAAATATGTTTACACTTTTGCACCTTACTCCTTTGTAATAAGGTCCAAAAGTGTAAACATATTTTGACGTCGAATGTACAACTTTTTCTCCATATGCTGTCGTTATTTCGAGTGATTGAAGGTGATGAAGTGATGAAAGGTAAGTATGTTATTATTTCGAGTGATCGAAGCACCCTTGCGGTGCGTACTTGCTACACTTTTTACACTCGATGACCTCGTTAAATAGACAAAACCAATAAGAAATAAAATACCTAGGTAGTAGGTATAGTCACAACTTCTCTGCTTTGCTTTAAGATTGACTGGTAGAGAATGCCTCTTGGCATTAAGTCCGCCTTTTGTACATGAAGTTTTTCTTTTGTTGAATTTTTTTTTGATCTGGCCTCGGACACCGGAGGACTGGTCACTTTTTCTGAAGTATATGACATCTATTTCAGTTTACAATAAAGTTTAAATAAATAAATAAATATAGTAGTTCTGAAAGCGTATGAGTACAGGGGGTGATTTTTGAGATTCGAGCATTCGAAAGTGACATTTAAAACGCCGAATGAAACGATGAAATTATGTTTTAAAATTAGAAATTTAAAATGATGATTATTTAAACTAGGTATTAATTCCATGCGAAAAAACTGGCGACAAGCTTTTGTGTGCGATTATTTTCGAGCTTGAATTTTTTGAATTCGAGCGTCCGGCTGTCAAAAATCGGCCCCCAGATGTAAGCGGATGAGTAATAGTGGTCATCCAAAATCAAAGGTCCTTAGGACAGCCGGCACGTGGCCGGCACTTACACCTTGAATAATATAATCCAATCAAACCTCTTTCCGCCACCGTCCTACACGACAACATTATCACCCTCACCACTTAGATGGTTGGCATTGGCAGTCCTCGACTGTGCGTTTCTCCAGAAACTTTCTACCTCGCACAGCAAAACTGTGGAATAAACTGTCGCCTGCGGTATTTCCCGACCGATACGACCTTCAAACCTTCAAGAAAAGAGCGTACTCCCATCTTAAAGGCCGGCAACGCACTTGTGACCCCCCTGGTGTTGCGGGCGTACATGAGCGGCGGTAATTGCTTACCATCAGGCGATTCGTCTGCTCGTTTGCCTCCTATGTCACAAAAAAACTCAGCAAATATAAATACATAAATGTGTACCTATTGTGTTATGTACTAGTTGCCCTACGTACATAATCAATGTATTTGTTTAATTAAATTGCAGTTGAATCGCAAAGAAACACAGATAAGTAATTGCATATAGAAAAGCTAAATGAATTTAAGCTCGCATAAACATTTCAGCGGGAAATTTAATTATGAAAGCTCGTTGTAACAGATTCTGTTCCCGTTACATCGCGAGCTTTGCCACAGATACAATATAAGCAGTACGTGGACTTGAGTGAAACTTTGGTAACAGGGTTTTAAATAGTCCAGAGCGATGAGACCAGTGGTTCTTAACCAAGGAGTAAAACAGGCAATCCACGGGTTCATGGCGCAAGCAAGTAAAACAGAATTGTGTTGTTTTAAAATGTATCATCCTCCTATCACTTATCCCGACCTATTTCCACGGCTCTTTTAAATCTTTTAGGCTTATTTATTAGTGATAAGTTTCGTCTCGTTTTATAGTTATCTCATCTTAAAAGAAGGCCTTTACTCTAGATTAAATCTAGTCTATATCCTTCTCCAGAACTCAAACTATTTTCTTACCAAAATCATAATCGGTTCAGTGGTTTAAGCGTGATGAGGTGACAGACAGAGACATTTCGCATTTATAATATTTGAATAAATAAATATGGAATCAAAGTGCTGTCATACTTAATACCGCTACTGTATTTCGGCCGCACCGCAAGCTGCCCCGAGCTTTTTCAAAGCTAACTGGATGCCCCCAGGCGTGTAAGGGCTTGTCTCATTAACGTTTACATTTCAGGGGAAACGGCATTTATTAGTGATAAGTTTCTTCTCGTTTTAAAGTTTTCTCATCTTAAACGGAGGCCTTTATTCTAGATTAAATCTAGTATATATCCTCCTCCAGAACTCAAACTATTTTCTTACCAAAATCTTAATCGGTTCAGTGTTTAAGTGTGATGAGGTAACAGACAGAGACATTTCGCATTTATAATATTAGTATAAATAAATATGGAATCAAAGTGCTGTCATAATACCGCTACTGTATTTCCGCCGCACCGCAAGCTGCCCCGAGCTTTTTAAAAGCTAACTGGATGCCCCCAGGCGTGTAAAGCCTTGTCTCATTAACGTTTGCATTTCAGTGTAAACGGCAAGGAGTTTATTTATTTTATTAGTGATCAGTTTCTTCTCCTGTGATAAGCTTCGTCTCAAATTTCTATCCATCTATCTTCTCGTTTTAAAGCTTTCTCATCTTAAACGCAGGCCTTTTTTCTAGATTAAATTTAGTCTATATCCTTCTCCACAACTCAAACTATTTTCTTACCAAAATCTTAATCGGTTCAGTGGTTCGTAATGAGTTGACAGACAGAGACATTTCGCATTTATAATATTTGAATAAATAAATATGGAATCAAAGTGCTGTCATACTTAATACCGCTACTGTATTTCGGCCGCACCGCAAGCTGCCCCGATCTTTTTAAAAGCTAACTGGATGCCCCCAGTCGTGTAAGGGCTTGTCTCATTAACGTTTACATTTCAGTGTAAACGGCAAGGAGTTTATTTATTTTATTAGTGATCAGTTTCTTCTCCTGTGATAAGCTTCGTCTCAAATTTCTATCTATCTATCTTCTCGTTTTAGACCTTTCTCATCTTAAACGCAGGCCTTTATTCTAGATTAAATCTAGTCTATATCCTTCTCCAGAACTCAAACTATTTTCTTACCAAAATCATAATCGGTTCAGTGTTTAAGCGTGATGAGGTAACAGACAGAGACATTTCGCATTTATAATATTAGAATAAATAAATATGGAATCAAAGTACTGTCACATCGCGCTACTGTATTTCCGCCGCACCGCAAGCTGCCCAGAGCTTTATAAAAGCTAACTGGATGCCCCCAGGCGTGTAAAGCCTTGTCTCATTAACGTTTACATTTCAGTGTAAACGGCAAGGAGTTAATTTATTAGTAATAATTTTCTTCTCGTTTTAAAGTTTTCTCATCTTAAATGGAGGCTTATACATACTACTGTGGAGCGATAGCGAGCGATTTGGTTGGTAGTATTCAGAGCAATCAGAAGACTCGTTTTCCTTTACAACTGATGTGACTGCTTTTCTGAGAACCTTGCGTCGTTGCGTTGGGGGACGTCTGTTGCTCCACGTCCGTAGGAACTACCTTAGATAACCCTACACGTGTCCCCCGGGTGGTGCGAAGAGCGCAACAACTTTGGCTGCTGCACTATCCTTCTGATCTCGCAGCTTTCTCTACTTAGAAATGAATTCGAATGCACACATAAACAGCACTTCTCAGTGCTCCAAAATTAAAACAAAGGACATAGGACCATCTGTCCGTGTGCTGCAGCTAAACATTGAAGGCATAAGTAATTCCAAATCGGAATGCCTTAGTAAAATTTTACACGACAACGGTGTTGACATTGTCCTCCTCCAGGAAACACACACCGCAGATGATGCCCAACTCACTAAACGAGGTAAAATAGCGGCCACATATCACGGACAATACGGAACAGCGACGTATGCTCGATCACTTCTTTCTGCCCACATCAGCGTGATTTCGAATGAAACAGACAGTAACAACATCGCTACCACGATTATTGAAACCAGTGAAACTAGGATATGTAACATCTATAAACCCCCCCGTAGCTTCTGGCCCACACCACCTCTGCCTGGTTTGGAACACCCATCCCTCTATATTGGGGACTTTAATAGCCACCATACCAGCTGGGGATATCGAAAATCTGATGCCAATGGAGAGGCGATTATGGACTGGGCGGACCAATACAACAACTTTTTAGCCGTCTCCAACAAAGGTAAAGGGACGTTTAGATCAGCTCGTTGGAGAAGCGACCACAACCCGGACCTAGTCTTCACAACAAGGGCAACAGATGGCACCCCAGTTGCCGCCGAGCGGTATGTGCTAGCGGACTTCCCTCACTCTCAACACCGCCCAGTATTAGTTGTCATAGGCCTAAAAATACCGATGGTTGAGTCTTACCCTGTACCGCGCTGGAATTTTCGGAAGGCAGATTGGAATGGATATGCGGCCAAACTTGATGCCTGTGTTAGGTGGATTCCACCTCTGCCTGAAAATTACGAACGTTTCTTGGCGCTGGTCAAAAGCATAGCCAAGTCATACATCCCACGTGGCTACCGCAAGGAATACATCCCGTGCTGGAGTGATGAAACTGAGAAGCTGTGGAAAGATTTCAATGAAAATGGTGATCGAGATACTGCTAACATGCTAATTGAATCCCTGAATACCGCTCGTAGGGAAAGATGGGAGCGAACAGTGGAATCCATGAACTTTGCACACTCCAGCCGTAAAGCCTGGCATACTCTCAATCGCCTATCCTCTGGTGCTGCTTCTCAGAGGCATCAATCAAATCTGGACCCGAACAAATTGGCCAACAGGATCCGCAAGCTGTCGAACGCTCCCAGTCACAAACAACACACTCGGTCTACGCGTATCGAGCTTAAGAAACTCAAGGCGACAACAAAACCTAACGGGAGTTTTAGCGGCCCTGTCTCAGTGGACGAAGTTTCGTTAGGCATTAAACACATTTTGTCTAATAAGGCTTGCGGCTTTGACGAATTCTTCCCAGAGTTCATTCAGCACTGCGGTCCACGTACGCAAAAATGGCTCACTTCTTTCTTCTCTAACATCATAGAGTCCGGTAGAATACCATCCCTGCTGAAAAGAGCCAAAGTTGTCGGTATTTTGAAGCCTGGAAAACCTGAAGGCGTCCCCGATAGCTACAGACCAATAGCACTTCTGAGCGTTGTTTACAAACTCCTAGAGCGTATAATCTACAATCGCATATCAAACACCATAAACGCCGCTATTCCTCAAGAACAGGCTGGCTTCCGGCCAAATAGAAGCTGCGCCGACCAGGTTTTGTCACTAACCACTCACATCGAAACCGGCTTCCAGAGTAAAAAGAAGTCTGCTGTTGCTTTTGTTGACTTAACAGCTGCGTACGATACCGTCTGGCGCCAGGGTCTCCTGTACAAGCTTTTGAAAGTCGTGCCGTGTATCAAGATCTACTCGCTCCTGGAAAACGCACTAAGCAACAGGTCATTTCAGGTTCACATAGGCGGAACCAGTAGTTCTGTCAGAGTACTGAATAACGGTCTCCCACAGGGTTCCGTACTTGCACCGCTCCTTTTTAATTTATATATCCACGACTTGCCGGAGACTGCATCGCGAAAATTCATCTATGCTGATGACCTGGCTCTCGTGATACAGGAGAACAGTCCGGAAATTGCGGAGGCTACGCTCGAAAAGGATTTGCAGCTGCTGGATGACTACTTCTCCCGGTGGCGTTTGACCCCCAGTACTTCTAAGACCGAGGTATCCTGGTTTCACCTGTGCAACAAACAGGCTAGCAGGGAACTGAATGTAAATTTCAGGGGCAAACCCCTCCGCCATAACTTCCTTCCGAAGTACCTTGGAGTCACCTTGGACAGAAGCCTCAACTACAGGGAGCACCTGAGCAGTCTGTCGGCAAAACTGAAGACCCGGAACAGCATTGTTCAGAAGCTCACTGGTACCACCTGGGGTGCCAACGCAGCCACACTTCGAACAACTGCACTTTCACTAGTGTACTCGTCCGCTGAGTACTGTTCCGCAGTGTGGCTAAACAGCACACATACCTCTGCGGTCGACGTCCAGCTGAACCACACAATGCGCCTTATCAGTGGTTGCCTCAAGCCCACCCCCATCCACTGGCTACCAGCGCTCAGTCACATCTTACCTTCAAACTGCCGTCGAGAAAAGTGCCTGGATCGCGAATTAGCGAAGATTCGTGAAAACACTGACTTGCCTGTCCATCAGGACCTCGACATGCTTAAGACCCTCAGACTGAAGTCCAGGAGACCCCCTGCTTCGAAGTTCCACGAGTCAGGACTACAAGCGAACCCGTTGCAATCATGGATAGCTGAGTGGGAGGCCAGGTCACTACCTAAGGACTTGTTTGAGCTCAATGCAGGGTCTCGACCAGTAGGGTTTGAGAAGCGTCGACGGATATGGTGTGTTCTAAACCGGATCAGAACAGGCGTCGGGAACTGCGCATCTCTATGGTACAAATGGGGATGGTGTGAGTCTGCAGAATGCCAGTGTGGCTACCCAGATCAGACGATACACCACATTATATTTGAATGTCCCATCACCAAGTTTAGTGGGATACCGGCGGATCTCAAATATCTTACGACGGATGCAATTGCATACTTAGACTCTAATATTTTAAAAATTTAAGTAGAGAACATGTTTAAGCCATACGATAAATAAAAAAAATAAATGAGAACCTTGGACATCAATTTGTGACATACCTGATGTATATTTCGATTTAGATTATTAACGCTATACGATAAAATAAATAATTCACAGCAATGACGCATAATTTCAGTGTCCGCAAGGCAACCGGATGGCTAGCGGTATTTAAGAGTCCCCAGGACGCTCGCGTTCCCATACAAACGTAGTTCAGCTCTCAGTTTAAAACGACATGCTTTAGAACCACGAAATTTGGCATGGGCATTCTAGTAGTACAATACTAGGTCGGACATTTGTTTTCGTTGCAAAAAATTGTAATACAAAGAAAATACAGCCAGTTACAGATTTACATACAAAACTTATTTTTACTATATTTTCTTTGTATTACAATTTTTAGCAACGAAAATGAATGTCCGACCTAGATCTGTACTACTAGAATGCCCATGCCAAATTTCATGGTTCTAAAGCATGTCGTTTTAAATTGAGAGCTGAACTACGTTTGTATGGGAACGCGAGTTCACGCGAGCGTCCTGGGGCCGTATTCTAACTTTAAAACACATTTTTAAACAATCCAAGTTCAATGTCTTACCATTCTATTGCTGTGCATTACACTTACATCATCGACATTTCTTATTCGGACACACTTTCATTCATCACTGCACCAATCCACAAACGACAGCGGCTAATCCTTATAAATTGATTCATTATTGTTAAAAGATTGCGAATTAATTATTTGATTCCGTCCACATTGTGTCAGTTTGACGTTTGACGTGGTTTGACTTGCCATTTTTTTTCCTTTTGTTCAACTTTCTTGCATAGGCATACGCATTAACCCATACTGCCTACGTCGTGTTAAAGCGGTATTACACATTGCAACCTGCAGGGCCCAATCTGTTGTGTACCCTGCCTCTTCCTTCCCTCCTTCAGCTCCCTACGGGCCCTACCTTCAATTACACCTTCTAACCTGACAGATTGGGCCCTGCAGGTTGCAATGTGTAATACCGCTTTCAGTCTGATAAAGGGGTCTACAACCACTTGGGTTTTATGAAGCTACTTTTGGAACGAAGTTCCTTATTGTAGGGTCGCCACACACCTAGCGGTTTTCCTCGCGGAATTACCGGAAGTAGCGGAAATTTGTCTATGGTAGCAGATTTTTTGTATGGAAGCCATAGACAAATTACCGGAAGTAGCGGAAATTCATAGACAAAATGCTTAATTTGTCTATGAATTTCCGCTACTTCCGGTAATTCCGCGAGGAAAACCGCTAGGTGTGTGGCGACCCGTACGGCTAGCGGATGGGGGCCAGGCGAAAAAAGTGTAAGATTTATTATATAAATAAATAACATAACTTCGATAAATATGGTTGTTAGAAAGAGAGGGTTGAAATCACACTTTTTACTCTGTCAAAAAAATGGAGTTTGACACGACGTTTCCGATACGTTTGCATAAGTGTGAAAGAGAACTTGTAGTCATGTTGTCCCTTCTTAACGCATGACAAGTTCTTTTTCGCACTTATGCAAACGTATCGGATACGTCGTGTCAAACTCAAATTTTTTGACAGATTTACTTTGAGTTGTACCCCCCTGTCACCACTACCGTTTTCGATACACGTAATTTAGGGTCGCCACACACCTAGCGGTTTTCCTCGCGGAATTACCGGAAGTAGCGGAAATTCATAGACAAATTAAGCATTTTGTCTATGAATTTCCTCTACTTCCGGTAATTTGTCAAGGTGTGTGGCGACCCTTAGGGTCGCCACACACCTAGCGGTTTTCCTCGCGGAATTACCGGAAGTAGCGGAAATTTGTCTATGGTAGCGGAAATTTGTCTATGGTAGCAGATTTTTTGTATGGAAGCCATAGACAAATTACCGGAAGTAGCGGAAATTCATAGACAAAATGCTTAATTTGTCTATGGTAGCGGAAATTTGTCTATGACTTCCATACAAAAAATCTGCTACCATAGACAAATTTCCGCTACTTCCGGTAATTCCGCGAGGAAAACCGCTAGGTGTGTGGCGACCCTTACAGTAGCTTTGTTGAGTTTTTCTTTTGTAAGGGTCGCCACACACCTAGCGGTTTTCCTCGCGGAATTACCGGAAGTAGCGGAAATTCATAGACAAATTAAGCATTTTGTCTATGAATTTCCTCTACTTCCGGTAATTTGTCTATGGCTTCCATACAAAAAATCTGCTACCATAGACAAATTTCCGCTACCATAGACAAATTTCCGCTACTTCCGGTAATTCCGCGAGGAAAACCGCTAGGTGTGTGGCGACCCTAATAGTGGATAATATTTAATATATATTAAACAAAATCATTAAAAATCACTCTTAAGTCACGTGACGACAAACGCCAACGCCTGAGCTCGTGACGTCACTTGTTCCCAAACTTCACTGCCAGCAGTGCCAGCGGGAGGGAACTATTCAATATACTCTGTGCCAGCGGGCATCCGGGCAACAAGTAAACTAGTAAAGTCGTCGCGTTATTATTTCATTACATGGTCGATCCGTTAATAAATAAACTTCATAATGGATCGTGGCTTTATAAAGGCGAACAGCTCTAATTTGCCTAGAATTGACTGTTTCACGATTGCTAATTTCTTCGCAAGAAATAGCAACTTCTGCTCTGCTGAATTTAGAAATGTGAAGTCCTCCATGTAAGTAATCTAACAAGAATTGTTATTTCCTTATTACTGTTTTCTGGTCACATTGTTCCACAACAACACTAACAATTCTTGTTATGTCTGACTTGAAGAAATTAATAATTTTAAGGTTATGTTTTGTAAGGTTATATCATATTTTTGTTGAATTTTTAGATCCGCAAGACAGTCATACGGAGACAATGCTGTGGGCTTGGTCCAACTGCATCGGGAAGGAAATTTGTGCACAGTGAAGTGCACCATTTGCCCAGAACACAAAGTTCAGAATACACTATTCAGCTACTTTGGTTGTTGATGAACAACAAGGTGTTATTTTGAGTGTTGAATGTCAGTGTGCTGGTTCTCGCGGCGGATGTAAACATGCTATGGCATTCATCATGTGGGTTCATCGCAGGAGTGAGGAACCTTCCTGCACCTCTGTTGAGTGTTACTGGAAAAAGTCACACCTCTCTAAGGTAGGCAAAAGTTTGAAATATTTGACATCAAAAGACCTCACTAAAGGAGATCCACGAAGTTATTTGCCAAATCATAGGGTTTTAAATGATTTTTTAGAAGAGGGGAAGAATAGAAATATCAAGGATGTGCAGCTCATAAAACACCAAATAAATTACAAAAGGGATGATGCTGAAATGCTCTCAATGCACCAACTCTGTTTTTGGTATAAAGAAGAAGATTGTGACGAATTTCTACTAAAAGCTGGATTGTCAATTGATGAAAATACCTTAGTAGAAATAGAAAAACTGACAAGAGATCAGTCTCAAAACAAATTATGGTTTGAGTTGCGATATGGGCGGATTACTGCATCTAAAGCTCATGAGGTTAGCAGGTGCAAAACCAAAGATGGCACTTTTATAGCACAAATCATGGGAGGTAGACTACCTGATACCTCCGCAATGATCCGTGGACGGACACTTGAGAATGCTGTAAAGAGAAAAGTAGAAATTGAACTTGGAGTTAAAATAGAAAAGTGTGGTCTATTAATAAGTAAAGAGTACTTTATGATTGCTGGGTCCCCAGATGGGATTTGTGATGAATTCGTTATTGAAATAAAGTGCCCTACGCGTGCTGAAGTTTATAAGAACTATGTAAGAGATCAAAAACCCACTAAGAAATATTATGCACAAATGCAACTACAAATGTTTTTGTCTGGGAAAAACAAATGTTACTTTTGTGTAGCAGACAGTAAGTTCGAAAATACTGAGAGTGTGGACATCATTTGTGTTGATTTGGACATTGAGTATATTAATAATTTGCTTGTTAATCTTGTAGATTTTTGGAAAACTAATATTTACCCATTATTAAACAAAAGTGTACAGTAATTAAAACAGTTATTTTCTCAATTTGGGATTTTATTTACATAAACACCTAATATTGACAGTTATCATTTGTGTAAATGCAGGGACAAAAGTCCCACTTTATCCATTTACATCGACACTAAATTCTTTCACTAATTGATAGAGTATCTTGCCGGGTTAAAGACAGAACCGACTATTTGGAATATTTGGATTTGATTTTATTATGATATGGTTGGCTTTGCCCTTGACTCTTCAAGGCAGAAACAACTATTTGGATTTAATTTTATTAGTAGATTACAGTTTGTTTTGCCTTTGACCCGGCAATATGGTGTAGTTATAGGAAGCACTAATAAGAATTATCTATTCTATATTAACAAAGTGGGACCTTTGTCCCCGCACTGACACATGTTGTGTAAAATCACTCACAGAGGGTCAAGGCGGGAATAGTGGCTTTATTTTTAAGAGCCGCCATACACGGACTGTTAAGCAGTCAGTGCCAATAGCTTCAAGCGGTTGCCGTTGGGTGATCTGCAGTTTCAATACAAAATTGTCATTCGCAATGCACAAACCGCTCAAGCAGTTGCAACTGCTTCGGGCGGTTGGCTGCGCAGTGAAATTTCATCAAGCGGTCTGACTGCAAGAGTGGTCCATGTATGTTGATCACTGGGTTACTGCTCGAGTAGTCCGTGTTTGGCGGCCCTAAGATGGTAAAATCCAAATGGTTATTTCGATAGACTAAGACCCCATTCCCATTTGTCTGATGTCGGGTCCGATTTTTAATAGGGTGTCGGCGCTCCATTTTTGCAATCGTGTCCGACAAGTGTGAATAGCTTCATATAAAATGTTCTGCCACTGGAACGATCGATTAAAATCCGGATCCTACATCCGACAAGTGGGCCTTTGTATTAATGCTTTGAGCCACTGTGATAGGTATGGGCCTATGAGGTATATATAGTCAGCATCAAATATATTGTAACAGCTAGAGCAGCCAAATAGTTCGTCACACCATATATTTTGTACTATTTGATCACTTTGGCTGCTACAATATATTTGAAGCTGACTGTACATGACAGGTACACACTGGCTCTTTCATATTACTTATCATGCAGAGGTCGGAAAGGGTGAGCTATTATTAATTTTACCTAATCACCTGACTAAATATTACTGTTAATAAACTGTTGTCATTATAATTAAGATATATATAGGTATCGTAAAAGAGCTCACCCTCTCTCTATGTATCTAAATAAAAGGCTTAAGTATTTTCGCATAAACAGTTTTATTTGATGAAATAATATCATAATATCACAAATTTAGAATTGACCACATATCACATTAAAACCACTTATTATAATAACTTATTTTCACAATAAAAGACATTATTCTGCTGCATTATTATTTATTACTATTGCTGGTGACTGTACTACACATGTAAGATATTAAAATGCCATTATACAGATTTTGCACAGACCATTAATTCATGCAACATGTACAGTCGGCATCAAATATATCGGAGCGGCCAAGGTGCTCAAAAATATCTACATAGAGAAGAATAGAGGCGTTGTTAAGATATTTGTGACCACCTTGGCTGCTCCGATATATCTGTACATAAATATTAAGGTATCTTATGCTAGATCTACATATCGACGGACGTATGTATCTGCGTCTCGTTTACTTGTTAACAAACAAGTACGAACAAGACTACAATCTGCTGATGCGTCCTTCGATTTGTAGAGCTAGAGCATCATACATTAATCACAAAAAATAATAAACTATAGATATCATAGCTTAATTTTGCCATATTTAACTATCGCAAATTTAAGCTAACATAACATCCATCTTTGTGGTTTAAGAGATCTTAAACCACATAAAGATGGATGTTATGTTCAGATACAGAGTAACTTATATAAAAGAGCAGTACAGTCTAAGAACTTTTTGAAGCTGACGAGGTGGCTCTCGAGTAGATGGTGCTTTCAGACACAAGTGGCTGTCTATATTATCTATAGTCTCTGGTTCAAACAAATTACACTAAGTTTTTACTTGATAATGCTATCTTGTAAATTAATTAAAGCACATGCTATTATAATGACTTCATCAAGCACCCTGGTTAGATTATTATTAATACAAGCATGAGGTTTTAACATTGCAAATTCCCTCAACCGTCGTATCACCCTTTCAACATGAATCCTCAGACTAGCAATTTGTTTAGTCTGGCGAGCCTCTTGCTTTGATAATTTTGATCCTGTACTAACACTTGGAGGACGAACCAACTGAAGGCCTGCCTCGAGAACCATCTGCTCTATATGTTTGAAACCCCTATCTGCCATGATGCAAGAACCTTTCTCTAAAGTATTTAAAAAGTTGGAATGTTCTACTACACATACATCACTAGTTCTTCCTCCATAACCTTTTGAGATATAGTTAACCAAACCATCTGGTGTGCTTGATATTAGGTATTTTAAAGTATTTGCCTTTTTGTAATTTGACCATGTTAGAGCTTGATGTACAGCGTTTGAGGGCTTTTGGATTTCAATTTCCAAGCAATCAATAATACAGGTAACATGGTGGTATTTGTGTCTGAACGCCATAGGCAAGGACAGGATTATCGCATTTTTATCTAAATTAACTAAGAAAGGTTGCATGACACTACAAATTATTGGTACATTTTTTAGAAATATCTTACTTGCATAAGATAATGACATTCCAAAATCATCTGCCAGTTCTGAAAATCTTGTATCTAATCTAATTTTTTTTAGGCATAATAATATATGAGTTTCGGGAACATTTGTGTGGTTGCGGATAGTATCCATTAAATAATAACATTTTTCTGGTACTCCAATGTAAAACTTTGGCCTTCTTTTAATTTTCTTTATAGTTGTTTGGAGTATTTGTTGCGCTTCTAGCTTCTTCACATCTTCATTGATACTAGCGGAGGTACCTGAAGAGGTCTTCATTTGTTCAGATGACATCATAGAAGAGAAGTTTGACTGTGCTAAGGATGGTGCAAATAATGATACATAACTATCAGAATGATCTTGTTGACTGAAGCATAACTTTCTAGATGTTTGAGCATGACCAGATGTGGATGCGACTTCCAGTTTGAATGAAGAGGTTGATACAGATGTAGTAACATTTTTCCTTGGTGATATTGCAGTGTTTTTATATTTTATTGCAGTCTGTGTGCTTTTACTTCGATATTTATAATGTATGTTTACTTGTATTGATTTATCTGTTGTTACTGGTTTATGCTCCGGTTGAGGTATATCTGAAACTAAAAGGTCATGTCATGAGTTATGATATTTATATACCTAATTGTGTACAGTACATATGTATGCACAATTAGGTGACTTCCACCAATGCTATGTTGCTCTACATTTATATACAAGTGACACATAGTAGCAGCATACCTTGGCTTGGCCAATTTGTATGAAAACATAGCACAGCATTGTAGCTCTGATAGAAAGGCACCCTGCACCCTCCATACACAAGACATTAAGTAACAGCAGCAAACCTTGACTTTCCATGAGTTGAACAATACTTATTACTTATTTATGAATATGATATATTATATCCTACACTAATTTGGAATGCATCGCATGCAATGCACTCTCACTTTCTGTAAATATATTGTGTTGTATCTAGACATACATGGGAGAGGCCTATCTCATGCAGTAGACAAGTTTTAGCTGAATAGCCGTGGCTACACCTAACGAACCGCCTCGCAAGGAAATTGCCGCGCATGGCAACTCGGCTACTGTGGACGTGCCTCGCCCGAGGCCGAGGCCGCCGGGCGTGCGTTTGCCTAGACCGAGGCACTAGCCGAGCTGCCGCGCGCGGCAATTTCCTCGCGAGGCGGTGCGCCAGGTGTAAACACGGCCAATGACACATACCTGAACTTGGGCCTGGTTGAATCTCAGCTGTGGGAATACTTTGTGTATTCTGTGTTTGTTCTAACTCTTCTTCATATTCTAATTTTGTTTCCAATCTTCGTCTTTTGGCTGGCAATGAACGGGTTGTTTTCATATCTGTCCGTCTTGTTCGGTCTGGTTGACATTCAAATTTTGCTGGCAAATGCCCTGCTTTTATTCGAACCTGAGATATCGAGCCCATCACCTGATATTCAGTATAGTTCTCCATATCATTCGGCAACTAAAATAAAACGAGTACAACAGTTTACAAAACGATATTATTTAACTTTATTTCTAACCTTAAAATTCACTGTTTTCTAAACATATAATAGTATAAAAACTTGACAAATACGAAGGGAAATACGAAAAATTATCAAGCAGTATTATTATTTATAGACTTACATCAAAATGATCTTCACAAAAATACATTTTAGATTGTATAGCCAGAAATGCCGGATCCCTTCGAGCAAGCTGAAGCCACTTTTTTCTGACATTTTCTGTACGAGGTACGTGTATAAATAACTTTTCGGGTTTTTTTATTGTAGTACTTTTACACTGAGGTACCGCACAACACTTATAAAACTTAGAATCCATTTTTATTTAAACGAAAACCAGAATCGCCATCGCCATAACAGTTTCACGATGTTTAGGAACGAGTGACGTCACTCACGTGATCACGTGACAAGTGTCGCGTTTTGGAGCGAAATTTAAAGTGCATTTTAAAATACATGATATTTTTATATTTAGGGTCATAAAAAAATATATAATGTTATTTTGGGCTATATTAGGTACTTATAAATGTTTTAAAACACATTTCTAAAAATTAGCTAAAAATAGTCAACATCCCTATTCCACTTGAATACCTTCAGTTACACGAATTTAAAAATATGTGTTAGAAAAATATGGAAGGAATGGAACGTTTTATGACGATCCGCCATAATGTTTTTACTTCCTTCAAGTAGTTCAAGTTCAAGACTAGATTTTCCTGTTTTATTTTCAATAGCATCGATGCTTGAATGTGTTCTTTTACGATTTTCAACTGGTACTGCAGTTACCATGGACTCCGATATCTCTGCTTTTATATGAATATATCTGGAGTGATCAACCGGCGTTGTGATTGTGACAATGGTTCGAAGCAGTGCCATGTGTAGAATTGCTGTTAAAACGCGTAAGTATTCATATTTTCATGTTAGATACCCTTATTTAATTATGATCGTGACATAATAATACATATGTCTATATCCTATAGTATAAAATATATGAAACTAAACCGTCTCAACCACATAAACATAACCTATACGGTCATTGTTTAGAGGTACTTCTTTTCTTCGAACTTCGGCCTGTTTCAGTATTATAAGTTTATAACTATGGCAAAATAGTAATTATCTATTATGACTACATGGCAATTAAAATTTTACAAACTCAGATAACTGTCTTCATTTATCGTCAGTGCGCGGTATTTATCATTACTAGGTACAGTCGACGTCAAAGATAATGTTTACTCTTTTGCACCTTACTCGTTTGTAATAAGTTGCAAAAGTGTAAACATATCTTTGACGTCGACTGTACAAAGCTTGTATCAATCCCGTTAGTTTCATATCATATCATTACTAAGGGTTAGTGTAATTGTATATAATATTTTTATTTTCAGGTTCAGATAACATCATTCTTCACAAATTTACTAGCCCAGTTAAGAAGCCTGACAGGTTTCATGACTACCGAAAAGTGTGTCAAGTTCACTTATATGTATATTACTTGAAGTGGTCAAGTTAGTACTAATATTGCGGTTCAAACACTTCGTTTAAAAGGTATGAAGGCACAAACTTAATCTAATTGCACATTTTAGAGTTCATGTTATGTTGGACTTTTCATAGTGTAAGTAGGTATTAAACAATCAAAATATCTTGAAATTGACCTGGCTGAACAACTAAATTTATTACAAACACAAGACACATGCGTGCATAAATACACACACAAATGAATATAACTTTTAATTAGAGATGGGCCGACTAGGGTTTTTGCCGACTACACAATCGGCCGACTAATCGGTTTTCAAATTGCCGATTAATCGGCCGACTAATCGGCAATGCCGATCGTAGGTTTTAGCTAAGTTCGGGTGCAATCGAAAACGCTCGTTTCACTTCGTCCGCCGTGCCATTGTCTATCACGCGTTCATGACCAGCGCTGGCGTGTTTGAAGGCAAAAGGAAAACAAACACTATAATAAGATTTAGATATTCATAACTAAGAAAAGGGTTAAACCTCCGCCAAGTTCTTATTTTCCTGTAGGTATTAAAGTGCCGAATAATCGGCATTTTTTGCCGACTAGTCGCCGACTAATCGCCGACTACAAATGATGCCGAATAGTCGGCTTTCCTCTCTCTCTCTATCTCTACTTTTAATTCATGTTTGTGTGTAGTTATAAACGGCCTCCTAGCCTAGTCGGTAGTGACTCTGCCTATGAAGCAAGAGGTCCCGGGTTCGAATCCTGGTCAGAGCAATTATTTGTGTGCTAATCACAGATATTTGTTCCTGAGTTATGGATGTTTTCTATGTATTTAAGTATTTATCTATATATATCGTCGCCTAGTACCCACAACATAAGCCTTATTGAGCTTATCGTGGGACTAGGTTGATTTGTGTAAGATTGTCCAGTAATATTTTTTTTTATTTTTTTTATGTAATGTATGTGAATGATCCGGCTATGACTTTCTATAACAAGGAGAAGCTTCACCATACACTTCAATAATTATTTTTACAATCTTACATTCATGAAAAATATTTGTCTTTGACCTTTTAATTTACATTATGGCAGCACTCATTTTTTGAAGGTCAACTAATACTTCTTTATATAATTGTCTTGTATATGTTTTTCAGGAATTCTTATGCAAAGTGCACCGATGCAAATTGCAAGTAACTACGAGGTTTCCGAGATGCACCCCGCGCCACTCTGATTCATAATTAAAATCTGTAAAATGTGACTCCTGACAACACTATGGTCAAGTCGGTCAAGAACCTCAGGTTAGTATTACTATTAAATACCCATGAGCACGAAGGATGCCTTAGAGCATTTAACCAACCGGAGTGGCATTTGACAGGTGTTCCCCTCTGCCGAAAATATATGACCAGCACGCGTAGCACATGAGTGACGCGACAGTATCTCGCGCGCGAGATAGTCTATCCGTCCTTTTCTGACTGTGTCAATTAAAAAGAGACGGGTAGTCTATCTCGCGCGCGGGATACTGTCGCGTCACTCATGTGCTAGGCGTGCAGTGGTAATACTCATTGTATGGACAGACGTTTATCTGACATGGCTATTTTGAAGTTTCGCAAAAATCGGCAGACTTTTACTTAATACTGCTCGCTAGATGGTAAGCAGCTACCATAGCCTATGGACGCCTGCAGCTCCAGCAAATTCACATGCTCGATGTTGACTTTTTTTTAAAAACAACAGTGGTAAACAAGTATGCTGCCCGCTTGATGATAAGCAGCTACTATAGCCTATGGACGCCTGCAGCTCCAGCAAATTCACATGCTCGTTGCCGACTTTTTTAATAACACGACAGTGGCAAACAAGTATGAGGCCCGCTTGATGGTAAGCAGCTACCATAGCCTATGGACGCCTGCAGCTCCAGCAAATTCACATGCTCGTTGCTGACTTTTTTTTGTTGACATTGCACATAACTGTAATAAGTTATTATATGTGACTGTGAATCTGAAAAGGTACAACTTTAGGGATATGGAGTTATTGATAGTTCCTAAAACTAGATAAAATTATCTATCTAAAGAAAAAAGAACCAGATCTATAAGTACAACCACTATTTTTTATATTTTTTTGAATCTGAAACTATCGAAATGTACAAGTTGAGAAAATCGCATTTGCAGTTTATGGTCGTGAAAAACATACTTCTACTGCGAAGTTACGGAGTGATTGATATCAAACTAATCTGATAACATTCAGGATTCATAATACGTGCCTCATGTCTGTGTAGCATTTATAGTTTGAAAGCTTTTGAGGGTAGAACATGCAAAAGAGAGAACAAAGGATTTTCAAAGTTATTGATGAATTATAAAAAAAATATAACTTGGGCAACTAATTAATTATCATAATTAGTTGTGTTAAAGTTTTAGAAAAGACATGAAATAAAATTGAACTACGTACTTTAAATATTTTTCATTTTAATTTGAATGTTAACACTTAGGTTATATTGAACCTTAATACTAATAAATCAACTTTAATAACATTTTTTTAGAATAATATCATACAAACATAATAATAGGAATCATTTAAACAAGAATCTGCGGAATATAACAATACCTTAGTCTATTTTTCGATAAATAAATTTAGTACTTTAATGATTATTTTTGTATGGGCAAAAACAAAGGGTACAACTTTGGGGGTTTACTAAAGTTTAGTGTCACAAGTAATAAAATTGCTATTTAATATGGGTTTTATAGAAAAAAATATATATTTTCCACACTGAATCATAATATTATTATTAACTGACTTCTTATGTACGTATATAATGCAACTGTTTATATTTTACTACGACTACACTTTTACACTTTAAGGCAGGGTACAACTTTGGTACTGAACTTTCAGATTGAATAAAATGCGACGAAATTATGAAATAAAGCCAAAAAATATTAAAAACCGGCCAAAAGCATGTCGGGACATGCTCAGTGTAGGGTTTCGTACTTTACCAGCCTATTACAAAACATCCGTCCAAAAGGTTATTTATTAAGGGGGGTAATTTGGCGGCACTTACGTCCTTTCATTATCCGGCTTTTAAGTAATAACTCAAAAACAGCTCAACCGATTTTATTGAATATAGTTTTCATTGAACGTGCTTATCAAGACTCATTTCCACGAATTAATTTGAACGGGGGGGACGCCCTTTTTTGAACTTTCAGAGCTATTATTTAACAAACTATTAGTTTTATTCAAAAAATGTTTTAGAAGACCCCTACTATTTTTGTAATACCTATCTAACCCCACTCCACACGACATGATTGGAGCAAAAAAAAAACTCATGTGTAAGGGGAGTTACCCTAATATATTTTTTTTTTTCAGTTTATATTCTACCACTTAGTCGGCGTGATTAATGCACACACCCATACCAAATTTCAGCTTTCTAGTGCTATCGGTTATTGAGCTAGACCGCGGACAGACGGACGGATGGACATGGCGAAACTATAAGGGTTCCTAGTTTTGACTACGTAACAATGGTGGCGCCACTTCTGTGGTTAACGACTCAATTGAAATGTCACCAATTTATTATTAGGGAGCGTTCAAGTATTACGTAACGCAATTTTTGAAGATTTTTGGACCCGCCCCCTCCCCCCCTGTAACGCGTTTTTTCCTTTGTGTGTAACGCAATTATTGAAATTTTTTGACCTCCCCCCTCCCCCCTGGTTGCGTTACGTAATACTTGAACGCTCCCTTATTAATATATTTATCCGACTACTGTAGGAATGTTAGGGCTCATCAGTTTGCCTATACAAAACGCTCCCAAAGTATGGAAATGCATGCGCTATGCGTACTATCCTGCGATACCCCCCCTCCCCCCTCTCAACCTCCCCCGCCCCCGGGCGGCCCATGTCGTCACCCCCGTGCGGCCTGAGCCTCTAAAGTGTGAAAAAAGTTTCAGTTTTACCGTCTGTAAAGTAGCGTCCCAAAGTTGTACCCTCAGTACTAAACTTTACGAACTTCTAAAAGTACTTAATAAACGTTTTTGACGGGTAATTATTTTATGTACATGTTTTCTAGGGTGTTAATAATTGTTTTATAGAATAAGAAAAAAATCGGTATTTTTTCACCACTTCACAAAATTAAGAATATCTCGGAAACTAGAACCCCCAAAGTTGTATCCTGTACTAAACACTGTCACATATTATTAAGAGCTACGTGTTTTGTATGTTGAAGAGAGGGTATTAGCCTGGTAGTGCTTACGCCGATTCCTGGAACTAGGTTGCCGAGCGGACTCCAGGATCAATAGTGCGTTGGCAAAAAGCCAGGACAAACGCTAGAAGAATGATACAGCTCTCTCTATACTTAAGTTATTTTATTGGTGATAAATAATTATTTAATTCTTGTACTAAGCTAGTTGTTCTATTTAAGAAAATGGAATACTAGATTCCTCGAGCCAGGAAACGGTGGAGTTGTTTGTTGAACTATGGATTCAGGAACGAGATGAAGAGACCTGGCAAGGACTTACTGGTGCCTGCTCACAGTGCTCACACTCACATCAAGCCGTTGGCGTGTGTGGACAAAAAGCAAAAAGGTTTTGAGCTGCGCAGTATGAAGTCTGTAACACCTCAAGGGAAAAAAAGCCATGAAACTATGAATATTTAGCAACTCAACTATTACAGAAGCACAACAATAAGTCAAAATGGTGTCAAGTTGTAGAGCCCGGACCACTTACCTAACCAATCTTCCAAAACCTTTAATTTTAATTTATTATAATTTTTTAACCCTTTGACCGCCAAAGACGTTAAATCACGAGCACGGAAAGTAGTGCCCTCAGCGCCAGGACGTGATATCACGTCCAACATACAACCGGTTCGACTTGCACGCTCGCGCTCGCTGGCGCTGATGGCACGATTTTTCCGATGCTTTGCGTTCAAAAGGTTAAACTGTTTGAAGTTATATTTAGTTACACAGGATGAATTTTCTTTTTGGTCATTGAGGGCAGCTACCAGATCCCGTGCTGCTACGCGAAAATGGTATTTGAAGACCTTCCCTCGATTTCAAATGAATGAAGATTCGCATTCACAGGTTTTTGAAAAACATAGGATGCGACAAAAAATTTTTTTGATCCCATATATTTTTTGATCTTGGATAGGAATGGAATCAAATGGCATCATAAAAAAAGTTTGTCAAAAAGGACATTTTCACTTCTCTTGCTCTAAAAGTTCGTCTTTAAGCCTTGCGTAGGCGACTCACTCACTACGACCTTTGTCACGTACCTACTGAAAAAAAAAGTTAACAGGCGGGAACTGCATTTATTTTTCGTTGTAATTTTGTGTTACAACCTGAAATTGCTTTATTTTCTCGCAATCGAAGCGAAAAGTAGAGTGTGCAACGTGTCCATAAAACCCATTTTACGCTCGACTTTATATCAATCCTCGCTCGCGAGCTCGCTCGGATAGATAAACGCCTCGCGTAAAATGGCTCGTTTTATGCACTTGTTGTACAATCTACTATTTTCTCGCACCCTGAATATTTTGTCAGAAATCTTCATTAATTTGAAATCGAGGGAAGATCTTAAAAGACCATTTTCGCGCAGCAGCACGGGATCCGGTAGCTGCCCTCATTGACCCAAAAAGAAAATCCAGCATGTATACTTATACACAGGTAGAAGGGTAAATAAATCCTTAAGAAAATAGTATAAAATTATAATTTTGTTTCATAGCCCTTTATATAGTACAGTTAAAGCATGTAAAAAAATTGTCAGTAATATTGTAGTTTGTTTGTTTATTTACCACAAAAAACAAAGTAAATGTTCTCCCTTCCAACTATAATATGAATATGCGATATTTTTTTCGGGGAAGGTACCAGTTGGCGGGGGGCGTTCACGTTTTTATTGGTCGAATATAATGTTGAATCTGTACAACGTGCGTCGTAAGCGCCGACTGCCAAGGGGTACCTGCCATTTCGAAAAGTCCTTTAAATTTGTTATTGAACCCGCTGCCGCGGCCACTCCGAACGGCCAATGCAAATGTGGTCACAAATCTAGGCGATAAAGTGCATGTTCAGATATTTTTGAGTATGTTGGGTCCTCAGAAATATTTTATGCAGACTATACCTACTTACAATATTTTTAATTGTTAGTGTTTAATCAAGCAACATAGGTACTACTATAAAAATAAAGCCTTTATATGCTGTAGCTTTGCAAAAAAAATGCAGGGAAATATGCCAATAATACCTACATAGTTTTCTGATCAATATTTTTGAACAAAATCTTGCTCAATAAACTAAAACATTTATTTACGCTACGAAATACATATTATATAACTCTAAACCTCCAACAGTTAATGAATGATACGCAAAATAAAATGTAATTTTTTGATGATTTCAAAATCGAAGGTGAAATAAGTGGTCAGGGCTGTGAAATCATCCATCAAAGTAACCAGTTAATGAACTGCGTTAACATAAACTGTAAGAAGACTGCCTTCCTACCCAGTTAACGTTTTGTGAGAAAACCCGAAGGAGTGGGTTTTAAGCCTTTCGACAAACTTTCAATAAAACGTGCCCTGGAGTATATGACTAATTAAATTATTTTTTACCATATCAGTATAATATTAAAATCTAGCTCATTTCGAATGTCATTAAAATGTCCTAAACAACCAAATTATCTTATACATTTTTCCTACATCACTGGCGGAAAGACACTAATGAACTATTCAAAGGAATGTGATCGGATCTTGACCCAGAAGATGAATGCGAGAAATGAGTAGGTAGTATTATTTAAAATGAAGGAAACAATTAATTGTCAGCTCCTTTATTTTAAATAAAAGTTATCTGTTTTTTTCCAGATACAAATATCAAGTCGACCTACCGCAATCTTACTAAATATACCATATCCACCCATATTATTAAATAACCAGAGAGGTAGAAATTGTACAGTAATTTCAGTATCTGGAGAAACAATATCATAAGTAGTACAGTAGGTAATACCTAATAATAATTTGTGCCATGTTATTAATTAGTATTATAATAAAATGTAGAGAAAACAAATATATAGTTTCATTGTATCTATTCGTGGTCTGAGCAAACGGAACTAGGCCACAGTATCATGTGATTCATGTGTGAACTTCCCTAGCAGCTTGTAGACGAAAAATGCAAGCGAGGTTCACACATGATGTGGCCTGGTTCAGTTTGCTCAGACCTTTGCAATGGCGATATAAAATAATAAAATTTAAAAAGCCCGCCATCGCTATAGATGTATATACCGATGAAAAGTTGCGGTGAACTTTTTATAAATGGCACGGCATCCGAAAGTCTTGACTGATATCTCTATACCCTACTATTCAATATACTCTGTGTATGAATTGGCTAATTCCGCGAGGAATTCTGCTAGGTCTGTTTTGACCCTAAGGATCACAACACACCTAGCGGAATTCCTCGCGGAAGTAGCGGGAATTTGTCTATGGTAGCGGAAATTTGTCTATGGCTTACATACAAAAAATCAACTACCATAGACTAATTTCCGCTAATTCCGCGAGGAATTCCGCTAGGTGTGTTGTGACCCTTAAAGCTCTAAGGGTCAAAACACACCTAGCGGAATCACAGCCGAATTAAGCCAATTTTTCTATGGTAGCTGATTTTTTGTATGGAGAGGAAGACATTTTGTCTATGAATTGGCTTGATTCCGCTAGGTGTATTTTGACCCTTAGACTACACCCGTTAAAGCGGTATTAGACATTGCAACCTTCAGGGCCCAATCCGTCAGTTTGGAAGGTGTAATTAAAACGGCTATTAGACATTGCAACCTGCAGGGCCCAATCTGGTGCGTACCCTGCCTCTCCCTCCCCTCCTTCAGCTCCCTACGGGCCCTACCTTTAATTACACCTTCCAACCTGACAGAATGGGCCCTGCAGGTTGCAATGTCTAATACCGTTTTAAAGGTAGGGCCCGTAGGGAGCTGAAGGAGGGGAGGGAGAGGCAGGGTACACAACAGATTGGGCCCTGCAGGTTGCAATGTCTAATAGCCGTTTTAGATTTTGCAATTTTACGTTGCAACGTTACGATTGTAGAGGCAATTCACTATTATTACACCTCCCAACCTGACAGATCGGGCCCGAGAAATTGCACTGTATTGCACCTCCCGAGATCGGGCCTTGACGACAAAGACGCCGCAATACGTTAGACACGTTAAGCAACATCTCTAAACGTCTCTAACGTATTGCAGCATCCTTGTCGTCAGGGCCCAATTTTCTTAGTGTTTTTTAATACGGTATTAAGGTATGGCGGTGACTTTTCCATTTTTACGTTGAGATTGCGCCATGTGTAGACATCGTTAATGGCAGATATTCCCGTATGTAGACCCTTTGAAGACGAATTAAATAAAATGTTGCCAATAGTAACACTCTTCTGATGTTAGTAAATAAAAATGCCTTTTTAAAATAAAATATAGTGAGTTTGCTTACTTTCCTTAGTAGGAGCACGGAGTAAAATAGTAGGAGTGTTAATGAAAACTCATGAAACTAACAAGGACATTGTTTACAGTTTTGAACATCAATATTATTATTATTATTTTTAATTTATACAAATTATTAGGAAACATACGAAATTTTTAAAGTTTTTGGGTAATTCAACTTATTAGCCTTGCAACACCACACACAAGTGTCATGCACTCAATTTTGACACCCAGCAGTGGCAGCAGTGACAGTGACAATGAGTAATTGTTGATTAATTGTATAAGGTTGGTTAATTGTTTAAATGCATTACCATTGTAGTAAATGTGAATGAACGAAACAATATATAAACGTGTACCGCCTGAATCTAAATCCAGTGTTCCAATGTGGTAGCATTCCAATTCAAATATAGCTTCATTGTTGAGCTAAACGTGGTTGAAGTTGTATTGGACCAGTGTTGTGTTGGACCTGAAATGCAAAGTTAGAATGTAGGCCCTGGCGACTCTTAAGCTCCCTACGTGTTATCGAACCACCATGTGCTACTCGCATTGACCCACGTTGGACTATGTTTTTCATCCCCCCCCCCTTCATTTTTCTGAACTCTGACGGATCGATAACCGACCAGCTGGCGTGAATGGCCATAGTACCCGGAGGAAAATCCAGGACCCTTCAATTCTTACTATTAGGTTTCTACGCCATGGTTCATTAGAGAGGCAACAAGGAAAATAACAAGAAAAAAATGTTTAGCTTTGTTTATGAGTGGGTTCAAAAGTCGGATTATTTCCCCACCTACGCTAAGGCATTTGAGTGGATTCAGGAATTTGTGGGGCAAACAAAGATGGAAAAGTCTTTAAATAAAATGAACTTCAGTGTCGTAATGTCGAACCCACGTTCTTGTGTGGGTTTCTTGATTTTGTTTTATTACTGAGCTTCGGTTAATTAAAAAAAAGTGTTAAAGGAGAATCGGTCAATAAATCCAGCACTTCTGGAGCTGACTGTATTATACGTTATATTACTGATTGTATTTTGTGAACGAACGCTGCAAAGTGTTCGAAACGTCGGGATGTAATTTAAATTGTATACGCGATATAATCCGTTTAAAGTTGTTTCATTTCATGTATTATAGGTACGTATTTAAAAAACTGGCAAGTGCGTATTGGAACAGGAATAATGGAGGGTTCTGTACCTACTATCGAATTTAATATTACCTGTCAAAGGTCGTATCTGCCTATGAAGTAAGTTTTTTGGAGATAATTCAAAAAGTTCAGAAGAATTTTTCGTTGTAAGAATACACAATGATGCATTATTATTTTTACGTGTTTTTAAAGTGGTGCATTCCACTCAAACAATAGTTTGTTATTAAATCAAATACAACAATGTAGGGTTCGAGTCCCACTGGGTTGATTATTTTTTCAATGTTTTCAAAGTTTATATTTGATTTAATACACAATGATGTATTTTCTTAATTGTTTTTCTATTCTTTGGATTTCAGGTTCAAAAAGTACAAGAAGGCACACAAGTTTTTAGACTGTCAGGGTGATTTATTATTCTAAAAATATTCACTATATTATTTTTAATAAACCAAAATATTAATTGTAATGATCTATCGGTTCAAGTGCAACATATTAATATGTAGTTTTTTGATCATTAGTTACATATACAGTCGCCATCAGATATATCGGAGTGGCCAAGGCGGTCACAAATATATGAACAGCGCCTCTATTGTTAAGGCGATAACGTGCATGTTCAGATATTTTTGAGTACCTTGGCGGCTCCGATATATTTGATGGCAACTTCACGAGTGTGTTTGAATTGAATACATGCCCCTCCCCCCACCTTAAAAATATTTTTTTACTGCAAAACTAAGTATAGCGGCACATAAAATACACCTTATTTTTTTTAATGATATTTCCGAGTAAAATGGGGTTATGTCACATACGGACGGTCGGACGGACGGACAGACGGACATAACGAAACTATAAGAGTTCCGTTTTTGCAATAATGGCTACGGAACCCTAAAAATTGATGCAGATACTTAAGTATAAACATACCAAATTAATATTGTATGCACCCAAGTCTTTATGTAATTGACATAAGGTTAAATATCCTCTGACCCGTGTGTTTTCTTTGTTTATTTATGTTCTAGATACTACTAGTATCATTTGAATAATTGACATTAGTTCGACGAACCTATTTCAATTGTCTCGTCTCCAGTCTTCTTGAATTATATTGATTATTTAATGTTTGTTGTTTCATGTTACATAGTTATTGTGTTTACTTTTTTATTAAGTGCCAATAGAATTATAATAGCTACCAATTCTCACAATAAGGAGCTCTACTCTCAGGCTGGCTCTACATGATGGGCCATCATAGGGACGCAGCTATACGACGGAATGAGATCGCAATATCGTTAGCTCTTTCTAACGCATAGCTGCGTCCCTATGTTGGCCCATCATGTAGAGGAGCCATCACACTCTAGGTAGTCGAACGAGCGGAGCGTGAGCGAAGCGAGTTCTTACAAACAACTTCTCGCTACTGGGACGTCTCGGCATTTCGATGGCTTTTTGATTTTGATAGTTTGTTCAAGGATAACTTTAGTAGCGTTTTCTTGATCTTTATTCAACATCACAGGTAAACAATTGCAATACTTCGCAATTGCAATATCTATACAAAATCCCCGTGCACATGTCGAATTCTTAATTCTTCTATCTACTGATAGAGGCGCCACACCAGAAATGAATTTGACACACACCAAATTGTGTAACTCACAAACGTGTGAACAGCATCTATTTGTTCAATTAGTTCAAACAATATGGCGTCTAAACTTAATAAGTTGGAGTGTTCCAATTGCCGGTGTCAAGAGGTTCGAGCCGGGTGCACACCGACCGAATGTAGTTTTTACCGACCAATAGAATGAAATCGTAGACCAGACAAGGTAAAAGCCCGGATGAGATGTTCTTATGGAACTGTCAATAGGTGTGACAAATACAACTTTCATTCAATTTGTACTTGGGTGGCTTAGGCTCTATCATCTTTTGTCTTTGACACTGTCTTACTTTGAGATTGTTACATAACATTAATGGACCTAAATACGTTCTTGAACTTCCTGGTTTATGGTATACTGTCAGCGGCTGACAGTTTTTCATCATCGCTGACAGTCAGCCATTATGAAAAACTTGGTTCTCACGGACTACCGCCAGTTGGACAGCTGCCAGCTGCATATGTATATTAATGATATTATTTATATGTTTCGTCAGTTAGGTAGGTACGAGTACCTAGCGTTACACTGCGCGATTTCGTCGGGCCACTGCAATAACATGCCCATCGCCAAAGCTAGCGCCCCAAAATTTAAGGCCAGTTAGTTTTCGATCTAGGCTGAAAAAAATAGATGTAACGCGATAGAGGCGGTGATGTTTAGGCACGTTATACACCAAAGGATTTTTCCACAGTGGATCCAGTAAGTAAAACCATTATTTATAATTATTTTTAATGTTATGTTACATTTTAGAGTGTCCTTAATTTTTTCTTCGTGCGTGCACAGATTAATTTGCTGAGGCCATGGAAAACACCCGTTGTATCTATGTATATTTAAGAAGCAACTTATTTATTCCGTAGTCGGGTCACTCATGTGCAGTTGGTATAGACCCGGCAAGTCAAAGGTCCGCGCGTGACGTCATTGCAAACAATCGACAATTATGACCGTATTTGCATTATAGTTTCATTGTGTGGATCTTAATGCGTTAAATCATCGTTCATTCATGAAATGCGACGCATTATGTCACTGAGATGATACTTACTATTGAAACTAGCTTTCACCCTAGCTCCTAGTATTCGTCCGCGTAAAGGTCCTTAAAAAATTGTGCCGATAGCGTACCTATATCGTGTACTTTTATGAAATACTAATAACTGTATATCGACAAAGTGGGTCCTTTTCCCCTGCACTGACACAATTTTTCAATCCAAAACGTCTCGATCGCGATTTCGTATTCCGGCCTGCCACTGAGTCTTGCCACTTTTCTACGTTATCTTCTCCGCTACTCCAAGGTTGTCTGGAAGAGATCGCTTTTTAGCGATAAGACCGCCTGTTGTTTGCCTCTTTTTTGTTAATTATATCTTTTTCTACTGTGTTGTCATTTTTGAGGTGTGCAATAAAGCATTTATTCATTCATTCATTCATTCAGTCTCTCGGAATATACGAAATATCAATTGAAGTTTACCAGTCGCTATTCTATGAAGGAAAACATCGCGACGAAACTAGAAGTAATCCCAAAAAACTACGCCAACTCTTGGGATTAGGGTGCCAACGGAACTCAGGCTTTATTAAGTCGTGGCAAATAGCCGGGTAAAACTCTAAGAGGCTAATAGACAGGGCACAAAATTTCAAAATCGCTCTCCTTTTCGATGCGACAGGCAAACGATATTACTTTTGGGCAACCGGGCTTTTTACCTGGTTTAGACTTAGCTGTATCCGAATTGCCGGTTGCCTTCAAAGAAAATTTGACCGGAAGTGAGATATTTAAGATGGCGGCCAAAAAAAATACCCATTTTTTACTGTTTCTTAAATAAATCGTAAACCGTGACGCGTACCAAAAAATGTTCTTCTACTTAAGTAATCCACATAAAATTTTCTATTAAAAAGGTTCTATACAGTTTTTTGCTGGGATCAAATTTTAATGAAATATCGAGGGTATAAGACAGCCATTAAACATATAGACTAATTAGTTTTTTCCCGCGACTTTGTCTGCGTGGGATTAACATTCGCCATAATAAATTTATGAAACACCTTAGTGAAATCTTATAGCAAATATAAATTTAACGTATATACTTTTTTACGTCTACAGTGAGCAACAATTGCATACAAAGTTTCACCCCCCTTTTCACCCCTTAAAAAGATGATTTCAGGGATAAAAACTATTTTATGTCCTTTTCCATAACTCAAACTATCATCATACCAAATTTCATCTAAATCGGTTCAGCGGTTTAAGCGTGAAGAGGTAACAGACACACTTTCGCATTTATAATATTAGTATGAAAAAATTGTGCGCATTGAGAAAAAGTTTTAAATTTTTGACCATGGATAGAGTGCCCCACGATGAATATTTTTTACTGTTGGAGGTCCGTAAAATTTTTGGACGTTCACTTCAAAATCCCCTCTGATGTGATTTGAGAGTTTTCCCTCTTCGCAGAACTTTTTTTAAATATAGATTTATATTTTTTTTCTATCAAAAATGAATTGTGCATGTCTGTTTTATACGGAAATGATACCACACAACCCCTAGCAGCCTCAACCAGAGTATTTAAAATATAATTTATCTTTAAACAGTTAGTGTGTCTGTTACCTCTTCACGCTTAAACCGCTGAACCGATTTAGATTAAATTTGGCATGATGATAGTTTGAGTTATGGAAAAGGACATGAAATAGTTTTTATCTCAGAAATCATCTTTTGAAAGGGTGAAAAGGGGGGTGAAACTTTGTATGGAATTGTTGCTCACTGTAGACGTAAAAAAGTATGTACGTTAAATTTATATTTGCTATAAGATTTCACTAAGGTGTTTCATAAATGTATTATAGCGAATGTTAATCCCACGCAGACGAAGTCGCGGGAAAAGGGTAATTAGTCTATATTTTTAAGGTCTATCTTATACCCTCGATATCTCATTAAACTTTGATCCCAGCAAAAAACTGTATAGAACCTTTTTTATAGAGAATTTTATGTGAATTATTTAAGTAAAAGAACATTTTTTGGTAGGGGTCACGGTTTACGAGTTATTTAAGAAAAAGTAAAAAATGGGTAATTTTTTTGGACGCCATCTTGAATATCTCACTTCCGGACAAATTTTCTTTGAAGGCAACCGGCGATTCGGATACAGCAGGGTCTAAATCAGGTAAAAAGCCCGGTTGCCCAAAAGTAATATCGTTTGCTTCTCGACATGGATTTTTTGAAAAATGGAACTAGACTATAACGATTTAACGAATATCCATCTTTCTATGAAGAAATAAACTTAAAGTATAACAATTATGTCATCTATCAAATACTACTATATATTTTGAAGTCCATTAGCACGCCGATGTGGTAATATCTTACGAGTTGTTATTCTACATGCTTGTCCAAACGGAGAGTCAAACGCTTAGGCAAATTAGAAGAAGCAATCGGCCTGCAAAAAAAATGTTGATTTGGCATTTGTTAGGGATATACGCACAGGATGTACCCGCCGGATTTCTCCGACGGATATGCCTGGCGGACAGATCCATCCATGTATGGCACTATTAAGATGTATCCGCAGACAAATTCGTGTCCGATTCGCGCCATATGTAGACGGATCTGTCCGCCGGGTATATCCGCCAGACTAATCCGGCGGGCAGATCTGTGCGTAGGTATAACCCTCTAATACGAGTACAACGATAGTTCTTGCATAGATAAACAGACACGAGCGACATATTATACAAAAAATAAATTAAAATAAAAAGAAAGGAAACTTCCAATGCCGCTTCAGAATTAGGGAATGTAACACGGGTTTTTTTATACGAAAAAGTAGAGTTCAGATTGAACGCTTTTTCAGGCCCCACGATTCCAGAAGATCTTTAAAAAAATCCCCAATAAAATAAATATGTTAGCCTCTATACGTCCCACTGCTGGGCACAGGCCTCCTCTCATGCACGAGAGGGATCAGGCTATAGTCCCCACACGCTGGCCCAAAGCGGGTTTGGAACTTCACATCCACCTTTGAATTTCTCCGCGGATGTAGGCAGGTTTCCTCACGATGTTTTCCTTCACCGTATAGCGATTGGTAAATATCAAATTATATTTCGTACATAAGTTCCGAAAAACTCATTGGTACGAGCCGGGGTTTGAACCCGGGACCTTCGGATTGAAAGTCAGACGTCGTTACCGTCAGGCTACCAACGCTTTTTTTTACCTTAACTCAGAAGTTTAAGGTTGAAATTCAATTGCTACGAATGTGATCAATACTTACTTTGCCTGTGGAAGGGTTAAAAAACAATAGACACAAAAACAGAGACCTAATTATAGGCTTCTAGGCAGCTAGAGGTTATAATCTACTTTGTCTTGAAAGTGTTGTCATGAGGTCGTCTGTGGGGCTTAACTAATCAATGCAGAGGCCATATTGATTGTGTACCTTTTGACCGCTAAAGACGTCAAATCACGCGCACGGAGTCGTGCTCTCACCGACAGCGCGTGTTATCACGTCGAAATTACTACCGAGTGCGCTCGCGCGTCGGGCGCCAGTAGAACGATTTTTCTGTCCGATGCTTGGCAGTCAAAAAAGAGTACATTTTTCTTATACATTAACTAGCTTAATATTCTGGTTGATAGTTCACTGGACGATATCGGCCTGTCAGTTAGAACAAAATTTTGGCAGCTCCGAACAATTGACAGACCAATATCGTCATGCCGACTGATAGAGGGTGGGCCCCATTATGCTGGTCGATGATTTGAACTCACGCAAGCATTTTGAATAACGAGCCTTGAAAGTTTCCGGGTGGCGACGGAATTCCGGAAGATGGGGCGTTAGACGACCTTCCAGCGACCGATGACCTGGTGACGGCTTACAGCTCAACGGAATAAAAGCTCAAGGTCAAAGTGGTCAGTATAAGAAGGTATAGTCAGTTAAGAGTCGCCAGGACGCTCGCGTGAACTCGCGTCCCCATACAAACGTAGTTCAGCTCTCATTTTAAAACAAAATGCTTTAGAACCACGAAATTTGGCATGGGCATTCTAACAGTACAGGGGGGTGATTTTTGAGATTCGAGTACTCGAAAGTGACATTTAAAACTCTGAATAAAACGATGAAATTATGTTTTAAAAATAAAAGCGATAGAAATTTATAATAATGATTATTTAAACTATTAATTCCATGCGAAAAAATTGGCCTCAAACTTTTGTGTGCGATTATTTTCGAGCTTTAATTTTTTGAATTCGAGCGTCCGGCTGTCAAAAATCGCCCCCCAGATCTATGTCGGTAATTCGTTTTCGTTGCTAAAAATTGTAATACAAAGAAAATATAGCAAAAATGATTTTTGTATGTAAATCTGTATCTGGCTACGTTTGTATGGGAACGCGAGCGTCCTGGCGACTCTTAAATTGATTATACTTGACTCCATTGAATACCAGAAACCATATTAGGATTTTGGAATTGGTACTAATGTGGTTGTGAGGTACCAAGAGGCAGTGGACGAACTTCCAGCAATGACCTGGTAAGGGCTTATAGCTCTACTGAAGGAGGGATCAAGGTCACCCACTATATTAACTACGCCAGTCACTCGACTTTTCAAGAAAGTAATGTTGCCAGATTTTAACTGAGGGTTGAACGACCTTCCAGCAACCGATGACCTATTGACGGCTTTCAGCTAAATTGAATGAGAACATTGAGAACTCACTGTACTGGCCACTTGAGTCAGTCGACTCTTCACTAAAAGCCAGAAACCGGAGTAGTGATGGCAACTTTGAACTGAAGTGGTGACCTTAAAGTGACTAATGACCCCTTGACGGCTTATACCTCAGAACTAATTGAACGCTCAAGGTCAAATTTACACTGACTACTAGACTTAGCACTGAAAGGCCAGAAGCCGACATAAGGGTCTCACGTTTGAACTAATGCGGTTATATATTGAGCGTTGGACCACCTTACATAATCGTTAAGGTCATTTAGAACTAAGAACCTGGCTGAAAGTCAGAAACTGTCCAGTTACCACTCTAACTCTAAGGCACGAAACCCACAATTTGAAAGGACAGAGAAGTTTCAATAGCAACAGGTAAAAAACACTACCTACTCCACGCAAAAATCACGCGCACTTCCAAATTGGTTCCAAAATCCAAACTGGTTTTCCAATGTACTTACTGCTCTCATGTGTGGTAGGGTAGAACAGTGCTGTGGCGTAAGGATAAAGTACGATGGGCCTAAGTAGATTATAACAAATCTTCATTACGATTTTCTATTAAGTAAGAAAATTTACGTAATAGTCAATACGAAACGGTAAAACCACATGCAAAAAAAGTATTTGCATGATGCAAGCAATAGATTGAGGTTCCTTTGCTCTATTCTGACTTATTAAAGATATTTGCATGTCTACGAGGCGATATCGCGATCCTTCTACTTGTCTATTGCCAGAGACTATAGAGATATAGACGACCACAGCCTAAGAACTTTTTGAAGCTCAAGTCAATTGCGCCCTCTGTCCGAAAGCCGCCTAAAGATACAGCAAATGTAAGAGGAAATGTCACCTGCACTGCTACTGCACCTAGTAACAAATAGCGTACTAGTAGTACACTAGTAGCTACTAGGTAGAGTAGCAGTGCAGGTGACATTTCCTCTTACCTACATTTTCTGTATCTTTAGGCGGCTTTCGGACAGAGGGCGCAATTGACTTGAGCTTCAAAAAGTTCTTAGGCTGTGGTCGTCTATATCTCTATAGTCTCTGCTATTGCTCATAAGTCATAAAAAATAACTATTCCTGCCATCAATTTCATTTTTATTGCCACCCTAGTTCAAAACATGAAACAAACTAACAAAGACCATTTCACGAAGTTTTATCACTTCATGAATTATTGTCACAACAAAAATAGTAGGTATATTGTCTTCTTTCTGTGTCCACAATAGAATAAAAAATACTTATAGGGTGTTATATCCGGAAAGTTGGGACTTTGAGGGTGTTATAGTTCCACGAAACTTGGTTGATTATGATTACATTGATTTAGTGCATCCTCAAAGTTCCTAAATATTTTCACGGTGACCCTACCAGGACTCAAACGTGGAATCTTCTGATTCTTCTTGTTTTGTATAAAAATGAAAACAGCGGAAAAGCGTACACGTGCATTATCTAGTCAAGAATCGATTTTTAAAACCTTTTAGTGGTCACAATTGGCCCGGAACCAATCCTTCCCGGTCCCCTTTAGTAAGGTACGCTTGCTGCTGCTCGAACGCACCGAGAGACTGCACTCAACATACTGGCAACGTCAGGTAGGATGCAGACAGGCCAAACAGGCCATGCCTAACATCAACTGCAGACTCACTAGGACACTTCTCCATCTCGACAAAATCCGTCTAAAGATGGTAACCAGTGTAATAACAGGTCATGGACCATTTAATAAACATCTTTTCAACATAGGTGTTACAGACAGTTCTCTGTGCCGAGGGTGCATGGAGACGGAAGAAACTGCCTCTCACGTGGTGCTGGAATGCGACGGAGTGGCCCCCATACAGGGCTAAACATCTCAGTTCCCTGAGCAATCTCCCCGAGGTCCTACTCAACATAAAAGGTTTGATAGGATTCCTTGAGGAGTTGGGATGGCTGGACTAGCCACTCACCCATCACGCAAAATAGGCGCTAGACGTCGAGTTGCGGAAACTTGCCCGTTCTACAATACAATACAATGGTCACATAAAGGAAACACGCTTTGGGAAACATTAAATTATAGCACATAAAATTTAAGGACAGAAATGTGTGATATACAATCTACTTTTTTTAAATTCTATTGATTAAGTCTTGTCAACATAATTATTCGTTTATCGAAGAATCTGCTTCATGAAGGAAAAAATTTAGGGATCTTTAGTACCTAATCTTTACTAGACTTCTACGCCGATCTGATGCACTCCCAAAACCTTAATTCAATCCAAATATCATCTATCCTGCTTTTCCACTTGAAAAACGAGCTAGATGCATGCTGGATTTGCAGCGAATGCTAGATTCGGTATGAATAAGCAATGAGACATCAAAAGGCGAGGACAGCGTTTCCAACGACGCCTCGAATAGTGATGTACCGCTCCAGAGAATATTCCTAAGCAAAGGTATATTTTTAGCGTACCCGAAATCGTTACCAACATTTCTCAAAGAGTACGCCGGAAATATTACCGACTCAAGGGAATATAGGGAAATTTCAGCACAATTACTTACCTACTTACCTACAAGGTTTTCATAACAAACAACCAGAGCCGTGATTTATTGTTATAAATAGGAGCGTTAAAAGTTTTGCAAAATTATTAAAAAACTTTTATGATCACTTACTTTCTATAACCTCTAGCGGCCCACCATACAAGAGAGATTGGTAGTGAAATTTGAATCAAAAGCGTTAGAAAATAGAATTGAATTTCTTATGTTTTGAAATAGAACGAAACAAAACAAAAGTAACTCTGTATCAATTAAAATATAATCGAATTTTCGTTGAAGATATTTTGTATTAATATTAGCACTTTGAACCTCAGGAGGTTAAGATTGGAAAGTATACCTAATTGAAATAAAAATAGCCGAAACTTTTTTTTATACTCAGGTAAATATACAATTACAGATCTTGTAAGCTATTTTATTATTCTTGGGTCATATTTTACCGATACATAGAAATGGTCACCTTATTGTCATTGGGTAAATATAAACAAACCCTAATCCTAATAATTAATGTCCAAACTCGATTGGATCAAAATCATGAATATGTTTGTTAAGATCAAATATTACTGCCGTTTTTATCTACACTACACAGTAGGTTCCGATTGGATGTTTAAACCTTGAGGAATATTCTTGAAAATATTTCCTTCAATAAAGGAAGGAATATTACCGCGGCACAACACTAGCCTCAAATCTGTAAATGAAAACAGGGCGGCTCTGAAATTCAAATGCACGAGGTATGTTTACTGTACAGCTCTCGTAAATTATTACGTGGGGTCATAATTTCACTGGGTGCTCTAATGCCTAAGAACAGGGTTAAGTAAAGATTTCTGATGAAGATTCAACCGAAATATATTGATAAATTTGACGTGTACGCCCGTGGGTCAACTAACGTTAGATGTCATAGTAAACCTCTTCCACCATGACAAACATTTCCCCTACCTCATTAGGAAAGTATAGGCTTCTAACCTTTTATTTACGGCGACATCTAGCCTTATCTTACTTCATCTTCTGGGATTTCAAAGAGCTTAAAAAGTTTATTTCATCAATTATTTAATAAAAATCGTAAAACTCGTATTCTACTTAAGAAAAAAATTATGTTTCCTTTTACCTTTCGATATAGAACTTGGCAACCTAAGATGTCCGTATATCAAGACTTATAGACAGTATCGCTGGCAACAGAAATTGGGTTTCCCATGTTACTCGCGCGGCCAAATAATAAGCAAATACGAAAAACACTGTGGCACATATATGTACATAATAGCCCGGCCGCTAAGCGGATTCAAAACAGTTTTTGTTTTACCTATCTGTTGATTATTATTATCTTTTCTATTTGGAGTATTAGTATAAGTAATTAGAAAATGCAGTACACAAATAATTTAAACAAACAAACGGCTCCCTGCCGTTCCCGGTGCAAAGGTGGCCATAATGCTTGCTGCATTTCCACGCTGGATTACTATGGACAGCCTTTGCACCAATAACGACTCGGAGCGGGAATCCTCCCCCTTTTGCCGGAGTATTGATTCATAGAAATCGTAATTGCTACGGGGTGTTTGTTCCCTTACAATTAGTTATCACTGGATTTTTTAAATACTTTATTATGGCCACGACGCATCTGACGTTTGCGACCTTAAATTGGACCCGGGTCATTTTCAAATTCTTTAAATACACTGAAATTCTTGTTATACTTGTGATATATTGTCCCAAGATATTTATTATTTATTGAATAATGTAAACAAAATGTGTATTGCTTCTTCACAAAACTAGGTACCTACCTACCTATTCAGAAAATTTTATGTGTGAGCATTTTAGGTAAACCAATCTAAACTAACATACTTTGTTATTTACTTACGTTTATTATGATTACTGAATCTATGTGACTATCGAAGCTGGACGATACAGTACAGTCAACGCCAAAAATAAGTATACATTTGTGAATCTTATAACAAAGGAGTAAGGTGCAAAAGTGTAAATATATTTTTGTAGACTGTACGGCAGCTAAAAAAGTCAAGTGGGTGGAAAGGTGGATCGATTGGTTTTCAATTGTTTGACGGAGTGGAAATAAAAGTGAATCTGACGTTGATACGTTAGTGTGCGATGTACAGTTGCCATCAGAAATATCGGAGCGGAAAAGGTGATCACAAATATCTGAACAACGTCGCTATTGTCAAGAGGATAAAGTGCACGTTCAGATATTTTTGAATACCCTGGCCACTCCGATATATTTGGCGACTGTACAAGTGTAAATTGTAAGTACCCAACAAGTGTGACAACCAGCATAAATGTCAAAAGATAAGAATATGAGGTTTATGATAATTAAATGGTGTCGCGAGGATCTCCTACGCTAGTTTTCGAGTTTTAAGCCAAAAAAAACGGCAAAAGGATTTCTTTTTTCACTTTTTTGCGATTTTTTCAATATTGCGTCAAGAAATTTTGTCCGCTAACCTCAGAATCGGATTCAGCACCCCAAAATACGTACGGAATGAAAAAAATCGGAACTACCCCAAAACTTACTCACTCTTTAGAGTACAATTTAACTGAATTACAACTTAACTTTATTTTTAAAGATACTAATTGTGAAGAAAATAAGAGCGTGTAAAGATCATTTTGATCACCTAAGCGACTTCTGCTGCTGACTATATGGAAGTATTAAACTTGGAGTAGCACTTGGCGTGGAACACAAGATATCTTTACACTTTACCACCTTATTACAAATGAGTAAGGTGCATAATTGTAAATAATTCTTAAACAGACCGCACCTAGATATAGCACGTGCCTCACAAACTCCTAGAATCACCACATTAGGTTTTCTTAAAGCATGGCGCAAGTTCAAAGTTTCGAGTTTCTCTCTCGTAACTCGCCTGCTACTCGCCCGCAACTAATAACGTAAGTTGAACGCTACTTGCAAGACGCGTACACTAAGGGTGGGTTGCACCACGCACAATTAACAGACTCATCAACGTTAAATATGGCGACGGCGCTGTCATCCCATAGAAAACTGACAAACTTTTCATACAAGATTTTTTTTACGATTACGTTTACGTTCACAGACAGTTTGGTGCAACCGGCCCTAAGGGTGGGTTGCACCACGTTACAATTAACGGACTCATCAACGTAAAATATGGCGACGGAGCTGTCATCCCATAGAAAACTGTCAAACTTTTCATATAAGATTTTTCACGATTACGTTGACATTGACAGACGGTTTGGTGCAACCGGCCCTAAGTCTGGGAAGGTTTTAGGTAATCGAAGCTTATGAACATGTTCTTTTTAAAGAAAAGTTCTACTTAGGTTTATTAAAGTGGGTTCAAGTTTTGAAGATACATCCAGCATCCAGTACTTTAAAATACCTTGCTTAGGGTGGGTTACACCACGCACAATTAACAGACTCATCAACGTAAAATATGGCGACGGAGCTGTCATCCCATAGAAAACTGTCAAACTTTTCATACAATATTTTTTTTACGATTACGTTTACGTTTACGTTTACAGACAGTTTGGTGCAACCGGCCCTTAATCTGAATCTGAAATGAACGTCCTAAAACTGCTAAATGAGGGTTCAAAGTACAGCTGTACTAAACAAAAGGGGATTGGGAAATTCTATAACTTCAAAGTAAAATCACGGGCGTAAACTAGTGCAGCACAACTAGAATGCACATGCAGAACTGGGTCGATACTCGGTCAATCGGAACGCCGTCGCTTACCCTCGCTATCTCTTGTAGTGGAAACTGCCAGGTCGGTTTCTTTGTTCATATATTATGTCAGGTTGTCGGTAACCCTTTGAATAGGTTAGGTCATATACATCGTGATTTTTTTATTTCCTTTAATTGCAAGGGTACCTTCCTGAGCTTAAATTAAGTATATATCTCAAATATACAGTGTCCTAATTAGCTCCAGTTCTGTGATTATCGATAGTTCATTTTTATACTGATTGCGTAAACCAATACACCAGCAATAAATGAAGCACCTGTAAGTTACGTCATTAAAATAAGCTTCCTTCGTATCTCGGATATTGTAAATTTCGAAATCACATGGACATGTCATAATTTTCAATCATTTGTGTGAGTTCATGATAACACTCTAATACCTACTCTTGTTACATTAGTGACCAATATAACAACTAGTGGTTCTGTGAACCGTAGACTTCGGATAACATAAATAACGCGACAGCAAACTTTCCCCCTTTCCCCCCTCATTTTCCCCCCAATCAAAAAAATGGCTCGACAATTTTTGGCAAATAGATCAAGGAACGTACATGCCAAGTTTCATCGAAATCGGATGAAAAATGCGACCTCTAGACCGACACTGACCAACCAACATACCAACCAACCAACCAACCAATACACACACATCAAAATGCCAAATCGTCGTAACAGTGAAAACGGAGACGTTCGTCGCCTCGCTACGCTCGGCTCCTCAGTCAACTATTGTAAGCCCCCCCAAAGAAGCGAGTGGCGAAGCGCATCTTTTATTCTGAACTAAAGGAGGGTAAGCGGAAACAGGGCGGGCAACTCCTCAGATACAAAGATGTTCAGAAACGACACATGAAAAGATGCAACATCGAGCCCTCTCAGAACTTGATCTCGACGAATAATAAATAAATAAGATTCTGATTCCCATTTTGTGGTTGCTTCTTAGTTACCAACTTCACGTCACCGCCGGGAACCTTTCAAACCGGGAATTTTGTTTCCCATTCTTTACCAAATTAAGCCATACAATAAGCCAGCAGTGGCGGCGCGTCCATAGAACATGATTCCCGTCGGCTTGCCTACGTTTCAGGCGTCTGAGCAGTTTTCCTACAGCTCACGAAGAAATTTTAAGCCAAATTCAGCACCAGCTTGCCTAACAAAAATTTTAACCCACCGCTACTGTAAGCCAGCATACTATTTTGTTCTTAAAAATCAAAATATTCTTAGAAAACAAGAAATATCAAAGTAATAAATTAAATATACGTAGGTGTCGTAGGTATGTACCTAATAATTAACGCAACTTTTCCTCGTTAATTAACAGCTGTAGGTATTTGCCATTTGTTATAATGATATGACGGTACAAGACCATCTATAATTGGAATCTTATCTGTAGCATACGGGTATTTATATCATTGTTATTGTTTCTATACAGTTACTAATTAATTTAAAGTACAAGTTATTAATATACAATTATACAGTACCCAAGGCAACACATTTATTTATTTAACACATAAGATTGCCATTTTATCTAAATAAAGGTATGTAAAGTGAACTCGGCGAAGATCGGATAGCAAGCAACTACAGCAAATTCTGCATAGCTGCTTTTACGACATGGTATAAATGTTCTAAAACTCAGTTCTACAACAATTTTACCATTTCGTAAAAAAAAGCTATGCAGAATTTAATGTAAGTAATTGCTTGCTATCCGATCTCCGCCGACTGACGGTCTTCGCCGAGTTGAACTTACCTTACCGCCAACTGCTGCAACTTTGCCTACGGTGTTTAACTTTGACTGGCCTGAAAAATATGGCTTTCTTCACTTAACAGCTATGTATATCTTATTGCTGAGATGGTCGCCTTTCTCCCGTCTGAGGATCCGTAAGCCTGGCTGCAGGTCATCGGTGGAAGTCAGATAATGTATGCCACTTGAAGGGAATTATTATAGTTTCGAGGGCTATAAAAAGTCTTACAATAGTTATAACTAATAGATTTAATTAAAATTGCCAGGCGACCCTTGCATAAATTATTATTATCCAGGCGTTTCTGTTAAGGAAAAAATTCCGTCGAATTGAGAACCTCCTCCTTTTTTGTTTGAAGTCGGTTAAAAAGTAGTATGAAGTGACGTGAAATTTTGTAATCGTAATTACGTCATTTACAAAATAAATGCGTGACTGTGTTCGCGTCGTAATAACGTAAAATTTAATTGAAGTTTAGTAATATAAGAAGAAATAATAACACTACTTTGTTACAAACAAAAATATTCGCGCACAATCCGACACGTGTTTTGGAAACGGAAAACCATACAACATAAAAAAATTGCCCTAAATATAAACGCACCCTTTAAAACGAGCACTTAGACCGATCCAGCCACGTACCCTTCAAGTCTAGCGAAAATTCAGCTCCAGCTTTATGACTCACGTGTCACATAAAACTCCAGATGTTACCGTTCATTTGTAAAAGGTCGTAACTGAACGGTATTTTTGACAAAATTTGTCCTTTTCGTGAAACGGTCGTGTTAACATTACATGCTACACGGATGGATAGATAAATAATAAAAACTGCTAATCTGTTTATAAAGTCGTTTGGCTGTATCTCCAGTAAGACCAACGCGGCATATACAGTTATACATTCGTATCGCAGACTCGTAAATTCTACCATACAGCCCATAAAGATCACTGTAACTCTGTGTAAGTTAGTTCATCGGATCTCTTACAATACACGGAGGACAAAAAGGCCGCTAAGAATCGACATAACGATTTTCAGTCATATTTCCTATCTCCTCCTCGTACCTAGTCATTAACTCATATTCTTGCAGGCTTTGTTGCGCCACCTCCTCCGCTACCTACTCTGAACACCAGGTATAGTCCCTCCCTCAGATCTATATCTGAGGGAGGGATATATCAGAGTCTGCTGCTGCTGTGGTATATGAATATCATCATCATCATCAAAATCTTAAGAGCCTGGCTCCATCCATCCCGTTCTATTCTCTGCTAATTCTTTTAGTTCTTGATACGTCACGACGTTTGCTTTTTCTTTGGCTTGATCTAGAAATGCACGTGACGCACGTCTTGGTCTTCCTCGGCCTCTTCGCTTGGGTTTTCTCCCTTCAATAATAGTTTTTATGTACATAATTACATAGTAGTAGCCCAGGTCTTCGTTTGATCTGTACTGAATCCGACACCGTGTATACCCTCTGGCCTTACTATTTTCCGACCTTTTTCGAATTCTAAGCTTCGTATTGTCCTCATTATTTACATATCTGTGGTACAGAATCCGCATTCCGGCGATGACTGATGGATCCGCGTGATACATTAGCGGGCTAAAAATAATTACGTCGTGCGAGACGCGGAGCAAACATTTACATAGTTTTCAAGTTCAATTTCAGGGTACAGCCTTGGCTATGGAAGAGACGTTTCTTCTCATACAAGGTGTAACAAAAATGCTGGTGATCCATTTAAGGGCATAATTGATATCGTATTCTAATTATGAAAAAGTGAAACAGAAAATGACGCGAAAAAGCTTTCGTAGAAATTAAACTGCAAAAATCAAACCATATCAAATTCCATAATATTCGACACTGTCAAAATAGTGAATCAGCCAGAGACATCTCATATATAAGCAAAGAGTACAAGCCTCTAATATATAAGCAAAGAGTATAATCTCTCGGTTTCATAAGTAAACAAACAAAATGCCGCCGTGGCTGATAACGAAAATTGTGGCCAAAACGATATGCCACGATAATTGGAGATAATTAAGCGTATAAATTAATACCTAATGATTAACCCTGTAATACTTATATACCCGTCTTTCTTAGACTATTTAACCAACCCAACCCGCCGTGTCTGTCATTTTCTATACAAAAAAAGTCTACCGATTTTTGCGGGGGACGGGAACGTCAAATGTATGCGAAACGTCAAAATAGCCACGTCAGATAAACGTCAGCCCATACAATGAGTATGACCATTGGTCATATATTTTCGACAGAGGGGAACTGTAAATGGGTTGGTTTAATGCTCTAAGCCGTCTATGGTACGCATATCATAGTGTCACAAGTTTAAAACCTAATGGTAATGGGGTACATAGAACATTGTGCAACGTGCGTGGAGATTAAGAGACACATTTTAAACAAGATTTTAATAGAAGCCCGAAGGGCAAAGCCGAGGGCTTTTGACTCCAGTTTTAAATATTTATTCTTACTCTTCAAATTACATACAATCTTTGTCATCAGGCCCACACTTGCTAAGAATAAAATATCTTATTTATTAGGCAGGGATATAATGGAATATATAGTTACAATATTTAATTTATCGATTTATTCGGATTCAATTTTTATGAACTACAGAAAATCAACAAATATGCAGTAAGGTATAATTTCATTGTGCTCGACAGTCTCAATTTTAAACTTAATTCAATAAAGGTGACACAGCAGGGTGTCAACTATTGGTCAGTCAGCTTGACGAGCACTAGCTCATTCACCTCAACTATTTAATTTGTAGTAACATCGTTGCATGATCGAAGGTTGTCAATAATGTGATTGCAGATGACCGGTACGTTACATTGATCACCTTGGGGCACGCGAGTTTCCATATTTATTATAATGCAGTAAGTTAGTTATAAATATAAAAATATATATTTTATTATAGAGGTCGATGTATAACCAGACGGTACCCAGGCTTGTGACCACGCTAATTTAGCACTGTGTAAACGTAAAATTAATATGAACATTCATTTTATTTATACGTTCATAATTAAAGATATTATTGTTAAGTTCCTTTTTATATACTGGCCATCGTGGGACATAACAAAAATTTGAAATAGATTTCCATTAGTTCATTAGGTACATAATGAATTAAAGATGAACTGTGAAGGACTCTGAAAACCCCCAGAATTTCTAGTCACTCAGGAACCCTGGAAATCTACTTATGTAAGTGGTTATATCGAATACCTATGATATGATTCGCATATCTCAAATGCTATTAAAATATTATCAGCCTGTACAGGGGAAAAAGACTAAAATTCTCTTAATTTTGCGATGTCTACAGGAATTAAGTGAACGCAAATTATGGCATCATACAAAGTATATGACCCAATGAGACGCAAATGTTTTGGCATTCTGTATTTTTCGTATCATAACTAACATTCCAGAAAGTCTAGATCATCGTTGTATTTATATCACACCGAATGAAAACACAGACATATTGTATTGTCTATGGTAGCTCGTAAACAGCTGCCAAAACAATACTTGTTCGCTTTATGGATGTTAGTTTTTAAATCGATTTGTACCGTTCCATAAGTCAAATTACTGAAATACTGACGCAGAAGGTACTATTGAAACTCACGAGTTGCGATCTCACTGTCTGCTTTTATGTAAGACTTTCAAACCTACTTCGCACATTCAAAAAATAAATACATTAAAAATTAAACACAAATAACTAGTGTTCGGCACACTTATGTCCAATAGGTGGCACCCTGCTGCCAGCGCCACCTTTGTTTAACACGCACCGTACAAAATATTTTTATTTTTTGCTTAGATAACCAAGACTTATCCATAATTTGTACCTGTTAGCAACCCCAAAAATAGTCACCCAGATCACTTCAAACTCTTAAAACCGTTGAGCGCACTTTGAGAACTAACTTCTTATCAATATTCAAATGAGATCAAATGATTTATTTAACGTAAAATAGTGTTACAATTTAATTAATAATCAGCCAACAACAAGAACGTGGCATTAGTGCAGGGCAGAGGTAGACGGGCTGGGTAGGGCAGCACTTCAAATGCTTTACTCAGTCAATAAGTAAATCCCAAAAATATTTTTGGTACACAGTTTTATAGCTGATTGTACCTAGTAGCATTGCCATGTAAACTACGGAATCATACCAAATTTCAACTCAATCAGACACCAGGAAGTGGTTGATATTCAACTTACAAGATTTGATACACATGATGGTTCCAGCCGGCCGTTGCACTTTGCTCCATACATAAATAAATAAACAAACAATAAATAAATAAACAGGGTGCTAAATAAAGCTGTGTAATATGTAAATTGTATAATCATTTACAATAGTATCATCCACATCAGAGGAGGCATGTCAACAACCCAATTAAAAGTATAAGAGTGAAAGTGAATACGCATGCTCGCGCAGCTCACGCAATGTTCACATCATAATTACATTGTCTATTTCTATTTGTAATTGCATTATATATGTATATAGATGTCATATACAAAGGAAAAAGTGACCAAAGCCCCCGGTGCCTAAGGCTGGGATCGAACCAGCGTCTTCTGCATTCGCGGCAGACGCGTTTACCACTGCGCCACCTGGCCACGGAAGCAAGGTCGAATTTTCCCGTGAAATTGCATTGTCTAAGGCATTTCATTTTATTATGCTTAATTGTATGATTTACTTCATATATAATTTTGGTTTATACGTGAGTGTTTTGGGAGAGCCTATACTTCGTTTTTTTTTTGAGATTAGAAATTGAGTAAACATAGAAACAGAAATTGCCAACCTGTTCTAACCTGTTCTGTTTGAATGTTCAAGTTAAACACTGCAAGCTCACCAACAAACGATTAGTTATCATGATGAAGAGTTCACATTTTAAAATAAATATGTCATTATTTGCAGATTATAATCCATAACAACAATTAAAACACAATTTCGTTTTGATTATCACTTTAGAGATACATGACAATTGAAAAACTGTCAGTGACGCACGTACGTTATAAATCGTAAACCATATGTTTCTAACCTCTTTTTCTCCAGGTTTTTTATTGTGCTGCATTCACAAGAACAATAACAATGATAAGAATAAAGGAAATAAGAATAAATTATTTCGTGCAAATGACTACTATTATAATACTGTAAAATAATTAATATTATTCAATTTAACGCAAGGTAATACAAACATATTTAAATATTTTTAATGGCATCATTTGACACTTGTGACATGTATCGTGCCGTATCGTGCCTAATAAAGAAGCCTGTACATCCTTCTTTCAACTTTTTTTCTTATCTCAAAAAAAACAACTATAGGCCTCTATTTTGTACCTATTATAGAACACAGTGTAACATTTTATATCTCAAAAAATCATTTCTAACTGTCACACAGTAAAGTGATTTTCATTAAGATTCACTGTTTTGTACAATATCAACAAATGTCTGAATAACATTAAAATACAAAACAGTCAAAATGACTGATTGAACATTACTAATTATTGGAAAACGATAGTTTTAGCAAAACAGTAAAATTTATTGTCAAAACAGTAATATTTACTGTCATTATTTAATGTTTTCGGAACAGTAAAATTTACTGCATTGATCGATTTGATCGTTACGCTCCCGTGGAACTGTTTAAAGCTGTAGACGTTTATGGTTTATCAGTGGTATTCACCGCTTATTTCTTTCAGTGTATACTTACGGCGTTTATTCAACAATTAGCCATATTGTTCCAGAATATTACATAGGCCATACTGAACAAATTTTTCTATGGACAACTCCGAAATCACATTTCATTTATTTTGGCCGATCAGATGTCGACGTTTCCTATAGGAAACCTAAATATTTTTTTGGGATTTCGATATTGGTCCCATAGAAAAAGTTGTTCATTATGACCGACCTAATCACGTCGTATAATATAGCTAATTGTTGAAAAGACCTGTATAGCAGCCACATAAAAGTTCTGAAGATACTTTTGTTTTGTTTCCAGAAAAAAGAATTTTACGTCACAAATATTTCGGCAAATAGGGCGAAATATGTCGACATCGGGCGAATTTATTCGCCATTAAACGTAATGATAATGAATGGCTAGGCAATCAAGAGAATGTTACTATCGGTAGAAATGGCGTTGTTGGCGCCAAGTCTAATGAATTTAAATTAAATGGTTTTGCGATTGGCCATTAAGTCTGCAGCTTAGTATCTTCATCAATTAGCTAAATGCATCCTCTGGGTGTGAAATGCCATTTATGACATGAGTACCCGATAACTCTCTCAAGTAGGTATCTTAAGAGTCGCCAGGACGCTCGCGTTCCCATACAAACGTAGTTTTGCTCTCATTTTAAAACGACATGCTTTAGAACCACGAACTTTGGCATGGGCATTCTAGTAGTACAGATCTATGTCGGTAATTCGTTGCTAAAAATTGTAATACAAAGAAAATACAGCTAGACACAGATTTACATACAAAACTTATTTTTGGTATGTTTTCTTTGTGTTACAATTTTTAGCAACGAAAACGAATTACCGACATAGATCTGTACCGCTAGAATGCCCATGCCAAATTTCGTGGTTCTAAAGCATGTCGTTTTAAAATGAGAGCTGAACTACGTTTGTATGGGGACGCGAGTTCACGCGAGCGTCCTGGCGACTCTTAAAGCAAATCAGTGTCTGAGGCCAGATTTAAACTGGCGACTTCAGCTATCGCGGCTGACGCCCCAACCACCGGAGGACTTGGTCAGTTTTTCTGAAGTAGATGCTATGTATTTCAGTTTATAATATCCCAAGTAATTCTTAGTAAATCTGGTACTCGTACCTCTCCCTCAAATGCGCGACAGTGACAACTCAACTTTCGAATTTCAATGTTCGCGGTAGTGCTTTAGGACTTCAGGGGATGAAAACTACTTAAAACGGGGTATTTACCATGTATTTGTTTTGTCGAGTTTCCGATATTTGAGTTTTAAATAGTTTTTGTTACGTTAATGACCATGTTAGCTTAAAATCATATATTCAGGGGATGAGTACTATAATAAAGCCTGCACTCCGACCTCCGCTCGCCGCTACCACCGCCGCCGCCGCCAGCCGTAATCGTGACCTGGCGGGATTTTTACCAAGGCTCAATTGAGCCTGAGATTCGCCAGGCAACCTAAACCCAGGAATTGACGTAAGCACCAATTTAAAAAAAAGCAACTGTCACCTGAATTTTCAACCCACAGAAAAAAATAGGGCTTATTGGGTTGGGTTGAGTTCCTTTGTTTTCCTTCACCGAAAAGGAAATGACGTGTGTCCATAAGTTTAAGAACTCAGTGGTACGAGCCATGGTTTGAACCCGAGACCGAGACCTCCAGATTGAGTCTCTTACCGAATGTAAAAATAACCCAAAACCTCAAACAAAATATTGGCTCTCTTTTTCCCATGGTAACGCGTTTGAAACTCGAACGATACCGACGGTCGTAGCGTGAAATCTCTTTGATTTCCAAATAATGGCGGACGACGGCGACGTACGTCTCCAGCATTTGCATAAAACCGATGGTAACTGTGTGACACTAGTGGAATCAATTTATATAATTAATATTTTTCTTTGACCTAGATGGCTAGCCTTTAAGCCAAATCCCATACAACAATACTAGTGAAAGGGAACCACCATTATTATACTGGACAGTGGACACCTCGCCTTTCACTTCTCTCCATACTGGCCCTCACCCTCTGAAGCTCCTCACTGGCGCCATCTGGCCAAACAGTTGACAGTTGCCAACCCCATTGTAATAGTGCAGCAGTGGCATATAGATGAAACTTATCAAGGACCTCGACACACTGTAATTGTTTTATCCGTTTGTGAGCTATAATTCACGTTAAACTTATACGAAGGGTTAATATACACGGTGTAACAAAAATACTGATCTGTTTAAGGGCATAATTGGTATCGTATTACGAGTACGTAAAAGTAGGACAAAAAATGTTTGGACACGATTTTTTTGTACGGGACACATTGTCCCAGTTGGCCAACTCTCCATGCAAAAGCCTTTTTTTTCGCGAGGAAATTTTTATTATTCCTTTTTCATAATAAGAATACGATATTATGTCCTTAAAAGGATCACCAGTATTTTTGTTACACCTTGTATAAATAAGTGTTAAAAAGGGTACGTGTGCAAACAAACTGAAAATAACCTATTACTAATAGGCAAGCATTGGAAATAACAGCCCAGCTTAGTGTATTTGATAGCATTCGATAAGATTTCAAACGCAAAAGACAGGTTAATGCCGCATGTCCGGTTTCGATTTGCCATAAATAGATTCCCACTGTAAGTAATATTCATCATCATCCTAGCGTTTATCCCGGTTTTGGGTCCGCTTGACAACCTAATCCCATGAATTGGCATAGACACTAGTTTTTACGAAAGCGACTGCCATCTGACCTTCCAACCCAGAGGGGAAACTAGGCCTTTTTGGGATTAGATCCGGTTTCCTTACGATGTATTCCTTCACCGAAAAGCGACTGGTAAATATCAAATGATATTCCGTACATAAGTTCCGAAAAACTCAGTGGTACGAGCCGGGGTTTGAACCCGCCGAGACCTCCGGATTAAAAGTCGGACGTCTTACCGCAAGGCTACCAGCGCTCTCTGTAAGTAATATTATTTATACTAAAAGCCAGTATATCTCTAGAGTTGAAACTACTTGAAACACACGACCCACCAAAAAGGACAGAATTCATGCAACGCGACTGATTTTAAAACACGTTTCAAGATGGCTGATAGTATACCGTAACTAACCTACATAATTTAGTCGGTTTCATTGTTACCCTCCAAAGAGCGGTAGAGGGTAACAAACGTTTCTATTGTACTTAGGGCCTTTTGTAAGTAAGCAATAATCACGAGGTTGAGTATATGATAAGGACCAACGACAATAGCGCCTTCTCTGTCATATCTAGGGAACGTGTAATAAGATCATCTCGTTTAATCTTGGTGTTATTATTACGGAGGCAGGTCTAGGGATAGTATGTCTATTATTATGGATCCCATTTGACGTCTTTGTGCTGTTTTGTTTCTTTCTTTGTTTTTGTAAGTATTTGTGACGTTAAATAAATGTATTTTGTTTCTTTCTTGATTTCTGATATATGTGCAAAAGTAAAATCAAAATCAAAATCAAATGATTTATTTGCTCGAATACAGTCAGGTGGATTTTAATTACATTTTATGTACAGTGTATTCAGCCTGCTAGTGGGCATGCAAATATTATATAATCCTAAAAACTATATTTTTTACGGCTAAGCATGCAGCATGCATGGATAATAACATTAATAACAATTAATAACAAATTATAGGTACAGAAACGGCGTATAATCTAGATATTCTTTGATTGAATAAAATGCATTTTTTATTAAAAAGTAGAAGTATTTCTTCTGTTACTTCTTTTCTTTTAAACCGCTGAACCGATTTAGATAATATTACCTAATTTAAAGCGGTGAAAAAAAGAGGAATTCTGAGCAGAAAGAGCCGTGTTCTGACTTTGAAGTACGTTCAGAAAAAATCCAACTTCAATACAATTATACAGCTTGCGCCTAAACGTCTGAATCAGAAGTATCATAACTAGCTTGCAAATTACTCCGATGCAAAAATACAACTTCAATATTGGTTGATTATTTGGTGAGTGATGGAGTTATGTTTGAGATTGTGTTTTCGGTTTTATTTTTTATTAGAACACGGCACCCAGAGTCGCAGGCAGCGGCTTATACTAAATACATATTACATAGACAGGTTATGCAAGACATAGTGACAAGTTCTATCGGCTTGTTTAATTTGGGTTATCATATTATCATATATTTTTTATTTTTGATATATTGTGTAAATACTTACACCAAAGTTACTGGCATCTACCTAAGTATGTCACTAGCAAACATAGATATGCATTAGCTACTAAATACATAAGTTACCCTGGAGCGACGCATTTAAAACTTTGAAGGTCGGAAAATATAGGATTGCCAGTCGAGTGTGATATAAACGGACGAGCAAAGCAAGGGCGTTAAAGAAGCTCAAGCAAGTCTGGTTGTTTTTCCATTAATATTGCAGTTGAAGTATGGATTATTTAGAATAAATGCGCGAAAATACTAAATAAAACCAGTTTAGTTTACTAAAAATACCAAGCAAGCAATAATATATCATTATCTATACATCATTTCATTATTTTAGTATAATGAAATTATCTACCTAAATCCTTTGACACATACTATTCAAGTACAATAGTGGTGCTGCTTTATAAGAAATATTGCGGATATAATGTATACAATTACTATGGACATAATAATATGGAAGAGTATGATTAAAGGTCCCACATTTCGATACACATAGATATACTTCATTCTTTCACTAATAGACAGCGTATATCGTGTAGTTTTAGGAAATACTAATTAATAACTCCATATCGACACAGTGAGACCTCTTTCCCTGCACTGACATACAATTAGTATGACCTCCTGACCTTTTGTATGGCGAACACTGTTCCTCAGAGCGTAAATCATTCAAATCTCATACATTATTTTCACATTAGCTTTAGCATTTCATCCAGAACCTGTGACCTTTTACACTCGTCTGCGCAAAACGCACCAAGGTAATCTTAATGTGGCATTATGTATTTTAATTAGGCTATAACCTGCGAGGTTATGTTGCATAGTTAATTGCTGTAGTAAAGTTTAGAAGATCGAGAAGATGAAGAAGAATTTCTTTCTTAGATCTCCGGGTGATATTTTTCTTTTTTGTATCATTCCATGACCCATTAAGAGTCGCCAGGACGCTCGCATGAACTCGCGTCCCCATACAAACGTAGTTCAGCTCTCATTTTAAAACGACATGCTTTAGAACCACGAAATTTGGCATGGGCATTCTAGCAGTACAGATCTATGTCGGTAATTCGTTTTCGTAGCTAAACTACGTTTGTATGGGAACGCGAGCGTCCTGGCGACTCTTAAGTGGATGTCAACACCTTCAAATTGACATTACTTAAACAGTTGGGAAAGTAAAAAAATGTATGTTAACTACTATTCATTATATTTCGAATCGAAGAACTTTGTTAATTCCGATACACGATTGGACGAAATCGGCTCGATAGAAAATAATTCCAAAGTCACATCTTAAAATTAGCTTTAAACAATTGTATGTCTTTAGTTTTTTGACTTATACGTTTGTAATTAAAGACAAAATTTCACGACACTAATACTAAAAACGTCATTGTCTTATTTTCTCAATTAACGCGTTTTTTTTTTTACAGTATAATTTTCTAGCAAATTCTGATTCATAAGTTTAGGCGTTAGCTGTATTGCGTAGTTAATATATTGAAGTTGGATCGTGTTTTAAAGATATAATACGGCCCTAGATACTTAGAAAAAACCAGCGGCAGGTACTTAATAAGAATAATACATAATTAAAGTAGCACCTAAGGCAATAAAGACGTTAATGCTTTGGGACTTATGTATCTTGGTTCCAAGCTGTAATATGATAACTTGTAAATGTAATAAGGATGATTTTCGCTCGTACGTATGCCCGCATAAGCATGACAGCGCGACATATTACTTTCAAGGCTTCATATGTAATTATTGGTTCCGATATATCATTAGATTCATTAGTTACGATTACGACGCCTAGTGTAGAAAACAATTTTTCCTCTGCAAGTGCTATGCAATGTTTTTTTTCGCACTACCATTTAAAAGCCTTACCTAGTATCTACATTTTAATAATCAGTTTTTTTATGTATATTTTTTTAATACTAACTTTAGATGAACGAAATTATTCTGAACTAACAAAGCCTAAAACAATGAGCTTCTATTGTTTTATCATTACCACCTCCGTCATCAGACCAAATCATGGTACCAAAACATTGTATTGTCATCCAAGTTACGTAGGTATGCTAAATTTCAGCTCAATCGGACATCAGATACTGGTTCAAATCTGGCTTATAAGATTTTATCTAAACAACATTCTGTCAAAACTAGTTTAGGTTAATAATTTGTTGCAAATAGGTAATACGATAAATAGTATAAGTCTGTTAAGTTCGTGTGCGTGATGTAATGTGATGTGGGAGATAACAATTTTTTTTATTACAATATTAAATTTATTAATATTTGATACAACAAAGTTTCGCCTCGCATCTATTAGCTCCTTACATTTTTACCCAAAACCACATTAATTAACCTTTTAACAGTTTTAACCGCCGTACGTCAAAATTTTAACTTTCAATGTTGAACTGTCATAATTTATGAAGGTGTCATTCAAGTTGTCACTTTGTCTCATGCAGACGACGGCGGTCAAAAGGTTAAACACACTCAACTCAGACTCATTTTAGACGCTTTTCACTTTAGATAAGATTGAGATTGCATTAAACTTAAAACCAACTTAAGCCAAGGTGCATTTGTGGAGTGATATAATTGTCAGTAATTGATTTTGATTACGCAGTAGCCAGCTTTCCATTGGTAAATAGTTATTAGGTTGTGAACTGTCATTATTGGAGCTACATAATGTTCACACTCTGGGAACTATTTATGTAGTACTGTGGTAGTGTGTTGTGTGCAATGCAATGTGTAGGCTGAAATGTGATGCCACAGCATATATTTCCACATTTACTGTACCATGTTTCAGTCGAATTCGACTTTTTCTGATATTTTTTTGGGTCTCTGTTCATTATTTCACCACGTGTCGATTGTAATTAACTAAGATATATATTATTTATCTCTTATGTAATAACAAAGTAGAGGAAGCATATGCGATCGTTTAAAAAGGGGAGCACAAAATGCGTCAATCCAAGCACGGCCCCAATAGCCCGTGCGCATTTTTTAACCGACTTCAAAAAAAGAAGGAGGTTCTCAATTCGACTGATTTTTTTATCATTTTTTTTGTATGTATGTTACTCGATATCTCCATGAATCGTGAACCGATTTTCAAAATTTTTTTTAATCGATTGGGTATAACGCCTAGATGGTCCCATTGTCACCAAGTCGGGGTCTGATGATGGGATCCTGGAGAAATCGAGGGAACTCTTCAACTATTATAGGCACACCTATAGTGATTTCACTATTTTTTACAGCAACTCGACCACTTCCTCTTGGAATAGCGGATCCGAAGTGAAGTCGGTTCTTTTTTTGTTTAAAATTATTTTAAACTATGAATGTTCTTCACAGTCACATCATAAAAGTTGTCCCACAGTATCAGACCGTAGCGGAGAACAGAGGAGACGTATAAATTAATAAATTCTTGAACTTCTGAGCGAAGCGTCTGAGCTGCAGGGGAATAAATTGTAGAGCCAAGTTTGCCGGTAGGTACCTTATTCTAAGGTACCGGCAAACTTGGCTACTTTACCAGATAGCAACGTTACCAATGGCACAGAGTAAATAATAGTATAATACAGAGAGACCTCTGTAACGTCACATAACGTCACGAATCATGTTGTCCCTTCTTAACGCATGACAAGTTCTCTTTCGCACTTATGCAAACGTATCGGATACGTCGTGTCTAACTCAAATTTTTTGACAGATTTACACTGAGTTGTACCCCCCTGCCAATGGTCTGTAATCAAGAAAATGGTGTCACCAAATATAAATAGCTCATTACAACTTAAGGTAGCTTAAAACCTTTTTAATGCAATGATACCCTATTTACTACACATATTCTTGTTAAAGTAGACTATGATGTACTGAATGTTGCCACGTTGGACGGTAAAGTAGTTAAGAATTATATCACGAGTTGGGAATGCAACCACTAATTTAGTATTACCGGTAATTTCTGTACATTTTTTTACTGCTTTGCCGAGGAACTATGCAAGAGATACCTTCTGTGGTAGGTGATAGGGACTGAGAGGGTCAGCCATGAGGCAATTTGTTATAAAATTGTATTGTTACCGTCTCTAGAAACAAGTAAGTGAAGTTAAGTTACCATACTGTTTTCATGACTCCATTTACCGCACACGTTAGCAACAGCCCAGTTCGCTCGTAAACTTCTATTTATGTAATAAATAACGCGCCGAGATTCCCTTTGTCTCTCGGGTCCTTGGACGCAAATAGACGGAGAGACGGTGTGTTTAATAACCACATACTGCTTTCACGAATTAACGATAACTAACGTGAACTAGGAAATGCAAAACGTATTATAAACATAAGTAGGTAGTAAATTCGTCGGGATCTTTGTTTTTGCTATTTTTTATGTAGGATTTACCAATCTTTACCGATTATTGGAAGACAGCTGGACCAAAATTATTGGAAATTAAATTTTTCTTTGAAAGACTATACTTGACAGTTGAACCCATTGGTATCAGGTCAGGATCTGATTATGGGTTCCTGGAAAAATCTAGGGAGCTCTACTAATATTTTAGGCACGCCTATAGCGGTTTGAGTTTTTTTTTTTTTACTGTAACTCGGGCATTTGCTTTTGGAAAGGTGGATTGGGCAAAGTCAAGTCGGTTCTTTAATGTTTTTTTTTCATGATTTAGCAGACATATTTATATATACAATACCCAATCAGTCTCTGATGCAACTTTGTAGTTCCAGCAAAGGTAAGGCAACTGTATTTATTTAACTCTAATCTTTGCACTTCACGAATCACATTTCCACAAGGAACTAAAAACCAAATCCTAGCCGCGGCAATCTGAACCTAAACAGCAATATACAAGGAACATAATCGCGAAACAGAAGCTACTGATGACTCTCACCACTTTATATTCAATGAACTAAATTCGCAAACGTTACATACAATCAGCTTTATAAAGTGCCTGATCGTTTTAGTACTCTGTCACAGTAACGTATTGCTGTGGGATGAACGAACGTAGGATCTAATATGTGAAAGTGACAAGGTCCTAAAATGATCTGTTACCGACCCTATCTGGTTAGCACCGCGTATGAAATTTTAACAAGGGTGACCATATTTGTCGGTATTACGGACACTTAAGGAATCGTTCGCATTTCGCAGTAGTGTGACCATATGCTTGGGCATTGTTCGGAAAATTTTGCTAGTTGTCAAGTATAAAATTCTCCGTTTTAACCACAGTGACCAATTTGTTGGCGTCATTGGGGACACATTTTTAGCATTAATTAATCATGTCGTGATTTACATTGTTTGTTTTGTGGTTTTGGCTGGAATAACAGCTATAATGCACTTTCAAATCTATACTTAACACAGACCAGCAATACGCATGTGCGAACGCTAGGACTAGACATGATCCTAGGCCCAAGAAAAGTATCACTCTTGCGCTTTGCGCCCCGTTAGCGCATCACATGGGATAAAAACCCCATTTTGTGCCATAAATTGGTGTAATTATTGGTGGATATACGAGCGTATTATACCAGAAATAGAACTAGAATATGACGTTTTTTTCCAGTCTATTAGGGCCAGAGACAAGCTATAGCTTCTATAGTATATGATACTTAATAACTTTTGGCATTTTTGATTATACTAGTAGTTCGCCCCGAACTGTGAACACGCGAATCTTGTGTTTCGCCATAAATGTGCAATAGTAGAATTACTACAAATACCAACAATAGGTATCGGGTATTTTTTCTCAACTAACCATCACGGTGAAACTAAACGTCCATATTAAATTGTGCGGTGCGGTGCGCGACGAAATCGCTTCAGATTTGACAGTTTTTCTCTCATCTACCTAAATTTAAATCCACCTGTCACATGCCTCGCACTCTGTTGCTTTGACATCTCGTCCCCATCTGTGGACCACCTATATAGGTTTCGGTCACCATCATTATGCGTCTATGGTGACTCTCTCTAACTAACGTGTTAATGTCAGTATACTGATGGCCCTAGCAGCCAAAGCTCTAATAAATTTAAAAAAAAAGTCAGTTGTCCAAATCTTTACACCAAAATCAAAATATACTTAATTGAAAATATTTTTGAAATCAATTTTATGTTGCTAATTGTTATGAAACTTATGAAACAGTAAGCAGTTAATAAGGATTTTACGAGAGTGTTAATCAATTCCTTTCGTTTGATACCAAACTCAACCATACTTGCTCGTAAAAGTACCAAATAAGATGACCAATGTAACAGGACCCCTTTACAAAAACTTTTTAGGCCTTCTAATTTCAGAACCCCCGTCTCAATCCAGCTCATACACGAACTCGCAAATTTTTTTGGTCTCTGCTACAACCCCAACAAATTTCATAAAGATCGGAAAATCGTTACTAAAGTTATCGTCGGACAAACTATCTAAATCAAAAAGCCATCCAAATGCCGAGACGTCCCAGTAGCCAGGTGACAGTTGTTGTTTGTAAGAACGATCTTCGCTTTCGCTCCGCTCGTTCGATAATAAACCTCGACCGCTTTATTGATATTAACCGCTGTACCTACTATAGTACATTTACTAAAAAAAACATTAAATTACGCAGCGCACATGATGCATTACATTTCAGACAAACAGTTCATCATATGAGAAATTTTATATGTATATAAAACTAGAACTCCGCACGAACTTAATTAACATTCTTATGTACATACTTACTTAATTATATTTGTTTGTCTTTTGCCTCATAGTTACGTTTTAATATAAAATATACTTCTCAACTATTTCACCACATACATACTAATTAATGTTTTATTTCATTTGCTATTATATTTTGCAGACAGACATGAAATTACTTTCATGCTGTTAAAATATATGTGCAAATACTGTCACCGCTCTTTGCGTATATTTTATTTAGTTTCATAGCAATCATATCATCATCGATATATTTTAAGAACGACCAAATAATCAAGTTAGTCTTTATGAAAATTTCCAATATTAGAAATACGACTACATTCAGTATGCGTATCTATTTTAACGTACGTATTTCAATGTTTCCGTTCACTCACGCTTGGGAAAACAAGGTAACTTTGCCTGTATTTTAGTAATAACATCAGAAAAGGGTTGTTTATAAGGGTATGTTCGTGTTGTTCCAGGTTGTTTGCGTAGGTGAGTTACTCTGAGTGTACGACATAACATGCTACCATGTTATGATGTAACTTTGGAGCTATTGATTTGTAATGGCTTTGTCCTAGGTATAATTGTCACTAAAATATTTAGTAAAATAGTGAATCATTAGTTCATAGTGTAAATAAATAATAATAATTTTAAACAAAAAAAGAACCGACTTCACTTAGGCTCCGCTTTTTGAAAGGAAAATACCCGAGTTGCCGTCAAAAAAATACTGAATTCACTACAGGTGTGCCTTTAAAAATTGAGCAGTTCCCTCGATTCCTCGTGGATCTCATCACCAGAATAGCACCATATTAATACAGGACCACCTTGGAGGTAGTTCCTTTCAAACGAAAAAAGAGTTTTCCAAATCGGTGCAACCGACAGAACATATATTTTTAAAAAAAAGATCCCGACGAATTGAGAACCTCCTTCTTCGAAATCTTGAAGTCGGTTGAAAATAATATTTAGGACTGGTATAAACAATTTCAGTAAACAAATAGCCACTACAAGTAATACTTAACTAATTAGCTAAATAGGTACTAATACTCGTATTGTTTACACTATGAGTGTGTGGCCCACAGCGCTTACCACTAATTAGATATCTATTCATATACAACCTACGACTTAGCTTCCTTACTGATTACCTTGGGCGATTATCATACGGGCGCCGCAACCGCATGCGGTGACAGTGTGCAACAGTGACAGCGCTATACACACTCCGAGCGCCATCTCGCTCGCGCACCGGCGCCGCATGTGGAAACCGCAGCAGTGTAAATGGGGCCCACCGACTATCAGTCCGCCTGACGATATCGGCCTGTCCGTTAGAACAAAAATTTGACAGCTCCGAACAACTGACAGGCCAATATCGTCAGGCCGACTGATAGTGGGTGGGCCCCATTAAACCTGTAATTGTTGTATTCATGGTGTGATGAAGAAAGTATTTACTTAATATAAATTGAAACTGATATCTATTCCCTATGTTTTCTTTTGAACCCATAATCCTAAGAATCCTAACTAATTGTAAAATTTGTAGGTACAGTGACTGATGAACATTAATCCAATGTTTGATTTACGTGGTTATTTATATGGAGTTATTCGTACTTCCTCATCATCATCATCATCATCATCTCAGCCATAAGACGTCCACTGCTGAACATAGGCCTCCCCTTTGGATCTCCATAAGTATCGGTCGGAAGCGACTTGCATCCAGCGTCTTCCGGCGACCTTTATAAGGTCGTCTGTTCATTTTGTGAGTGGACGTCCTACGCTGCGCTTGCTAATCCGTGGTCTCCACTCGAGCACTTTTCGACGGTTCACCCTGTTTTCGCATAATCATTGTGGTAATAATTATATTGTTCATAATCTATATGATCATAATTAGCTGTAACCATAAACTGTTTTGGCATACTTATGTTGAGCATAATTGGCTTTGGCAGATTTTTATTGGTCCGAATATTAGTTGGTCATAAAGTCATTATTCCGAATCCTAGTTAGGCATAAAGTGTATGTGCAGAAAAATTAATTGCCGAAAATTCTGTTGCAGAAATTTATTTGGCAGAACAGTGTTAGGCCCGAATCGCATCATTCAAATCACAGGCAGGTCATATTGTATAAGTACTTACTGTCACATCAATGCAGCAATGAAGGTGTGATATATGCGTTTCTTTGGATTGGAGGGTCATAGTTCTAACCTAACCTAACCTACTTTCTGGCAGCCGTTTTATTTTGTAGAGGGTTATAGTTCTAACCTAACCTAACCCACTATTACGCATAAGTGCCCTTACATTGACGTCATAATTCTAACCTAACCTACTTTCGTAGCAATTTTTTTCTTGTTGAGGTCGCAGTTCTAACCCACTTCTGCGTAGTAGTACCTACTTGCCTCTCAACGTCGCAGTTCTAACCTGACCTGAGCCAATTTTTTCGCAGCAATGCGTTTTGGGTTCGGTGTATGCCTATTGCCTAAAGCTTTCGAATTTAAAAAATATGCCAAATACACTTATGCTTCCTATGTTTATTCGTAATAATATTCGGCTATAACAGTAGTATGCAAAATAATTTTCGGACAAAGAGAAATTCGCAATATTGTGAATTATACCAAATAAGGTTTATGCTACATTATCATTCGTCTAAAACAAATTATGCCAAGTCTGTTATGCGACATGGGTTTCGGACAAATAAAAGTATGCCAAATAGAGGGAACCCCTTTTCGACCCCATCGGCCATCTGCTCTGCCCTCGTACTTCCTAAATCTACACAATATCTAGGTATTAGTGAATGAATGAATTGTCCTTGTAAATTGACAAAGTGAGCCCTTTCACTAAACTTGTCTACATAACTGTGGCTCTAGTGAAAAGGGGTACAAGTCAAAATGGCTCAGCGAATAAGGACACAAACTATCAAATTTACGGCACACAAAAGGGTACACTTTTTCGATGACCCATTTTTACTTGTTGTTCACTAGGGTCACTTATATAACAATACCAGACCTCATAAAGGTATTTAGGGTTTTAGCTAAATTGGACCTTCCATAGCGCAAGTATTGTACAACCAATTTAGCTAGAACCCTAAATGGCTCAACAATCACGGAGCGTGACCGTACCTACTGACCTTGCAAGGGTTAGGTAATCTAAAGTGTTACCTATCAAATATTTTATCGCTCGGGTTTTCCCTTAAGATAAACTTGATGTTTGTCATGGATGTAGGATATAATACAGATACTACAACACTGATCACACTGTTGCATCATACTTTATCTCGGGTTTACGCCCGCACGCACTTCACAATTGAATGCTGGGCGGTGATTGAAGCGGTGCGGTAACCGTAGTTGTTTCATACATCCATGATGTTAGTGCGTAATTTTGGCAAGCAGATGTATTATAATATTATTATTTTGACACGTGCTTGATAAAAAATATGTATCTGTTTACAGTAAATATTTCATAAACGAAAAGTTCTCAGTAATATATACGAATTAATTTACTAGAGGAGTATTGAAATAGGTGGGCGTTATTCACAAATCGTCGTAATTTCAGATGTTGTTGAAATTACTCTTTACTTGAACAGTACGCTTACCATGAGTTGTGACATTGGCGTTTTCGAGAACGAGTATCGAGATACATAGATAGAAAATTCGTTACCCGTTAACGAAAAATGTCAATGTCAAACTCATGGTAGCCGTACTGATTTGTTTCGAGTAGGACGTTAAAACTGCCCTTTATAATTTATTTTGAGTATTGATCCAACCTGTTTCAAAGGGTTCTCTGCCTTTTCGCCGAACATTATATTGCCGAATTTCATTTGCCAACCAACTTTTCGCACAAGTTTCATTAGGCCGAAATTCATTTCCCAACTTTACATATTCCAACCTAACCTAACCCAATCTAGTAGGTAAGTTTCATTTCCCAACTATAGGGTTGGGAAATGAAATGATTGCGAAATAATTATTTGCTAAAAGTTATTCGGCCAAATGAAACTTCTGCGAAAGGTTGGTTGGCAAGTGAAATTCGGCAATACAATTTTCGGAGAAAAGGCAGGATACCAAAGTGGTTTACCATCCAGCAGTCCACCGTTTATCTATACTATCATCATCATCATCATCATCTCAGCCATAAGACATCTACTGGTGAACATAGGCCTCCCCTTTATAAAGGGGGGGTTTACCATACGCGCCACGCTTGCCAGGCGAGTTGGCGCGCGCAGTTTTTTTGTTTATTGTTGTTTAGGCTTTCGGAAGATGTTGCTGCCCATCTCCCGGTATATTCCCTTAGCAGACTCCTACTGCAACCACGGGACGATATGGTGGGGGACAATTCTAAGGCCGGGCACCCCACGGCACATCTATACTATAGTAATTGATATTTCGCTAACTAAACACGAATATTGTGATATATGACCGCAAATTGTTACATAAAGTGAGTCAAGGCGATCTCCGTGATATGTAACGGTCAGTTCCACTCGAGCCTGTTGACATTTAAAATTATGTTGACATGATAGAGTGCATCTCCCGTGGAGTGGACCACAACATAATAAAAAAAAACGTTGATTACCAAAAACACAAGAATTTACATCAAAACAATAACAATAGTGAAGCGCAATGTATACTATCTATAAGTACCTTACTAACGGCGGCGCGACTAGTCTCAACATATGCTACTCGTACATAGGAATAATAAATACCCAGCGTTGAGTTTCAAACTGGCCCTTTCGACAGGGTTTATCGTAACACTACGAAACTTATCAGGTCATCATCATCATCATCATCTCAGCCATAAGACGTCCACTGCTGACCATAGGCCTCCCCTTTAAGGGGGGGGTTTGCCATACGCGCCACGCTTGGCACGCGGGTTGGCGCGCGCAGTTTTTTTTTGTTTATTGTTGTTTAGGCTTTCGGAAGATGCTGCTGCCCGTCTCCCGGTATATTCCCTGAGCAGACTCCTACTGCAACCACGGGACGATATGGTGGGGGACAATTCTAAGGCCGGGCACCCCACGGTCAAACAGGTATCGACGATTAAATAAAGATGAATGAAAAAATAGTCTTGTTTAATTATAAGGAAATCGTGTGCGTGCAATTTGCAAAAATAGGCGTGAGTAGTCATTTCACCTGGATGACAATTTAACAACGTTGCGAATATTGACCTGATTAATCATACAAAACAATGCTCATTGGTTGAACTGATCAGGTGACAAACTAACAATATGATTATATAAAAGGGTTTTCCTGGACCGCAAGTGCGAATGACTTATTAGTGTGTACTACTGTGTAGGCCACTTCGCACTGTTCTAATGAGTGTGTGGCGAGGTACGAGTAATATGGGCGTTAAACAAATTGTTGGAAGTATAAAACTTCCAACAATTTGTTTAAACGCCCATTTTGTAATGGGGCCCACCGACTATCAGTCCGGTCCGCCTAACGATATCGGCCTGCCAGGTAGAACAAAAATTTTACAGTTCCGAACAAATGTAAGCCAATATCGTCAGGCGGACTGATAGTGGGTGGGCCCCAATAAGATTGCAAGAAATTTAAGGTTATTCCTATTTAGAATCTTGAGCAAAATTGATTATATGAACATATAATTAATATATAATCTGTGATTACTGAAAAATATGTAAATATCGGAGATACAACGCAACATATTATTTGAAATATGGTCACTAAAACGTCACTCCAATTTGAAATTAGTTTATACCTATTTTATATTTTGGACATTCGATTAGGTACGCTTCTTCCATATACATATAGTGTCCATGGAAAAACAGCGTTAGTGAATTCTTAAATTTTTTATTACTTTTTAAATACTATATTTTATTTAATAAGAAAATTACTGGTAAGTACTTACAAGATTCAAGTTCATAGAAGTGGTATTAGATTATGGTATTTATCATTCAAATTGTTTACTGGAATTACTGGTTAGTGACAAAAAAAATCAAAAATCTTTCTTTTTCTTTTCTCAAATATTATGTATGTCTACAATAAGTAAATTACGCAACATTTTTTTGCACGTTTCGAGGTTGTGACCGATAGCAAGAGATTTCGATAAAGACGGAAGCAGTTTGTTATCATTATCATATATTCTGTCAAACTGAACATTTGATAATCGAGTTGCTTTGTTTCTTTATAAAGTTTTGTATAAGCTGAACTAAATAAAGTATAATATGTCGAGGCAAGATCAAAAGCGGACGGCGACCTGGCGGAATTTCAATTCGAAGGTTTTGGGTTCAAACCCCGGCTCGTACCAATGAGTTTTTCGGAACTTATGTACGAAATGCTATTTAATATTTATTAGTCGCTTTTCGGTGATGGAAAACATCGTGAGGAAACCGGACTAATCCCAACAAGGCCTAGTTTCCCTTCTGGGTTGTAACTGTTATAATGTCTGATGGCAGCCGCTTTCCTTAGTGCGAGTGTCTACAATGCCTGCGCCAAGCGGACCCCGGGATGGACCCAGGAAGAATGGTTATGGTTAATTAATTCAGTACATCAATCAACAGCGATATGGAAACTACGGCAGGTTCATGTCAGCATCTTTAAACATAAAACTTTCATGAGACACAGAAATATTAAATAAACGACACGATTTTTATCACGAGTAACTCACGTATTTTAAGTAGAATAATGCTTACATATTTCCCTCCATAACGAGGAGCTTACTCATGACGTGAGTTACCCGTGATTATTTATTTAATATGTCATGTCAGCATCAATTAGTAAACATGCCAAATACATTTGCGTATCCAAATAATAGTGTGAGCACGTAGAGATAATGATGGTGACTAATCTCGATAGTGGTCGCTGATAACCATGAACAAATGAAACTATAAGACTGACAATGGATATAAAAATCACTTTAATGTAGAATGGTATTGATTGCTACAGAGTCTAATAGTACAGTCACCTACAATAGCATCCTCGACGATGACCGCAAAAATATCTGACACTATCTTATTCGTGGGGCCAAAAGAGCGTGTCATATATTTTTGCGGCCTTCGTGTAGGAAATGCTACTACTGGTGTAAAAAAATCTCTTTCTCAGTTATGTTAAATATACCGCGTAGATAATAATTATATTGTCAAATTGATTGATTGACACACCACTGCTACTGCTTGATGTCACTAGAGCAGCAAGTCTCATTTCCATTCATCTTGTTCAGCGCTTAAATCGGCTTTCAAGTTTGGGTACCGCGGCGCCATCTATTGAGCAAGAGTTGAGTTACATTGACCAAGTTTAAGGCACCGATTAAGATCGATGGAACTGAGATATGTTTCATCACTGACTCCGTCTTGGAATAGCTTAAATTGAGCACAACGTCAGTCCCCTCATTTCTCTGGTCGTTTCCGCTGATAATATTAAGCCTTTTTATTTAGTAACCAAACCCACAGAAATGTAAACATTCTCGAAAATTCAGTATCTCCGAAAAATGTTGACTACTGAAGACATTCTTTCACTTGCAAGTTGCAACACCTTAAAGCCGGTTGTTTTTCTTACCATCAGAATGTAATAAAAATACTGGTGATCCGTTTAAGGGCATAATTGCTATCGTATTTCAAGTAAGAAAAAGTAGGAGAATTTTTTTGTTTGTATGGGACACGTCGTCACAGCTGGCCGGCCAACAAAAATAAAATTATTATCGCGAGAAGATTTTTTTCTTACATTTTCATAATTAGAACACGATACCAATTATGTCCTTAAAAGGAACACCAGTATTTTTGTTACATTTTGTGTAGGACGACACACGTTCAACTATTTTCTTGCCTTTCATTTTCTACACCATCCCCTTAAGCCGGCCACCGACTATCAGTCCGCCTGCAGTCCACCTGACGATCTCGGCCTGTCAGTTAGAACAAAAATTTGCCGGCTCCGAACAACTGACAGGTCGATATCGTCAGGCGATTTGCAGGCGGACTATAGTCGGTGGCCGCCCTTAATTTCAAGCGACTAGGTTTATATTTTTTCACTTCTCATGCTCTTAAAATGTTACTTTAGTCTCTGCAGATCGGGACAAAAACTCTTTATTAATCTCTAGGGACTAAAACATTTTTTTTTTTTACTTTGGAAACCCCTAAACAGCCACTCACGGTGTTTATGAATGGACGATTACCGCCCTTTTTAGTGATTGTGCATAGACAATTTTGGACCACGCATATAACCTCAAAATGACAACTGTGCGAAAATATTAAACAAACTCGATTAAAAAAAAAAAAAAAAAACATGTACCTACCGCCTAACAAATTTTATTGATAATTTCAATTTTTGCCATTATAAATATTGAGATTTTGTGTAGAATGTCGTTATTTTTTCCTCGCATTCAAAGTGAAAAGTAGAGTGTTTAACGCGAGACTAAACAACCCTCGAACTATATCCACCCTCGCTACGCTCGGGTGGCTAAACATCTCGTGTCATTATGGCTTGTTTTAGTCCCTTGTTGAACAATCTACTATTAATTTATATAACATAGCCTCCTAGCCTAGTCGATAATGAGTATAGTGACCCTGCCTACGAAAAGGATTAAGTTTTTTTTTTATAAATTACTCGTTTCTTTTACTTGTTCACTTAATAAAACGTAGGCGTATTGAACCAAACAAATAATCAACTAAATAATAGGTAATATGGAAAAGTAACTTTACAAGTAATTTGCAAAAACATAAAAAGCGGTCCCTGCGGTCGTAAAACTCAGAGCGGTTTGGTAAACCGCCTTGAGGGCCGACCCACTCAGCGTGCGATACAAGTTGTTACACATTGTGATACGACTGAGAGCTAACATTTTGTATAACTTGGTCCCTAATAACCTCAAATAACCTATTGACTTAGGTACCTACATAACGTTAAGGGGATGGGGCCCACCAACTATCGACGATATTGGCCTGTTAGTTGTTCGTAGCTGTCAAATTTTTGTTCTAGCTGACAGGCCGATATCGTCAGGCTGACTGATAGTAGATGGGCACCCTTAGCTTACGGTTTTACGTACCTATCAATGATTATCTGGAACTAGAAACTTTTTATTTTAAGTCCCGAATTTTTTTTTTACAGAAATATTACATAATTTAATAGTATTAATTTAAGTAATATTGAATGAAATTTTCATAATAAAGTAGCAGCTATGTAGGTAATTATATACTAACTAAAGTAATATTTTTGATTTAAGACAGTAATCTGACAGCTCCCAATGTATGGCAAGAGCTCTCAGATTAAGTACCTACACAAGGCGTCTGCCGCAAATGCAGAAGACGCTGGTTCGATCCCAGCCTTGGGCACCGGAGGCCTAGGTAACTTTTTCCTTTGTATATGACATCTATATAAGTTTATAATTTATATTATAGTAGTGTCAATACTTAAAATAAACAAATCAAAATAGTTATTAAAAATAATTTGATTTGTTCTTCAGTTGTACTTTAGTGAGATATATTGGCAAAGATTATCGCGCCGCTAATGGTTGGGAGCTCCTATTTTATCGTGCCTATTCTCTTACATACTATATATCATAACACATTACTAGAAGGGGTGAAAAGGGGGTTGAAAGTTTGTATGGCGAATCAATAACCGTTGACCGCTGGAGATGCTCTGGGGAAGGATATAGAATAGTTGATATCCAGAATTCATTCCTTAACGGGGGATTACTAATTCCACGCAGACGAAGTCGCGGGCAAAAGCTAGTACTCTATATCATAACACATTACAAAACACTAACACTCTAACGATAATATTATGTGTAGTCGGGGCTCAAATCACACTGGTTCGATTGCCGCATCGTCGAAAAGCTCCACGAATTCCTAACGGACGAAATTAACTAATTCGGCGACGGCAAACCACTTTAGTAATTACAATTCGCCAAAAGAATTGTCCTAGTTTCGTGTATTTGGATGTGAGAGGACGATACAAGGATGTGTGGGAAGATTATAGGTCCCAACAGGACCTTGGTTGCCTACTTTCTGATAATTAATTATCACAGGGCGTGTGACCTTCGTCCGAGTTTTTCATGGTGATATAATATTATTAGTTATTTAACTTATTACTAGTTAATTTCGTCATTTACACGAGAGACTGCAAAGTATATTATACTATATAATATAAAATGTCATATTTAACCCTATTACGTATGAAATAAAACAACTTTGAACGGATTATATCGCGTATACTGAATTTAAATTACATCCTGACGTTTCGAACACTTTACAGCGTTCGTCAACCCGTGTTTTGTTGAACGCTCGCCATGAAGTGTTCGAAACGTCGGGATGTAATTTAAATTCAGTATACGCGATATAATCCGTTCAAAGTTGTTTTATTCCATGAATAATTATCGCGGCAACCGTAGACAATATTACCTATTACGTATAAAAAAAGTGTGTTAAGTCGGAGCGCCGCAGAGTTGAAATTCCCTCCCTTAGTCACCATACATATCGCCTCTCGAGGCCTTTTGGTCTTCATCCATTAAAGACTATCAAGATTATCTGTAGCAAGTGCCAGGGCATAGTCATAAAATGCAACTTTCCCATACAACATTTGAGCTTAGCACGCCTACTATTTATATTGACAGCCTCCCAAGGAAAGAATAACTACATTGTACCTAAAACCGACACAAATATGTGACATTCCACGAGAAAAGGTACCTTATGGCGGTTGGGGCTTACGCTATTTCTAACGACGTTGCAATACTAATGCGATGCTTCGCAACGTAAGCGCCAGCCGCCATAAGGTACTTTCACCCGTGGGACGTCACATATATATTATAATAAATCATTAAAAAGCGAGGGATGCAATCTAGGATATGAAGGCGCAAGAAGATACGTTTGTTACTTTTTACGGTCAAGCTCAATGTATACACGGTGGAATTTAATCGGTGATCAGGAATCAATTTTTCTAATTCAGTAATCGATAACACATTTACATAGCACTGGCAGTTGAGCCATTTTATTTAAATAGTATACTCCTTTTATGGAAAATTTTTGGTAGGTAATTTAATTTACCCTCTGAATTACGAGCTCTTTTAATGCTTAGTAACGAATTGGACCGCGGAAAAGCTATTAATACCATTTACGATATTTTGGAGATATTTAGGAGAAGAGGTAAAAAACAAATACTAAAAGAAAAAAAATACAAAATCTAACGGTTTAAGTTTTTATTATTAGAATCATTATATTATAAGTACCTACTGTACCTAGACTACGAAATCTTTTAAATCTATATATACATATAATAAAGCTGAAGAGGGTCGAAAGTCTGTACATGGAAGATATTCGAAAAAAAGTTGGCTGGGGATACTTAGAATCGATAACAGAACACGTTCCAACAGTTTTTAGAATTTTTGTCTGTTTGTCTGTTTGTCTGTTTATTTGACCGCGCATCACGTGAAAACGGGTGAACGGATTTTGGTGAAATTTTGTACAAAGATAGTTTGAGTCCCGGCAAAGGACAGAGGATAGTTTTCATCCCGAAAATCAACCCTGGAGGGGGTGAAAAGGGGGTTGAAAGTTTGTATGGGGAATCAATAACCGTTGAACGCTGGAGATAGTTTCAGCTCTGGGGAAGGATATAGAATAGTTGATATCCAGAATTCATTCCTTAACGGGCATTACTAATTCCAAGCAGACGAAGTCGCGGGCAAAAGCTAGTTTCTTATATGCACATAAATCTCGTCAGGTTTTACCTACAACTCCTACGAGTATGATGAGTCTTGTAAAATCAACCTGTAATTCATTTATTGTATTTAAACTTTCGTGGGGCATACTAATATTACTAATACTATAAAAAACACCAAACCGAATGCAGAACCTCCTTCCTCAATGGAATTGGAGTCGGTTAAAAATAACACGGTTACACTAACGGCACTTTAGTCACTTCGCGCGACATGTTTCGGAGAGCCTAGGTCTCCATCTTCAAGCACCAGGAGTGCTACTTGAACCTACCCGTAGCCGTGAGGGTAACCGTGTTATTTTATAGTGGCTATATTTGAAAATAATAATAAAAATGTGACTTTTTTAACACACAATCGATCGGGCGGGATTCAAGTTCTATTTACGATGTACACTCATTGGTACCTTCGCCTATTTTATGAATATTTAACTCTTACATGTCAAGTGTTAATTATTAACTTATATATAAAAAAGCCATTTTTATAATAAAATAAGTAAATAAATATTAATTTATTGAAATTTTATTTACCTTCTTTCTGCCATAATTTACTTAATCTTATTTATAAGCATAAAACATTGCATTTGATATGGTATTTGTCTACGGGTACGGGTATTTAATAGTACTATTGTATTGCATTTTCACTTTTACTTCTAACGTAACAACAAAGCGTCACAATGACCGACATTGTCACTTCATCCAAAACCCAATCAAGCTTTTAGTCTTATTATCAAGCTTATCTGATAAACTGGCTATGTTCGATAAACAACTTGTAATTAAGTGTAGGCGATGTTACATAACTTCATTTCGGTTTGGTGGAGATATGGTATCAAAACATGTATAAAATCTGTACTAAATTTATTTATTTATTTATTCGGCGTACCAAAAGTAGCTAAAGTAACAGAGAGCCAATTAAAGGTTCCCAGTTAAAACCCAGTGTTCCCACCAGTAGCATCAGTATATAAGAAACAATTGGTAGTTTACAGTAATGGCCGCTTTTATAATTTCCCGTAGACGTACAAAGCACGGTAAAACTCTATCTCTATGGTTTCATTCATAATTAGTCTAAAGTACGAGTATATAGAATATGATATATTTAAGTATGAATGAAACCATAGAGTTTTACCGTGACGTGAACTTCCACGGTAAAGTCTAAAAACGACCAATAACTTAATATTACAAATACGAAAGTGTGTCTATCTTCACGCTTAAACCGCTCGACCGATTTAGATGAAATTTGGTATGAAGATAGTTTGAGTCCCGAGGAAGAGCATAGGATAGTTTTTATCCCATAAGTCATATCCCCTAATGGGGTAAAAAGGGGATAGGAATTTTCTATGGGGAATCAATAACCGCTTAACCGATTTAGATGAAATTTAAGTTTTCTAAAGTATTTTTCCGATCAAAATATATTTTTCTATACTTAATGTACATAGCGCAACAGTATACAGGGAAAGTAAGGTAAACCTCTGAAGGGCTCGTCATTTCCCCAATACATGTCATCTTTAAACTTAAGAGTCGCCAGGACGCTCGCGTTCCCATACAAACGTAGTTTAGCTCTCATTTTAAAACGACATGCTTTAGAACCACGAAATTTGGCATGGGCATTCTATTAGTACAGATCTATGTCGGTAATTTGTTTTCGTTGCAAAAAATTTTAATACAAAGAAAATACAGCCAGATACAGATTTACATACAAAACTTATTTTTGTTATATTTTCTTTTTATTACAATTTTTAGCAACGAAAACGAATTACCGACATAGATCTGTACTGCTAGAATGCCCATGCCAAGTTTCGTGGTTCTAAAGCATGTCGTTTTAAAATGAGAGCTGAACTACGTTTGTATGGGGACGCGAGTTCACGCGAGCGTCCTGGCGACTCTTAAGTCAGCAGGGTATCAACTAATTGGGAAATAGCGTGAAGAGTACTAGGACATTTCCCTGATTACATTTAAGGTAGTGACGACTTCATCTTGGTTACCCAGGTAAATAAAGTCAATTTGCCCCAGTTGCTTGACCTTACACATTAAACAACATTATTGTAACAAATGTCTTCGTGCACGTTCCATCTCCCGGTTGAAATTGTTGGCACGGGGAAACTCGTACGAGTCACAACAAAATGTTAATAAAGTCCAGTGCACACAAGCATTTACAGCCGAATACATAGAATTGTTTCCTATACACTAGGGAATGCAAAGCGGCTACTTTAGTATGAAAATAATCGGGTTTTTAGTTTTAAATTTAGGCAAAGTTAATCTTGACAGGCGAGATTAGGGTGTTTTACGCTCCTTAGTTCATTGTATACTAAGCCGTAATACATACATACATACAATCACGCCTATATCCCAAAAGGGGTAGGCAGAGATCACGGATTTCCATTTGCTACGATCAATGCAGCAGAACGGCTCTCCGTGAGCCACTTCTCGCCCCCGTGAAGAACGAGACGTGATGGGTGGCGAACCGCATCGCCGCCATGCGGATGACTATTCATTAAATAAATCACCACAGCGTTCTCTTTAAGCCGTAAGTTCAGCGTAAGCCGTAATATTTGCTCCAATTCCATGCTTCTGCCAAGATTTGCTCATTGTATTATTTAAACGGCACAAAGTCCTAGGATTAAGGCTCTTTATTTATGTTTTAGTGAATCGGCTTCGTTTTAATACGTTGAGTTGAGATGGATTAGAATTATGAACAGTCGGCTATAGATTAACCCTTTTATTGCGAATTTAAATGAGAAAAGTTATTTGAAAGCGAAACTGTTTAATGAGACATTTTGTATGCGTAAGCATAATGTAAATTTTTTTGTGTGGCATTTGGCAGTTTCTCAACAGCTTTTACTTTAGTTTTTTGTAAGTAAATATTTTTTTGGCAAACAAATAAAATAATATTCATCGTATATTAGGTGATCCATTTATTAAGGGCATAATTGGTATCGCACTGCGAGTATAAAGAAAGAGTAGGGCCAAAATTTTTGGACTTGAAATTTTTTTTTTTGGAGACGTGGTCCCGGCCGGCCGACCTTCCACACAAAACAATTTTATTCCTAAGCGCAATTTTTTTTTCTTAATTTGTCATTATTACAATACGATACGATACCAATTACGCCCTTAAAAAGATCACTTTAAGGATTTTTATTACAACTTGTATCTATATGTGTCTAACGAAATATTCACATAAAACGTCCTATATTATTCAGAAAGAGTGTACCTACTAAGTTATTTATAGACTTAAGAGCAAATGATACCTAAACCAAGGCAGTACATATTTTAAATACATAACATAGGTATACATATATTTTCAAAACATCACATCAATTTCATTAGGTTAAAAACAAAGCAGAATACGTCACAAGGACTTGTTTTGGAGATTTTTGCAATGTCGTTGCCTCAACCCAAACGCGATTAGCGCAGAATGAAATTCTAGTAAACATCATTGACACCGGAGAAATTCCATACACACGATATCGAGTAAAAATACTCCACTGAACACAACAGCCAAATAGCACTACTAGACCCTAATCAATCATAGTGTTGTGTTCCTGCCGGAGAGTAAGATAGCCAGAGAGCTCAAAAGAGGATTGAGTGTGTTGACGACGACGGAGGACCCTCTTGCCCCTTAAACGGAGAAGCCGAAACCCGACGAAACCCCTCTCGTTAGTTTACTATAAGTACTATGCTTATTTCTGGATCCGGACACCTGGCAGCTGCTAAAAGTGTAAAGTGGTGGAGGTCAAAGAATTTTATTTATGTATTTAATCGTATGGCATACGTTATAAACAGAAACAAAAGCAACTATAAGTAGAGATTAAGACCAGTCAGCCACTTGATGGCCAGACAAAGAATGCAAACCACTTTAATGGCTCCTCTACATGATGGGCCATCATAGGAACGCAGCTATACGACGGAACGAGATCGCAATATCGTTAGCTCCCTCTAACACATAGCTGCGTCCGATGGCACATCATGCAGATGAGCCATTAGACAGAGTATTTTTTTTTTTATTATATAAATAATTAGATAATACAATTGCCAAAAGTTTCTGATGGGTGAAAGTAGTCCAAATCGACGTATAATGTAATTCATAGTTTTTCGCCTCCTGTTTCTTTTTTCGAAATGAAACGCAATTTTTTTGTTCTAGTGTTAAAATATAGACCCCGTCCTCTATGAATAAGACAACTTCGGCAGTTTTATCTTTGGTTAATTTTTTTTAGTTCGGTATAGCTATTTTCAAATTCAAAAAATTTGCTAGTCTGTCACTCTGACCTGCACTCATTAAAAGATGCCAGATGCCCGGATCTAGCAATAAGGATCTTGCAATCTTACTAGAGGGGTTTCGTTGCTCTCATTATTGTGTCATGTCATGTGTCAGCTCTCAGTCTACTTTAGCTGGTAACAAAGTGAATCCTTCTTTTATTAAAGACTCGACTACGCGCATGTGAAAACTCTCGAGCTGCAGGCGTCCGTAGACTATGTTAGCTGCTTACTATCAGGCGGGCCGTATGCCTGTTTCTCACATCGTGGTAATAAAAAAATGACAAAAATAGTTGTTTAAGCGCCCGTAAAGCGACTTTAAGATGACTTTTAGAAGTCATTCAAACCGCGATCAATTAGTAATAATATATTATGCAGTGACAAGATGGCCTTGTCCAGTTAGATCAAAGACTTAAATAATTAATAACCTCACAGCTATAAAGTGAGTAAAGACCCGAAGGCAAACGACTGACAAAATGATTTATTTAAGTCGTGATCGTCAGCCCTGGAGAATTGCAGAAACTTCTAAACAAATGCATGCATAATCAGTAATCAAAACTATTTTGATACCTATTTGACAAAAAAAATTGTTGACGATTATATAGTTACATGTATGACCCCCCCCCCCCCCTCCAAAAATTTTTTTTCAGCAAATTAACTCCAAAACTAAGTAGCGGCACACGAAATATATCTTATTTTAAAAATTGATGAAGATACATCTTATGTAACTGGGATTTTAGGTAAGTTTTTAGGTAGTTTTATATATTTATAGTTGTACTAGCAGTTGCCCGCAGCTTCGCCCGCGTACATTATGATTAATGCAGATTTCTACTCTTGAATAAAAGTTTTTCCCCGCGACTTCCTTTGCGTAGAATTAGTAATTGACCCCCCTTTATACCCTCTTAGGGAATGACTTCTGGGATAACTACTATGTATCCATCCCGAGAACTCAAACTATCTCTATACCAAATCATCTAAATAGGTTCAGCGGTTATCAATTCCCCATATGGGGCATTTCATGTGAAGCGGACAGCTAAAAACATGTCAGGTTCTGGATTTCGTTTATAATTGGGTAAATTGAATCTATATGTAAGCAAAAAAATTTGGCATAATTACTTTTTTTATATATTGCTTTATTACAAATTTATAGGACTTTGAAAATTCTACAAAATCTGAGGCACGGATTTTTGACAAGGTATGAATGCAATTTATCAAATGGTTTTAATTTTAACTAAATAGTGTTTATTTGACAATATTAGTTGCTTTTCTTGGAAATTCATAAAAAAAAAATTTTGATATTTTTTTCGTATAGTAAACCGGAAGTTAGTATTTGAAATCAATTTTTTTCCAACTTCGCATTTTTTTATTTTTTTTATTTTTACACAAAAATGTAGCTTATAGTATAGGAATGCTCCTTAAAAAATATTATAATGGCACCTCGATTAGTTTAGAAGATTCACGAATTAGAGTACGAAGGTACCGCGAGACGCTCAGTACTGAGTGGTTCCTTAGCGCTAGTATTAGTCCTTACGTATGGCTTAATACCAATAAATATGGTCCAGTAACCATATTAAAGAACAAAATATATTATGTTAGTTTTCAATTATTATACGCAGCTATGTTCTTTAAAGTTCTAATAAATTAAATAAATTATACAACGTGCCCACGATGACCCGAAAGATTTAAGTGTGTATTCTTGATCGTATTTAGACATTATAATGTGAATATTAATAAATAAAACGCCTTCGTTAATGTTGTTATCATAGTTGAATGTAGTTATCATAATAAAGTATTAACCAATCGAAAAATATACCTGTTTATGTAAACCAATATTATGTATTTTTCTTTTTTTTGGCCACAAATGAGTGGTTATAATGTTTCGGTTTCCACTTTACGCGTAGGTACTTCTTCAAAAAATATGTTCGTTTTACAATTATACTCTCGTTTGAAAAGCGTGAACCATTTTAGTCCATGGCAATTAGCAACGTTGTCAAGTCACGGTTGCAATAAAAGATTTTGTTGCTTAATTTCTTACTTTGATAAATAATAAACTGCAGTTTTCGATAAAGACGCTTTCGTTTAATACAGGTTCTTGTGAAAACAATGGCCCCGTTTCGTGTGAAATCGCTACGTTTATATAATTGAACGAACTAAGTTATTATAAGAAACATATTTGATGATAACTATAGTTCGCGCATTATTTTACTCCCTAATGGTGACAGCGTGGTCAAATTGCAGTTATAAATAAATACTTTGTTGCTAAATATCTTACTTGGAACAACACAAAACTATAGTTATCATCAAGTATGTTTCCTATAATAACTTAGTTCGTCCAATTATATAAACGTAGCGATTTCACACGAAACGGGGCCATTGTTTTCACAAGAACCTGTATTAAACGAAAGCGTCTTTATCGAAAACTGCAGTTTATTATTGATCAAAGTAAGAAATTAAGCAACAAAATCTTTTATTGCAACCGTGACTTGACAACGTTGCCAATTGCCATGGACTAAAATGGTTCACGCTTTTCAAACGAGAGTATAATTGTAAAACGAACATATTTTTTGAAGAAGTACCTACGCGTAAAGTGGAAACCGAAACATTATAACCACTCATTTGTGGCCAAAAAAAAGAAAAATACATAATATTGGTTTACATAAACAGGTATATTTTTCGATTGGTTAATACTTTATTATGATAACTACATTCAACTATGATAACAACATTAACGAAGGCGTTTTATTTATTAATATTCACATTATAATGTCTAAATACGATCAAGAATACACACTTAAATCTTTCGGGTCATCGTGGGCACGTTGTATAATTTATTTAATTTATTAGAACTTTAAAGAACATAGCTGCGTATAATAATTGAAAACTAACATAATATATTTTGTTCTTTAATATGGTTACTGGACCATATTTATTGGTATTAAGCCATACGTAAGGACTAATACTAGCGCTAAGGAACCACTCAGTACTGAGCGTCTCGCGGTACCTTCGTACTCTAATTCGTGAATCTTCTAAACTAATCGAGGTGCCATTATAATATTTTTTAAGGAGCATTCCTATACTATAAGCTACATTTTTGTGTAAAAATAAAAAAAATAAAAAAATGCGAAGTTGGAAAAAAATTGATTTCAAATACTAACTTCCGGTTTACTATACGAAAAAAATATCAAAATTTATTTTTTTATGAATTTCCAAGAAAAGCAACTAATATTCTCAAATAAACACTATTTAGTTAAAATTAAAACCATTTGATAAATTGCATTCATACCTTGTCAAAAATCCGTGCCTCAGATTTTGTAGAATTTTCAAAGTCCTATAAATTTGTAATAAAGCAATATATAAAAAAAGTAATTATGCCAAATTTTTTTGCTCACATATAGATTCAATTTACCCAATTATAAACGAAATCCAGAACCTGACATGTTTTTAGCTGTCCGCTTCACATGAAATGCCCCATATAAGCTTTGGGTTGATTTTCGGGATAAAATTATCCTATGTCGTTTTCCGACACTCAAACCATCTCTATACAACAACATATTTATTTCATCTAAATCGGTTCAACTGAAAATAATTCTCTATAAAACTTCAAACCCCTTTGCTATGCACCCCCGTAAGCGTTGTTTTTCGGGATAAATACAATTTTGCCCCTTTCCGGGACCCAAACCATCTCCATACCAAGTTTCATCTACATCGCATCGGTTCAACACTTAAAAATGCCCCATACAAACTTTTAACACCCATTTCACCCCTTTAAGTAATGATTTTAGGAAATTAAAAAAAAACAGGCAAGTACGGGTCTTGCTTGCGCCTCAAAGGTTTCGTACGAACAACTTTATTATTACATTTTTGAAAAAAGACGCTTTCAACATGATTTCATGAGAATTTATAGGGCGGCTGAGTGCGAATCGGACTCGTACCCCGATTTTCTTTGTCTTAAGTCGGACTGGTGCTTGACTGCACTCTTATTAGTTTTCCTGTAATTTATACGTAAATAACTATTATATCTGTAATTTTTGCAAATTTTTCTGTCGAACAGTTTCCGATATTGATTAATTTACACCTTTTTTTAATAACTTCAAAGTTATGTATGTTAAAATTATACTAATTAGAGATCCCTTTTATTTGATAAAGTTATTTGTTTTTTGACCCCCCCCCCCCCCCCCCTTCATGTTTAAAATTCATAAATTGGCGTTACATGCCTGCCTTTGGGTCACTGACTGACACTGACAAACAAAGTCGCACCATAAGGGTTCCTTTTCTACCATTTTGGTACGAAACCCTAAAAACATCCTTTTCGCTTTCCGGTACTCTCTATACTAAGATTTATCAAAATCGGTTCAGCTGTTAAAAATTACCCATTCAAACCTCCAACGCCATTTCATTCCCTTAACCTTAGAGTTAATTAATTATATTATTAATTTCACCCTTAATCTTTAGGGCTGATTTTTGAGATAAAAACTATTTTATGTTCCTTCTCGGGACTCAAACTATCTGTATGCTAATAAGCATTATGTTTCATCTAAATCGGTCCAGGTGTTAAAAATTTCCTAATCAAAATTCCAACCCCTTTTTCACTCCTTCAAGGGATGCTTTTCGGAATGAAAACAACCCTTAGTCATTTGCAGGGATTCACACTTAATGTTAGCGACACAACAACCCACGAGCAAGACACAGCACAGTCCCATACATTAGAGCGGGACATCACCGAGCGACAAGGACGGCGCCGCGCATGCGCAGTGCTAGCTGCGCAGATCGAGCGTCGCGCCTGCGCAGAGGCAGCCTCCGGAGGAGGGCGAGGCGCCTGCGCAGCCTTCAGGACAGCCGAGCAACGAGATACGACGGCCTGAAAGTCTACCATGAAGCCTGAAGACTTATTAAAGTGTATATAGTTATTATGTTAATATTTGAAATATGATTAAGTCTGTATTCGCAATAAAAACCTGAGTAGTTCATAAGTAGGTAAAATCAACTTAGAATGTTAAATCGTGAAATATTTAAGTACATTATGTAATAGTTATAATTTGGATAGAAGTAAGAAACAATTTGTAAGGTTGTATGGAGAAAAAAGTTAATTCCCTAATCCTTTCCCGATCCTACTGAGTGGACATGCTAGGTAGGTAGATAACTATTGTAGGTAACTAAAAACATAATAAATAAGTTAGGAAATACAGGCATAGCGCCCTGAGTCCTTACCAGCATGATAAATAGGAAAAATAGGTGATAAATAAAGATAAAGTACATAGAGATTAAAGTCGTTTATTATAGGCTCATTAGGTCATACAATGAGACCTATAGGCTAGGTTAGTTTCTGTTTGGGCTCACGACGCTATGACCTAGGTTAGGTACCTGTAATAAGAAAATAATTTATTAGACAAGATGAAAATTGGAAAATAGATTTCCACAAATAAGCCCGACCAATCAGAGGGCCCATTAGCACAGCCAATTAGAAAAGAAAAGTGAAAGTTTAGCCAGAGCGAGATAGCGATAGCGCGCGCCTCTGATTGGACGAGATTCTTATTAGAATTTCGACTTATATGTCCGCTCACTAGGTTTCGGACCCTGTTATAAAGCTCCATACAAACCGCCGCATAGCATTCAGTATTGGACAAGCAGCTCTCGAATAAACAACAAGAAAAGAAGAAGGATTTGGATTTCTCTCCCTGCCCTCAGTAAAGGAAGCCTCTACGGGTCTGCGGTCAGCTGTATCGAGCATCGGTAGCTTCGGTCGACGGTCAGCTGTGTTAAGCATCGGTAACGTCGGGCGTCGGTCAGCTGCTTCGAGCGATCAGCTGCTACGGGTACATCATATGGTCGTGGCGCGAGTCAGTGAGCTCGCCGTCACGTGGTCCTTCAATCAGCGGTATAGACCGAGAGTCTATTTCTTGTTTCATGCTCGCACTAGATCAGTCCACACGTTGGTCAACTGGGGCTCTGAACCAGCGACCTATGTTTCTACAGTCACCAATCTGAGCTATCGAAGGATATGTTATAGGCTGCGGTCTATAATATTTTGGTCCATTCGAGCCGGGATAGTTGATTCGTCGTGTCATCGAGGGAAATCGGAACGAGTACATCGGGTCAGCTGAGGCGTCGTGTCATAGCGGAAATATTGGAAGATTTTCGCCGGTCAGCTGATACGTCGTGTCGTCGCGGAAATATTGGAAGATTTTCGCCGGTCAGCTGATACATCGTGTCGTCGTGGAAAGTTGGAATATTTTCACCGGGATAGCTGGCACGCCGGGTCAACGTGTGGAATCTAGTGAAGAACGGTCGAGTGTGAACATTTTTACGTCGTCGGGTGAACGTGTCGACGGCGCCGTAGGGGATTTATTTGAGGCATTCGCAAGGTTATAGACGTCGGGATGTCGAAGCGGAGGACAGGAGCGAGTACGAGATCAGTGACGTCTGCGAAGGAGGATGACGATCGACGGCGCTTCCTCGAGGCCGGTGCAGAGGCTGCGGAGGAGGATCGGCGCGCCGCCGATCAGCTGAATCAAGATAAAGGTAAGGACGGGGCCGTGTCGGGGAACGAGCCGTCCCCCCCCGTGCCTGCCGAGTCGGGACAAGGCCTGGACAACGTGACGCCGCGGAAACGGGTCGAGCCGAGCGGAGGACTGCCGCCGGCCGACAGCAGCATCTACGCCAGGGACTCACCGCGGTCGCCTTCGGCCGAGACCCGAGGCACCGCTGTCAACGGAGCTGTACCGCGCACAGAGGAGCGGACAGCTGACGCACACACACAACGGAAACACCCGGAGCCGAGCCCAAGTCGAGTTTCGTTCGTCAAGCCGAAGCCAGCGCAGCGGGCGCCGCGACGGCCGCGCTCAACGTCGAGCGGCCGCGCCGCGACGCTACGCAAGGAGGCCGAGCTACAGGCGCAGGAAGAAATGGCGGAGCTAAAACGGCAAGAAATTCGTCTCAACCGGGAGTTAGTGAGTAAGCGACTGGAGACACGCTTATCACAAATCGATGCGCACTCGGGAAAGGACAGCGCATCGGAGCATTCGGACGACGGCTACGTGGACGAGTGGCTGGACTCCTCGCAGGCGGAGGGCGATCGACTGCGCGACGGTCCCCTCCCAGACTACGAACATACAACACGCGATCCCGAGCAAGGAGGTACGAGATCGCCGAGGCAAGAGGTACGTCGTGGTACGCGCCATCGACCGCCGGACGGCGGGGCGCCTAGGCCATCGCCGGTGGACACGGAGCCTAGGACGCAATACACGGCGTACACGCAGCACACGGCCGCCGAGAGCGCAGCGGCCAGTATGATGCAAGTTTTTGAGAAGATGCAGATGGCAGCGAGACCTGCACCCAAGGAAATCTACGAGCTACCTTCGTTCTACGGCAATGCGAGCGAATGGAGAGGTTTCTACAATACGTACCGCGAGACGTCGACGCGGTACAAATTTACGGACTACGAGAACGTGGCCCGACTTCGTGTAGCACTGAAAGGGGAAGCTAAACAGTGCGTACAGCATATACTCGCTACGGCAACGCGACCGGACTTGATATTGAAGATTCTCAAGAAACAATTCGGGCGCAGCGAGGTGTTATTGGACCAGGCGTTGGAAGACCTGCGAAGAATGTCATCAGTGGGGCCGAGCGCACACGACCTGAACAACTTCGCGATCAAGATAATGAACATAGTGTCAACGGTAATGGACGTGGATCAGCGGCACTACGCGGACAATCCGATGCTGATACGGGAAATAACGGATCGTCTAAGCCCGCACCTGCGCAGTCGTTGGTGTGACTATGCAAGAAGTCACCGACATGTCACGGACCCGGAGATTATACAGTTAGCCGAGTTCCTGATGCAGGAGAGTGAACAAGAACTCCTGTACTCACACGCGAGGGCGCCGACGGCGAGCCGCCGAGCAACGGGAGCAGTCGCCGCCGGGCGCGCGCGATACCCCGCGGAGAGACAACCTACGGCGAGCGGCGCAAGAACATACGCAGTCGGAGGTCAAGCGCGCCGCCCCCCCGTAGCACCGCCACCGGTCAGAGTGGCCTACGTGACACAGCAAGTAAGGAACTTGAAAACTACGTGTTTATTCTGCGGAGGCCTGCATAATACTACGGAATGTCGCAAGCTAGCGGCGCTCACGATCGGAGCGCGCTGGGACTGGGCGAAGCAGAACAGGATGTGCTACAGGTGCATGAACGCGAAACATATGAGGTACCAATGCACGGCAAAAGGATGCGACAAGGCTGGATGTACGATGAATCATCACGGGCTGTTACACGAAGAAAGAAATATGGACGGCGCCGCGGAGGGCGCGCCGGTACACGCGACGCGGGAGGCCGTCTTACCCCCCGCGCCCCTACAAGCAATGAGGAGTGAAATAACGGAGCCGGAGGTCGCCGAGGAAGCCACCGAGAGGGCCTACACGACTACGAGTTCGTCGAACGTGCTACTAAAGGTACTACCGGTCAGAGTAGAGGGACCGCACGGAACGGCGCACATTTTCGCGATGCTAGACGACGCATCGACTCTATCCGTGATGGAGGCAGATATCGCGGATCAAATTGGACTAACTGGACCGGAAACGCCGCTATGCGTACGTGGGTTAGGTAACATAGCGCACCGGGCACAGACGCGGACCGTAAAGGCGAGAGTACGGCCGCACAAAGGGGAGGAAAGTTACGAAGTTATACTACGGACTGTGGACGGGATAGGACTCCGCAGTCAGACGTTAAACAAGCAACGTATGATGCAGTACGAGCACCTCAAGGACCTGGGAGAAGAGTGTTACACGACGGGGGTGCCGCAGATGCTCATCGGCGCAGATCACTGGCATCTACTACTACCGCAGGAAATTAGAATGAGAAGAGCGGACGAGCCGGCCGCGCTGAGGTGCGCCCTAGGCTGGGTATTTTTTGGAGCGATGCCACGCAATCTGCGCAACGAAGAAGTCATTAACTACCATTGCTACCTGGAAAAAGAGGATGAGGTACATCGTGATACGGACGACGACCAGTCGGACACATTGTCGATGTCGTCGGGGCAGTATCGCGAGCTGTCCGAAGAGGCCGCCGCGTTGGAAAATGAAGAAAGAAGAAATGGGTGGCCGCGACGCGCAAGAAGCCCGTCGCCGCGATATTTCAATGAAGAAAGGCCGGAGCCCCGCGCATCGACTCCAGCCCAGTACGAGAACCTACCAGCCGCGAAGCAGCGCGAGTCGTCAGCTAAGGTAAGAAGCGAGACTCGCCCGAGTTATCAACGAGTGCTGAGGACACCTACGCCAGTACCGTCGCCGCAGGAATCGTGGATGTCGCCGCCACAGGAAGATATAGCAAGAAAGGAGCCGACGGCGAACACGGGGGCGATACGGCGTACAGCAACGACTAGAAGGGACATCGAGTTATCACCCAGGAGCAACCGGAGCCAACAGCGGTCACCGGAGGCAGCTAGGCCGGCGCCCAGGGCCGAGCCGCGGCGAGCGGGAGCTCGGCGCCGTTGGACGCCACCACGAGTCGGACGGGCAGCGCCGAAGCAAGAGGGAGCTCCCTGGCCGCTCATTACTCATCTAACGAAACCTATGTTCCGTAAGAAAGGTACAGGTGACGCGGGCAGCGAAGAGGGCCCGCCCAGCGAGCCGACGCGGGTACAGTCGGCAGGGCAAGCATCGAGTACAGCGCAAAGAATAAACAGCGTAGCGGTACGTCACGGCGAGAATCGAGCCCGCTACGAGCCTACACACGCAGCGAGAGGCGGCGCAGCGCGAGGTCAAGGGACGCGCACCCCGCTAGCAAGGATATATCACAATTCGCAAGGACAACGCGAACAAGAAGACGGGCGGCGTACGGCAGAAAAGGAGCCGTACAACACACTGAAGCCATGTAAGACATGCCACGGAAAAGGCGAAGTGGAGGCGGCGGGACGAGCCAAGCAGCCGGCGGAGACAAGGCAGCCGCGAGCACCGACGGGCGGGCGCCGGTCGCCCCGCAGACGGGCGTCGCAGTACGAGGCGTCGCGCGGCGCTCATTACCGCGATAGTCGCGCCACGGGTCGCCCCCTTTCCAATCCCACATTTAAGGCTTCAATGTCTTTCCAATTACAAACTCGAGATCTGCGTCGCAGATTACAAGCCCTATCTACCTCTGCTAGTTATAGTAGCACTCCCACACTCCCTGAACCCCGCTACGAGAACCCACGGCGAGAAGAAAATCAGCGGACGAGACAGCGCGAGCAGCGCAACACACAGTCGCGAAGAGGAGCGGAGAACGAGCCGCGCATAGTCAAGGCGCGGAGCTACAACGAAGTCAACAGCGAAACAGTTATGAGAAGAAACGACCGAGGACGACGTGAAGGGCGGCAGCGCTCCGTCAGTCCTGTGCCAAGCCGGACCGCCAGCGAGACAGCCGTCCGGCCGCCCCGGGCGCCGCGTCCCCTGCCGAGGTGCTAGGCGGGTTAAGTGAGGGCGACGCGACGAGGCAACATCAACAAGGCGAAGACAACGTAACACAACATCAACAGCGAGGCGACGGTACCCAGCACACCAGCCACAAGACGAGGACAGCAAAGCAGTGTCGCTTCCGTTGCAACAGATAGTTTTTGTCAAAACTAGGGGGTGCGATGTTAGCGACACAACAACCCACGAGCAAGACACAGCACAGTCCCATACATTAGAGCGGGACATCACCGAGCGACAAGGACGGCGCCGCGCATGCGCAGTGCTAGCTGCGCAGATCGAGCGTCGCGCCTGCGCAGAGGCGGCCTCCGGAGGAGGGCGAGGCGCCTGCGCAGCCTTCAGGACAGCCGAGCAACGAGATACGACGGCCTGAAAGTCTACCATGAAGCCTGAAGACTTATTAAAGTGTATATAGTTATTATGTTAATATTTGAAATATGATTAAGTCTGTATTCGCAATAAAAACCTGAGTAGTTCATAAGTAGGTAAAATCAACTTAGAATGTTAAATCGTGAAATATTTAAGTACATTATGTAATAGTTATAATTTGGATAGAAGTAAGAAACAATTTGTAAGGTTGTATGGAGAAAAAAGTTAATTCCCTAATCCTTTCCCGATCCTACTGAGTGGACATGCTAGGTAGGTAGATAACTATTGTAGGTAACTAAAAACATAATAAATAAGTTAGGAAATACAGGCATAGCGCCCTGAGTCCTTACCAGCATGATAAATAGGAAAAATAGGTGATAAATAAAGATAAAGTACATAGAGATTAAAGTCGTTTATTATAGGCTCATTAGGTCATACAATGAGACCTATAGGCTAGGTTAGTTTCTGTTTGGGCTCACGACGCTATGACCTAGGTTAGGTACCTGTAATAAGAAAATAATTTATTAGACAAGATGAAAATTGGAAAATAGATTTCCACAAATAAGCCCGACCAATCAGAGGGCCCATTAGCACAGCCAATTAGAAAAGAAAAGTGAAAGTTTAGCCAGAGCGAGATAGCGATAGCGCGCGCCTCTGATTGGACGAGATTCTTATTAGAATTTCGACTTATATGTCCGCTCACTAGGTTTCGGACCCTGTTATAAAGCTCCATACAAACCGCCGCATAGCATTCAGTATTGGACAAGCAGCTCTCGAATAAACAACAAGAAAAGAAGAAGGATTTGGATTTCTCTCCCTGCCCTCAGTAAAGGAAGCCTCTACGGGTCTGCGGTCAGCTGTATCGAGCATCGGTAGCTTCGGTCGACGGTCAGCTGTGTTAAGCATCGGTAACGTCGGGCGTCGGTCAGCTGCTTCGAGCGATCAGCTGCTACGGGTACATCATATGGTCGTGGCGCGAGTCAGTGAGCTCGCCGTCACGTGGTCCTTCAATCAGCGGTATAGACCGAGAGTCTATTTCTTGTTTCATGCTCGCACTAGATCAGTCCACACGTTGGTCAACTGGGGCTCTGAACCAGCGACCTATGTTTCTACAGTCACCAATCTGAGCTATCGAAGGATATGTTATAGGCTGCGGTCTATAATACTTAATATATACCAATTTTCGTCTAAATCGGTTCGACAGTTTAAAATTCCATATACAAACCTGCAACCCCCGTTTCACCCTTAACTTTTTTACCTTTAAGGGTAGTTTTCGCGAAAAAACAATTTTTTGTTCCTCCCCGGGCCTCAAACTATCTGTATACCAAGTTTCATCTATATCGGTTCAGCTGTGAAAAAATCCTACACAAACTACCAACCCTCTTTTCACCCCTTTACGGGTTAATTTTTCAATGAAAATAACCCTTAGTCGTTTCCCGGCGTCAAACTATCTATTATATCATGTTTCATTTAAATCGGTTCAACGGTTAAAAATTCTCTATACAACCTTCTAAATCCCCTTTTCACCCCCTTAAGGGCTGATTTTCGATATAGAAATTACCCTATGTCCTTTCCCGGAATTAAAATTATTTCTATACCAAAATTTCGAAATTGATGTCATTTTCGTACTTAATTAACGTCCCAAAATACCATAAATCGACTCCCATATTGATATTTAGTCATTTCAACCCTATCGAACCCGAACAGGGGGATGATATTTCACGCCCGCCACGTTGTATCATAAAATCATTGTTTTTTTCGTAATCAGCGACCCGATAAACCATAGAAACGATACCCATGTTGAGTTTCAGACTTTGTCACCCCCATAAAGGGAGAAACCCTTTATGGGGTTTAATTTTCAAAAAACCTGAAACACGTGTTTACTCATTTATTATTAGGAATACTCCTGTGAAGTTTCAAATAAAACAGTCTAACTAATCTTGTTTCCCTATACAAACTTTGGACCCCCATTTCACCCCCTGGGGGATAATATTTTACACCTGCCACGTTATATAATAAAATGGTTGTTGTTTTCGTAATCAGCGACCCGATAGACCATAGAAACGATACCCATATTGATTTTCAGACTTTTTCACCCCCATTTCCCCCTTTAAGGAATTGAATTTTCAAAAAAGCTGAAACACGTGTTTACTCATTTATTGTTAGAAATACTCCGGTGAAGTTTCAAATAAAATAGTCTAACTAATCTTGTTTCCCTATACACACTTTGGACCCCCATTTCACCCCCTGGGGGATGATATTTTACACCTGCCACGTTGTATAATAAAATGGTTGTTGTTTTCGTAATCAGCGACCCGATAAACCATAGAAACGATAGCCATATTGGTTATCAGACTTTTTCACCCCCTTTTCCCCCTTTAAGGAGTTGAATTTTCAAAAAAGCTGAAACACGTGTTTACTCATTTATTATTAGGAATACTCCTGTGAAGTTTCAAATAAAACAGTCTAACTAATCTTGTTTCCCCATACAAACTTTGGACCCCCATTTCACCCCCTTACGGGGTGAATTTTGAAAAATCCTTTCTTAGTGCACCCCTAGACCTTATAAGGGACCTACGTGCCAAATTTGGAAACTCTAGACCCATCGGTTTAGGCTGTGCGTTGATATGTCAGTCAGTCAGTCAGTCAGTCAGTCAGTTTCTTCTTTTATATATTTAGATTTAGTTTTAATTTAGTTTATTTTAATATGAGTTTAGTTTAGTTATTTTAATTTAATTTTTGTTACGTGTTTATTAAAGCATTTTTACCCCTTTTATAGTTTCCGAGTAAAATGTCTGTGACATACGGACGGACGGACGCACATAAGGACATGAAGATCAAGGGTTCTGTTTTGCCATTTTGACTACGGAACCCTAAAAAACATTAAACAACATAACGAACTGATTCTGTGGTCACTATTTACGATTGTCGCAAAATATAGAATTAGTCGCCATGTCGCCAGCGTTTTAAGTCGTCCATAATGGAGTGCTATAATAATAGTAGTTCAGAATATGGCATCCTTCCAAATGTCGGGGTATTAACAATAAGAGTTTAATAGAAAACGCCGTGTCATTGAATAATTACTTGCGACTCCTTGACGAAAATAGAGCCATCTTGAATTTATTATGAGCATTATGACCCGAGAATAATCTTTGTTTATTTTAATAAGCGATTTGCTGGATAGCTTCATTTCAATTGTTCTGCAAATCAGACCACGAGTCCGTACTCTTCACGTCGGATGACAGATTGGATAAAGTTTTCGCATAGCGATAACCCCTATAGATAAGCATAGCGTCTCGCTCGCATTTCGGATTAGCGTTCCGAAGCTAACATCGGATTGATAACAACCTTCATCTAGACTCATCATGTATTACGTATAGTTACCGATATTAAGATTGACCACTCCGACCTGACAGACACTTGACCTGACCTACACTTAGCAATCGAGGTGGGAAGGCCCTCTACCTTTGAGTATTGGTGGACATACAATACGTCCTCGGTGACGAGACATCGAGTGACCGACTGGCTGACTGGCAACTTTTCTGGAACGACGAACTTTTAATTCAAAATTAGACACGACGAAACAATAGACCGGACAACCGATAGTCGACGATAGACAGTGACACAAAAACACGATCCGACTCCTCGAACCAGACGGACGGTTCAATTATTTTATAGTATTATACCGGTTCATCCGAAATCACGTCCCAACGTCGCGCGCATTGGCAATAAGCGGCCTGGCTACGTCTGACTTTTGCATACATAAACTGATTTGCAGATGAACATCGAATTCTTAATTGCACGATCAGATCATGTCTGTTTTCATCACGCGATGCTTTGGATGACCAATGTAACGTGACCTTAAGATCTTGTACCATGTAACTGAGTTACTTTTACCCTAATACGAATGGTAATTTTGACCTATATAAATATCACGTAGACCCACCACATAGAGCAACAGCCCGTGAGCTCTAAAAAGAACCTTCGGGTTTTAGAAAGAGACGTCGGGTATCAATCGATAGTGACACATGAAAAAGCAGAACAGCAATATTACCTTCGTGTGTCATCGCCGATTCCCGAAGGTTCTTCTTAAAGCTCACGGACTGAACGTGGTATGGTTATGACCTAGAACTAGTTTTTCCCGATAGTTACCGTTCAGGACCGTTAAATTAAGCAATCAAGCTTCACGCTAAGGAAGGTACCATACACATAATTAACGAACTCGACAACTTTAAATATGGCGTCGTAGAAAATTATGCCTACGTGACGATCACTGTGACAGACGATTTGGTCCAACCAGCCCTTTGTCTTCCTTTTAGTCCTGGCTTGCAAGAGCAGGGTCACCCATTCCGAGGATGTTACTCTGCGTCCATGGGAAACACATCTAGTAGTATATGTAGCAGTTGTAGTTACTACGAACTAGGTTTGAGGAGTGGTAGAGGAGCATTTGAAGGGTACACGGAAAGAACATGTCTAGTCCCTTTTTTGTAAAATGAGATTTTTGTATCAAAATGTAGAGCCTGAAATGAACTATTAGCAACAACTTCTGTCACAGCTGGAATTTTTAACATAAATCCACTTTTTAGTTCATAAAAAACATCTAGTTACGAAAATAGTATGGTTAATTGAATCGTTCCAAACTTTAAAACCGCTATAACTCAAAATGTTGTCAAAGTGACTAGACATGTTCTTTCCGTGTACCCTTCATTTTGTAATGGTTGTAATAATAAGCATCTGCTCGCCGTAGTTGCCAAGCGGTGGGAATATTCCAGTTTATGTTTGCATTTCATTTGAATGCGCATAATTTGCTTAAATTTGCCCGAATATTATGATCCGAAGACTAAGACGACAATACTTAACGAGTACGTGTTTATCCTTCATTTTACCAGATTTAATAACTCATGCTCTTGTTGGTATTTTCGGTTATAATCACTTATTCCTTAGCCTTATATGTGCTTTAGTTAAAGCGATGGCTCGTGGTATTTAAGCTCCCTACGTGTTGTCGAACTGCCCTGTGCAATCCGAATCAAACCACGTTGGACTTGGTTTTTCATCCCCCCCCCCCCCCCCCCTCATTTTTATGACGGCTTCCAACTCTGACGAATTGATAACCGACTAGCCGACGTGAAAGGCAATTTACATGCTCGTACATATACTGGAAATTGAGGGGGGTGAAAAATGAAGTCCAACGTGGGTCAGTTCGGTTTGCACCGGGTGGTTCCACAGCACGTAGAGAGCTTAAATACCGCGAACCATCCGGCAGGCGCGGTCGCAGACGAAAATTTTGGGGGGGGACACTAATGTAGTTTTTTTTTTCAAATTTTTGAGGGGGTCTATAAAAAATTTTTTCTATTAGAAATGTAGGATTTTGGGGGGGGTCATTGCTCTAAATACGTTTTTCTATTCACCTCTTTCGTCGGTAGGTAAATTTAACTTAATCAAAGTGACAGCGATTGTAATTAAAACAGCTTTCAACAAATAAGACAAGATTTTATAAGATTGCGGTTATAACAACAACAACACAATACAATAACTACAACAAATGACTATTTCACACTTCATACAATCGAAAATCAAATCATCAAAATAAGTACAGACATCGGTACATAGGTAATTGCCCGTGATCAGAAATTAAGTTAATAACAGGCGCTTTAACCGCCAAACGGCGACCTTTTCGGACGTAGGTACAGCTATACAGCTACATTAATGCTAAAATACAACATATATAGCCGGACCACATTAACTCTTCAGCGTAATACGGTAGTTATTCTCTGATGGTAGTTAATACTTTTTACGGCATTGATTTGTCGCCCACGGACGCCGGGGCCGCAAATCTCACTTCACACCCAGAAGAAGACGTAAAATTGTGTACGCACCACGGGCGGTAATAAAGAAGGCCTCAGATCGCTTGTTTATGGCCCTTACCTTCGGTTCGGGCCACAAATGCCTCCGTCATCATCATCTAAAATTGCTTTGACAGCGTCTGTCATGACCACTTTAGCGGTCGTGGGCGTGGTAGGCACGACAGCACACGACCACTTTAGTGGTTCTTGGCGTTGAAAGGGTTAAACAAGTAACTCCCAAAAAAATTTTTGGTACACACTTTTTTTGCTGACTGTACCTATAGTAGGCATTGTCATGTAAACTACAGTAGAAGTACCTAAGCATAGACATATAAATAAGAAAGACGTGGTGCCGTGAGGACGAAATTGTGATTCCAATGGTGAGTCGATTTCCTCGTGTTTATACGGCACGTATACAACTCGTGGACGAGCGGTGATTAGTTCAAACCTCAAAAGTGAGTGTGTGTGCACGAGACTGGAATCACAGTTTTGTCTTCGTAAGATCACGTCTTCTTATTTTATGTTTATGGAAGTAAGTATACTAAACTTCAGCTCAATCAGACAACGGGAAGTGGTTGAAATTTAACTTACAAGATTTAATGTAAGCATATAAATAACAGGGTCCAGCTAAATAAAAGCTAAAATCCTTGATTCCTTTCATAACATTTTATTAGATTTAGCTTTTATCAAATACGTATGTCGTGTTTATGTTGTTTCTTTAATAAATTATTTCTCTGTTTACGCACACACTCGCTAAGTAGGCATACCGTCATTGTCTCGAATATTTACAGGCAACAGCTGCGTAGGACGCCGAGGTTTTCGTCTGTTATTTTTTAATAACCGAAAAACGGCACGTGCTTGTGTATAATGAAAATAGACACACTTTTTGTTCGGGCTTTATAGTAGGTAAATGAATTCATCTGTATATAATAAGTATACCATATCGTCACTACTTTGAAAAAACTTGTTTCTTGTTCTGTCACACAAAAGAAAAATGTATAATGCGTTGCATATAGAGTTACTGCATTTAAACTTAGAGAACAAGGTGTGAGATACGAGATTTCTTCAAAGTAGTGACAATATGTTACATATCGCTCGCAAAAAAAGTATATGATCGGTATTTTGGACATAGTTTCAACATGGTGTTTACTAAAATTAATTTTAAACCAAAAATGTTACGCAAAATAATAAATAACGTATTGTATGGTGAGAATTACTGAATATGCAAAATAATAGGTACCTAAGATACTTACTAGTTTTATGTGTGGTTGAAATTTTCGAAATTGTAAAGACCTGAGTCTAATTAAATTCTAAATTAGACACAATTATTTAAAAAAAAATTTAAGCGCTAGGAGCCTAAAATCTATTTCACCAAAACAGACGTTTTCAAGCCAAAGGTACAGTCGACATCAACGATATGTTTACACTTTTGCACCCTATTACAAAGGAACAAGGTGGAGTTTATTTTATTAATGATTTTTTAGGGTAGTAACGTCTTATTGGCAATCGACATGTCAATATAAATTCATGGTCAATGATGACTTTTGATCCGAAAACGTAACATTTGTTGGCACTAAAGTTATGTAAGAAAAGTACATATATTGTAGTTAAGTATACAAAATCATGATGTGATATAATTATTGTATAATTTGGCGTGTCACGGCGATATTATATATATAGCATCATAACAGCTCACAGCCAGACATATCCGTACATAGGAGTTTACGGGATATAACAACAACTGGAAAACTCGTTTTCCGCTCCACTTAAACACACGCTTCATAAAAACCATAAAGTACCTACTTCAAAACAAGGAAAGACGGGTTCATACATTCCACCATAACCACGTAACCTTCTGTCTATATATAGCCTTCGCCATTATAATGGTTCTGAAAAATATTATGCTAGATGAACATTGTGTGTTTATTTTATACACGCTCGGTCGCGCCAAGCACTTATGCTTATCGCTGTGTCGTTTTCGCCTAAGGCAAACCAATATAACAGCGACTGTGACATGCTTAAATATTACGTAACCAAAGATCACGTGTGTAGTGGTTTGCTGAACACAAATGCTCGTTTGCGATGAGAAAAACAACAAATGCTACGAAGGAAAAACGACTTATTTTTGTACGAATTACATGGATTATTGAAGCGTTTTTTGCATGACAGGATTTAAGCTGTAGGCGGGACATTAGAATCAGTTTATTCTTTTGATAAACTCTGGTATTGTCAACATGGGATTTTAATATTTTGTAAAAAAAAGACGATAGAAGATGTCGGTGTTTGCCGTCCTGTTGATCGGTCAAGTGGAGACACATATACAAGTTGACAGATAATAATTTGAGGTTAAATCGTGGTAATGATCTTAAATAAAAGATCCCATGAGATTTATTTAGAGACAGATAAACTGAAATAAACCAGAGTCGATGAAACTCTTTATAAAATACACGATGTCTGTGAGGATTGCGAGAGATTTCGTATAAACTTTACTGGAATTCACCTAGTTTCAGAGTTACTATATACCAATTCATTAATATAACATTTATTACTTATTATGACCTCAGGAATTCGTGGTTACTCACGGGCACCGTGCATATGTTGCATAAACCTAGTTTTTATTATTTTTCATATTCAGCGTGGGAATGCTGCCTGCGTGATGGGCACCTTGCCGAAAGGTCAAGGTTTGGAGGGGCTTTTTTAGGTAGGTATGTATTTATTTTTTAATTTAAATTTATTTTTTATATTTTTATGCGAAATAAATCTTGTTTGTTTTGGTCCGTTTTTAACAGAATTCCACCAAATTCAAATCCGGATTATCGTGAAATGTCATAAATGCCTTGAATGATGCTATCTCATAATACATCTGAAAGCTTTAGTTTAATGATTATCATTACTAGAGTTCAAAGTGGCATAATTTATAGAGAGCAAAATACCAGCCAACTGACATAACGTGGTACAAAATTAAAATATACATATGTTAGTCCAGATCAAAAGGTACGATTTTAGCGGCCAGCACTTACACTTACTCACCTTGCTTGAAAAAAATATGAAGGGTACACGGAAAGAACATGTCTAGTCACTTTGACAACATTTTGAGTTATAGCGGTTTTAAAGTTTGGAACGATTCAATTAACCATACTATTTTCATAACTAGATGGTTTTTATGACTTAAAAAGCGGATTTATGTTAAAAATTCCAGCTGTTACAAAAGTTGTTGCTAATAGTTCATTGAAAGCTCTACATTTTGATACAAAAATCTCATTTTACGAAAAAAGCGACTAGACATGTTCTTTCCGTGTACCCTTCATATTGAACCTGTACACTATACGTCGCCATCAAATATATCGGAGCAGTCAAGGTGATCGCAAACATTTGAACAACGCCTATATTCATTGTGCATGTTCAGATATTTTGAGTACCTTGACCGCTCCGATATATTTGATGGCGGCTGGTGTACAACGAAATCTTCCGCCAAATGGTAGACATTACAAAAAAGTTGTCGTATATTATTCTAACCTGACTCTCATAATGTTGTTTTGATTGAGACATCTCATTAGTGTTACTAAAAGTTCGCACGCAAGCTTCCATCCTGTTTTTATTCTATCCAGGGCCGAATTGTAATTGTTTTCTTGACAAATATCTTGAATAAAAAAAATTGCAATATCTTGCGTGATATGTGCGTGAACAAATAAAATACATAGAGTCTGTGCGGAAAGAGAAGTCCCGTAGTATTCAAATCTCTCTTGCGACTACGTAATATCAAACAGCATTTTTTAGTGAATAAAACATATTATACAGTTAAGAGTTTTTTGTCCGACTGCGATTAATAGTAAAGTAACATGTAGTTACAGATAAAATAGAATAAACTAAAATTTGTATCCCTGTGGCCTGACATGGTGATGCAACATTATTGCTGTAAGACCTGTACCTTTGTACTATATACCCGTGTTGAACAAAGAAACTATTTTGATTCAAAAAAAATTGTTTTTTTGCAATAAATAAAGAAATTGGTACTAAAACAAAATGTACATTGCCCAGCGAATGGTAAATTTTTATTGGCCCTTTTAAATTAGCGACATTATGCCGTAGCTGAAACCTGCGGGTTAAACGGAATTTTCTTCCGCAAATGCTTCAGCTATAGAATGAATGCCGAGACATGAAACCTTTTGAGTTGTGTCCATAGGCTGCGTCAGCTGCTTACCATCGGGCGTGCCGTATGCCTGTTTGCCACCGTCTTGTTGTTAAAAACCTACACAGATCCAATTTCTTTAGTTAGTATTATTTTAGTAGGTAAGTATAACGGGTTGACACTTTGACTGAAGTGGTATTTTTAATAGGGCTAATTTGAGAGCTCCTGACATATATTCCGACCAAAAAGTGTAGAAATTAAAAAAAAAGTGGCAACATCGTAGTGTCGTCCCTTTCAAATCAATCTAAGAAAACGGGACGACACTACGATGTTGCCACTTTTTAATTTCTACACTTTTTGCTCGGAATATACAAGCATACAAAATAATACAAACTTTGCAAGGCATCATCATTGGCCACAGCATGGCCACAGCATCTTTACATGTGATAGTTGCAGCGTCTAGGAGGTATTTTGGGGTGGTACCTAGTCTACATCGACTGCGATGGCTATATAAAACCACTTTAATACCTAGTTATTAGCTATATTATTGTTGTCAGCACAGATCCGCCTCTGCCTTCCCCAACATTAATTTAAAAACAGTGGTCCAGCCCGTCCTTGCCCGCCGCAAGAGCAATGTCGTCCACGAATAGTACCACAAAAACCGCTTGAAGACGTGCCAACAGCGACCAGACCGACAGAAATACACACAATGATACAGATCATTGTTAGGTTATGTAAAACGTGATAAATACCTATATGCGTGTAATCAGGAATGTTTATGATTGCTGAACTGATGAGTGAGAATGAGAATGGTTACCAATTCGTATGAAGTCGCTTCTCATCGTTATTGGTTGGTATCATAGACATACTATCCTTAGACTTGCCATGGTAATAACAATACCACCAAGATTGAACGGGATGGTCCTATTACACTTTCCATAGATATGACAAAGAAGGCGCTATATCATTGGCCCTTATCATAGACTCGCCCTTGTGATTATTGCTTACTTCCAGAAGGCCCTAAGTATTAATAGAAACGTTTATTACCCTCCACCGCTCTTTGAAGGGTAACAATGAAACCGACTACATTATGTAGGTTAGTTACGGTATGCTATCAGCCATCTTGAAACGTGTTTTAAAATCGATCGCGTTTTAGTAGCTAATGTTTTTCTGATCTTCATGAAATTTTTTCAGGTTGTAAATTAAATGTCCCAGCACAAGTCCCAGTATACGGCCGTTTTGTATTGGGAGTTTATCGTATTCATATCGTACAGTCAGCAGCAAAAGTGGGTAGGGTGTTCCAAATGCGCTGGACACGACTTTATTGTTATAAGAGCGTGTGCAGGTCATTTTGAACACCCTACCCGCTTAGCTACTTCTGCTGCTGACTGTACAAACATTTTGATAATTTGATAGTACCGGTCTTTAATGAAAACGTTTACGTTTGCAGCGGTTAAATACAGTTATTAGATAGAACTAAGTCGGTCGTAAAATAATTAGCAGATACGGTTGTTATCTGTGTTTTTAAACAAAGAAACCAACTTCTGGATCTTTTTATCTTTTAAAGGCGGCGTCGTTTCGCATTTCGAATACTTACGACAGTCATGATGTCTATTTCACTGGATTATTCATAAATTCATTAAATATTTCTGATTTTAGACTTAGGTACGACATCTCAGCATCTCTATTAACTGAAGGGTACACGGAAAGAACATGTCTAGTCACTTTGACAACATTTTGAGTTATAGCGGTTTTAAAGTTTGGAACGATTCAATTAACCATACTATTTTCGTAACTAGATGGTTTTTGTGAGTTAAAAAGTGGATTTATGTTAAAAATTCCAGCTGTTACAGAAGTTGTTGCTAATAGTTCATTGCAATCTCTATATTTTGATACAAAAATCTCATTTTACGAAAAAAGGGACTAGACATGTTCTTTCCGTGTATCCTTCAACTATTATTTACTTCATAATTAATTAACATAATAATTCTTATATAATACTACCTATATTAAACTAATTAAATAAATTAAAACTAAAGAAACCTACCTAACTTAAACTAAAGGCCCTAAAGTAAAGAAATCCCTGCCGAGGTTTTCCCATACGGCTACAGTATGAGGTTCTTCAAAAAAGGAGTGTATAGGTTCTTAATGGGTAGGCAACGGCGGCAACGCGCATGTGAATCCTCTGGAGTTTCAGGCATCCATAGTCTATGATAAGGGTGCCCATAAGGCTGGCTGGAACGAGCCAGCCCTACGGTCATAATTAATTATGAATTGTTACCTTAATTGTAGCTCTAACAGTACACTAACAGCTTCTTAATTATAGGATGTTGAGCAGTTTCAAAAAAAAAAAAGAACCACCTGATGCAACAGAAAATAACAATGCATTCTCTTAAAAGCATGTTCTAAGTTTATAGAAAATGAATATTAATATTATATTCCAGAAGAAAATTTTGCATTTCTTTATGAAACATGAACGTTTCTAAGAAATCTTGGGTCTATTTTTTACTAGAAAATCCTAATGAGGAGGACTCATTATATAGCACTACCCTCCCTGTCCCAGTTGCCTTCGAAAGGAACTTGATATTTTAAAATACTAACATAAAGCCGCGTTGCGACGTAATTTTTTTAACTTGAATTGATTTTGATTTGATACGGTTCGATGTGACAGCTTTATCGTATTAAGGGGTAAGTGGGTAACTGACAGACTTGTCAACGTAGACCCAAAACTACCGAAGCTTGAAAGTTTAAGTTTATTTATCGTATGGCTACATGTCCCTGGATATAGAAAGGCATTTCTTCTCTGTGGTAAGTATTAGTGAGAAAGCAGATGATGAAGAAAATCCAGTGAGTGCTGCGAGGTTAAAGGTTTAAAATCACTCATCGCTCCACACATCATCCAGCCACATTCAGTTATTACATTTATAATGAGGAGGTAAAAGTGGTAAGAAGGGATTTAATAGTACATTACGTACCTAGGGCGGTAAAATAAAGAAGGGCTCAGATCGCGGGTATTTGTGGCCCGAACCGAAGGTAAGGGCCATAAACAAGCGATCTGAGGCCTTCTTTATTACCGCCCGTGGTGCGTACATAATTTTACGTCTTCTCCGGGGTGTGAAGTGAGATTTGCCGCTGCGCCCTAGGGCGGTAAATCTCACTTAGCGCCCAAAGTGACGTAAAAAAATATCTAGCTCTAATCTATTTTTGATTTATAAATAATCACCAAAGCTCACTAATACCTTGTACTTTAGTATTTGTGAGTTTTGGTTGTCATTGGTTGTCACTAGGGCTTGCAGTTATCCGGATTATACGGATAATGCCATAGAAATTACTATTCGAAATATGCAAAATGCAAGCCCTAGTTGTCATATTTAAACCAATCAATTTAATAGGTTTGTATGAGACGAAGCCTGTTGCGGATTTCCATTTGTGGCCACCTGACGACGCCTGTGCTGCGGATATTGTAAATTGTTCAATGCTTTTATTGTTTTAAGATTTGACATATTTATTGAATAAATGGGTGGTTCTTCATGATTTTATTTAATAGGATAATATCAAATCTAGTTAACATTTTCGAAGTTTAGATGCGGCACCAGATTAAAAAGCCCGTAACTGACTTCAATCGATACCGCCTCACGGCGAAGTAACGGTCAACCTTGAGGACCCAAAAATAATTCCCCAACTCACTTAATGATACGTGAGGCCTAGTCAAACTTAAAATGACTTTTTGCCCCTGAAAATGACATCTGGCGAATCCCAAATTATTAAAATGAGACAATGGGATTAGGGCTGCCAGTCGACAATATCTTTCCTGCCAGAATTTTGTCTTAGGAATCTTGGGTGAAGTAAGGTAAGTAACATTTAGTCCGAAATATGGTAACGGAGTCCTTAGAATCTTCATAAAATTGAAACTGAACCCATTTTTGAGTACTTGCAATATGTGTGTAGATAAAGCAATGTATGTATGCAACTGTACATAATTAGGCCTTAAGAGTCGCCAGGACGCTCGCGTGAACTCGCGTCCCCATACAAACGTAGTTCAGCTCTCATTTTAAAACGACATGCTTTAGAACCACGAAATTTGGCATGGGCATTCTAGCAGTACAGATCTATGTCGGTAATTCGTTTTCGTTGCTAAAAATTGTAATACAAAGAAAATATAGCAAAAATAAGTTTTGTATGTAAATCTGTATCTGGCTGTATTTTCTTTGTATTACAATTTTTTGCAACGAAAATGAATTACCGACATAGATCTGTACTACTAGAATGCCCATGCCAAATTTCGTGGTACTAAAGCATGTTGTTTTAAAATGACAGCTAAACTACGTTTGTATGGGAACGCGAGCGTCCTGGCGACTCTTAAAACGCTCGTGTGATCCTATAAACCCCACTCGTGGACCTTAAAGCCCCTCATTATGTAACAGTTGTATAAACTACTATTAAAGCCTGTACGTTTACCGTTAAATAGGAAAACATTTTAAATTATAACTACACTGTCAGTTTTACAAATCAGTCAAGTTTCTAGGTGTTCCAGGAATTGGACAGTTTTTGACTGAGGAGCCGAGCGTAGCGAGGCGACGAACGTCTCCGTTTTCACTGGTACGACGATTTGGCAGATTGATGTGTGTGTATTGGTTGGTTGGTTGGTCAGTGTCGGTCTAGCGGTCGCATTTTTCATCCGATTTCGATGAAACTCAGCACGTACGTTCCTTGATTTATTTGCCAAAACTTGTCGAGCCATTTTTTTGATTGGGCGGAAAATGAGGGGGAAAAGGGGGGAAGTTTGCTGTCGCGTTATTTATGTTCTCCGAAGTCTACGGTTTACAGAACCACTAGTTATAAAATTAAAGCTGGTAACCTTAAACAGGATCGATATGGGATTTTCAAAGAAAATTGTTAAGAAAATAAACTACTTTCATTTGAAGGGTACACGGAAAAAACATGTCTAGTCCCTTTTTTCGTAAAATGAGATTTTTGTATCAAAATATAGAGCTTGCAATAAACTATTAGCAACAACTTCTGTAACAGCTGGAATTTTTAACACAAATCCACTTTTTAACTCATAAAAACCATCTAGTTACGGAAATAGTATGGTTAATTGAATCATATGTTCCAAACTTTAAAACCGCTATAACTCAAAATGTTGTCAAAGTGACTAGACATGTTCTTTCCGTGTACCCTTCATTATAGGTATGTATGTTTGCCACCGTAATCAGTCATTCGAGTGTTTTCGAAATAAGAATATGCGTGTGTTGTTGTTTACTTTTACAATAACTATCGGTGCTATAATTGATTAGATATCAATTCACAATTGGGTTGGGTTGAATGTTTTCTCAGACATCGCGGAAATATTGTGTTAGTGACTTGGGTGACCAACTTCTGCATTCGGTACCTACAGTTATCAGAATACACACATTTACAACGAGTAGGTAGTTCAACTTCGAACAAAAAAATTGAGCGGGCCACGGACGGAAACAACTAACGACGCGAGTGACGCGACCGAAATTTGAATTCCGCATGAATTTTTATTTCTTCGAAGATGGACTGTATTACTGGACATTATCGCTGTTCCGCGCTTGTTTCGCTTAGGTTTCGCAACGAAACTTGTGACCCGGTATCGCGGTGTCGATTCTGACCATAGAGATAAAATGGCGCTCGCTGGCGCTCGCTTAAAGAGACGGGAAGTGCGCAATAGCGCATATGAACATTCCACTAGTGCGAAAGAGATACACAAGTGTTCCAACTTTTGACTTTCAGAAAACACCACAAACACCACCGTCGCGACAGCTCATATTTTATCGCGTAAAATATCAAACAATCCAGAACAAAATCACTTGAAATGAAAAAGTAGAAACGTGGTACCGTATTGTGTACCTGATTCCAAAATTAAACACAAGAAAAACCCAGGAAATGACTCATTTCACAGGCAAATATGATATTCCGATCGATGTCTTTGAAACCATATTTTACCGAATTAGCAAAATAAATCTTGAAAGTAAGCACTAGATACAATAGAATATTAGTGTTTCTTTCTTTGTGTGGTAATATTTTATCATTAAAGTTAATATTCAAGATTATTTTGTGTAAAAATTGAAACTGTTATTCTACGCTAGGGATTGACAAAACGTCACAGGATCTTATATCGATATCTGTTCGATAAAAAATATTGCCGATATCCACGTTGAAGTTCAAAAGCGACAAATTGCACCTGTTGCAATGGACAATCAACGGTATTTTAGACGCTAGGCCGTTAGTTGGGGTTTAAAGTGGTTAATGCGTCAAACTCAGACTTAATTATATAATAAGTCATCAAATTAAGTATTGAACATTTTATAACTTCAACAAAAAAAATACATTATTATTTTACTAATTCTAACATGATGTTTAGCGTAAAATATGAATATAAATGTGGGTGCATCTTATCGATAAAAAGTCAAATGTCGATAGATAATTAACCTGTTGTACTTGGCTGCACTATTTTTACACTCACATAGACAATTTACCCACACACTTGCATTTCTTTTTTTGTCACACTTTTGATCACTGTCAATGGATCTATACTATACTATATCTGTGATTCTGACGCGGAGATGTATAATTCCACTAGTTAATAGTATAACTATCTGTAGTAAGTACAACAAACATATGCTACGTAACTATAGGTTTTTATAGAGGTATTTTTTATTTAGCTAAATTAATGTTTTACACTAAAGAGTACGTTAAACAACTGGGTAAAATTTAAAACAGACTAAGCTATCTCAAACCTGGTTTAAAAGTAGCAATAACGCTGAAACGTTGCCTAGTTGCACGGCCTTTTTTTATTTAAACGGAGTTTGTTTAATCAGCAACAAAATAATGGATATTGTCAGCTGTATCTCCACTAATTTGCTAGTAAATAATTGTAGATAACACGTGACCTCGAGCTGCCCTCCGAAACGCTATCGCGATAACTTATCGCTTATCGCGTCGAGATAACGGGAGATCTTGAAAGTCTGTCCACGAAATTACAGGTTCAGAAGAAATTATGAAAATTGAGAAACATTCCGTTTCAGAAGCTAGTGTTTCCGATTCATGGGATTAGATTGCCGAGCGGACATCAGATTCAATATAGCAAAAAGCTGGGATGAATGCTGGGAGGATGATGATTTGGTTTCAGAACAACGTGTAACGTTACAAACATATTTGGTACTGCCTCAATAGTTGCCACTATGATTTCTGGTTTCCTGACAGCATAAGTAGTTTCTGCGGTTCAAAGATGTGCTGAAGCGGCATATGAAGAGAGCTCATGTAGAGCCATCAACATGGGAGACACTTGCTGGTGACCGTTCATACTCATATTGCGCAGGCGCAGACGCAGGGGCTTGAATTTGAAGCCAGGCGACGCACAGTGACGAGCTAAATGCCAGACCACCTGTGGCCATCACGTACTTACAATTACGGCGGAGGGGTGCTGACCTGCAGCGAATGTGGCCGCACATTTGCTGCAAAGATTGGCTACGTCAGTCACCTGAGAGCGCACCAGCGACGCTCTCAGCTGTAGCAAAGCAGTCGCTGTAGCTGTAGCACCCTCTCGTCTCCGTTAGCGGCGCCCCAATCCACTGGTAGTTTTAATTTGTTTTGTAAGACACCTTTATCTACAAATCCACTAAAATTAGCCGAGCAGTTAGTGGTCTTCCTTTGGTGAACTATATTGTAATGTGAGTTGAATTTTATTTGTTTGTCGACATATTTTGAGAACGGTATTTTACGTTTAACAGATGTGTCAATGACATCATGTTATGCATTTAGGTGCATGATGGAGGTATGAGCAGACGTTGCCAAGATATTTATCAGATGATAAATCGAGGGTTCCATTTATTTTTAGGGATGCTAGTTGAGTTTACAAATTCCAGTTTAATTATTGAATTTTAAATCGCGCGTAAGTGATTAAATACCTGCACGTGTCCATGTTTGTTTGTTATTGTAGTAATACTCATTTATTACAAATGATTTGTTTGGTAGATTAAATATATAAAATGAAATTCGATTATCTAATATGTTTTATCTACGTCTAAAAATCAGATATCGATTTTAATATAACAAAACTTAAAACCACATGTATAAATAACTAATTTAGTAGTTCTAGTGACTTGAAAGTCTTAAATAAAACCCATGTATGGAAAACCTCGATAGAAACAGATTGCTAAAATTGGTTCATTCGTACAGACAGACACAAAATATTACATACACGTGAAATAAACATAACACCCCTCTTTTTCCGCCCGGACTAAAAAACTCTACTTGCGTAGATTACTTATAGAAACAAGCAATTCGAATGGACATTGTTCTATTATTTTTCGTGATAAGATAAGATCCCAAACGATAACAGTGAAACTATGAAAGATTGTGGAATTGAAATTTTAATATATTTTATTACATCTAAATAGAGATGGCGTGATATTGGCTTGATATTGCCTTTTTCAACCTAAGAGAATACCCAGATGATTGCCAATCAAAAATGCGTCTATTCTTATATTTTCTTTAGTTACTATAATGACAGTTCGATTGCATTATTTGACCCTGCTTTCTATGTGTCTATACTAAATAAACTAACAGTTGAATTGGGCAGATTTGGTACCTAGTGTATTAGATAATCCAGTTATGAATTCCATTTGCCGCCACAAACATTTTCGCTTGTGTTTATCCTAAATTTTTCTGGTGTCTGCGTTCCGCTCCAAAAGAATAAAGTTATTAGTACGGGCGGCGGCCGTAGGATCTGCTACGTAACGTGATACAAAGATAAGCCCCATGGCACATGTTCATAAAAGTGGTGCTGAGTTCCGGAAAAATAGTAAAAAAAAGTAGAATTGGCCGAAAGCACAAAAAAGTACCACTTCCGGTTTAAAAAACTGATGATATTTACCTACGGCATTTGATACTGAGATGATTATTGTGGCAACAAATAATAATTTGTATTTAGGTACAGAAAAATCCAGTCTGCCAGTTTCTGCATGCCCGGAAGTGTTCATACATATATTTATTTATTTTACAGGGCAACCGGGCTTCGTGGATTCGTTCATTCAGCGCCGGTCGTATTATGGGCCACTTCTGGAAGAAAATATTGGGAAATATCATAAGTTGATCATCAATTGCCTCTGTTTACCCCCCGTGACCCCCCCCCCCCCCCCCCATCTGTATCCGCGCCTGTGTCAAATTGCATACTTTGCGGGCCGAATTATTTTGTATGGTTAACATTTTCTCGTAATTTTAAGCAAAACTTATACAAATATAAATATGTTTCATGTCCTCTGCTAACTAACAACAGTTTAAGGGCTTGCCCGTATTGGATTTAATATATTTTCAAATCGGTCGTTGTAATGTTTACATTGATATATAAAAGCGTCTTTACATCTACTTGCAGACTATTAAATATTTGAAATTTTTAATATAAACTTACTTATTTGGGTGTACTAATATTGATAGATTGATACCTCAGTCCTGGGCGGTGACAATAGAGGCGTTGTTCAGACATTTGTGACCACCTTGGCCGCTCTGATATATCTGATGGCGACTGTACCAAAGCCTACGTTAAGTAAAACAGGGACGAATAACCTCAAACACAAATATAATTCCGATCGTAATAACTGCGATAACCTTATACTGCGACAGATCACGCGACATCTATTTTGGTTAAATAGTATATTCTTATCAGTAGCGAATCCATACGATCAAAACGTATATAGTTCATGATATTTTAAAACTATAGATATAGTTACTCTGCTGCAGGCTGAGCTTGTTCGGATTATCTATTCACTATTGTATTCAAAATCTCAAGCCGGCAAGGTGCCATAAAAAAAAGGTTCACGGCGCTAATTACTATTAAAAATGTTAATGAATTTTTAACTCTATGACTCTAGTCAGTAAATGCAAAATACGTTCAACTAGCGGCACCGTTTACCTGGTGTTATGGCACGCGCCCTTCTGGCACGTGCTGGCCCCACGCAAAGCATGCTTTAACTTGCTCTGTTTATTTTGCATCTAATGTCCTAGTCGTAAAGTTGTTAATACATTAGCAATAATTAGCGCTCTGAATCTTTTTATGGCACCTTCCCGGCTTGAGATTTTGAATTCAATAGTGAATAGATAATCCGCACAAGCTCAGCCGCCAGCAGAGTAACTATACTATAATAAGGGTAGGTTGCACCACGCACAATTAACGGACTCATCAAAGTTAAATATGGCGACGTAGCTGTCGAGCTGTCATCCCATAGAAAACTGTCAAACTTTTCACACAAGATTTTTTAACGATGACGTTGACGTTATGTGTGGTTTGACCCAACCGACCCTGAGTCAAAAGCGCTGGTAGCGTACTGGTGAGACGCTCGACATTCAATAAGGAAGTCTCGGGCTCAAATCCCGGCTCGTACCAGTGACATTTTCGTCGCTTATCGGTAAAAGAAAATCATCGTGAGGAAACCTGATCTGATCCCAATAAGGCCTAGTTTCCTTTCTTGGAAAATCAGATGGTAGTCGCTTTCGTAAAACTAGTACCTACGCCAATTCATAAGTAGGATCAGATTGCCAGGCGTACCCCAGGTTCAATGAGCCGTGGCAAAAAAAGCTGGGACAAACGGTAAAACGAAGATCAGCTATATCTAACATACTAAGCACAAAAATATCTTCAAAATTTCTTAACTTGAATGAATCTTTTATCTTATCTCAAGCAATCTAAGCTCAAATGGGCGTCTATATCTCACGCTTGCTGGAGCACAACAAAAGATAATGTGCCAATTGTCTCAATTGAAGTCAGCCATTAACTACGTCATACGTTGGAGGGAGAGGGTCAACAAAATGTGACAAGTTGTGACAAGGAGTGAGGAGGGGTGCCAAACTTTTTGACGTCACATTCACGAATACTATGTTGATAGATATTAAGATTGTTATCTAATTAATAACTCAAAAAAAGCTTTTTTTCGGCTATTAATTAGTCCGCCTATGGGGTAATGTTTTTATTTTATTTTTTAGCATAAGATACTTGTTTGGCCAGCTTAAGGGCCAGTTAAGAGTCTGGGGTAGCGATAAGGTCAGTCTCGCGGCCTGAAGGGCCGGAAGGCTGCCATGGGGTACTGTGGGCCCCCCTCTATGGGTTTTTGATTTTCCAATGTTTAGTTCATCCAAAATATTTTATGTGTCAAAAAAAAATGATTTTATTATCTTTTGGATGAGCATAACCGTTCTCAGTTTCCGTCGCGTATCCGTCATGACAAAATTAGACAAAATCTAATTTATTGCTGACAACTGGCTTAGATGCAGTTGGCAATATGAATATCGCAAGTTCCTGTCAAACGGCAGTATCTAAAAATAGTCGGTCATGCACTAAAATACTAGTTTTTAATGACAGCCTTGTTTGTATGAAGACATGAAACAAAATGTTAGATCGTTAATTCAAAACGTGTGAAAGTTGTTTGATGAGGATGAATTTTTGTTGATGCAAAAAAATATTGTGAAGATCAACCTCCATTAAAAAATATTTTTGTACCTAATTACGTTTTTGTTCAAAGCATAATTAACAAGTTTTGTAACTAACCAAACCAAGGTTTGATATGGCCTAATTCGCCATTTCGCGGTTAGTGCCGATACAAAAAGTTACTCAGTATGAGCTACCTCTACCAACCCTACCTAAACAAAATCATCCTTCTCAGTTTATCTGAGGGATGATAGATCTTGCTGGCAAGATCGAAAAATCGTTTGGAAGCATATGAACAAGCAACATTGCATGATAAAAAATTAAAGCTTGTAAAAAAAGGAATTACCTACTACCTACTCATAGTGTTGTGTTCCTGTCGTCAACACAATAAATCCTCCTTTATATTAAATATCGGCATAGCACATGTGACACCTCTGGAGTTGCTGTCGTCCATAGGGGACGGTTGCTGCTTACCATCAGGCGGGACGAATGCAGGTTTGCCACCATCATGATATTCATGATATAAAAAAGGAAACTAGCTCATAAACGTCCCACGTAATCTCCAAGAGCTGATCAGCTTATTAATAAGCTGCAGCTTACACCTGACTTACCAAGTTGCCACGGCACGGTCATTAAAGTGTTGAAGTTCTCTCGCCACAATGTTAATAGTTACGTTTAAGTTATAACGAGTTTTAAGTACAATGTATGTATAAGGGCCGTAGGCGGTTGGACATGAATTTGACCAACTCCGAAATCGCGAAAAAAAAATTGGTACTTTTATACATTTCGGCCGATCACATGTTGTCGTTTTCTATGGGAAGGCCAATTTTTTTTTCGCGATCTCGGAGTTGGTCCTATAGTAAAAGTTGTTCAGTGTGGGCTTGTGTATTATGCCTTGATCGCTGGCTCACGACCCCGGAATCACCCAGTATTTAGTTGGAATTGCTCAAACAATTAGAAACCTCGAAGTCAGTAGGGTCAATTACAGAAAGCACGCAACTAATTGTGCAGTCGCCATCTGATATATCGGAGCGGCCAACGTGGTCACAAATAGTTGAACAAAGTCTCTATTGTCAATGCAATAAAGTGCATGTTTAGATACTTTTGAGTACCCTAGCCGCACTGATATATTTGATGGCGACTGTACAAATCAAATGGTCATCAAAACAGAAGACATTTGATTGTGTTACGTGATATGCCATGCTCGCAAATTATTTGCACCTATAATGTATTTGATAATAAGCTATTTATTTAGGTATAAAGTTAAATTTGTGTGTACATATTCTATGTATTTCTTTTATACCACGACGGCGGCAAACAAGTATACCGACTGCCTGAATGGCTACATTCATGAAGGCAGTCCGTAATGGATACGTTCAGGCTGTCTATACCTTGTGCAACCCAAGAAGCGGTTTTTGACACCTGTCATCTCAGTACATTTTATAACCTAAAATCTATCAAACGTGATGCACAAAAATTTCTTAGGGACTTCTCTTCTGTTCGTAACGCAGGGTAGTTTGGACGTCTTGAGAAACATTTTTTATGTTTTGCTCATTTAAGTAGTTCAGTGTGTAATATTGATAGCTTATTGTGCGGTGATCTAATAAAAGTGTGCAGCTAATGAAGAATTAGTCTCAAACCGCGTGTAAACTCTCTGTAGTTTAATGGACAGTTGTCCTGGCATGGCCGCCACGTGTTGTTTGTAAGGAACAGCTATCACCCTTACAAAGAGCAAGGCTAAAACCGAACAACGTTGCCTATATTTATTTAACAAATAAAATGTGAATAACGTCGTCAACTTTTCATTGGCAGAATTCCCATTGCTCATGTGCAAAGGGAGAAAGCCACTTATATAAAAATAAAAAATAAATTCTTAGACTGTGCCCCTCTAATACATTATTTTTGTCTGTACGTACATACCTCCATTCGCCTAAGCTCTTTAAGCTGTTTAAATAGCACCCACAACCCACAACTGGAATGTTTTCGGTCCGATCATCACTAACATTCACTCTCGTCAAGGACTCATTATTATACGCAGTATAATTATGAGATTTATGCGCCACTTCGAAACCAGTTGCAATCACCTGTCGACAGTATCAACGTATGTATTAATAAACTTTAACAAAATAGTTTTTAACAAAAAAGAGCAGGGTTTCCTAAAACACATCTTTAATTTAATGGTCTTTACCTGTCCCACTTCACACAATAACGCAGTTTTTTGATGTCATTATCAGATATTATACTTCTCTGGGATATCATTATCAAATCCTGACATAACCAACAATGCCCACACCCATACCCTTTAAAAAAAATCAAATCGATCGAACTTCATTGAATATTCGGTGAATAACTCATCGAACATACATAAAAATAATAGCAAACAACCGGCCGAAAGTATGTTGGGCCATGCTCGATGTAGAGCTCCGTAGTTACCGGTACGTTGCACACACATAGTCACACAAATCAAAAAAATAGTTTAACTAGGAAACCCCTAATATGCTTATTGAAATACCTATCCCGTTGGAACCGTCTGTCGGACAGTTTCTGGTTGGCTACGGAACCCTAAAAAGATCCTGACAAACTGAAAAGTTCCTCCTAAAGCGGTAACTTTCTTATTATAGTAGCGGTAGCCTGACCACTGGGACTAGATCAATTTGTGTAAGATTGTCACGTAATATTTATTTATTTTATAATGGTAACAAATTGTTAGTAAGACAGAGGGGTATCGAATTTTACTTTTATGGGCCACAAAATGCTTGGCCTCTCTGGTATTAAACGTAAATGACCACGTTATGGTTACTCGGCATTTGAAATCGTTTTGACCGACTGTTAACGAAGTAATCGGCCTGGAACTATCGATCAATCGTTTTCTTATCACTGAAGAGCTATGTAAGTAAACTAAGGCCAGGTTTCGACATGACGTGTGTACGCCCAGAGTGCAACTATTTAATTCAGACTTCGGCAGATTGAATAAGGTTTTGGATGGGTTCCTCGTCAGTAGCTACACCGTACTGTTCATTAATTCATAGCTGCTTCCAAAGAGAATTAAGTACCTAGAGTGTTCTTTCCATACATGGCTAAATGCGTATATGTAATAAGTTTTAAGCGAGTTTTGCTAAAAGTTATTATTCAAAAGATTACAGCTTAATACGTATTACGATTTAAGTGTGCTTAAAACTTAGTATAAATGAGTTAAACCATACCTCCCATACGACTTATTATTTAATTAGTAGTTTTGCTATGTATGGAGTTAGCAATCTATCTACTCATTTATCTATGCTGCTTCCTAAAATTACATAAGGATCTCAACTGAAAGATTAATTGAGTCTCCAATTTATTACTTATTAGGTTCGTATAAAACAACCAATTGTCGACAACCAGCTTTCATAAAAAGTTACTTTATTTCTATAACAATATGGGTCGTTATGTCCTCAAACAATGACCGTATTTTATTTTAACTATAGTATCCGCAGAATTAAGTGGCAACCGAGGTCATAAAACTTATCTTTCACACTTGCACCGCCACGGCAAGAGAGAAGGAGACAATGTTATGAACTCAGTCGCCACTTAATTCTGCGGATACTATAGTCACCAGTATGGCAATTCTAAGATACTGTGAATGACCATGGGGTCGACACAGTAAACTGACCAAAAGTAATCCTTAATGCGACGACATAAGAACTACCGATGATAATACGTTCTTATTAGTACAGAATGTAAGACAATGTGTTAATTTTCACAACTCACGAGTAAAATCAAGGCGATCGGAATGTTCTGATTGTGTGAATGCTTTTCAATGAAATATTAGACGTATTTACTGGATGAGGTTAAAAAACTACTGTTTTGTAACCATACATACATCGTACAGGTGCGATTGTGGCCTCTCGCCGGAAGATCTGCGCTGGATTTCGGGTCGGCATTCTGCTGGAGTGGATCTATGTCGTCTTTTCAACCGAATTCAAGATTTCAAAGGAAGGAGGTTCTCGTGAACGACTGAACGGTTTAATACAAATTGATAAACAGGAATGGTTAACGAATAACTTTTCCTATGAACTAACCAGCGAAAATCCTTTAATCACACAGTATGTACCTATTTGTAAGGTACATATATATTGTTTCTTTTCTTAGGACAATACCACTGTTGTCGTCTAGAAGTCAAATATTCCGTATGTCTATGCCACTGGTACTTGAAATGCTCTAGCTAACCGTCCTAAATCTTATTGGTCCCATTACTGTAACTGACGATCTGCACTCCCCTTCCATATTATTCTTGTTATTCTCTCTCTGGACTTGTAAAATATATAGACCAGTAGTGTGTTTTCTGTGGGTTAGGTAATAATTTTATCTAAAAAGACAATGTAGGTAGGTATAATTAGTTAAGACCAGGTAGGAAAATATTTTTGCCATCTTCATCATCACGACTAACAAAAATTGAAAAAAAATGTACCTATGGAAACCCGCGAATTAACAAAAAATTCAAGCGTTCTTCTGTCAACAATCTAATCAAAGTTTTAAGCTTCAAATTGAGCTCAATTAAATAAAATGTTTTAAAAGACACAATGGACCATTAATACCTTAAAGGGAAAATGGTCTACGTCTATAAACAACAGTTTTTATTGCACACATTCTCTTATAAGGCGAGGTGACCAAAAAGATCAAATCAGAACAATTTAGTTCGCAAACTCTAATAATACTCCAACATACTGTCCGCCTGAAGGAAAGCAGCTACCGTCACGCGTTGCGGACCCTTTTAAAGAGGAGAATTCACTCAGGATTGTGTAGTAATTTCCTTTGATTCTTAATTCCCACCAGCTTGCCTAATTTTCAAAAATGTGTCCGGTCACGATAAGAAGAGGAAAGCTATATTGGGTCTAGTTTGCCCATTAATTTCTTGATGCTCCTCTTCTGGTAGGTACATATTTGTTACATTCACCGATGAATAGCTGCCAGTGGCCTGGATTTAGAAATAGAGAGTATTTACACTAAACTAGAGAGGTTTTTCTACTTCTTCTTCTTAGGGTGGGTTATTGCACCACGCACAATTAATTAACGGACTCATCAACGTTAAATATGGCGATGGAGATGTCATCCCATAGAAAACTGTCAAAGTTTTCATACAAGATTTTTTTAACGATAACGTTGACATTAACAGACGGTTTAGTGCAACCGGCTCTTATTCTATAATGCATAGTTACTTTACTAATGTTACTATAGTTAGTTACGTTAATTTATTCGTATCAACAGTATCGTATGAAAAGTTTTTATAGTGGTCTTCGAATGAAATTAATTGGCTGTTCATGTTAGCCGCCAAAAGTTACTTGTGCAACAAGAGAGGAAAGTTGATTTTTCTTGCGAGTGCTGATTTTGAGTCCCGATTCTAAGTTAGAATCTTCAGCGAAGCGAGGGATCTCAAGAACACGAGATGTAAAAAACTTTTGTCTCGTGTGACACATACAACTTTTCACCTCAGTAGTGAGAACATATTAAAGTTAAAAAAACACATTTATTTACATTCCTGAATGAAAGGCATCATCATTATGACGAAAGCTTCTACAAACAGAATTTCACTCCCTGGAGTGACGAAAGTCGCAACTTTCGTCACTCCAGGGAGTGAGGAAAGTAGGCTTGTTCGAACTGGTCAGGTGAAAAAACTATAAACACGTTCTTACTATACTTATGACCATCGCTAATATAATCATATTATGGCCCAGATTGATTTACGAGAGCTGGCACTGAATACGTATATATTAAAAGATCTTATAAAGTCTTAGATTAAATCCACCAAAATCTAATGAATATTAGATTGGATGATAGCCATGGACCATTATCTCAACGGAATATGTATGTATGTATGTATGTAATTCAGGCAGACTGACTATAGTGCCTTAATAGGCATGATGATTTTTTTCATGCATGGTATTAATCGATTCGTTATTAATGTTATCGAACCTACTTTTAAATACGTTGAAATTTTTATGCTTTGAACTATTTCAATAGATTTTTTTTAATGTTTAATTTATTTGGATATTTTGATTATTTTGCATCCTATCAACTAAATTTTATTGCATAATTCAACATGTGTCATTATCCTTATTGTCTTATCATGTTAATGTAAACTTCATAAATTTTTCTGGTTATTAGTTCGTTACTCTTATTTCGATTATTAAAGGAAATTTTATTGGAAATTATATTTTTCAGTGGTTTGGTAATTAATAAGTTTCTTTAAGTATACAGGCTGTTTTTTCTACAATTAGTCATATTTTACGAGGTCATACTGAACAACTTTTTCTATAGAACCTACCCTGAAATCCCAAAATACCTAAATTTTGACCTCCGCGAAACAAGCGGAAATTTTTCATAAAAGGTGTGTAAAGTTGACTTCCGCTATGACTATAACTTGTTTAGCTATAAGCTATAATACAGTAAAATAAGTATAGTACATGGTACAAGCTTTACTGAAACGGGCCCCAACTATAATATACAAGTCAAGCCCACAACCATTATGTTTGCAATAGTTCTAAATACGAGTAAACATAACCATATTTTCACAGCGAGTTTCACACTATTTTCCATAATATTCACGGCCATTAGTGGTTTGGCTTTGTAACATGAAGCCGATCACTCAAGGCTATACTTACGCGCATGTCTGCTTACAGATTATAACTTTACTAGATTAAACATTTGAAAGCAAATTTATCAGTTTCTCTATGGCCAAGGCAAATTTCAACTATAGTAGGGGACTAATACCCGCTTTATAAAAGAGTTGAAAGCAAAATCCAAGCTTTTGTAAAGTCACAACTTTGGAAATTCTCTTCTCGCGAAAATCATTTCTTATTAACAACATCATAATATTTTTTGCAATGCTAGTTTCATACTGTTTCCCATAATATGCAAAATCGTTACTGACTTTGTTTGTAACATAATTTTGCACTTTGCACTTGTCGCAACGAAGCGGCAGCCATTTTGATGATATCATTATTCGGGAGACATTCACCTACGTCCCATGTCCCATTGACAGTTTTGGGGTCTGACTGACATGTCCAACAACATACTAAAAGTTGGCAACCGTGTCCAGCGGAGTTATTTTAAATTAGATTTTATTTTGATGACGAAAGAAGATCATTTAGATTACTAATAATAATGTTAAAACAAATGGCGCTCCCATTCCATACAGTAACTTTGCGATTTGTATCCAACCTGAGCGAATACTTACCGTCTCTATCGCTCTTGCTGTGTTACGACAAATATTATTTTTCCTTATAAAATGTTTCATATGCTTACGTGAGAGCGACATCTGTCATCTGTGAGTAATTTATAGTCATAAAACGTAAAAAAAAGTAAAAAAGGGTTATATAAACTGTAGAGGAATGACACACCAGACACATGTCACTCGCACGTTCCTGTATGAATGATATAAATTTATAATAGACTCCATTTGCACACACACAGACTGGCCATGACATAAACTGACTGAAAATGTGACAAGTAATCGTTAATCGTTATCTTTTTCTTACATATATGTATAAATACCATACCATATCCAAAAAACCAACAGTCAAGATTAAGCTTCGACCCTTATAAAAATGGCATGTATGAGATCGCTTATTAGCGATAAGACCGCCTGTTGTTTGCCTCTTTTTTTGTTCATTATATTTTTTCTACTGTGTTGTAATTTTTGAGGTGTGCAATAAAGCATTTATTCATTTCATCATCATCATCATCTCAGCCATAAGACGTCCACTGCTGAACACATTAGGCCTCCCCTTTGAAAGGGGGGGTTTGCCATACGCGCCACGCTTGGCAGGCGGGTTAGAGCGGAGTTTTTTTTTTGTTTATTGTTGTTTAGGCTTTGGGAAGATGCTGCTGCCCATCTCCCGGTATATTCCCTTAGGAGAATCCTACTGCAACCACGGGACGATATGGTGGGGGACAATTATATCTTCTTCATGTCATAATTTCGAGATATTGGCACTTTTGTAATAAAGCTAGATGTATTAGTCACTGCAAATTTCGCGACAATAATATTTTCATTGGGTCAAATTTGCCCATCAGCCGTTTCTATCAGCCCTTTAAGTCTTGACGATGGTTTTAGAGACATTCTGTATATAACAACGTCCCTGTCGATTTAATATTCCATAAGTCAACATTACAGGATGGTCGACAATCAGGATAATGTTAACATCCGCTCCTTACAGACGTAGGTTGTCGCTAATTTCCTCTCTGAATATTAACATTGTGGAAATATTTTACCATACCTTTACCATTTTATTTATACCAATTAGTTTCTTGTGATAATTATTGTGCTGGTTCAAGCATATGCATAAGCAACCTCCACTATGAAAATACATAAACCCGGATTTATAAGTTCGAATATCGGAATGAATCATAGGTCTCTAAGATCTGATTCAACAAGGAATAGGAAATGTCTAATTAAGACCTTAGAGCCCTTTATGACATAAATACGTAAACTCTGGCCATTTTGTGGCTCCTATAAAACTGATAAAACACTCAAAGGTCTCTAGACTAGGGTGACCAGATGTCCCGTGTTTTACGGATTGTCCGCACGAATTTTTCACTGTCCCGTAATTTGCAAATTATTTACCTAATCACAAAATAACTCCCAATAAATTGTAAAAAAAATGTTCGTCTTCGAAGTTTTCGAGAAAAAAGTTGACATTTCGGAACCCTTATTTTACCTTGCTCTGAACACTTCACCGTAAAAACAAAGCGGTTTTACAAAGAGCTAGTAAGTACGAGAACATACGCAACACGTAACTTTCCCATGCTCAAGGCTGCCAGATGGTTGCGCGAGTTGCGCCGGCACACCTGTCACGGATCACTTACCAGCTAGATGGAGCACGTACGGCACCTCACGGCAGGCAAGGCGCATTTCTTGGTGCTTGATTCCGTCACGCTGCTGCTAAGTAGATGCTGATGCGGGTAGTTATGGCACTTTCAGCCCAGGATGATATATGTAGGGAGACAGGTTTGATACATAATATCTAAACCGGTCAGCTTAATCAGCGATTACTTATTTATAGGGCTCATTCAGATTATGTGATCATATTTTGCCTACTTTTATGACCGCAAGTAGATATTCCTTCCTAGCTCGAGTACATGTATTTTCAGGCTGAAAACTTCAAAGTATCATATAATTTCAGATGGACGACTTCATACCTAAAAACAGTGCCTAAGTACCTAGTAGTCTTAAAAAGTGCCTACACTGTCTACTTATGGTAATTATACACTTCGTAATACGGAGTCCATATAAATAGTCAGTGCAATGACACTTATTCACCACCAACTTTATTAAAGCCAGTATAACATTAACCTCCGACCACCTAAAATTGTCACTAAATGGGGGATCCAATTATACTAGAATATACCGTTCACAAACCGAATAAGTGTGACCTGCGGTTAGCTATAATTTCTACGAGCCTAGAGATCAAATTATATTAGAGATGCACGACATATGTTGTGAATTTTCGCGGCCAGCTACTTAGGTGTGTATAAAGACTTATTTGGCAGGAATTATACATTCTTTGGCTGCTCTATGTTTAGTAAAATGCCAGTACGAATATGGTAACATTTATACGCACGATTTATTTCAAATATATTTGTGAATATGTTTGTCCTATTAATCAATTCATTTGTTGGTTGAGTCCCGAATCAAAATTTGCCAGCGAGCCATGGAGAACATCGTGGTATCGAGATGGTAGAACTGATCGGATTAGGAACACCGAACTACGCTCCAGAACAGGTATCTCAGATGTGGGTGCCAACGTGCCAAGACCGGGTGGGTCTATATTGAGGGTAGGTAGGTACATCACCTAGTGTCCATTTGGTTGCGCAACCAAGAGAACACCAGGTGAATTAGGGTTACCAGATGTCCCGTATTTTAGGCGCGAATTTTTCACTGTCCCTTAAGAGTCGCCAGGACGCTCGCGTTCCCATACAAACGTAGTTTAGCTCTCATTTTAAAACGACATGCCTTAGAACCACGAAATTTGGCATGGGCATTCTAGTAGTACAGATCTATGTCAGTAATTCGTTTTCGTTGCAAAAAATTGTAATACAAAGAAAATACAGCCAGATACAGATTTACATAACAAAACTTATTTTTGCTATATTTTCTTTGTATTACAATTTTTAGCAACGAAAACGAATTACCGACATAGATCTGTACTGCTAGAATGCCCATGCCAAATTTCGTAGTTCTAAAGCATGTCGTTTTAAAATGAGAGCTAAACTACGTTTGTATGGGGACGCGAGTCACGCGTGTTCACGCGAGCGTCATGGCGACTCTTAATTTGGCGAAACCAATACGGGACAGTACATTGTCCCTGTCCCGTATTTTAACCTATAATTCCGTATTTTCAATGCAGTTGTTCCGTAAAACAAAAAACATATCTGTACGTCTAGCATGACTTACATAACATAACATAAATATTCTTTATTGCACACCTCAAATTAAATAAACAGAGTATACACAAGTTACAAACAGAAAAGTAGAGGTAAAACAATTCGCGCGACTTTCCATACTTCAGGCGCGACTCGAAGTATGGAGTTGCGCGCGCGCATGTCATGCATGGGGCTGGGGGGATGCGTAAACGCATTTCACTCCGTCAAAAAAAAAGCCGCTTGGTCATCCTAAGATGAATGGACTTGTGTATGCTTGAAACCTTTTTATTTATTTGCCATCAGTCCATACACACGTAAGGTATGTTTGTACACGTTAATCAAAACGAAGTTATAAATCAAAAGTTGGAAAAGTGGCTCAATCCACAAGGAAAAACAGACTGTTAAGGAAAATACTGACTGGAACAAAAACCGCAGTTATTTAGGTAGTTAGCCAGCAAGATAAGTAATATTTATGTTGAGGAAAAAACACCATGTTTTGGTAAATTATTAAATAAATGTTTGTCTCGAAGCCATAATTATTTTAGACGATTTCGATGACTATCAAAGCGGGCAAAGACTGATTCAATTAATTCATGCCAAATATAGATTAATGGTCAAATTCATAGGCAAAGCATATTTCTATCCAACTAAACCAAAAATAACGAAAAGAAAAGATAGTTAAGTGAAAATTACTTTTCAACTTTTGAGCAAATGTTACCGTGTAACATCATATCTAGGTAGGTATCCGATGGCTCAACCTACCAAAATTTTCGATATTATTTTATAAAAAACTATGTTTAATACCTAACTAAACAGACATAATATGGTGTTACTAATATTTAAGTTTGGGAGCGCAATGCACTAATAATGAAATAGTTCTACAATTGAATTAATTAAATTAACATTTATGCTCACAACTCTCACAAGTCTGCTTCATGTTACGATAATGCCAGGCATGTCATGTACTTTCGAATTAATCGTTTCTGGCTAGGGATCATTTGGCGCGTGCAAACCATGTTTATTAAAGGTTGCAAGTCATTCCTATCGGCTACAGAGTTCTTAAGCCAAACTGAAGCTTGATCTCTGTTTATTCATACTACTTACGAATCCAAAGACCATGCTTTTATTGGCTTTATTCAAATTACATGCTGCAGTGGTGAGAATAACAGTCATTGTGTAGCCAATAATGACTGCCGTCGCGTGTCAGCTTCGCACAAAAACCGTGGACTTATCTGGTTTCATACTTCGTGAGAATTGTATGGCTGATAGATTCTCGTCTGAACCAGAATAATGACAAAAAGTAAAAGTGGGCGTGTAAAATGACAGGTTATCTTTTTAAAACAGAAAACGTGGGACTTAGTTTGCAGCTTTTCGTTAGTAACTTTTAGTTTACGTAACTGCATCAGTCAGTTTACTAAAAACATACAGGGTGTAACAAAAATACTGGTGATCCGTTTAAGGGCATAATTGGTATCGTATTGCGAGTAGGAAAAAGTAAGAGAAAAATTTATTGGACGCGAAAAAAAATTTTTTTTGTATGGGGGTTGTTGTCCCAGCTGGCCAATCCTCCAAACAAAACCAAAAATTTTTTTCGCGAGAATTCTTTAAGCTCAGTTTTTCACAATAAGAATACGATACCAATTATGTCCTTAAAAGGATCACCAGTATTTTTGTTACACCTTGTAGTTAAATTATATAAAAAGGCAAAAGATTTCTTTACATTCACGATTCAATTCATCCTGAAGGAGCATTCCGACAGTCTTGAGTTACTACTTTCTTCTAAAAATTTACATTTTCTAACGGAAGCATTTTGTGTTTGGTTTGACTTCATAATTTTGCTTCAAGCATTCATAAAGCGGCTACTGACGTAGCCACTTTGCATTATTTGATCGAATGTATTCGTCGAACATTGGCATAGCATAGTACAGAAATCTTAAGTGACATTTTTAAAATACAACCCTTTTAAAAAATCTCAAAGTATCGCCCCTCCGACTTAGTGCTTCTGTAATGGTGATTTAGTTTAAAAAAACATCATATCTAGGGTAATTAGTGGTTAAACTGCATAACATATCAAGAGCAAAATATACAATTCCAAGATACGTAAACACTTATCTTGCGGAATGTAACCGAAAACTAATTTGTTTAAATTGCATCTTCCAGATCGCATTTTGAGCTGAGTGAACCAGACGGTTACCGGTTCAGATCACTGCGATACGACGCTACTCAGACCGATTTTATTTATAACATACGGTCATGATTCAGAGTTAGTACCGGATCCATAAATCGGTTTAGAATTTGAACATTTGAGCTGGATTCAGACATGAAATGTTATTTAGAAATGAAATTTGTGTAGGAAACGGATTGAAGTGAGTTTTTTGGCAGTGGCATGTTGGACCGAAATACATTTGCATAACATGCAAAAATTGCTAAACGTAATAAAAAAGTTTGAAAGATATGGGAGCCCAGTAAAATGTGATTTATAGGAATTTTCTCTCACGAACGCTTCGGCTCGGCTGAGGAATGCCCTACACAGTTTTTCTCGAGGAGTTGCACTTACAGTATCGTCAGTATGGAGTTCTTCAAAGTTCAAAAAGTAACACCTCTAGAGTTGTCGTCTATAGGCTACAGTGACCGCTTACTATCACGCAGGCAATGCTTGGAACCGATGTTATCAAATTAATAAAATGTTGCTGCGAGGAAAAGAGACCTTATAAAGCTATTTTGTTGTTTACGTCGTTTCAGTTTTTTTTATTCGTATTTTTTACCTGGTAGGTACTTATTTTTAAATTTAAATCCTGATGTCAGTAGATACCTAACAAAAACAACAGAAACAAAACCTAACATTAAACCTTTCTTTAGGTGTGAGAACTAACAATAAGATTTTTCTTTGATCGATTTATTCTGCAGTGTCACCGCTTGTTGGTAACCTATAGAGACTATAGAGATATAGACGACCACAGCCTAATAACTTTTTGAAGGTCGTCTATATCTCTATAGTCTCTGCCTATATTAATCTAAACACAAATGTAAACAACGTTGAGACAAAACCAATTAACTAATTGCTATACAAATTTGGACTAAACAACGTTAGGGAACTAGTAGAGGAAACTGTTAACAAATTCAGTAATTAGAAAATTACATGTTACAGAACGTTGAGCATAGCTGAAACTTTTATAAGGGTAAGTGAGTGTGGGCTTGGAATGGTAATTCTCGTCTGCAAGATAAACTGAGCTCCATTTTCCTGAGTGCAATGCCGAACGTTTGTATCTTCCAAACCATTGTAACTATGAGCTACCTACGCCTTTTTTCAATGCTGTCAGAAAGATCAGGCAGCGCTATACTGGTTTTACGATACTTCACATTTCGTGATGATTGTAATGTTACCTTACCATCACTTACAGAATCCACAGCTTAAACTTCCTAGCGAATATATGAACCTGGGTTGCCATCTCTAAAATATAGCATCTAGGACAATAAGCAGTGTCGTAACTACGCTAAGTGAGGCCCGTGGCAAATTGATCACATGGACTTTTACAGAAAATGTTAAGATCCTCCTTTAGTCGTAGCTTCTCAGATTGGGGGCCTCTCGAGCCGGGGGCCCGTGGCATTTTGCCAGCTCTGCCACCCTATAGTTACGCCAATGACAATAAGCCTACAAAACCACGGATTCGGGAGCTCAGAACCGTCAACTGGTTTTGTTTTAAACTAAGTGGAACTAGAACATGTGGCGCAGTGTAGATAAGTTACCGCACTGTAGCCATTTAGTAATCATTTTGAACCTGGACTCCAAAAGAAACCTCACCCGGACATCGTCTAAACTAGGACAAATCCGGGAAAACAAACGAATGGTAACCCTACTTGAAACCCGCAGCAACGTGATCGAAGCTCATACTATACTGGTTTAGAGCGTGACACTGTGAACTCTAGCAGTGGAAGTACAAAGCCTGGGTTTATTAGGAAGCAGACTATTAGCGCTCCACGTGTCGGCACCGTGCGCGCGCGCTGCCAAGCGCTGCGCGCCGGCCGGATGACAGACGAGACAGGAAAGTAGCAATGTCATGTTAACGATGACATGTTTGCAAAATCTTTTGAGTATACGATAATGTTTGTGCGATGTAACTGCATTTCTTTGGACGTTTGAAGATATTTTGTTTTCCAGTATACTGCAAATATCGTCGATCCGCAAGCGATTAAGAGAAGCAGATTAAATCTTAATCGCAATTTTCGAATTTATAATATTTTCATCATTGCATCGCCTTGTAATATGAATGATAAGGTATGTTCGCCCAATAAGGACCGGTTCCTAATAAGAGCCACCATTTCAAAAATCCCGCTCCTGATACTAAATTGAAATCAAGTCTCGCGCCGATGCTCCTCATTAAGAGGATGATAAGAGCTAAATTCCCTCCCTATCGTTTTCAGCGCGAGTGAAAGAGAAACACTGCGTTACGATTAGTATGGGAGCTCATAGCAAATTTTGCAAAATGATGAATTAAAAAAAAACTATGCATTAATTGAGAAATTTAAGGCAACGAAGTTTTTAGTATTAGTGTGGTGGAATGTTGTCCTTAATTACAGACATATAAGCCAAGAAACTAAAGACGTGCAATTGTTTTAAGCTAATTTTAGATGTAACTTTGGAATTATTTTCTATCGAGCCGATTTCGTCCAATCGTGTATTGGAATTAACCAAGTTCTTTTAAATATAATGAATATTAACATATATTCTTTTTAGTTTTCCAAAACAAGTAGTTATAGCTATATGACTGTTTAAGTAAAGTCAATTTGAAGGTGATCGGGTCTTGTCAGCCTCTTAACCAATTATTGAAGTGCATTGGCATTACTTGGGTTTTACGCCGCCATTCTGTCAGTATGCCTGTCGATATAGTTCACGTCACGACGCGTAGGTCGTTTTGTATAATTTGTTGGTGTTATTCGATTCATTCAAGGGGTTCTGATTCGTTTTCGCAAGAACTTAACACATGAAAAGGAAAAAGTAACATTTAGGCGTGGATTGTGAGGATAAGGTTATTGAAAGAACTATTTTTTTTGTCAAATTAGATTGGTTTGCTCCGGGATGGCGAAGTGCCTAACAAGGACCACCTCCTTGTCGCCAAATAAGGACCAGGCCTTTTTAATATCATGTTTAAAGACTTAATAAGGACCAAGGGCTAATGACTGAAAATGTTCATAATTATGTTGTTTTATGCTTAAAATAGTTTCACTTAGTAAATATAAATACAATACAAAACTGTGTTTTATTAAAATACATAAATCAAGTCAATTATTCTGCGTTTAAGTTTCTGTAGACTTTTTAAGGACCAACAGTACAATTCATGTGAATTTTTAGATTAATCCATCGGGAATGACAAAAACAATTGTTACAATTAACAAAAAATATTAAATAAAAAAAATAAATTATGTAGTTTCGGAATTATCTACGGAACAGGAATGACCCTTATTGAGAACACCCATTCCTAATAAGGTCCATTTACAAGTTTTTTTTAAACAGTGTTTGTCATTAATTTACTTCGGATTCGTGATTTTTACTTAATGTTTGTACTTCTAATATAGGCAATTTGTACATTTCAAATGTTTTTTAAGTTAAAATACTTCTTAAATCAGATTTATAAAGATTTACCAAAAACCTGGTCCTTATTAGGCGAACTTACCTTATAATATTATATGATAGATATTGTTTTTAGAGATGCAACGGATAGTGGTTTGGCCGGATACCGGATACCGGATATTCGGCCTGACCCTCCGCCGAATATTCGGTATCCGGCCGCCGAATATTCGGCCGGCGGTACTATACCTACAATTTGAGTTTCGCAGGTGCGCGTCGTGCAGGTTTCGACCTGTGTCGTAGTGAACGTTCGCGCGGATACATTCTTAGGAATTCTAGGCCCAAAACGAATTTTATTATGTCAGTACGGAGAAACTTCTTTTAAAAGTACACACGCGCTCGCGTATTTTTGTGTAAAAAAATTTTTTTGTATGACTAACGGGCGACTCTGACTACATCCGGTATCCGGCCGGATAGTACGAAGATATCCGGTATCCGGCCGGATACTAAAATAAGGGCCGGATAGGCCGGATACCGGATAGTAACCGGATATTCGGTGCATCTCTAATTGTTTTGATAGTAATACCTACCTACCTATCCGTCGTCCGACATAGTTAACACCGATTTTACAATGACAAATGTGTGTAAACGCCCTACCTATTTTATTTATGCAATTGGCGTGAAAACTGGCATTGTCTACCAACCTAGACGCTTGGCTATAAAATAACATAACCTGTTAGGTTTTGGTGAGAATCTTCCATGGCCTTACAAAGAAGAGTGTGTCACATATTTTTGCAACCTTCGTATAGGAAGATACTATTGCCGGTAGGTACTAGGTAGGTATACGTATACTAACGCACATGCATTAAAAAAGTCACATTTAGTTTTGCGTCGATTTGTCGTCAATGATATACCCACGCCGATTGACCCGTGGTGACGCAGGCTACAGCCGTCATTGTCTTGGCTCGGCGTAATCACGTAAACACTGGATAGATAATGGAAGCTAACGTACATACGAGACGGTTTCTACGGTCACGTTTGAAAATACAAATTAATGAATGCGGCAAAATATGTATCCAAGACTTTATGCCTTGGTAATAGAGTCATGGCTACATATTGGGATTTGTCACATTAACTGTATCCATATTTTCTAACGTGACTGTACGCATGCCCGCAGGCCGCAATGCAATCAACAATCAATGCGCTAAAATAAACATAAAATCTAGAACGGTGCGTCTTGGGAGCGGGATTAGCAAAATTGGTTTTAGGGGGTAAATTGCATTTTTTGTACAGTCGACGTCAAAGATATGTTTACACTTTTACACCTTACTCCATTGTAATAAGGTGCAAAAGTGTAAACATATTTTTGACGTCGACTATACCTCAATTAAAGCATTAATCTTCTTCTATGTTGATATTTTCTTAATTGATACATTTCGAGTTACGAAAATTAGACAACACATGGGTAATTTTCGTAACACAATTGAATGGATCAACAAAAGATTAGATTAAAGCCTCAATTCATTTCTGAAACGATACAGTCGACAACAAAAAGATGTGGCCACTTTTTGACCTTTTTACAACGCAATAAAGTGAAAAAGTAGATAGATCCCTTTGTAGTTTAGATTTTATACATCTAACCTTAAATTTGTATCAAATGCGAGGATACAACTAGCAGATTTTTTTTATTTGGTATGTCACTGTTAAATTAGACGAAACATTTAATCGAAATAAAAATCTAGCTGATGTCGTTTACGTTACTCACGTCACGCCGAATAACAGAAACAAAAGGCTAGCAAACGTATTGTAATAGGTTCCGCTCGATGTAGCAAACCCGCATGCCAAATGCCAATATGGAGGTCGACCTGTTTTCACCTTTCATGTCATCTATCGGATTCGGATTATTTATAGCGCGACTTCAACAGTCAGTAACTGTAATAGATAACCTCTACATGATGGGCCTTCACTGCTGTTGCCGTGCTAGTCTAAAAAGTCGTACGTTACTATGAAACTTACTTATAGAAGATACGGCTTTTTAGAATAGCACGGCAGATTATAGGGACGCAGCTATGCGTTAGAGAGTCCGCCTGACAATATCGGCCTGTCAGTTAGAACAAAAAGTGGACAGCTCCGAACAACTGACAGGCCAATATCGTCAGGCCAACTGATAGTAGGTGGGCCCCATTAGAGGGAGCTATAATATAATGGCTGCTCTACATGATGGGCCATCATAGGGACGCAGCTATACGACGGAACGAGATTGCAATATCGTTAGCTCCCTCTAACGCATAGCTGCGTCCCTATGATGGCCCATCATGTATACTTAACGATATTGCGATCTCGTTCAATCGGTCGTATTGCTGCGTCGGTGCGTTCCTATGATGGCCCATAATGTAGAGCAGCCATAACCATAACGTTTCCATGCAAAAGGTTAAGTACGTACCACATTGTCCGGTGGCTGAATTATGAAATCTTTAGGGCAGTGACCGTAATAAGTAGGTACCTAATAGAAAAGGATATCTTGTAGCTGTTTGTTACGCAATTTTTTGTACCTATCTTATTGAAATTTTCAAGATAAAGGTTTTATAATATAGTCACTTGTTATTGCACACTTCAAATAAATAACAACTTATTATCTTGAATTGGCTATCTATCGCTAAATTGGCCTTGTGCGAAAATATTACATAAGTACTCTATTTTGAATGTGATGGTATAAAAAATTTAAAAATATCTCTATTTTTTGTCCGTTCGCTTTTCATACAGCCTGATATAACCGTAACGTAACAAACCAGACTAACAAAAACTGTATAAAACTTTGGGAACAATTTTTCAACAAAAGAATTCTGCGTAGAAAAAAAAATATTTCAAAATAAGTTAATAGAAAAAAAATAACTTAATAGTTATAGTTTGGCAAATCAAAAAGTGCAATAATAGTGGAAGTAATAAGCTATACTTTTCCTTTTTTAGTAGCGTAGAGACAGTATGCTTCTATCTGTATATGCTTGAAGTAAAACAGACCCTGGCCAAACTATATGTTATAAGTAATATTTACACAAGTCTCCAAACTTGCGTACTTTCACGTCGCCTCAATCGGCTCGACATTCTTTTGAAATTGCGTTCAGTTCAAGGCTGGTTACATAACAAATTTTTTGTTCTCGTGTAAGTAAATACTACTTTACTACTTTAACAAATTCGATGGAGGCCCGAGTACGGTAAACAGTGGAGTTCATTGGCAAACTAAAGTTATTTTATCCTGACTTAGGTTATAGTAAATCGCTAGTAACTGGCCACCGTTCAGTAACTGGTCACCTCATACTAAAATGAACTCTATTTACCTACAGACGGAATTCATTTCAGTATAACTTGGCCTGTTGTTGAAAGGTGACAAGTAATTAAAACCTTATACTAAAATGAATTATGTTTATATTTGCACAGAGTTCATAATTAGCATGAAGTGGCCAGTTACTGAACGGTGGCCAGTTACCTACTAGCGATAATAACCCCCTTATTCATAAACGGTGACTAAAGTTAAGAGATCGCTGATAATAGTTTGTCCCTTTCCCTCATATAGGTTGGACGGAAAGGGACAAACGATTATCAGAGGCCGCTTAACTTTAGTAGACGTTTGTGAATAAGGGGGTAAGAGTATAATATGCTTGTTCGTGTAAGTAGTTATATCTTAGCAATTGGAGATCAAATTATTGGAACCCGAGTGAGTAACCTGTATCGTACAGTCAGCGTCAAATATACTGTAACAGCCAAAGTGATCAAATAGTTCGTCACACCATATATTTTGTATGGTGTGACGAACTATTTGGCTACTCTAGCTGTTACAATATATTTGACGCTGACTGTACACCGATCGTCTCAAACGATGTTACGTCAGCTACAAAAATATATCTACTTATTTACACTACATCCCTGTCCGTAATCTGTATACTTATAATTAGTGAGAAATTAACGATTTCAAGCTACCATGGTCATTATTAACGTTCTAATTACTATTACAAATGGTGTATTTAATTTACCATTTTGCATGTGGGACGAATTGACGATAGTTACACAATTAAACTCGTCGCAACGTCGGTTAAGCCTGTCACAGACGGAGCTATAATATATATTCATATTATAGCTCGGTATTTTTTTATCTATTTTTATCTCATCAGTATTGAGTTATACCTTACAAAATACCCGAAGTAAAATTGTACATAGTGATTCGCTACAAAACCAATAAATGACGCAGATGTCCAACACGTCTGAACTTTATTTGCGAAACCATTACAACTCGAGCAGTCGAGCCTTTTGCGTAACGTTACATTATAAACACATTAAGCAGGACATTGAGAATATTGAGACTTGAGTTGAGACCAAGTATGAACAGCTGGTTGAAATCAAACAAAAAGTTACATCGATATTTTTAATTTCATCGTAATTTTATGGAAGATCAATACATGGTGACAAATAATTACTGAAATTAACTGACTTTTTACACTTGAACCTTCAATGCTATAGGCACTCGATATAATAGATCTAGACGTGAACATTTTAATATTAATACGCACAGATATAAAAAGACTGCTCTCAATTACACTTACTGTCACACTAATGTTATAATATCCAAAAATGGCTTAAAATGTTCACATTAGAACGTCCACATTGTGTTGATGAGCAAGTTAAGGCGGGTTTACACGATGCCAGTCGCTGGCACCAGTGTCGCTGGCACCAGTGCCGCTGACACGCAAGTGTTTACTACACGTTTCCAACTAGCGCAACGCAATAGCCCGGGTTCTATTTCGTCCAAGCGCCGGAATTACACAAAAGCGTCACGGCAACACTAGCACGCCAGGAAGACTAGCGCCACCCTCTGGCAACGTGTAAATCGGCCATTATGAAGCTACTGGAATGAAGATCTGCGGATACCGAAGCTGATATCAAATCTCCTACTTATCGGGGACACGACCACTCTAGATATATACAATGAAGTAACAAAGGAAACTACACCTCCGAACCTTACTTATTACAATCCAAAAAAGAAATATTGCAGTGATCAAACTACAAAAACAGCATTGCGCGAGAATTGAAGGCGAAATCGAAATGCATCTTGTTTAACAATGTCTAGTTGGTGAATGTCTTTCACTTTTATAGAAAACGATATGCACCTTGTTTTTACATCCATTGATTGTACAGGCATGACAAAACAATGGCATGAAAGCATTCTGAGACATTTTAATCTTTGATTACATTGCTGTATCATCATTACTTATATCATACATTTCGTAACCGAAACAAGCACCTACTTAACTAATAAATAACATTACACTACCTAATATAAAAATCTAAGGCTTCTCATGCGATTTAAACTTTGGGAAAATAGAACAAAACAAGCAGATAGTGACTAGTCGCTATACATATAATATTGATTCTTAGTGATTTCATATCTACTTCATGATTTTGTTGAAATAAATAGACCTGATGGTATAATTATATCGCTTCAGACAGAAATCGGAGCACATTTCATAATGGAGACTAAAAAACCTGCTGGCTTATTATGGTCACTTTTGTCTAGTAAAAAACATGATTTATCCTTTCGCATTCAGCGACTTTAAAACACCGACTGGCATCGTGTAAGACCACATCGACCAATGCAGTTTTAATTTCGTAAGAAGTTTTAAAAATAGTGATGTACCGTTCTCGGGAACGTTCTCCACTTTGTACGAGAAACGTTCTCACTGAGAATATTTCCCACAGAAAATGGAGAACGTTCTCGACAACGGCACAACTCTATTCAAAAAGAAGTCTATTTTGCTATAGAATACGACGGACGCTATCTTGTATTTATCACATGATAAAGGCGACCATAATACACCTCTCATTAGACTATGATAAAGCGGCAGCCGATAAGGTGTCGAGTTCAGCGAATGTATACTTATACTTGAGTTACATATCTGATCAGTGACGAGCGGTGTCGCGTTACTCTTTCACCTGTACGCAAGATGTTCTAAGTATACTCTCGTATACATCAATTTACAACTGAATTATCGAGTACAACATATACTTTAACATGACTTTTTTTGTTCAGAAAACTGGCGTCCAGATCATTTTCAACAACTTAACCGCTTAGCCGCTTCTGCAGACTGTACATACACACCGTACAAAATGGAACAGCAAGTAACCTTGCCGAACTTAAAGCTGGTTTAGTTACACATTAGTGCTTCATAGTAATCACAGCACAGCATTGCTACTGGCACATGACAGTTACTAACCCCATTGTAAACAGGCCTTGAAAATATTCTAACATAAAATGGCACGAGACAGAAACAGGTATTAGTTAATTTTCTACACCGCTAATAACTTTTTCTGCTTCATAAAATCTTATGACGTTAGAACGTATTCTCAAGCATTGTCTAAATAGTTACTTGCTTACTCCACTTTGTCTAATTTGAATAACAATAGTGCATAATTTAGTTCTCTTTGTGACAAGCATACTCGACTAAGAGTGGACTAGGTGTACAGTCGCCGTCAAATATATCTGAACAACCAGGGTACTCAAAATTATCTGAACATGCACTTTATCACCTTAACAATAGAGGTATTGTTCAGATATTTATGACCACCTTAGCCGCTCTGATATATTTGATGGTGAATGTACTAGTTGATACATTTAAATTGTCAACATAAAGAGTTAACAAATCTTAAAAAATATTTATACAGCAGGCCCGTTACTAAGAATCTTTATGGCACCAAGTAAACAATGTAGGTAACATTGACATTTAACAATATATAAGATTACTCACTCAACTCATATCTGCGGATAGCAACATATAAGAATAAGATAACAATTTTCCTGACATCTCACCAACAGACATTGCCTTTACATCAAAATGTTTAGTGCTTTATATTATCAAAAAAATACACATAAACATTAATTATGATTCAATTAAGAAAATAGGTAGATTGTAAATCGAGATATGGTATTGTATCATTACTAGATGAACACACATGAGGTTATATGAAAAACAATAGCTATTTATAGTACACTACACACATACATTTTGTTCCTTTATCCTGTGTATAACTACGGGTTCTCGTTAATACAGGGCAGTGCTTTTAGATGCTTGTCAAATTATAACATAAAACCAGTTTTGGTGTACAACTACCTCCATTATTGCATGGACACATGAATTAATTCATTGACAAGGTGTGCACGCAATTTTGCAGCTTGGGTGTACATTTTGTCAATCTGGCAAGCATTTACAGAGCTTAAGATAATACAGTAGTCCAGTTGTTAAGTGTGGGTCTGAAGATAGGTCTGCAGTGGTTTCCCCGGGATATGCAACCTAATAACTATTACCACAGACGCGCACAATGTATCCACAATGTAAAATGCACTACAAATAACTATATTTTTATTTGTACAGCCTGGATTCAAAGTCCTACGCCTAAGCTAACAAACTTTATAGTAAACACTGCCAGTTAGCTCTCTCGTACTAGAACGAGAGGTGAACGGGACCAAACCAATAGCACTCATGAGAAAGTCATGTATTGATATTAGAACTTGTTATACACACCTACTTATTCTTATTGATAACATCAGTCTCAATGACAAGATATTGCCATGTAAAATGGCATTTTAAGAGAATTACTACTAAGATATTTTAATCATATTCCTATGTATAGAACAAAACAATAGTCCAGTCCAATTAGAAAAAGAATCTAATCCTTTTTGTATTTGTGCTGTTTGTTCATGGGGATTTAATTATTGCTTTATTTATAAACGGGAATAAGTTTAAAGAAGTGTTAAAAGTTATTGCTTTTCTTAAACTGATGCTAGCAATAAGTTTAGTTACATAATAGATCACCTATACAAGACTGGCATGTTGTTTAATAATTGTTATACAATAAAAATCCATAAAATCTACAAAATAAGGAACTATACAAATTACACTTAAACTTGAAAGGAATTCTCACATCAGATCACAAACACATAGGTAGGTCAATTGCACAGACGGGTGAACACAACTACACATTACAATAAGTAATCTCTCCCACATTGCCATGTAGTCAAGTTCCTTAAATAAAATATCAATCAATTAACTATAAATAAAACAAATAATGAAATGTCAATATTTAAAATCGATACAACATTCCATCAAGATAAGAACATTATTTAGGAAATTCAATAATAATCCACTAAAAAGTAGTGATTTAAATAGCTCTAGAATCTGATGGTAAAGTGATGTAGATCAAAATTTAAATTCAATAATTAGATTGTGAAGATTATGTAGCATGAATTTTATATGGAAAATTGTACTGATGTCTTAAAAACAATATAAAATAATTTAAGCCCACCACATTCCATTGTTATCAGCAACTAACTATCATTTAGGTGAAAAACAAAATCAGCACATGATTCTGAATGTTGTAACACTGGTATTACACTTCTGCGGTCCTAATATCGGGGATTATCGACTGAATACGGACACTTCAGCTATTACTGCTATGTTATGTCATTCTGAAAGGGCACTAAGCAAATGAACGCCACCGAAATATCGGAAATCAGTTCTACTTCACTCCTATGCTCCGAACTGAATCCATCTGCGGGGCCGGCCCCGGGGCGCGTTAGCGTCCATGTCCACCTGAGGCCGGCATAGAGCACTCGTCGCGTCGCGACCACGTCTTTGTAGAGAATTCACTAATACAAAATACCTACTCACGTTGTCCGCGCGCAGGCACCTCCAGGGCGCTCAGAACTCGGCGAACTCCTTCGCACACTTCTCCGTCGAGGAGATACGGAGCGCCTCCTCCTCATAGTCGTCGAAGTTGCTAGTGTCACCTGGCCCCTTGCAGCGCGGGATGAACGGCGCCTCAATTTTCTTCTGGAAGACTGAGATCCAGTCGGTGCTCGCGAACCATTTGTGGCCTTTGATATCGTTTACGCCCGCTTTCAGATTCCCGTAGCGCTTCGTCAAATCGACCTGCAGCAGATTACGGAGCAGGTCTTTCAAGTCCGACCCGAAGTGCGATGGAAACCGGACTTTGCCTGAGACAATTTTCTCGTAGATTTGAATAGGTTGGTCGGCGAAGAACGGCGGGTAGCCGGCCGCCATTTCGTAGACGAGTACTCCTAGAGCCCACCAGTCCACGGCCTTGTTGTAGCCCTTGGAGAGGATGATCTCGGGCGCGAGGTACTCTGGCGTGCCGCACAACGTCCACGTACGGCCCTTTACGCGCTTCGCGAACCCGAAGTCCGTCACTTTGAGGTAGCCCTGCGAGTCTATGAGCAGATTCTCGGGCTTGAGGTCCCGGTAGATGAGGTCGAGGTAGTGCAGGTATTCGAAGGCGAGCACGATCTGCGCGGCGTAGAACCGCGAGTGCGGCTCGGAGAAACGGCCCACCTTGCGAAGGTGCGAGAACATCTCGCCACCGGGCACGTACTCCAGCACCATGTACAAGTTTGAGTTGTCTTTGAAGTGGAACTTGAGGCTTACCAGGAACGGGAAATTGATCGCCTGGAGGATTCGCTTCTCGTTAAGCGTATGTTCCACCTGTTTCAATTTAACTACTTTCTGCTTATCCAATATTTTCATAGCATAGTACTCCTTGGTGGGCTTATGTTGGACTATCATGACTCGGCCGAACGAACCCGTGCCGAGCGTTTTTATCCGCTCGAAGTCGTTCAGTCCGGCGGTGTTGGTAGGATTCTTCTTCCATTTCTCCTCGAAATCCTCTTTGGCCTGGTCGAGGAACTCCTTGACGCTTTCGGCGGCGTCCACCTTTTTGTTGGCAGTGGCGGCATTGTTGCCCATGGCGGCACTGCTAACTAGTCCAGCCGGAGCCTCGATTCGCCGTTATTAGAGGCCGCCTTGCACTAATCGATCCCTGCCCTTGCGACCGCGTACGAAACGGGGCAAGTCAACACAAACCCATTACGAGCATGAACATTTCTAGCCTTAAAAGCACTAATACACGTCACAAACAACACTTAACGCAGGCACACATTTACACATAAGTTCCGAGTACAAAAAACTAAAAATATTTTGTCACATTCACAATCCCCAAGAATAAAATGGCTTCCACAACCGGACTCGATCGACAGAGCGAGATCGAGCGAGCGGGCGAACGATTTGCTCTTTGCTCACGGCACGGGAGGCGGTCAATTATGGCAATGTTACCAGTGTACAATAAATAAACTACCATTTTCATGAAAAAGCTTCTATAGGAAATACATTATTAAAACGAAGGGTTCAAATAATCCTATTATTAATAATGAAATACGGAATCCATTTTGTAAATAGGAACCGGAAACTGGCAAATTTGTAAATAGGCGAAGCTACGTTTTTTACTTCGATTCGTAATTAAAAATATTGTAATAGAATAGATAACAGTTACTGTTTGCAGATCAAATTTTATAATTTTTATGAATAGAAAATCACGCTCGAATTTTAGTGGGACAGCCGCATATAGGTAAAAAAAAAGGAAAGTGACGCAAAATGCTTTTTAAAAGTTTTAAAACAGACGTCCTTTATATCTTTTAAACAATGGTTTTGTTTCAGTCTAATATAGAGTTAATAGACTATACTTTAAAATAATATTAGGTGGTCTGTATAGATTCCCATCCCAACACGAAAGAAAGTTGACTACAAGAAAAAATACTTTTTTCTAGTTCATTAGATAATTCTTTTAAAAAGAAAACTAAAAATAACGTGAAATCCAGGATTCATACAAATACTAGCTAGAACTTATTCTTTCGTTTTTTTTCGATCGTTTATCTGCTATTTTATATTTAAGCCAATAATCAAAGTTTATTCCATATTACTACTAAATATTATTATTTATTACATACAAACCTTTAAAAAAATTAGGAAGTTGTAATTTAGCTTTTTTGTAATATGTTTAATAGCCATATTGATAACCTAACATTGGTCACTGGATGATTAATTTACCAAACCCAAAACCAAACAAAGTCTAGGCTCATCATCATTGGCCACAGCATTTGTCTGTTGTATAGTGGTTTCATTTCAACACAATGTATGTTTTCTTATTATACAATATACTTACGAGTCGCGTCCCTTCTTAGACTAGTTGTTGTTTTTTCTTAGTGGTCAATATGCTTTTTGGGTTATTGTTTTGATGTTGTTTAGTGATCCGATTTTGGTATCAGATATTATATTATTTTGGTAATACATTATAATTTCCGGAATATTTAAGTAAATTTTTATTTATTTAATCTTTATTGCATAAAAAGAAAACTTATCGTACAAAAGGCGGACTTAATGCCATAAGGCATTCTCTACCAGACCTACCAGTCAACCTTTTTGATCGTAATAGGTAATCGTTTTGATGTTATTTGGTGGAACAATGTTGGTAGATCGATTATTGTAGTGGCCAATCTTATTTATTAGGTCATCCACTTCGCATTTATTTGGCGATCGATTAAATATATTAAAATGATTAAATCATACTCAAATAAAAATACCTAACCTTTGGGCTGATAAAATAAAATACACTTTTATATACATTCTTACACTAGTCTTGTTTGTAAATTTTTATCCACTTAGAATCCAAAAATACAACTTTTAGGTCTTTTAATAATGTTAAGATGAAAAAATATTTCTTTACCTATCTCTAAAATAATACGTCTATTACTCAAAAGTAAATTCTACCAACACTAAATAATTATTTTTACAGGCAACACTAACACGCTGCCAATGGCGGTCAATAGATGGCAGCACCAACTTGTTGCGCAGTCAGCGTGCGCTGTGGTTTTCATGGCGTCTAATCAAGACTGTGCTGCTGTCAGCGGCCTATTATGTAACTAATTTAATTTAATCGATATTTTGTTTTTATTTTGTTATCGGCTTATCGGCTATCAGTCATCACTGTCATGTCATTAGTTTTGTACAACGACCCGCTTTTTATTTGTGTTTTGAATAATTGCTCATGCTTACCTATTGTTCTTTTTAAACGCATTTCAATAACAATTTCCCGGCAGGCAATTAAAATACATACACATACCTATATAGATACCTAACTAATGAATATGAAAGAAGTTGATTGTGAATGTTCATGATTATAAACTGCCTAGTTCGGAGTTCCACATATCAAGTTTTTAATACATTATGGCTCCTCTACATGATGGGCCATCATAGGGACGTAAGGGACGCAGCTATAGGACGGAGCGAGTTCGCAAAATCGTTAGCTCCCTCTAACGCATAGATGCGTCCCTATGACGGCCCATCATGTAGAGGAGCCATTACGGTTTTTGTACCATCGATTGATTTCGTTGCACGTTGCACCTACAATCCTACATACACGGCAGTCTCGAAATCACGCGCGAGTTTTGTGTCAAAATTGCGCCGTTTGTAGAGGCCTTTAAGAATACGATGGACACGGAAGTGTAAAAAGCCAAGTTTGAAAAGAAATCATAATGTTGTTGTTTAAATTAGTTTAATTGAAATTAAATATTTTAAGCTTAGTTACTTATTTCATATACCTACCTAGTGGTCTAAGACTAAGAGCTGGCCACGTCAGATGTGACACAATAATGAGAGGTTTGTAATCAGTCCAGTTAGATTGCATAACCATCCTTATTGCTAGATCCGGGCATCTGGCAGCTTTTAATGGGTGGAGCTCAGAGTGCAGACCAACAAAGTTTTTAAGTTGAAAAAAAGTAATACCGAAATAAGTCAAAACTGCTGAAGTTGTGTCATTTATAGAGAACAGGGCCTATGTTTTAACATTAGAACAAAAAACATTGTGTAAATATTGCGCAAACAAAAACAGTAGGCGGGTAACCAAAATTACATTATACATAATTTGGCACTACTTCCCCTGAACGAAACTTTTGGATATTATATAATCTAATTAATTATATAATTTTTCATAATATTGGATCAAAACCAGAACTCTAGAATTTGTTTTCTTCAAGTTATTTGCTTTCTTTGACCTCCACCACTTTAAAGCTGCCAGCTGTCCGGATCTAGAAATAAGCATAGTATAGCAAACTAACTAGAGGGGTTTCGTTGCTCTCATTATTGTGTCATATATCTGACGTGGCCAGCTCTCCGTCTATAGGTAGTTAAACACAATAAAAATTTGTTAATAACCTTCTATCCGAAAATTAATACTTGTACTATTTTCACAAGTTGCTTTAGGTGAAGTAATAAGTTTTAAGTAGGTAAGGTGGTTGTGTTAGTTTTCGTCCTCTCTTGTCAGTTTTCCGTCCACACTTATTTATATGTTTATATTCAAGTTAATCCCAAAATAAAAGCTTAAAATTGATAAATCTACTAAAGAATAAAAAATAAAATAAAGAATAAACATAAAATTTGTTGACCTTCAAAAGTTTTTCCTATTTAAATGCAGCAGTTTAATCAAGTGGACGGTAAACTGGACCTGGACGGGAAACTAGCACAATCACCAATTATTATTAGTCATCATCACCCCTAAATTAACATGCCAATACTGGTTACAAAACTAAATTTACTATTTAAATTAATACATTTTATACCCAATTGAGAAATTTCATTGCATTAATCTATTAAGAAAAAAAACATAAAAAAAGCTTCAGTAGAATTAACCAATACATTCTTTAGTGAATGTTGTGAAAACAATTTGTTTGAATCTGCACATCCACTGGGGGACTCGGATTAGTCTGGTAGTTATTGAATTAAAATCGGCAGGGGCCAGTCATCGCCTGGGGGTCTCAGGCTTGTTTGGGATATAGGTACTAGGTACTTACGGGACAATACCTATCTAGGTCTAGTTCCACGTAAAATATTATGCTTATTATCAGATGGCGTTATTACTTTTAATCGAATCAATATCGACTTGTGACCAGCTGCTGTACAATACTACTACATATTAGATTTTAATTGAAAATCCGAGCATTTGTAATAAAATAAGGTGATACATACTCTTTTTGTTGCTAAGAATATTAAGAACCTAAAAAATAAATCTCGGTATTTAAATAATATGCAGTGAGGTTAGGTTTAATAATAATACCTAACAACCAAGCAACAATATGAGTAAAATACTGGCAATGAAATTATTCAAGCAGGTATCACCTGAAATGAACCTAATGGCTTCGTCTTAAAATCTAAAGTCAACTAGAAATAGACTTGTAAGTTCAGTCACCACAAAAGCACGAGAACTACGGATACGTAGAATAACCTCGCCTTTGGAATGGCATAGCAACAGTGTTTGGTATACACGTTCACACGTAAACAAAACGCTGAAAGAAAGTATGTCTTGTTTCAAATGTCTTAGGGTACGAATCAGAATAACGCGTCTAAATTACGTTAATGGCTGAGCCTTGATAAAACTATTCTGTATTTTATGATAACGAGTGTAAAGTTCTTTTTCGCCTACGTTTTTGTTCCCGCGCTGTCGGTTGTAGATGGTCTTTGATACTTCTTTAGTTCTGATTAAAGCTACTTTTACCAGTGGCGCTAGTGAGCTTAAAGCTAGAATTGCATGTTGTGGTTGTATTGGTTTGCTTTTAATGCCCTCGTTTTTCCCGCTCAAATGAGATCATCCCTTTGTATATTTGATCTAGGGTCGTGATTGGTGGACAATTTTGTCTCTCTCTTGAGATTTCGTTGAATGGTTAACACATTCTAGTAATGTATAAAATAAATACACTTTCGTGCCAGAATATTATATGTTTAAATAAAACTTTTTTTATTCTTCTCAAGCTCAGGGACAAAGAACGTAGTGCATTTTTCACTCGTTAATTTCCCAATTTAATTTTTATAATTTGGAATCTTGAACCCCGAACGCAACGTAGGGAGAATCAATTAAGGGTAGGGTAGGGTAGGGTAAGTACTCGCTAGGCGCAACTTACTGCGCCCATTTTATAAGCAGTGTGCTTAGTAAGGTTTTGAGTTCTGAGGCCAAACATATTTAATTAGTTTCGTATTTCATAACTATTTCACATTTATTGTAATATACTCGTAAGTATATAAAACTGCCGGATGTACTTCATGAAGTACTAACTAAGAAAAGTACTTCAGACCGAAGACACATATTTTCGCTGTTTTGTAGTTTGAATTCATACCTGGGTATTTAAATATTTTTTCTGGTATCTTTGGTGTAAATATCATGTTTGTAATTTGTTAGTATTTTTGTAATTTGTTTTTGAGTTCATAGTGCCTTGGTTTTACTGTAATGTTGTGTTACTTATTTGAATAATAAATAAATAAATAATGTTATGTACTTACTTACGTATTATGTTAGGATTGTTAAATTTAATTTGTACTGCAGTAAGTAGGTACGTCAGGTTTTTATAATGTGAAAAATTATTTGAAAGTATTTGGACGTTGATTACATTATTATGAATAATTTGAATTTCTCGCGTATTTATTAACTTAATTTAAACATTTTTTTATGAAGTAGGTATTAAGTTCTTCTATTTAATTGTTATTGATAGAAGACCTATATAATAAAATTAAACTATTAAAATAACAGAATATTACGATACTATAAACCGATTAACTTACCCTCTCTACTTTAAAAATAAAAAAATACATCAAAAAGTAACTGACAATGACAGCTGTCATTTATTTTTTATTGTGACCCAGTCGTTATCCTTTAGTATGGCCATTTTAATGTTGCCGTTCTAGAAAATCTAGCAAAAAAAATGGGAGAATACGAATTACATAGTACTTGGTGAAGTAGATTAGGCATTTGATCTTGCTATGAATTTTAAATGCCAGGTCTGAATTGCTAGCATTAATTTGTACTTATACAAGTACATTGGGACTTATGAGGACACCAGGAAAATTACGTAGCCGCGTGGGTGCGATTCTAAAGCAATACAATGCTACTTTACATTTATAAAAAATAGGTACCTGTATCTACTAGAATTAGGCACGAGTACCATAAAATAAACCTCGATGAATGACTAAGCAAAACCATTCAGTCCCTACAAATTAGGTTAGGCAGCAGGTACCTACAGTACACCTTCTAAATGTTCTGGTTGACGAATCCCCTCTGACGAAATCACCAACTTGTGCCAAGATTTCTTTCAAGAGCCAACGACCTGACATCAACAGCGATTCATATGCATACAACTTGGTTATCTTAATTCTTATGCTGGTGGAATAAAGATCAAAGTCGCAAAACCGGTTATTTTTAACTGCAAAATAAAAATGTTAGGATGATTCCACTCGGCTCGACGGTTTTGTGGCGTCAACCGCAGCAGAACATCGAACTCATTTTTGGGGGAAAATGTTCGTGCGTATGGATTTTTTAAACATTTGCGACCAGCCATGAACTGTAGGTCGACTGAAACGCTACCTATAATTTTAGCTTTTTATTTGACCTAGACATATACCTACATGCACTCGACATTTTTAGTAAGTAACAAACATCTCAGAGTTCTATTTAAAGCGAGAGTACAGAAATTTAACCGAAACTAGAGACGCTTTAAGTTCTATGATCTATGATGGACACAAGTTTAACGTTTTGTAGGTGTTACCGCAATTTCAATTAATTATAAGCGTATCAACATGCAAATTAGCATACTTTTAATGTAAAAAAAAACTGAATGACTAACTCGAAAATGTACAAATTCAAGGTAACGAAGTCAGGCCATCGATCCCACGAAAACAACACATATTGCTTTAATAGGTGTATTCATTAGAATTAATTTTAAAAATTAACTCGAGTCAGACTGCACTGCACGAAAGGCAAACTTAATACCTACCTGTAATTGGACCTATTTAAAAACTTTTATACCTACATACTTCTAATTCTAACTAACTTCAGGGGTTTCAATACTTTCAATTCAAATATCCGTAGGTAGTCTGTAGTGTCCGTACGCTAGGGAGTATTAGGTTTAGGTATCTTACGTATTATATTTCACAATTATCTAGTGCAACTATTGCGAAATGAGAATCCTATTGAAACACAACCTAGTCCCTGTTCCTACCAGGTAAGTATCCGAAATTCGAATTACCAAAAATTAATACTTAATGTCTTAATGCTACATATATAAAAAAATATCGACTACCTGAGGCCAGTTTTATGAAGCTACAAGTTACAATTTACAAGCGGAAGTCTCTTTATAACACATAGGGTTAGAAAGAGAGTTCCACTTGTAACTTGTAGCTTCATAAAACTGGCCTCTTCTGTATACATTTGTAATACCTACCCTAGGTTTCCAATATTACGAGATCGACTTGGCGTGTCCACTACCGTGCCTCCACGTGGTTTCCCGGGAAAAGTGCGTTTTTTTTAAACTTCGAAATTAGCGTGAGTATGGGGTAAAAATACAAACTGCAATTAGGTATGTTTATTTATTGAGGTAGTGGACTTAGCACAAGTTAATACCTACATATAGTAAGGAATTTCATTTTCTAGTTGTATCATCATGCTTAACACCGGATGCCCTGGATGACCTTTGGTTACTTTGAAAAGGGGCTTGGCTAGGTTTTCCGTGAGCGCACCGCAATTCAACGTGTATACCTACAGGCAGACCCTACAATTGGGTGTAAAAAGGGCTAAAGCTTTTATTTTTCGAGATTTTTCAAGTTTATAAAATATTTTGAATTAATATAAATTTATTTTGAAAACAGAGCAAGGTAAAGGTATAAAATTATTACTGGTTCGTTTTTGCCTCATTTTAAACCCAAATTCAAGGTTGTCCGAGCAAGAAGTATGAAAAATAGTGTCATCTTGTTCTAGCGTATAGACATTTTGTATAAAGCTATCTTATGACAACGATGTAAGCGCGCTTACTTCACTACAAACGGCGGCCCCGCGAAGCGACGCGCATGATATTTTCTATTTCCTCCTCCCCTCCTTCATTTGGACGTCGGTGTTTGTGCAGTGAACAGTGCCGTACAGTGCGTGACACGTGCTTGTTTTAATAAAATAAAAAGATCAAATCTTCTAAATAACAATGGCAGACGCAGCAATTGAAAAGAAGTAAGTGACTTAAATAACAATTACTTTTGTAATTTAAGTTTTTGTTGTTTTTTAGTTTTGGCGGCTTCGGAAAACGTGATCAAAATGGCTTCCTATTATAGTGTGAAATTAGTGTTTTACCTGCAAATGTTTAATTTTCCATGCAGTTATTAAGTTCCTAGTGTTCAGTTGACTTACTATAGTGTTTATTGGTATTGTTATGATGCATACCGATAGTTTTTATTATACTTATCCAGCGGACGCCGTCGGTTAGTACACGCGGGAAAATGTTCACTTGTCAATTCGATTGATGTTTCGCGTTTGTAGTGCTCAAGTATAGCTCAATACAAGTTATTGCCGTAACCAACCGGTTTATTGATTATTATTTGATTCATGTTACAATATTGCCCGTTTCGTCGTTTCGTTAATATCTTGAAGTAAAAGCATGCCGGGCGGCGGGCGCGGGCCGCGCTTGTATCCAAGATGGCGCTGGGTGCGCAGCGTGCCGGCGCGCCGCCACTCCGCGTCCTCCGTCGGCGCGCTCTTTTTTAAAATATTATTTTGAATCTGCACACGCGGACTTTTCGAGAATGCGCCGACTTGACTGGTCAATGGCTCTTTTATTACCATGAGTATAAACTCATATCAGTTTAACTTTATAGTGACTACGTGTTTAGCACTGTTCAATTAATATACGTATGAAGTCATTGAACTATTATTTGCGAACTTCGACAGTCGTAGTAAACGTGAATGTCATTCCGAATTAGCGCGGTTAAAGTTTAACAAAGTAGGTTACGCTATCAGACGGTGAATATATTGGCAGGTGTTGACAGCGATCGGCGACGGCGGCTTTTGCAACACGTTGGTTACGTTATCGCAAGCACCGGTACGCTACGGCACGTATGTTGTCATTAGTTATTTTTAACGCTTCCAAGCGGCGTCTCTACTGGAGCGAGTAACTTATTCAGCGAATCGTGTTTACGTTCGGTTTCCTCTTTTGCAACTTTCCCACATGCAGCCTTGCGCAACAACGGCCCTTGTTTTTGTTCCGACACACTTTTCCTTTTATACCCCTACCATGCCGCGATCCGAGCATGTTCAGTGTGCACCGTAGCTGCATTACGTTTATCTGAGAGTTCCGTTAACTTATTATCCAATAGGCTCACGTAAGCATATACGGCGCCGCCGCGCTAACTTTAACAAGCTGTCGCATTATCCACGCTTCGGCTAACATTGTGATTAAATTTTTCCAGTGACGCCGCTCCCGAGGAGGTCACCTCTACCGAGGCGGCGAAGGAGTCGCCGGTGAAGAAGTCTCCCGCCAAGAAGGTCGCGGAAGTACCCGAAAGCAACGGCAAGGAGGAAAATGGCAGCGGAGACGCACCAGAAGACACTCCTGCCGAGAACGGTGACGCAGAAGAGAGCAATGACGCCACCGAAAATGGAGACTCAGGTGTGTTTTCGTCCTTGTTTCCTTGTTGCTAAGAGTTGTGTACCTCCTTGACCTTGTGTTTTCTTCATATCTCAGGGTCACACAATGACAACACGATTTAGTCGCTCAATACACTAAAATAATGTACATAAATATCAACTAGTCAACTTCAAATGTTGTTTTACAAGTACTAGGTTATCGTTCATTATTTTATAGCCTCTTTCCTGTAGCTTGGATTTCTATATTTGGTTTCAAGTGCCTATACAGGCCATATAAGTAAAGATTTATTAATACTTCATCACAAGTGGGCCTCTTATACTATGCATCTATTGAACATGTAAAACAGGTTCCTTATTAAAAACTAGTTAACTGATAGTATAATTTCCGTACATGGTAGGAAGAAGTTGACAAGTTGGGACAAAAACTTTAAGAAACTTAAAATAAGATTACTGACATAAGGTTAAAATTTCTTCTATTTTATCTCTCAAGTTATCAACTTCTTCAGCCTGGTTCGGCATTTAGCCTGATTTTTTTTAATTTTAACCTTATGGTTACTGACCACAAAAATTTACATGAAATATTCAATATCTCATTTCTTTTTACAGAAAAGAAGGAAGCAGCCGTGAAGAGGATATCTGTCGCCGACAATGGTGATGCAGAGAAGACCACCCCCGAGAAGAAGGCGAAAGTGGTAGATGAGGCCCCCGTCCCAGAGGCGGAGGAGGCCGCAGCCTAAACCTCTCTCCGCACACCGCTCGGTTTACTGCAATGCATCCACGTTCATTAGAGCTCAACTCTCTTCAAACAGACTGAACTATACAACATATCCTATACACCAACTTTGCCCCAAACTAACCCAACCAATAGATTTTATACATTATATTATATGTATAACTACTTATACCAATGTAATAGAGTTGAGCTCTTTTGTGACAACACTTAAGTTTAGGTTTATGATACATTGTGTATTAAACTTACCTGTGAAGTACCTGTAAAGTGTAAATTAATGTTAAAACAGTTAGTTGGTCATGCACTGTGACAAGTGCATCGCAGTGAACTGATCACCTGCAGTTGGTTAGGTGTTGTATGCTGTTTGCGTATTGGTGTCTATTTCAACAGACTTAGAAATGGGTTATTGAATTGATAACTGTTAACTTGCATTGGTTTGGTAATGGAATAATATGTTTTTGCCAGTAAAGTACTGCCAAAGTAATTCACCGTGTGTGAAATCAATTCACGATCCGTTCTGTGAACGCCGCGCTTATACAGCCTCCGAGAAACAAGGATTCTAGATTAATTAAGATTTTAATGTTTAGATAATTCAGTTGTAAATTTAAGTTAGCAGTTATGTTCGCACATTATTTTTCATAGGCATTATTACTTAACCATTTAAACATTCCTTTGACATTTGGTCATTTTGCACTGTGGACGCAAGCCGGCCGGGCCTGTGGCTCCCAAGGCAGTCAATGGAATTTATTAATCCACAGTGCTACAAGTAATTTTAAGGAACGAAAATTAATTAAAGTTCAAAGTTGACATATAAGGTGATACAATATTTGACATACCTAATTTTGTGCTATTTTTGTGATTTCTATGGACGCATCTTTATTTTTCTTATATCCTGTTTTTCTAATTTATTTTTCTTCTCCATTGATATGTGATAGAAGATTACAAACCTCGAATGTAAGATAACCCTTGGATATGAATCTTCATTTTTATTGCCAAACAAAATATATTGAAACACAATTGTGTTCTGCGTTAGAGATATAAACTAAGATTTTTGACTAACTTTTTAACTACTTAACATTCATGTTTAAATTTGATTCAAGAGTACATTTAGATTATTAGAATATAGTAGAGTGTACAGTTTTAACACTTCTCGTACCAGTGGAGTTAGTGTTTGTAAAACATTTCTGGCAATAAAATAGTCCAATCAATTTGTTGTTTATATTTTATTCATACCACCCATGAAATATTAACTACTTAGTCGTAATTGCTTATGAATTCATGCCACTGTAGGTATGAGCTAGGTCAGGGGTCTGTAAACTTTTTTGACAAAGCCTCGTAGCGGAAAAATATGGAAGTTTTGGAAGCTCATAATGCCGCAGTTTTGTTTTTCACTAATATTTGATATTGTTTTTATATAAATAAAAATTGAGGGGAACTCTGAAGATACGCAATTGACCCTACGAAGAGCCGCGGTTTGCCGACCCCTGAGCTAGGTACAGTAGGTAAGTACATGTAGATACTAGATACATTAGACTGGTCATTACTATTTGTTGCGACATCGAAATACAAACAGTGATGGCACAGACAACATCATCAATAATGAGGAGCTGACCAAGGGCAGGCATCGCCGTGGTTACACACCACACAACAAATCCACACGTGTGTCGCGACTCGCGACACGGAACCAGCCCAGTCGGCCGCGGTTAAACCAGCATACGGCCGGGCTCGGACTGGATATGGCATGTTCAAAATAAAATAACATTAGCTAAAATTATTAGAATGTCTTCACTCACCATCTTGCTTCTATTTCTGTTTGTGCCAGTTTCATTTTCTCAGACGACGCAAAATATAAACGTCCGTAAGTGAAAATTCGTGGCAGTTAATTTTGAAATACGATTTACTTGCCTACATCATACGTTACGGTTTATCAAATAAGTGTAGATAATTATGTTAACCTTTCTCGACTAAAATATTTCAGTGCTTATCAATGAGGAAAATAATGCGCTGGCTGAGAAATCGTTTGAAGTGGCTAAAGAATATGTCCGGCGGAATCCGACTTTGGGGCTTGCGGTAGATCCCGTTATAGTGGTCGGGAACAGGACAGATGCTAAAGCTTTCTTAGAAAATGGTAAGATATAAGATAGAAACAGGCTAATATTTATAGAAAATTATATTGATACACAATTGACTCTTGCATCGTCCTAAATTCAACAGGCTTCACGGATATTCTCTCGGGTCATTCCTTCTCTTCGTAACTTGACATCGTTTTAAACAATTTAAACTTTAATTAATTGTTTAATATTCGTCTAGCCATCATATTCAAGTTGAATCAATCGTACATTAATTTCAAATTAGTAACAAATTAATCCAATGAGGAATTAAATTTCAACTTTTAATAGTCGTTGGTTGTAGTTTGCAGAAAGTACAATGACATGTTGTCGGCAAAGAAAACTCCCCACGTCGTTCTCGATTTTACCATGACCGGCGTGGGTTCCGAGACCATAAAGTCGTTTACCGCAGCGCTGGGCCTGCCCACTATTTCTGGCTCATTCGGTCAGGCCGGCGACCTGCGCCAGTGGCGGAACCTCGATGCCAATCAGACCAAGTTCCTTCTACAAGTAATGCCGCCGGCCGATATTCTGCCTGAATCCATAAGGGCGATAGTCACCAAGCAAGACATTACAAATGCTGCTATTATTTTTGACGAGTTCTTTGGTAAGTTTCATGCTTTATTTCTTGGGGTTCCCCTGAATAAAGTGTTGCCTCATTTAAGTGCAAATATTATTTTTCAGTAATGGATCATAAATACAAATCACTTCTACAAAATATCCCGACTAGACATGTCATAACGCCGATAAAAAGTTTAAACAAAGATGACATTAAAACCCAACTAAGAAGTTTACGGGAGCTCGATATTGTAAATTTTTTCGTCGTTGGCAGTTTACGGACTATAAAGAATGTACTGGACGCAGCTGATGAAAATCAGTATTTTGGGAGGAAAACCGCGTGGTTCGCGTTGACGTTGGATAAAGGAGACATTAGCTGTGGATGTAAAGATGCTACCATCGTGTATATGAAACCGACACCTGATGCAAAAAGCCGGGATCGTCTGGGGAAGATCAAAACTACGTACAGCATGAACGGAGAACCTGAGATCACTGCCGCGTTTTACTTCGACCTGTCCCTGAGAACGTTTCTAACAGTCAAGTAATTAAGTCTACCTATTTCAGTTCTTGTGTACCTACCTAATCGCGTAAAATTAGCAGTAAACTATGTGCAATGTCGGTAGGATAGGATCTAATAATAGCGCGGTATATTCCATGACTCCGCTTTATGATTTTCCAGATCACTGCTGGATTCTGGCAAATGGCCAAATGATATGAGATATATTACTTGTGACGACTACGACGGTAAGAATACTCCGAGTCGGACCTTGGATCTGAAGACGGCTTTTCACGAGGTACGCTAGGCATTAACCTAACGGCGGTTGTTGCTACCTGGCCTAGAACAATACACGCTCTGTTTATGACAAGCCATTCTTTATTTACAAAGCGAAAGTGATAAAGATAAACTTTTCCAGATAAAAGAAACACCGACGTACGCTCCTTTCTTTATTCCCGAGGATGACCCGATGAATGGCAGAAGTTACATGGAATTTAACACAGATTTGTCGGCGGTTACTGTGAAAGACGGCGCGTCGATCGGCAGCCGTAACTTGGGTTCCTGGAAGGCCGGGCTTTCGAACCCTCTCTCGCTAACCGACCCCCAAAATATGAGCGATTATTCGGCGCAACTTGTGTACAGAGTAGTAACAGTCGAGGTGGGTGAACTTCGCTCATTGTTCTTGGTCTCAATGTTTTCGTCTTTTGATAAAAATCTCGTACAGCTGTGTAAACAATCACGTCACAATTTCTTTGCTTACACCGGTTCATTAATCGCTACATGTGAGTGTTGGCATCTGTGAAAGAGCAAAATTTGGCGAATCTAATTATTTAAGGTCACAGGTAGCCTAGGCCACTTACCTGCATCCCAGTACGCCTTTACCATATATGTATAATATTGTAGAGCAGCCTTTTAATTATACCCTTAACTTAATGTAAGATACAATGTAAGTAAAGTAAATATTTTTGTTTTTTTTCTATTAGCAAAAGCCGTTCATTATAAGGGATGACGATGCGCCTAAAGGTTTCAAAGGCTACTGTATCGATCTTATCGAAGAGATTCGCCAAATTGTCAAGTTCGACTATGAAATAACGCTAGTGCCCGACGGCAACTTCGGCACTATGGACGAGAACGGCAATTGGAATGGAATAATCAAGGAACTCATCGAAAAGCGGGCTGACATAGGATTGACATCGCTCTCTGTAATGGCAGAGCGAGAAAACGTGGTAGATTTCACCGTTCCCTACTACGATTTAGTCGGCATCACAATCCTGATGAAACTGCCTCGAACACCGACTTCTCTTTTCAAATTCTTAACGGTTTTGGAGGACGACGTCTGGCTGTCCATACTGGCTGCATATTTCTTTACTAGGTAAGCGCGCGAAAACCTGTTTGCAAAGGTTGTTTGATTAAGCACACCATATTTAATAGCCGATTTCTTGATAAATACCGAATGATCTTGGACCACTGAACTTGTAAAGTCGCGTGTGTTATATTGGTGATCGCCGGACATCCATGACATTTAGGTACACGTTTATTACAATTGGTACCGATCGATGGTCGTACGCTTGCTTCCATCATTTCTTATCTGATTTTGTGGAACGAGGCGAGGTCAAATGACCTGTCTATCTTCCATTAAACGGTTTATGATTCATAACTCTAAAGTTTTATGGTTTTTCGAGGTATTAGTATATTGATTGTCTGACCGAGCCAAAGCCAACCACCAATTTAAAATAAGAAAATTTAACAATGAATGTCTCGCTAAGTTACTGCGACTGTCAAAATCAGAATTCCTACCTGAAAACATGCACTCAATCCTTTCTTTAGAGCTTTACGTATCGTCAACTGCTACAACTTTGCCTGGCTTAAATAACTTGGGTTTTCTTCACCAAACAGCTATTTATATCTTCTTCCTGAGATGGGAGAAAGACGGGCATCTCAGGAAAAGATGTATATAGCTGTTTGTCGAAGAAAACCATGTTTTTCAAGACAGGCAAAGTTTAGCATCGTAGGCTAAGGGTGGGTTGCACCACGCACATTTAACAGACTCATCAACGTAAAATATGGCGATGGAGCTGTCATCCCATAGAAAACTGTCAAACTTTTCATACAAGATTTTTTTCACGATTACGTTTACGTTCACATACAGTTTGGTGCAACCGGCCCTAAGTTGTAGCAGTTGACGGTACGTAAGAAAATAATGTTGCCGTCATAAAGTTTATCTGGATAACTTAAGATACCATCCGACAAGGTACTACGAGTGCCTATCTGAGTTGTACATTCCACAACCTTCTGTTTTTCAATTTTTAATATTTATTTCAGCTAAAGTTATCCTACATTTCATATTACTAATAGCAGTGTATTTCATACCCATATGATATTTCAGTTTCCTAATGTGGGTCTTCGACAAGTGGAGTCCCTACAGCTATCAAAATAACCGCGAAAAATACAAGGATGACGAAGAAAAGCGCGAATTCAATCTGAAGGAGTGTCTATGGTTTTGCATGACGTCACTGACCCCGCAAGGAGGAGGCGAGGCTCCGAAAAACCTCTCTGGCCGACTACTGGCCGCTACTTGGTGGCTGTTTGGGTACATGCCATTTAATATTCAACATTTTAAAAATAATATAGGACGGCAATGTGCATCTAATATGCATTTTAATAGTCTTATATTAAGGTGCAGATTTCGCTGTTACGCTGTGTATTAAATAGGAGCTAGTTTTTTTTTACTTTGTGGCTTGTGTTTCTTCAAAATGAAACTGTAGTGCCACAAGATTGGGATGAATTATAAATTATTACGCACGAAATGTGCATGTGCCTATTTAATTAATTAAATTAACTAATTTGTTGTTTATTACCGCGCCGCATTCGATGTCGTAAAAATAAAGCGCCGGTCATAGATACATTAGAGACAGCTACACAGGAAGGAGCGTAATTATTTTGCAAAACGGTGGCACAGGCACGCGTATAATGATAATGTATTAAATTAAATGTAGGCATGGGCACCTAGCGCATAAATTATGCTTTGGTTTAGTAATAAACCATATCACAGAATACTAAAACCCAAGGAAATGTCAGAAGCACATGCATTATTAAAACTTCCTCGCCCAATAGGTGAATGACCCTAAAATTGGTTTTTACCTCAGTATCGGGTAGGTCTGGCCAATAATTACGACATTTATACTTTATAGCATGACGAATGTCATGATTTGTTAGTACTAATGATGTTTATTTTATTGTTTGTACATCTTTAAGTATATGACGGTTTGTCGTGAAGTCTTTTTGCACCTATTCGTGACTTTACATAACGCTGGCCTAACACTTCCGTATTTCATAAAAAAAAAAAAAAAAAAAAACTTAAGGAAACTAAAAAGGCTATGTCAAAACTTTCATTTCTTTATCTCTTTATTTCTCTTATGTCTTAGGTTAGGCTATTTATAATATTTTTATAAAAGTAAAATACAAAAATACATCTAAAACATACAAAAAAAAACCTAACCCAGGGTATTTTTGTTATGTTATATTATTAACAGTGGGGAATAGTAGAGTAGAGATGTGGAAGAACACTTAAAACCAGCAGTGTAGGAGTTTGCAAGTCAAATAATTCAAAAAAACGTCAGATGAACACGATCTTCAAACATGAAGAGACAGGGAAACATTATTCTACAGACATGTATCACTCTGAAAAAAATGTTTTGTTACCAGCAACCAAACTTCGTCTATTAACTTAAGAATTGGGACTACAAAACTAAGGCTTATTTTATTATTTACCAAAATATTATGTTATTTACGTAAACATTGACACGTTTATTCGTAAACGTGCTTCAAACCTTATTTACTTAAATTATGTTTATCCTGTTTCTAACAAACACAACTGTCAAAGCGACAGATAAGGATAAACGATTATTTAGTTAAATGAGAAATGAGGTTTGAAACACGTTGATGAATAAACGGGTCAGTAATCAAATAAACTTTATTTCTCCATACCAAATTTTGGTTATTGATGAAATAACCGAAGTTTCGGTTATCCTTTTTTTCAGTGCTGCTACACTAAATTACTATGTCTCTCTCAATCAAATGTATTGCTTCACAATGGACCGTATTTTAACTTTAAAACACGTTCAGAAACGATCCAACTTCAATACAACTCCAATGTATTAACAACACACAATACAGCTAGAGCGCCTCAACGTCTGAATCAGAAATATCAGAATTAGCTTGAAAATTATTCCAATGCAACTTGAATACAACTACAATTTTGGATCATTATTTGTTTTGTGTTGGAGTTCTGTTTGAGATATATTGTGTTTAAGTATTTTAAAATTATAATACGGCACAACCTCCATCATTTCAGGTTCATCATTATAGCATCATACACGGCTAACCTAGCCGCTTTCCTGACTGTATCCCGTCTGGATACGCCCATCGAATCCCTGGATGATCTGTCAAAGCAGTATAAAATCCAGTATGCACCGCTGAACGGATCCGCTGCGATGACGTACTTCGAACGAATGGCGCATATCGAAGTCAGGTTCTATGAGTAAGTATTTAACTTCCAAATTAGGAATTAAGTTCAACCTCATTATTTTTAATTATGTTGACTGAGTGCTTCTTTTCGTTCGATGGATTTTAGTCAGAGAGCGTTAACACAAAGGAGACTAATTTCCCCCTGTACCGTCTCTAGTAAAAGTTTGTTTAAAAGTATAATATGGGTAAAACTAAAACTCTCCTATCATGCTCCTATATTTATTTTCATCTTGATACCTACCTAGATTTAAATTTATCAAGTTAGCGTGGTCCAATAAGGTGCTGAAATTTTGACGGCTTTTTATCTCGCCGTTAGTATGACCGAGACTTTACATTCTTAGAGCAACACGTCATTTCAACTATTTTAATGAGTAACGTTAAACCGAATATTATACAACGTTATGAAACTCATAATTCATATATGTATTTATAAACGTTACGTATAGGGACAGTACAGTCAGCATCAATAGTATCTTCCTACACGAAGGCCGCCAAAATATGTGACACGCTCCTATGGCTCTACAAATAAGAGCGTGTCACATATTTTGGCGGCCTTCGTGTAGGAATATCGGTACCTACTATTGATGCTGACCCTCTACAAATGATATTTCCACTTTTGGACCTTATTACATCGCAATAAGGTGAAAAAGTGGATACGTTTAATTAAAGTCGACTGTACGTGGAACATCATGCATTTTCAACCAAATTGACGTTTACTTAATAAAATGACATCTTCGCGTATCGCGTATAGAAAGCAAGGAAATTACAATCAATGGAGTTTGCATGCAGAAACAAAATTTGATGTGCGGAATGTGGACAATTTGTAACGCCACGATCAAATTGCTATACCTTTCATCAGGGTCTCTTGACCGTGTGGCTCTAGGTTACATACTGTCAAGCAAGTTCAACGTTAGTATGCCACTTTCAATATAATCCTGCAGAAAGAGATTGAACACGAAACTAGGGTGAATAAACTCTCCTTCAACTGGGTAAGTGAGACGCAAACTCCGTTGATTTTAATCTCCTTGACGTAGCAATACACTTTGCCAACCATTGAAGACCTTATGTAGTTTACATAAGATGCATATTCGTAGTCGCTTTGTGTCGCTAGCCCGCCTACTCATTGTTTAGTTACTAAAATTCTCATGACATCACAATTCTTACACGCAAGTGACGCAAGGGCATCTTAATTGCTATAGTTACATTTTACTAGGAAATAAGTAAGACTTCATTTGATACCTGCACCATATTAGTTTCAGTTAAGGTATTATAATACCTACACAACCAACTATTGTCGCGGCAGAGAAGTAAGCAATCGCTGGATAACTAATAATTTTAATAGTTTGCTAGTCTGATAACTTAAATCGATGTAAAGGGCTGCGTTTTCACCAGAAATGCGCTAGGATGTGTGATACGATAGGTAAATGAAGTGATTGATTCTTAACAAACACATATATTCCTCGCAAGTTCGCAACGCATCCTAGCTCATCTCGAAACGCAGGTTAAAAACGTTTTGTCCCCAACAAAGAACAATGACAGCTATTTCCGACAGACGGCTGTGGTGTGAAAATTAAGATAATTTGTAATGCTAATTACTAATTAGTGCAGTCGCCATCAGATATATCGGAGCGGCCAAGGTGGTCACAAATATCTGAACAACGCCTCTATTGTAAAGGCGATAAAGTGCATGTTCAGATATTTTTGAGTACCCTGGCCGCTCCGATATATTTGATGGCGACTGTACGGAGCTTATCTGTAGTAACAAGCTGAAACAGACGTTAACATTGTTACTAGTTTATTAATAGTATTTTTTTATCTTGGAAAAAGAGACGTTTTTTCACGTTTGGTCCAAATGAATCGTAATAAGATGCATGCAGACTTTTTCAAACGCTCTCCGTATTAATTGTTGATCCAGCAGTTTAACTTTTAGGTACCTACAATAGGTTTTGGGTTTTTTTTTGTACAGTCCTAATATCAGTATCGAGAGCAATTAATTGATAAGAAAATGTATTTAGTTATATGATACTAGTATACCTAGGTAGCTGTAACTGTAACTTAGAAAAGTGAACTCTACCGCATCGGTATACTTATATTATACACGGAGAGAAAAAAAAATGTTCGAATTAAAAACCTGATACCTATCTAAAAGACGGGAATATCAAACTCTATTAAATTAATACTACAGAGAAAAATATAATAAAGTGCGCTTAGGCAACACTAAATATTATTATATTTTATTTTCCTAACAAGACCCATGTACCATCATAGTATAAGTTTAGTGGTAGCCTGGTAGGTATATACTATATACACAAAAAAGTTACTATTTTATATAATATTTTGAAGGGATGGTAAGTACTTAATAAGTTTGTTTTCTACCGTACAAAATAAGTTTTTTTTTCAATATAATACGTCCTACAAGTTTATAGGTAATTCAGTAAACAAGTTCGCCTTTCAGACGTTCATGCCTCGTGAGCTCATGACGCAGTGTTGAAATATTTGCCCATGTGGTTATGAGAAAGACGTTTCCTTACAATTCTTATTATCGCGGGTATCGGTCATTGACCTTGTCACTTTAGCTTGGTGATATGACACTGTATACATATATTCTATGCGATATAGTCACTAGTGGTAAAGTTAGTTAATTATTTTTATTATGGATAACATAATGTTTTATTTCACGATAATAGCTTAGCTTTTCGTAGATCAATTAAGATCATACACACATGTATAGCCTATATAACTTAACGAAATCTATTTTATATAGAGATCTTTCATCTTTCTGATAGGAATAATTAAACTCTGTGGTGTACCGTAATTCGATAATTTACTGTATTTTATTCAGAATATGGAAAGAAATGAGTCTCAACGACAGCCTGAGCGACGTTGAGCGAGCGAAGCTAGCGGTCTGGGACTACCCCGTGAGCGACAAGTACAGTAAGATGTGGCAAGCGATGAAGGAAGCTGGATTGCCGAATTCCATCGAAGAAGCAGTTCAGAGGGTAGGTGTATAAACGAAGAAACGCACTCTTTGTTTTCATTGTATTTTATTTAGAATATGACATGTAATAAAACAAATGATAGAAATTATTTAGTTATTGCAAAAGAGTAGGTACAAATTAATTTTACATCAATCAACACACAACTTAACTAGGAACATTGCTGCCGTTCGTTGTGGTTTCCGGTGCAAAAGTGCCCATAATGCTAAGGATAGAATCAATTCCATCAGCATATGAATTGAGCAGCTCCTAATCACGAAAACTCACCAGGTCCGTGACTCCGAGAGCTCCAGCGAAGGCTTTGCCTGGCTCGGCGATGCCACCGATGTCAGATACTACGTGTTAACCAGCTGTGATCTACAGATGGTTGGAGACGAGTTTTCTCGGAAACCGTATGCCATCGCCGTCCAGCAGGGCTCGCCTTTGAAGGACCAGTTTAATAACGCGTAAGTAGCTCTTCCATAGAACTAACATACTTAATAGCATGGCAGTACTATAGGCAGATACTAAGTGCTGACTAGCTGTGACCTGATGGTCGGAGACGAGTTCTCTCGGAAACCGTATACCATCTCCGTCCAGCAGGGCTCACCTTTGAAGGATCAGTTTAATAACGCGTGAGTCTGAGTAGCTCTTCCATAGTACTAACATAATAGCATCTGAGTTACGAATTACGAATTCATTTATGTATAAAACTCCGTTACAAAAATAAAGATGCGTCTTTTTCCCTTATGACGGCAGTATTGCGTTATGTAAAATAGGTTTTTTTTATTAGTCACGAAAACATATTAATAAAAGGTTGCATAGGTACAGGTTTATTTCTTTTATACCAAAACATAAAACAAATCTCGTCTTAAAAACAGCTCAGGGTGCCTAACGTTTGGTTTAGGATTATAAACAAACTAGTTCTCAAAGTCAAACGGGTAAATAACATTCTCCTCTCAGACGGACGGCGATTTATATATCTTTTATGTCTATCTATACATATATCGTACGTATAAAACAGTTAACACTTCAACAGGTTTTGAAGTAAATTATAAGAATTTATTATGATAGAGAATAAGAACTGTGAGAAAAGTGTTGACAGTTGTATGAATGGCCATTGTCTCTCTGGGCCCATTGAGAAATGAGAATAATATATACGGACCTATTTATTTATAGGTAGGTATTTGATTTTATTTATGACGGATTTTATTATAGAGACACCCAACGCGATTTAATGTCAACACAATTAAATAGGTTACAACCTACCTATCCTTCCCATATTAACATCCTTAGACTATTCAACTAACTGGATGTCTGTTATTTTCTATACAAAAAAAGTCTGCCGATTTTTGCGGGGGAAGGGAACGTCAAATGTATGCGAAACGTCAAAATAGACACGTCAGATAAACGTCAGTCCATACAATGAGTATGACCACTGGTCATATATTTTCGGCAGAGGGGAACGCCTGTCAATGGCTACAGCTACACCGGTTGGTTAAATGCTCTAAGCTAACATCAGGAAATTCAGGAAACATCCTCTCTGTAGTCTGGATTGGATGTACCATTATGAATTCTGGGCGCAGTGTTTCGCAAAAATAAAAAGATTTACCGTCAACTGCTACAATTTTGCCTACGATGATCAACTTTGCTTGGATTGAAATTCTTGAAAAACATGGTTTTCTTCACGAAACAGCTATTTATATCTTATTCCTGACAAAGCCGCCTTTCTCTTATCTTAATAATAAGATTGGTGAAGAAAACCATGTTTTCAAGCCAGGCAAAGTTCAGCATCGTCGGCAAAGTTGTAGCAGTTGACGGTATGATATAATGCAACATAGAAAGGCACACATACACCAGAGACTTATAGATAATATAGACATCCACAGTCTAAGAACTTTTTGAAGCTCATGTCTGAAAGCGCTCCCTAAAGGTAGCTCGTAAGTAGGAAAAAAGCTAGATTTACTACGGTACGCTATTCATCCCAAGATCTTGCTGCGACCACGGACCAATATACAAAACGGATGGAATTTTGACAGTATTTCCTAGTGTCCGACCGAAGTTTCGGTTTCGGTTTCGGCCAGTTTCGGCCAAAAAATCGTGTTTCGGCCTAAGTTTCGGTTTCGGCCAAAAAACGGCCGAAACTTTCGGCCGCGCCGAAACTTACAACATTGTACTTAATCGGTCCACAAGTTCTGTCTCAGTAACGTTTTTAAGTGATAAAATTATAATAAATAAATATCAAAAAAGTGTACATGTGATTTGGAAGATTATTTCATAAATTGTAATATGATAATATCATTTAAGTATTAATTTTATCAAACAGTAAACTCTTGAGTTCATGCAAGGGACTGCCCAAGGAACTGCGTCGGCCTACGCTGAAAATGATACACGAAGAAATCAAGTAAAAACACTAGATGACTTATTTTGAATACTGATTGTAAAACTAAAATAATCCATGCAATGTTGGCGAATTATTTTATAGAGACTTGTTAACAGCATTGATGTCTCAGTCGATGAAACTTTGCTGTATAACTAACTGCAGTATAACTAATGAATAACACACAAATTTACAAAATCGTATTCATCATTTTAAAGAAAACATACCAATTTTAATAAAGCACAAATTAATGTTTGTTTTTCCGACTCATATATTCCTCAGTACTTTTTTTTTAAACAATACGTATTATTTAAATCATAGAGATAGATGCTATAAAACTTTAACTCCAAGTATCGAACAAAACAGTGATATTTTTATTTTGTTTACTGATCGTAATTTTACTCTGTAAATACATCAGTGAAGTTTAAAATCGTGTGGGTTATTTTATTGCTAATTTTAATGTAGCAGATTTATTTATTTATTTAATCATAAATCAGATCCAAAACCTAAAAAAATACCAAAGAAAAAAAACTGATGTCAGACATCTGTCTGTTTCCCATGTTTTCGTACACATCTATGTCCGAACACGGTCGACTTGTGACAATTATACTTTCAATAAGGGGGGAAAATTTTTACGTTAAAGTTGTTAAAAAGTTACATCATTATGTTTATTCATATGAAACCTTTAATAGAAAATATTTCGTGCTCTGCATTTATTTCGCGAAAAAAAAGCTGAAAGATCTATCCGCACAATGCGTAACTCGGCTACATAACAAACGAGAGCGATGTAAAATTCTACAAAGCAAAACGAATTTAAGGATCAAAATACGCCTTACACTGATATAACTTGGAGTTGTTTACAAACTAGAAAAAATCATGGGATTAGGTTGCCAAGTGGACCCCAGGCTCCGTGGAGTCCGTGAGAAAACGCCAGCACAGACGCTACTAGGATGATTAATAAAAACTTACTAACCTTGTTCTTCTTTATACCACCTATCCTATACAAGTTACAACGGCTTATTGACATTTAACTCAACGATTTTAACATGTCTATAAAAGTTTCGGTTTCGGTTTCGGTTTCGGCCGAAACTGCACCTAGAGCCGAACCTTCGGTTTCGGTTTCGGTTTCGGCAAAAAAACATGTTTCGGTCGGACACTAGTATTTCCCTAACCACAGTTGAACCTTATTACCGAGCTAAACAGTCTTTCTAGGTAAGCTCATAAAAGCGTTCCACTTTAGACCGTAAAGTTGGGGGCGGTGTCTCACTCGCACAATGCTGCCAACTTATGAAACTTACCAATTTGGATGTATTTATACACATTTATTTGAGTAACACACTACAAATAACTTCCTACTTATAATAATGTATTGCAATATTTGGATTAGTACTTTGTTTTCTTTTAGCTGGTTTGAAATGTTTTACGATGTAAATATTATTCATTCATTAAATTAAAGAATTGCAATTTAGTAGTAATTCAATAGTAAGTTTAGATAATATTTTCAAATACGGTCTGGTATCCCCATCACTGACATCAATAGGGTGACTATGATGTCAGCAAGATGCGGCCGATGCGGGTCTGTTTTGTGTTACAAAAAAATATATGATTTGTTTCTAGGCATTACACAGGAGGGGCCCGCGGGTCCTTTCAGGCCCTGTCGAAGGGGTCCTTAAATGGCACAAGGCCATACATAAAATTGTAGTAGTAGTATAATACTTTATTGTACGTACAACAAAGAAAAATACAACAAGAAATTGCACAATATTTTGTACATAGGTTGACTGGAAGAGCTTTGAGCAGTTTGATGTAGTGATGCTTTCTTTATTTAGCTTTAAGTATATCAAAGACGAAGAGAAGTGGACGAGTAAGTACCTAAACTTGTCTTACGGGTTAACCGCCATGTGGGAAGTTTGTTATGGTGATCATTGTACCTACCGATGATTGTCTCTATGAACGGTCTCATCACGAAACCTCGTCCTGGGCCTTACAATACTTCCCCTATGGAGTTGTTATGGTTGGACCGAGGGCCAGATACAGAATATGGTAAATAATCCTGGACACAGCGCGTTTATACCGGTATTACACTTGCCTAAATCGGGCCCTAACGACACTAACTCTACAATACGCTAGACACGTTTGGAGACATTGCTTAACGTGTCTGACCAAACGTATTGCAGCGTCCTTGTAATGTCCAACTAATGGCAATTAGTCCAACGCCTCCGACGGTTACTACCTCTGCGGCCCTGACCACCTCCGGCTTGCTCGACTCCTTTAGGTTTTCAAACTGTGTTTATATGTACAGTCAGCAGCAGAAGTTGCTAAGCGGTCACCCGCTTAGCTAGGTGTTCAAAATGACCTACACATGCTCTTATATTCTCGTAATGAAGTCGTATCAAGTATCATTTTGAAGACTTCACCTGCTTAGCTACTTCTGCTGCTGACTGTACATATTGTGTATATTATGATTTATATTAAGTATATGTGTAGTGTAACCTAAGATATCAAATAAATAAAACCGGCCAAGAGCACGTCGGGCCATGCTCAGTGTAGGGTTCCGTAAACTGAGACCATTAATTCAAAAGGTCGTTTCTTACGGGAAATTTGGCGGCGCTTACGTCATTTTTACTTACGCCCTTTCACTATGGGTTTTTGAATGATAACTCAAAAACGGCTCAACCGATTTATTTCAATATAGTTTTCATTGAAGGTACTCATTAGGACTCAATTTCATTAATTTTTTCAAAATTTTAGGACCCACGATTCAAAAGTTAGATGGGGGGGGACGCCCTGTTTTAAACTTTCGGGGCAATTATTTCCGAGAGTATTAGTTTTATCCAAAAACTGTTTTAAAAGACCCTAATTCTTTTTAAAAGACCTATCCAACGATACCCCACACAACTTGGTTGGAACGAAAAAAAATTTCGCCCCCCAATTCACGTGTACGGGAGGTACCCTAACAAAATATATTTTTCGCGTTTTTATTCTACCGTTTTGTCGGCATGATTAATGCACATATTCAAACCAAATTTCAGCTTTCTAGTGCTAACGGTCACTGAGCTAGACCGCGGACGGACGGACGGACGGACGGACGGACGGACGGACGGACATGGCGAAACTATAAGGGTTCCGTTTTTGCCATTTTGGCTACGGAACCCTAAAAAGTATGTATATTGTATATCCATTATGGTTGGTGTATTGTGTTTTACATGAGAGAAAACGTCTATTAAACCAGATGATGTTTTGTTTCTGTCTCACGCATTTTAATGTGTGTTTAGGTTTAAAAACTATTTTTTAGTTGGGCACAACACACACTCAGTGGAATTCATCCCGGAATTTGAAACAGAAATAACAGTACCTAGACAAAAATCAAAAGCGTAGAAAAAATTAAATATACCTGCATTTAATTTTTTTTGACATACCATAAGCTAAAAAAGCCGTTATCCCCATACTGTCCCGCATACATCATAGTTCATATGATCAACCTACTTAGAAAGAGATGCAGCCCCCAACTTAACTTCTCTTTCGGCCTCACTTTGTGGCCGAAGTATTAACTCCAGTTTATAAATCTAACTTCATGGCTGCGACGCAGTATAAAAATAGGAAGGAAAAATGACATTTCGTCGCAGCGACATATCGACTCTGGACTAGATGGCGCTTTCAGACATGAGTTTCAAAAAGTTCTTACAATGCTTACACTAAAGGGCAATAATAATCACCGGTCACATTTTCGCTTTTCAATGTTTACGATATGATTAGCTATGGAATTAATCAGGCGTTAATGAAACCTTCTCTACGGTTTATTGTAATTAGTTACAATCTTACATTCCTGTACGCGTTGTAGAAGAGACCGCGGACTCTAGTAATTTTCATCATAAAAACAAAAATTCTGGTGATCGTTTTAAAGCGTTTTGGTTTCGAATTGTAATGGTGAAAAAACATGAAAAAAATTTTTTTTTCGCGATGAAACAATTTTGTTTCGTATGGAGGGTTAGCCGGCTGTCCCAAACAAAAAAAAGTTTTTTCGCGTTAGAATATGATACCAATTATGCCCTTAAAAGGATCACCAGTATTAGTACCACATACTATAACATGCTTTCTGCAGTTTCGGTTATTAGTAGGTAGTTACACTTTGTAGATCACGCAACTCTGTACCTATAAATAAACCTAGCTGCCCTGTCCTACTTATTTACCTGTTTCTGGTATTTATTTATATAACGTAGGTATCATGACCCTACCATCTAATTTTCTAACATCTACTTAGCTTTACCGCATTTATGGATCGTACTATTCTTCCTACAATACGACCCTGAAAATACAGTAGCTTAATAGGTCGACGTGAAATGATTATGATTATGATTACGTCAAAAATATGTTTACACTTTTGCACTTTCCTCCTTTGTAATAAGGTCCAAAAGTGTAAACATATATTTGACGTCAACTGTACGTTTGTTTGTTGCTTTATCGCTGTCTACGTAAGCGGCATGAGGGCTAAATATCGGTCAATGCTGCATGCAAATTGGCGAAAAGGTGACACGGCCACAGTATGCACATGCATATTACAAAACGTCACATTTATCTCGACTAGTATAACTTTACCTCGATAACAGTGTGAACTGCGTCCAAGGAGAGATTAAAGTATTCTGGTGTTTAAGTAAATTGTGACTGTAAGGCCTATTAGTGATTGTAGTGAATTGTACAAACGTATCCTTTATAATAAAAGGTCGTAAGTACCATGCTATTTTTATGAAAGTCTATCTTTTGTTTTCGAAGCGTTAAAATCACCTAAAGTTCTTTGAGGTTTTATTATTCTAGTAGTTTTGATAACGTAAGTATTGTTTAAACTGCAATTTGACTTATCGCTTTTACCATCAATAACTTCAGTAGCAATCGATTTTATGATGTTCCACTTACGTTAATACCTATGTCGTAACTTTTATGACATTGATAATGAGAGCTGAATAAGATTACATGGATTATACTCGTATTGCTTAATTGCTCAAAAATCATCTCCTCTGTAGCGGACGTTGCGTAGGTATCGGTACTATTTTCATTAGAATCATTAGGCACTCGTGCTGTTTTTTCGTTATAGTTAGCTGGAATTAGTGCGTGGCACATTTTTAATTTGTTGCTCAGTATAGGTATTACACGTAATATTCCTTCGAGCCTACCCTCCCGACCGCCGCCTCATAAACTATGATATCTACTCATCACATGATTTCTAGATGAGCCTGTAAAAATCTAATGATTAATTGTTTGAGTTAGTTAACGGTTAATGCTTGTACACCGGCGAATTTGGCGCCAGCTCTTATCACCAATTAGCACGGCTAAATTCCTATTGCTTGAATTGATTATGTATGTTCATTTTCATTCATTCGCATTATTCATTTCGCACGCAGGAGCGACATCTATTGGCGAGTAGAAAATCCGTTGCTGTCGTTTGAGTCATCTTCCTTTCTGGTATTTGTCCCGGGCGTCCCGGCTTTAAGTCACGACTTGAAAGAGCCTAATATCATGAAATAATTTGCGTACCTACTTACGAAAGTGACTGCGATCTGGATCGACCTTCCAACACAGAAGATATTTTACTTGGCCATGTTGTTTTTAGGTTCGGTTTCCTTACGATATTTTCTGATAAGCGACTGACAAAATGTAATATCAAAAAAAGTGTGACAAAAGTAAATAAGTTTTGAGAAAGTCAGCGCGGTATTTACAAGCCAGAGTTTGATCCCTCGTCTTTCGGATTGAAAGTCCTCACCGTTAGGCTACCATGCTTTTCCACTTATTTTAGTATCTAACACTAAGGACTCACGGTTGCAGTGTTACAAGTGAAGTAGACAACGATCTATTTCTATTTCAACGGCTAGCTGCCTCCTGCTTTTGAAGGATTAAAAAAACACAGACGTGAAATAACCGCTTACAATCAAATATAGTTCACATAGTTGCAATTGCAACTAATTAATATGGTGATTCTATGCTTACGCGATTTCTAGGATACATTTTACAGCAACTTGCCTAATAGCTGCTTAACATACTTAATTACTTAGACCATAAACTTGTGTAGGTAAGTAAGTATGTGCATTTGCAAATGACTTGATTAGGAAAGGGTGTTATAACACAGAGGGCGTAACCGGAAGACCGTAGTGATTGATGTCTGATGTCGTTTAATGGCGTTCGTTTTCACCTTGACAATAATAAACCACCATAATGGAAAAGGAAAATTGAACTTTTCGTTAACTATACCACACTATGCAACTACGAACATATACATATATGTGTATAAGTATATGCAAAAACTATAAATGATTAATGGGTAATAGAGTTCCAAAACTGTTAACTATTCGCTTTCTCCGCACATCGTTGAAAAATCATAAGTGTTAAAATAACTGCATTAAATCATTTATACAAAAATAACACATAAGTTGACAGTACTTACACCAAAACACTTGCATGATATCTACTCGTAACTTACCTGTTTTATACTTTTATACCTACTATTTATGCTACATTTTACAAAACTGTCAAAGCAAGAAACAATCGTTTTGCCGACGCCCTATAGCCCTTTCCCATAATAGGAACAACCTAACAGGCTTTCCAATGTGCCAATTTAAGTTAATTTCTTAAACTAAGATTTATTCCGTCTGTTTCAGGATCCTCCAACTCCTAAACAAACGCAAACTGGAAAAGCTCAAGGAAAACTGGTGGAACAACAACCCCGAAGCCATGAAGTGCGAGAAACAAGACGACCAGTCTGACGGGATCTCCATTCAGAACATCGGTGGCGTGTTCATTGTCATCTTTATGGGGATTGGTCTGGCTTGTATCACGCTGGGGATCGAGTATTGGTGGTATAAGTGGAGGAAGAGGCCGGTTATTGGAGATGTCACACAGGTTAGTTGCTTACAGGCAAAATACCTCATAGGTAAGGTAACATCTTTAAAAGATAATAATTTTACTGGGCATTAAAAACTAAAAAGTACTGGCCCGGCGTGTCCTGCTTAAACTTAGATCAGACCTACCATCGTAACATGACAGTAATGTGAAGAGGTTTGGCGGCATTGAGTTATAGGAAATGACATCCCTAAGATATTCTTCGCCAACAGTTTCAGGGTCTGTCCGGAAAGAAAAGTGTCGTGGTTTATATGGGAGCTCATACATTCTACGACTCTATTCTTTCCGGTCAGACTCCAGTGAACATAGTGATTTTCTAGTGAGAAGTTTAAGCTACTCTTTGATTCAGTGATAGCTGTCAACCGCCAACACTAGCTTTTCTGGCTTTTTGAAGCAAGGTGGTTCTTTATACATACCTACCTATGTCTAAATGTGAAACATTGTAACCTACCCTAACGACCTTTATCCAAAAGTTCTATAGGTAGAGTTATCTTTCAACTGTAACGTTGATGTCTATATATTTCCCTTTTTAGGTGGAACCCTCAAAAACAACAAGGAATAACGCGGACAATACCACCACGAAAATCGGCGAAGGATTCAACTTTAGGTCCAGAAATCTGGGGCTGTCTAACTTCAGGTCCAAGTTTTAAGGTTTTAAAACGAATCTAGACGATCTCAGTAAAACGATCTCAACGCTATTAGTTTAAGATCAAGAGATATTGTTCATGTGTTCAATAAGCAGTAGGCTGGAGCGAAAAATAGTGTTTTGATAATTTAGACTTTCCTGAAAATGCTAATATTTTACATTAACAATTCTGCAACTATGTACTATTGATTGACCACACAGGAAAGTTTAAATTTGCAAAACAGTATTTTTGGCTCCACCCTAATAAGCAGTGCCGGATTGAGATTCAAATGTGACAAAAACAGTCAAATCAAGAAACAGCTACAAGTCCGCATCCGGCCAATATTTCTTAGTTCCACAAGAGTTGAAATTGATTCCCTTAAAAAATCTCTCTGACCTATAAATTCGCAGCATTTCTTTTTTATGTTTATGCAAAAGTCCGGCATTTCTGCAGTGTATTCTTTTATTTAACCCATTCAGTGCTAATGACGACACGTTGTCGTCACGGCTCTACGAGTACGAAGCATTTTCGCTACATAGCAGGAAACCCATGTTATCGGCTACGGCGTAGCGCTACGCGCGTAGCATAGCGGTGAATGTGGTGATGACCAATTAGGTTAGATTTAGGATAGGTTCTGCTCCTAAGGTATTGTTATCGCAAGAGTGTCAGCAATAAACACTTAGCACGATGGTTGTTGTTTGTATTTTTTACCTTTAAAAAAGTAACAGGCGTTTAGTTTTACGTTTCACTTATAAAATGGACTCAGCAGATTTATATTTCTACGGAAAACCAACTAAATACTTAGGTTGTATTAAAAAATTAACCATGGCTTTTTAATGTTTCGCCTTAGGACCTTTATGGACACTTTGAATTGAAACGTAGTTCATAAATACATATCACTCACTAATTTTCTTTTTTAGAAGTTAACCGACTAATTATATATTTAAGTCTATGGTATTAGGAAATTAGTCAGATTATTTTTTTACAAATGTACCTAGCTAGTTACTATCAGTTGTTTAGTGCCAAATACATATTTGATATAAAGAAGTATATTTAGCAAAGCATTAAATTTGATTTTAACTCAGTTCTTTTTTTTGGTGGCGAAGACGGTTACTTAGTGGGATTTGGTTAGGTATTTAAAAGGAATAGCCATATTTTCAAAATACTTTTATTCTTAACTAAAATAACTTAAAATCTCTCTTATATAATATACGCGTATTCCCATAATATATCATGAATCTAGCTCGAACTTATCAATGTACAATAGTAACTTAATTGTGACACTAAGCCCTTGCCTATCGAGTATTGTTAGAACATTAGAACTACTGCAAAAGGCAAGATATCAGGCAAAATATTTACATGGTCTGGATAAATATCTAATAATTTTGGTACTGTTACAATTCTATAGCTTTTCCGTGTTTTACATTCTTCATATTTTTGTTGCAAAGATCAAGTTCGAGTCTTAAGCTATCGACTTCTGCCTCCAAAGTGCGAGAGCGTCTAAACATCTGCACGTAGTTCAATTGTAGTTGTTTCTGGTATCTGAGGACTTTGTCTTTTTCTTCGGACCACTTTCTTCTTTCGCTGTTGAATTGGGTTTCTTTAGCTTCGAGTTCACACTTGAGTCTATCCACCATGGCGTTAGCGGGGCAGGGTTCTCCGCAAGGGTCTGGGAGTTCTCCATTTAATCTCTGAACCTCTGCATCTTCAAGAGCGCTATCGCTAGAAGTCCAATGATACTCATTAGATTTGCATACATCATAGATACCTCTCATAGTTCTCCCGCATTCAATACCTTCATAACCGCTTAGGGAAACGTCAGATAATTCTTGCCGTAGTTCTTTTAATTCTGTCTTTAGTTTATCTATTTCGCTTTTGCTGGTTTCTTTAGTTTTGGAAAGGTCTGCGACGCTCTCCATTAGGTCGTTGGTGAGTCGGTCGACTTCGGATTGTAGTCGGTTTGTATTCTTCTCTTTCTCTTCTGACTCTGCGCGGAGTCTCATGATCTCTTTCTCTTTCTTGTCGAGAGCTTCTCTCAGTTGGCGGCAGTCGGCTTTCAGGGTGAGATACTCGTGGCCTTTTGCGGTTTGTTCGTTCTGGAAATTAAAACAGAATTTGTTAATCAATTTGTTCGTAATAGAATATGCGCTACTAGCTACGTTTTCATATCAGGACTTATTATCTCTTAAGATTCTACAAATTGGGTACCTACCTACAAACGCAATGGGGTGATAAAAACATTCGAATGCCTATATGGCACTATGGGTTTGTCTACTTTGTCCTAGGCAAGCTTTTCCGCTCAGAATATGTTATTCCAAAAACATTAATATTATCTAAATGTCGAAAAGTCCTGAAACGATAGACATATATAGACCATTTTTGATCTTAGAACTTCTCAGTTCAGACTCTTATGATTATGTAGAGCACAGGTCTCCAAGCTTTTTTACCCAAGGGACACGGACACGGCAGCTTTCTATTCGCGGGCCAGATTGTATATGATTTAGCTTTTTTATGCAGGCGGTTTGGCAGCACCCTGGGCTTGTGTAGGCTGGCACATCTGAAGCTGTTCTTGTCTTGAAAAGGAGCGATTCTCTACTACCGACAGATGCTCTACTTAGTGTTTAAACCGACATCCGACATCTCTAGAATTCGAACATGCTAGGCATAAGTATGCACTATTTCAGCGCCTCGTGATACTTATGCTTACTAACCTGGGCATCTTTGAGCTGAGTCTTCAACAGCGCTATTTCCCCTGCCCTCTGGCACAAACTCCACTCTGTGTCCTCAAGTCGCTGGCGCAGCAATGCTCGGTCACGCCGCACTCGGGCCAGCTCAGCGTCGCGCTCGTTGGTTCTGGAGTAGCCCTGAAGCGTGAGGGCGCGCGGTGCGCGGAGACGAATGTCGTGAGAGCGGAGACGGTCGGTTGTACTGGAATGCGGGAAATGTGAGGTTAATATTTTTAGCCCACGAAGAATAGTACCTAATTGAGTGATATCATTCACATACGTTTAGGTGTAGACTGGTGAGTCCGGAAAGAATAAGTTAGAAATTAATTACATTTGATTCAATGGAACTAAAAGGACCTGATCCATATCACAATGCTGCGTAATTAGAATCAAATAACTAGTCGATTTAGCTCGGAAAGCAGCCAAGTCGAAGGACGACTGTATTTTTTCATGCCATGTATATGTCCCAAGATCGCCACTAAGTCGAGTGTACCTAAGCCCGATGCCCGATAAACTTCTTTACAAAGGTTAGGCCTGAAATGATTCAGGATCAAGATAAAGGATAAGGAAGGTGGTATAATTTATTTTTGTTGTTACTCTTTCAAAACGGCTTTCTGCATTTTTAATGTACCGACATAGGAGGTGTTTCTTGATGACAAAATCTTACCTATAATCATGGTGGTCCCTTTCTAGTTCGGCGACACCGGAGTCGGCCGGGGACGGCGCGGGCGCAGGCTCCTTGCTCTCTGACACGCTCAAACCCGAACTAGACTTCGTTCTGAAAAAATAATATTATAAAATTAGCTGTGTGAAATAGATACTGACGCTGTTATTCATAAACATCCTAGAAGCCTAAAATAACTAATAACCGTGTGTAAATTATATTAGTTACTATAAATAGTAACTAATATAAAATAACTAAAAAATAAGACAAAACATAAATTAAGTAAATGGGGTCTGTAAGTTTTTATAAATACCATAAGTGATTTGTAGAGTGTTTAATAGGTGAAAATTTTAACTCAACAGCAAATAATAAAAAATACCTTGTACCGATTGAAATGGTGCTCTAGCACGTGCAAGTTAAAATTTCGCTTGGAGCATGATTACTAGATTACTATATAGAATATTTAAGGAAACAGCGCTGTCTTAGTAAGCTTACTCGTAAGTATTTAATTAGGTATCTTTAGCTTAGGCTGGATTTACACTTGTAAGTTTTACTTACGTAAGTAGGGACGAGGCTATTGGCGAGAATGAGATGGAAATATTCGTATCTCATTCTAACCCATAGCTGCGTCCCTACTTACGTAAGCAAAACTTACAAGTGTAAATCAGGCCTTAGTACAAACAAAATGAATCAAAGTGGAATTTTTGGCCACTGCTGAGTTTGAGAATACATCTGCGCCAAACATATTTGTAAGTTTAGAAGACTCTCGGAATGTATTCTGGGACTTCTATTTAAAGTGAAAGAGGGCGAGAGTTACGCCCCTAAAATTATCCTAATTAGGTTTACGTACTACTCACCAAAAGTTATAATTAGATCTCAGCATTTTCGTGGTAGCGTTTTAATTGACATCTTAACATGTTCAGGTAATTTAATGGCAGAAATACAAAATCTCCGGAATATTTTCTTAATACCACATTTCTCGTGTGTGCCTCATATCCAGCACATATTTTTACGGCGTATCTATATGGACTAAAAGCACTGATATGAACATTATGGCGACGACACAATAATCGATAATATTCTAAAAGCTCACGACTCACTTTGTTTTACTGTTTTATTATAACCACTCAGGTAATAACGGGTCAGGCAGAGCACAGGTACAAAATAGTGTCATGATATGATCATAAAGAACAAAGTTAAGACAATCAAATGGTCAGTTACGGTGTCACCGATGTTCAATATCAATATAATAATCGTGAGAATGAGAACGGGCACACGGTCCGTTAGCAAAATCTACATAAACTCATGATAGTTTTTACTTAGCATTTGTAAAAGATATATCATTAGGCACCACATTAGTTCCAGTTTCCTGTCGGTTTAAAACAGTTGAAAAATAAGCTTTAAACGTCTTGCAATTATTGTACATTCTGGGAAGTAAAATTGTCTAGTAAAAGGTGCTTTCATCTACGTAAAGTAGCGGAATAACCAAATACCCGGTCATTATAGTAGAACCATACTCTTATCTCCGTCCCATTAAGCCGAACTTTTATGAACACAATGCGTTATAATTACTTGATTCATCTGTATTGTAAGTGCTTTCCATTCTAGCAAGTACCGTGATATCATTGAACTTTAAAAGGTTTATAGCTCTAGTAATTTCTAAGGTAGTTAAGCTCTTTTTCTGTAGAATTATGTGTAATGGTCGTTTCGCTCGACAGACCTCCTTGGTCTGTAGGCGATGCGTGAAGACTTGGAGGTATATGCATGGTGCTTTGCGCTTATATGATTACAGCAACAGAATATATGGCTGCGATACTACATAGTATACTTATGTTCGGTTGCTCATAAACATGAATAAAGTCTTGCTTGCTTGCTCTTGAGAGAAAAACAAATCTAGAGTGGGGTAAACTTAGAATAAGAACCATAAACCAGTAGTAAGGGATTAAATAGAGTATATAGTGAGGAAAGCTGTATACATTATAAAGTCATCAAACTGCTTTGAGCCAGAATGTGGATATGCCGAGCCCTCTTATTTTATTTAGGCCTGTAACCTTGCCCAACAGTGGGACGTTGATACCTACGTAGTACGTTTGGACTTTTGGGCTTAGGTAATAGGTAGGCTCGCTGATGATGAGTAGTTTTCTGAACTTTCATCTTAAAATTAGCGGTTGTATGGATTGACTTTGCAGCACCAAGTTTTAGGGACGGTAGACGAGTTTAGTGCAAGGGACCACTTTGTCGATTTACAAGGACACTTTGCGTAGTTTTAGAAAGTACTTACTGTTCCATATCGACAAAGTGGTCCCAAGTGGTTCCATATCGAAAAAGAGTTACTACTCCATATCGACAAAGTGGTCCCTTTGTCCGTGAACTGGCACATATCATAATCCACCTGCCTTTGTATTAAGTCGGCAGTACGGAAGCTAGTTAGATATTTTTAGAGCTGATTTTAACACTAGCATGAAGTTAATTTATCTCACATTATCACGCACATGCATTTCAAACAAGGTTAATGTTTTCCCTAAATACGAGTTTCGTCATTCGAAATATGAGCATTGTGAGTGAAATATGAAGTAGCACGTCACGGTCATGCCTTCAGCAATTCCGTATTCTGTTGGAGGTACAGTCAACACCACTACTTATGATAATACCCATAAAAGTGTTTAGCGCAGGCCTCACATCCCTTATTCTGCATTCATGATGTCTTTGAGGACAAACAGAGGGATACAATGTGTTGACGTTGACGAGGGGGACTTTCTTGTCTGTTTACCCGTCAACACATATACGTCATAGCACGTCATAGGCAGCTGCAAATAATATAAAATTTATAAGAAGAAATAAGTCCCCCTGATATAAGATATTTTTGAACATTGTGATCATCGTGAACATCATCTAATCCCAATAAGACCCACTTTTTCCTCTGGGTTGGAAAGTCAGGTGGCAGTCGCTTTCGTAAAATCTTAGTCCAATTTATGGGATTAGGTTGCTTAGTGGACCCCAGGTTCAATTCAGCCGTGACAATAAAAAAATAAGATGTAAGATGACCTATGGCTCTGAAACGTGGTCGCTCACAATGGGCCTCATTAAAAAGCTTAAAGTCACCCAAAGAGCAATGGAGAGGGCTATGTTAGGAGTTTCTTTGCGTGACCGTATCAGAAACGATACTATCCGTAGCAGAACCAAAGTAACCGACATAGCCCGTCGGATCGCTAAACTTAAGTGGCAATGGGCAGGGCACATTGCACGGAGAACCGATGGCCGTTGGGGCACTAAGGTTCTCGAATGGCGACCATACACCGGAAGGCGAAGAGTTGGTAGGCCCCCTACAAGGTGGACTGATGACCTGGTGAAGGTCGCTGGAGTCCGCTGGATGCGGGTGGCACAGGACCGGTCATTGTGGCGTTCAGTGGGGGAGGCCTATGTCCAGCAGTGGACGTCTTTCGGCTGAAATGATGATGATGATGAATAAAAAAATAGAATAATACAAGTCCCCCCTCCCCAATCAGCATCGCGTGACCGATTAGTCAATTCTGTTTTTCGATTTTCCTCTGTAGCTTGTCTGTAGCAGAGCTTAGTGTAGTTTTTTTATGAAGAATGTAAGATGTAGTGCAAGTTTAGATATTTTTGAGCACCTTTGGCGCTCTGGCATTATCTAACATATCTAACTGATAGACTGCACAGTCGACCAAGAAAGTGGTCTACCAGTTTTGACAAAAGTTTCTGCGAGATCTAACAATCGCTAAGGTTGACGTTTCTAACGGAGTTTAAAACATGTACGACGTTGTCTCATGACGTTCAAACGAACCTCAACCGTAGGGTGGTAAACCACATTTTTGCTCGACTGTACAAGCTATGTAAGATTATTAATGAATCTTTGCGTAGCAACCGGAAAGACTAATATTCAAGTCACTTACGAAGATTATCATAAATGTGCTACTTTACGAACGGGATACATGCTAGATTACTAGTTGGTGTACCGGAAGGAAAGTGTTCATTAACTACCAAAATAATCTAGGCACATAATTAATGACTAGGCCATTTGGTCTAAGTGCGGTCATTAGAGAATTATGCAAACGTGTTAATGAGGAAATTTAATTAGTCATGCCAATGGGTTTAGCAGAATGAGAGCAAATGTTAGCGCATTAAATAATTATTATAATTATTTGTGACTTCACGAGAGCGACTAACAGTTTGATCATTAGTTCCTATTCTTGTTTGGAATTACACTGAAAAAATGAAACAGCACATACAACCGAGTGACTCGCTTCGCATGGAGCCTGCAAAGTTCGTTGCTAAAATCAAAGAAGTCAACTTGGCTATCGTATGTACTATGTATGTACAACTAAGTAAATATACCATTAAATTTGTTAAAAATAAATAAGGGAGTAAGGGTAAGTGTTTAATTTGTCCTGTTATGACACTTATTTGGATTCAAAGTTTCCGTGTTTTAAACATGTCTTGGTTGTATGCAACTAAAAATATCTAAACCGAGCCAAATTGGTACTAACTATGCTACTTAAATGCTAACACTAATTTTTTTCCGTGTAGGACTTGTATTGTGAATGGGAAATACGGTTAGTATTAAAAGAAACGACCAATATAAGTCTTGATGTAGTTTTCGGTTGTACCCATACCCATCTATGTAGATTTTAAGCATTTGTATCACCGTGATACGATGGCATGGCCTTGTTGAGTCCTGCCTGTGACAGAGCCCTCTGTGGCAAGATCCTGTGTCGTAATATTCTGTTATCTGGCCCCTATACCCCACTATCTCATGTCACATATGCAACACCGCTCCAACAATGTCCGCAGATAATCCCTTGCGAAACCATTACCCAACGTTTTAATTATTTGATGCAAATGTGGCCCAGCCGAGCGCGTTTCCTGCTCTATTGTTGCTCTGGACAAATTACTTCAATTATTGCTATTATCATCAAATGAATGCCATTTTTTTTACGTTCAACCATTAGTTTAACGACTGGTATACTATTGATGTTTTTGGAGGTATTTTAAGTGGGCTGGTGACGCCATCTATTAGCGTGATGTGATTCTATAGTTTTTCAATAGGCCTGAAACCATCCAAGGATACCAGATTTTTTGCATGACTCGACTTTGCACGTGCTGTTTTTTTTGTAATATGATACGTGTAATGTTACCTTATGCCAGGTGCGATTTTTTTAGTCTATTACAGAAAGGTTAATAATTAGATTTTTGGATTCTGTAAAAAAGTAATGAATATCTCGTATCGTCATTAAAAACTCAGTAATGGTGTTTTTTTAACGTTGGACTATTATTTTACCGGACTTTCTTGAGGTAGGTACTGAAATTGAGATGGTACAGTCGCCATCAGATCACACAAATATCTGAACAACGCCCTCTATTGGCAAAGCGATAAAGTGCATGTTCAGGTATTTTTGAGTACCTTGGCCGCTCCGTTATATTTGATGGCGACTGGACCTTAGTTAGGTAACGCTGAGCTGCCATCTATTACGTTGTGGCATGAAACTATTTCGATTTCAGAATGCTTAGAAGATTAACATTGTTTTATTTGCGTGTATGTGAAAGCATGAATGAGTGCATGAATAGCAAACATCTTTGGCTAACTCGATTAAAATTATACATTGTCATATTAAAATACGTTTCGTGTGTCACATCTTATCAAGAGTAAATATTCCTAGATGGCGTTCATTATTGCTTTAATTTGAATAAGTACATACCTAATTGATTGCAAAGCAGATTTTTTTTTACATTGTATGAGCAAAACTAATATCGGATATCTTCCCTGGATGACCAAATTAGAAGTCCATCTTGATAGGCGTTACTTGCGCGTTGCCGATCGTTTAAAAACTTAAACACACTTTTTTATCATCCCATACTCCCTCATAAAATAGTATTCTAAGCTCCCTCATTCCACAGTCGATTTTTTTTTAAATTACATTTCTGAAATGTCTTCATCATAAGTATATAAGTATATAGGGCTGCCATCTCTAAATTCGCCGAACCCGGACAATAATTTTTAAAATCCGGATATTTGGCGTAAATCGCATTTTTTCCCCGGACGTGTCCAAATCAATAATGGCACTAAATAATTAAATTCAATGGGTTGTTTCCTCACATAAAGTGTCCGGGTTTTCCCCGGACACTTATTGAAAACCCCCCCGGACGCACCCCGGACGGCCTCCAAACTAGGACAAATCCGGAGAAACCCGGACGGATGGCAGCCTTAAGTATATATACTTATATATACGTACAAATACAGTAGAATGATATAAATCATTATCTAACAACAACTAGGCAGCGCGTGAGGATGCGCGCGTGCCAGAAGCGGCCGTGATAGTGCAATCGACGGATGCACCAGCGGATACGCATGCACTTTATTTGCAACTACTTTGCTTTGGCCTGAGGATAAACGTTTACAAGTACGACTAGAGAATAAAACAATTGCGTGGCTTGCAAAAAATACATGTATCTATTCTAGAAGGTTTGTAGGTAGGTTTTTTATACCACGACGGTGTTTTTTAAACAAGCATACGGCCCGCCCGATGGAAGCAGCTACCGTAGCCTGCAACTCCAGAGCTGTAACATGCGCGTTGCCTATCCTTTAATATAGAGGTGGTCTGGATTTATAGTGTTGACAGCATTTGTAAGGTTGAGGAGGTACCATCGGGTTCAGAATTGCATTACCAATTTATGAATGAATTCATTGAAAAACTGGTCATGCAATACTGAACCCTATAGTACCTAGTTAGTTAAATTCAGTATCCTGGGACTGATACATTAGATAATATTGAAGTTATTGGCAAATATTTGTTTGTTTTTCGTCCATTTTGACATGGCTCAATTGAATATTTTCTATCACTGTTTAACAGATGGCATATTCAATCCTTAAGTACACAGTAAATATAAACATTACTACGTATAATACAAGGGAAAAACTATTTGGATACTGATATCTTATGTTTACGTAGAGTCGCCATCAAATATATCGGAGGGGCCAGGGTAATAAAAAATATATGAACATGCACTTTATCGCCTTGACAATAGAGGCGTAGTTCAGATATCTGTGACCGCCTTGGCCGCTCCGATATATCTAATGGCGACTGTACATCGAGTGACGACAGTTTATGAGGCATATCAAATATTATTATGAAACTAGAGGTATTTACTTACTTACGACCGTTAGATAAGTGTCCTGGGAAAATACTGATTATTTAAGTTTTTTTTTATAAATTCAGTGTTTTGGAGCGCCAGTAGCCTGGTGGTAAGACGTCCGACTTTAAATCCGGAGGTTTCGGGTTCGGTGCATGCTCAGATATTTTTGCAGCAGCAGAAGTAGCGAGTGAGGTGTTCAAAATGAGCTTGACACGACTTTATTGTTATCAAAATAAGAGTGTGCGTAGATCATTTTAAACACCTCACCCGCTTAGCTACTTCTGCTGCTGACTGTACCTACCTACTAGCTATGCCTAAGGATTTTTAAAGTTTTCAGTTCCTTGACAAAGAACTCAGTTAAAGTAGTCAAACAAAAATCGTATAATATTTAGCATATAATTATGATTCATACTTAAATACGCAAGTCTATCACCCAAACCTATTAATTAATCGTTATAAATTAGTACAATCAAGTACAATAACTGCGTGTTCGTTTACAATATTCCCTCTTCACGGTCCAATAGGAGTTCTAACGGATATGAATCATGTAAATACTTATTAAACTCCGTTATGCACCTACTGATAAAAGCATACAATCAAGTTTCTTAGTTTCTAAGTGAAGGTTAACTGCAAGTGCAGTTTTTTGTTTTCAACCGACTTCAAGATGTCGAAGGAGGAGGTTATCAATTCGTCGGGGTTTTTTTGCTTTTTTTATATGTCCACCGAATATTCGAAGATGGCTGGACTGATTCGGAAAATTCTTATTTTGTATGAAAGAGGATATTCACAGTTGGTCCCATTGTCACCACGTCCAGATCTGATGATGGGATCCTGGAGAAATCGAGGGAACTCTTCAACTATTATACGCACATATAGTGATTTCACTATTTTTTACAGCAACTCCGTCACTTCCTCTTGGAATAGCGAATCCGAAGTGAAGTCGGTTTTATTTGTTTAAATTATATTCAACCCTTTGGTATTTAAAGATAGTTGACTAACTTTTTCGATTAAAACGGGATACTACCTATTTACTGTTGAATAAAAGTTGTTCAATAGTTATTTATAAAAATTGTTATGTAGTTTCGATCAAAATACAAAAAAATGGTATAAGAAAATCTTAAGCAATATGTAAGTACTATTATTCCATGAGTTATCTCTGGTATCTATCATATCATTAATAAGTAAATATGTCTAATTATACGCGTTTTTACTCACAAAGAAGACATTCAAAATGTATTAACCAATATGTACAAGTTTACATTGTATCTATCACACATGCAAAAAAAACGTATGTCTCGACGCGCAATAAAAAAAATTACCTATACATAGCTCCAACTTTATTAATTCACTTCACATTAACTACACACATTCCAACTAATCACTTATTTTTAACTTAAGTACTTATTTACTTTGCAACTTCACGTATAAACATCCCGTTACCACTTCACTGAACAAGGGTGCACACGTGCGGCGTCCGCGGCGCGTCGCGGCGTATGCGCAGCGCAGATGCGGCGCGTGCTAAAATGCCGCGCATTTCACCCCTCGTTAGCTAACTGATCTATTTTTAAATAAGGATTAAGTTTTGACAGCAGCAATTAGATTTCTATTTTTATAAAGGTGCGTGTTTTAATCCGCAAAAAAGGTGTTTGTAATTTAGTTGTTTGCCTGTCGAGTAACAGTAAGAAATTGAAAGAAAGGGCGCCCATTTTAATGTTGTTTTGTTGAATTGTCAGCAATCAGTTATGAGTAATTATCTAATTAGTCTTTAAAATGACCTCTCCCTGGAAACTCATTTAGATTAGATAAGGGCCAATAGAAAAAACCCGCCGACAACAATATTCCTTGTTGTGTATGGGGTAACAACAACATCAGTTTTTGAGGACATGTTGCTACTAGTTTTATTTCTTTAGCGAAAGCCTGTATAAACTTGACAAGGCCTGGGAGGCCAATGTTACTTTACGTTCCATGTTTTAAACGGGATTTGACAAGAGTTATTTTAGTAGAATTTCTTAATATATTATTCCCAAGTCCATTATTTGTGGTGTTTATTTTATTTTATTTATTTATTAGGAAAGCAAAGCAAACAGAAAGGTTGTTTTCAAGCAAAAGGTACATCATTGTCGGTTGTTAATAGAGTTTATTTATAAATGAGTTATAATGGCAGTAATGCCTTATTGACAACCGGCAATGATGTACCTTTTACTTGAATACGGTACATTTATACGCACTATACTCAGGTATATTTTAGATCTGAGTAAAAAAAGCCACCGTATAAATCCAGGAAATTATCTATGGAACCATATTTGTAACACATTTCTGTAAATTTCGCGCTCAACATTCTAAAAATTAGGTAAGCTGATGGATATCGAGTTCTATGGACGCCCCGTTACAAGTTACAACTGACCAATGTCCATTTCGAACAAACCAACAGCGGCATTTTAAAGGCCCAGCAGCGCACTCATTCATGAATTGTTAAGGCGAGTGCTCACGCGACGCGACTCTTCTAATTATAAAACCTAATTGCCATTCCATAGAGCTCACGTAACTTAATTGTCTATGGCATTTGCTAACTTAGGGTTAGTATGACAGGATTTGTCCTGACTTGTGGATGATTCTGGACTTCGACTGAATACTTAGGCAAAATGTCAGGATTTTTTTAAATTGATAAAAAACATACCACCCACCTACACTATAGTTACATACTAGACTTTTATAGCGGTAATGTTACATAATTCCTGCGAAATCAGTGCAGTGTAACTTAGACTGACTATAAGGATTAAGAGTCGCCAGGACGCTCGCTTTCCCATACAAACGTAGTTTTGCTCTCATTTTAAAACGACATGCTTTAGAACCACGAACTTTGGCATGGGCATTCTAGTAGTACAGATCTATATCGGTAATTAGTTTTCGTTGCTAAAAATTGTAATACAAAGAAAATACAGCCAGATACAGATTTACATACAAAATTTATTTTTGCTATGTTTTCTTTGTGTTACAATTTTTAGCAACGAAAACGAATCACCGACATAGATCTGTACTGCTAGAATGCCCATGTCAAATTTCGTGGTTCTAAAGCATGTCGATTTAAAATGAGAGCTGAACTACGTTTGTATGGGGACGCGAGTTCACGCGAGCGTCCTGGCGACTCTTAAAAACTTCACAAAGTTTTGTGGCAACCCTATATGCGAGGAAGCAGTAATAGAGAAATTGTCAGGTACAGTCACGCTTATAAATGTGATCATTCAAGCGAACTTTCCGTGGAAGTGAAAAAACACCGTTTTTGTGACAACGTTGCGCGGAAATCGAGTTTTATGACTGAAAATGTAACACTGTTACTGAATTTCATGGAAGTGAAACAGGAATTTCAACGAAAATAACCGGTAATAATTGTTTTTATTGAATGTGAGTATCAAGATACCTGATACATTTATTAGCCTACGAATAAAGACATATCTTAGTTGGGTTTAAATATGTAGTGACGATAAAAATAAATCTTAGTCGTTTTCCATCTAGTAACTTCAAAATATGACGTTAAAATATTCTCTTTTCAGTATGATAAAAGCAATCCGCGTAATACTGTACCCCTTTGTATTGTTTTTCAAAAAACGTGGCGTATAAAATCCTTGTATGTGATTTTTTTTTCCTGTTATTTGTTACTTGAGAAACTAACTTGTTTAGGCGATTATCACACTGACGACGGATCCGCATGCGGCGCCGGTGCGCGGGAGAGATAGCGCTCTGCATGTGTATAGCGCTGTCTCGCTCGCACACCGGCGCCGCATGCGGATCCGCACCAGTGTGATAACCGCCTTAGAGCTAGTTTTTTACAAACAAATTAGCTATTTCACGACTCTCGCTGCAATCGCAACACCAGTGTACATACACCCTAACATCTAATGGTTACAGGGTTTGCAACCGACCGAGATTATGTGCCAAAGGTTAATTAAAGGATTGAACCCACTACAACCGGCTGCGCGGACAAATCGGTGTGACCGACATAGCCGTACGGCTTTGCTTTGCGTTGCAAAGGGGTTAGATCCATTGCGGTTTGTACTGTTTGTAGTAAATTGCCATAAAATAAACTGTGATATCTACGGAGATTATACTCGGAGTTATCGAACTCGCGGAGCGCAAGCGAAGCGAGTTCTTACAAACAACTCCAGACCGAACTGTCACCTGGCTACTGGGACGTCTCGGCATTTGGATGGCTTTTTGATTTCGATAGTTTGTCCGACGATAACTTTAGTAACGTTTTTCTGATCTTTATGAAATTTGTTGGGGCTGTAGCAGAGGTACATAAAATTTGTAAGTTCGTATATGACCAGGATCGATCAAGTGGTTATGGAGCTAGAAGGAGAAAAAAAAAATCCTCCTTAGGGTCTTGTTATATTGGTCAACTCGTTTGCAAGTAAATCGCGAGTTCTCAGTTCGAGGCGGACTACTAGCTTACACCAAGTTTTTCACCCCGAGGTTGAAATTTAAAAAAAAATACCTATACCATAGAGTAACTTACCATGGAGTACAGTAGAGCAGCACAGCCTAAGAACTTTTTGAGGCTCAAGTCAAGCCCTAAATTTGAGCTTCAAAAAGTTCTTAGGCTGTGCTGCTCTACTATATAAGTTACTCTATGCCTTTGGTGCACAAGGCTTCGAACCAGCGTCTTCTGCATTTGCTGCAGACGCCTTATTTCCCTAATGCTAGTCGAGTAACCTCGGATTGCGTCGGGTCGGGCATTCAAGTTTATATTTGTGTTTCTGCTTAAGAAACAACATTTATAAATATTTAGTGAAGTAATTTTAATTATTCTCTAGCATAAAGCTCTATACCTGGAGTAAGCTTAGGTACATTTCCCCTCTGTCAACGTTATTAGCAGGAAAATCTAATAGGTTTATAAAAACTATTTCAAAAATCGATTACACGCATTCAGTTCATCGTTTTCAGTGAGTAAAGAGCTCCGTGAAAATGCCTTTATGTATTGTTTTTAGGTGTAAAAAATGTTCTATTATGTCTAGTGTACAAAAATATGAAATATAATTTCACATGTAATTATAGTTTTACTTTTTTTATCATTACAATTATGATTAAAAAAATAATCCATATCGAAAATCCAGCGTCGTTTACTGAATCGATTCAAAGATAATCGTTTATTTTCTGACGGGCAGTAACTATTTTGACGTTTGACACTTATGCATATTTAACGCCCCTAAGGATTACTGCCTTCTATATTTTGTTTGAAAATACAAGCAAAAATGATCCTTGGCTTTTTTGTTTGACATTTGCAAGGACTGCATCCAATAATGAACCATATTTCAACATATGTAAAATCAACTATTTGTTGCTCCATTTAGTGTCGTGACTTACTGTCAAATATGCGTGATATTTTCAAGTGAAAGGTACTTCATTGTCCTTTATCAATAAGGCGATGCTGCTATAAAAATTCATTTAGAAATAAACTTTATTAACAACCGACAATGATGTACCTTTAAATTGAAAACGCCATACGTATGCTTCCTCGCCCCCCTCAGATTTTGGCAGACTTTTTTGTTTGGAAAGATGAGGCGATGGCTCCTCCAGGTATAGAGCTTTATGTTCTCTAGTTATGAAAGGCTGTATGTTCAACTATTTAAGCGGGGCGTTGTTTGACAGTCTGGGTAACCAAACTGTTTTATATGTTAGCTAAGGATTCACTTGGAGCTCACGAGGAGCTCGACGGAAGCTCTCGTATATAACAGGGCAGTGTCGGAAGGCTCGGATCCGGAACCGCCCGGTCGCTGCTCATGGAATGCTCGGAAGACCCGGTGTCGGCCCGTCAACGTGACGGACCCGGATCATGACACCGTGAATCGTCCTTCAGACGGAGAGTTAGCCACATCAGATATGACATAATAATGAGAGGAACAAAACGTATCTAGTTAGATTACTAAACTATCCTTATTGCTAAATCCAGGAATCTGGCAGGTTTTAATGGGTGGAGGTCTGACATACTAACAAAAATCTTCAGTAGAAAAAACTACGAATTGCTTACATTATATCTGTGATGAGTTGATGAAATGAGTATAAGTATAACAACGAAACGAATATCAATAAAAACTAAACTAATCCTCTTACTAACGTTAACGGTAACAGAAATACTGGATGGTCCTTATGACCATGCAATAAGGTTGAAAATATGTTGAATGTGGTGCAGTACGGTCGTGCAAATAGAGTGACGGTCAACGAATGACAACAATAGTGATGCTCAGATAAACGATAAAGCACGAGATCGTCACGCTGAGATTGTGCTAACTGTACATCTTTAGACTATTTGTTAATACATGCTAGGGATGGGAAAAATAATGTTTTAGGTAAGTATTCTACTATTAATGTGACATCTAGAACAAATTTTGTGCGCCATATATGTTTGGGGGTTGACAGCTATGACTGAATCAAAGAGTAGTACTTATCTTAGACTTGCAGTGATTTTCACTACCTAACTTTTAGGATAAAAAAATTCTTAGTTTTTATGTTCTGTAATCTCTGCTTCATTAAATAAATTTCGAACTATAGTTTGGCCAGAGTTTGTTCCACTTCAAGCATAGACAGGGAGAATCATACTGTCTTTTTCTAATGCTAGTACTCTCACTACTAAAAAAGGGATGGGTATAGCATGTTACTCTGACTGTTACTGCGCTTTTGGTTTGCCAGACTATATGTATCTATTTCTATCTATCTAAAAAAAATTTTTGTATGGTTCCAAAATATTTCTCTGTGCTATAATGACATGAGTGTTAATCTCATTTATCGTTTTCTCTTTTTACCTACAAAAATACCTAGATCGTTTTTCAGAGTAATACGGGAAATTAACGTAAGTATTACGGGACTGTACGGTTACTTACCTAATAATACATAAGCATTAAGTAACATACTGTAATTAAGTAAATAATTAATGACACAGGTTACGATTTACGGTATGTAACAAATAATTTTACGCTAGTTAAAAGTAGCTACGATGATAAGGCCACTACCAACAATACCGAGCGTTTAGCGATTCGTAAAGCGGAGCGGACATCGATGAGCGTAAGTGAGTAAAAGGTAGGTAGGTTAAAATTAAGAAAAATATAAAATATTTATATAGTACATTACGTACCTAGGGCGGTAAAATAAAGAAGGGCCCAGATCGCGGGTATTTGTGGCCCGAACCGAAGGTAAGGGCCATAAACAAGCAATCTGAGGCCTTCCTTATTACCGCCCGTGGTGCGTACATAATTTTACGTCTTCTCGTGGGCGTGAAGTGAGATTTGCCGCTGCGCTCTAGGGCGGTAAATCTGACTTAGCGCCCAGAGTGACGTAAAAACTATTTATCTACGCCAGTTTTCGTAAATAATCTATTTATTATCACGAGGTTTGTTAAAATGTATCGTAACCGTATAATATGATATGGAACTGTACGCCAAAAACTTATGCAATCAATTACACATCTACATACATATATTAATTACATACAATATATGGCAAATAATTGCCATAATCGTGTTAAAATACGAAACGGATAGTAATTTCAATTGGAATTTACATATATTCGACAAGTTTAGTATTCGTAGAGCAAAATTTCAATACAATAGCTAAAAGAAGTGTAGAGATACTCACACAATAGCGGAGTGGTGGCGTTGGTGGAGCGGAGCGGGAAGCGAGGCGGGCGGCAGAGCGGAAAGCGACGCGGGCTGCGGAGAGCCGCACCAGCGGGCTTCACGGACGTCTGATGAACCTGGAAATGTATAATGGAGACTTTATAAATTGTAAGGTTTCTTTAAAATTATATCTGATTGCACAACGCAGTCATATTCGACAAACTCACAATGAATTTCGAACATTGTACCTATGTAAAACGTAAATAATAAAAACCTTTACTTGTTCTAACTAATAGGTATGAGAAAACTCAATAGAATTTAAAAGAATATTATGCCCGATATTATTGATTAGAGAATAGGTACCTTAAAATAAAATGAAACTAAAAGTGAAGGTGAGGTTGAGGGTGATGAGGGTAGGGGTGATGAGGGTAAGGGTGATGAGGGTGAGGGTGATGAGGATGAGGTGACGACGATCATGGCTATGACAATGATTCATGATAGTATATAGAATGACGATTAGAGCGGAATCCAATAAAAAAGAATGCCTTTTCTGGCTGAAGATTACAATTTCAATGATGGTAATGATATTATGACAAATATGTGAAGTTATCGATGAAAATGCCATGATAAACAAGATCACTTAATACATACTGTGTCTAGTGTTGTACTCACTGCCGTAGAGCGTCATGTGCGAGGGCGGGCGGCTCGCGAGCACCGGCGTGGAGCCGTAGCGCTCGCCGCCAGCCGACAGCCGCCCGCCCAGCGGCTTGAACGCGATTGGACGGATCACTGTTTTGCCCTGCAACAAACAGAAGGCTTTCGTTAGATTTTGATTTATGTTTATGTCTATTGAAATTAGAATTCGCACAAAAAGTGGAAATCAAGAATAAAATACAACATATATTTATCCAATTGAAATCATCAAGGAAACAAAGCTCAGCTACAAATTGAAACAGAATGTTACTTTCATTCGTATATGACGTATATTTCAATTCAGGGGCCTAAGGCTTCCGGTGCCCAGGGCAGCACACTCGCACTTTACAGTTTGTAATTTACATAGTAATGTTATATTCAGAGCAATGACGCGTAGATTCAGTGGCCGCGAGGCAACCGGATACCTCGTGGGATTTTTAAGCTCCCTACGTGTTGTGGAATCACCCTGTGCAAACCGAACTGACCCACGTTGGACAGGTTCCGCGATTGCCTCTCGGTCACTGTAACTACGCGCCATTGCTTTAACTGTTACTACTTAAAAAAAAACACTAATTTAAATAGTTCATAATCTAATCTGAGACCTATTGTCTTAAGTAATTTTGAATAAACTTTAGACTTAAAAGAAAAGTTTTCCGCTCCGCTTATGCGCTATGTTCCGAATCTTACAGTAATCCAACCTTAGCGTGTTAGCGTATCTAATGACATTGGATAGAGTAATCGGCTTAGAGCTTTAAACCAAGCGGAGCAGCCATTGACAGGCGTTCCCCTCTGCCGAAAATGTTTGACCAGTGGTCATACTCATTGTATGGACTGACGTTTATTTGACGTGACTATTTTGACGTTTCGCATACATTTGACGTTCCCCTCCCCCGCAAAAAACGGCAGACTTTTTCCGATAGAAATGAGAGCGCGTGTCGCATCCGGTTGGTTTAATAATCAAAGGTAATCGGTATCGAACGGCGGAAAAAAAAGTATTATTAATAACCGGATTAAGCAATGTTTTAGCACAATTGAGGAAATCACGAATATTACAAATTACAAATATTAAAATAAAAATCAAGACCGAGGATTTACATACTGAATTGTTATTGTATTCCGATTAGGGCTGTCACAGAAGTCATTTCGCTCTCTTTCGCGAATGCGAATGTGAGTACGAATATCAAGATGCGAATATGAATGTTACGGTTACAGAGTACACTCGAGAGCAAAAATTTCGGGTCAGTAACATAAACTTTATTATCTTTAAAATTAATATCTCAAATATTCAAGAAACTGCTAGTGACCCGAAACTTTTGTTCTCGAGTGTAGTTTTAAAAATAATTCGTTGTCCAGATTTTTATGTTTCCGTGGTTCAAAAAAATATGAGTTTATTATACAAGGTGTTACAAAAATACTTAGTGAACTGTTTAAGGCCAAAACTGATTTTGTATGGAGGGTATGAAGGGATGACCGGCTGGAATGACGTATCCAAGTAAAAAAAATTGCGATTAAAATGTTTTTCTTTTACTTAGTCGCAATACGATGAAAATTAGGCCCTTAAACGGATCAACAGTATTTTTTGTTACACCCTGTATGATCGGTCATTCATAATGAGTCAAATTCCTAACAACCTAACATTCCCATTCGCAAAATTACAAATAGTTCACTTTACGTTTACCCTTTTGACTTCATCTGACTACCTATTAAAGATACAATATGACATAATTTAAATAATCATGCCCTGGATCTATAGTTTGTTATTGTTTATTGTAAACTTAAACAACGTAACGTCGAAGTGACCTTTGCAACAATGCCCAATTCTCCTAATTTAACCGAATTAAAATCGCAGACATAGACGTCCTCCCATAGACTCGGGTGTTACAAGCCACACTCGGTACCTTTAAAGTAGAGGAAAGTCTTTCCTTGACTCGGGCGAGTCTCTACTCGCGACTTCGGTGGTTGTTATCGGTCAATTTTCAATGTAACTTGCTCCCAATTTATTTAAGCATTATGGCAGATATCGCTAGGGCCCTTGAGTTAAGGCACATATTAATATTCATATTTATACTTTATTAGTAATATAAAATTACACATATGAATATTATGAAGATTATGGTGGAAAATTATGGATGATTTTGGTGGATTATGGTGTCTAGGTTAAGTTTACATTGTGATCTGGTGTAAAAGACCCTAATTGTAATGTGTTTTTTACGTGGCAATAAATGATTTACTTACTCACTTACTTAAATTTCGCTAAAAACTGACCAAGCGACCTAACTAAGCTAGCATAAGTATGCAGCGACAGTATCTCGCGTCCAAGATAAACATCTGTCACTTTCTAATTGTATTAATCAGAAAGTGTCATTTGTGCACTAACCGCGCAAAGAAGTCTGGCGGTCTTTGGTGCGAACTTGTGAGGTGCGTAAGTGATCTGTGGTCGCAGTTGAATCGCAGAGCCATCTCGTTAGTAGTCGCACGGATCTGACATTTGGTACGCAACGACAAATGCCACGACACGACAAAGGTCGGTTTTACGACATTACCACTCGAACTTTTAGCTTTATTTACTAACTTATACAGAATGGATCGTCCATCACCACATTTTCTGACTCCGTAACTGATTAAATTATAAGACTTCCCATACAAAAAAATTATGAATCAGCACCCTCCTCCAAAATTTTGTTTTGACCTCTAGTATGTGTGTACCAAACGGCTAAAATGTGCAACGATTTGCGGTTTTTTTTTGCGTACACCTAGCACTAGTATGTTAGTTTTCACATGTAATTGCTTGCAATAGATATGTTTTATGTGCTTATTATAGGTACAGTTAACTTCAGTTGAAGAGGCCCATGAGAGCATGTTACAAACAGTTAGATGTTAGAGTACATTGTACAGTCAGCACCAATAATATGTATACGAATTTGAGTCTTATCCCACAGACATAAGTTCCGAAATGTTAACATATTTTTGATGCTGACTGTACAATGTAGGGTTTTTTCTATAATGCTTTACTGCCGGTTGTAAACTTTGTAAACACAACCTACGTGTAAGTTTAATGTTCATTTAAAAAACCTAATGGCCAGTAGTCCCATAATAATCAGCCGTACAACAGACGACATATGGAGCCGACAAATTCTGAAGGGTACCTAGTTCGCGAGATGAGTCGATGACATTACCAAAGTGGTCGGAAAGAATTGGATGCATATAAGTAGGGCAAAACCTCCACTATTTCAATCCAACCTCAAAGGCGTGCTAATGAGAAAATCTTTAGATACCCCAAGGTTAGGGTGGAAAGGGTGTCTATTTACAAGTAAAAATAAACATGAATTTCGAATGTTTACTCATAATGTTCAGTTCAGAGACAGCTAACTTTTAAAGATACACTCTCCTAATCTGTTGTGTTCCTGCTTAGTAAGTGTAGTAAGTTCTAGCTTCTATCTAAGTACAATCAACACGTTGATAATACGGTTCACGTATGATTTTGACACGCGCTTGTTTTTACACACTTTTATTTAATTTGATCCCAACATATTTAAGTGAGGACCTACTTCAAATCTTGTAAGTACAATTTCAACCACTTCCCGGTGTCTGATAGAGATTTTTAGCACACTTCCGTATATATATGAGAATATTTGCTATATCTAGATACTATATGTAGATACAGTCAGTAATAAAAGTATGCCAGAAAAATATAATTTTTGAGATTTATTTGCCTTAAAAATAAAGTCGTGTCAAGCTCATTCTGAACACTTCATACACTTAGTTATCAGTGACGGCGCGTCTACATTTTTCTAGGGCAAGCCGGAGCTAATTTGGCTTTTAATTTTTCCGAGAGCTGTAGAAAACTGTTCATCTGCCTTAAAATTAGACAAGACGGTAGGAATCGAGTACTATGGACCAGCCGCCACTGTTAGTTATGCAGCTGATTGCACAAAAAAGTCGTACTTGCTCCAGCTCCAGCGTCCTGTTGTTATCTCCGATCAGATGTAGCAATAAATTGCCAGGTTCCGACCGAGAACCGCGACCCGGAGCGAGGGTTTTTGCCTCCATTAACTATAGCACTGATAGATGGCTGCCAGTATCCTTAATGCAATTGGATAGTAGTTTTATTTTTTTTAGTAAAATGTATATTATCTAGTGGTTAGATCTCCGAATAGTTTATTTAAACGGTATTCTTTTTACTCATCCTCTTCCTAAAGACACTTAACTTTAGACATTTTACTCACTCACTTTACTTTCAGCTCTTTCTAGCCGAGAACAATCAGTTACCTTCCCTAAAATTATCCACATAGTAGGACAACATAAACTACAGTCTAGTCTGTATTAATTAAGAAATCATAAATAAAATAAATATTCTTAAGGCTCAAAACACACCTAGCGGAATGGGGGCAGTATTTAATGTATGGAGGCCATAGACAAATTTAAGCTACCACCGACAAAGCTCCATACATTACTGCCTCCATTTCGCTAGGTGTGATTTGAGCCTAATAGGATAAAGGTGGATGGGATGTCAATTTCCATTATTGAATAAATACGTCATTGATTGCTAATAACCCCTCAGAAAAATACATAAAACAAACAGTAAGCAGCCAAGTAGCCTCACGCAGAGCAGATCATTCCAAATGTTGAGTTTTATATTCTTGTGCCTAAAATGTAAAGTAATTTAAACCCACGTGCGTACGCGAGTCGCGAAAATAAAGCCGTCCATATAAAGCACCGGTAGCTTCTTTTTGAGGTCGGTTCGGTTTTAAGTGTGCGTTTTGCAAATATGGTGGTCATTTTGAGTGGAGATTATTGATTTCACTACATTTTCGTATAAGCGTTTTAAAATTGGGCTGTCACTTAAATGTGTCTGATTTGTAATTGGCTTTTTTAAATTAATATGGTACGAGTACTTAATGCTTAATTGTTATCGGACCCCCAGGTACAGCATACAGTGTGTTTCTGTAATAGGAGCAATAAATTAAAACGTAGATTCTACTCCTCAAACCAGGAAACGTTTGTTCAGCGACGTTTAAAAAAAACGTATGGTTTGATTTTTAGGATACTTTAAAGTTTTTTCGAACACGCAATGTATTCCGAAATTGACTGTGTCTGTAGGGTGACAAGCAATGTCAATTAGACGGATTTTAACGTTCATTGAAAATACTATTTAGTTTGTATGAAAAAGAGACAATATACAAAATACATATTTTTTTAAAGTTGTTGAAGATTGGTATATATTAATAACAAAATGTAATTTGCTTGTACCGTATGTTGTTTACACACATTCTAATAAGTGTACTATCCAAATTTTTTATACAAATACTTACTTGTAGATCAGAATTTTCAACATAATCTAAATTAAATATCACATAAAAAGTTGTCGACAAATTTTGTGTACTTTGTGTGGTGAGAATCGATCAAGAATCACCCGATTGCCACTGTCATGCCTTTTATGTCATAGTATAAGTAGGTAATCATCTTGTAGATTTAGTATATTGCTGACTCAGATTCTCTATTCTGTGGGAACACGCGGCAAAGTTCAAACCGCATACTGCGACCCAGGAAATAACGGCGCAACTACATAGGACACCAATAGGCACTTGCGACCTTTTCGATAAGAGTGTTACTATATTATTTCGGTAACCTAGAACCTGCGCTTGACTCGGTCACGTAACCACAATCGATAGTACAGTGATCTTGGCATTCGGAAAAGATGAACAAATTGTGGTATATCCGGGAAGCGCAAATAACTCCGGCGAGAGGTTAGACGAAATAATATAAATAATACTAAATCAAATAAAAATATGAACATCAATAATGATTGATTTGTTGGAAATGGTTTTGATTTTTATGCCAAATAATTCAAAGTTGGGGTTGAGTTTTTTTTAACGCGGTAAAATGATACTTTTAATAACTCTTCGATAAGAGCGTGTGCAGGTCATTTTGAACACCCTACCAGCTTAGCTACTTCTGCTGTTGACTGTACAACAGGTGCCGAGGTGCCAACAGATCAATCAAGCGGAATCCAAAGCCAGATGACAGAAATACCGAAGGAGCAGCGATGTCGAACAAGCTATCCAACACAAAAACCCTGATAAAAAGGTATATCTCAATAAATACTACAAGGCACTTAAGACATTTATGGTAAGCGACGTCTAAGTTTTGAACACAAAAACTCGTGTTATATAAACGCGGATTTTAGTAGAAGAAATATGGCAGATACGACATTTTGTGCTTTGGGGAGTCCCACAAAACCGCTAAACGGAGAAATTGCAGGACGGGAGCGTTTATAATCTAGTTTCCTAGAATTGGGGATTATCTGTAGATTGCTGTCGGTTCAGTGAAGTAAGACATTGCAGAGATATTTATGTTGATGTTGATGTTCTTGATGTTCCCATAAATGTGTAAACAAGACAGTTGTATCATAAAATTAAATCTGTGACATCTCTAGCCGAAATTGAATTAAGTGCCTTTTTTCGGTACGTACGGTACTGCATAATTCCAAAAAGTATTCCAAAATATGTTCTAGAAGCATGGCCATACTGAATCGCACCGAACGGCAGCAAATATATTTTATGGAATATTGGCTCCCATCTTACATACAGATATTTTTTTGGAATTATTGAAATCTGCTATCTAATCTGTCATGCTTACTTTGTTAGATGTTTCTATACTCTGTAACCTAATCCAAGTCTATAGCGGTCCAGACACTGTCAGTAATAATGTCATTATTTCTGTACCCATCCTTCTCTTCTTCATATACATAGAAAAGGACGGGTACAGAAATAATGACATTATTACTGACAGTGTCTGGACCGCTTAAAAATATAACCTTACCCGGGTTTATTTTTACCTGGCATTTTTCTGAATAAAGGTAAATGAAATTGCTGTTTTAAATCAGAGGATTAAAATCAGTAAATACCTACATTTATCAGTGTGGTTTTTATAAATTAGGTTTCCAATATCGGTAGAATTCTGTTTTTGGGAGATCCTGTATACGAATAATTAACGAAAAGTTAAGATTAAGTTAAGTTACAAATCTTTTGTTTCATGGCATTGCTCATACTCATAAGTCTCATAACAATAATGTTTAGAAATAAAGGAAAAGTAGAAAAATCGAACTCGCGACTCTGGGAAACATGCCCATCGCTCTGCCAACTGAGCTACTGAGACTATACCTGATGGCTGCGAATTTCTCCACCACATCCTTTATTTTATATTCGCGCCTTAGGGTGACGCCTAGCGACATCTGCCGACACTGTGCCAACATTGTGGTATCGTTAGCAGACGTTTTGCTTAATTCAAAAATAAATACTCATAACAATAGTATTCATGTAGGCACATGGGTACAATTGTTTATGTTTTTGGGACATCCTGTATACGAATAATTAACGATGGATCCGATAAAACGAATGAGGCTTTAGTTAACAAATCGAATGATAAATGCACATCTTTTATTTGAATGCTTATAACAATAGATTTAATATGAGTAGGCACATACAATTGATACGAAGCAATATGATAAGTGTTGCGTAGGTTGTATATTGCAAACTCGTGTTTATGTACCGATTTAAATAAACTTTGATAGATTTTGCGATTTACAAATTACTTTAGAAGCGATTTCGTTGACGTGAAATATTTAAAGTTTTCAACTTTGTCGCAACATGGTTCAAAGATTAGGTTCGCCTATAAAGTAGGGTTACGAAAGTATATTTAAAGGAAACAAAGTGATTTATTATGTTGTTATTGCAATATATTCTTGTAGGTAACTATGTAATATATGTATATTAGTTGTTGAAAGTAGTCATTTGTGTTTGGTGAGCTAGAAGCTAGAATTTAATATGATAACAGCCATTTTAAACCGACGGGGTCAAAAATTGCTCGAGTGGAGACCACGGACTAGCAAGCGCAGCGTGGGACGTCCACTCACAAGATGGACAGACGACCTTATAAAGGTCGCCGGAAGACGCTGGATGCAAGTCGCTTCCGACCGATACTTATGGAGGTCCAAAGAGGAGGCCTATGTTCAGCAGTGGACGTCTTATGGCTGAGATGATGAGCCATTTTAAATGCTCAAAAAAACTTCAGCCTTACCTACTTATTTGATTTTCTTGCAATGCCATCATACATTTTATCCTCATAAAATCCGACTTTAAAACTGACCATTATTAAACATGCTGCTAATAATTCTTCATTGTCTGTTATCAGATCATCTTATACCGTACTGTTACGTGAGCGATGATCAAACAATATGTTATTGTTTATTTTTATCCGACTTCAAAATTTCAAAAGGAGGAATTTCTCAATTCGGCTGTATTTTTTTATTGATCGAAACTACACCAGACAAAGAATATCGTAAGGTTGGAGGTAACTTCTGGATGAGAGTGGGCGATACAAAAGGCTGAAATGAAACCCGGGGTCCCTTGCTGGCCTTGACTTGCTAGTCTCATCATTATACCCTGGTAACCTTTGTCTGATCGTCGATTCGTCTCGTTTTACGGGTTGACAGCTTTTCCAGGGGTTTTGGATGTAGATAATACTATTAAGAAATTGGTCGTATGTGAATTTGAGGAAGCAGGACTTAGTAGTCCAGATACTAGACTAGACTGGGCGGCCGTTACATACTTACTTAGGTCTTACTTAGGAACTTGCAATATCGCTTAGGTATATGTTTGATCACAGAAATATCACACGGTAAAACACACATTTAGCTTAAGACTAGAGTGACCTAAGTCCACTTTAATGTATCACGCGATTCTATTGCTTTCTCTTACGAATCTAAACCCCAGAAACCTAAAAACCTTCGGAACGAAAGATCGTATATTAAATTAAAACCATACGGGTTTACGTCATTTTGTAAAAGGAGAAGCAATATCCTGCCTAGGTTGTTATATGCATCGCTTGACTGAGCACTTGCCTCGGTGGCTAAAGGTGATCTGTGTCTTTAATTACACTCATTAAATATTTTGGCAGAGAATGATTCTCTGCGAATCTCTCTGAGAATCGTAATATTTGGAATTTATGTCTGTCGAAGAGGATTAGGTTTTGAAGCTGTTAGTTTCTTCTATTCCCTATCGCTATTTATAAAATATTGCTTTTGTTTTTAGTTGTCAATAAATAGACAGACTGTTCTGGTTGCCAGAGAGCTCAGAGAGGATATTTCATTTCATTTCATTTTTGTTTATTCCATACAATACATATTGTGTTGAATATTACAATAATCTTAACTTAACATAGAACTTAACCTAATACAGTGTGTTGAAGATGGAGGATCCTCTTGTCCCTTTAGTCGTCACAATGAATCCTATTTATATATTCACTCTTTCGTTGCTAGGAGCTATTAGGTGTGTTTATTTTCTTATAACTTCACACTCAAAGTATTTAAAAGACAGCTCCCCAGTCTTTACGTTATACATTCATTGATACCCTCTCTTTCCGGATTCAAAGTTCAGAATTTGTGAACCTATAGAGGTCCTGTTACACTAGTTTAAGAGAGGCGAGAGTTAGATGGACGTTGAGAATAGGTACTGTTAAACAAGATCCGAAAGCAGATTAATCCCACGCCAAAGATGGTATTGTGGGATTAGTCTGTCAATCGTGAGAAGCTCTGGCTTCTTGCAACTGGACCTTATGACCCAACGTGAACCAGTTAGGTATTGCTTAGAAATTGAGGGTACAATTGTATGGAAGATAAGATAAATACCCACACTTTGATTATCTTCATGCTTATTGACTTTTTACAAAGGCCGAATACCACTACATAGTGTCTTGTATTTTAAAAAATCTACATATTTCAGAGAACTAGTGTCCATACCATGTTAAAACCGGCCAAGAGCATGTCGGGCCATGCTCAGTGTAGGGTTCCGTAAACTGAGACCATTAATTCAAAAGGTCGTTTCTTACGGGAAATTTGGCGCCGCTTACGTCATTTTTACTTACGTCCTTTCACTATGGGTTTTTGAATGATAACTCAAAAACGGCTCAACTGATTTATTTAAATATAGTTTTCATTGAAGGTACTCATTAGGCCTCAGTTACATGAATTTTTTCAAAATTTTAGGACCCACGATTCAAAAGTTAGATGGGGTGGGACGCCCTGTTTTAAACTTTCGGGGCTATTATTTCCGAGAGTATTCGTTTTATCCAAAAACTGTTTTAGAAGACCCTAATATTTTTTTTAAAAGACCTATCCAGCGATACCCCACACAACTTGGTTGGAACGAAAAAAAATTTCGCCCCCCACTTCACGTGTACGGGAGGGGAGGTACCCTAACAAAATATATTTTTCGCGTTTTTATTCTACCGTTTTGTCGGCTTGGTTACTGCACATATTCAAACCAAATTTCAGCTTTCTAGTGCTAACGGTCACTGAGCTAGACCGCGGACGGACGGACGGACGGACATGGCGAAACTATAAGGGTTCCGTTTTTGCCATTTTGGCTACGGAACCCTAAAAATCATGCTGAGGTGTAATTTTAATTTAGTTTAGTGTTATAATATAGTTTTCTGGCGGGTACTTACACCAGTATAAGTAATACTAAATTCCTTGACAATACTAGGCCCTATGGGCTTACGGTCGGCCTACAATCCTACATCGCTCTGGGTGGCTCTATGATTTATCATCCGGAACTTGGCTTATTAGATACTATTAGCCATACCTGTTTCTCCACTTCATACAACATTTACACAGTGCCGGTAATAAATACAGTATTATAACTTTAAAGCTTTTATTGCACAATGTAGGTCAGAGACAATTAATCTTAGTTTAGACCCTCTTTTTTGAATTAGTACAACGCAATCGTGGCTCTTTTATGAAGTTGAAAGTTTAAAAGGTCACAAGCTGTGACAAAATTAGCATTTTTTGTCACTATATGCCGAGTGAAATAGAGAACAGATAATTACCAGACCTAGGAATCGATGGGGCAAAAATTTTATGACAGGTAGGGAGTTCCCATATCGATAAACTCAATTATCGATACCTTGTTACATATACTAGTGACCACTCCAAGTTTTGTTTGTCAAAATATGACTTTATTAAAAAATATAAATTAAACAAAATAATAAGGGTAACTTATCTTTATCTAATTATATAAAAAAGGTTTGATAAAGTCATAATATTAACTATTTCATAGTACGATGTTATTTATTACCTAGCGATCATTTAAAATATGCTTTGTTAGAACATTATACTCGTCTTCAGAACAATACTCACAAAAAATATATACAATGCTGGGGGCGATCACTAGTATATGGAAAAGCATCTATAAATGAGTTTATCGATATGGGAACTCCCTACCTGTCATAAAATTTTGCCCCATCGACTCCTAGGTCTGATAATTACGTACACACTTAAAATCGGTGACCGATAGCATAGACATAGTATTAGCCCTGCAAAATGACCCCACATTATTGTTGGTATTCATATGCTATATTAGTAGTATCCTCAAACCGAACTGACGACCGGGGTTATGTTATTTAACTTCTCGTTCACACTAGCATGGACATAGCTAGAGTGAAAGAGATCGTAATGACCCATGGTTGTCATATTGGTTGCCTAATAATAAAGATCATTTTAAAATACTGCCTATTACTTAAACTGTGAGATAGATATGATAGAAAACATTGCCATTTATTAAATTTATTAGGCAAGATACGCACAAAGCGCAGTTATTCTACCGAATCTAATTATTATCGTGCTTTCACAATTGTAAGATTTATACTTGTTTAATTACTAACATCGTATATTTAAGAATTCGATTACTTGTAGAGATTAAAGTACCGTTTTTCCTGCCCATTTTAACGAGGTTATGTTTTCATTTCTCATCGTTTACTTTAATAAATGGGTACTAATTACGTATAGAATGTTCACTGTGTAATAAACCTTTTGATCAGGTCAAACATGCCAAAACTTAGCTATCTCTCTCTTATCGCATTATTTCTAACGAACTATATCGGTCTAGTGTCATAACTAACAGGACCAATAGGTACTAAATTCAAATCCCCAAAAATGTATTCAGATGATCGAAGTTTGGAATGTAGTGTAGGTAGACCAGCGCATGCGTCATGCGTTGCAAAAATCTCAATTTGCATGTTAGGAAGCGGCCAGGTAGGCGCGTATCGGTACGGCAGGGCTGCCATCACCTATTTTTTCCGATAGCAAATAGTTAAGGTGTACAGCACCGCAGTATCCACGAGATCAAGGTCGATCAAGGATAGTTATAAGGCACTGAAACTGTAAGCATATTGCATTTTTATATAAGGACTGTAAACCTTAATTTATAGCGTGTGACCATTAAATCATTTAACTTTGTTGTTTAATTATTACCTAGGAAACCTAGACACATAGGTAGGGAACCTTTTATTGTCGATTGTGCGACAATAACCCCGGCTGAGACTCACTAGTGAGAAAGAGACGACGCCATCACTCTGCGCTCATGTGTAAAAGAGACAGGTGATACCCCGTAGTTGAAATGTCCTACAAATTATTTTTTCCCCATAATACCTATGTACCACCTAGTATAAATGCCTAGTAAATAAGTTATAACAACATTGTAATATATTAACAGTAGAGAAATGCTTGTAATTCTGTTATATTCTGTGTCAATATCAATAAAGATAGACACGTTCACTGATTGGCTCACACGCGTTTATCCCCTCTCGGGATATATTAGTCACTAGTTGACAGCCCAAAAGTTGGCATATAAGAAAGGCCATTGCGGCCGTAAAATCGTTCCGTCAAGTGAGTTCCAGTGGAGGTGCCTTAACCTGAAGAAGTACGAAGGAAGTTTTATTTCCAATAACCTTGCCTCCCTACAAGTCCACTAGTCTCTACATCGGCGCTGAGCTGTCGCGCCGCTACGGGCGTCGCCTAACCTTGGCCACCGTCCCGTACATTGGTCCTTCGAGCCGGATATGGAAGACCGGGGTTATCGCCAGTCGACTCAGGAAGTCGACCTTCAAAACCAAGGCCACACTGGGACTGCCTTGGCGGAAACACAAGGCCGTGACGGCACAAGGCCGTCCGACCGAGCGCCCACGCTTCGCCGGAACAAGAGGGCGCACGTCATCCACAAGGACGCTGCACAACAGGTGGACACGCAGCGATCCGAGATGACACCACTTCAGACAGAGCAGTCTGGCTCGCCGTCGGTCAAGGTCACCACGGCGCATTCGCCAGCTGCCACGTCACCCGCAACCGCCGTGATTCCTCAAGGATACCACGCGACTGCGACTCCACCCAAGGCGCATGCTACGCTAAGCGTCAGTGACCTCGAATCTCCGTGGCATTGGGAGGTAGCTGCGCCAACCGACGCCCAAGGACGTCAAGAATAAAGTTCCCGCTCTTCAGTCGCAGCGACAAGGGGGAGCGTTCGTTCACCGCATCTCGATTCAAGTTCCGTATTAAAAGAACAAACGCCGCGAGTGAATAATAACTCTGTGAAATCGCCAGTTAAAGAACGATCTCCGCGAGTGCCTAATAAATCCGATTTTAATAATAACGCGAGTGCGCGAGTAGAATCAAAATCGCCGCCGCGTCGCCGCGTACGAGCCCTGAGTACAAACTCAGAAACTCGGGCTCCTCCAACTGCTACTCCAACGCAGTCATCACTTCACGTACCTACGGATTGGTTCGTGCCAACATACAGCGGGGCGATCACCACTACTCTCACGACGCCGACGGCGGAGCCCAAGGCTGCCCCGCCGAAAGTCCTGAAAGAAAAGCCGCCTGTAACTACAGACACAGACGGATTCCCGACGGGCCCGATAAAGGCCTTGAAAAGGACTCGCCGTAGAAAAACACTGGGCGCGATCCAGACCTCCGAGCCTCCGAAGGAGACTCCCAGATCAGCACCCGGCCCTTCACTTCCGATCATCGAGTGAACGAGCCGACCTCATCAAAGTTGATTCTTCTCTACCGTTCCTGATCAATGGAGCGAACATAAATCAAGACGATTATATACTGCGTCGCTTACCCGAAGTTTTGTGGTGCTTAGTCGTGAAAGCCTAAGCAAAGGGGAGCATGTACAGCACCGCAGTATCCACGAGATCAAGGTCGATCAAGGATAGTTATAAGGCACTGAAACTGTAAGCATATTGCATTTTTATATAAGGACTGTAAACCTTAATTTATAGCGTGTGACCATTAAATCATTTAACTTTGTTGTTTAATTATTACCTAGGAAACCTAGACACATAGGTAGGGAACCTTTTATTGTCGATTGTGCGACAATAACCCCGGCTGAGACTCACTAGTGAGAAAGAGACGACGCCATCACTCTGCGCTCATGTGTAAAAGAGACAGGTGATACCCCGTAGTTGAAATGTCCTACAAATTATTTTTTCCCCATAATACCTATGTACCACCTAGTATAAATGCCTAGTAAATAAGTTATAACAACATTGTAATATATTAACAGTAGAGAAATGCTTGTAATTCTGTTATATTCTGTGTCAATATCAATAAAGATAGACACGTTCACTGATTGGCTCACACGCGTTTATCCCCTCTCGGGATATATTAGTCACTAGTTGACAGCCCAAAAGTTGGCATATAAGAAAGGCCATTGCGGCCGTAAAATCGTTCCGTCAAGTGAGTTCCAGTGGAGGTGCCTTAACCTGAAGAAGTACGAAGGAAGTTTTATTTCCAATAACCTTGCCTCCCTACAAGTCCACTAGTCTCTACATCGGCGCTGAGCTGTCGCGCCGCTACGGGCGTCGCCTAACCTTGGCCACCGTCCCGTACATAAGGCATAAGGAATAGTTGAGGTCAGGTAGAGGCAATAGGTAGTCTACATAATACTGCCCGGATACAGACATTATTATAGACATTTAAAATTGTTTGCAGGGATACCTTTTAAGATATGATCGTAAAACACTCGGACGCTGTAGGCATTTTGTTGTCAGTATTTTTTTATATTTTTGAAGTAAGAGTAATATTTTCAGGGGAATACCCTTCGGAGAAAACATTTCGACTGCCCCAAGATCCCCATAGAAAAAAATCCTTCTAGATGATCCCTGAACTAGGACAAAATCAGAGAAATCCAGGACAGTATCGGCAGCCCTAGCAGGTATTGTAGCGCCGGTGGCGGTCTCCCACGCTCGCCACGTGGAGCTCTCAATGGCAACCGGGAATATACTTAACTGTTCTGAGGCCAGTAATTTGACAATGTTCTTGATAAACTGCCTTATATTCCTAAATTAGGATTTGTTATCAAATACCATTATTGGGTCAATATTCAGGTGGACGTGTCTGAGCTCCGTTAAACAAAGCTAAATGTATCAAAAGTTTGACGGAATTCAGATATAAAATTCAAATTAGATGAAGAATGATGTAATTTGCTCATATTAAAAAGTGAGCTGGAAATTGAATGGCCAAGTTAAACTGTGGCAAAATGTCCATAGAAATCGATTATTTGGGGTTGACGTATGTCATTTTCTTCCACACCTCTCTGTCATCTCATCATTCACATTCTTTCTTTTCATTTCACTCACAGTCCATTGACATCTTTCTAGGTTTAACTCTTCCTTACAACCCACATTCATTCTTAATAGCTTTCTCGTTCTCTTTAGACCAAGCCAAAGAAAAAGCCAACATTATGACGTACCAAGAGCTAAAAACATTAGCGGAGAACAGGGCAGAATGGCGATTACTCCACCGACAAGAGCCCGGCTCTTAAAATTATGATGATGAGCTTTCTCGTATGAATTTCACCCATCCTTCTTCTTGAATGCCCACGAAAAAGTTTGACGAGCTTGCTCTGAAGTTCAACACCCTAAAACCGTCCAAACAACATTAACAACATAGCATCACGCATGGGACGGCAGTAGGGGACCGTTTGGAAACGGCCCCCGGCAGTCTCCCAGGCTTTTGCACCAAATTTGAGGAATTATAATTTTTTGCTTAGTTACGTATTTTCTGCATGCCTCTGAAATTAGTGAATCGGGTTTTTTAATTCTTTTTACAACAGTTTATTTTAGGCATCGCTTCTTTCAAGCTAAGTAAGGATTAGGTAGGTTAAAGTATAACCATTTAGGTATTTAAATTTTTTTTTCTTGCTGAATATATTCCTTTATGAAAATTTACAAGATTTTTTTCTGAGTTTATTATTATGCTGCATAAATGTAAATCTCTAGGTTTCAGAATACGATACGTTAAATCAGGCTTCTATCATATAAAATTTTCATTACCTGCAGTTTTATATAAAAATAATATTGTCAGAAATAGAGCCAAACAGTATAAGTTCAGACGAATAAGGATTATACTTTTTTAGTATTCTGCAGTTACTTAGAAACTCTTATAGTTTCGTCATATCCGTCTGTCTGCGTATTCAAGAAATCTGAAATTTTATAAGTACCAATCACTCCGTTAAGTGGTAAAGCAAGAACTAAAAACAATGTTTTACCCCCACTACACTCAAAGCCTGCTTAGGGCTCAAATTATTCCAGTCATCAAGTACGAACGAGTAGGATCTGTTTCATAAATGCCAACGTTCGCTCTCATACTTCTCATTGTGTAACATTGTAACGAGGCTCGTAAATTAAGATTACCATCTCGCTACAAGGACATCGCGGATCGAGACAGTTGCAGGGAAAGTACTTACCTTAAACGAGTTGAGATTAAAGACTGCCCATCTTAACACATTCCAATCCAGTCATTAGGTGAAAACGCGTAAGAAATGTGCTATAAAAAAAGGACGCTTAGTTACGTAAGACGAGTTAAGATTAAAGACTGCTCATCTTCACTCATCGGATTTGTCTGTAATACATACTTATACATTTTTGATGAAAAGGGTCGCCAAAGTGAACGTTTATAGGTTAGGGTAACCGTGTGACTGCACGCTTGTCATTTCAGGCATAACCTGAATTTAGGAGAATCGCGATTTTGTAGCTACTATGTATTATTTAATCGGGCCATGGTCTCATATAATTAGACATGGAAATACTCTATAATTTACCGGTCTCTAATGTGCCTTAAGTTTTATTGACGTAGGGAGTGTATGTTACAAAGTTGCAACCGTAACTTACAAATGTAACTCGCTGTACATATATATACACGCGGTATACGTTCATGAGTAAGAGTAGGCCGTTGGATAGTACCTCATCGGATAGCAAGAAGGATGCACTTTAAAAGTACCTAATTCCTATTTTGTAAGGGTCTTGATGAGCCAAACTTCAAGCATTCGGAATGCAGCCAACTTTTAGGGTGTCAAAATTACTTCATCGGGTAGAAATAGAAAGATTCCTTATACCTACAGGAGGTTTTGGGGGTTGCATCTTACAAAAATAATGACTTTTTCGTAAGGAACTTGATGAGCCAAACCTGGATCTAAGGGTGCCAAAAATAACAAAAAATACCTCATCGGGTAATTCGGGTAGCAAGATGAAACTTACGGTACCCGTATCCTTTAAGATTTGGTGACTTCGTCGGTGTTTTGATTAGTCAACAACTAAACTGTCTAAAAAACAATAGACTAACATAATATGACAAATATTTTTTATTGAATGTCATAGAGAACCTTGAATGTACAAAAAAGTGCAACAGTTTGTCAGCAACAAAAACGAAAAGGTAATTGATATTCAAAACCGCCTAGCATGCCACAGATAATAATTTATTGGTGCATTTAAACCAGTTCTACACCCTCTTTCATCTATTCGGTTCATTTTTTTTTATCGACACGGCTAACATGACAATTAAGGGGTCACCGGGCACGCGGCGCGCAGATGTGCTCTATTAGTGCACAAAAAAAAACCAAAAAGGTCACGAAATCAAGCCAGGGAAAAAAGACCTTATGTACAAGGTGCTAGGTTGCTTTTAGTTCGTAATTTGGACGTTGCGCTAATAATTTTTAAACTGAAACCCAATTAATAAAGCTGGGTCTACAAAAGCCGAATGGAGATTTTTTTGTAAAGGTACTACGGATAAGCTCTTTTTGTTAAAATAGTAGAAAATGTGTTTCAAAACTGGAAGTAATAATATGTTTTTGTCAGTGTAGAGTAACTTTATACTTTGTTATGTGATACGTTAGGTCAAGCTTTATAATTTTATTGTTAATAAAAAGTAGAGGTAAGCATTACAATGTCAGTAAGGTTTGAAGTTGACATCGATCTGAATAATCGACTGTAGGTTTAAGATTTATACTTATACCAGAGACTATAGAGATATAGACGACCACAGCCTAAGAACTTTTTGAAGCTTAAGTAAATTACGCCATCTATGTCAAAGCCACCTAAAGATACCGAAAATGTAAGAGAAATGTCACCTGCTCTGCTTCTCCACCTAGTAGCTACTAGTGTACTAGTAGTACATTATTTGTTACTTGGTGGAGTAGCAGTGCAGGTGACATTCCGCTTACATTTTCGGTATCTTTAGGTGGCTTTGACATAGATGGCGTAATTTACTTAAGCTTCAAAAAGTTCTTAGGCTGTGGTCGTCTATATCTCTTTAGTCTCCGCTTATACTTAAGTATTTAGCAAGTTAATACATTTATTATAAAGTAGATCTACCTCTACATACCTATATAAAGGATAGGCAAATTTCATACAATCAGATAGTAAAGTAAACACTTAAACAGTTATTTATAAAAAGGTACTGCAATTCACCCATCGAGAAAATTTACTTTATGATTTAACTAAAGAGCAAACAACTAGCCAATAGGCGAAGCAGATCTTAATGTGTGGCCTCATCACTTAAGTTATCACACAAAAATTTATGCTACTGTCACCATTTCACAATTTCCGACCACTCTTATACAGCGGCTAAGCAACCAATAGCACCTACTTACATTCTGATAACAACAATCAATAGCAGAATGGGCACAGTTGCATTTCCACTTTTTTGTGGGCTGGAGAAAGTGTAGACCTGTACTGTAGGTACTATAGGTTTGATATGGGAAGTTGAAGATTTTAATTATAAGGAATATATATTGCTTTTAATTTGACCTCAAGTTTTGGATGTCTAAGATCACATGCACTGGTTAGTTTCTATTTTTCTTTACCTATTTGGTTAATATATTTACTATATGTAGGTTTTCTATTCTTTTGCATTCTTTGTGACAATCAAGCATTTTACCCACTCTAAGAAAAAAGCTACAATTTCTCATATAAATATTAGCTATCTTAGGGAAAAAAGTGAACAACCTGATGGATTAAATCGAAATTAGATTTAAAACGAAACTTAAGTATTGTAATGTACATACAGGGACTTCAGTAGCAGTAAAACATTAGCTACGAATTAAAAAAGAAACTGCGAAAAGTGATGTCAACCAAAAAAGGAAACGTGTAAATGTTGGGTATCCTCTTAATAAAATTTGACATCTGTTGACCTTGAATCCCCTAAACATAACTGACCTCTTAATTTTAAGCAGTCATTTTGTATTACGTACATTTCAATGCATTCTAAGCAGTTACAATGCCTGTAGAAAAATAAATCATATTTAAGAGCAATACTGCCAGATCCAGACATCACACGTTTTAGAACGACTCCCTACCGAGAGCTCACAGTCACTTCAATACATTTTCAATAGTTAGTAGTCCAACGATCACGCTCGGGTTTATTTATACATATTCTAAAGAATTTGAAGAATTGGCAAATCGGTAACAAAAGCGAGTAATGGCATTGCATATGATTATGAATGGCACATTAGAGGGGCCTTGGCACGAATGGGTTTTCGTGAAATATCGAGTAATATGCGGCACAGACCAGCTCAAGTCTTAACTCGTGGTCACACACGTCTGTGTGAATAAATGGAGTTGGCCGGTCGAAAGTTTTTTAAAGATGGTGCCAGCATAGCTGGTACCTGTCAGTCCTACCAATGGTGTCAAATTCTTGCTTTTTTTTTCTGACCTGGATGGGCTAGCCTTTAAGCCAAATCCCATACAACAATACTAGTGACAGGTACCAGCTAAGCTGGCGCCATCTGGCCAAACCGTTGACAGTTGCCAACCCCAATGTAGAGAGAGAGAGGAACGATAGCTTGTTTTAATGGCGTCCATTACCTGGGTCTTTCTTTAATTTTATGTCTGTAGTCAAACTCAAAAGTCAAATAGAAGTTGGTAATCACTTAGTCGCTTATTTTATACAAAGTTTGGTTGTCTCTTTAAAAAAAATATATATTGTGTAGTCTGTGAAGGCCCAGAAAGAGTCACGACTTTTGGAGCGATACCGTTTCTGTAAAATGCATCGGATGCACGAAACGGTAACCGAAGAGCGTCTAATCGGATTATTGGCCGTATAATTTATTAATTGAGTTACAGAAGTGTTACAGGCTGACTGTCTTGGAACCTATTAAAAATCTGTAGCTTATGATATGTTTCTTTAGGTTATATGATATTTATAAACAATGGCAGCAGTACGCTTTCTGCATTGAGCTTCGCGCATTTATTATGATTATCTTTGAATCGTTGATATTTGCACGCAACATACTTATTATACGTTTAGTTATATTATATACTGAACACGGTGACTTCTTCTTACCTTTTTTGTAATAAGTAGACAGAGTTCCAAATTTATGAATAAAATAAATATCGTGAGGAAATGTTACACAAACCGACTTATTTCTACAGTAAATTCAACAATACTTGTCTCGTGGGTCTGGGTACCTATTTACTCATTAGACAAATATAAAATAAACATATATATATTTTTATTAAAGAGCCTATTAGTGCATCACATGAATAAAGGTACCCTCATCGGCCTCATCGGGATTCGAACCCAGTTTCTCTAGCTTCGTATGCAGCTATGAACCATTCAACTAGGCCGTGACGTAGGTTATTTAATTTATCGCCTTAAATCTGTGCGTATATTGACGACATAGATTGTCGAAAGTTATGTTCGTAAATATTATCAGTAATATTTAGGTTCAGACTTAGGTCATAACGAACTCAATAATCAATTTCCCAAGGCACTTACCGAAATAGGTCATCGATAAGCTATTAAGCACTATCATCGCGAATGACGCAAACCATCATGCGCCGGCGATCATTATCAATCATCTGATGATTGTGCACATTCATGCGAGTAAATCGGAACAGAGTAACAGACAATTGGATATATTATGACACAATAACTATAAGAATCCCTTTAGACTATATAAGTTTGTTACCAAATCAGTACGAAAAATAAAAATAAATATCAACCCAGCAAGACTGAATCAATAAGAATCCTTTTAATTTATTCATAGTTCATGCTTGCAAATCAGCTGTCTGCTGCCATAGTATTTTCCTAGTAACGCTGTTAGTAACGTTAGTACAGTCGCCATCAGATATATCGGAGCGGCCGAGGTAGTCATAAATATCTGAACAACGCCTCTATTGTCAAGGCAATAAAGTCCATGTTCAGATATTTTTGAGTACCCTGGCCGCTCCGATATATTTGATGGCGACTGTACCTAATCTAATCTAAATAATATTTTGACACGGGTCGATCGCGAGTTTTTTTACTTTTATTTCCGAAGTTTCGATGCATTCACAGGTCATACGTAACAACATATTATTAGAGTATGTGTAAAAAATCGTATGTTTTTTTATGGTTAAATTGTTACTCTGTTCGTTTGTTCATTCCTAGCACAAGTAAATCCACTCTTGCGCAGCATTGTGTAGTATTGTTCGAGTGGGCGTCAGATAGCGGTAGGAAACGATAGTCTCCGCTTCCTGCTATTGTGGCCGATGCAAAAGTTTGAATGTTTGATTACTGGAAATTAAGGGATTGTTTTCTAATTTTTTTTTTCTAAAATACCTTAGGAACTACAAAACGTAAGACTTTTTTTGAAACTACAAAGTCTTTTAAGCTTTGTTGTGAGATGCAGGCGTCCATATTAAGCACGGTAGCTGCTTACGATCAGGCCGCTTGTATGCTTGTTTGCCACCGTAGAGGTATATTTTTTTATCTACAGTAGTAGAAATAATTTCGAAATTACATGAGTTGCTTTTGGCACCTTCGGTAATCGATTTGAAATTCTTACATTCACAAATGTAATCAAAACAGAACAAGTTACTTTAGTGTAGGTAGATCACGCAAATTCGTTTATTGCTAACAATATAGATAATGTATCGATACGATAAATCGATTCACAGTAATATTGTGAATTTAAATGCAATTGCAAATAAAAAAAAATTAATCAAGATTATGCAAAAATGCGTTTTGAAATTTTGATAATTGTTATTGATGAACTGGCCGTCAGTCGTGTAGGTACTTATCTAACAATCGGTGTTAATTTGATAGCGAAATATTTATCTAAACGTTTTGTTTAGCTGTTACGAACTTTTAAAGATACATTTATATGAGTATTATTTATAAAATTTTGTATTTGTATCAAAATTAATTTCCAACCGTCAGTCATATTTGCTAGGTTTGGTTGGCAACTTTTACTGTGAGACCAACTCTGAAATCGCAGTTTATGGGCTATTGCATAGGTACACTAGGTACACAATATACACATGCTTTTAGAACCATCTGATGTCGGGGGTTTCCTGTGGTAAAATCTTTTTGGGATTGCGGGCCTATTCCACCTAGGAAAATTTATTCAGTATGGCAGGTACCTAATGAACGTAATAAATTAATAATCACTAGGTTCAATAATATGGCTAAGGCTTGGAAGAAACCTTGTACTTTTCTGAACTTAACACTCCTATAATAATTTGTCCACAGTGCAAAATGAAACAACAATTAATAAATGCTTCAAATATCATTAAAAAAGTAATTATCCACAAGCAAATCTGCTAGCCACAACATAAAGCATTTCACAATCCACGTGGCGCCTGCGCCAACGCCAGCAATCAATAAATAATTGCATTTCATTAATAACGGCTCATCTAAACAATATGCGTTTAGCAACACAATGCCTTAACCGAACACAATGTGTTTAATGATTAATAAAACGCTTACCACGGATATGGTTATTATCATGTTCGTTACGGCGCAATCATGTGGGGATGTAAACAATAGGAAATCGGTTAAAACAATTGAAGTTTTAAATAGGATGTGACGTTAAAACGGGTGGGGTGTTTTATTAGTTTTTACGTCACTCTGAGCGCTAAGTGAAATTTACCGCCCTAGGGCGCAGCGGCAAATCTCACTTTACACCCAGGAGAAGACGTAAAATTATGTACGCACCACGGGCGGTAAGGGTACCTACGCACTTCGGTTCGGGCCACAAATGCCAGCGATCTGGGCCCTTCTTTACTTTACCGCCCTAGGTACGTAATGTACTATTCTGTGAATGTATTAAATATACTATATCAAACTTCCTGTAACTTCTAAACCTACATAATGTATTTTTTGTAGATAGACCAGTTCTTTCGCGTTATAAAAATGCCGATTTTATAGTTTGCTTTTACCAATTCAAAGTATTCCAAGACAGTAAATTAATAAATATGCGATCGATAATTTTAAACTTTTAAAAGTAAGTATTGACTTTCCCTCCACATCGCAAATCGTGGGGAGCCCTGCATGCAAGCCGTATAAAACGATGCAAAGCGGTTATTTCGAATCGACGGAAGCAATACTAACAAATTTATTCCATACTTGCCTTGCTAAAGAGGTTCGACATAGCAGCACGTAGTTATACGAGCATATTTTAATACATAACAAGGAAAACGACATAAATGTATAAGATTTCGTAGTGCTATGCGACGTTCTAAGATTACATAACAATGGAGTTTCACGGTCACATAACAAAGACAAGACATTGAATTGTCAATCGCCTTTAACGCATGATTGGCATCCCAACAGAGTCTAACCCAGTTAGGGTTGCCAGGTGTCCGGCTTTAGCCGGACATGTTTGGCTTTTTACGGGTGTGTCCGGCCAAATATTTGCTCGTCCGGCCTGTCCGGCTTTTGTTAGGCTTTTCGTCTGACTGACACGCGAGCGGTACGAGTCGAAAGTCGACCGCAAGTAAAGAAGCAACTGCTCCGAGGGCTGTGCACAAGTTGATAAAATTAACAAATAAGTGTATTAAAATAGTTATAATTTGCCAAAAGGCAGAACTATTTAATTTTAAATAAAAAGGGGTATTCGTTTTTGTCCAAAATTGATATTCATGGTGTTTATTCACAAAGTAGACCCTTGATAGCTAGAATTTGTTTAGTTCCTTTCTCAGACAAAATTTAAGGACACTTTATCGGGAATAGGTTTGATATAGGTACATTTGTGAATAAGGGCTACAGTTTAATATGTCATTAAAAATAGATTATTTGATCCTTTTTTATATCTAGATTTTGTGTGGCTACAGAAAACTTAACTGTATAATGGAATTCACTTATTTGTTTCTTTTTTTCGTAATTTTTAAGATCCGCGGTTTATAAATTTGAGACTTGTATTATGTTTAAGAGAACTATCCAACAACGGATGCACCCTAAACAAAATTTTGATTTTATTTTTTAGTTTTGGTTTCGCCATTTTGTCGGCGTGGTTAATTAACGAAGTATGTGTAATTACACATACTCACTAATACTACATGTCAATTTTCTAGTGGTAGAGTCGACGTCAAAGATATGTTTATACTTTTGCACCTTATTACAAACGAGTAAGATGAAAAGGTGTAAAGATATATTTGACGTCAACTGTACTAACGATCACTGAACTAAGCCGCGGACAGAAGGACCAGGCGAAACTGTTAGGGTTCCTAGTTCCTGGTTGACTAAATAACCCTCAAAATAAATAAGTAATGGTTTCTTTTATTATAAAATGTTGTCCGGCTTTTCGAACAACTGTCCGGCTTTATAAAAGGCTAAAATTAGCTATCAAAAAAGTTATGTCCGGCTTTGAGGGTAAAATGTCCGGCTAAATCAAGCTCGAAGTCCGGCTTTTGTGTTTTTGGGCCTGGCAACCCTAAACCCAGTCCTTATCACTCATTAGTCTGTCAGTGTTAGAGAGAAAAGGATAAAAACGGGAGAAGAAATGTCCCGTCGAAAATCGAGAGCGGAATTATAATAGAAGCGAAAGTGAGAGTGTTGGATTGGTTTAATTGTATTTGGCGTATAAAAAATGTGATAAGAATACAGATGGTTAATTAGATGCCGATTGGCATAATGATGTTTGGCTAGTTCATTTAAATTTTACTTCAGATACAGCAAATATAGATAGGTAGGTACTAAGCTCCGTGCAATGCAAGTTTATTTTCTAGAATGATTTGTAAGAGACTTCTTCTCCGAATATAATTGAATTAATAGTAATTGAACTAACAATAAAGTTTCAGCTGCTTAAATTATAATTAGACCGACTATTACTTACTATAAGTTTTGGAAGACAACATGAACTTTCTCTAATTAACATGGATATGGCACATTTTCATTAATCGGTCGATCTAGCTCATATACTCTATAGCTTATTCTACAAATGCTACAGGTATATTCGCCATCAAATATATCGGAGTAGCCAAGGTACTCAAAACGATCTGAACCTGCACTTTATCGCCTTGACAATAGAGGCGTTGTTCAGATATTTGTGACCACCTTGGCCGCTCTGATATATCTGATGGCGACTGTACGAAGGTAGGTTAACGATAGCAAATCTGGATCTAGATAAAGTGAATAAATTATGTGCCTCGTGACTACCGGGGGGTAGCGCGATGGAGTTGTCAGGGAGTTCCAGAACTTTGACGAGTCGAAACACAGCGAATCCAATGCTAATGGACCTCCACATGTGAAGCACTAATGTATAATGAAAAAGCGTTATATTTTGGTTTTCGTAAGTAGGTATTAAAATCGCCTGCACTTAAGAGTCGCCAGGACGCTCGCGTTCCCATACAAACGTAGTTTTGCTCTCATTTTAAAACGACATGCTTTAGAACCACGAACTTTGGCATGGGCATTCTAGTAGTACAGATCTATCAGAGGTGTAGGGTTAGAACCGGTGGTAGTTTCTTTTTCTCTCTGACGTTCATAAGTGCATTGTAATGTGCCTAAATTGAAGAATAAATATCTTTTATCTTTTTTATGTCAGCAATTAGTTTTCGTTGCTAAAAATTGTAATACAAAGAAAATACATCCAGATACAGATTTACATACAAAACTTATTTTTGCTATGTTTTCTTTGTGTTACAATTTTTAGCAACGAAAACGAATTACCGACATAGATCTGTACTGTTAGAATGCCCATGTCAAATTTCGTGGTTCTAAAGCATGTCGTTTTAAAATGAGAGCTGAACTACGTTTGTATGGGGACGCGGGTTCACGCGAGCGTCCTGGCGACTCTTAAATAAAATCTATGTTTACGCAGTGGGATCTAGAATAGATGAGTAAGGATTAGTAAAATAATGTTGAGCACTTAACTGAATCGAAGTAAATTGACAAGTAGGTACTCGTAATCTAATAGTAGCATATAATTATAGTAGGTAATTAATTATATTTATGATTGTTATTAAAATAATTTGCGGATATAAAAAGCTGAGTGCGTTGAACATAAAGTATCGCACATCGAGTTCTATAATCGATAAAGTCATAGAGACTATAAGTATAGGATATTGGTTTTATTTTCATCTTAGAAGTTGGTCACTTAAGATGTAGCATAAATATACTATACTATACAGGGTGTCCCAGAAATCGACGTCAAGCCGTGAATGGATGATAGACCAAGCTATAACATTACAGTTATCAGAAAAATACAAAAAAAATCTACACGGAAAAAATAGTGTGTTAGCAAAGTACCAATTTGGCTCGGTTAAAATATTTTTGGTTATATACAACCAAGTCTTATTTAAATCACGCAATTAAGCTTTGTTAATTACAAACAAGCAATTATTGCTAACTATTCTTGGTTATTTTTACCAAGCACTTATTTAAATCCAAATAAGTGTCCTAGTAAATATAACCCTTCCCTGATTCCCTTATTTATTTTTAACTAATTTAATGGTGTAGTTTCACATACGTAAGTTAGCCAAGTTGACTTCTTTGATTTAAGCAACGAACTTTGCAGGCTCCATGCGAAGCGAGTCACTCGGTTGTAAATAGCAAAAACTTATTTATTTCTAGCCGTTTCATTTTCTCAGTGATATCTCGTAATAATTTTTCTGATGGTACAACTTGGTCTATCATCCATTCACGGCCTGACGTCGACTTCTGGGACACCCTGTATGCATATTTAAGGCTATTAGTGAATACTATATAGAACAGGGTACGTACAGCTTTTATTAAACTGGCCTATTAAAAGCTGTAAATTTTTTATGCAGTGATGTACTTACAATAACAACAGTAAAGTTTTAGTAAAGTTACAGTCTAGGTACCAGTGGCGGTGCATCCATAGAACACGATTCCTGTCGGCTTGCCTAAGTTTCAGGTACCTGAGTAGTTTTTCTACATCTCATGAAGAAATTTTAAGCCAAATTCAGCACCGGCTTGCCTAAGAAAAAAAATTACCGACCGCCACTGCAGTCTACAGTCAATATTGCATCTAATGCACTAACAATATCGTGATAATTCGTGTAGGTACAGTCAGCGTCAAAAGTAACTACGCAAATGAAGGTGTCAAAAGTCCTTATTGCCTTTAAATAAAGACTTTTGACGCCTTCATTTGCGTAGTTACTTTTGACGCTGACTGTACTTTGATGTGCATCAACAATCCGACATAATAATATATCTGACATAACAGAAAGGCACAGTGCTATAAAATATTCGCATGTAATCAATAGCTTGCTATTTTACGTGAATTTTGTCTTGTATGAATAATTTGTGGGTACTAGTGAGATTCAAAATTGCATGGCCACATTATGAATCAATTCATTCATAAATTGTCCATAAGGGTATTAATTACGTTACTTAGGAAAGTGCAATCCATTAACACCTCAACTTTCGATACAAATAAATCGCCTTACAAAAGGTCAAAACCCTTTACGGGTCAAGAACAAAGAGATAAATCATAGTAAGGATTAAAAAGCTTTTAAACTGTCAATAGTTAGATGCCCGTCGTTGGCGGCAGAAGTACACAGAGGACAATGGTATGTAAACATATCCTTGTCAATCGCTCGTACAGCTTGTTAGACGTCTAAGTGCAAGGATAAGCTTAGAAAGATAATGCTAAGGATATACTTTGTATAAGGTACTCAATGTACAGTCGCCATCAGATATATCGGAGCGGCCAAGGTGGTCACAAATATCTAAACGACTTTATTGTCAAGACGATAAGGTGCTGGTTCAGATATTTTTGAGTACTGAGAGTTAGTTGAGTATCGAAGTAGTAAAAGTCAAATGATGGCACAGCAGAGTAAATAATAGTGCTATACAGAGTTCTATATGCAAGCCAAATACTCTAAACCAAACATTCAAATTTTTTAATACATAAACAATACATTATAAATACCATATGTCTCAAACGTAACTCAAAAAGTCAACAAATAAATTAATCAAGCAATATTGAAGTTGTATTGTAAGTTGCATCGTATTCATTTTCAAGCGAATTCAGATATTTCTGATTCAGAAGTTCAGGCGCTTGCTGTATTTCGTAGGTAAAGTTGTATTGAAGTTGGATCGTGTCTAAACGTATTTTAAAGTTAGAATACAGCCCACTGTGTAGCAACATAATAAATGTATTAATAAATATAGTTGTACGGACAAGTTTACATGCTAGGCACGACCCGACATATTAGGCCAAAGTAATAGGCTTGCTAATAGTTGTTGCCAATTTTTTTCGACATTCTTATTACAGGAAGTTCAAACACAGTCCAGTTTTAACTATAAACGCCTATTTCGCAGAGGTTGGTTAAAACCATACCTATCTATAGAAACGTCGTAACGGTGAACAAGCGTGGATGCGCGTGCGACTCGGGTATGCTAATGCGCGCGCAGGTGGTCCGTGCTAAACTATTATTAATTTAATTTGTACAGTACAGCTATATATGACTGCAATCTAACATGTGATGGTGGTCCGTGATAACATACAGGGTGGTATTGGGGAATGGATTTAATTTATATAGGAATATTAGAAATTCAAGTCGGCTCGTAATCGGGATCAATGTACTGAAGCGATACATAATTGTATTCTTTTCTTACAAACATTAATTCTACTTAAATATAGACTTTTTTTGAAATAATACGTGCTTCATATGATTTTTAATCGACTTCAAAGGGCTTCGAGGTTCTCAATTCGACTGAATTTTTTTTTATCTTTATTATTTTTTGTATGTATATTACTCGATATCTCCGTGAATCGTGAACCGATTTTCAATTTTTTTTTAATCGAACAGGTATAACCCCTAGATGGTCCCATTGTCACCAAGTGGGGGTCTGATGATGGGATCCTGGAGAAATCGAGGGAACTCTTCAACTATTATAGGCACACCTATAGTGATTTCACAATTTTTTACAGCAACTCGGCCACTTCCTCTTGGAACAGCGGATCCCAAGTGAAGTCGGTTCTTTTTTGTTTAAAATTATCTTGTATCATATAATAATTTCACATGTTGCAATGTCCGCAGTAGCACGTTTATTTAAAATCAGAACAACCAGAAAGTCGATAAGACGTCCGAATGTTCGAAAGTGACAGCATGTTGTCAACTATGGGACACTAACTAATAATGGGACGTTGTCTTAAAAAAATACAAGCTCAAACTAAAATACAATAAATACATACTGTATGTCATATATTATAGAGATGTTTGTACCCGCAGACAGAGTTTCATGCAGAGTGTGTATGACTGTGTAAGTGTGTAAGGGGTGGTCTCGCATACCCAGTCTAAGTACTCACAGCAATTAGTTGAACAATAATAGACCTTAACTCAATGCAATAAAAAGTAACTCATTCCGTGAATTCTATCGCTGGTATATGAGCTATTTTTAAATTGTTAGTACAACTGGTGTGGTCTGCGCATGTTTGTAATGATATATTAAGATATAGTAAAAGTTTACAGGTTCTAATAGAAAGTAAATATAAGTCCGTCCATATTAAACACGCAACATGAAGTACTATGGAAAGTTAGTGTTTTTCTTGAATATAACAGCTAACATATAGTTATACCTACAAGTTTTATAGGTATCAGCTAGAGTGGGCCTAGTTTAAAATACTTACTTAAAACAAAATACAAGTTTAACTGTTTTAAAATAATAGCTTATTTGCAGATTTTCAAAGGTTTAAATATATCGACTATATGGCCATGTTTACTGGCGCTAAAAAAAATTGGGTTTTTATTATGAATCATAAAGTTATCTTTATACATGAAGCAACACTAATTTTCGTTAATTTAATTTTAACTTCACGCCACTTAATAATCTGATCGTACGATTTACCCTGCCAGTGTAACTCCAAATATGTTCCAAGTCAAATTACGCAGTCATGTTAAACGAAAGTTATTCCAAGAGGTGGCGAAACCTCACTAAATCCGGTAATGGTATATTTGGTCAATAAAGAGACACCATCCGTTTTATCGACACTGACAATTGACATAAACATCTGGTAAAAGACTATTTGGTAATAAAAACTTCTTTTTACATATTTGTTGAGTTCCTTACGTCATAGCAACCATCACGTCAATTCTTCTAAATATTGCTGTGCCATTTTCTTCCGCAGTTTAGCGATCATCATTGCACGTAGGTACTTCATGTACTGACGGCTGTTGTAAACAGATTAAATGAAGATCGACTACCTACTTGTCCCGAACTACTCCTTAAGCATAGACAATTGCCAATTAGCTACTGCTTATGACTGTATTTCATCTAGGTTCTTTAGCAACTACACATAGTATGTATACTCATAAGTAGAAAGCAAGCAAGAATTGTTAAAATAAAATCTCTCGTGTCGATTGCCATTTTCTGTGAGAGTTTCACGTCAATGAAACGTTGCACTTTGTTTCTTAAAACTTAAAATCTTAGGACTATTTTGTTGTTTAAGGCTGGCAAGAATTGTTTAAACATAACATCTAGTGTCAATTGTATTGCATTTTTCTATTGTATCACGTCCGTAACAGGTTTCCGCTTGGCTTCTCAAAACCTAAACCGCTTGATCCGTTACTCGCATTAGCCTTCTTATAACTCGACACTTCACAAACTTAGGTACAAATTAGGTTGGTTTGAAACCGTTAAGCTCAACTGCGCTTAGTTTTTTTAAAGTGGAAGAGAGGCTTACCCATGCCGATGAAATCCCCTGATATCTAGCTTTATTATATACAAACATATTGGCAACCCTGTCTATAAGTATTGACTAGGGATGTCGATACTGGCACTGCATGTGCCGCGTGACAGCCCTTGCACATGCATAGTCAAGTACCACCCGTACAATGCGAGCCACTCAATAAAACATTTCGATATCTGCGCTGGCGATCTTCAGAAATCTTCGTGGAGCCGAGAAACAGGTGACATACCGGTTCGGAAAATAGTATTTTGTTGCCTTTCAAAGTTTAGAATAAAATTATATTCTACCTCAAACAGAATTATGTAAATATCAATTACCTTTGCGTGTGAAAATAAAACTGTTTAAAAGACTTACTTTGCTTTAAGGTTTTCTCTTTTCATGTACGTAATTAAACTAAATATCGTACCAATGCTGATTCAGAGATGAAAAAAGATAACGTTTCGTTAAAACTCGAGACGCACTGAGTCCCGCAATATTCAAACTAAAACACCCTTAAATTTTGTATTACCTAAATTTATAAATAGCCCTATACGAAGAATGAATATATGTTGGTCGACGTGGTAACCCTACGGCTGCATAGCCGGCCTGCAGGTAACTCGGACAATGAGGCCACTCCACTCAATAAAACATTTGCTATCTGCTCTCGGGATCTCTTCTGCCTTACTGGGTCACACGGCTTTCAGTTATTTGCATATGCCTGAGCCCGTTTGTTGTATCTAGATACACTGCAGTGCGCCCTAGACGTATGATGGACACGGCTATCAGTACTAGAGACGTCGCTTTTTAACATCGCTGAGAATGATAATTAACGCTTTGATCTTTCATTATCACGACAATAACAATCCTATTACATGAAAGCTGGATAACTAAACATTTCGATATGCAATCTCGAGCAGTCTTGGGATTTCTTCAGAACACTGGGCCATTTGTAGGGTTTTCAATCCGGATCAGAAATGTATGAAATTGTTCGGATCTATGTTCGGTCCAGGGGCCCGTTTCTCAAAAGCTTGTAACTTGTAATACAAGCGGATGTTACTTTTCGACATCTTTTGCTAGAAAGAGACTTCCGCTTGTATTACAAGTTACAAGCTTTGGGAAATGGGCCCCAGATCTACAGATATTCCCATACATTTCATATCCGTCAAGGAAACCCTAAGCCACTTGCATTGGTATATGTAGGTAGCCAGGTAATTATCTGTCTGCGAGTTTAAGATTGTTCGAAATCCGAAATCTTAATGCTCTACAGGATTATGCTTAAGAAAGTTACAAGATACTGTAATGAATATGATGTTTACTTATGTTTCTATGGACATCCCTGTTTTTCCACGGGACTAACGATTTATAGTAAGATTTTTTTAAGATGTCCAAATTATAGGAAGAAATCTCTAGTAGAATTCGGGAATTTAAATATTACTACCATACCAAGGCATTGTAAGTTTTACATGACAATGTTAATTTACCGCTATACACATATTTACTTACTTACTCTCAGTGGACTCGAAGAAATTTGAAAATGTAAAACGCTGTCATGTCACTTACCTAAAAAAGAAAAAGTTCATTAAAATCAAGTTATCTAATTTTCTGAAACAAACTGTATAATGAAACAATACCTAGGTACCTATTCAAAGTACCTAAAACTCCCAATGTTTTACAAATTGGCACCTTAATTAAAATAATTTTAATAATAAGTAAATTAACCACGAAAGTAGAAAGATACTAGATCAATAATATTGACCAATGTGTATTGGGACTATCACTTTCTGTACCTAAATACAAATTAATATTTGTTGCCACAAAAATCACTCTAATGCCGTAGGTAAAAATACCATCCATTTTTAAAACCGGAAGTGGTACTTTTTAGTGCTTTCGGCCAATTCAATTTTTTTTTACTATTTTTTCGGAACTCACCATCACTTTTAAGAACATGTGCCATAGGGCTTATCTTTGTATCACGTAACGTAGCAGATCCTACGGCCGCCGCCCGTACTATTATAAATCCTAGGCTGCAACCCAAATTTGAGCTTTATAGGACATCAAAAAGGAGTAAAAGTACCTACTAAAGCTTTACTATTTATTTAATAGAAATTAGATTTGAATCCCCCTTTATACAAGGGAGTTTTCTTAATGTTTCTATTCTTGATATGACTTGGCCAGTGATGGGCATGTTTCCGAAATTTTCCAACTTTTGTATGGGGAATGTTTCCATTTGGTTAATATTCCCCATACAAAACGAGGAAACCTTCGGAAACTTTCCCATCACTACTTAGGCCTAGGTAATAATAATGCAATTTTTTCAAATACCTAGTCACAAACAAGCATAAATCTCGGCTGATAGAAAGCGATCGCCATGGCTTAAAGATGCCTACGAGTATCACTGAGTTGTTACACTTGTTATACATGCGCCTTACTAATCTGAAGCATGTTGTAAATTTTCAATCCAAGACACTTAAGTTCTAAATTCACGCATTCATACTTCCAAGTATCTATCTTTGTCTAACCGATTATAACTTAAAGTACATAATGTACCGTAACTAAAGAAAACCAGAGCTAGACCGTGACACTGAGCCGTCAGTAAACCGGATGTCACGCAGGATTAGTGTACTTAAAAATAAGCCCGTGAAACAAGAATCGAAGACATGTACAATGAGATTATGTAAAGTGAAAACTCTGTAAGTATATTAGTGATGTACCTACACTACCTACGTTGCTGGGAAATTGTAAGGATCGTATACCGTGAAATGGGGGAAGAAATTGAGGGCAGTTAGGGATAGGAATCCAGAATTCCTTTTTTTCAGTTGCTACTTTAATTTTAGGGCTCAGGTTGCACTTAAACCAGGGCTTGTAACCGTAACCGAAATCCATAGTAAAAACCGGTTTGTTTTTTCGTTCTTTTCGTTACTGTTTTATACTCAATCGAAAAATCCTATAATTTGAAGTGAAAACTATAATAAAACATCTGGTTTTACTTAATAACCATAAAATAATTAAATATATTGGATCATTTCGGGGGTTTTTTGCATTAACCGGTTACAAGCCCTGACTTAAACTTAGAGCTTTAAACCAAGAGGAGTAGCCATTGACAGGCGTTCCCCTCTGCCGAAAATGTATGACCGGTGGTCATACTCATTGTATGGACTGACGTTTATTTGACGTGGCTATTTTGATGTTTCGCATACATTTGACGTTTCCCCTCCCCCGCAAAAAACGGCAGACTTTTTCCGATAGAAATGAGAGCGCGTGTCGCATCCGGTTGGTTTAATAATCAAAGCACTTAAAGTAGTTTAAAAAAAACATAAGTCAACTGTAGCAATTTTGCCAAGTCATATAATTGCTGTCCCTCCTACACCTAACCTTACCCCAACTACGCGGTGAAGTAGAATTTTCTACTATTTTGAGTTGTTCGTTAAACTTTGTATATTACATGAGTTTAGATTATTACTTACAATGGACGCAACAAAATAATGTAAAAAAAATTGGCTGTACATTATAAAAAGTGTAAACTAGAATCCATAAAATAATAATCGTTAAGAAATGAACAGCGAACACCTTGACAAATCGTTTTTAAGATCTAGCGGAAATACTAATTAAAGTTACAAAGTTAAAGATAAATATCGAAAGTACTAGGAAAACAGTAAGGTGGCTTTCACACTTCTGCGGTTCCCGCATGCGACGCCGGTACGAGTGAGATAGTCTTCTCACATGTGTATAGCGCTGTCACGCGGGGCGCATGGGGTGCGGCGTCAGTGTGATAATCGCCTAAGGCAATAAATTGGATCAACATTTACCTATACGTGCAATGGTCCTGATAACCTGTTCCTTATCACGAGTTAGCCTGAGAAGCCAATTATCAAACATTTAGGTACCAAGTCGTGACCTAATCTAGATAGACTACCTCCTAGAGACCTCGCATATAAATATACGTACCTACACCTCTCCGTAGAAGGGGGTTCTTATTTTACATTAACCTATAATAAAACACCTATGATAATTTCTGGAATTAATTTTGTGACGTTACTTTTAACCGACTTCAAAAAAGGAGGAGGTTCTCAATTCGACTGAATTTTTTTTTTATCATTATTGTTTTTTTTTTGTATGTATGTTACTCCATATCTCCGTGAATCGTGAACCGATTTTCAAAATTTTTTTTTTTATCGAACAGATATAAACCCTAGATGGTCCCATTGTCACCAAGTCAGGGTCTGATGATGGGATCCTTGAGAAATCGAGGGAACTCTTCAACTATTACAGGCACACCTATAGTGATTTCACTATTTTTTACAGCAACTCGGCCACTTCCTCCTGGAATAGCGGATCCTAAGTGAAGTCGGTTCTTTTTTTGTTTTAAATTATTATATAAGTGTTTGAAAACGAGCAGTCGCGGTCTCATATAAAATAGAACCTATGTAGGATAAACTGTTTATGGTTACTATAGTTCAGTGGTTCTTAAGAACGGGAGTTATAGATAGCTTTCCAGTGGAATTAAGTAAACAGAGCAAGCAAGTAAAACAAAATTATGATGTTTAATTTTAAATCATTTTTCGGGGTGAATCGGTTTCTTTTCTAGTTTGAGTCGCAGAGGTAACGGTACTGAAGGAACCGCTGTTGTTATCCTAAAATGCTCCATCTAGAGTGTAAAAGGCACATGTATCCAAATCCGCCACCAGTAGCCGGCCTTGGACTACATCAAGCCTTAATGAAAAGGTCAATACGAAAACTATTTTAAAACTATTGTTCTATAAAAGCGTTTAGATGCTACCGATACCGATCTCAATCTTTAGGTAATGGAAGATCAGACGATAGCGTATCGATTGAATGCTCTTAATAGGTTTCAGTATTGTTTTCGCAATGATATACTTAGGCTTGTATAATCTAGTAAGAACCGCTACTGATCTATCTAAAACACACCATTATATTCAGAAAAAATATTCGTAACTACAGCAGACCTTTTTTTGTCTAGCAATAGCTTACTTGGATACCGGAGCATTCTCGTTCTAATAGAAAGAAATCCATCGTCAAATATGGAATGCTTTCAAGGTCAAGTGCGCTTTAAAATTCATTAGTTACACTATTTAGACATACATTAAAAGCCGAAACGCGAAATGAAGACGTCAGTTTGAATTTAAATACAACGGAGATCGGACACAGCGGCAGAACCGTTGACCGGCTCGCCCAGCCGGTCTTATTTATGTTAATCACTCGGAATTTCTATACCAAAACTGCGCTACTTCTATTACCAATATCAGTATCGACGTGATTTGTGGCCTGAACAGCGGAAGAGCGATGAGCTCGAAATTTAGGCCTGAGGTCAATCGATGCCCATAAAATTTTCTCGCCTATTAAGATAAGTTATCTTTTTGGTGGGCGGAATGTTCAATCACATCGACATTTCGAATCGAACAGACCTGTCTATCGTATTGTCTATTAATTGACCGTGACCCTACGGTTGGTTTATCTATCCCACGTTTAATTCATTCTGGTAGTTCAAGCTTATTGTTTTCTTCTTGCTTCGCGGAAGATCATTAATTTGTTCGGTAACATCAGTCAAGCGTCAAGCGGGAGCTCCCACGCTTGGCGTGAACTGATCGAAGGTGTACAATTACCCAATAACATGTGAAAATTGTTTCACGGATGCATAATGGGGCTGTAGGAAAGTGTAAAGTGTACAGTTACTTTAATGATAAGTAACTAATTGGCGTCTATTGATTCCCTAAGATAGACTTCTGGCAGAAACAGTTGATTACGATTATCCTTCAATCATCGAAGAAACATTGAGTGAGTGAGGATAGCTTAAGATTACGCAGCACATATGCTTAACATTCGACACTGATAGCTATTTATAGGGATAAATACAAATAGCATTAAACAAATTAAGCTTAAAGACATTGACCTTTCCTATTAAGACTGCAAAAAGCTGACATTGTAGAAAGGCACTTCGCTTATACTCTGATTCATAAGCTACTTAATACGAGTATGTTAAACATACCAATTAAGTCATGTTTTAAAGCTGAACGCAGCACAGATATTTGCAAGTCTATGCCATTCTTTTAAACAAAATACGATACGTCATGTAATATTATGTGCTTAGATTACTTTAGGATGTTCACTATTATTTAGCCAAGGTTATTCTAATGGCTCATAAAATGATCTGCTCTAATTGTAAACCGAGCTCATTTCGTATAAGTTTTTGTGGAAGTTCTTGTCCGAATTCGTTTTTTCGCTTCCGTGTAATTATATCTAGTCATCATGCCAAATGTAGGTAAGGCTGATTCAGACAGGCAAAACTTCATACAAAACGGCTAGGTTATCAGATCAATTTTTTACAAAAATCTTAGTAGCTATGATTCGAAAGCGTTCAGAAAATGTGTTGCGAATTACGTCTCGGAATTAAGCTATTATGATTTTCAACGGCACTATATTTGATATTTGAATTAAAGTATCACAGGAGTTGAACCGTTGCTGACTATAAATAAAAATAATATACAATTACAATATTGTGAAGATAGATACGGGGCCTCTCGACCTCGCAGAATCTAAAGCCGTGACGAAAGGACACAACGGCGAAAAATACAGCAAATACAAGACAATGCCAAAGAATACATTCATAGGAAGAAAGGGGGACCGTTCGAGTCATTAGTTATAGCAAGTCACGGTCGCGATAGAACAGTTATAAATCTATTCAATAAATACAATTGGAGAAAAATATTTACTTTTAAAGCTGCAATAGGACAATCGCAAAATGGGGACGAGTACTTTCGCACATGACGATTTAGAAACTGCTTAGAGCATTTTAATATAATTGATCTCATTATGTACGAATATATTAATACGATTAATGCTCAAAGATATCGGTCAAAAAAATTAGCACTTATGTAGCAAGTAGCGGGCGTCAACGATTACTGATGAGAACAAAAATAAGCAAGAAACAAACTATTTAATAAAGTTGAAAATTAAACCTAGGTATATTTTTGAAGTTTTTATATATCCCCAATAGAATACACGGAGAAGGTTTTGTTAACTACTTACCAGGAAACTACGTACACCTTTATCAATTTTATAGACACATATCTATCAAGCGTAAGCAGACAATCACCCTAATTGTTACCTCTCCAATACGATTACAAAACCCCTAATGGACCACCGATTCCATCCAAAACCCAAACAATGGAGAATAGACCTTTGTGGTGACTCACCGTTTTGCAATAGGTTTTGCCACACATAATTAAATCTTGGCCAACCTGTCACCACACTCAGAGGTATAAATCTGAATCAGGGATGCTGATATAGCTGATGGAACTGGAGACGATTGGAAGTGCGCAACGAATCGGTTGAAGCGTGAACAGTGCCTTGTAATACGGCCTTCGATAGGAGTCTGTCATGCTTTGAGAACACGGTTTAACGTTATAATTTTAACTTGCAGAATAAAACTGATTAAAAATTCGCTCTTTAGTAGTTTTTATATACTTTTTAGGTAGCTTATAATTACAGATTACTTTGCTAGTTCCATTCAAACGCTTCATCGTATTCTGATGATTATAATTACATTTAGTATTGGTGTACCTCAGGGTGCTATGTTAGGTCCTTATCTCCTTATGATTTAAAGTGAGCTATTATATTTCTTGGCGTACAGTGTACAGTTACGATTCTATCACCAAGGCGTTCAGTCACATTAAATGAATCCATATTGTACAATTTAGGTATGCTGTTGGAAAGTTATTACTACAAATTGCGTGGGTGTATTAGCCTAAGTATTAGGTAATGTAGTCTATAAGTAACGTTTAATGACAACTCTAGGCCTCTAAACATGGTGTGAATGGTCTCAGAAGGCTCCAGCCTCCAATGAGTCAGCTATGACGTCATCGCCCAGACTCTCTATAGACGGGCGCAGTGCAGGTTTGCCAGAAGGAATTTCGGGTTAATGATTCTTTGATGATCACACACCTTGTTTTTAAATTAATATTTAATGGTGCTAAACTTAATAACAGTCCTTTCAACAAAGTACTAAGGGTACCGGTAATCTGTAATATGTAAGTAGTTATAGGTCTGCTTGAAATAATATGTATACATACGTAACAATCTCATTTTAAGTAATAAACTAAGAAATTGAACTGTAAAGTTTTTTTTTGCAATATTTAACTACAATCTGTTTCCTATAACAAAACGTATTCTAAAAAATAATATCAAATACTTACTTATACTCGGACCTTATTCCCATGACTAGGTACAAATAGGCCCAGGGGTTTCAAATAGCTTCACGCAATATAGAAAAGTAATTATTAAGTTATTACAGGGTTACGAGTATTTCGAACGTTAAACTAGTTGAGACCTTTCTGTTGAACCACTCTTTTACGATTCAATGTTGCATGGTAACTTCTACTTAAAGGCTAGAAATAGAATAATAGCCTCACTTTTAAGACGTGCAATCATCATGCAGAAGATAAACTTTGAATAGTTTTGAACTTAAGTCCACTTATTAGCGAAGAAACCTATAATGTTTCTCTGTGGGTTATCGTTGTTAATTTATAAACCAAATTAAACTTTATGTGAGAGAATAGATGCCTACTATAGCGCTACTTTTCGAATTCTGAGTAATTTTTAGTGTAGTAGCTGAATTTTATACGATACAACCATTACAAATAATGGCCCATTAAATAAAGAATCCACCTTTGAAAGTTATAACAACAAAGTGTCTTCGCTGGCATTTAAAACATTAATTAGATAAGTGAAACTGACTATTGAGGTGTTAGAATGCATTATGAGACTGTAAATATAGGTTAACTGTAGTATGAAAGTAGAATAAATTACCTGACACTGTCAAATAGACATTTTGGAACTAGAATGATGCATCGCTGACACACTTTAGGTTGCATGGGAAACAAGTTTATGGAAAAACTGTTGATTCAGATTCGACTTCCGTTGACATTGTTATTAATAGTGCTATTCTATTAAATTAGAAAATATAGACACTAAATAATAAAAGGTTAGTGAATACAAAGAAAGAGGCCTAGCAAATATAAATGATCATGATGATGATGTATACATGAAAATACAACAAGCTATAAACATAACTTCTCGTATAGTGAGGTACATCAGAGACGACCTATACGACTAAGTTTCACAGGTTAACCTTTATGTACCAATTTATTTTTATAAAACGATTGTTCCATAATTTTCACCACCCTTACTTATTGAAGTTACTGAACTTACTTAATAATACCGTAAAACAAGTCCCACTTACAAAAACGTCAATATTATTTCAAAACAAACAAGCCACAAATCTACAGGTCTGACCCAAAAACCCAACAGTCGAGGAAGCGGACTAAAAGCGAAGTGTGCCATGCACTCGTGCTACTATAATATTTATAAATTTTACGATCCTACCATAAAAGTCACAAAGATCCAATGTTACCACAACTTTTAAAAGATGCAGCTTTTCGGCTTGGCATATTGACTGTCCATCTTCCATGGCGACCAATGGGCATATTAACAATGTATGAATCCACATCTGTCGGGAATGGGGGTCACTCATGTGGGTTATTTTGACCACCCGTGAGGCAAATGACCCGTATTGATCTGCCGAAAAGATACCAATGGTAAAGGGTTAGTGACCATCCTTAAAGCGTTAATGGTGTTGGACCTTTTTTGCTTTTGTTGCTCGTTTTAAATTTTAACCAATGAAGGACACAGTAAATTTTGGACTAAGTATCGTCGCTTCAACACTTAATAAGTTTTACCAATGAAGATTTATCCATTAAGTACGTATAAGGCAGTAGAAATGATAATTGAAAAATTATCAGTGATATTTCCAAAACATGTAGCCAAAGTGTGATTCAGTACTTGGGATGACTCAAGATACTAGGAATTAACTATACAGGAAACATCAAAAATTTAATATAAACAGTATATAATATAAGTATAGATACATATATAGATTACTTGGAGTATGATCGCATTTATGGTAAACCAGTAGCCGGATCGTGTTTATCTTTCAAATACAGCAAATCCCTTGCACTTTATTTCGAACATAAACAGTTTTATGTCGAACATAAACTCAATGTGATGTTAATGTGTACTTAGGAGTAACTTCTTTCTAGTATATCGGAGCATCTATTATAGACCACTACTTTTATTAATAAAGATTATATATCCTCTCATAGTTTGTCCGTCTCTGGATTCTTAAGTATGCAGTGAATCGATGTAACAATGTTAACAATACTGTAACAATATTCCTTCGAACACGCAAGCCATTTGTCCAGACACCTCCAGCGTCCATCTTCTCCGTCAATTTCTTTCTGTTAATATCAAAATAATAACGAGTGAAAGTAACCGATGAGCTTTCAACCGGCGAATAATGAGAGGTATCGCACACATAATCACAATTTAGTGCGGTGAAAGTCTAATACAAAGTTTAGTTCGTTAATCAGATGTAAGGTGTACATACTTTCGGTTTTACGACGTTAACAGATGTTCGATACTTCGATTGTGTTGGTGATAATAATAAATGTAAGAGGAGGGACGGAGGTGTGTTGCGAGTTGAAATATGGCCGTTGGCTGTGTGAAACTATGTTTTAGGTGATTACAGAGTAGACAATATCTGCCTTAAACAGAACATGAAGGCTGACAATATATACCTAATAGCTAGTCATATCTAAGTTAATACCCGATAGCTTGGAATTAATGCTACAAAGTGAGGCACATAGGTATTGTCGAGTTCACCAATATCTGTACACACAAACATTAAAAAATAAATGGAAACAACCTTGTTTGTAGGTTTCAATTAAATAGAACTAGAAAGCCCAATTTCTCATAAACGAATAGCTGTTGAAAAAAAAGCGCCCTATAAATATCTTCCTCCACAGAAGAAGGTATTATTCTATGACGATTTAGGCAAAATATTTAAAATTTTGCGATAACTATTCGGTTTGAAATTGAAGTAATTTATTATGATTATGAATCAACGCGAGATCTATTCTTCATAACCATTGCAATAATAGTTGTGTTGTTTAGTTTATTTGTTTTATTATCATGTTGTCCATTCTTCCATTATGACTACTCATTAAAACAAAGGCTTGTTGTGTATTGAACATGTTTGTAAATATTAGTTATAAGACTTATAAATAAGTATCACAATAACTTAACAGTTCTTCAATGTAAACAAATACCAAAGCACTACTAAGGTAGGTACGCCGGATGTGTCTACTCCACTATGAGTACACAACACAGCACTGAGCCAGGAAAATAACCGAAATGCAGTCTGCGTCAAAAATATGTTCACAATTTTGCCCCTTATTACAATACAGTAGGCAGCAAAAGAGTAAACATATCTTTGACGTCTACTGTACAGCGTTCGGGTGCAACGTACATAAACATCGGTTAAAGAAGCTAGGTCCCGGCACGCGGCTGCGTCGATAACAGATCTGGTAAACAGTCGAAACTGGCCCTGTATTCCCATCTTGACCGAGTGTTGCTGTCTGACTCGATCCGGTCAAATTGTAGCTTCAACACTGTTTATTGAAAGCCACCAGACACTGTCAGTAATAAAGCCATTATTTTTGTACCCGTATATGTATATCGTCACTACTTTGAAAAAATCTCGTATCTCACACTTCTTCTCTAAATTGAAACGCATTAACTCTACCTACATATCTCTATATGCATCGCACCGCACACGTAGTGACGATATGAAAGATGAGAAGGACGAGTATAAAAATTATGTCTGAGTCGGGTGGCCTTATTTTAATTTTAATTATGCCTTTTGTACAATATTTTGTAGTAAAATTTGTGTGACATGTACTTATTTAAGCCATACGATAAATAAATAAATAGGCAAGGGTCGCAGTGTAGATAGAGACAATCATACTGTATTTACACTAGTATCATCAGCCAAAAAACGGGAGTAGATAAGACAAGTTGCCATCCCAGCAATAAAACAATTGTTGAATATTGCTGGATTGACAAATTGGCAGACTATAAATTCGTCTGATATTACGAGTAAGTATCAGTCACTTTCACATTTGTTTTGTTAACTAAAGGTAGTTTCGTACTTGAACTATCAAATAAGTTAAGTCAAGCAAGTGTCTAGATTTTTTTCCGAATTTGTATTAATATGCCCGAATGCTAGGTTTTTTTAACCAATTTTTTTGCTTAAGTTATTGCCCACTATTTATTAATCAACATTATTTATGTATGATGACAAATGGGGATAGGAAATAAGTATTCTACACTGCGCGTTATCGTGGACAGATGAGAATACACCGTGTCACCTTTAACTGGTTTGTCCCACACATTCACTAGACTGCAATCGGAACAGCACCTGGACGCGTTAACCGAAAAACTGGTTAAAACTGGTTAAAGTTTAACTTTCGATGACTGACAAAAAACGAAATAAACCGACTCTGTAGGTAAAAGTGGTAAGTGCGGAATCATTCAAGTTTGGAAATTACTATTATGGAGTTGGACAAGAAATGTGACTGCACACAATAGATGTTTAAGAAAAAAATATCGTTTCCGATATGCGAGTAGTTTTTGCGTTGTTATGAAATCTTATTGGAAATTATACTTCAATTGATCATTTTCACTGAAACTGAAGTTGATATAAACTAGAGCACTAAGTAATTGACTAATTATACATTAAAAAAAATTTTTTTTTTAGAAAATTGTTGAATACATACGATATACGAGTATACATAACTAAAAAACTTAGAAGCATGCATTTTGGGATCACTACCTTTAGGTAAAGACAACAGTAAAGAATGATAAACCAGTATAAATTACCGATTATAAAGTAAGGTTCAGTGTTTATAGTTCATAATTATATGTACCTATGTACAGTCAGCAGCAAAAGTAGCTAAGCGGGTAGGGTGTGCAAAATGAGCTGGACGCTGGACACGACTTTATTGTTAAGAAAATAAGAGCGTGTGTAGGTCATTTTGAACACCCTACCCGCTTAGCTTCTGCTGCTGACTGTACCACGGGTTTATGTGTATATCGGATATACTATATCCCTACTTGGATAAATTTAAGTATTGACTTAGCACTCAGTTAATCGCATTTATAACGCACGGCTTCACTCGTAAATATCTATCTAATACAAAGCCGAGTCAGCAAACTTAAATACCTACGATGGCTTGTTAAACCCACATATACTAGTGGTTCTGTGAACCGTAGACTTCGGATAACATAAATAACGCGACAGCAAACTTTCCCCCTTTCCCCCCTCATTTTCCCCCCAATCAAAAAAATGGCTCGACAATTTTTGGCAAATAGATCAAGGAACGTACATGCCAAGTTTCATCGAAATCGGATGAAAAATGCGACCTCTAGACTAGACCGACACTGACCAACCAACATACCAACCAACCAACCAACCAACCAACCAACCAACCAACCAATACGCACACATCAAAATGCCAAATCGTCGTACCAGTGAAAACGGAGACGTAATATATATATATTTTAATATATATATTTTTTATATATTTACAATAATATATATATTTTTTATTTGATACAGGTACCGTAAAACGGGGTAAATAGGTCCAATGTTCACTTTCAACTAGAATTTTAACCATCTTCCGTAAGTCATAGAGTATTGTATAGTACTACATAAAGATGTATGGTAAGCTCTTTTAGATGCTGAGTAGCCTTAGATTCCCGACTTATTGCCATATTTTGATATATTTAACAAAAACCCGGTCGGATTCCAATTTACCCCTGACGGGGTAAATAGTTTCGAAAGTGAGGTTAATTTGAATTTTCACTAGGGTTGTCACTCAATCTATTCAAAGATATAGATATATAGATAGGTACCATCATAATCATCATCATCATCATCAGGTGATTTCTAAACTAGTCTAAAAAAATCATTACATAAGGTACTAAATTAAAAATGCTTCGTGAGACCATATTTTTATTGAATTAAATATTTTTAATTTTTGACAACCCTATTAGGTAATGCCAATTTCCCCCATTAACAAACCAAATAACCCCCACGTTGTTCCAATTATACCTGTTGACGTGCCAATTTCCCCCTTCACCGTTCCTATTATCCCAAAATTAACCTAAAAACAAGTGGTTATAGAAAAACTAAGATTTCTAATGAAATATTAAAATTATATACTTACTTTTTTATTTATCTAAACCACAATACACTATTATGATTTATATTGCACAAATTTTAACACTTTTCACAATATTACTTACCTAAAACTTGAAGTTAAAACGCACTATGCACACGTGTTGACGACTACCCTAACTTTAAATGTGTTTTTCTTACTGAAACGGCATTGGCTGATTTAAATGCTTAGTGTAGTCAGTAGCAAAAACTACCATGTTCGTCCAGCAATTAATAAGTTGACCTCCTGTCTGGTTGTAATGGAACTAACAGACCAGTTTAGAAAAGCAGACTTTTATTCCAATTTACCCCGCGATTCCTATTTTTCCCGTTTTACGGTATCTGATGTTTATCAAATAATTGTTAAATAGATATCAAAAAGTGATTGCTTTACTTTAAAACGATACAAAAACTGTTTAGTGTCATCATACAAAATTAACAGGATCGTAACAATAAACCGTAACATTTTTTTTTTAATTTTTGAGACCTCTAGAGACGCTGAAAAAAATGATAACCGAACTACTTCGGCTATTTCATCAATAACAAAAATTCGGTGAGGAGTTAATAAAGTTTATTTGATTATAACTCAATGTTTACGTAGAAATAACAAAACATTCTTAAGTTACTGGTAGACGAAGTTCTTGCTGCGCTGGTAACAATTTTTTTTTCGGTGTCAATTTTAGAATCATCATCCAAACTGAAAAAAAAACTAGCACAACTTCTAATCTGGGCTTGATAATAACCAACAAGTCATAAGAGTTTTAAACAGTGTCAGAATCTATGTAGTCTATATTTTAGATTTTCATACGCGTTTATCCTCATTATAATCATGTATTCATGTAGGACTCAAATCCCAATAATTCTTATAAGACCGGTTTAGGAATAGGGCATTGGGTTTATAAACGTCGCTTAAATGCCTTCAATCTGCCGATGCCGACCTTATACTCTTGACTGAAGAGTCAGTAATCACAACATTCTATTACATTCTTGTTAAGATCAAGGTCATTACATGATATATAGGTAAGTGTAGAAAGAGCTGCAAACCTAATGACAAAAGCGAAAATAATCTGGCAAATCAAATTTGTGAGTTCTTAATAGCAGCAGGGAAAATAACATTTAGTAAAAAATGCAAGCTTTTAACGCCGACTGTACAGTCGATGTCAAAAATATGTTGTCACTTTTGCACCTTATTCCTTTGTAATAAGGTCCAAAAGTGTAAACATATTTTTGCCGTCGACCGTACACTTCATGCAAAAGTCATCTACCCACTGCTCAAGAAGATGCCTCTAACAATGAGCTTCTATTGTTTTTTACAGAATTCTTATGAACACCTTCAGTCCTACGCTAAATTTCATCAGCTCAAACGGACATCAGATATACTATACTACACTAAGTGAGAAACTCCCTGGTCAAACTTTAGGTTTCGGTGTCGTATTAACTATAGAGCAGAATTCCTAAACTTTGGTCTCGCAGTTTTTAAGCTTGCTTCGTCGTACTGTTTAGCGATACAACGGAAATGCAAGATAAACAGATCCTAACAAAACATGCCATAGGGTGACTAATACAAATTGGCCCATTAGGTAGGCGTGATCTAATTTTTTGCACATTTTTAACTGTTTGCATGGACCTATGTTTTCCCCCATTTCTAAAAAGAAACAAATCGAACCTTTCACATAATTGTTCACCATCTATTGTTCGTTTTAAAATAAATTCTTGATCCGCAAAAGTAGGAGAAACCATCGACCTAACAAACCTGTACCGGAAAGTGTTATAAGCAGCTTACTAAAGAATTAACTCGACTTTATCGCCGCTGCATTTCATTTCGGGCTACTTTATAAACATTCAACCTCAATTTTATTCGCAAAAATACCAGAGATAATTTTCCGTTGTTTACATTTTTCAACAAAAAATTTAACCAACAATGCTAAGGTCCAATTTAAAGAGTAAATTACTCAACAAAAAAACTAAATGCCAGGGTAAAATGTCGTGCACTCACCTCATTGTAAAACGACGTCATCTTGACACCACAATGTTTTGTTTTTGCTAAAACGTTCACGAAAACTAAACACACATTTCACACTTAAAAAACGTCTCTTAAGAACTGGCCGTCAAATATGTATCACTTGAAAAAAAAATCAACTGTCAATTTTCCCGCCGAATGTCGTGTGAAAAAAATAAAAAGGCAAAGGTAAAGTTTTACGCAGCCTACGGCGCGTGTGTCGCGGACCGTGCTTAGGACGCACTGAGTCTGAGTGACGGGCGACCAGCGAACGGCTGGGCTGAATGGCTTCGCTCAGCTGCTCAACTGTGCTCAATGAACCACTCAGGGCGGAGGTCACTCTTCTTGACCTGGCCCTTTTCCTCTACCAGTATTAGGGAGACGATGTACTTAATCAACTTGATATTAAAAGTTCTTTATGTCTTATTTGAAATTCACACAGTTTCAAAGCTCTACGAATATTTTTTAGATAGATACATTTTTAATGCCACATAAAAAGCTTTTAGCTGAGTTGATCCTAGCTTATTAGACGTTCGAATTGTTTTTATCGATGTCAGACATCAGAGTTCGTCGACAGCAATCAGCTTATTTGTCATAGAACCGGTACCCGAGACCATTTCGTGATCCTAGCGAGATTGAAGCCCAATCACACAATCGATTTCCAATCGACAAATTGTTTGAAATTTCTGCATTTATTACACGCGCAAACGAATCTTTTAATACCTTTTAATCATGCTCGGATCTTGGTATCGTTCTGTAAAAAAATATATTATTTTTTGCAAATGAAAACAAAAGATAACTCTAAACTCGCAATTATCCGTTACCGTGCATAAAAACTAACGTAAGTAAGTTATTAAATGATGTTACCGCATGTAACGCTTCAACTAGCAGAAGCATTGTTCTCTTTCTAGTAATCTTAACTGCAAAAACTTGCTGAGAACTGCGTTCCGCTGAACCTTCTGGAAATATAAAACTCATCATTATGATTAGTTTATTGCCTCTAATCACGGTATCAATTATGTTAATACATACCTATTATATTATGTTGATTCAGAACCTTAATGTCTTTACGATAATTTGCATATAAAAGTGCGTACCATAACCATATGGATAACGTTCCACATAAAAATGTCCGACAACGAATGAATCTTAGCAGATATATTTAAGGTTTCAATGGTAGAAAACGTTGAAATGTTATTTATAAATAACGACAAAGAGCTTTGATACGCAGATTGATAAACTTACACATACTTATGCTAAGGAGTTCCGTGACAGACAACCCACAGACAGAATACTTTTATGTTTAGGTCCAGATGCCATTCCAATGACGTAATTTGGTCACAATTATGCGATCCTCATCGAACTGTTTTGACGTGAGCGAATTGCAAAAAGGGTAATTGATGCAATTTCAACCGTAACTTTAAATACACTAATTTTTATGAATTATACATTATATCGTAAGAATACATATATTAAATAATTATAATTAAAAGCACAACAATACAATTCCATAATCAAATAAATCTTTGTTAGCATTATCGGACCCGGAAGACCCATCTAAATTTCCCTTGTAGAGAGATACAAGCCGTATTTGTTCCCACGAAACATAAAGGCAAGCCGCCGGCGATTGGCAATGTCGCCTGATATCCATATAAATTGTATGGGGAAATGCTGGCCAACTGAATTTGTGATTGGGATCTTGACTGATCGGACGATAGAGTGGCGCCGCGCCGCTAGTGCGGTGCGCTATGCCGACTGGCGACTACGAAATGCCGACGCCTTCCGCGAATCACATAGATATTGGACATGCACAATTCAAATGTTTATAATACGGTGGTTTTTATGTCTATGGTCAGCCTGAAGTCTCTCAAACGCTTTAGATTGATTATAATAAAATAATAATAGCACACTTAAACTGACTATAGGATAGGTTTACCTAATGTCATCTTATCGCAATAAAAAAATACCTACACACACCAAAAACTAATTTCACGCATTTAGTTATATTTTCGTGATAAGTACCTAATATGCCGAAGGGGCCCAATTTTTTCGATACTTTTTAGTTTTTTTTTAATTCTAGTTTTTAGTTAACATGTAGGTACTTCAAATGATTTTTATAACTCAATTATTGTTGCATTAAGTATTTACCCCAATACAGTCATCCAATATTCACTAATAAATTCCAACACCACTAAAACTCAAACAACATAAGTATAAAGCTTTCCAATCCCAACGAAGCTTCCTTCCTCAAAAGGCATCAAGCGGCGCGGCTATCGGCGCACGCGCATCTCCGCGCAATATGGCGCCAGACGGCACGGCAACCATTCTAAATCACTCGCTTAGAAAAAACAAAGTGTTATCTATGGCAATCCATTATTAATAGACGGCGGTTTCATTAATGTTCTCTGAAACAAGGTTTATCAGTATACAAGACTGGTAAGATAGAAGTCCTGATGCGAACATAAAAACAAAAGACAAATTGCATCAACAACGCGTCGGAAATCGACGGTTTTGTATTGTATTTATTACTTATCACATTTGTAAGGGTCTTAACTATCAATTAGAATTATACGTTTCTTCAGTCCTTAAATAAGTAAAAGGACCACATCCTTTTCTAACAAACTACAAATATTAAATAGTATTTACCAAGTCAATTTTTTTATATATTTCTATCAAATATTTACTCCGACTACTATTTAGTTACGTATTCATAAAAACAGAAAAAATACCTTTTTAATACAGTTGCTCAAAAAAGTGCTTTTCTTGTAGTGGTTTAGCGTGCGGAAAGTTTGATATCGCGCACTAGTGCTTTTTACTTTTCCAGCCAATCACAGCTAATGACAGTGACAGACAGCCAATCACAGCGCCGCACTGCACCGCGCGGAGCGTTCGGATACATGTACTAAAGTAACCTCAAAGTGAATAATTGACAATTTTATAATTTTTTCGCAACTGTATTAAAAAACGTCGTTCGATAGGTACTCGTGCGTAAATGTCATTCTTCACTCGTCCCGAGTCTTATATCTCGGTACTCGTGAAGTAATGACATACTTTCCGCACTAATATCGAAATGTACTATTTCCTTTTCATGTGTAATGTCTAATGTATTTTAAATAAGAAAAATATTATTTACTTATTTGTGATTGTGTGATAAACTCAATGTATTGTTTTTGAAATCTAAACGAATTAAAACAGCGGTATATTGAAATCGATAAACCAGCAAGGAAATTCAAACAGGTTGAGTAAAAGTAGACCAAAAGGTGGAATAAGTAGTAAAGTTTCATTGCTCAAAAGTTAACCAGATCAATAAAATATTGGCAATAGTAAACGGTGGATTAAGCTTATCGTAGTTTAACCTCAGTTGCATTGCAACAGTAGTACGACCCACACCTGGGTTCAAATTAGTTTGGATTTATCTGTTGAAATTGGATCCGTTCTATTTATTCCATGAACAATACCTTTAGAAATTGAAATAATAGATCTGAATGCTCTTTGATCTCTCTTCCTTCTTTGAATTGTTTCTGATCTGAATTATGAATAAATAATTCAGATCAAAAATCGTTTTTTAGTGTTTCGTATCCCAAGGAATCCTATTATTACTGTCACTGGAAAACTAATATAATGTGAGTCAGTATTTAAGCAAAAATAAAACATTAAACAAATTGCGTATCTACCTACTTACTATAAAATAGAAATACAAAAATGTATTTTTATAATTTTTTGTTCCTTACGAAAAACGAAAACTATCAATAAACTGAGATTATATACAAAACAATAGGTAACTAACTATATACTCATATTAAAACAAAATTAAAAACTAAACACCAATAAAACCTCATGTAAACAAATTAAAACTAACTAACTTAAAAATACTAAAAACTAAAAATCTATAACCGGCCCCTGTGGCATAGTGCCGAGGACGCTGGCAGCATTTCCTCGCAATCGCAATGCTAATCCCCATAGCCAGTGGTAAGTACAAGGACCTTGGGGGTTCGAGATCAAGTTGGACCGTTTTTATTTAAGACATTAGGTGTCTAGCACAGACATTGCTACAAAAAAAAAAATGTTGTATTTTTAGCCAAATCTGTTGTAAACTGACACCTCCGTGCAATATTTCAAAGGTTTCAGAGATAATACCCATCCCAACATTTGCGTACGTAAAAAATGCCGCATATGTTCGTTACACAAGTACAGTCGAGAGCATTGATGACTAAAAAGCAAACCAATTTTTATATGAAAATATCTTTACTCAGGTTAATCGCCAATAACTAACTATTTTGTGAGTTGTTTGTGGCGGTCTGATCGTTTGATTTTATGACGTCCACTCCCAATTCTTTTATTTGACCTTCTTCGGTGGGAAATATTAACATTTGCAGGAATCCAATCATAATCATGCCAATCATTTGCCAATATCATGGCAATCAATTTATACGCCAAAGTACCTTATATAGAATCTGGAGATTTCTGGTAATACGTGAGAGTTTATGTCATTTTAGCCGTTTACCAAATGCGATCAAGTTAAATTGTAAATAATGCTACTTTTTGGACCGTTTGAAATCTAACAGAATGGCTCCAAAATGTCCTAAATCAGTCCGTCTTAGGCTGGCTCCACATGATGGGCCCTCATAGGGACGCAGCTATACGACGGAACGAGATAGCAATGTCGTTAGCTCCCTCTAACGCATAGCTGCGTCCCTATGATGGCCCATCACGTAGAGGAGCCAGTACGGTACCTACTTGCATCTAAATATGTACGTCGAATTGTACCAACGAGTGGTATATCTGGTTTGCACACGCTCAATACTATAGAGTGACGTCTATACTTTTCTAAAGTCAGTTAAGGCGGCCACCGATGTAATGCTACTCTCTGAACCGTTTGAAATCTAACAGAATGACTCCAAAATGTCCTAAATCACTCCGTCTTACGGTACCTGCATCTAATTATGTCGAATTGTACCAAAGAGTGGTGTATCTGGTTTGCACACGCTCAATACTATAGAGTGACGTCTATACTTTTCTAAAGTCAGTTAAGGCGGCCACCGATGTAATGCTACTCTCTGAACCGTTTGAAATCTAACAGAATGACTCCAAAATGTCCTAAATCACTCCGTCTTACGGTACCTGCATCTAATTATGTTGAATTGTACCAAAGAGTGGTGTATCTGGTTTGCACACGCTCAATACTATAAAGTGACGTCTATACTTTTCTAAAGTCAGTTAAGGCGGCCACCGATGTAATGCTACTCTTTGGACCGTTTGAAATCTAACAGAATGACTCCAAAATGTCCTAAATCACTCCGTCTTACGGTACCTGCATCTAATTATGTCGAATTGTACCAAAGAGTGGTGTATCTGGTTTGCACACGCTCAATACTATAGAGTGACGTCTATACGTTTCTAAAGTCAGTTAAGGCGGCCACCGATGTAATGCTACTCTTTGGACCGTTTGAAATCTAACAGAATGACTCCAAAATGTCCTAAATCACTCCGTCTTACGGTACCTGCATCTAATTATGTCGAATTGTACCAAAGAGTGGTGTATCTGGTTTGCACACGCTCAATACTATAGAGTGACGTCTATACTTTTCTAAAGTCAGTTAAGACGGCCACCGATGTAATGCTACTCTTTGGACCGTTTGAAATCTAACAGAATGACTCCAAAATGTCCTAAATCACTCCGTTTTACGGTACCTACATCTAATTATGTCGAATTGTACCAAAGAGTGGTGTATCTGGTTTGCACACGCTCAATACTATAAAGTGACGTTTATACTTTTCTAAAGGCGGTTAAGGCGGCCTGTCAGTTAGAACAAAAATTTGCCGGCTCCGAACAACTGACAGGCCGATATCGTCAGGCGGACTGCAAGCGGACTGATAGTCGGTGGCCGCCCTTATACTCGGTTAAAATGTTATTGAACTAAGTAGGTACATCTAAATACGTCCAAGTGTACCAACACGTGCGAGCCACTGCGGGGTTTCGGCTGCGATTCGTGTCATATCTGCTTTGCGCACTTTCTACACGGCAGCCGTATAAGCGTCTTTACTCGTCAATAGCTAGGGATACACGCACAGATGTGTCCGCCGGATCTGTCCGACGAATATACCCGGCGGACAAATTCGTGCGTGTATGGCGCGAGTTGGACACGGATTTGTCTGCGGACACATCTGAATAGCGCCATACACGAATGGATCTGTCCGCCGGGCACATCATCCGTCGGACAAATCCGGCGGGCACATCTCTGCGTGTATAGCTAATACCTAGCAAACCCGAAATATTAAATCCACAGAGCAAATATTCCCATAGAAACACAGGGAATCCTAGTTCAGGCATTTGCATCCTGTCGTTAAAAAATCTTAGCCTGTAAGAGCATCATTGTATTGTACCTTATACTATACAGTTCGTGAGCTTCAAGAAGAACCTTCGGGAATCGGCGATGACACACGAAGGTAATATTACTGTTCTGCTTTTTCACGTGTCACTGTTGATTGATACCCGACGTCTCTTACTAAAACCCGAAGGTTCTTCTGAGAGCTCACGGACTGTACTTTTCTCGATAAATTATTTGTATTTTGTAATTTGTATTTTGGAAAACTGAAATTAGCAAGCACCCTTAATAATGCAATAAAATGACGCTCCTTAGAGTGCTCTGAAGCCATTAACCAGGATTGGTTATAGCAGGTTGGGCTGACAATGTAATGGTTTTGTTGTAAAACAAATACACCGTGTTTTTATTGATTTCCTTTAATGCATACCTCAGCCTATATTAAGTATATTTCTCAAAGACACCAGTGTCCTATTACGTCCAGTTCTGAGATAAGCGATACTTAATGTTTATCTTTCTGATTGCGTAAACCTACATTAAATTGTTTTTGTATTCTGAGCCACCGCAATAAATTATGCACCTCCGTGCAACGTCAGAAAAACATGCTTCATTTGTATCTCGAAGTATTGTAATGTTCAAAATTACATTGACAAACCATAATTGTCTAAAGTTTGGTTTAGTTAGTCTTAACACCCTAATTACCCTAGTTACATGCATAAATAAGTGATATAATAATTATTGTATGAAAAAAAATGCCTAGGTATTCGTTTCCTTATCCGTACCGTACCTAACCATATTTTGAAATAAACTGAAATAAAAAACACGGTGTATATTACCTACTTACCATAAGCAGTGAAATGTTTTCTTATTACATTAAAGCAATTTTCATTACGAAATTAAAAGCCATAAAATACTGCGAATTATATATAACAAATCACGACCAATTTGCTGCGCGCGACCATAAAACATCTGAACTAACTTAATCGTGTGTGGCATAGACAACAGGGTTGCCAGGTAGGAAAAAATGCAGAAATATACGGTGTAGTCAACCGTGCATGATTTCCTCTTGGGTCGAAGAGAAATAAGCACATTATCATAAAGTGTAAATACGCTGTTCTCATTTATAATAAATCTATTAATAACCAATAACAAATGAGTAGACTATGGTTCATATACATTTCTAAAGAAAATAATTTAAAAAAAACACGGGACTCGGGCAATGACCATATGTAATTCCATAGATGCAAAAAGACGTATGTACCTCGTTAGCCAAATGATCAAGTCACGATGATTTTATTTGTTTACATGCTTTTAAACTGTGCACAGAAATATGCTGTAGTGTTTTAAGAACGTTCACCGGTTATAAGATTAGGGCCTACAACAAATATTCGTGAGCGAGTTTTCCATACATTATCATATCCCACATATGATATTGTGTTTATTTACGTATACATGTAAGTGTGTAGATTCCCGAGAATGGGGAAATCTGAGCCTGATATCGGCAGTTTCGGGTGCAGATGGTCGATAACCCTAGCATAATGTCTAAATTTTCCAGACACTCGGCTGATCTATGCGGCACGCGGCAAAAAAATCGTGACCATCGTCACGAGAGTGCGAGAGTGACATATTTTTGAGTTTTCTGTATGCTTACCATGAGTTATGACATTGACGTTTTCGAGAACGAGTATCGAGTGTTCTATCTGTGCGTCTTGCTTGTAACATATTAATGAAAATTCATTACTCGTTAACGAAAAATGACTGTTTGAATATAAAATAAAGTAATATTTGGGGCTTAATAGTCCTGATTTAAACTCACTCGATTTTCACTCATTATTTTGACAAAACACGGGACTGCGACCACGAGCCTTAAGACACGCTCGAAACGTCAGGAAAATTAAAAAAAGTAAGTGTACGCGATTAAGTCCCGTGATGTAAGAAATGTGTAATCAAAAACTGTAAACTGTCCCTTCTTTTGAGGTGAGAGCGATGATGTTTGCACTAACATAGATTGTAAATTTATATATCAAGTTACCTATATTATAATAAGTTTAATCATAATCAAAATCATACATATATTGTTTTAAAAAACGAGAGTGTGGCAAGTAGAGAAGGAATCAATAAAAAAACAATTTCTAAACAATCTAATCGTAAACCTGGTGCCAGATACTTTAGTACACATTTTATCGTTCAGTTTTATAAATATCATTATGATATGGACAAAATTCTATTTAATCTCTAAGTATCAAATAATAAGAAATAAACGAATATTGACATATATATTTAAAAAATCCCAAAAGCTATACAACAACATCAAGCTTCTTCTAAAAGTTGTTCGGTTTTCCCATCAATGGCGGTTTTGTTACTTTTTATGTGTTGACATAATACATTCATTAATTTTATTGACTGACAACGCCCTGTTCAAACGGTTTTTGATGTGTGATATAAAAGATGAGTTGAACGTTATCAAAAATGGGTTGAGTTGGGACAAAGTAAAACTTCAAACCTAGATAGAAGTTTAGTTTTACACGTGACGCGTTGAATTGATAGGTATGACGACTCTGGTCTACAAACACCAACTCGCCTCTCTATCATCTCTAATCTCCCCATTCTTAACCCAACTACCCACGTCATCCCTTCTTACCCTGTTTAATGGTACACTGTCTGAAACAGTAGCTACCAGTGGTTCCCGGAAGCACCTAAAGTGGCCCACAAATTTATGAACAGATCAACCCTTTTATGACTATAATAGTCCATAGGCGTATTCCAAACAGTTGGTAGCCCATACAAAAAATTTTTTTTAGTGGTCCTTATCACTGAAAGGTCTTAACACTGGGGGCCGATTTTTGACTTTCGAGCGGTCGAATTCAAAGAATTTAAACTCGAATATAATCGGACACAAAACGTTTTTGCCATTATTTACGCATGAAATGAATAGTATAAATAATGATGATTTTATATTGCTATCTCTGTTATTTTAAAAAAATCATTTCTTCGTTTTCTTCAGAGTTTTAAATGTCAGATTTGAGCGCTCGAATCTAAAATCACCCCCCTGGGCTAAATAATTTGTCCAAATAATTTATACAGAATATGTGTTTCTATGAATGCAGGAGAACATTACAACGTCTACATTTAAACCACAGTCCCCTAACACTTAACCTACTCGTAAACGTCGATAAAATTCGCACATTAATATCCTAGATAATGACTCACAAATAAATGGAATGAGATACACTTGTGCTTCGCTTATTTCTCGTAGTAATCTTTCAAACAAATTGCAGTTCCCTGCAATGTCATTAGTTATTTTTATCTCTCCACAAATAATTGCATTGCTTGCAATGGCTGCAATGTTTAACGATTGGAGTCTGGAACTAGTTCTTTTAAAACAAATTGGAAATAGATAGGTACAAATTAATTTGCGCGCTACCTTTTGCAAAAAGATCTCATGCTAGGTAGATTTATTTTGAGATTAAATTGCTTTTGAACGTGACTTGGTACAGGTAAAAAAATTACATCTGCAGACTTGTTTTTCGTTTTACTATAAATGCGTATATAATAGGTGCGGCCTAGTCTGAGTAGTCAACTTTTTATGATGTCATGTTATGGGATGTCTTTGTTTTTAACCAGTCCATTTACCTTCGGATTTGTCCGTTAGATACGCGTGGATACGCGAAAAAACATGACGTGTAACGTAAACAGCCAATATATTTAAGCCAGTAAAAAATGTGAGCTACGTTCCGAAAGCGATGTTCCTAATTTGAAATTTCGTTTTTTCCCACCCAGTCGTTTACTTTTTTCTTAATTTAAATATAGACTTGGGTATGACTCATTATGCCCAGCTTGCCCGAGGCCCGACAAGTAGACCACCGTTTTCGTGCCACACCTAACTAACTTGTGGTGGATTGGATACCTACCGGTTGCGTTCATTCATTAGTTTCAAACTAGTACCGGGATTTAATAGATTAATTCACCTTTTTATTACACCTACCTGAAGTGTAAAAGAGGTTTTACAGTTAGAAAGTCTCGCAACGGGATTCCGAGTACATTGTTAGTTTTGCTGATTCGTATTTTAATCAGTTGCAGTTTTATTTTATATGTATAAAATAAAACTTCAATTTGTATTAATGAACCTCTCTTTTTGATAACTTGTTTGGTTTTGTGTTTATTTAGTTTTAAGTTTAAATACACACTAGGTAACTAGAGTCTGTCCGGAAAGAAAAGTGTCGTGGTTTATATGGGAGCTCATACATTCTACGGCACTTCTCTTTCCGGACAGTCTCTACTTGTTTTCTAATCTCATTATACGCATTAGGTACTTGATTAATACAGAAAAGAGACGTGACTGTTGACTACCTTATGTTTCCTTCAAAGTTCAAAATAATTTCAAATGTGTCTTTTAATTCAGTTACTCGTTTTTTTTCCATAATTTGTATTTAATTTAATAACTGCATAATAATATAAATCTGGGCTGAATTTTTTATCTCTAGTTTTAAGTAGTTTAGATTGTTAGGATAGGGAATATGTTTATAATGTTTTTATTTAATTTACTTTTATAAAATAAATATATTTCTAAATTTATCAATGCAATTGGTTTACGGTGCGCGAATATACTCTATCCAAGTTCTTGACCTGTACCGGTCAAATTTGACCTGTAAAGCTTCTACCCGGCGTCTGCGCCGGTCACGTACAAGTCACCGTGTTTCCGTAACTGTTGTTTACAAACAACTTTTGCAACAGCCGCGAGCGGTTTCATACTTTCATTACAATAACCCAGTAGGTAGAGTAAATACCTACTTTGATTAAAACAATTTTGTCAGTAGAAAATACGTATTAAGTAAAAAAATCAACAATCAACAGGTTGTTCAAGTGATAGTGATACGAGACAGTATAAGTCTCAGCCTATGTGTAAAGGGTGACAAGTGACCCTGCCTAAAAGTACGACACTTGAGCGATTTGATCGCGATTTCTATACAAAACTCATACGCGGCGAACTCGCGGCGTGTTCGCTCCCATACAAAACTCGCTTGCAAATCGCAAGCCAAATAAATCCGGGCAAATCCAGACGTAGGTATAGTAACTCTAAATGGGTGGTATGGAAATACACGGCCCGTTTCTGAGAAGTGCCGGTCAATATTGGAACAACCAACAGGCCACTTTGAGCGCATTTGCGAAAATCTCTTCGTTGTTTTGCCGTGCAAAATTCGTGTGCAACTAACGGTATGGGAATCATACATTTTCTTTAAACGTATTACGTCCTAAACCTAAATTTTTTTTATCATGATCACCAAAATACATACTAGTACAGTCATATTCATACATATGTAACTGAACGAAAAACATTTACTCAAACCCGTTAATGTTTAGGTCATACTGAGCATCTTTTATTATGGGACCAACCCCGAAATCGTAAAATAAAAATTGGACTGGAATATGACCAGTGAAATGTATGAAACAGCCAAATTTCTTTTTGTGATTTCGGGGTTGGTCCCATAATAAAAGATGCTCAGTATGACCTAAACGTTAACGGGTTTGAGTAAATGTTTTTCGTTCAGTTACATAGTGTATTACTGCCACAAAAGCCTTCCTTATGAGAAGAGCGGGCACCCACTATCAGTCCGCCGGACGATATCGGCCTGTCAGTTGTTCGGAAGTTCGGAACTGTCCAATTTTATACGATATGTGATATATTGATCCCAATTTGAATAAATTAATATTGAATCCCAGAGTAATCTCTGCGTCGGAAACACCTGCGACAACCCTACACGTGATCCAGGGATCGTGGGTGACGCTAACAGAGTAACAAACTTGGCAGCTGCACCGTCCCATCTGGACCTCCCATCACTCACTGGATTTTCTTCATCATCTTCTTTCTCACTAGCACTACCTCAGAGAAGAAATGGCTATCTATATCTGGATGGATAGGCTATCTAGATATGTAGCCATACGATAAATAAACTACCTAAACCTTTCCCATTCCGTTGAACGTCTGATCCGCCGCATAACGGTCACGGCTAGTAGGTCGCTAGGGTCTGTCTAGGACTATACCTAACACAGTGGTTCCCAAGCTTCTTCGCCAAGGATCGTTGGGTGATTCTCAGAAAAAAATGTAACCGCTGTTATAGTAGAATTATCGAGAGCGTGGAATTGCATATGCAGTGGTTGTACCGTGTTGTGCCTCTTTATGTGCTGATTCAAATATAGAATGCCTGTAAACAAACAATACTACTACATATGCAATTCCACGCTCTCGATAATTCCACTACATATAATAACTGCGTCTTCAAACTACCCATGAGCTCAGCACTATCATTATGTGAAAAGCCATTTCGATTTATAAGCTTTTCACATAACGGTTTCAGTTGCATTGTGGCGAGATATAAATAAATCGTTTTCCCTAAAATCACACGAAGGTAATCGCATGATTTTTTCTTATCTTTTTATTTTTAATAAATTGATATAAAACTAAAAAAAAGCAATTTCATTTACTTTTAATCAGATAAATACAAACGAAAGAAAAGTAAGAGATAGGCTACATTTCTGGACTTCAAAAACCAGAGTGTACTTGTAATCTGCTCTCGCTTTACTACCAAAGCTTTCGCGGACCGCAGTTTGAGAACCAGTGTTGCTAGCCAGCCCTTTATTGATATTGCCTCACCGTTATAACAGGTGACAATGTGCCCAAGATTTATTGGTTATTCAGAGACGATTCTATTAACAACGATATAAAGCTAGTTAAAAGGAGGGCGGGGACAAATTCTTTGGACCAAAAAGCCGGACGAAGGTAAAACTGCAGGGCAAATGATTTGACAACCAATTCAAAAACATATTGTACAGCGCAATGTTTCTTACCTGTGACAGTTGTCAATTCTGGTTGTGTATATTGTCGAAGTGCTTTTTATAGTCTAGCTGGCTAAAAAGTGCAGTAACAGTGGAAGTAATAAGCTATACTCATCCCTGTTTTAGTAGCGAGGGTACTAGCGTAAGATAGAGACAGTATGTTTCTGTCTATGCCTGAAATAAAACAAACCCTGGCCAGACTATATGTGACGTTTTAAAAAAAGGTACTTCATTGTTGGTTGTTAATAGAGTTTATTTCTAAATGAATTATTATTGACAACCGACAATGAGGTACCTTTTTATTTGAAAATGTCACATATATTCATTGGTTTATGTAATTAATGTGATAATAAGTGGAAAAAAATAAAAACAACCAAGCAATTTTTTTCCAGCTACTGTACCTGCAGATACTTTATTCAGAGTCTATGATTGGGCTGACTGACAATACAAGTCTATACTACCTACTAATTTTTTCATAGCTGTCAACCGCCAAACATGGCGCACAAAATTTGTTCTAGATGTCACATCTAGCAGGTTCTACCTACATGACGTGGATAGACTTTTCTAGAGGGAAACAGACACAGGCTTATAAAATAAAACTACATACATACATATGTCTAACGGTCTCACACAGTTGCTCATGAATAGACACCGAAAGTGGTCCCACAAGTGTCAGGTCACGTCGCGATGACAATTTTTTGCGCAACTTACAAAAAATGGCTACTTATGTATTTTTTGTTTAGCTCCTTTGCTAGTTTTGGACCTACTTACATTTGTTTTTCAGATAAATTAATTGTGTCTTCTTTACAAGTTTACACCTAACTAGTTAAATACACGATATATTTTCAGATTTAAATAAAATAAATGACGAAAGTATTTAAGCTTTCTTGAAGTTGCATTATAGCATCAATACACATCAAACATGATTGATTGGCAGAAAGCGTGAGCTCCCAAAACCGCGACATGAACATTTAAAAAAACAACAATCGCGTTTATCTGACGGCTCTGTTACAATCGGAATCACAGCATCAGTAGCCATTTCACAATATTGCGTTACAAAATAACTGAACGTTCCTAACGCTGACAATAGGGCCATTTCTGGAGATCCCATCACGTCCGCAAGACAAATTGGCCAAAGACCGGGAATCTAAAACAATACAGATGGAAAAACAAATTGCCATACACTTTTTAGTTATTATTAGCAGCCAGATTGTATCTGTGGTGGTTCCCATAGAGCATTGCTCTATGCATTGTTTTTTCCTATCGCCATCTGTGGTATTTTTTCGATATCACCAAGTGCTTCCTCATTCACTTTTCCCGAGAGATTAAATCTTGTAATAAAATTTGACCCTACAGTGCAGGAGCCATCATAAATGTAACGTTGTATGTTTTTACATAAAAAATGCGTTTTTGTATCTAGATAAGTAGGTACTAACTACGCAATCATTTACATAAGTGTTTAACAATTTAATCAAAGATTTGAAAACATTGGTGTTATACCGTAGGCAATTGTCTTTCTTCGTGTTCCAGGTGAACTACCTGGCTACTAAAAGACGACCCCAACAACACTTGCAATTTTGACAAGTACAGTGTTCCTAAACAAGGAAGATCTGTACGATATCGCCGCCAATGTCACGTTATCTACATCTGTGAGTGTGACAATGACAATAGCATTCCGCCCGAAGGTTCAAGTTCGCTTCCTTGAGAAACCGTCTCCACTCCAGTGTTTTGCTGGAAGACATGTTTGCTGGTTTACTTTGTTTGTATAATTACATTTTCATTACTTTATTTCACCATTAACATTTAGGTACGTAAGAAAATAATTACCTTAGAATTTTCGAAACAGATACTACTAGTAATACATTCCTAAATAGAAGCTATAACATTATATAACATTATATACCTTAAAAAAGTATTACCAACTCCATGCGTGTGCATTATCCTTTTCACCTCAGCAGTTCAAACAAGCCTACTTTCCTCACTTCCTGGAGTGACGAAAGTGCGACTTTCATCACTCCAGGGAGTGAAATTCTGTTTCTAGAAGCTTTCGTCATAATGATGATGCCTTTCATTCAGGAATATAAATACTCGTAAATGTGTTTTTTTAACTTTAATATGTTCTCACTACTGAGGTGAAAAGTTGTATGTGTCACACGAGAGAAAAGTTTTTTTTATATCTCGTGTTCTTGAGATCCCTCGCTACGCTCAAGATTCTAACTTAGAATCAGTCGCTTCGCTCGTGATTCAATTATAGAATCTTTCGCTTACTCGGGACTCAAAATCAACACTCGCAAGAAAAACCGACTTTGCTCTCTTGTTGCACAAATAACTATTTCACGTAGGTATAGAAGTGAAAACTTTTTTTACTTTTCATGTACCTAAGTAATAAATAAATGAAGCAATTTAACGCTTAAAAATGCTAGCAGTAGGTATGCAAAATTATCTATAGAAACTTTCTCTTTCTGCCTTTAGTGTCCAAGCCAACTTCTGCGCTTAATTTATTATGAAGTGTTAAAAGACGTAATCGCAAACAAAACAAAATCGTCCACTTCATTCATTGTCGTGCGAAAATGGGCAAAATGAACGTTACATTACGCTTTAATTATGATGATATGAATTCTAAATTTTCACGTCCACAAACCATTAGGGATTAAAAAGTAAAAAACGTTAAGCAGCAACGGTAACTACATCAACTTTAGTTCTTATTGAAACTAGTTAATGTTGATTTTAGAATGAACTAGTCATGATACGTATTTAAGTGATGTGATAAGTCTCAGTCATTTCCAGTGATGTCTTAATTTCACGTTACGTGGGACAATGAGCATTGTTCATATTCACTTTTTTACTAGTTTTCTATGTTTTGACGTAATTTACGACATTGAAACTTTCAATGCCAACCGTACTATAATATATAGTATCGTACTATATTTTAGCTTTGTGTACTGTTGAAAATACGCAAAAAAGACGAAAATACTATATTTTTGGAACGTTTCATGAGGTAACAACAAGGTGTACTATATTTTTTTGATGTAGGTTTGGAAAATACTATATTTCTCTCAAAAAAAGTTGGCAACCCTAATTTGAAAGGTCGCGGCTTTTTAACCGATTTCAAAAAAGGAGGAGGTTCTCAATTCTACTGATTTTTTTTAATCTTTATTTTTTTTGTATGAATGTTACTCGATATTTCCGTAAATCGTGAACCGATTTAAAATTTTTTAAATCAAACGGGTATAACACCTAGATGGTCCCATTGTCACCAAGTAGGGGTCTGATGATGGGATCCTGGAGAAATCGAGGGAACTCTTCAACTATTATAGGCACACCTATAGTGATTTCACTATTTTTTACAGCAACTCGGCCACTTCCTCTTGGAATAGCGGATCCTAAGTGAAGTCAGTTCTTTTTTTGTTTAAAATTATGGCATGTTCTGTGAATATTTTGTAAGTGATCTATAATGATTTTTTTAAAGTTGTTAATAAATTTTGGAATGGTTTTATACATATATATCACTTCGGTTCGGTGCCTCTTTACTATTCGTTATGTTTTACTAGCAATAAATAATTAAGCGTAGCATGAGCACAACACATTTTATAATTTTAGACTGGAAAAGTATAAAAATTGAGAAAGTAAATAACTTCAATTTTAATGAAAGAAGAGTAGTTTTAAACCTAATTTGTTCCAAAGTCTTTTTATTTCCGAAACATACAAGTTTACAAACTTTTTTGGGTTTTATCACAGCGATTTGTTATATCTGAACATTTTAATAACATTCTCATGAAAACGATTTAATTAACCTCCTTTGTAGAAACCATACGACTATAAACGTTTCTGAATTAAACCGTTTAAAAATTGAGTTAACGTTAATTGCCCATAGACTTTATGGCCCCTATTGTCTACCATAGACAATTACGGCACTAGGGCCGCTCCAATTATTGCCGTTGAATAGAATTATTCAATTAACCACAACGTACGGGCGGACAGACGGTAATTATTAGTTAAGCTTAGGAATTTGATGGTTCTAAGTTTATATTTCTGCACACTTGACTTTATAGATAATTATCTACATAGGTACAAAGTTACAATTAATTAAGGAAAATACGAATTATTACCTATATGTACTTATAAATTAAAATATAATACAAATATGTATAATTTTCATTGTAGGTAGTTAATAGTATTTTATACAATAGTGATATAATCAAGAGCTTTTGAGTCGAGTACCGCGTTTAGGCCACGAAGCTTGCTGAGTGGCCTAATTAAGGTACGAGACATATGATTATGTGCGTAGTAGAAAGAGATGGATGAAATAAACTGTGTCTAAACTTACTTCCAAGATGTCGTTGTAGTTGTGATTGGTCTTTTTGTAATCCAGTCACAACGTAGAAGCAAGTTTAAGTAGAAGAAAATTTGACAGATTAAGTACGTTCGGAAATTATAAAGTTGATTCTGGAAAAGAAAAGTGTCGTACAATGTATGAGCTCCCATGTAAACCATGACACTTTTCTTTCCGGACACATTTTACCGAGATGTGAATGACATTCTCTTTTCAAAATTATTTTAGTTTAGTGGCGGGTTATTTAATAAATCTATTTAATGATCCCGGAAGTGCCATAGACTATCCAACATTTAAATGTGTAAGGTTTAAGTCTGGTCTATAAAGTCCTAATACACAGATTAAAGTCGACGAGTAGAAAAAATAAGTTATAACACCCAGAATCAGATTACTTCAAACAGATCTCTGGAGGCCTGGACACTTAAAAAGATAAATACTTACGCGTTTTTTCATTCATATGATACAAATCCCTAACTTGAACTAGATTTTATGTGTCTATTGTTATTGTAAAAGCTCCAAGTACAGCACTTCGTACAGTACGTTGTAAATAAAACAGCTAAGTGCGAGTCAGACTCGCGCAATGAAGGCGAAATTGAACCCGCAGATAGAAGATGTAGGTACATAATTGTATCCAGTGTAGGCCGTTTGGACTGTACTGTACATACAATTATCTCGAAATTTCCAAAACCTGTCTACGTAAGTACAAACAGACACGCACAGCAACAGAAAGAAAGCACCCATTCTATTTATAATTGACGGCCCAACCATTCGAAATATGACAAAGGGATTCATTTAAAACTGAACTTTGACTCCACACAAATTGAAGGATGACTTTGATAACCTCTTGTTTCCAATAAAGCAACATAAAAAAGCTACCTTAACCCTTTCTATTAAAGTTCAAATTTTAACCAAAGTAAATGCGAGATACGAGTTTGTGGTAGTTACAAATAATGCGGTATGCTCTTGTTCTTTATTAGAGAAATTGACCCGAGATTAAAGTGACCATGGAGTCTATGGTCGTGGCATGGGAACAAAGACATGTTTTTGAATAAGGGTTTTTGAGAAAGTACTGTTATGGACAGGTGGAATGTCTTACAAAACAAAATAAGAAATGTCTATGACCAACAATTTAACCGATTTTATTTCGCCATTTTCATAATTGGCTAACGTTATATGTTGTATGGCAAAGTGGAGTTAATAAGAACATGCATTGCTAAATACAATCTCATTAAAAAAAGGGTTCTTTGAAAAGTTATCTGTCTGTAAGTAGTGTAGGTTTGGTAGTTTAAATGTCCTGTCTACCTGTCAACTTTCCGTATTTTATAGAATGTTTGTTATATAAGTATATTGAAACTTAACATCAAAATTGCGCAAATAAAGAATCACCAAATAAAAAAAGGCAAATAAATAACGATTACATTAACATTACTCGAAACTTTAAATAAAATAAGAACCGATGCATAAAATTACATAATTGTAAAAGTTCACACATCTATAAAGATAAGGGTATTATAATACAATAAATACATAATAAAAGACTTTGAGGTTGCAAAATATTATTATATCGATAAATTTCGTACATTTCACATGTATCCGGATGCGTGCACGAGAGTAAACATCACTTTTTGGTAGACTTCCAACAAAATGTACCTACTTTAATACCTACAAGTTTAACAAAAATGCAGTAGGTACGCAACATTTTTCAAATATCCCTTATGTAAATCATGTTATTCAGGTTCCACCATCATAAGAGTCCATTTTCGGAACCATCCGATTTTTTTTTAATTGAAAATAATAAAAAGCCTAATAGACCCTGTAAATTTTATATCGTTATTTATCTTTTTTATAAAAGCAAGATTAAACTTCCTTTGATAAATCTCTGAAAAGATGGTAAAATTATTTGAGGGTTCAAAATAAAGATTTTCAACAGTCCCTATTCCTGCCTTATTCATTATTCGTGTAACAAACTTTTAAGCTACATTATTGTTATTGTATATTAAAACTCAACCGTCAAAAGTTGTAATTATGTAGCACAATAACCACTTCTAATTGATTTAATTGAAACAATCAAAACGCGTGAGGGGAGAAATCTTAATGTATGGGAATGTCCTTGAAATACAATTCTATGGAGAATTCTTATTGAGCACACTTGTAAATTTTTGGTTTACATTTTTAATACAAATAATAATTTGTATTTCGTTCATATTGTGACAATATGAACAGCACAATTGGATGGTCTTATTTATATTAAAACGCACCAATGAAAATGTTTCTTTTTTGTTTGCATTACAGTTTTATATTATTTCTCTGTTACGAAAACTAATTCTAGTTCACTTAAATTAATAAGCCAATAGATGACGACTTTTACCGATAATTGAGTCTTTTTGGGATGCCTTTACGAATTTTAAGCTTGCCTTGCCTTTTTACGCTAGTACCAAATCCTTACGCTTCTTCCACTTGATCAAGTGTCGAAATACTTATTATGGAGCAGAGCAGACCTAGAAATTGGTCGCTACGAAGAACTTATTTATGAAAAACCAAAGTACAAAAAAGTTTATAGGATTAAATAAGAATTTTGAGTTTTGACAGTTCGAGAATCATCGTTCATAATGTTCATATATAACAGACCATTTGCCTAAAAGCGCAACCAAATCAGACAAGCGGTTTTGGAAATAAATGGCAACATTCGTTTATACCTTATACCACCAACAGTTTCTTACAGCAAATGCAAGCACAATTTCCGTTCGATGGGGAGGAAAATACTTGTAAGTTTTGGGTATACCTTTTGGACTGGCAACAGCACCTTGCACCCAACTTGCACTTGACCCAGTGTCGAATTGTGGGCAAACTTTCGCTGGGCTCGGCCTTCGTTCGTGGTACAGCCTCGGGCTGCTTTCTCGCTTATCATCGAGGAACACATCTATGTGTCGATCAGTGGTCTGGTTAGTTTGTTCAATAACCACAGAATAAATAAGGTTCGCTGTACAAAACCTGTTTAGGAATGCAAAATAAGCCGAAACGTCTCCCTCTAACTCATTTTTAACTCCCGACTCAAAAGAGGGGTATTATACAAGGTGTAACAAAATGCTGGTGATCCTTTTAATGGTATTGTATTTTAATTATGAATAAGTAAGTAAAACATTTTGGGTTAGTATGGAGGGTTGGCCAGCTGGGACCTGGGACCACTTGTCACATAAATAAAAAAATTTTCGTGTCTAAAATTTTTATCACCTACTTTTTCTAAGTCACAATACTATAGGTACCAATTATGCCCTCAAAGGGATCCCTTTTTTTACATCCCGTATATATGTCTGTGGCATCGTAGTGCTAAAATGGTTGAACCGATATAAATGTAGTTATCTGAAAGCTGATTTTCTTGTGAGTCTTATACAAGTTTTCACCAAAATTGGTTCAGCTGTTCAGAGGATGTCCAAAATTTTTAATTTATAATAGTTAAGTCACCCACATGTCGCTGACCCACTGCGGGCCCACTTTCATCGACAAAGCCGCCTGCTATTCTTATTTGTTATCGCTTTCACCTGATTGGGCGAATGTAAAGCAAGATTGATAGGCAGTTGGAATATGTAACCGTAGAAATTATGTTGCTGTAATTATGTTCGTGTATAATGTAGCTAACAAATTGAAGTGAGATCCATTGGCCAAGAACTTTTAATATGAGGAAGGTGCATTTTTTGTGGACATTATAAAGTATATATGTACTTACTCTTACTTTACAGCATTTTTTTTGCCCACTCATTGACTGGTAGAGGCAAGGAGTCAAAGTCCGCCTTTTGGTTATAACATAACTAAAGACTAACTAAGACTAGGTATATCCTCCAAATCGCTGTCAATGGGCAGAGTGCCCAAAAAGTTAGCCGCATTGTCACGTTGTATGGTAATTCTTATACTTAATAGGTATAAATCTTCTTTAAATATGTACTATAGTAAAAGGATTAGGTAGTATGATAGCATACCCAAATCGTTAACTTTTTAAATAATTTACAGGAAGCTCGCCTGCTTTCCTAAACAGTTATCTGATTAGTGATTAAGCATGCCTTACAAGAGTGTGACACGACATGAAATATACGACAAGAGAGGAGGGACCATTTAAATATAATAGATCGTTATTTAATTTGAAACTCTAGGTCCATGGGGTCCCAGCGCACACAAGTTTTTTGCAGATATCGCAAAGCGTCTGGTTGATGTAACTGGTGACCGAAGAGCTGGCGGTTTCCTCGCACAGCGTATCAGCATTGCGATACAACGAGGAAATGCCGCCAGCATCCTTGGTACAATGCCGCAAGGGCCTAATTTAGATTTGAGCTAGTTATTAATTTAGTTTAGTATTTGTACTGTAGTACCTCTGTATATTTAGTTATGTAAATAAATGTATTTAATGGATCGTTTAAGTAACATCAAATGGATCTAAAGTCCTAATGCCTTATTTATTTGTGCAAATACTTAGTTACTTTTGTCCCGTAGTCTATGTGAAAGTGTGTGAATTTACTTACCTGAAAATAGGAAAAGATTTTAAACACAAAACTTCCGTGAGAATCAGAAACATGTCTCATATGTCATGTGTCATGTGGAGCGAAACATGTCGAGCAATATTCGACTTAAGGGGATCCCATGCCCCAATGACCTTCGATCTGAATCCCTTAGTTTTCTAATGTTTTTTGAAGCTTATCATATTAACAGCGACGGCTTTAAGCAATATAGTTTCCCATATTTTCTTCAAAGTTCACTGTCTTCGAGATATTAGGGATCATAGTTGAAAAATTTTAGGCCCAAAAACAGGTTTTATGGCCATAACTTTTGTGTTAATTAGTTTAAAATTAAAACCGTAGACATATTTTTAGATAGGTCAAAGACGAACCCAAATATGTAGATTTTGTATTAATGTATGATCTTTCATAACAATATCTATCTCCTATACAAAAATAGAGTTTTTTTAGACAATGTTTAAAAAAATCATAGAAAAATAAGTATACATTTCATTCAAAATCCGGTAGACAAAAATGGAGATAAAAGATTGAAGAACCGATAGCCGTAATGGAAAAGTAGGAGATACAATTGAAAACTTGCCAAAAATCGATGAAAATCTCAGGTAGCCCCTTAAAAGACGTGACTAACCCGTGATTTATTTAATAGGAAAAGATTTTGTTATATAAAAGTATTAAATACAATCCAAACTCCAGAGTCTCGTATAACATCGCACATTTAGGACAAAAGTTTTAGCTCTCGAGATATGAAGCTCACTGAGTGACATACAGACAAAACAGACCGACAATCGGATTTGATAACAATAAATAACTCAGTAGTTAATATATCTTCATCAAATAGCCTAGTACATTTTAGATTCCATTAACTCTCAATAGTCCTTAAACGTGCCATATAACTTGGACAGAGGCAGCATCCGCTCAATCTACCCCTTACTTTTGATGAAATAGTCGAAAGGACCTCTGCGCGTTGACTTTGGCTCCGCAAGGCGCAATCTGAATACGCCTACCAAACGTCCAGACCATTGTTCAGCGTACGAAGAGGTGGTACAAAATAACAAAATAAATACTTTATTGCATTTTTGCTATGTTCGCAAAATGTTTCTTCGATCGATTTTTCAACAGGTGGCAGCATCGTGGCCAGAGGCTATTCAATCCACCAATAAAAAAAGATTAAACATGGTTGGTGGATAATGGCAGTTAGACCTCTTGCCATGGTGATGCCACTATTGCCACCTGTTGAAAAAAATGATCGAAGATACCCTCATTGCTAATCCGCGAACAGTTCAATGACCCCCCGTTATTACCCATAATAAACCATTACCTAAACCCATAAAGATCCCATCGCGTAATATTTAATGCGAACAACGCATTCAGATGCCAAAGGACAAGCAAAGTGAAATTAGGCTTATGCAACAGTTGTATAACAAATCATATTCACAAAAGACTATGCGCAAATGAAATACGACGAGACAAACTTAAATAATCCGTCAGAGTGCAAAAAAACGCTTGAACGCTCGTGCAGATCTAGTTTTTTCCAACGGCAAAGTTAAATTGGTGGTTGTATAAAGAAAAATCGCTCTAGACAGTTTCAGTGGTTGCGCTGTTATATCAAACAATACTTTCGCTTTGAGTCGAGTTGAAAAATAGCTTTGAAGTCCGTTAGGATAGGGTTGTCCATGCAACAAGTCGTACATAATACCAGCAGGGTTGTCAAAAGATATAAACAACACATGAGACAATATTTTTACACTATTACCTACTCTAAATATTTGAGTAGGTATAGGTATGGTAATATTAAAAAAAAATTATATGACTAAATAATGACGGAACCCTTAGTATAATCGCTTTACTAACGTAACGTAACGATTGCGATTCTATAGATACTCGGTGGTTTAGACTTGGTGTGCTGTCCTATGCAAATCAAGACCTAACACAAACGCAATCGTTACGTTATGTTAGTGAAACGCTTATACTCAGGGTACCTACGGAATCCCTCAGAGCAAAACGTTGATTATCTTTTCAATCCTTGGTCCTTGTCACCTAAGAGTCACCAGGACGCTCGCGTTCCTATACAAACGTAGTTTAGCTCTCATTTTAAAACGACATGCTTTAGAACCACGAAATTTGGCATGGGCATTCTAGTAGTACAGATCTATGTCGGTAATTCGTTTTCGTTGCTAAAAATTGTAATACAAAGTAAATACAGCCAGATACAGATTTACATACAAAACTGATTTTTGCTATATTTTCTTTGTATTAAAATTTTTAGCAACGAAAACGAATTACCGACATAGATCTGTACTGCTAGAATGCCCATGCCAAATTTCGTGGTTCTAAAGCATGTCGTTTTAAAATGAGAGCTGAACTACGTTTGTATGGGGACGCGAGTTCACGCGAGCATCCTGGCGACTCTTAAAACTCCGATTTGAATACGCCTTCAATATGCTAACATGGTCACTAACTTTACAACTATAACATGGTCACTAACTTTACAACTAGGTAATACTATTGAAGACATATACCGGAAACTCAAAACATAAACGTAGTAAATCGTTTTTGATATGAGCATATATTTAGTTACCTACTGATTCAAAACAATAAAAAAAAATAGAAAAATGATATTTCTGCAATAGACAACCCTACATCACCAATAATAACCACTTATTGTACTTCAAAATTTCATTACAGTACAGCGAGCTTTCTCCGCACATCGGGTCAAATTGCGTTCCCAGGCACCCTACGTGATCTAGGCTGCAATCGGAACCTCAGCGGGAACCTAGTTGTATGATGCAGAACTAGGTTTTCTGAAGTCTAGGTCTGCATACCACTCTTTTGTACTCCGACAACCCTAATAGGCAGTAGGTATACTAGGTATATAGTAGCCCTCAACCAATGTGACGACCGGGGCCATAAAACCCTTGAGCTCGCGTTATCCGTTATCCATTGTGTTGCATTGTGGACTTTTATGGCCCCGGTCGTCACATTGGTTGAGGGCTACTATAGTAAGTTTTTTTAATGGAAGAGTTCTTTAGTCATATTTATACCACTTTTCTTATCTATACGACGTTCGTGGCAAAAAAAAGTATAGCCTGTCTAAAGGTCACATTTTTTTGTAAATTATAAAAAAAATGTATGCGTGATGTATGAAGACTATATAAGGGTCGGTTGCACCAAACTGTCTGTGAACAGTGTGAACGTAAACGTAATCGTAAAAAAAATCTTGTATGAAAAGTTTGACAGTTTTCTATGGGATGACAGCGCCGTCGCCATTTTAACGTTGATGAGTCTGTTAATTATGCGTGGTGCAACCCACATTTAACCGTGCCCTGAGTTTGACAACTAAGGAGATACTACGACTCCTTAAGCATTGTAAAGCCTGATCAGAAATACATGACCATTGTCAAGAGGGCGCTTTTTTCTCATATATGGTGACAGTTTAGTTTAGTATGAAAAATTTAGTTCCAATGAAATTCCGCAAAATGGCGCATGGTCATATATTTCTGGTCAGGGTTTAGTAACGTATAATTTCTTAGGCTACCACAACTCGAAAGTAAGTAACATAAGCCAAGTCTTGTGCAACTGTCAACCATTATGTTATGGTAAACAAAAACAGTAAAGAACTAAGTATCATTTTAAAGATTAATTACACTGCCATCGACAATGGTTGTCAAACACTTGTAAAAATTAGTCAGGTTGAGGATTACCTTCAAAATTGATGTAGCGTGGGTTGCAGAAACTATTCATGTCAGCATATTTTGTAACAAATGTAAGTACTACCTAGTCAAATATACTTCCAGTTCAGAGTTCGTTTTGCCTCGGTGTTAAGTTAATTTGATGTATGTACCTACGCTTCTACTTCATCATATGCTAGACTAGGAGTTAACAATTTTTTTCAGTCCGCGGCGCACTTGCTAGTATAAAAAATCGTGGCGCCCTAACCTAACTTAGACTTTTTGAAATATACAGTATGGTGAGAAGGATTACCTAACGGCACCCTTCTGTACTACCAATGTCGAAGAATAGCAACTTTTGCAGGACTTGAAAGGTTTTTTCCAACAAATGGTTTTGTTAGAATCAGCATAGTCTGCTGGTTGTTTATCAAAAATCAAAATGCATAGTGTCACTTCCTAGTTTCTACGAATTGGCCTCTCTATTATTAGACATCTGGATCTTTTTTTCAACCGACTTCAAGATTCACGTGCACGTCTGTGTCTCTGTGGCAAAAATATACAGGGTGCACACATTGCACACTGCACACGATTTTTTTTTTTTTTTTTTTACAATAACCCAACACCATCGCCCGAAGGCACGGCGCGGCGCATCGGTTAGAAAATGCACACTGTTCTTATTCGATTACCAGAAGATTTATGGACAATATCTACTTCGCGTTTAGTTACGACAACTAAGACAACTTAATAGCCCGATCGGAACCTTGGGTTGGGGATCCGAGCAGCGCCGCGGGCAGCGCTAGTCGAGCTGGAAGTGTGTCAGCAACTTCGTGCGGCCAAGTGGCCCACTTCAGTACAATAACTTGTGTACTAGAGACATGGCAAAATAAAGACTGACAATAAACACAGATTCGTACCCACCGCCTCATAAAGTATTACTTAGTGTTGGCGCCTCATACAAAATTGTGTCGTGTAAACTTGGGAACAGGTTCATATAAAATGTTCTGCCACTGGAACATCCGATGAAAATCCGGGCCCGACATCCGACAAGTGGGAACGGGGTCTTAGTGGTCTTACATGTTTTCTGTATGAAGTGTATGAACCTAAAATTGGTGCAAATGGGCTCAAATTTTTATTCATTATAAATATAGGTGTATAAAAAAGTACAGTAAAAAAACAGTGCTCGCTTAAGAGGATGATAAGAGCTAAATTCCCTCCCTATCTTTTTCAGCGCGATTGAAAGAGAAACACTGCGTTACGATTAGTATGGGAGCTCATTGCAAATTTTGCAAAATGATTAATTAAAAAAAAACTATGCATTAATTGAGAAATTTAAGGCAACGAAGTTTTTAGTATTAGTGTGGTGGAATGTTGTCCTTAATTACAGACATATAAGACAAGAAACTAAAGACGTGCGATTGTTTTAAGCTAATTTTAGATGTAACTTTGGAATTATTTTCTATCGAGCCGACTTCGTCCAATCGTGTATTGGAATTAACCAATTTCTTTTAAATATAATGAATATTAACATATATTTTTTTTACTTTTCCAAAACAAGTAGTTACAGCTATATGACTGTTTAAGTAAAGTCAATTTGAAGGTCATCGGGTCTTGTCACCCTCTTAAGACGATTTTGAAGGGACCGGGAAGAGGGGAAGCGAGGGAGGAAAGCGTATTCCTCAAGGACCTCAAGTTGCAGGCAGTAATATAAAATGGCGTATTATCCGAGAAACGGTATTAAATGATCGTATTAAAAGTGTTCTGCTGTAGTTATCTCGAAAGCTTGCTCTTCTAAATGATTTAGCAAATTAGTGCCTACAGAAAAACTAGGAATAGGTGGCATGAATGGTGGCAAGGATGGCACTTTTTCATGAAAAATATATGGATTTTTTCTGTAGATTATATTTTCCGAGACTAGGTGCTGTTAATAACCGTATCTACTTTTTTAATATGAAAAAACCCGGGTTTATACATACATACTAAAAAAGCTGCATTCCGCATATAAAATCTACTATAATGAACTTATCTTTTTCTCAGTCTTTATAATTTACTTGTCTCTTTATAATAATACAGTTCAATTTATTTGTTCTCCATTTGTACCTTAACTGCATTGCTATAGAGTCCATATTACCCTTCTCATTGGTTATTCAGCCGGTTCCCAGCAATACCGGATGCGGACGAATATCTATAAATATGATGAATGGACGCCGATAAGTGCATGTTACCTTATTTTTCAATGGAATATGCAGATTTATGCTTTTATGGTCATTATTTATGAATTATGATGAAAGTGTGTAGTATTCTTATTTTTAGGATCATCAGACTAATCTACTACTGCATACCTTTCCTACAAATATGTACAGTCAGCATCATATATATAGTTAGTAGCAGTGTAAGTCGCGAAATATATCCTAACACATCCTTACTGCCATATAAATAAAGATCTGTACCGATATATTTGGCTACTTCAGTTGCTACTAACTATTTGATGCTGGTACACTCAGCAGTTTTTTAAGGTCACATAACAAGGGACTTAGTTTTTTAAGGTCACAAAAATCGTGCAATTGGCATCGTGCGATTTCTAGAAAAAAGATTTAAAAAGTAATTTTGCCGCTTATTGTTTTAAAACGTATAACATAACATATATTATATACGAACATATATTCCATCCGCATATATATATACACATCCTCGCTCATCTCTGGTGGAAACGCAGCCCAAGTGTTACGTTGTCTGCCAGCAGTTTAGATACTATCCAGAGGCGTATTTACCCTATGGCCAAGAGGGCCATGGCCCGGGGCAGCAGGCTGCCAGGGGCGGCGCGAGCCGCCCTGTATGCTTGGTTCTGGGCCCCTTTTTCGATGCTGAACTTCAGTTAGGTAAGAAGGAGTAACAATTTCGAAACGCCACGATCTGGTTTTGTAAATAGTAAACTTCAGGGCGTTTTTTTGTACTTATGCCGCCTTTCCATATCTGCCATTACCATGTATCACATAACATAACATAAAGTAAACTGCAATTTTTCCTAAAAGGGAGGACGATATAACCATGCCTGGTTATTCCACTAAGCTTCCGTTTTCAGTCAGTAAACTTAATCAAGTCAGTAAAACCTGATCGTTGAGAATCCGCGATCCGGGTCTATAATCTTTCCTGATATTAGCGTTGATCTTGGATCCTTATGATCCTTGCATCCTTAAGTACTGTATCGAAGCCTAGGGTCCGATCTAGTATATTTTCTCATCCACATCGCACCGATTTCGGCATCATATTTAGAAAGCTCATTCGCTCACATTAACAGATGTTGGGCGGGGCTCCTGACTGCCGTTTTGTGACGGCGTCACATCGATTGTCTTTTTTTCTGGAACCTTGTACCTATGTTAGAATTGCATGTTTAGAATTGCATTTTATGGAAGCGACTGCGGTCTTACTTCTCAACACAAAAGGGAAGGGGCCCTTATCAGCAGTGCCTCGTTCGTTATACAGCAAGTGCACAGACTTGCAGGCAAGGTTGGTTCTGCCCAAAAATGGTGATAGGATGACGAAAACACCGTCTCGACAGGATCTCGGCAAAGGCGCCAAGACTATATATTTGTTTTGCCTTGCGGGGTTCAATTTTGGAGTTCGCGAAGAGACCGAAAACCAAACTCCGAGAATGCTCTTGCTTTTAATTGCAGATGAGGGCCAACAATTTTTTAGCGTAAAATAAAGTTTGCACCCTCCAGAAACTCAGTCGTCAAGTTACTGGGAATGACAGTTTCGGTATGGGTAATGGTTGGGAAAGATGTATAGGCTACGACTACAAGCCTATTGGACCGGGCGGCCACCTCATCGAGGAGCTGTTTGGAACTTTATTCATCGAAAAGAAAAAAGTTTAATAGGTCATTAAGTCACTTTGTCGGACACAGCCCTCAGCCTGGTGCGGTTTTCGGACACTTTTAATGGTGCCATTTTCGGGGTGTTTTTTACCTCATCGAGTAGCAGAATGAAACCAAGCTCATTTGATAGCTAAAGTGATGCTCTTTTAATATGTTTGGGCGGACAGCCGGCAGCCTGGTCCGTTCCGTTTTCGGACACTTTTAGTGGTTTAATTTTAGAGGTGCTTTTTCCGTCTGTAGGTGAAATTTACATCCCTACAATAATCAAATTTGGTATGTGAGTGGTTTTTATAACTCGCCATAAATTGAAGCACAAGAATTGTTTTTAAGAACATTTTTAAGGGTCATTTCATACAAATAACTATTGTAACTGCATCCCATCTAGAGCAAATGCTGCAAGACCTTCTCTGCAAGTTTTGATGTCGGACACACAATGAACAGGGACAAAACTAAATTAATGTCCCGCGGCGTGAAACGTAGGGTCAATACACCTATTTGGGCCAGATAGCATCCTTGGATAAAAGGCAAACCAACGAAATCGATCGACGCATCGAGAACACCTGGAAGAGCTTCGAATCTGGTCCATGACAGAACTTATGAAGGGTAATCAATCCATCCACTGATACTAAAGCACAAACTCGTCGACATGTGTTGTGTATCCTGCCATTCCTGCCTTTCCTAACCTACGGCGCACAAACATGGTCATTGACAAAGGCTGAAAAGTCCTACTCAAATTTTGCCAGCGAGCCATGAAGCGCAGCATACTAGGAGTTCGTAGAACCGATCGGATTAGGAACACCGAACTCCGCTCCAGGAAAGGTATCTCGGATGTGATGTGGGTGTCAAGAGTCAAGACCGCCAAGCTCAAGTGGGATTGGACTGGACATGTTTGCCGCAAGCATCCGGAACGATAGGCTAAATTAACAACTACATCGACCCCACAAATCGGCCGGGGCAGAGGCAGAACAATTGAAAAAGGAGATGGCGAAACGATCTAGACGCATTTTGTAGAGAGTGGCGATAGTATGCACTAGGCCGTGGCGAGTAGCAGAAGCGAGGGGAGGCCTTTGCCCAGCAGTGAAACAAAAATTAAGAAGATATTTTACTGTAAAGTTTTATGAAACCAGAGCAAGTCGAGAGCGAATCAAGAACGGAATCAAAACAGCGGCACCTCGCCCAACGAATTCGCACTTGTTTCGCTCTCGATCCGCTGAAGTTACGCGACGTAACGTGTAGCGCTGTACCGCGGTATCAACCCAGCTATGCAGATGTACAAAACTGCAAAAGGCGTCAGCAGGGTGTTTTTTCAACGTTTGACCGTACACTAAGGGTTCAGAAAGTTTCAAGAAAATTTTAATAGTCTGTTTGGTAAAGTAACAGGGGCGGCAAATTTTTCTGGCCCGGGGCGCCAAATTTCTAAATACGCCTCTGATACTATCTCAAACAAATGACAACTAATTAGCAATTAAGCACTAACGATAGCACAGGCAGAGTTTATAATTCAATGCCAATTAAAAGTATGACCTTTTCGCACAATGGATTAAAAGTAAAAAAGTTTGTACTTGGCACAATGATACGTTCAGATGTATTGGAAATCAACGCTTGACGACTTGACGAGGCAAGGACGGCTTCGTGAAACGGAACGTTTTTCTAGGGTTGTCAGCACCAAAAATATAAAAAATGCAATGGGGAAGGCCGATGAAAACTTTTTGCAGAGGGCGCTGTTCCACATTCCATACAATGAGAGAAAGAGACACATACAATGAGAGAAAAAGCCAGAAGATGAATGGTCCTGAGCTAGTATGCAGTATAAAAGCTTTTCTTAGGCAAAAACCTTCCCTGTGGCGTTAATCTATTCTATTATTTCTATGTACAACATTTTAATTTTAGTGTATTTCAGAAACCGGTTTTTTTTTAATTTCGGAGCAATTCGAGACGAAACATTGTGCCATTTTAGCGTAAATAAATAAAAACTACTTCGCGCCACACAAATTTAGCTTTTCTAAGGATCAATGTTGGAGATGTCACTTTGACAGTTGCCTTCCTCATTAAAGCTTGTGTTGTATGTGTGAGTGCAGGGCCAATCCGGCGACCGGTTTTTGAAAATAGGTAAGTAGAGGTAGGTAAATCAATAAAATATTTTGGCAGAACCTTACCCAGGTCGATCTAGATTCTAGTCCCACAATAATCTCAATTAAGGCTTTGGTTGTGCTGTAAAGCTTAAACAACAGTTCATGTCTAGTGCTCCTCTGCTTTTTGCAAAGTCAAGTCGATACTGACAATTATTTTAAGTGTACTACAACTATTGAGTACTGTACTGTCATTATAATTAGCGTGGTAAGGTAAGGACCTACGCTAATTATAATGAACTAACTTCAGGTGTCAACCCTAGCCCCCGACATTGATAGATGCTTCGATGCAGGTGGACTCTAATTGGCGCTTTGCATATGATTCTCATAAAGCGTTGAGACAGACTGCAAGAAAATTGTAAACCTTATTCTTCAATCATAAAGTTTAGTTTAGCATGTAGCAAATGGTAGAGTGCGCATTCTATAGTTTTAACGGCATCCTGAAGTTCTGGAAAAATAAACTTTAATTACAAGATATTAACCTTCAATTTCAACATTTCCAGTTCGTATAGGCAAGGAGCTTTGCCGATGCGACTAACTAATGAAGTATCGTATTGTATCTGATGATCATGTGGGGTCTAGTACTGTTAGGATGCTATTATATCAATTAATTAGCCTCCGCCCGCGGATTTGTCTGCGTGGAAGTCGTTAAAAGTTTGACATTTTTACCTTCTTTGAGGTTGAATAAAATAATACATTACGACAGAGGCCGGGGAGACAGAGATTACCGGCAGGGATTAAGCGAAGCCAGGATTCCGTTTTCACGCTGATGTATATGTATATATGGTCTAAGAGCTGGCCACGTCAGATGTGACACAATAATGAGAGGTTTGTAATCAGTGCAGTTAGACCAGTTGCATAACCATCCTTATTGCTAGATCCGGGCATCTGTGCAGCTTTTAATGGGTGGAGCTCAGAATGACAGACCAACAAAGTTATTAAGTTGAAAAAAAGTAATACCGAAATAGGTAAAAACTGCTGAAGTTGTGTCATTTATAGAGAACAGGGCCTATATTTTAACATTAGAACAAAAAACATTGTGTATTATTGCGCAAACAAAAACAGTAGGCAAGTAACCAAAAATTACATTATACATCATTTGGCACTACTTCCCCCAACCGAAACTTTTGGATATTATATAATCTAATTAATTACATAATTTTTCATAATATTGGATCAAAACCAGAACTCTAGAATTTATTTTCTTCAAGTTATTTGCTTTCTTTTACCTCCACCACTTTACAGCTGCCAGATGTCCGGATCTAGAAATAAGCATAGTATAGCAAACTAACTAGAGGGGTTTCGTTGCTCTAATTATTGTGTCATATCTGACGTGGCTAGCTCTCCGTCTAATAGTGATTGTCTCTGCAATAAAATAATATAAATTATAAGTTTTGTTCATAAGGCATTAATTAGTCTGTTCGTCATTTTCGTTTGTAAATTCGGAAAGAAAATATTTTTTTTCATATTTTACTTGTTAAAATTTTATATTTGCTTCATTATCCGTCTAGATAACGAAACTAATTGTTATATGCATTAATATTTCAGTTAAGTTCAGAATTTCACATACCACGTAATCAAAGAATACTTATAATACTTAATCAATTAAATCCAATGTACCGTTTTACATACAGTGTAGAATTAAAAACCAACATAAGATTGATTGCATAAAAATATAAGTTTGTAGGTAGGTATATTTTTCTTGTTAGGGTTCCGTAGCCAAAATGGCAAAAACGGAACCCTTATAGTTTCGCCATGTCCGTCCGTCCGTCCGTCCGTCCGCGGTCTAGCTCAGTGACCGTTAGCACTAGAAAGCTGAAATTTGGTTTGAATATGTGCATTAACCAAGCCGACAAAACGGTAGAATAAAAACGCGAAAAATATATTTTGTTAGGGTACCTCCCGTACACGTGAAGTGGGGGGCGAAATTTTTTTTCGTTCCAACCAAGTTGTGTGGGGTATCGTTGGATAGGTCTTTTAAAAAGAATTAGGGTCTTCTTAAACAGTTTTTGAATAAAACTAATACTTTCGGAAATAATAGCTCCGAAAGTTTAAAACAGGGCGTCCCCCCCATCTAACTTTTGAATCGTGGGTCCTAAAATTATGAAAAAAATCATGAAACTGAGGCCTAATGAGTACCTTCAATGAAAACTATATTGAAATAAATCGGTTGAGCCGTTTTTGAGTTATCATTTAAAAACCCATAGTGAAAGGACGTAAGTAAAAATGACGTAAGCGCCGCCAAATGTCCCGTAAGAAACGACCTTTTGAATTAATGGTCTCAGTTTACGGAACCCTACACTGAGCATGGCCCGACATGCTCTTGGCCGGTTTTTTTTAATTTAGTTTTATTTATAGTTCTAATTTAGTTTTATATGTGTAATTTTGTAAGTATACTTATTGTTATTAATTTGTTTCATACTTATGTATGAATTAATGAGAGTTTGTAGAACGCGAATTCGTCAAGAGATGGCGCCACCTCCGAGATAGATCACGCCAACGAAGTGTCGACGTAGAAACATGACTACGGATTGATTGATTCCTATAATTTGGTAAAATTCATGGAGAGGTACGATGTTTGTATATCTATACAGCGTACCTATTTTAGAATGCCATTAATATGTCATTCTGATTCTGATTACCTACATATACATTTTATGAACATGGCGATCTTGCACGATCCCTGTCAGCTGCTAAAATCAAAGTCGCTCTAGGAGCGACCTATTATGGGGATAGCTAGCAGACATGCTAAATTTCATTCTAATACTGGCTCTACATGATGGGCCATCATAGGGACGCAGCTATACGACGGAACGAGATCGCAATATCGTTAGCTCCCTTTAACGAATAGCTGCGTCCCTATGATGGCCCATCATGTAGAGGAGCCATAATGAATACTATTGGAAGTGGCGTTTCTAAGCCCGTAGAATAATGGGAAAAAGTAAGTTACTGTGTAAGACTAAACAGATTCAGGAGGTTGATAGGAACCATTTACTAGAACCATAGACTTAAAGATAAACACGGCCATAGTCTAAGAACTTTTTGAGGCTCCAAGTCTTTAGCGCCATCTAGTCCAGAGCGACCTAAAGATAGCCTGTAAGAGGAAATGTCACCTGCTCTGCTACTCCATCTAGTAATGACTAGCGTACTAGAGCAAGTGACATTTCCGGTGCGTCAAGTATCGTACCCAAAACGTACCTAATGTAGATAGATACCAGAGAGTCCAGAGACTAGAGATATAGACGAACACAGCCTAAGAACATTTGAAGCTCAAGTCGATTGCGCCCTCTGTCTGAAAACCGCCTAAAGATACCGAGGGCGCAATCGACTTGAGCTTCAAAAAGTTCTTAGGCTGTGGTCGTCTTAGTCTCTGTAGATACAAATTTATCGCAGATATGTAGGTACACTTTTCTGGAAACGGCGTATTTTTTCACCCCTTAAGAGACGAGTGTATACTTCATTACCTGGGATAACTACAAGTTTTACTGCACTGCTGATTAAATCGAGGTTTAGAGTTAATCTCTCTCAGCTCTAATTTTAAATATATTATATTTTTTATTAACATTTTATTACACATAACGCCCCCTTTTGGTTGGACATGGAAACAACTTATTTGGTTGTATCTATTAGTAGAGAGGCAATAGAAGTAACAGAACTTGATTTTCATCGGCCTGCCTAATTTTACCATACCTAACTCACGAAAAAGGCAAATTAACTCCGCTTAGCCTGCGAGCAGTACGAACAATTTTCCCGCTCGACAGGTCTACGAGTATTATGCTATTTAATCTTGAACTGCGACGCACATCATTATAGAGCCGCCGCTATTTTCTATAAAATACAAGGCAAATGCATAATCTCGAGGGTCAGCCGGCGCATTGTCTTCGGAACTGCTTTCATGAACAAAGAGTGCTATAAAAGGAAGACATCGAGATTTGTTGCGATCCCGAGCCGAGTCGCGAGTCGAGCTCTTAGGTTTTAAAATAATCTGGTCTTCCCAATGAATTTTCGTAAGTTTGATATCATGACTGCTAAAAAGACATATCTTCTTGTTCTCCTTCAGGTGCCTCTCCTTTACTGAAGATTGCCAGTTCAGCCTCTTAAAGTTTTCTTTGTCGAGTACTAATCTGAACAGTTCCTCAACGGTCTTTATCTGTCCATTCCCTGATATTACGGAGCCAAGACATCTTGCGTCCTCCAGGTTTACCACATAAAATGTAACAAATTGTAAAAACACTAGGCTGATTAATCATCGTACATGCAGTCAGCGGGAAAAGTTGTAAAGCAGGTGATGTTTCAAGTAGATCTTGGCACGAGTTTAATGTTAAGAAAATAAGTGCGCGTAAAGGTCTTGAACACAGCACTGCCTATGCAGCTATGCCTTAGAAGGAGCGAACGATATTGCGATCTCGTTCCGTTGTATAGCTGCGTCCCTATGATGACCCATCATGTAGAGGAGCCATCCGCTATAAGTTGAGCCAAAACCAACGTTCCGATTTAGTTGAAACTCATTAAGCTAAACGTCTCGCTCACTCTTGCAGTCGGCAGTCGCTTTACGTTGCAGCGTTCTCGCTTTATTTTATTGCCACATCGGCACGATGCTTTTGACTCTACAATAAGCGACTTCTGCTGCTGTTCATAACAAATTGTGACGGATCGAGTTACACTGGTTAGATTGGATATTCGCGTCATCGCGTCTGCGTTCTGCAGCCAAAGGGAGAACACCTTAACCTTAAATCGCCGCGCTTTGTGCATTGTATGGACACAATGAATTGTTTTACAACATAAACGTGTTCAAAGTTTATATGGAGTACCCTTAGTTTGTAGCGAACGCTATAGCGTAAAATTACAGGTTACAGATTTAAAATAGTTTAAAAAAAGTTTAAACGCGCTTCGCTTGTAGGTGTAGCTGTAAACAGAGGTCTCTTTGAGGGACTATTGACTGAACAATTTGAAATAGTCCGTGACCGAATACAAAGGGATGTTGTATCACACGAATGTTATGGCGAAGTTTGTTATGAATGTGTTTCTTGACTGTTTTAAAACTGATTTGTATAGTGTTACTGGCTAAAAGCTCTTTGCTACGCGGAAGAGTGATAGCGGGAAGAGTTTTTTTTCGGCGAGGGAGGTAATACTCATGTATACCATTTAGCCCGTACTAAATGGTTATGTCCGACTCAACAGGGGTCCCAGTCGCCTACGGACTAAACCCTCCCCTGCTTGTGTTTAGTGTGCTGGAGCTGTAGTGTGCAGGTGGAGTGATATTGAGCTGACAGCTGGTCCTCGCTATCAATTTTTCAAGGGAAGAGTTATATTTTTAGAATACAAGGAAAACATCAAAATGGTTAAGAAATATCGCTATTCATATTAAAAGCACGGTAGGGTCAGAGCGAGTTTCATTTCCGTTTTCTAACAGGAAAGTATGGAATGAATTAAGTTTTGTTCCAATCAAGCGATATTTCGAAATGATTTTGAACGTAAACCTAATCGCTCGATAGAATATAGAATCCGAAAATAGGTAGGTACCAACCACAAATCAAAATATTCATTGTTATTTGGCCTTGAACAGTGTGATTACAGGGTTTATCAATATCTGTAGATCGTCTCTTTCCATCCAAAACAAAGATATTTTTGAATTGTGTTTTGCACTAACCTTTTTCGATTCCCGTACTAAGTGACCTGTTTTAATTGCCCTTAAGTGTAGTAACTGCAATAATAATTTATTATCTCGCTCGTAGCCATCTCCCAGTCACGTTAGTAGAGCGCGTCAGGGAGATCCGCGTTTCCGCAAAGAGAGCTTACGGCAGATTTATGCGCAAGAGTTTGCGCACAGCACAAACCGTGATTCCATGAACTATGTTGGTATCTACTTATAATATAATAGCTATAAGTCGTCTTTTTAATGCCTAATTGTTACTTAAGTATTTCTACATCCTTGTTATTAAATGGAGAGTAAGATAGAATTCTCCTCTTAGTTGCTCAAAAAAAAATTATAAATATACCCTATTGGGAAAAAAAGTTCAAATTGGTAATAAAGCACACTCCCTATTGTATATGTATATGTTGGGTAGCAACAAATTTGCTGTAAGCCACAGATTATATTTATACCCAATAGGCTTAGGCTTTGTTTGCATAAACGGCATTAAACTAACCTTACTCCACCATCCCGTTAGTATTTACTTCCATTTTTAATCCAGAATCCGGGACAATTTTGGAATGGAACCAACAAATCAATCAATTAGCCTTTTCACAAGCTACTTTATGAGTCTCTATTTTTACTCTTTTCAGAGCTTCTCAGTCACTTTACGAGCGCAATTTGTTCTGGTAGTTGCCTATTATGTTGCCCTACCTATGGTTTTACATTCACCCAGTAACATTCATGAATTATCTCAAGGGTGACCAACGACAGAATACTTTATGGAATAGATTGATAGCAATAACGATAGAGTTTAAGGTTACGAGAGAGCCGGCGGGGTGATCCGTCCGCATAAATTGCAGCGCACTATGATAGCCGCGCGGGTTTTAGCAAATCGTTATAGAATCAGATTATACGTTGCAAACTAGCTGCGCCTGCCAGCACAGAACACAACAGCCCTTGCACTTTTATATACCAATATTATGATACTATGTAATCCAACAATAGATATATTATAGACATTGTGCACATTTATGACGCGTGAAAATATTTACAAAATCCAATCTTTTACGATCTCACCAAAGCATTTGATAATGTGGAGCATAAGAAAAAACTACACAAGCTGACACTTTATTGTGTGCTTACTGAAGTTCTAAAGCGTGTTATGTCCTATTCAACCAAATAACTCATAAAGCAGTTCTAAACGAAACTGAGTTTAGTAAGTGACACTGCATATATTGGATTACCGCAAGGTTCAATTTCGGGACCTTTTTTCTTTCTTGTACATAAATTATTTTTGAATCTAATGCTGGATGCTAAGATTCGTCTAAGCAGTGCACCATCGCTCGCCCAGTTGTCTCTGGGCAGGAACCACGGCCGCAGCTGCCCGAGCACCCCATTATTACGGCAAATTGTGCGCGATAGATTTACGAGCTGTCAACCCCTTATTTTGGCTGCACGGTAATCTAGGCAAATCGCTGTGAGTGCAACAATGTTTTACCGTAGTAATATAGTTAATAGACAATAAAACTAAATTATACTGCCTAAGTCAGACCTAAGTGTTAGGGTGTAATGTAGGTATAAGGTACAAACAATTTTATAGAAACAATAATAGGTACCTAATAATACGAAAAAACTTGGACAACTAAAATGAAATGAGGTATGAGACGAAAAACCTCAGCCCTTTCTTTTTTTCTATTGCACTAATTATAATAACACCTTACACCCGTAGATATCGTTGATGAAACTACATAGTTATTTTTACTGAGCTAACACTTAGAGACCTTTTACACTTGTACTGAATTTTGGACTTATTTAATCGATCAAAAAATAAATATGAAATCAATGGCCCCAATTAAAAAGATTGCTTCCTAAAATAATAGCACTGTCACCAAAATTTAATCACCAAATAATTGCAAACCAGTCACGGCCAAAAATATCCGATACAAAAACAAAATGTGCACAGATTACCTAATAAATCTTTCGCCTATTTACAATAAACAAATAATGTAAAAAAAGGATTACCTAAATGTTAACTTAGTATCTGCAATAGTATACAGGTGGGCATAAGGAAACCGATAGATCTTAACTACGCATTTCTGAGACCAAAAGGAATTAAAAACTTTATGTGACTTAATATAAACTCGCCAAAAAGATTTTCTTTTCTTTTTTTTTTAATTTTTTGTGCACATGAAAAGTAAATGTTATTAATAAAATGATCGCCCAAAACGAAATGATACATTTTACCCAAAAAAAAGTTAATGCAAAGTATTCCTTGTCACTTTGATATCTGTCAATAAGGATGTGTAAACTATGCCCAATAGCCAACAACGCCATCAAAAAGGCGTTTTGTGCTCAGTAATAATAATAAAAATATTTTTTTTAATTGGTAATATTAACTCTGAAACTAGGCATATTCCAGAAAAGTTTATAGGACATTTTAGTCTCTAAATATGATCACGAATACACTGTTAAAATCTGTCGGGTTACTCGTGCCCGCCGTGTAGATATATATGTCACCAAAAAATTAACACATTATTTTACTTAGTCAAATTTTAGCTTCAAAACTTACTAATATAAATTTCGATGCTGAATCGAAGAAACGTATGTCAGCACATCCCAATAAATCTTTATTTCCGTATTAAGAGCAGATTAAAGATTTCCTTAAACATGCGCCATTGATCACCTTATTAACGTGTCTGTTACCGTCTGATTTATGGACTTTCCTCCGTTACCGTTACTGCTTAATTTAATGTAAATGTAAATGTTAACGTTTCTTAATTGGCAACTGTTCAATGTAATTCCACTTTATCAACAGTAAGATTATTATGCCATAGACTACAACCCGTGCGTAGGAGTGTGTCATACTTTCGTGTTCTTACTTTTATTTCTATGAAAATCAAATAGTAGTCATGGTGAATGGTCAAATAGCTATTTACTTTCAAACTTACTTAGTTTCAAACCACTTATTGAAACTAGATCCTATAAATCGGAACTATTATTCTCTTTTTTTTCTATAAATAGTTGACTTTAATTGTATTTCGAAAAATTTGTGTTATATTTATTGAAATGATTTCTCATATTACCAATGACGATGTTCCCAAGAGGTATGTACCCACCTAATGTTATTATTGATGCTGCTTATATGTATAGTGCGTACAAATTATTTTTAAGGTACTGAACTTCGCAAATATTAAATTTAATATGCTCTAAGGGAAAATATTAATGAAAAAAAAGGTTTTCGTCTATAACCGATGTCCATAAAAATATTTAATAAAGAAAATCAATATAAATAGTAACATAACAAATTAAAATTTGCGTACAACCGGTACAACGGATAAAGAATGTTATGGAAATAACTAAATTGGTGTTTAAAGCAGAACGTGCCCGCGATAACCACCTACGGTATTATCTACCGATCACTGCTGCCTGTAGTGGTTTAATGTGGGCAATCTTAAAAATACCCAGATGGTTAGATCCCATGTTAATAGTATTTCGATTACTGCTGAGACCGGAAAATTAGAAATACGCGGCCTAAACAAAAGCCTAAGGTGGATCTCACACTGACGCCGCGTCCCGCTCCGGTGAACGAGACAGCGCTATACACTTGTAATAGCTGCGGGTGTGCTATTATGGTAATCTAAATTATTAAAAAAAAATTGGGGAATTAAGTTCCCGTAAACCTCCAAGGTGAGTTACAACTCCCAATTTGTACCTACTGCAGAAAAATAATTCAACACAAAATATGCAAAATGCTCACGGCTAACTAAGGGTCTAAGTAGGGTCGCGGTTCAGGCCACTATGGAGCGAGAGTACTGACCAAAATTTAAATTAGGACGCCATGACCAGAATCTCGACAAACGTATGACGTTTCCAAATAAAAGACAATATATTTACAAATTCACACCTTTAATTTATTCTTTAAGTAATTGCCCTTAATACTTTATAGTAATCGCTACTATGGATCTACCCAGTGATGCATCACGGTGATTACATATGTCTTAGGAACGCTAAAGTACCACAGTATATTATATTATAATAATTTACAATCTAAATGCAGCTCCAACTTGGGCCGCATTACAACATCACTATATCAGATCTCAACGTTGATTGCCTTTTTGGTTTTATACCACGTTTAAATATAACCTATAATTGAGATTACAAGATACACTAAGTTTTTAAATGTTCAATTACTCTTTTATCACTCAACACTGATTACTAAATTAAAGTAAAAGTTTAACTCACAGTCTTTTGGTTAGAAAGTACCCCGAGTTAGGGTTTTACCGAGCAACGGGTTCACCAGATGAGTAGGACTTCACAGGAAAGGTGCGTCACCGACCCCGGAGAGTAGTCTGTCCCGCTGACATCACACAGGATCAGAGGCTTAGAGATGTCTGCCCGAAACAGGGACCTTCGCCCGAACTAAGGAATCTTCGACCGAAGTAAGGCCTCTTCACCCGTAATAAGGACCCTAAGAACAAAATAATGTTCTAGGTTATAGGTTACTAATATTTCAAAAATGGCCTAAATTGTATTTTTAACATGGGCCAAGTGGTGAGAATTACAAATCTTAACTTACTTACCGGGTTTTAAACCGGGTCCTTTTCAGCTTGTAACATTTATGGCGACATATGGGCCACGTGCCTCGACACAGCAGAGTTTGCTTGGTGCAAGGAAACAGCTAGAAAACCACATACAAAACAGCATTAGCTAAATGAAAACAATACTAGATACTTCGTTTTACACATCGTACAATATTACCGTGTGAAACTTACCAAATTATTTAATCAAGAAAGGAAAAATCGACCGCCATTCCGGCGATCCGTGCGACACGAATTACCCCGACATTATTAGGATTACGCTGTAACAAATAAAATACTGATCACAACGTTGTACGTTAGGATAATATAGGAATTACCAATCCTCAGTTAAACTACATACCGGAGCACAATTATATGTCGACGCACGCAAGATTCGTGCCAGTCGATGAAATGAGTAGCCGAAAAATGAACCACAGACAAAGAAAGTCTGGACCTTCGTTTTTCTGACAGCGAGTGACCGAGTCAAATTCTCTGAACATTGTTAATCATAGAAAATAAAAAGAATAGTTTATTTCGACACCTAAAAATATGCCTATTATTTATAACTAGGAATTATAAAAACACAGAAAAACTTCCATGAAAAATCCAAGAATACAAAACACGTTCGATCACGCTGGTGCATAGACAACAAACCAATTGACACTGACAGATGTCTTTATACCAAGTTCTCGTCGTCAACAAATCGTTCGGCTTCGCTTATTTATCTAGGAATCCATGTTATTTTAGCCTCGTAGACCAAAGTTATAACTATATTTCAATTGTGAGTATGTGTATGATGAGACAAACAAAGCTTCCACGCCATAATTCAACGCTTCAACGAGAAATGTGCGCATACGATGCGATTGTTGGAATGCTTAGGATGACCTTTACTTTCGGTGAGTATTATCCTTTAAATACAGCCACACCTGTAACGGTGAGGTTTCACAACAATACCACAGGTTTATATCTCGAATTACTTACCATTACCACTACGCTAAACGACTAATTACCTATCTTATACGTACTAACCAAAACTCTCGACATCTATCCTACCAAATACTATATTACGGCTTCCAGCTCTGGGTTTAACACTCTAAAGTGTTACACACTAGCAGAGCGGTATCTCGCTCGCACACAGCAGTGTGATAACCGCCTAAAGTATATTTAACTTGCGTACGGGAAAATAATTACCATAGAATGTCGATCATATCATTATACCTATATTATATGTCTCTCTTCAAGGGGATCAATCGAATTATTAAAATTTTTCACCAAAGTTAAAGACTAGACGGATCCAAAAAAATTAAAGACAGAATAAAATAGTGAATAGAACGAAACCAATCACACGTGCATATTGGTGCTTTTTTTCTTCTTCGGGGTTTAGCTTTCCCAAACTAGACAATATACAATTGACCGATACAGTATTCGCCCCCAACATCAAACACACATGTGACGATCGTCGGACACGCATATATCACCTTTTATGAGACTAACACACATAAATATATAATTGCCCGGTTCGGCGATGGCGAAGATAAGGTTTCATTTAAATTCATACGGCGTCGTGTAAATAATTTATGGGATTATAATGGGAGCTGGAAGGAGCTTCGGTGGATTAAGAATATTGGGATTAAAAATTGGCCGTCTGCGGATGGTAGGTAGCAATAACACCTACCTACATCGTCCAACATTATTGCTACATCAAAAGAATTGGAAAAGAATATATGTCACCTTATTTGCCTTAAGTTACACGCACATTTTTTAGGGGTCCATACCCAAAGGGTAAAAACGGGACCCTATTACATACATCAACGTTAAATATGGCGACGGAGCTGTCATCCCATAGAAAACTGTCAAACTTTTCATACAAGATTTTTTTAACGATGACGTTGACGTTAAGAGACGCTTTGGTGCAACCGGCCCTAAGACTCCGTAGTCCGTCCGTCTGTCACCAGGCTGTATCACATGAACTGTGATAGTTAGACAGTTGAAATTTTCACAGACGATGTACTTCTGTTGCCGATATAACAACAAATAATAAAAAATGGTTTAACAATTAAAGTTCATGACTACCCATCCGAGGACTACTCTACGCAACCGGTAACTGCTCTACACTTGTTTCAACCCATGTATAGATGGACCATATGAAGGGTACGGAAATAACATGTGTAGTCCCTTTTCGTAAAATGAGATTTTTGTATCAAAATGTAGAACTTGCAATGACCTATTAACAACAACTTCTGTAACAGCTGGAATTTTTTACATAAATCCAATTTTTAATTCATAAAAACCTTCTAGTTGCGAAAATAGTATGGTTAATTGAATCGTTCCAAACTTTAAAACCGCTATACGGGTGCGTTGGGATAAGATAGAAAGGTATTTTTTTAGGGGTAAGATAAAAAGTAGTCTATAATGCTCCGGAATATGGACCATTTTTTGTCTTACCCCTAAAAAAATACCTTTCTATCTTACCCCAACGCAACCTAACTCAAAATGTTGTCAAAGTGACTAGACATGTTCTTTCCGTGTACCCTTCATATTAACTCTTCTGAGTTATATGGCAACACTTCTGTCAATTTGTTTAACATATACAAGGAGTATTAGGTATTGCCTATAGCCTGGAAGAGTTAATGTGGTCCGGCTATATGGCGGTTTTTCCAATGGAGCGTTTTCCATGACCGTGAGGTTAAAGCGCATAGAACTTACATTGCCAAGAAAGCCGCTGCAAGGCTGGATGGGCGGTGGCGGCGGCTCGGGGGAGCGGCCCCCGCGCTCCTGAGAACCCATTTCAAAACACCATGCTGCAACAAAAAAACGTTGTCAGGAAACATCACACAAGGATACTACGACGAAATAGATATAGACTGCGTCCTCAGTACAAATATAATCATGGCTCCCAAAAACTGTCCTGATATTTCCCTGGTAGTTATCCCTTCATCACCTTTCTTGTTTTGGATATGATCCAAATGGGGTGATGTAGGTCCGTTATATTACTGCATTTTGCGTTGATAGGTATTAATCGCTTGTATGCATTTTAATGTCTGTTTATTTTTGGTTTGCATACTTGTCTCTCATTAAATAGCTTATAGAGATACACGCACAGATGTGCCCGCCGGATTTGTCCGACAGATATGCCCGGCGGACAGATCCGTTCGTGTATGGCACTATTCAGATGTGTCCGCAGACAAATCCGTGTCCAATTCGCGCCATACACGCACGGATTTGTCCGCCGGGCACATCCGGCGGTCAAATCTGGCGGGCACATCTGTGCTTGTATCTCTTGCTAATCACCTTAATATAAGTTATTGCTTAAATAACTACTTAGTACCTACCTACTCAAGTTTTCCTCAATTGAACCTGCCTACTTAAGATCACAAATTGAAAGACAATGGCGATTCACAGAATAACTTAGAATAAAATAAAATTAGCAAATAACTACACACAGTTCTAAAAAACGCAACGATTTAATAATTTATATACGTACTTAATATGACTTATATATATTTTCCGTTAAGCTCTTGAATTTAAAGGACGTGCGAAACTATTAGAATGTCAAATGTCGGCATAACGTTTTCTATAATAAAACTCGAAAAACACGATTGTCAGTAGATCACGGATGTATCTATTGTAACTCCGTTGTCGTCGAGGCCGTTTGTTCACCCGTGGTATTATAATAATATTATAATAATTGATCGTTTTGGAATGATAAAAATGACAGCTTCCTCGCACAACGCTTCATCGGCTAGTCTACTAGTATAGGTACAATGCGGAAAAAAATTGCATCAGCATCCTGTTAAGAGCTCTTTAACTTGTCCACTACTCGTACTTGTGATTATTTAAATTTAAATAATTTTAAACAAAAAAAGAACCGACTTCACTTAGGATCCGCTATTCCAAGAGGAAGTGGCCGAGTTGCTGTAAAAAATAGTGAAATCACTAAAGGTTGTAGTAATAATAGTTGAAGAGTTCCCTCGATTTCTCCAGGATCCCATCATCAGATCCCGACTTGGTGACAATGGGACCATCTAGGGGTTATACCTGTTCGATTCAAAAAAAATTTTGAAAATCGGTTCACGATTCACCGAGATATGGAGTAACATACATACAAAAAAAAAAAAATTCAGTCGAATTGAGAACCTCCTCCTTTTTTGAAGTCGGTTAAAAAGGGGGCCTCTTTGTGCTGTATTTTGTATTAAAAAGTACCCTTTGAATACATAAAAATTGTTATGACGTGGCTAAATTTGTTGATCTATGACTATGACATCAAAAATAAAACGGCCCATTTTATTTCTGAACGCTTGGGCTCGAGGCTCTGACGACCTTACTTGCCAGCAGGAACACAACACTATGAGTAAGGTCTTACGTATTATTTGGATATGGTTTACTGTCGCTGAGCTGTGCCCACACCAATCGAGATGATATTTGCAGTGCCCATACCTCTTTCAACCATCCAATCTATCCAGCACAAGGCGATGCATTTTTTATGGGCGCCTATACAGGATGTTTGGCGAGCGTCGACGCGACGTCAATAAGCGACGAAGACGCTAGTGTGGGGTTAGCCTAGACCATAAAAAAAGTTATGGGGCTTCGAAAATCAGATTTTGGATGATTTATGAAAAAAAATTAAAAATCGTATCTCCAGATCCGTGGCTCCTAGGACCAAGGTTCCAAGGAAGAAAGGGAAGGAAATGACACCACAAACCCCCCAAAATTTTGTCGGTACATGTGCCAAACACCCTGTATATGTATGTTATAAAGGATACATTATATTGGCGTTAACTATTTATTTTACATTAGTTTCAGTTCAATATAAATATAGCTGGTAACGTTCATACATATTTAAAAAGGTGATAGAAAGCCGACAACAAGTCTATACGGATTGATTATATGTGGGCGCGGAGAAACCCGGCACAAAGATGTGATCCTTCCCACACTAAACTCTAGGGTTAGAAGATTTGAGTAAAAATACGATCTATTGCAGATCTGCCCACTAGAAATCTGTCGGGTGGATATGCCCGGCGACCAATCTCGCTGCCGGAGCTGTCTCCTTAGTCTCCTATTCGAATTTATTGCGGGAATTGTACACGACTGCTGACGGATGTGTAATATCTGTATAGCGCCATGTATTGACGGATCTGCCTGCTAGGCACGTCCGGAAGACAGATTTGTGCGTCTAGTCTATCCTAGGCTATTCAGCCGTGTGCTTCATGTATTATGGAAAAAGTCGACAAATAAAAACAATATGGTCCATATATGCATATACTGTGGTCTTGCAGACCAGTCTTGTCAGTAAAAGTAAAATTAATTAATAAAAAACAAGCTTATTATCCTCTTTTTTGGAGCTGAATTATTTTCTCTCTATTTATGCTCCGGTACTCCGGTGCACTTCACTGCGGCTCTAGAGAAACTATATATCAACTATCAACTTGCGTGCGTTAAATTAAACTAGAAAGAAAACCTATTATTTATTTTGTTAATACGAGAAGCTTTCTAAAAGTTTTTTCTATTTTAATTTAAGTGATTTTTTTTTTAATTATCTGCCAACATCTGTCCTGTCTGTCACAGCAAGAAAAATCCTGGTGTGTGGTAACCCTAGCTCCTGTTGGTGGCAATGAAATGACCTTGAACACTGACACCAATCGAATTCAATAAATTAACATCTGTATTGCTAATTCTAGTTTAACGGTCAGATTTATTATGTTCCCATTTATTGGACAACATTTAAATGTTAAACCAATAAACCTTTGAGCTAAGGGACTAGATTAAGTACATATATTTATTTAAAACCGAAAAACACCTTAACTAAGAAAGTTACAATATAATAAAATATGACATAACATTATTAAAAAACTACCTCCAAAATAGCTAAAACCTACCTAAAAAAAATTGCTAATAATTAGGAAGTTAGGAGGCACTAGGCAGTCAGAATGCAAAATGGGTTTGTTTAGATAAAGTATTATACAAAATGGTAGATAAATTAATTGACGTAACTGGTAACCGAAAAGCTGGCGGTTTCCTCGCACAACGTATCAGCATTGCGATACAACGAGGAAATGCCGCCAGCATCCTTGGTACAATGCCGCAAGGGCCTAGTTTAGATTTGAGCTAGTTATTAATTTAGTTTAATATTTGTACTGTAGTGACTCTGTATATTTAATTATGTAAATAAATGATATAATACAATATATGTATGTACACCACAAAATATACAAACTTTTTATATACCAATCATCTATCTAAACCATCCTTAAACATAACGTTTATTTACGTAATACCAACACTGATCGATCGCTCCCCAACACCGCTGCAACATGCATAACATAAATTATGTTTTTGTTCCTCGCAATTTCCCAACATAAACGGATAGCTTATGCTGTGGGAATCATGGATTCGATCTTGTAACGGATCCTAACATGCCTCAATTTCCTTTAAAACGGCCTAAGTAAAGCAACTATATGACTAAACAGCTTTTTATATTAAGTATATTATTGGATGCATGGAGATTTCCATGAAGTAAACAGCTAATTGACGTATTCCATATTTAAAATGGTGGTTAATTAATACGATGCTAAAGCAATGTCATATCCATATGATTTCTTTGAAGCTACGGTGCATTTCTTTTCCTTTCTTTTATGGAGCGTATAATGCAGATTCCCACGGATTAAGTTATAAGTATCGAGTAGGGCTAACATGAGAATTTATGAGTTAAGTTTTTCGCCTGGTACCTTAATGTTTTTTATTTAACCACACACGTGTCTTATAATAACACAATGGTTAAATAACAATAATTTTAAACAACAAAAGTACCCACTTCACTTAGGCTCCGCTTTTCCAAGAAGGAATGCCAGAGTTGCTGTAAAAAATATTGAAATCACTATAAGTGTGCCTATAATACTTAGTTGAAAAGTTCCCTCGATTTCTCCAGGGTCCTATCATCAGATCCAGACCTGGTGACAATGGGACCAACTGTGAAGTTTTCCAAATCGGTCCAGCCGTCTTCGTATAATCGGTGAACATACACAAAAAAGTAGGTAGGTTATTAACCCTATTAACTATTAAGTAAGTTACCAAAAAGTTGAACATTTCTGTAACATTTTTGAAAAATTTGACTAAATAGTATAAAAGTTATAAAATAAAAATAGTTAAAATCCTCTTACACTAATGATTTTCGAATCTACTTTCTGGTCTTGGTCACAGTTTACTTTATACTTAGACAAGGTGTAACAAAAATACTGGTGATCCTTTTAAGGGCATATTTGGTATCGTATTCTTTTTGTGAAAAACTAAGAAAAAATAATTATCTCGCGAAAAAAATTTTTGGTTTTGTATGGAGGGTTAGCCAGCTGGGACGACTCGCCCCATACAAAAAAATTTTTTTTTTTCGCGTCCAAAAAGTTTTTCTCCTACTTTTTCGTACTCGCAATACAATACCAATTATGCCCTTAAACGGATGACCAGTATTTTTGTTACACCCTGTATGATAACTATTATTTACTTTTTGTATTGTATTAGGTTAGCTGCAAGAGATCCCTCAACGGGATTAATTTGCTTTTTAATGCAATCCTCTTGATTGTTAAACAATTTGATTCATTTTTGAATAAATAATTATCTAGGTCATGGTTGAAACGTGATAGTGGAACAACAAAGAGCATCACATAGGATATTTGTAGTAATTAAGTTTAATAATTAAGCGCTCATAAAACACAAAACAACAAGTTTATTTTGCAGAGGAAACGGATCTTGATAGTTATTAGTTATTATTACGCTTGTCTTGCAATTTAATAAATTAATGTTTAATTAAGGCAAGGGAGGACATACTTAGAGTATTAAAAGGAAAGCCGTAGCCGTGGGGTGCCCGGCCTTAGAATTGTCCCCTACCATATCGTCCCGTGGTTGCAGTAGGAGTCTGCTAAGGGAATATACCGGGAGATGGACAGCAGCATCTTCCGAAAGCCTAATAAACAACAATAAACAAAAAAAACTGCGCGCGCCAACCCGCCTGCCAAGCGTGGCGCGTATGCCCCCCCCGCATCCCTAAGGGGAGGCATATGTTCCGCAGTGGAGTGGACGTCTTATGGCTGAGATGATGATGATGATGAGGTAAAGGAAAGCTGCATTAAGAAGATAAACGGATATTTTATTAACTTAATCAGCAAGAATATCTACTCTGTCTCATGGTACAACTATAATACAAACATTTCGTACCTATATTTCATATGTAACGTAATACTTATTTAAATTTGCAAGTGTAATATTTTCAGATTTTCTCTTACTGCCCCATTCAAGTTATACTTAGGTAATTAATACAAAGTTATAGAGTTTATAATTATCGATACAGACTTCATACACTTGGATGACTTGGAAACATTATCTAATGACCCAGATAAAAAAAGGCAATCCAGTCCAGTCAAACTGAGTTAAAAATAATCACGAATCAAAACCGATGCAATTGCAATAAACTAGTTTTGCTAATTCTCCGTAGCAGTAAATTAACTGCACACCCCAAGCAATTAAAGTAATTATAACCCTCTATAAGCCAGGGAATACATTTCCCAAACTCATTTTGAGTTTTATTTCAAAGAGTTAGAGTTCAATTCTACGTGATATCTGACACATTTATGCCCTGTAAAGGGGTAACCCAGTCTAGCGGCTAGAAATAAGGATTCCATTCTTCTATTTGTGAACGCTATCTCAAATTACAGAGGATTGTCTATAGTTGAGTTGAACGAAGCACGACTCATGAAGTTGTTTAGTTTTTTTCGAGTTATTAGATCGAAGGCGCGGCTGCCGTAATAAACGGTTGGTGTTATTAAAACCGCTTAGCGAACACTGCAGAATATTCATGGTTGTCATTTTATCGCTTATCGCATCATGCGTCACTTTTGCACTTACATATGTACTTGTTAGAATAGACGGAGAGCTGGCCACGTCAGATATGACACAATAATGAGAGCAACGAAACCCCTTTAGTTAGTTTGCTATACTATGCTTATTTCTAGATCCGGACATCTGGCAGCTGTAAAGTGGTGGAGGTCAAAGAATGCAAATAACTTGAAGAAAACAAATTCTAGAGCTCTGGTTTTGATCCAATATTATGAAAAATTATGTAATTAATTGGATTATATAATATCCAAAAGTTTCAATAAGGGGAAGTACTGCCAAATGATGTATAACGTAATTTTTGGTTATTCGCCTACTGTTTTTGTTTGCGCAATAAAACACAATGTTTTTTGTTCTAATGTTAAAATATAGGCCCTGTTCTCTATAAATGACACAATGTCAGCAGTTTTTACCTATTTCGGCATTACTTTTTTTCAACTTAAAAACTTTGTTGGTCTGTCACTCTGACCTCCACCCATTAAAAGCTGCCAGATGCCCGGATCTAGCAATAAGGATGGTTATGCAATCTAACTGGACTGATGACAAACCTCTCATTATTGTGTCACATCTGACGTGGCCAGCTCTTAGACCAGAACGTGGCAGCTATGGTAATAGGCGATAAAAACCCGACCATATTAGGTATATTGGTCGCTTTTATACTTTGCCGTGACGTGCCACGGCACGGTAAAACTCTATGGTTGCATTCATAAATTGTGTTAAGTCTATAGTCTATGGCCTATTTAGTCACCATTAGGCTAGCTGGTGAGCTGAACCAAACGTTTTCAAAACGTTGGAGGAAATATTGAAATTTAAATATGTAGGTAGGTTGGTACACTATCACTTTACAGTTTCGTTTGTTATAAAAATATAGAAAAAATTATGAGTATGAGTATACCAATAAAATAAATGCCGATATCACCATTAGGTACCTACTGTCATTGTTAAACTTTTGTCCACAAAATGAGAATGAGCTTTACTTTTAATATATACTACAGCCTTGGCCAGAAGTGTTGAGCATAGGTGTTTTTTGTTTACAATTTTGATGTTAAGCATTATTTCCCTATCCTAACAATTAATGTACGGTAACGGTAAATGTTATATTTTATTTATAAATATAGAAAACTTCACTTAATAACACTTTCAAGGTACTTAAAAAATATGAAAACAGAAGGTACCAAAAATGTAAATTTAAGTCGGTGCGACATATTGCAAATATTCTATGCAGTTACTACTAACTTCAACAAAACATGCCTATTAGTTTAAATTAATTGACAAAATAACTTAAACAAAGATGGAAACGATAGACTAAACTTTCCAGTTTTGTATGAAAATCGCATTAGTGCTCAACACTTCTGGCCAAGGCTGTAGTATCGGATATCAATTTTTTCTTTGTGTACAATAAAGTGCTACTACTACTACTACTACTACTAATTACAGCGTGTCAGCAGGGATCCTCATAATGAAATGAAAGTAACTTTGTAACAGAACCGTACGCTTACCATGAGTTATGACATTGACGTTTTCGAGAATGAGTATCGAGTATTCTATCTGTGCATCTTGCTTGTAACGTATAAGTGTAAACGAGATGCACAGATAGTAAATTCGTTACTCGTTAACGAAAAGTGAATAAGTCAAACTCATGGTAACCGTACCGGTCAACAATAAAGTTACAGGATGGTGCCGGATACGGTATGATGAGCCCCGCGGTGGATGTGATAAATATCTTGTTATCTCGATCCACGCTGTGATGTTTATAAATTATTAGATACCGTATTGTATTTTCATTAATTACATGCAAGCTTTTCTTTAACTTGCAATATATCTCAGTTTATTGAAGACAAATCATTTAGGCATTTATAAAAAAAAAACTTCATGGACCGACCAGCACCCAATTTGCAGTGGACGATTAAATAAATTTGTTAGAATGACCTCCATCAGGCGAGAATGGTGAAAACTGATATACATATATGTACAGTCGACGTCAAAAATATGTTTACACTTTTTCACGTTATTTTACAAAGGAATAAGGTGCAAAAGTGTAAACACGTCGACTGTACCTAATAATATACGGCGAATAACATCAGTGCTTGACAGTGCCGTAGCAATGACACACGACACTCTGCAAAGAGTACTACGAATGAGAAGGCTTAGCTACCATTTCGACAATAAAGCCATGCGAAGACCATCGAACCCGTTCAATACCAGGGTTCGAAATTATCAAGATAATTATATTAATTATGATCATTGATAGTTATCGAGATAATTATCGGGTAATTATCCTCGGTATGCGTTTTTTCTCTTATATATGTAGGGTGTCCTCATCTAATTGGGTGATGAAATCTAAATTGGAATAAAAGTCCATGTTATTATTAATCAATGTATTTAGTTTTAATAGGAAGTGCAGACAGTCTTATTATTGGCATAATCAGTCATTAAAATCTTAATTATGACAAATAATATTGTTCATAATTTAGTTTTTTTTATGCTGCCTGAACATGGCTAATTTGGTGACAATCACCTTAAGTCGGTGATACATACTACTCTAAATAGACTATAACTAAATTACACAAGTAAACATTTTTTTTTATCACATAATTAGGGGTAATGAAATGTTAATATCATTTTTGACTCCAATACGTTTTCAATAGCTGATTTGAACGTAGCTTCATTATACTTGCGGTTTTTCTTTTTATTTTATCGTCGTCCATGTTCTGAAAATTTAAAAATTACAATAATAAGTTAAAAAAATAACTCGTGTAATTTGGTGATAAAGACCCCAAAATAATATGGTAACGTTGCTTATGTATCGCAAATTTATTAATTATGGATTATTTAACACAATACATGCATTAGATAATTAAAATACACGCATTGTAACCACATGTCACTCATATGTTTAACTTACCTTGTTTTATTCGGTGATACCGTTGCAGCGTCAATCGTTTGAAAATGATAACTTTTTGACCGGGTTTCACAACATACTGTGAAAAAACTATGCAACTTTTGTTTAAGAAATTAACTGATATACCAAAACTAACATCCTTTTACTACACTGTCAACTTTTTATACAAATCAAGGCACTTTTAGTATTTAAAAACGAATTATAAACGGAGAACCAGTTTGTGCATGTCCGCGCGGCACCGAAATGAGGTCTAGCGCGAAAAATTCCCAAATATTAACTATCTCGCTCTCTCAATTTGACCCACAAGAATGCAAACGGAATTATGCCTTAATACTTTACCGTAAGGTCACACTTAAAAGGCTCTAATTCACTCGCTTTACTGGGCATCATGCTTCAATACTTGTATCACCGAATTAGGCTTGTCACCAAATAATGCGAGTTTACCCTATAGTTCAACTACGGTGTTCGAAGTCGAGCCTGATATTTTTTTGCACGTTCTGGCTGTACATTTTTAGGTTATTATCAAATCGATAATTATCAGACATAAAAATCAAGATAATTATCGCGATAATTATCAAGTTAACTATCATTGATAATTATTATTTCGAACCCTGTTCAATACTACTGTAACTGACTGTCACCTATGTATGATCCTTACTTGGGCTTTATGCTACTACTCTGCGAGGAGGTCTGCACGCCTAGCACATGAGTGACGCGACAGTATTTCGCGCGCGAGATAGACTACCCGCCTCTTTTTAATAGACACAGTCAGAAAAGGACGGATAGACTACCTCGCGCGAGAGATACTGTCGCGTCACTCATGTGCTAGGCGTGCAGGTGTCATGGTAGCCGAGGAAAAATCCGGGACCCATCCGCGAGTTCCGCGACCATACGTGATAGGATAGACTTCTGGTGATAGGTTTGCTACACTGGAATGCTCCTTGCAATCTTGCACTTCAAGTTCAACCTGATCTGAGTACAGTCAAAATCAAATATATTGTAACACCCAAAGTGATAAAATAGTTCTTCGCACCATATATTATGTAATTTATGTATGGTGTGATGAACTACTTGGCTACTCTAGCTGTTACAATATATTTGACGTTGACTGTACATGGGGATCGAACTGATGGGAACTGTCTCTAGTGTCACTGAAGTTAAGAGGAGTAAGTAGGTACCTAAATGGACTTCTGTTCGTAACGCACGCGCGCAGGGTAGTTTGGACGTCTTGAGAAACATTTTTTTATATTTTGCTCATTTAAGTAGTTCAGTGTGTAATATTGCTAGCTTATTGTGCGGTGATCTAATAAAAGTGTGCAGCTAATGAAGAATTAGTCTCAAAACGCGTGTAAACTCTCTGTAGTTTAATGGACAGTTGTCCTGGCATGGCCGCCACGTGTTGTTTGTAAGGAGCACCTATCACCCTTATAAAGAGCAAGGCTAAAACCGAACAACGTTGCCTATTTAACAAATAAAATGTGATTAACTTCGTCAACTTGTCATTGGCAGAATTCCCATTGCTCATGTGCAAAGGGAGAAAGCCATTTATTAAAAAAAAGTAGGTACCTAAATAAATATGACACCGTGAGAATGATAGATTCCAACTCTACTTATGTTACTCAGTAATCGTTACAATGAAACATACTACCTTCGACTTTCTAAAATATACGAAAGCAACCGAGCCGTGAATGTAATAAAATATGATTATTAACATTTATTTTTATAGCGTCCACATCCACATTAACTAGCCTAATTAAGAAGGTACCGTTTCATGATTTTCAAGGTAACTGGATATATATGACACGACCCAAACTAATAATAGTAATAATATGTTGCTTCTGGTCGTCTTTACGACGGCAGTTTCAGGGGCCCATCTTGTCGGCGGCGAGTCACCGCCTGCCTCAATAACTTGTGAAAACATTGTTATGGCAGGTGCCCGGACCTCGTTGCAATAGCCCTATCTTAATCCCAGCCAAACTTCAACTGTTTACAATAGCTCCAGCGCCTGCTGGGACCGGTTCACGGGTATCTATTGATGTACCCGCGAACGGGTTCCAGCAGGTGTAGGTACTACAAAGCAAAATTCTCTAAACGGCCTCTGCCTGTTGGATCTGTAACCCCAGGTAAGCCTATGGCGGTTATCACACTGGCGCGGATCCGCATGCGGCACCGGTGCGCGAGCGAGATAGCGCTCTGCATGTGTGTAGCGCTATCTCGCTCGCACACCGGCGCCGCATGCGGATCCGTCGTCAGTGTGATAATCGCCTATCAAAAGACCGGTATTTATAAGCCCGTGAGTCCTTAAAGGAGAAACAAATAGTAATAATATACCTACCTATCATAGATAGATACTCAGGTAACTTAGGTACTTACCATAAGATTTGATGAGAAGGGAAAATTATTAGAGATGAGATGACACAGCTTTTAATTAAAGAAAACGGAGAAAACGTAGCTATTATGAAAAACGTCAACCAATTCGGTAGACGAGCCCTCCTCGTAGTTGATATCCTTAAAACTTAAAAGTGCTATGACGAGTAACCTAGTTAGTGTCACTTATTAATATTAAATATTTAGATGAACGTCCATTCAATTCTTCTAAAAGGACAATCAAAACAATTTTAATGTCCATTTTTATTTTGAATCGATCGAATGGACGGCGGCGCCACCATAAACAATGCTTGCAGCTACAAAATGTAACATTAGCCTTTATTAATATCGTATTAAGACCGATATTAGGCCTAAATGTTAAATGCTAGGTGCAAGTTTAAGTTGGTAGCGGCGTGACAAAGGGTCCAATTTGAGCGTATCTGGGATCGCTCGTGAATCTCGTGACTGGACCGCCTTGTGTCGGATGGAGATTTAGGTGTTTACTTGAACTCGGATATTTAATGGTGTAATTGGTGTTTTACTTGAACCTATAAATATTTTATATGAATGATGGTCGCTCGGTTTGGGCCGCGGTAAACCACGCCGTCACCCAGATCCGCCGTTGCAGTCCCTTATGGCGCCTCTACTTGATGGGCCATCATAGGGACGCAGCTATGCGTTAGAGAGAGCTAACGATATTGCCATCTCGTTCCGTCGTATAGCTGCGTCCCTATGATGGCCCATCATGTAGAGCCAGCCTTACGGACTACGGTGACTGCCAAGTGTCAAGATCAACAACAGTATAGAAAAGAAAGTAAGTAAATACAGGTAGAGGTTATAGAAGCTTAATTAAGCTTATAAAGCTCTAGTACTTAAGCCACTACAAAATGATGTTTTTGATTTCTTTTTCCAAAATGCATAGAGTTTTGGGGTAACTTAAATAATTTATGAACGGCACTCTACATGTATAAGAGCAATTAAAAAATAAGCAAGCATTATAATATAACATATGGTAAATCATTAGATATCTCTACCTCCTTTGGATAACCTTGACAAAACAGAACAACGAACCGAATAACTAAATACTGTATTAAAATTAAAATAGTGGATATAGGTATCTGCAAGAATAAAGGTCTGTTCCTAGAACCGGCCGATCAAAGTCTATTCCTCGCTCTATATTCAGATACTGAGAATTGCTGTTGACATAAAAATACGAAATCAGTTTAGACTTGAACACAGTTGATATCGGAAATAGGTATACCTTCCTTACTTGAAACTGAACTCAATACGCAGTAACTTGATATGTGAAACTTTGTACGATACGCACAAAATTAGAGCGGGTAAGCGGTAATGTAGATTTAGAATAAGCAATTAGGTATATGATTTTTGCACTCTTTAGTAGGTAGGTACAGTCACCGGCAATAGTATCTTCCTAGACGAAGGCCGCAAAAATATGTGACACGCTCTTATGGCGTTACAAATAAGTGCGTGTCACATTAGTCACATAGGTATTTTTGCGGCCTTCGTGTAGGAAATAGTAGATTGTATTACAAGGGAGCAAAATGACTGAGCGTAGTGAGGGATTCAAGGGACCCGAGATCGAAATAATTTTGCTACCGCGTAGTACACTCTACTTTTCACTCCTTCTATGAGAAAAACGAAAACAATGGTACTAAACTAGTGGTTCTGTGAACCGTAGACTCCGGATATCATAAATAACGCGACAGCAAACTTTCCCCCTTTCCCCCCTCATTTTCCCCCCAATCAAAAAAATGGCTCGACAATTTTTGGCAAATAGATCAAGGAACGTACATGCCAAGTTTCATCGAAATCGGATGAAAAATGCGACCTCTAGACCGACACTGACCAACCAACATACCAACCAACCAACCAACCAATACACACACATCAAAATGCCAAATCGTCGTACCAGTGAAAACGGAGACGTTCGTCGCCTCGCTACGCTCGGCTCCTCAGTCAACTAGCTATCTGCTGGAAAGACAAGTTATATAATGTTGTCTCATGTTAATCGGTTGCAAAGACAAGGAAAAAAAAACGCAGAGGGATTAAAAGTCACTTTTGCTCCCTGTAAATGGGCAACAAATCGCAGAGGGATCAAGAGTCACTTTTGCTCCCTGTAAATGGGCAACAAATTACCCTTTTTCGAATAGTAGGGGTGAAAATACTATTGCCGGTGACCGTACAGAGTTCTTGACCTACAGGCGCTTTTTACCCTAAACGTATTTAGCGACATTTAATAGAAAATGATCAGTGATCACACACAATCAAATGGTGACCCACTTTAATTATTGTTTTGTGACAAAAATGAAGCGCGCGATAAAAATATAACGAACCTAGAATTAAACTAACTATCTAGGTAACTAGGTACAAAGTTCAGATACAAGTTTACAGTGGCCATCAAATATATCGGAGCGGCCAAGTTACCCAAAAATATCTGAACATGCACTTTATCGCCTTGACAATAGAGGCGTTGTTCAGATTTAATATCGGCAAATAAATTCAGAACTACTGTTATAAGCACCTCTGTCGTTAACAGTAACATTTTTCACCAGAATTCGCGAATTACATAAGCCACTTTGGGCTTAACTTGTAATAATGACATAATACACCTTTTAAGCCCATACAGCCTTAATTCATTCTGGTATTTATTTAATCCCTTTGTAAATCACCGCTTTATAACCTACTTACGAAAAATGAGAAAAGATATATTTTTTTAAGCTAGGGATACACGAAATGTCGCCGGATTTGTTTGGCGGATATGCCCGGCGGACAGATCCGTCCATGTATGGCGATATTCAGATGTGTCCGCAGACAAATCCATGTCCGATTCGCGCCATACATGGATGCATCTGTGCGCCGGGCATATCTGCCAGACAAATCCGGCGGGCAAATCTGTGCGTGTATCCCTGGCTATACATATACCTACTAACTTGAGTGCCTCTCGAGACTAATATAAATTAAACTCAGCCAATATCACTATTAAGTACCTAAGTAATAAACAAAATGAAATAATAAAATAAAAATAGTAGTTTTTTTTAAATACATATCTGACACGCTATGAAATTATGACCCATAGAAGTCATGATCGTGTCGTTTTAGTCACGACTATCCGTCTCCGTGATAACTTGATAAGAGTTCGGCCAAACAGTTAAGATAAGAATCGAGAGGCGATCTAGACCATTCGTCGTGAAAATACACTCAATAACAGTGAAAACTTCACTTTTTTATAGTTAATACTACGAGGGTGGCAAACAAGCCCGCCCGCCTGATGATAAGCAACTACCGTGGCCTATGGATGCCTGCAAATCCAGAGATGTTACATGCACCCTTTAATATAAAGGAAGATTCACTGTGCTGACGCCTAAAGGGAAAAGCGGTCCCCGACAATGTGAAAAGTTCTCATAGATGGCGCTGCGTACAATGGTCCTTTATTTATATGGGATTTGACAGCTGGTTCAATGAGTTATAGATGGCGCTGCGTACGATGGTCCTTTTTTGTATGAGATTTGACATATACCATTTACAAACAAATTGACAGTTGCCTTCCCCATACACCACATCCTCTTTGAGCTCTCTGGCCACCTTGCTCACCAGCAGGAACACAACAATGAGTAGGAACTAGGGTAGATGCCCCGGTTTCCTGGGCCACGCCATTATGCCGGTTTTGGCCATTTTCAATTTTATTGAATATAGGCAAATTTACAAGTCTATGGTTTAAATTATGGCAGAGTAGATGGTGCTGTCATCTGTCATGTATCAGTTGTCAGGAGCCATGGAAGAAGTGGCAAAAACAGGCTCCTGGGCAGTTCTGACATTTCATTAAAGAAAAAAAAACAGCGGAAATTCATATAGGTAAATATAAGTTATATATTTTCAATAACTCAGCACATAAAGAGTGTCATAATTCGTTATTGAAACAAAATGACAGATGTCTGAATGCCCTAGTGCTATTTAGCTTTGGTTTTCTGTAAGGTGGTCATTGTATGGACTTTACAAAGTGATCCGATTTCATTATCCTTTAGAGATTGCAGTGAGGTTGCAGTTTCGTTTCGACACCACACGTATACGCAACTAAGATTATCTGTTCACGAGAATCGTTGGATAAATTACTTGGTGAAGAATGGTTTTGTACTTAAGTGTGTTCTAGGTTAATTGTGTAGGTACTGAGGCTTGTTAAATGCAAGAACCAGCTTCGTAAGTCAAGTTGACAACACGTGCACTGTGAATGTGCCTTCTTAATTATAATAATGTAGGATGAGTTTGGCCTTCTTTGATATCTATTTGAACTTGTTCGTTTAAAAAAATAACATATTTAAAAAATTAGGTAGCCACTAAGAGCTCATCGAGAAATCATGTGACCTACTTTTGGACTAAATTCTTGCTCTATACAATTGAGTAACATCAATATCTCGGCGGCAGATTGTTGGGCACCCCCGCCGACGGCTGTTGGGCAGGCGGGGTCCGGCAACAGTGTTAAATTATTGTACGAAAGTCCTTTGTTTTGTACCATCGTTGGCGATGCTACAATATGCGACCATAAAAGCTCTATCGAAAAGTATGCGCTATATAGTAGTTCCGTCTACACAGTTTCCATTCAAGCATTACAGTCAACGGGTAGAAAAATTATAGGTACCCCTCGACCCCTCGCCGCATGCCTCCCATATAAGATAATATTGGAGATACCTAATTCGTGAGGGAAATCAAAATCCACAATAGCCTATATGCAAGCGCCGTGAAAGAAGCATTTGATTAGCGATAAGCAGGCAAAATATCAGTCCGATGGCTATCAGAGAAAGCACACATCGTGTTTATAGCCTGGTGTGGACAATAGGTAATTACAGGTCTGTATTTCAACTCCTTACCAAGTTCAACCAGTTTAATCCTGAACTAAAACCCTAACAACCATACTGAGTCAAAGACCACATTAAAACGGTTGTGGCTTGGGAAGTTTGGAATGGAAACGAAGCTAGAACTCATCTAAGGCTATCTAGGATCTAGGAACACTAATAGACCTGATTTGTGGTTCGTTAATACTCGTGTAAAAGGTATTAACTACGTTTGAAACACGTGCTTCTTTCTTTGCGGTCTCTATACTAGAACTGCATTAATACAATACAGGTCGTTGGTTTATCTGCCATTGTTTTAAACTAAGCGTTTTATTAAAAGCTTCATATTTGCTTACCTTCGGCTTCTCGTATTTGTAGTCTTTATAAAGTTACAGGGTTATTGGGCATGCCGCCTAGATGACATTAATATTAAGATTATCTTTAAGGCATACACTACCTACTTATGAATATTCATTACGCAACTCAGAATTCAAATATTAGTTGTATAAGTTTCCCTTACAAACGACATGAGTTTTTGCAATTCTGCTATGGTTACTACAGTAGCTAATCATAATTTTCCTATTTCATTTGATTTATTATTTTAGTCAACGCTTATAACGAAATATTATAATTCATTACCTATACAATAAATACACACAATCTTTTCTGTTTGCCCTAAGGTTGACTGGTAGAGAATGCCTTATCGCATTACGTCCGCCTTTTGTACGTTAAGTTTTCTTATGTGCAATACTGATTAAAGAAAAATAAAAATATCGTTGGATTCTGCCAAACTACTTATACACAGCTAGAGCTTCGTGACCTTTAGACATACGTGTTTCAAACGTAGTAGTTACAACTTTTACACCATGCAGTATTCAGTAAAGCTACTGCTAAGCTAAGTGTGTCGCTGACTCTAAGTACACAGTATGAGAACAACAAATTGTATGTCATGTCAATCCAGCTCATAAAATCTCCATTCTACGAGTATCCAACCTATCACCTTGAATAACACCTAGACGCTTTTAACGGCTTCAAATGAACATAAACCTATACTAAGCCTACTTAGGTACTTACATTTTCTAGTTATAGGTAAATAATTAAATATACAAGGTTTAACAAAAATGCTGGTGATCCGTTTTAAGGGCATAATTGGTATCGTATTCTAATTACAAAAAACTATGTAAAAAATTTCGCGTCAAATTTTTTATTCTTCGATTGTTTCTTACTCACAATATTTTTGATCACCAGTATTTTTGTTACACCCTGTATAAAAGGGACTCTAACTGACATGTATTATTTCGATTTAGCGTGCTTACTTCAATTTACAGATTAAAACAGGAAAAACGTACTTGGTAGTCTTTGAACCAATAGTGTATAGGTATGAGGTCCATTCGTGTTCATATCATAATCAAATATTGAAATTATAGCGCTGCGAGGACTTTAAGACGTGACTTATACAATTTTGTCGTACAGTCGACGTCAAAAATATGTTTACACTTTTGCACCATATTACAATGGAGTAAGGTCAAAAGTGTAAAAATATCTTTGATGTCGACTGTACCTACGTAGGTCGTCGGGATTTTTTTTATTTTATTTGAAAGGTAAGTTAAAGAGGATAAACGAGATTGAGAAGAAACGAGATTCCTAAAACCCAAATATCATAAACGAAAAAGTATGAAGACTTTCTTCGGGTCCATCATTTTAGTTATTACTTATTACCTACATCGAAGACGACCTTTCGATGAAATCTTAAAATAATTTAAATTAAAACTTTATAAGGGCTTAAGTTCAGATCAGGGTAATTGGAACAACGCAACGAAGGAGAGGATAATTATTCGTTACCCGTAAGTCCCGTATAACAGTCAAAATAACGAGGTGCCTCGACCACCTTCACATTTAGTTGGGACCTTTGAGGAAAATTCTATTTACGTAAATGTGATGGTTACGTTTATCTGGAAACGTTTTCGACTTGTTTTTTATAGCTAGTGACAATTTCGACTCTACCGTCTTGAAAATCTCTTGAATTTGTAGAAGTTAAGTAGGTATACATAGGTACCTATTCCATACATTTTCACATTTTGATTATATAGATAATATAGGGCAATATTACACAAAACGACCTAGTATCACAGTATAAGCTCAATAAAGCTTGCGTTGTAAAAAAATACCAATTTAATTTGAAACTTTAGTCTACTTTTCACAGCAATCGGTACCTAATATATAGTTACTTAATATCTAGGCATTCATAAATAACACTATAACAGGTTTATTTGTAGTTTAAGCATATAACGGTTTACGGTTTTTATACATGGTGAGGCAGAATACGGGTAAGAAACTAGCTAGTAGCTTCAATGTCACGAGCTGCTGACAAGTGATATGCAGCTTTTGCTTTTATTATGAACCAGGAGGACAGAACGAGTAAGGAGTGTTTTCTCGACTAGACGCCTGACTTCACATATCCCGTCTGTCCTGTCATCGTTGGGACAGTTCCATTAACTTACTGACCGGCGGCGTGCGGGCGGTATGATCTATCGCGATTGGTGTTGAACAAGAGCGAAATGAAGGCAAAGGCATAGTGTAAGGCGCAATTAAATGTATTAACTATCTTACGTTTCAATAAAAGGTTTACGTATTGCGGCAAAGGATAAAATTCCGAATTATTTACTAAAGAATGTATTACATTCATCAAAATACCTAGTAAAGGTATTTTGTTTAACAGGAAGTAGTCATTCTAGGCGAATGACTTAGGCTATTCTCGAGAAAATTACAATTATGTTCTATATAAATCTGCAAAATCATAAAATAACCAGTGAACCGAAATAATAAAACAAACTAGTCAGAGAAACTAAAACCTATCTCATCTCAATACAATCCGAAACTTAACCCGCAGAAACGAAGTACAAGCTAGTTGAGTTAAACTCTCGTTGATGTCTTTTGTTCTACGAACAGGTATAGTCCAGTGAGTAATATTGTTGCATAATTAATAATTCAGTTCTGTTAGCACTGGCACCTATGAAAAAAGATAAGGAAGATAATCATCAAGATTATAGTTTTTTTTTGCATCCCATAAACCAATTTCTTAAATTTCTTTTTTCACGAAATGAGAGTGAGTGACATTACATAAGTGTTTGGTTTCCAGAAAAACCTGTAAAAATATGTGTGATTGTATTTTATAAAAAAAAGTCTGACCTACATCAAAAATTAAAGTAGAAAAAGTAGAGTATAAATTGTTAGGTATATACTACTCAAATCTAGAGCCTAGAGTCCACCCGCCTAACTAGTTTATATAAAGATCTTTATTTCAATCTGGTTATCTAACCAGATATTAACCAAATTTAAATCGAAAGATCGTTCAAGACATATAAACTGCTTAAATATGATTACCGCTGCGGTTAAATTTGAGTACCTACATAGATACTTTGGTAGCTAGATAGACCCTAGCGCTCTATGATCACGATTCGCGTTACTCTAGGTGTCTATGGTCGCTATCTAGCATCTCCTAATGACTCAGCTTTGTTATAGTCGTGCCACGTTGAATGACCTCGCGATTCTCAGTGCACAGACGTGAGACTATAGTTTTTATTAGAAAGTTTAGTAATCACAATGACCGAGGTGATTTGATAGCAATGTTGATTGAACGAGGAAATTATTATAGATGGGGGAGACACCATTCTTGCTGCCTATAGTATCTGGGAACGAGCTCATTATAGTCGTTTATCTATAGCCACACTGAAAAAAAAGCTTCCGAGATATTCTCAATCTAAAACATTATTTTATTATGTTGAAAATATTTCCTCGTGACAAGTATTTATTTCCTTTAACGAAAATAAAATAAAGTTTTAAATATAACGAAGCGAATATATTCTTACAGATTTTCTAGTTTTCTTTTACCTAAGAAAATACTTGTTTTATTAAAGTACAATCTCTCTTATTTACTCAATATACTCTTGAAACAATACATTTTTGTATTTCTATTTTAAGAAAACGTGGTTTTATTAAGCGGAGAATCATATTTTTGGTAAAGGAAATAAATACTTGTCACGAGGAAATATTTCCAAGATAATAATAATGTCTTGGATTGAGAATATCCCGGAAGCTTTTTTTTCCGTGCAGTTGATACATAAATACAACCAATACATAAGGGGGCCCAGCGACTATCAGTCCGCCTGACGATATCGGCCTGTCAGTTAGAACAAAAATTTGACAGCTACGAACAACTGACAGGCCAGAATCGTCAGGCCGACTGATAGTGAGTGGGCCTCATAATACACAGAGCCATGAACCTTGAACTCAACCTTAGCCCCGGCAAGGCGTATCAATGTAGGTTCAAGTCCTGCTGGGTTGATTATTTTTTCAATGTTTTCAAAGTCTGTATTTATTTAATAGCATATAATACAACTTAGTATAGTCAGTCATAACTGGTTACAAACTTTTTGAGTCAGTAGACTTGTTGCTATTTCGACAATGTTCCATTTCCATGGCGGTAGAGTTCCGTTTTGATAACAGTGACTTTCTTTTGTATAAATAAAACAAAGTAAAGAAACACCACATTTCACCTCCATTGCATATTTTTACCTTGTTCTATCTTTCTACTGAAGCCGAATTTACTAAGTACATAGGTACATACTACAATTTTTATGTTTCAGGGATTAGGTAGTTACTTACGGGAACAGTGGCGGCGGCGGGTCAAAAAAATTCTTAGGCAAGCCGGTGTGAATTTGGCTTTAAACTTCTTCATGAGCTGTAGGAAAAATGCTCAGACGCCTGAAACTTAGGCAAGCCGACGGGAATCGTATTCTGTGGACACGCCGCCACTACGGGAATGCCATAGGATAATTTTAATCATGAAAATAATCCCGTGAAGAAATTGACTATGTGTGATAATTGTATGCGCAAGGAATGATTCTACGCAGGGAAAGTCGTAGGCTGAAACTAGTATTACCTAGATATATGTAATTATTTATAAATAAAATAAGTGAATCATGACAAATACAACTTTAGATACAGCACAGCTCACTTCGTCTCGGAGTTAAACAGCGATGTTTCACCACTTCGCCATCATCCAACCGTTTTACGATGCCATGCATCATGATGCGAGCCGGTGCGGCTCTAGTTTCTGGGTTACTCCGGCGCTTCGGGAAGACCAGCCCTTTCGCCCGCGCGAGGGCTGCTCTCCCTCCGCGCCTCCGCTCTCTTTTATAAACACTCTAGGGGTAGGGCAGAAAAGACCACGTGGATAGTGAGGTGCTCCGATTCGGTTTTGTAATTTTTTTGAATTTCAAAATATTCAGTTTTGGGTTTTTATTTGAATTTCCAAAAGCTAGTATTTTATAGGACAATACATTTGACCATATTTATGTACAAAAAACCTAATTTAACCTAACCTTTTACAACCTAGCCTTTTTTAACCTAACCTTTTTTAACCTAACTTTTTTTAACCTATAGTATACTATTGGGTATACTTTGAACGGACAACGATTAAAAAAACGTGAAATGTCAACTTTGACGCCTAACTTGACAAATTTACCAACCTAAAAACTTTCGTTATCGTATTCTTTTCAGATTTGTATAGAAACTTTAAAAAATTATATCTCATGAACCGTGTATTTCCGCAAGCTGAAACTTCACATAACGCTTTTTATTTACGAGTACTATTTATAAAAAAAAAAAAAACTTCCAAATCGACGGTCCATAATGGAAAGTTTGTCCAATGAGATGTTCCAACTTAAAAAAGTAGGTCACATGTATAGGGTTCCTAAGCATTTTAAATTAGGTAGGTAAGTAAGTAGCCTGCAAGTTGAACTATAGGTAGATACGAAATTATAATCACAAAAGGCTAAGCCAAAATCCTAATTTAAAAGTTCCCATAATCCTTCAAGCAGCAGGTACAAGTAGGTAACCACATACGGAGTAAGTTAAAGTAAGGAACAATGTAAAGTGTCCAAGTTAGCACTTGCCCCCAAACTTGACACTTCGAGTCAAAATAGCGTAAATCACTTACCTCTTTCAAAGAAACAAGAAACTATATCAATTCACTCGTCGGCACGATTTCACTATATAACGGTCTATACACTCACAAAATCTCCGTCCAAAGGTATCACTGACTAAGAATAGAATTAACATAAGTTAGTATTTATGTTTTTCGATAAAATACACGAAACTTCGTGAAGTCGGCGAAAACAACCGGCGTGTCGCGTTCTTGACGGGGCGCGTGCATTTCAATGGTCGAATGTGTAACCGTGGTTTTTGTATAGCGACCTCTCGCTCGCACGGATGTGAGAGGCTACACTTAAAGGCTGTATATTCCCAGCCAAGCCAGTGTAACTATAACATCTGAGTCCGATATAACTATGCGTAGTCAGAGACCGCATTAGACTGGTTAGCCTAAGCCTTTTTTAAATCATCTTCGTGTAAGCATTTGAAGTACCCAAGTTAGGACCGGCAGTTCGTGCACCCAAACCATTCATCATTCTTCAGATCAAGTCAAGGGGTGCATTCCATTATGATTAGAAACGACAAAAAGTTATTTCAGAGTAAAAACTCTCACTATAATTTTATCATCCAAGTACCTATAACATTAGGGTAATACCCCTATTAATGCATTCACTGCCAGGGGGCGTGGCCTAGGAACAAACTTGTATGACGGTGAACGCACATGTGCGTTGGGGGCAGTGATTGTGTTAAGTATTACTAAGGCTCCGCTGTCCGTCTGTCACCAGGCTGTCTGTATCTCATGAACTCTGATAGACACTTGAAATTTTCACAGATGATGTATTTCTGATGGGGGCTTCCATACAACAGACATGATTTTAATTGCCGTTTAAACGCCGGCCCAACGCCGACTCGCACTTGGTAGCTTTTTATTTTATTTTACATTGTATTGTATCTTAATTTAGTTAGATCGCAACCATTATTAGACAGTAATACTAATAGACTAAGCTAAGAGCTATAGTGGCTATCAAATATATCGGAGCCACGCCAGCCACGGTACTGACGGTACTCAAAAATATCTGAACATGCACTTTATCGCCTTGACAAAAGAAAGCGTTGTTTAAATATTTGTGACCACCTTGGCCGTTCCGATATATTTGATGGCGATTGTTCTAGGTATAAGGCTTTTATAAAGGCATAAAATAAACACAAGAAATGGATTGTTTATTATTTATTTTCTTCCGTAGGTGGCAAGTACCAGAGTAGTGAGCACAACCTAACAATATGAAAATGGTAACTATTATCAGGGATACCACTGCTATTAAACAATCTTTCCTGAATCCCGCTGGGCCTAGCTAGGTAAAATCTAAAGACCAAAACATACAATTCAATTTTACATTTCGATATTACTAGTAGTTTCTATGTCTATATTTACTTACAAAACCAAAGAGGGTGTCAAAGAAAGGTTTACAAAGTGCTTTAAAAATACAGACGGCGTTTTTTTACAGACTTATGCATTAATTTAATGATATCGGAAAGGTATAGTCAGCAACACAACTAGTCACGAGAATATAGTTCAAAAAAATCTCTACACGAGTTTTGTCGATTTGTGTATACTACCCACGTCAGAAAGTTTATACGAAAGACGAGAAAATATGTCTATTTTTATGCCATTAGTATGAAATTTCCGCGGAAAAGCATTTAACATGTGACTGCGTAATGCTGCTGACCACACAACACCAGTAAGAATTTCTGAATGAAGCCTGACGTGAAATCCCTGTTCAGACTGCTCCTACCCCGGTCTATAAGATATTCTTTATTACTAATGATTTTAAACTTGGAAAAGAAATAGTTCGACAGGTGTAAACAAATATGCACGTAACCAAGGCATTATGCGATCGGTTACAGGCCGACTTGACCGTCGAGAGCACACGGTGTTATTTTAAAACGTGTGCCGTGAAGCTACGTGTCCAAATGGAAGGAAAGAAAACGTGTCGCTCTCGACTAAACATATTATTAACATTATGTAAACAAAGATCAGTTCAACAATTCGCTGACTGTGAAAGTTTCGAATTACCGATACATCAATGACGAAAAGCTCTTCCGCTTTGGGCGGAGTGTACGTGATTACGGGGACTCGCTTGGTTATTGAATCACTTGCAGACTTCAAAGCTGGATGTTAAGCTTGTTGAATATGAAGCGTTTGTAAGTAAATTCGACGACCAAGCTATAGCGTTGCTGTGCCAACTTAACTGCATGCAGTTCAGTTGGCACAACACGACTAGTTGGCAGCAACCTGGTGTTCGTGCAAAATTTAGCGTCCCCTTTTCTGGCCGCCACCAACTTCATGTTGCCCGACTAACGGTAACGCCACAACAACTCGCTTCCAGATGTTACGTTATGAAGCGCAATATCAAGTGCATAGGCACATTACATGAGATTAATATCTAATCAAACATAATATAATATGCAAACTTGACTCTATTCAATTTTTTTTTTAATTTTTAATTTTTTTTATCAAGGTATCGTTTAGCGAATATTAATAAGTACAATATATAAACTTATGACAGAAAATAAAACTGTGATGGAAACAATGAACTGTGACGTAATAGAAATGAATTAATTAGTTGAATGACTTTAAAAATACTCCACCATACTAATGAATTAAGTGTATAAACAGATTACCTGAACTAAAGTTTGTTCAATGTCTGAAATGTCCGAAACGCGGCGGTTCGCGAGACTCGGGTGGACGTGGACATGTCAAACACTGCTACAAACTATTTGTATAAAACATACAACAATACATACATAATAAAAACCGAAAAGACTACACATTAAATTCACGATAGCATACAATATATATACATTATTAGCATTTCTAACGGAAATTTTGTAATGTTTTTTTTCTATATTTTTTCGTTTTCAGTTATTACAAACAAAAGTAAATCACACTACAAAAAAATATATAAAAACACGACATATAAAGTAGCAAAATCTGCGTGAAACATTAACTTTTATGAAATTGTAACTAGGCATGGTTTTAAACGAAATAAATAAAATATTCACGGGGCCTAACGCACGCAGCCGGCGAGCGCACCGCGCAATCAAACTCATCAGTGCCTCCCGACTCAGTGCTCCGTCCACAACTGCCCTGTGTAAAAATGAAGATATCAGAAAATATAACATGCACTTCTTATGCTTTACATAAACTATAATATAACAGTTACGCCTATATGAACCGTTACAATTCATATTAGCAGTAAATTATGTTACAATTTGTCGCCACTGCTTATAACATCCCTGTTGACCATTAATTCATAAGGAAAAAAAGCTTCCAACAATAGGTATCTCCAGTCCAAAATAGCGGGGAATTTACAAGCAGTGGTGACGCAAAAATTCTACCAACCACTTCAAGGCGCAAATTGCGCCCTCGTCTCCAAGTTACCACTACCGGCGGGCCGTCGCTCCGAACGTTACAGCTACCGTGTTATGACACGGACACCTCCCACTGGCCCGCCGTCCTAACATTACATATTGCGGCTACTCAATAAAATCGCCGCGTATAAAACTTAGACATATGGACAAACCGCTAAAACAAACCGTCCTCCTCCACCGCGGACGAGACGTCGCATACAGAATCCGACTCAAACTGAAGTAACAAAACGGTATCTCTATACCGTTCCAACATTTAAAATTGAATTTAGATCGCCAGAAAACGTAAACGAAAAAATACTAACAAAAATAAAATAGCTGCTTTACCTACTCTTTATAATAACAATTTTAAAACAATTTTGGACGATATTATTGTAAGAATTATATTAGAATCGTCCTCTGTGCTCGACATGGAATGCTGGCGCTCAGCTTGCGTTGCGACAGCTAATCTAACGAATCTACGATTAAAATATGAAGAGCTATAACTTTATACCACACACAAACGAAAACAAAGTTTAGTAAGAAAATTACTTGAAACGAATCGCAAAATTTGAAATATTTTTCTCACATTAATCAATCCACACCAAATATTGTTGATCATGTCGTCGAGCGCGAGCATTCCATCGAGCAGCGTCACATAAATATGAAATCGCTATAAAGAAAATGTTCAACTAAAATTAATGTTACATTAAACTTCTCCGCAATATCTACAGTCATAAGATATGTTAGCACATGTCTAGCCTTCAACTGTCCGGAAAACTCAACTTTAAGGCTCCTCTAATCCTATTTTATTGCTAACTTTCTTCGCATTATGCAACTCGAAAGTGTGTCGAAACACCCACATCAGTCAAGGACGCGTCAAATTGCTCTCACATAAATATCGAAATAACAATACACTTGATGAATAAAAGGCGATATATACACAGAATGCAGATGGGTTCGTTTGAAGAAAATTATCTAAAGTGACGCCTCGATCTCACATCAACTTGGATACTGATGTCTTCATTCTCATGAAAGGTCTTAAATAACAATAGTTTCATTCAAAAGTATCCTCGCCAGTGCGATATCGAGGCTATCAGTAATCGAAGAACTACTCACAGAAGATCTGCACTCTACCACACTCAACTGTGAATCACTTCACTGTAGAGTGTTCCACGGATCAACACTGTACGAGAAACTCGACTACCGGAACATTACGTAATCGAATCGTTAACGCAAATTTAATAACTCCGCAAGGTGAATTCCTCTACTAATTAACACTGACTATAAAACACATGTAAACTCCTCGTTTCAAAACAAATGTCAATTCTTGATTAATTTCAAAGTCTTCTTAGACTTGCAACAGCCAAAAGAACACCCAGGAATTAGTAATTTCAAGTAAGATTATGCATCACTTTTGGCCTAAGTAATCTGTTTTTCAAGGCCTCGTAGTTTCCGACTTCCTATTCATTGGGTTCTTTATCCTGTTTCAAGTCTACAGGCTAGTCAAGTTTCTCGTCGGTGCCGAACTAGCGCGTCAGCGGGCGGTCGAGGAGCGTGCAGCACGCCAGGAACCGAGCGTGCGGGTGCGAGCACGCGGCGGCGCACCGCAGCGCCGCGGAGTGTCTCCGCTTGCGGTCCGGGGCCTCGGGCGCCGTGTACCCCGCGTGCGCCGCGCTGATGTCCGACAGCAGCTCCTCCCAGTCGCGCGTCAACTCGTCCGGAGGCAGCGCCGGCTTCGGAACGGGCTCGGTTATCGGACAAGAATCGCAGGCGGTCACGTCGCACGTCCATATGCTCTCCATAGCGCTCGGGCGTTTCTTCTTCGCCGCCCCGCTACAGTCTTCGCACCAGAGCTCGGCGCGATCCGTCTGGACAGATGCATCATGCTGACGGAGAGGAAAACGCAATTTGAACGCGTCGTCGTCCAAGTCCGGGCAGCGCTGGGCCGCCGTCAGACGAAGCCGGCCGTAATCTATGCTCTTCTCGGCCCGATACTCCAAGTACCGCTCCTTCTCGCCCTCGATGTAGATGCCGCCGGAGTCGCTGCGCTGGAAGGGCACGGGGTCGAGGTCGCCGCGGATGTCGAAGGTGTCGCCGTCGCGGTAGCGCGGCTCGGAGTCGCGCTCGATGGGGCGGAAGTGCGTGCGCGCCGACGTCAGCAGGTCCTCGGGCGCGCGCGGCGACTCCGGCGCCGCCGCCGCCGCCTCCCCCGCGGGGGGCGCGGGGGGCGCGCGGTGGCGGGAGCGCGGCGGCACCTGGTTACAACGTCATTCAGAGCATTAAAACAGGTATCACCCGCCAAAGTGCAGTGGGACCACGGTTAATACCCGTCAACGTATGTACCTTCTATACTTCAAAGTTCCCAAAAGATAATTTCGAACTTAAAAAACTATTTTGCCAAAGTAAAAGAAGACTATAAAGAAAACGACTTAGCCCTTTGACCACCAAAGACATGTCACGCGCACGGAGCAGGGCTTGTAACCGGTTAATGCAAAAAACCCCGAAATGATCCAATATATTTAATTATTTTATGGTTTTTATGTAAAACCTGATGTTTTATTATAGATTTCACTTCAAATTATAGGATTTTTCGATTGAGTATAAAACAGTAACGAAAAGAACGAAAAACAAACCGGTTTTTTACTATGGATTTCGGTTACGGTTACAAGCCCTGGCACGGAGAGTCGTGCCCTCAGCGCCAGCACGTGATATCACGTCCAAAATATAACCGGTTTGGCTTGCGCGCTGGCGCTGATGGTACAGTTTTTCCGTCCGATACTTGGCGGTCAAAGTGTTGTAGATGTAGTGTAGGGACGCCCGGCCGGACTTAAGCGGGCTGTCGATCGCTGTTCGCGTTCATTCAGCCCGGTCAAAGGGTTAACCCTTGTGTTATTGTTGTTGGCAGGTTGTCAAAACTTTTTCGATATCACCAGGACACAAATGATATGATGAATAAGATAAATAGTTCTCTGCCCGAGAGGGGAAGTTTCTGGGTGTACCCTAAAATCATTTATTTGTGTGTTTATCACATATATGTTGTTTTGAGCCAATGTTTTTCAAGGTCGGTGTCAATACGAAAGTAAAATAATGTAAACAAACATATTTACCTTCATTACTTCGCAATCACGCGCTTTTAAAGATTCAAAATGGTTTGTTGCCAATTTATACACATAAACTTGTTATTTATTATTTTTAGAAAATTATCCTCTAATTAGGTATTTATATTTTATCGAAAACGGATTTCCTTAAAAACAGTTTGTCACGTGTCAAGTGCTATTTCTAGCTATAAATTCAGCCATTTGATTACCTTATTTTCCTTTTCTATTGACACTGACATTGTGTCGCCTAGTATACACATCACAAGCCTTATTGAGCTTACTATATAAAATTATTACGGGTACTGTGGCACTAGTACCGAGAAAGATTGTTACGTTACCTACTCAAATCAACTTATTGCCATAATACTTTTTAACCCTTTTCCAGGCGGAGTACGTATATTGACCACTTCAGTGGCAATTTAATTTAAACCCTAATCTTTGGAGTTAAGGTTCGATCTATAAATTATTACTAAAATGTAATCAAAGACATTTGGGCTTATTTAAAAGGTTCTCTGGATTCGTGCGGCCTAGAAAACGGTTAATATTGATTGAACGAGCGGAGCGAGTTCTTAAAAAACAACTCCTGGCTACTGGGACGTGTCGGCATTTCGATGGCTTTTTGATTTGATAACTTGAGTAGCGTTTTCTTGATCTTTATGAAATTAGGTTGTAGCAGAGATACATGGGCCAATCAACTTTTTGACTGACAGTTTTGAGTGTCTCTTGCGTTACTCAAAATGTCTCTGGAGTTACCAAGAAATCGGACTTCTAATATACGTAGATTTTGTTTATTAGGTTTAATAGGTGGGGGCTCGAATGTTTTGACATACACCATAAAGAGAAACACAGAAAAGTCATTATTTATAGGTGAAATTTTAAAATTTAAAAGTTGAGGACAGATTTGTGTCAGTCAAAATGTTGATTGGCCCATATATCGATAAAAAGGTTATGGAGCTAGAAGGCGCGATAAAATCATCACATGGGTCTAGATATACATGGAGAATTTTTTTTACCAGAAACAAGTAAACGTTTACTAAAAACAAGTGAACTTTACTAAAAACAAGTAAACATTTACTTGTCCTGGGAATTACTATTTGTTACTTGTTACTAGTAACAAAAAATCTCCGTGTATTTGCAAGTAAATCACGAGTTCTCAGTTCGAGGCGAACTAGTAGTTTTATATAAGCTTATTTGAATTACCTCGACGAAGCCGCTGCGATCGCGGCTATGGTTGATAGCGGTAAGCGAGCGCATGGTGCAGGCCACGTTCTCCGCCGCGTCGTAGATGTCCACCTCGGTGTACACGGCGAAGGAGTCGGCCGGGTCGGCCGGGTCCGCCGCGTCCTCGGCCAGCTGCAGCGGCCGCAGCCGGTCGTGCAGCGCCTCCGCCAGCCGCGACGGCGACTCTCGCTCCGACGCGTTCGACCAGATACTCTCCGTCAGAGACATCATGCTCTTCTCCACCGACGGATCGCCAAAAAGATTGTCCGACGGCGAAGACAGCAGATCCTGAAAATCTATCGGCAGATCCTGGTACTCGTCATCTGGAGTATTCTGATCTTTCCACAGAGCTTCGATCGAGCGGTCGAACTTGGCTTCGAACTTGGCGTACATCTCGTCCTCCATTGGGGTGCGGGCCCTCGGGTTGAGGTCCTCGTTGATGACCCACTCGGTATCTATATCGAGGCTGTCATCCCACGCCGGTACCATGTTCTCGTTCAGTCTAAACTTAACCTGAGCTATCTCCTTCAGTTCGTCGGTGACGGTGTTCTCGCAAGTGCCGTAGCCCTCATCCAATGCTATAGCCCTGATGAACTCCTTGACGGGGTCCTGCGTGTCCATATCCCAGACGCCCTCGTGCGTTACCCACTCCGGCAGGCTCTCCTTGCTTTCAAAAGACCGGCTGTAACTATTGCAGCGCTTCTTGTTATTCTTCCTCTGCCCGTGGTAAGAGTTGCGACGTTCCTTCGAGGTGGAAAACTTCTTTTTGGAGTTCCAATCTTTAGTGATCATTGACAGTTCACTTTGCATGTTGGCTTTTTGATCTGCGTCAGACTTGCTACACCAGGCAGGCGGGGGTAGATAGTACTGCAGCGGCGACTCTTGCCCTTTCTTCAGTGCCGGGAATGCAGCGTAATATCGACGAACGGCCTCGGTGTGGTCCACTGAACAAGTGGGCATGCCTGCACGAAGCGTGCTGCCTTGTCCCTGGGTGTCTTGGTATCTTGTGCACTGTTGATCAAGAATGTTGTCAAGATTGTGGTCCTGGAAACAACAAAAATGATTGAAAATGCATTACTACAGTGTAGTAGAAGCGAACTTGCCTTATCTATGAAAGATAAGTCATATCTTGTATAAAAATTACTTATAATTATGATGTAACTTCTCTTTGTAGGCTTTACAAGCACTAGCTAGATTATAGTACTAATCAATCATGTACAAAATAACTAAGACCTATATAATATTTTCAATTGTATACAGTTCTCTATCTACATTTTTTCTGTTAATTACATAGTATATTAAAATTTGTACTTATACTAAATTATTTACATAAGTGTATAATGAGAACACTGGGTACTAAAAAGCTAGAAAGTCTTAAATCTAAGGTGAACTTGCAATAAAATGAATATGATGCATGGATAGATACACACATAAATTAAATATGCAATTCAGACAATGGAACAAAGGAACAATACTTCCAAACTAAGGTGCGATCAAATCAAGGGGAACAGCAGAATGTGCTACCAACCAATCCTGGCTAAACAAGGGGAGTATACAATGTGCAAATGCAAAAAATACCACAATATACTTAATTTATTCACACTTCACACAATACTTCTTAAAGCAATCTTTAAAAATGCACATTGCAACACCTCGCCAATGGATTTATCCATAACATGATGCCAAACCGACCTTTTTGCTAGTATTCTTAACATTGTTAACCATCTTCACTATTTTCCCACCGTTTACGTCTCTTTCCAATGTTACCGAGCACTGCATATCCTCTTGATAGTGAAAACAGAAGACAATGCGTTAAAATAAAACACCAACCCATAAAGCTCATATAATAAGGCAAATGTTTAATTATTAGCTTTTCCTCCATTGACTAACGAGCATTAATTTAAATTATTTCCTACCTAATTACTGAGCTATTTATTGTTTTACATAACCAAAGTCTGGCCACATAGGCACACTTCGGTCAGTGTTGTTTGTTTATTTTCTCATAAACAATGAGCACAACTGATTTGGAATGCCCAGTTTGTGATAAACTTGATATGTGAAACAAACAAAGGTTAAGTGGGACCGCTCATTATGATAAAACATCATTTTTTTTAACCTAGCTTTTCAATGTCGAATGTTTAAATAATATATTGATGTATCAGATCCCGTTTTGTTCAAAACTTGAGTAAACATTAGCCATAAATAAATAAAAAAACCTAGCTTTTTACAAAAAAAAAAAACATTAAAAGGCATAGTACAATAGCTATAGAAAAAAAGACATTGAATACTTGTGTAATAACTTAGCAGTAAGAAAGTAGAGGGAACCGCTTACCTGAGTGGCTGGGGTGGGTATCAGATGAAGGAGCTTGGAGTCTGGTCGCGTTCTCGGGATGGGGCGGGCCTGCAGGCGAGTGCCTGGCTCTCTCTCTTGTGCTTACGCATCCTGCCCGGGATACTCTCTTCCGTTATCTAACACCATCATCTGGCTCAAAAATCGAGGGTCCATTTTACAATTGCCGTGGGCCGTGTGATAAAAATCGATCCTTAAGAATACCTTCTTACTAATACATCATTAATTTCTTTGGCGTATTCTTTGCTTGCGGTTCGATTTTAGACGGTACCGCGTCTAGTGCATATGCAATCGCATTGTCACTAGCTATTTTCGCAAATGACGCACTCGGTGCACCCCCTTTAAATCTGCAAAACAAAACGCTTTATTTATTTTTTGATAAACACGTGATGTTTATTTATGTACAAAGGTCACTGGGAATTATCAGTACGCGGAGTAAAACCCATAGTCGTCCCGCCGCGCTAAATGGGTCGATGGCGCCAAAACGTCACAGCGGCAGAGCAGAGGGTGGATAGCTACGTTACGATACGGAGCCTCTTCGCGACGTCACAACCGATCACGCTTATAAACAAAGCAAATCACGTCAGGCACGTACCAGACACTTTGTGATTATTTTTCACTGAGTCACAATCACTGGTTCAACAGATATGATGCAGTTTCACAAGAGGTGACAGTATTACATGATGCACTTTCACTATGGCCGAGCGACTTGCTTCCGTGTTGTTTAATGAAAATGGACGACTTAGAACTACAGTCACTCACCTGTGATAGTTTATATGGGGTTAAATTAACATGATATATTTTATACACACACACCCCACATGAAAAAAAACATGGCAGCCGTGATGAGTGAGAGTTAAAAATGCTAATTTTTGCGCAACTCGTCAAAAGAATGGAACAGACAACTTATAGACCAATCGGTAGAGCTGATTTTTCATATTTTTCAACATGGCCGACCAACAGCCTATCAACTTCTTCTCTTATAATTTTTAATTGGCGGAAATGTAGAGCTAGCATGCTATTGGTTGATTACGTTCTACTACGTCCAATAGGAAGTTCTCTCGAGAGCCGGATATTCAAGTTAATCGCGCCATGTTTTACCGCGAAATTCAAAATATTGAGAATGCTTGTACTGAGGTGATCGGCCTCATGAAACAAGGACAAAGACACGATTCAAACGCCCTGACAAGGTCAACGTTCTAATAAGCGGAAACTTGTATTTTTCAAAAGATCTAATATGTACGTAGGTTTCCGATATCTATACCTACCTGACGACCTGTATTTATTGTATTCTGCAACTATGTATACTTAGAGGTCAGGGAGTATTTCTTATCTGAGAATTCTTGCAGTTTTATATCGACCTCACCTATTTATAAGAGCTAAAACATTTACTTTTCTACATGTTAAATAAAATAAGTACAATTAATGTAAAGTCAACTGTATAAATGACTGTATGTTATTGTACATAACAGGTAACGTAGGTATGCACTGATAATTGCTATAAATAGCTGACACTGAACTTGTTAAATAACTTGAAATTGAAGGGTCATAAAGTAAAACTAAGTTATTCATGTAATGATCTCTTTATTCTCTTACTTAAACATAAGTAAGTTAGATTCCCAGCACATCTAATGAGTACAGACAAAATAAACTACTATAACATTGAAATAACTATTTGTTATAATTGTTATACCCAATAACAGTAACTATAGAACATGTTTTTTTCTCAAATAAATTGATTATAAATGTATATGTATTCCTAAGAATACCTGCATTAGATGTGCAATGTTATATGGTTGTGATAGCTTAAAGTACAGACAGCCAAGAATCACATCATGATACAACATTAGGGTTAGGGTAATAGTTTTGAAATCATATATTATTATTATAAATCCTCTTTAAAATCCTTTTATAATATATATACAAATTATCGCATTTTTAATGCAACTTGCGAGATATCTTATACTTGAAAATCCCGATTTTTGATACTGTAGGCCGGTGCCAATAAAGAAAAAGGCGAATACATACACACATACAATTTGTGCTGAAGCGATGATCCGACGCTAAATTATACACAACATAAAACTTACAACAGATAGCGATCACAGAAATGCATAAACAATAAAATAGAACTTTTATACGATTTAAAACGAAACTGGAAATAAATAAAACATCTGAAAACATTTGTACGGTGCGAAACGGAATATGCATTATGTAAACTATTTACATGTTAATTACATGTATACAAATGCTTATTGTCATAGGGAAACATTGAATCAGATTATCACTTTACATAACCAAAGCACTTTGCTTTGCCCCTTGTCAATAAGTATCGATGGACCGTCATTTCTGCTGGTTTCGCGACTAGCATAGGACGTAAACGCCATCGACAGCCACAGTATTTCCACCTTTATATAAATAAGCTAAGGTTCAGTTTTCAGTGGCTCTCGGGCCGTTTACTACTTTCTTCTGGTTTGGTCTGTTTGGTGACGATGCCCTCGCTCTTGGGAATCGTGGGTGTATCTGAGAACTTCTCGACTGCTTTTTTCATCTCTCTTCGTTTCTGTGCTTCTCGGATTAAGTCGAACAGGCCCTGAAATTTACATAAAAATATTTATATGTAACAGGATCAAATATCGCATACAATTTTCATAAAAACTGTCATTGTCATACTGATTTGAACCAATTAGGGTAAAAACACACTATTCCCACGTACGCAACGCACGCAATGCAACGTGGGAGAGATTGTGTGCACACTTGTCCCACGTATACGACGTGTATTGACATCAGACGCTAGAAACACACTATACCCACGTACGCAACGTATGCAATACTACGTGGGAATGACGCGCTAGGAGCGTAAGATCTACAAATACAAATAATTTATTGAGAAAAGTACAGTACAGTGGTTCTAGAAACACACTGATCGTACGCGTGCGAAAGCGTGTGATATCCCCTCCACGTTCCCACGCCGATCTGGCGCGACAGATCGGACGCTGCATGGGACGCGTGGCATAGCATCGCGTATGACAAGTATGTTTCTAAGCATACAAATATCAAGGTCCAGATGAAAATTATTTATTTTTATTTCCTTATTAAGCTTAATCTACAAATTGCCAGATTTCATAATGCATTGCATACGTTGCGTACGTGGGATCAGTGTGTCCCTACCTTTACTATGTCCGATTGAGCTGAAATTTAGCATACATACGTAAGATGAAAGACATATATTGTCTGATGATGGTGACCGAAGGATTATGTGATAAAACAATGAAAGCTGATTGTGTCTGGGATTTTTAGTATCCTCATGTTGAGCAGCAGATAACTTTTGCAACATGAGTGGCTACAGTCTGCGTTAAAAGCTTGTAAATTAAATTTTTGAGAAAAACTTTAGTGTAAGGCGGCTTCCACACTGGCGCGTGTAAGCGAGACAGCGCTGTAAACATGCATAGCGCTCGTTCGCACACCGTCGCCGCATCCGGTTGCGGCGCCACGCCAGGACAGTGTGAGAACCGCTTTAAACGTGTCCGTGATGATGACGCGACGTGGCAGTGAACTTGGCGGGCGGCCATATTGACGGACGACGACCGGGGTATCGCTCCGCTGGACTAATGTCCGTCCGATAAGGAATGAGGCTGGTAGCAATAAAGTGAAGTATAAAACTTCCGTTCATAAAAAAATTCAAGTAGGTAAAACGGTTATAAAATAAAGACGCTTGGTGGACATTTAGGGCCTATGCACACCGCGGTTTTTAAACGCACCGTCGACGCGCGTTAGTAGCTATACACACGCAAACAGCAAGCGAGTCAAAGGCAGCTTGTAGACCTTTGCACAGCTAAATTTTATGATCGCGTCGCAACAAACTGCTCCGTGGAATGAAAAACGTGCCGTCGACGCGCGTCAAAGAAACGCAGTGTGCACAGACTCTTAGATTGCTTTGACGTGAAAGATTGATGCTTAGGCTAACCCCACACTAGCGTCTTTCGAGGCGCCGACGTCGCGGAAGGCCCGCGCAGCATCGACGCGACGTTTGTCGAGCGTCGGCGTCTCAACAGCGACGACGACGCAACGTGTTTTAGCCTTACAAATTAGTGACGTCGCGTCCACGCTGGTGAGATGCCGACGCTCGAAAGACGCTAGTGTGGGGTTAGCCTTATATTGCCATCTTTAGAACTAGCATCAGCGGAGAGAAAGTGCATAATTCGGATATTGTGCAATTCAGAAAAGAACCTCCTACTGCTTCCAAAGTTTTCTTATTTTACGCTTGCACAGCGAACGCGACCGTGGTGAGCGCCCTCATTATCTTTCTCTCTACTTCTAGAACCTTCTATGTCTCTCACCTTAATCGCATCAAAAGCGTCCATATTCTGCGCTATCTCGGCTGTCGCTCCGTTCCGCTAACTATCTTCTACTTATAGAACCTTTATCTCACCTTGCTTGCCTCCAAAGCCTCCGTGTTCTGCAACTGCTCTGCCGCGGCCTTGTCAAGTGCCTTCTGTATCTTGCTCTCTACTTCTAGAATTTCCTCTTTGTCAAGCAGCTCGATAAGCTCCTGCATCTGCTTCTCTGATAAGTTCACGTTCTCGTTGCCGATTATTTCAACCATCTGGAAAGTTACAGTTTTTTTTTGTCACAATTTGAAATTGAATATTTGTGTTACTTCTTTGGAAGAGGTGCCGTTTGGCGGAAGGCGGATTTAATTCTGTATTCGAGAAACAACGGCGTAAGTGCCTACCGCCAGATGGTACTTTTCCGAAAGTATCACATTCATTCGCCTCAGACGGGTAGGTCTGGGTAGCTCAGTTGGTAAAGCGGTGGGTACCCAAGACGCGCTTGTTTGAGTCCCGCCAATTCCGTTTTATTTTCCCTTATTACTAACTCCACGACTACAGAGATACATATTTTATCCAAGGGAAATGTTTTATTTACAGAATTTCGAGAAAGATATATTTCGGAAGATGATAATTCAATTTAAGATTTTCGTAAACAAACCATATTTTTACGAATTCTTTTGACCCTACTGATGCAGAGCAGTATTGCATTTCGCCAATATCCAAATCCGTACACAATGGGTACGTTTAACTCTTAAGGACAAAGTCAATGTCAGCCCAATCGAAAACAAAAATATTTACATAAGAAAATAATATTCACTCGAGCAAAACTACATAACAAAGTATTCTATTTTAAACCTACGTCATCTTTGTGCTGCAAATGTTTCACGAGGTCATTATCGTTAGTGACCAAATTAGCCGGCCACGTGGAGTTTGCAATAGGAACGTTGAGATTTGAGTCTTCTACTCATTTCTTAGGAATTATGCCTTATAGAATAACTAGTAGTCCGCCTCGAAGTGAGAACTCGCGATTTACTTGCTAACGAGTTGACCAATATAACAAGACCCATATTTTATTGTAGTGTTGGTAGCCTGGCGGGCACGTCCGACATTCCGGTCTCAAGTTTCAAGTTCACCTGGCTTGCACAGTCGACTGCAAAGAGATGTATCCACTTTTGGATCTTATTACAACGCAATAACGTGAAAAAGTGGATACATCTCTTTGTAGTCGACTGTACCAATGAGTTTTTCGGTAGTTATGTACGAATTATCATTTCATATTTACCAATCGCTATTCGCTGAAGGAAAACATCGTGAGGAAACCTGCATACATCAGAAAAAACAAAAGGTGTATGTGAAGTCCTCAACCCGCTTTGGGCCAGAGTGGCGACTAGCCCGATCCCCCTCGTGTATGAGAGGAGGCCTGTGCCCAGCAGTGGGGCTAACATATTATTTTACTAGTAATCGGCTTCGAATTGGGAACTCGCGATTTACTTGCAAACGAGTTGGCTAATATGATGATTTTTCCGAGCCTTCTAGCTACATAATTAACCCCTTGATCGATCCTGCTTAGAACCGAACTCTCAAATTGTACTTATCTCTGCTACAACTTCGCAAAATTTCATGAAGAACAGAAAAACATTACTAAAGTTATCACGGAACAATCTCTCAAAATCAAAAAGCCATCGAAATGCCGAGACGTCCCAAGTCGTTTGTAAGAACTCGCTTCGCTTACGCTCCGTTCGCTCGATTACGATCCGCTCGTTCGATAATATTTTATTGACCATGCGTACAACGCCTTAAGGATTAAGCCCCTTATTCATAAGCGTCTCTCAAGGTTAAATTAGGTAATTCATGTTTGTCTGTTTCTAACAAATACAACTGTCAAAGTGACAGATAAGGACAAAATATAAATTAACTAATCTAGGCCTGAGAGACGTTTATGAATAAGGGGGTAAAGCATTAAGTCCACCTTTTATTGCACCTTTTTATGTCCAACAAACTTAAATAAATAACTTGTGCAAGATATACTATGATTCATAATTAGATTCCAAAAACATAACCTCACTCGCTTAATTTTCGCTTTTATTTCTCTGAATAAGGGCAACTGAAATTACTTTTTTACATGAGAGGATTAAAATTACCATTATTACATTATACCAGTGGCATTTCTTTTTGGAATTTAATTACGAATCAGAGTTATAGGTGGAGTGCTGTCGTTTCGGAGACCAATACCCGTTCTACTTAATTTGACCCTATTCAAACAAGATTTAGGTTTAGTAGTAAGCTCACCTTCAAGACGTCATCAACCTTCAACTGCCCGTCAAAGTCATCGTCCAACCTCCCCAACACATCCTGAATCAGCTTCAACTTCGCCTCATCAGGCACCTTCTGTAGACTCTTAATGGAATGCATGAGTTCATCTATATGGATCAGCTGCTCCTTGGCCTTCTGTGGCTCGGACTTGGTCTGCTCCAGGGTCCTTTGTAGGGCTTTCTCCTTGCTTTCTAGTTCCACTAGTGCGGAGTCCAGTTTGCTGATCATGTTGTTGACTGCTTTGTATAGTCTGGAAAACGGAAGAGACAAATGTTAGTGAGTAAGTATACGTCATACGTCGTTGACAAGAACGCCACTCACACGCCAAGATGCTGGCGTAAGCGAGCCAATATAAACCTTACTTGAAAGTATGAAGGTTACTTTGACATCCTGCGCCGTAAAGGTGCTCTTACACGGGCGATTTTTCGGGTAATTATTGCCCGGCGATACGTCGCCGAAATAATGGAGCAATTTGGAGCAATTAATTGAGCAATACGAGGCAATTTCTAGATATTGCGGCAATTATTTCGGCAATCATTGCTCCACTCAGGTGCCTTTACACGGGCAATATTTGGGCAATTTGCCTAGTTTCCCGAATTGCTGCATATGGGGCAATTGAGTGGAGCAAGAATGGCGCCATAATGGAGCAATGATTGCTCCAAATTGAGCAATATTTCGAATTGTTTGATATGGCCGTGACGTCAAAAATGCAGCAATTCGGCAATTTTTATCGCCCGTGTAAGAGCACCTTAAGGCTGCGTCTCCTCCAGAGATGAGCGAGGATGTGTTTATTAAGAAACAATCGTAGAGCTGCAGTGTGCGAGGACAAGCACATTAAGTTTTTCTATTGGTTTTAAAAAATTCGCAACACATCCTCGCTCATCTCTGGTGGAAATGCAGCCTATCACTTATACACGCTTGGCGCTGCGAGTCCAACAACTCATGACACCTTTAAGTGTGGCGTTCAAAAGGTTAAGCTGTGTCCAGATTACGCATGTATAGTCGCAGTAACCGCGTGATATGTGGACGTGTAAGAGGCAGCTCCACCACACATACAATCAACGCCAATAATATGTATAAAATTTTGAACCTTTTTATAAGGGTTTAAGGTGCAAAAGTGTATACATACATGTTCGAGGTTTGCCCTTCTCGAATATACCGTGTGCCCCGCCGAGCCGCCGAGATCGTTATTTGAAAATGTCATTAATGATGACACATGGAACTGATACCAAACATAATTGTCGGTTGTTAAGAAAGTTTATTTCTAAATGATTTTTATGGCAGCAACGCCTTGTTGACAACACACAATGATGTAACTTTGATTTGAAAATATGACATAAACTATTTAAGTACGAAAATCTGCAAAATATACACCGAAACACATTTTTACTTGGCACTATAACGATAATATAATATAATACTATTATCGTTACGCCGCTTCTTCAGTCATAACATAATAAAAATAATATTTTTGACTCAACATTCGCAGTAAGATAATCTCTATCAAAGCAAGGTCGACCATCGATAAAAGTATCAGGTCGGTTGTTCATGAATTATCAATGTATTACCGGTAGACAACCACGTGCTAAGGTTATCTACGATGCTAAATACGACCTTTATTCTTTTACAAGAAAGTGTTGATAAAAAATTGGGATGTCTGATGATAAGCAGTGAATAAGCATAAACATTGTTGGCATTATTGTCTAACGCCGTTATTACTTTCTTCATAAAAACGCGATCTAATACCTTAATTGGGCTTCTCTTTCGGAGTTATTTTTGGTCAAGTTACTCATTTTCTCGTACATATTATGCTCTTATGTCTCCTAATATTGTCGAAAAAAAAACTTTATCTTATGAAAAATAACAGTGTTTACAACATGGCAATAAGTCAATACGTCAATGTTAGGAGTGCGAGTGAGACACCACCTCTTTTTATTCCCTTACTAATCTTAAACGCTGTTCTACAACTCATTTTAGTTGCAAATCTTGCAATTCTCTAAGAAAATATTTAATCTAAACCTGCTTAAGGTAAAAACGCATTAAGGCTGCGTATCCACCAGACGAACGAGGATACAGGCCCGTACCCATACCTTACTACGTATTTTCATAGTACCCTGCCTGGTGACGCTGATGAGACCGGTAAAAGTGGTTGTTGCAACGGGCCCTTAAATATGATACTCTACATCTAGTACCCTTGGAGACCTTGATGTCTGCCTGCTTGGTCTTGACAATCTCCTGCATCTCCTTGACATCCTCGCTGTAGTTTGAGAGTTCCGACTTCAGCTCTTTAATACTCTATACGATTTTATATTCAGCCCTTAATGAAGATTCTACATACCTTCCAGTGCCCTTGGAGACCTTAATGTCTGCCTGCTTGGTCTTGACAATCTCCTGCATCACCTTGACATCCTCGCTGTACTTTGAGAGTTCCGACTTCAGCTCTTTTATACTCTTTACGAAATGCAGATTTTATATTCAGCCCTTAATGAAGATTCTACATACCTTCCAGTGCCCTTGGAGACCTTAATGTCTGCCTGCTTGGTCTTGACTTGACAATCCCCTGCATCTCCTACGACTCAAATGTACTCTCGACAATTCCGACTTCACTTATACTCTATATGAAGTGAAGATTTTTTTATTCAGCTGTTGATGAAGGTTAAAGTACATACCTTCTAGCGCCCTTTGAGACCTTGATGTCTGCCTGCTTGGTCTTGACAATCTCCTGCATCTCCTTGACATCCTCGCTGTATTCTGAAAGTTCTGACTTCAGCTCTTGGATGCTCTCCTTCTCGAGGAGCAGGGATTTCTTCTGTTCAGCTGTAACGTGAGATAATTTTTTTGTTATTTTGTAAGAAGGATTTCGTACAGACATAGAACATCGAGTCATCGTCAAAAGTGGTAGGTAAGTCAAATAAAGATACGAGTACCTTTAGTTATTCTTCTACTAAATGTGGTTAAAAATCCACGGATCATAAATGGTTCCAAGGGACATTTGTTTCGGAATCCTACCCAAGTTTACATATCAAAAGCGATTTTTTTTTTGTAAAGTTGTAAACTATGGCACAATCATCTGCACAACTCGAATCTGGTAGTTAAATATGCAAATATCACTACATATTATAAAACCAAGTCGCTTCTTGCTGTCTGTCCCTATGTATGCTTATATCTTTAAAACTACGCAACAGATTTTGATGCGGTTTTTTTCAGTAGATAGAGTGTTTCAAGAGAAAGGTTTATATGTATAATTGCACCCGTGCGAAGCCGGGGCGGGTCGCTAGTTATATTATAATATGTGTGGTACATTTATGGCAGAAGCATGTTCCTTCTCTTGTGAGATGTGTTTGTTTGTTTACATATCTGTTAAATACGGAGAAAAATTAGTTATAAATTGCTAGTTTTTGTGCACTGAAGTGAAACTAAATTGCGATATTATTCAAACTACATTGTTACTGTACAATTTTGCTTGAAATCAATTAGGTGTGTAATCAGAGGTTATTGATCATAGTTACGGCATCAAATATGCGATTATTCGTTTTCATTGAGCACGCATGCACGCATCAACCTATTATGGTGTTTTGAAATACTACTTTCACAAACAGATTCAAGATCAATAACATCAACAGGTAAAAAATCATTGAACAACAGTACCATTAGGCAAGCTTCTCATAAACCCTTAAACTGAATAAATCTATGACACTTTATACAGGATTCGATCATATTGATAACTGTTATAACTTGGTCTATCATCCATTCACGGCTTGACGTCGATTTCTGGGACACCCTGTATGTAAAAGGGCCATTTTAAGTATGATAAGTAGTTCATTTCTTATTCCCTTACCAGTTTTTCATAGAACTTCTTATCGGTAACGGAACGAAAGTAACGAAAAATGTATGGAAATATTGGGACACATTATTTTACTATTTGGATCGAAATGGGACTTGTTGGACGACATTGATACATAGTGCTGAACTGCTTAAAAAACCCTTCTGCAGATGAGTAATACATTGGCGGTGTTTGTTATTGCCAATTTATTTCAATGTTTGGATAAGCATTGCATGAGATCCTGTTACTGATATCATATCTTTGTGGATACACAAGGATTTTAGATTAAAAACAACAGATACCGCTTTTATTTTCCGTGGACAGTAAATTACCTATACTGTCAACGGGAAACTATAAAAGCGACCAATGCAAAATGAGAGTAACATAAGTACGAATTCACTGTCTTGTTAAAATCTCTATATTCTTAAGATTTGTATGTATAAACGATAATTTTAGAAACAATTACATATTTAATGTAGTTGGAAATGTATAACGAAGTCGGTATATTGGTCCCTGGAAAAGTAACAAACTAAAGACTGTATAGGTACGTTAAAATCCGGCCACGCATGATCTGGTACATCTCCCTTTCGGATACACATTTTCAAGCAGTTCTTTTTTATAAATAATCTGTAATCATAGTAATATATAATAAAAAAAAATAGAATCATATTACAATTGTATGGGCTTGTCTCAGTTTTTACTGAAGGTATTCCATCATATCTTTAATGTTTTGTCCAGCGTTTTTTGATAATCTTCACTCGCTTCCTGCTACAATACCACAATTGTATTTATATTTTCACAACCGGTTTTATGGTCAATAGAATGTCATCTTACAAAAAAAATGTTTTGAAACTCTATTCTACTTGAGGTAGTCAGGAAAACTTTCTACTCCAAGCACTGAAAGTAATTTTTATATGGCAGCCATTTTTTTGTCAAAAAGTCAAACTCACCAAAGTTAGAACACCTCCGAACTATTTCAATCTAAATACACTTAGAAAAATGTTAGCTATGGTGAAAAGAGAATTTAATAAGGTATAATTTGATTTATCTTATTTATAATAAAAAACTATTTTTAACAGGAAAATTTGGTAAACACTGTCAGAACACCGTGGACAACAAAATATAGGCACTGTGGAATATATAGTGATCAAACTCATAGACAACGTAACGTTTATATTATGTTTTCAATTTTATTATGTAGCTTGATAACCCCAAATTATTAATTAGAAGTGTTGGTTGAATATGCACATTCAATAAAAAGATGTACCATACCATGCGTGGCCGGATTTTAACGTATACGGTCTTTAGATAAGACTTGAGTTGGTTTGTATGATTGCAATTATTTAATACTAAGACTAAGTATTAACATAATAGTTCGATCAAATATCTACCTCGCTATCATGGAACAAGATTCAAATCTCTAGAATTTGTTACATTTAATATAGTACCTATCTAAAAAGACACAGTATAAAATTAGAAACAAAAGAGTAACGGATAATAGCGATAAGCTTGATAATAATATAGCAACAAGGAAGTTTACATTATCAGGCCACTGATATGAACTACTTTCCTGGCAGTGACACACATTATGTATTTGCAAATGTCTGTGACCTTCACTAACCCATACAGTATGAATAATGTAATAAACACAAACAATGGTTGTGACAAATCATCGACATATATGATATAAATTACGTTATTTTATTATGTACCTTAAAGTTTCAGCCATAAGGTTAAAATTTACAGACTTAGTTTAAAAAAGGAAATGGTTACCTACTCTTTTTTCATGCAAATTACATAGTTTAACATAATAAGATTGTAACTCAATCATTATTGCCATTTACATCATTCTCTCGAAATAAGATGACACATTGTCACATGAGTAAAAATTTTAAAAAGATAACTCCCAAATTTTAGACTCACAGTCAGCAGCAGGTATCTAAGCGGGTAGGGTGTTCAAAATGACCTACACACACTCTTATTCTCTTGACATTAAAGTCGTGTCAAGCTCATTTGGAACACCCTACCCGCTTAGCTACTTCTGATGCTGACTGTACAAAAATATCCATTTTGATTTTAATAAAATGGACTAAAGTAATGGTTGTAGATTCATTTTAGATTTTTGGAACGTTATTTTTTCCTCCGCGTTTTCAAGGTCATGTAGGGACAGAGACTTTATTTCGTGATTACGTTTAGGGGTTAAAAAATAGACTTCAAGTGTTAATGACTCTTAAATAAAAACGGAAAATCTTAAAATAACAATCAGTAATTGCTTATTTCTCTGAATCTTTTTGGCAAGCATTTGGAAATGATTGCTACATACTACGAATATGTAGCGATCTTGAACTTCCCGTAATGGCGAGACGCCAACATTAGATCATTTACTAAAGGCAGGATGCCTTCAAATATTTGTGTGTTCATTACTTTTTCAGTACACTTTTGCTTGACGTCTTATTATTCTGAGAAATTGGTCAGAGTCTATCGTGGCTTTTTACTTTACAAATATAGAAGTAATTTTCTTGTGACTCATACAGTAAATTTAGCAAACATATAATTTCTCTTTAATTTTTTTTTATTCTGACTACTCAAAGCATGTCTGGAAGAGATCGCTTATTAGCGATGAGACTGCCTGTTGTTTGCCTCTTTTCATATGTAATAGGTAGGTATAGTGTACAATCACCGGCAATAGTATCTTCCTACACGAAGGCCGCAAAAATATGTTTACGACTTTAGTGTAGGAAGATACTATTGCCGGTGACTGTACAGTTTTTAATCTGAGGTGTACAATAAATAGCATTTCACTTTAGTATACCTTTATGACCAGATTATAGTTATGACCTGGTGCAGCCAAGAGATACCTCACTAAAAAGTTCTTCTGGTTTATAAGACCAAGGGCCGAACTGCAAATGCCTAGCATATCATCTTTTACTATATTCACAAAGTGCAAAAATATAAACGAACCACAAGAAGTTACGTCAAGTTTTTGCTGGCCCTCTGGACCTGGGTCCTGGCACAATGTAGCTGAGGATGCAACCATGATGAAATAAGATATAGAAAGTACAGTACTTACCTAATTTTTCTAAAGCGTCCTCTATGACCTCAATATCTTTGCCAGACAGACCCTCCTCTGCCGACGGTTTAGGACTATCCACTTTCACGACCACTGCCGGATCTGTCATCACTGTTTCCTTTTCTATATCAAGGATGGGAGCTTTGTCTTTGAGTTCTTCCTTCTCTCTCTTCTTGGCTTCGAGTATTTGCTTCTCTTTCTCTGCTTCAAGCATTTCAGCCTTCTCCTCTCTAATTTTCTGTTCTTCAAGCTTGATAGCGTCCACTTTAGCCTGGAATTACCGTTAATACATTTAAAAAGCTAAAAAGTACTTACTGTAAAATTGATATTTCAAAAGGTTAAAAAACGTTTTGAATATAAAATGTGCAATAAAAATAGTAATACCGAAGTTCAGATATAAAACAATATAAAAAATAGCAAAACTGATACAAAGGATCATAATTTGTTCTTATTTTATAACTATCAATAAGTGTATAAGTGGCGCACTTAATGCCCTGGCATTCTGTACCAGTAATAACACTCATAACACGAAGGTTCTGAAATAAACAAAAGTTGTGCAGTAATTTTTGTGTAAAATATGCAAAATTACCTTGAAATCAAGTTTGCCTTCTTTCTCTCCAATGGCGGCCTTAGTTTGTGTCACAACGGTGTCAGGCAGAGCAGAAATCGTAGCCTTTAACTTGTAAGTTGTGGGCACATGTTCTGGTACCATCAGGGCACGAGACAGAAGCAGGAGTGACGGTGGAACTTTCTCATTCAAAGACAAGTCCAGCCAGTTCCTTAATTCCTTTCTAAGGCGTTCTTCTGATACACCGTAAGCTCTCATACCACGAGCGCGGCACGCTTGCTGCAGCTCACTGAAGTTTAAGCTATCTACACCTTCCTTAGCTATCATTTTGTCATCTGCAGCCAGAGACCGCAACTTCATCCTTAGATTAAACCGTAACATAGCACTTGTACCAATAGATGTGACGTCTAGCACTTTGCAAAGTGCAATCAAATGTGGTCTCTGAAGTGAATCTAATGTAATTTCATCCTCAAATAACTTTGAGAACTTCATTATTTCTTCACTAGTAGCTACATCACCTGAAGTTCTGATTCTTGTATAGAAGCTCTGAAACTCCTTTGCAAGTGTTGAATGCCTGTTGCTGGCTTGAGGAGCCATCTGGTCCAGTGTTTCTTGGAAGAACTTAGCCATTTCCAACTTCACTTTCAAGTGCTGTTTAAGCTTTGCTTCTTTCTGATCTTTGCTTTCAAATGTGGATGGTAACATATTAGGGAAAAATTTAATGAAAAATGGCAGCGTGAATTCTAGAAAGGGCACAATGATGAATACAATGAACGGTACCATTCGGAATAAGTCTCCTATAGTAGTGATAAGTAGCTTGTGCTCACGCCGAGTCAGAGAATGTCCTCTGAGAATCTTAAAGCATAAACCCGTTGAGATCCTGATTTCAATAAAGAGCAGCTTGAAACCATAAGCATAATGCCTGATCTCGGCCATGATGCGTTGGCCTAAACTTTTTTTCGGTTCTTCCTTTACTGGGAGCTTTTCTTTTTCAGCAATTCCTTTCTTTATTGATTCAACTGCAGCTTCAACTTTAGATGAAGGTTTAAGTGGTTCCTTGTCATAGTAATAAGAGCTAGTTGCTATCCCTCTGAAGAGTGGAGTGTACAAAACTCTGGCATTCAACGGTCGCTGTGTATAATGAGGTTCACCTGGCTGGATAGCATATGACAAGGTCCTTGCGTGTCTCACATGTGAAAACTGTTGATACTGTTGGATTTCCCATTTCAGAGCTAAAATACAAGCATGAAATGTTTTATGCTATAAGCTTATTAGAAATTACATAAGAATTTCATATGAGAGTAATTAACACAAAATAATACAAATTAAGGTCAACGGTAATCTTAAAATAGGAAACATAAATATTAGAACTAAACATTGTTTATGAAATTACGTTAAATTAATGAAAATTGTAACGCGGTGCGAGTAACAACAAACCCGTTAAATGTCTTTACCGACTAAATGGTACACAATCATGTAAATTAACCAATCATTCACATCATAGTTTACTAATATGATTAGAATTGTACATTTTAAAAACAAAGGTTTTTTAGAAACTCCGCACCAATCAATCGGAAGACTTCTCCACCCAAATCAAGAAAGAGGTTATGGAAGATTTTGAGTATTCATCGAGTTTAAGGAAACATCTTTATACTTACTTGATCTTTTTAGGCACCGGCACGGATTCAAGATTAATCTGTTCATGTTTACGTTTCGGAAGGATTATAGTATCGTTTTATATGAATGAAAATCTAATAAAAACAAAATCAACCTTTAGACACCATGACAATTGAGAGGATAATGCACAGATAATACAATAACCGAATTGCGAATAGCTACATCGCACATCGCGCGATGATGGCGCGATGCCGCTTGAAATATTCCAAAAGGTCAAGGTCAAAAAAGGCATTGGTCGTATCATAGTATGATCATAGTATAGGTAATCGAATGACCTATTCTTGTAGAATTTTATGGAAGCTCTTTTATCTCAGTCTTATTAACATTGTATTTAAAAGTTAAACGTCCAAAGGTGACTTGCCTAAAAAAAAAATTTTATGTTGGCGAATACGTTTTTATCTCATTTTGGGAAAAAGTTGGGTTCGTTTGGTTGGCAATATTAATCACTCCACCTGACAGTGACACTAGTGACAGGGACGTGATATCGACGTCATCGACGAAGTCACATTAGCATTTAGCATGTGTATTAGATTGCATTTTGCATATAAATACTTTTTAAACTGAATTTTATAAGAGAATACGTTTATAAATGCTTACTTTTAGGCAATCTCTTACTTCAAGTATTAACGGTATAGTCAAATATTTTATACGACCGATGTCTGCACACAGTAGCAGTAAGTTTAGTTTACTAAGGTTATTATTGTTAGTTTGTTTACTTACATCTGTACCTCGTGATACCTTTCTTTAAAATGTAATTAATACGTTATTTTTGTGCACATAATCATAAACTAATCATACAGCACTTACCTCAAAAGAATTCTACGCTTCCTATCAAACATTTCCTACAAAACGCTTAACGATCTTGCTACAAAATGCAGCATTTTGCGCCGGGAGTCTGATTGTTTGGAACTGATGGCGCAATTAGTACGAATATTCGCCCCCTCCTTGACAAGAAAAGAGCTCCGACCTCTTGACCGTGTTCAGCTGGAAGAGCCGTTCTCGAACTGTTTTTTTATCATATGGCTAAATACGTTATTCCTTTATATACATTTAGAGTTACTCTGAAAATACAATAATAAAAGAATTAGAGAGCGATATCCAGATTCTTTGTCCATTGGGCTGTGTTTTCACTAGCCGCAAGCAGGTCTGCAAGATTGCCATTGAACGGCAGGTGGAATGTAGTGAGTGATGAATGTTTGAGGTTTTGCGAGAAGATGGATGTACAACCGTCTACTTTTTGAATAATGTATGCCTACTGCTTATTGTGTATAATATTTTGTAACACATCATACTTAGTTTCATTCTGTAGTTTCGCAGTGCCTTTAGTTTTTAACTGATATACTGTGTAACTAATTTAAATAATAAAATATTGTTTACAGAAATACAACTAAAGCCAGATACTCTAATAAACGTCAAAGATGCTGCTAAACGAATAGTATGGGTAGACTTGGAGATGACTGGCCTTGACATTGAGAAGGACTACATCATGGAGATAGGTTGCCTGGTGACGGACGCACAACTGAATGTAGTGGCTACGGGGCCCAACATTATTATTCATCAGCCGGACCATGTTTTGAACAACATGGATGAGTGGTGTGTCAACCAACATGGTGAGGTATTGACAAATTAATAAAACTTGGATTTTTTTGATACCACATTTTCATAATGTATTTTTATGATGTATGTATTCTTATGTGATTATCCTTTTGAACGCCAAGCAGTGGACGAAAAAATCGTGCCCATAGCACCAGCGCGCGCAAGGCAAACCGGTTGTATTTTGGACGTGATATCACGTCCTGGCGCTGAGGGCACAACTTTCCGAGCGCGTGATTTGACGGCTTTGGCGGTCAAAAGGTTAATGTACACTAGTTTAGTGAGGAGGGCCCACTTTGTCAATTTACACAAACACTTCATTCTTTTACCAATAGGAGCTATAGCAGCATAGTTTTAAGAAGTACTAAAAACTCCATATTATCATTGCCCTTATTACACCTCAAACTTATAACTACTACTATATAGACTATAGGACTATAGGATTCATTTTAATACAAAACATATTTTTTTAAGTTAAATAAAAAAATACAAACAAGAGATATTTCTGACAATGCAACATCCTACAAAATTTACATAATGAACAAATTTTTCCATTTTTTTAACCTTTTCCACGCCAAAGACGTATATATCGGCAACACAGGTTCAACGCCAAAGACCGATATATCGGTCACTGACCACAGAGCAAAATGCACACACATAAAGTTTAACTTCATTTTTGACATTTAGATGTTGTGGCGTCTGAGTGGAAGGTTTTACGTTTGACATGGCGTGGAAAAGGTTAAATGACAGTATCAATATTTATTTAAATGAAACACAATACTAATTAAAAATAAAAAACGAATTAACTTTAAAGATTTACTAAACTACATCACTATAAAACTAATGCCCAAAACAGCCCAAAACATTCTTCCTAATGAACCAACATATTTACAGAGCGGCTTGACAGAGGCCTGCCGCAAATCCTATGTGTCAATCGAAGATGCCGAAAAGCAGATACTACAATTCATCAGCTCCCACGTACCTGAGAGGAAATGCCCGCTGGCCGGCAACAGTGTTTACATGGACCGTCTGTTTATACGCAAATACATGCCGCAGTTCAACGAGTATTTACATTATAGAGTAATTGATGTCAGTACTATTAAAGAACTGGCTAAGCGATGGTACCAGAAAGACTTCTCTAACATACCTAAGAAGAAGTTTTCTCATCGCGCTGTGTATGATATTTTGGAGAGTATCGAGGAGTTGAAGTATTATAAGGAAAATATATTTAAATCATGAATACTCTGCATGTTAGTTAATTTTGTTTAGATAAATTTGACATAATAAATATTTGTGGTTATAACATGATTTGTTTTATATACAAACCTTTTAAGTATTTATAGACTTTTATTTAGGTTGACCGTATATTATGTTCTTCAAATATTGTAAGTTACCTATATTTAAAAAAATTTGCTAGTGTGTGGTTGAGCTAAAATTAGTTATAGGTAGTTTCTTAATTTACATGACAATATGCTATCTACTAGATAAAGTCGACGTTAAAAATATGTTTACACTTTTGGACCTTATTACAAAGGAGTAAGGTGGGAAAGTGTAAACATATTTTTGTGCTTCGATCGTAGAGTCAGCAATAAAAGTGCGTACCAAAAAAATATATTTGAAAGTTAGGTACTTGTTCTTATACGCAATACAACTAACCTTGCTGCCGTCGTTCAGCTATAGCTAGTAGAGCAGCACAGCCTAAGAAAGAACTATTTGAAGCTCAAGTCAATCGCGATCTATGTGAAAGTCACCTAAAATAAATAAATAAAATAAAAAGCCTTTATTAATTCCCTACGAAATTACAATTACTTATGGTTTAAAATCTAAATTTAATTCGTAGAGACCCCTCTTCGGGTGAAGGCCTCCTCCAGTTTTAGCTAGTTTTTCCTGTCCTTGGCCTTCTCAGACCAATCTTTGCCGGCTGTAGCCACGATTTCGTCTATCCATCTTTCTTTGGGCTTTCCCCTATTTTTTCATTCACCAACGCTCGGACGCGGCGGGAAGCCGGCAAGTTGTCTGAATAATTCCCGAAGCCTGACCTTCATTTATATTTCATTAAACATCCCAGAAGGCCCGTTAGGTCGAGCCGGTAAAAAACTGCCACAGATTCGGTCTTGCCTCAGGCCGGGTGACGATTGTGACTTCTCTAGGCATACGGCGACATACAGCGCGTAACTTCTTTAGGTTCTCTTCTAGGTCTAGTAGGGGCTAGAGGTATGTATCTAGAGCTAGGTAGGTACAGTCACCATCAAATATATCGGAGCGGCCACGGTACTCAAAAATATCTGAACATAAACTTTGTCGCCTTGACAATAGAGGCGTTGTTCAGATGTTTGTGACCACCTTGGCGGCTCCGATATATCTGATGGCGACTGTACGAGTATTTCTACACGTAGGTAATTTTACACATGTATCTAATATTTATTCACCTCTCATATCTTATGCCTGGTCAGGGTGCCTGGGAAGGTAGGTACCTTCAATATTGCCTACTTACAACTAGCGCAACTTATTTCCCTAGTGTAGATAATAGGTATGTAAAGTACCTAATACCTGAATCAATGGAATTGTGATGTGTAAAAAAACGATCAGGAATTCCCGTGCAATGCAAACATCACGTATTTGAATTTGAACCTGTCAAAAGTCAAGTTGTGTGCTTATTTGCCACAAAGTGTAAAAATTCAATGTGTTAATTAGGTAGGTACTCTGTGGCACGCTATTTCCCACCGCAAAAAGTAATGGCGATGATTCTTTTCAATTCCACTTTCTTTAATGAAATTGTCCCCAGAATTCTCTCTGGGAAAATATTGGAATCAAAAAGTATCCTTTTCCGACAAAGGAAATAAATAACGGCGCGGTTGTAGTCGCTTTTAGCCTTTGTGGTGAAAGTTGGCGTGATCTTGGGTTGTGTTAGATAATTTCCATTGCTTGTTTTATGATTTGTGTTTATTTACGTTTAATATTTAGGTATTTTTTTAATAAAAAAGAAATAAAAAAAAATGCTTTATCGAAATTTGAACTCACTACTTCGGAATACAATCTGGATTTCTATTTCAGGGGGTCACATGAGACATGACCTCCTGAAATAATTTTTGCATTAGGGACCCCCCCCCCCCCAGGCCTGGATTCAGGATTTTGTTCAGGGGGGGGGGGGGGGGGGGCACTTCCGTCACAAAAAATCTTGTAGTCCGCCCGTATGTCCCCCACAGTATGCAAAACTTGCGTGTCAGGGGGGGGCAATTGCCCCTGTTGCCCCCCCCCCCCCCCCCCTGGATCCGCCCCCCCCCCCCAAATTTCAGGCTGCGACCGCGCCTGACCCGCTTAGCTACTTTTGCTGCTGACTGTACATAACATAATAATACATTAAATCGTTGATAGATGGTCTGTGGGCTTGGCATCGTTAGGAAATAACGACCACCAATGAACATAAACCTACGCAGAGCCCCGCCTGTCTTTCGAGGCCTATTACTGCTAGTAGTGAGTATTTATTACTTCGGCGGTGACGTGGGCTGAATACGTCGCTCGTAAGTCGTAGAACCGATGACCGACGGCAGGAAGGTTCTTGAGTGACCGTTGACAAGAGGATGCAGGCAGAGATCATAGAGCCTACCGCGAAGTTCGAAAATCGACAAAACGATGGTCCCGTCTCTATCGCTCTTACATATACGAAAGAGAGTGATGCAAATAGACGATTCGATGAACGAAGTGCTTCGCGGTTATAGGCCAGCTGTGACGTTTAAGTATTGAATGGCCTATAATGTTTCTCCTAGCTAGGCCCTGATAGTTCCATCTTATACCTGTCAGACTTTTAAGATCGAAGGGAACCGTTGGACATCAGGGGCAGCGATCGACCTGTGGCTGTGGAGATCCTGGGAGAGACCTATGTTCAGGATTTGACGTCTTTCGACGAAATATGGTGGAGGTAATAACAAATTATTTTTACTTTCGATGATAACGAAATGTTTTTGTATTTTATATAAGTAGGTAGGTTGGTAGGTACAGTAAGCATCAATAGTATCTTCCTACATGAAGGCCGCAAAAATATGTGGCACGCTCTTATTTGTAGAGCTATAAGTATTAGGAGCGTGTCACATATTTTTGCGGCCTTCGTGTAGGAAGATACTATTGAATTGATGCTGACTATACTTCATTAGTTTATATTCACTACGCGGTTACGCAAAAGTTCATAGATATATTAACTTTCGTAGCTTGGTCAAAGTTCAAATGGCCGGGCCTTGATATGTTATACATAGGGCAGATGCCCCGGTTTTGGCCACTTTAAGGAGAGTTTGTCTTTTCAGACGTCCGTCATTTTGTGCCAATAAGGAATTATGACACTCATGTTGTACTAAGTCAGTGAAAATATATTACTATATTTATATGAATCTCCGCTGTAAAGATTCTGACATTAAATCTATTTTTTTTTCTTTAATGAAATGTCAGAAAGGGGTCCAGGAGCCAGTTTTGGCCACTTTTTTCCATGGCCCCTGACAGCTGAATGACAACTTATACATGACAGATGCCATCTGTACTGCCATATTTTCTTCTTATATTAGCCATAAACCATAGACTTGTAAATTTGTCTGTACCTTAATAAATTTGAAAATGGCCAAAACCGGCACAGAGGCCACAACCGGGGCATCTGCCCTATGTACTTATCTAAGTTTCGTTTTGGTAGGAAGGGTTGAAAAGTTATTTCAAACGTACTTATGCCATTTGAAAGGACTCTTATCATTTATCATACGATAAAAGAGGTCTTATTTGCTCCAACTTACTCTGCTTGGCATGTTGGTTCCGTTCCGATGCACCTCATTTCCGTGTTTTATACAAGAGGAAATAATTATCCGTGACCTTTTGAAACTTGCGTTCTACCTCTAATAGCTGTAATTATCGACTTCCTAATTTATTAAACGAACAAAGTTGTTCGAAACAAAGACTGCAGACAGGCGCGGTCGCAGCCTGAAATTTTGGGGGGGGGGGGGGGACACAAATGCAAAAATTATTTTTGAGGGGGCCAGTAATTTTTTTTCCATTTGAAATGTATGATTTGGGGGGGGGGGGGTCATGTCTCATGTGACCCCCCCCCTGGGACCGCGCCTGTCTGCAGAGTTCTACATAGTTAACCTTTCTAGCCTAGAAGTTTGTATGAAATAAGTCGTAGGTATGGAGGTAGAGTCAACTATCTCTTATACTGACTGACTAATGTCCAGTCCAGTCAGCAGCAAAAGTAGCTAAGCGGGTAGGGTGTTCGAAATGAGCTGGACACGACTTTATTAGCGAATAAGAGCGTGTGTAGGTCATTATGTTATGAATACCCTACCGTCCCTACCGGCTTAGCTACTTCTGCTACTGACTGTCCCACCTTCGCCAGGCTGGCTGTAAGTTAGCTACCTAGAAAAGAGTCTGCTATTTAGAAACTTCTAGTTATATCGTAAATCGTGTTAGAACTCGTAACGGTTTCATTAATAAAAGTTACTTAAGTACGCATCGCAAGCAAAGACATTACCTTAGTCGCTAACGCGGCCCTTCGAGCAGTTTGTGGACCCTTGGAAGTACTCATGTGGTCGTTCCAATTACTTGCAGGGCGGCATGGCTGCGAGTCGATCTATCAGTTGGCCAAGAATTAAATGGCAAAGTGGATTTAGGTTTGCAACGAATCTGAAATGTATGGGAATATCAGTAGATTTGGATCAGCGAATTTTCATTTTAGCAGGGCGTCTATAAAGCTCGACACCCACCGACTTTTAGACCTTTGCTTAATCTAACTCTAATTAGTAGTAGTAGAGTATAACACTTTATAGAACAAGGAATAAAAATACAATAGGAAGAATACACAATATTTGTACAAAGGCAATATTAGCTACGGCTTCCGTACCAATATTTTTAACGCACCGCTTCTTGATCTTGTGGTTATGTTTTATGTACAGTCGCCATCAAATATATCGGAGCGGCCAGGGTACTCAAAAATATCTGAACAAGCACCTTATCGCCTTGACAATAAAGTCGTTGTTCAGATATTTGTGACCACCTTGGCCGCTCCGATATATCTGATGGCGGCTGTACAGTCGCCGTATCAGATACGGTGAGAAGTTCTCGTGTTACGGTGCTTCGAGCGCCAAAAACAGAATTATTATTTAGGTATCTTCCATAAAACGTGAAGTAGGGTAGGTAAAGTAAGGTTGTTGATTTCGGTCCGTCCATCTGGTTTGCCTGAAAAGTTTGATTCGCCGTGCCTTTTATAATAGGAAAAGCTAGGGCCTGACCTTTGAAGTTTTTATAGAATGTACTGCTTTTATATTTAACCCGCAGGCTGAAAGGGTTGGTTTAACACTTTGGTTGGAAATGGAGATGGGTTTTTAAAAGTTCTCGTTAGCTGCAGGAAAATGTTTGGGATCTTGTTTGGTAATTTGAAATATAGTAATATGGTTTAAGAGTAGACTACATTAGTAGTATTAGACAAAACGGATAGGACGACCTCGTATTCCTCCTTCTATACCTACTTAAATATACGTTAAGCCGGCCAACGACTATCAGTTCGCATGCAGTCCGCCTGACGATATCGGCCTGTCGCCGGCCAATTTTTGTTCTAACTGACAATTAAATATTTCAGCACTTACAACAATACAGCAGAGGCCGGTCCCTGTTTTCGCGGCTTCTGTTGTGATATCATATTTAACGATTGCAGCGCCATCTCCACGTTATTTTGCGCGTTTATTCTAATTCGGATGTAAAAAATTAATGTTTACTTACCTAAACCCGGCCCCTCTCCGCTCCTGTCCTTTATAATCTCTATTTAAAGGGTCTCCAACGATCAAAGGAATATAGAAAATCAATGATCGTTTCTTGGTCACTGAATTTCAGTCGAGGCTTAGATTTAAATCCGTAAGTAGGGTAGGGATCAAACTGTCGTTCTAACCTTTTTAACCGCCAACGTATGGGTCGCTTATTGTAATGTGTGGTTTTGTAAGTACCTAAATCTTACAAGGGTAATGTAATAGGATAAGTAGTAGTTAGGTATAACAAAAGACAATCGTATCGTTTGAGGCGCAGTCATAGAACTGAAATAACATATGATTAATGTAATTAATTTTGAAATTAAAATAATTAATAAAATAAACTGGATAAAACTAAAAGCCTAACTTATAAAACTACATATATTACTTAGGTTGTCTGGAAGAAATCGCTTTTTAGCGATAAGACCGCCTTTTGTCTACCACTCTTATTATGATTTAGGTACCTTTATGTTTTACCTTGTTATTTGTATTTTTCTGCTATTGATTGATGAACAACAATGAATATTATATGTATATTGCATTGGTACTTAAAAACTTGGGTTGTTACATTCAGTGCCACCTAGTGCTACTAGCTACGCTCGTAGCCCGTAGCCACGTATTCGTTGGTGTAGTTCGTAGTAGCAACAGCTACTAGCAAACAGACAACCCGACAGTCGGGTTCTTGGCGCTCAATGTGTTAAGAACACGGATTCGTGACGCGTGACGTATGTATGTGTGCGTTTCCACGTGTATCAAGAGCTCTAGTTTTAAGTAAACCTAGATGTGCTACTTATAGGGAGAGTGTTGGTAAATAAGAATGACCCAGTTTCACCATTGTCAGATCTCACAATGGGCCTTAGAATACGACCTGATGAATGGAACTGCAATATGCCATTGAAAATTCCATCATAAAAATATAGCCATCTACTTTTGTAGGTTTTTTAGGACATTTTTACAACCGTTTTCTTATAATTGACTATTTAGCATTCATACAACAAACCAACATCATTTCCTGAAAAATATAATCTGATGGTTTTAACCGTGGTACTGGTACCACGGCTTTTTGTACCACAGGGGGACCACGGGAAAAAAAAATCCCCGTAGACCCACGTACTGCTCCAGTTTTAAGTTATCTTTTTTTAATATGAAACTTTCCGTGGGTCATTCGTCGAAAAAGTTTTTGTAGTTCGACTGCAATAGATATGTCATAAATTACGCCTCTAAATACTAGTCTTTTTTTAATAGGATAGATAGATTTTGTTTTTTTTTGTTGTGCCTTTAAATACAAGCAAATTAAAATCATTCTGGAGCGATGGGTCTATGAGGAAAGAATTAGTACTCGTGGACCCACTGTGGCCACTGTGGGTCATAGCAGTGGGACCACGGTTAATATAATACCCGGTTCTTTTCAATTACCTGTAGTCCCATTTTGGTGCAGTGGGTCTACGGAGAAAAAAAAATTACCCGTGATCCCCTGTGGTACCGATCCCGATCGAAATGTATAAAGCACTTACATAGTTCTAAGGAAGGACAAACAGACAATGCATAACCTGAGCTGTCGAAGATCAAATTGAATTTTATCTTATTTTTTACAAATGCGATTAAGCTCTACTAAAATTTAAATAAAAATCTTGCCATAAAGTGTGGTTGAAAAGCCGTAAATTGCCAGGACTTTATATTCAAAAAGTTATTAAAAATATGCACGTACTTAAAATGAGATAAAAAACCTGAAACTATAAAATTTATATCGCGTACTTACCTATCTTCTCCGAAGTTTTTAAGGCAAGGAATATTTTCTGGGTAAAACTCATTACTTACCTCAATTGTTCACAACGAAGTTTACAACGCTCTGCTCTACTTTCTTAAAGTTTGGTAACAAGTTCGTTATAAGTTTTAGACCTGTACCTAGTAGTAATTTTATTCGTAGAACTTGCTGCAATTCGTTAAGCACATCGTAAACGGATACCTAGTCTGTGCGGTAAGAAAAATGTAGAATTCCCCAGAATTTCCCAGAAAATAAACTCTAGAACTCTAGAACGGCTTTATTCTGTGAAATAGCCGCAAAAGCGAGAAAAGGTTTAGAAATTGTCGTGCAAGATTCGTGTTTGTTTTGTTTATTGAAGTTTATTTCTAGACTTGTTGCCACTTTTGTTTTTGTTTGTACCTCAGTTTGTGAGCATTTAGAAGAACTTTCGGGAATTGGCGATGACACACGAAGGTGATATTGCTGTTCTGCTTTTTCATGTGTCACTGTTGATTGATACCCGACGTCTTTTTCTAAAACTCGAAGGTTCTTCTGAGAGCTCACGCACTGTACGTTCATGCTAAGTTTCATGCTTTCGTTCAGACGGAGCCAACATTTTAATTTTCTAGGGGGCCCACCGACTATCAGTCTGCCTGACGATATCGGTCTGTCAGTTAGAACGAAAATTTGGCAGCTCCGAACAACTGACGGGCCAATATCGTCAGGCCGACTGTTATTGGGTGGGCCCCATTAAGCTACAGAACCTTACTTCCTTTACTAACAGTCGTAATTGTTAAAAATAAGCTTTTCTTACATGCAAATCGTCATCTCATATATTTGAGCTCATCACTTGTGTAATAAATATATCGATACCTAACCTAAGCGAAATCGTTTAGGCTATCAGGCTTATCGATATCGCCAGCAATCTACACAGATTACTATGATAAAGCCTCCATTTGATGATGATATCTGAAGGAGCCGTGCGAAAATCGAGAGTTTTCAGTGGGAAATTGTTGTAGCTTTCCTCACCTTATTTTATTATGCTTCTTATGCCTACGACTCCATGCGCTTAGGAATCGCTTTGAAATAGTAACAGTGACTATGATTACAGTCAGCAGCAGAAGTAGCTACGTGGGTAGGGTGTTCAAAATGACCTACACACCCACTTATTCTCTTAACAATTAAGTCGTGTCCAGGTCATTTTGAACACCCGTTTAACTACTTTTGCTGCTGACTGTACTGACGTAAATGATTAATGCGACTGCTTACGGAATTTCGTTTTTACTTCATTTTTAACTTCTCGTTATGTACAAAGAATTACGCGTGATATTTTTTCGACCCCTCTGCCTTCTCCCCCCAAACAGTATCACGTGATTTTTCTTGCTAAAAAAAGATTAACGTATATAGAAAAATCCCTTATTCTATGAGCAATCTTATTCAGTCTATAATCATAAAATATAGGTAGGTATTTAATTTTTTTTTAACACGAGTTTTTAAGGGCTTGAACTGCTTTGGAACTCTGAGCAAACTTAGAATCTCCATTGCTTAATACAAGTTGCAAGATATTTTACGTCACTCTGGGTGGTAAGTGAGATATTACGCCCACGGGCGTAGCGGCAAAACTCACTTCACACCCAGGAGAAGACGTAAAATTGTGTACGCACCACGGGCGGTAATAAAGAAGGCCTCAGATCGCTCGTCTATGGCCCTTACCTTCGGTTCGGGCCACAAATATCCGCGATCTGAGACGTTCTTTATTTTACCGCCCTAGGTGCGTAATGTACTATTTTGTACGCGAAACGTGTCTTGGTAAAGAGGACGCGATAAGTAAGTAGTTTATACCTCTAGCAAACCCGCTATAAGCCGGGTTCGTCGTAGCCGGATTATATCTGGTCTGAAATAACATTCCAACTGTATATTTTGTGCAGATTCTGACCACGGCTGATAAAGGCTGCAGAATGACAAGAAAATCTATTTTTATTCTAGTGTTTAGTATATATTAGATGGCTAAATAGTTTTTATACAATGACATAATAAAGAGCTTTTCAGTCGAGTACCGTGTTTAGGCTATTAAGCTTGCTGAATATCTAACGCCAACAGCACGCCTAGCACATGACTGATGCGACAGTATCTCGCGCGCGAGATAGACTACCCGTCTCTTTTTAACTGACACAGTCAGAAAAGGACGGATAGACTATCTCGCGCGCGAGATACTGACGTGTCAATCATGTGCTAGGCGTACAGATAGACAGAATAACATTAGAGACGTAGAGGGTAATAGAATTATGTATATACCCAAAAAACTGTAGGTTTATCGAACGAGCGGAGCGTAAGCGAAGCTCGTTCTTACAAACAACTTCAGACCCAACTGTCACCTGGCTACTGGGACGTCTCGGCATTTGGATGGCTTTTTGATTTACATAGTTTGTCCGACGATAACTTTAGTAACGTTTTTCTGATCTTTATGAAATTTGTTAGGGTTGTAGCAGAGACCAACAAAATTTGCGAGTTCGTTAATGAGCTGGATTGAGACGGGCGTTCTGAAATTAGAAGGCCTAAAAAGGTTTTGGAAAGGGGTCTTGTTACGTTGGTCATCTTATTTGCTACTTTTACGAGCAAGTATGGTTGAGTTTGGTATCAAACGAAAGGTATTGATTTACCCTCTTATCAAATATTTATTAACTGCTTACTGTTTCATATTAATTAGCAACATAAAATAGATTTCAAAAATATTTTCAATTATATTTTGCTTTTGGTGTAAATATTTTGACAACTGACATTAACACATTACAGATAGTTACCAAAGAGAATATAATATAGTAAGAGACCGAACTTCATTGAGAGACAGCAAAAAAGGTTGATTTACTGATTTTCTTGAAACGTAATGCCAACATAATAATATACTGTCTTCCGTATCCGATGTTTGACATGACTAGTGTCTCCTACACGATAACTCAATATATCGATAAATAGTGGTGGGACAATTCTTATCGATTATCGATACTTGTCTATATGGCTTATGCTTATTCTCGTTTCTATTATTAGTATAATCAATATTTACGATTTTAAGCTAACATGGTCATTACCATAGACGCAGAATCTTTTAATGATGGTGTCCGAAACCTATAGGTGTCCACAGATGAGAATTGAGAACGACATGTCAAAGTAACAGAGTGATAGGTGGATGTAAATTAAATGAGACAAAAACTGACATATCTGAACAGATTTCGTCGCGGTAAAATTTTGAGCATCAACCACACAATTTAATACGGACGTTTAATTTCACCAAGATGGTTAGTTTAGAAAAAAAAAAACATACTAATATAGTTTGGCCAGAGTTTGTTTCACTTCAAGCATAGACAGGGAGAATCATACTGTCTTTTTCTAATGCTAGTACTCTCACTACTAAAAAAGGGATGGGTATAACATGTTACTCTGACTGTTACTGCGCTTTTTGGTTTGCCGGACTATATTTACAAATTAATGTTAGAGCTTGGCAAACCATTTCTGTCAGTACAAAAGCGCGGCAAATTTGAAAAATTGTTGGTTGGCTGGCCGCCATTGGCCCCATTTTTGGTATTTTTAGTAGGTATTTCTACTTTTGCACGTGTATACCGAAACACAAGATTCGCAAGTTCCCAGTTCGGGGCGAACTACTAGTTAGATATATGCAACAGTAGACGGCCACATTTAGACAGAGATTTTCCGGAAAGAAAAGTGTCGTGGTTTATAATATAGGAGCTCATACATTATCGAACGAGCGGAGCGTAAGCGAAGATCGTTCTTACAAACAACAACTGTCACCTGGCTACTGGGACGTCTCGGCATTTGGATGGCTTTTTGATTTAGATAGTTTGTCCGACGATATCTTTAGTAATGATTTTCCGATCCTTATGGAATTTGTTGGGGTTATAGCAGAGACCAACAAAATTTGCGAGTTCGTATATGAGCTGGATTGAGACGGGGGTTCTGAAATTAGAAGGCCTAAAAAGGTTTTGTAAAGGGGTCCTGTTACATTGGTCATCTTATTTGCTACTTTTACGAGCAAGTATGGTTGAGTTTGGTATCAAACGAAAGGTATTGATTAACACTCTCGTCAAATCCTTATTAACTGCTTACTGTTTCATAACAATTAGTAACATAAAATTGATTTCAAAAATATTTTCAATTATATTTTGATTTTGGTGTAAATATTTTGACAACTGACTTTTTTTAAATTTATTAAAGCTTTGGCTGCTAGGGCCATCAGCATACTGACATTAACACATTAGCAGGGGGGTACAACTCAAAGTAAATCTGTCAAAAAATTTGAGTTTGACACGACGTATCCGATACCACAGAGTAAATAATAGTATAATACAGAGAGACCTCTGTAACGTCACGAATCATGTTGTCCCTTCTTAACGCATGACAAGTTCTCTTTCGCACTTATGCAAACGTATCGGATACGTCGTGTCAAACTCAATTTTTTTGACAGATTTACACTGAGTTGTACCCCCCTGCCGATACGTTTGCATAAGTGCGAAAAAGAACTTGTCATGCGTTAAGAAGGGACAACATGATTCGTTACGTTACGTAACATTACAGAGGTCTCTCTGTATTATACTATTATTTACTCTGTGACATTAGTTAGAGCACGGAGTAAAGTTAGAGAGAGTTACCATAGACGCATAATGATGGTGACCGAAACCTATATAGGTGGTCCACAGATGAGAACGACATGTCAAAGCAACAAAGTGAGAGGCATGTGAGAGGTGGATTTAAATTTACATGAGACAAAAACTGTCAAATCTGAAGCGATTTCGTCGCGGTAAAATTTTGCGCATCAACCGCACAATTTAATATGGACGTTTAGTTTCACCGTGATGGTTAGTTGAGAAAAAAAATACCCGATACCTATTTTTGGTATTTTGGTATTCTACTATTGCACATTTATGGCGAAACACAAGATTGGCGAGTTCACAGTTCGGGGCGAACTACTAGTTTAACATTGAATTCGGTTGACCTCAGATTCACCGCTCACAGAGCCGCGTAGCGCTACGCCGTAGCCGATAACATGGGTTTCCCGCTTTGTAGTGGAAGTGCTTCGTAGAGCCGTGACGACATCGTGTCGTCATGGGCACCAAATGGGTTAAAAGGTATTATCAATGTTTTGTGAGCTGGAATTTGTAAGTAACATAACATTGCCAGGTGGGAGGGAATAATAAATGAACAGCTTTCAAAATAGTCAATGAACACTGGAAATCTTTTCCGGTGGATAGACGACATTCGGAAGGTTGAGGGTCACTTTTGGACGAAGTTGGCTCAGGACCGGGACAAGTGGCGTACACAAAGAGAGGCTGTGCTCAGCAGTGGGCGATAAAATGGCTGAAATGAAATGATGATGATGGAGATATTTTCACACTTTCGGCTTGCCATTGAGAAAATTTGACCCCACTCCACTAATCCACTTGACGTTTAGATAAATCAGCCTGGTTAATATTTAAAATAAATAAAGAACAGTTAGCCCGGAGGCCCGGAGCATGCACCGATGGATCACACCGCACAATCGCGTCTTTACGTCATAGGTGTGCTCAACTGAAGCACCTGTTGACTTGTTGAGCCTACGGACGGAATAAGTGTTAGCTAGTGGATGAGGGCATTGTCTGAAAACTGCAGGAGGTAATTAGGTAAGTGGGTCAATCAACTTTTTCTTGTTTTTTGCGAGAATTGCCCTTATTCATTATTAGTTTAACTTTTGTGGGTTATAACAATGTCAACATGAATCAAGATCCTTTACACGCATACCAGTTCAGGAAAATAAATAATAACGATACATTATTCATTAAAAAAATGGGTGACCCAGCGGAAGAGCCGTTATTTTCATACAAAAGTGAGGGACACCTATGTCCACTGGGTCACTGGCATTAACGAAGATATAACGTATTAAAATGTGATAGAAGAGATTGCAATTCGTAGCATGTTTATCTGTATTTTATATAAAGTGCATAACTTAGTTAAATATAATCCGCATAATTTATTTTTATCACTATTAGTCGAGGTATGCGAAATTTCGCTGACAAAGAATAGTTGATTGACCCAAGTATATAGCAGTAAGTATGAGTATCACAATAAATATCGACTTACAGACTCGACGGCGATTTACAAGGACTATTAGACTAAGATTAGATGGTAGTGCACCCTACCTAATCGGGTAGCAAGATTCGGCATATATAGGGGGTAGCACCTTAAAAAGTTATGACTTTTAGTATGGGACACTATGAGCCAAACCTGGAGCGTTCGGAATGCAGCCAACTTTTCGGGTACCAAAAAAAGTCAGAAAATACCTCATCGGGTAGCAAGATTCGACATATACAGGGGGTAGCACCTTAAAAAGTTATGACTTTTTGTATGGAACACTATGAGCCAAACCTGGAGCATTCGGAATGCAGCCTGATTTTAGGGTGCCAGAAAATATCGAAAAATACCTCATCGGGTAGCAAGATGAAACTAATGCCAAATGAAAGTACTAATCATCCTGTTAATAAAAAAAATTGGTAGTCGGTCCTAAACCTGGAGCATTTCAAATGCAGCCAACTTTTGTGATCGAACAAAAAACTCATCTGATACCATTACAACGTAGAAATGGCCCCAGAAGATGGTTCAAAAGACATAAACAAGCTTAATTTGACAGAATTTATCAAAAAGTGCCAAAATATTTCAGGTTTACTCACCCAAACTTATCACTTTCGTGATTTGGCTTAATTTTAGGGTACCTGAAGATTTAAAAAAATACCTTATTGAGTAGCACGATAAAATGTATGCCAAATGAAAGGACTTATCATTCTGTTAATAAAAAAAAATAGCAGCGGGTCGTAAGCCTGGAACATTCCAAATGCAGCCAACTTTTATGATCGAACAAAAAACTCATCTGATACCATTACAACGTAGAAATGGCCCCAGAAGATGGTTCAAAAGACATAAACAAGCTTAATTTGATGGAATTTATCAAAAAGTGCCAAAATATATTAGGTTTACTCACCCAAACTTATCACTTTCGTGATTTGGCTTAATTTTAGGGTACCTGAAGATTTAAAAAAATACCTTATTGAGTAGCACGATAATATGTATGCCAAATGAAAGGACTTATCATCCTGTTAATAAAAAAAAATAGTAGCGGCTTCTAAACCTGGAACATTCCAAATGCAGCCAACTTTTGTGATCGAACAAAAAACTAAGCCAAATCACGAAAGTGATAAGTTTGGGTGAGTAAACCTAATAAATTTGGCACTTTTTGATAAATTCTATCAAATTAAGCTTGTTTATGTCTTTTGAACCATCTTCTGGGGCCATTTCTACGTTGTAATGGTATCAGATGAGTTTTTTGTTCGATCACAAAAGTTGGCTGCATTTGGAATGTTCCAGGTTTAGGACCCACTGCTATTTTTGTTTATTAACAGGATGATAAGTCCTTTCATTTGGCATACATTTTATCGTGCTACTCAATAAGGTATTTTTTAAAATATTCAGGTACCCTAAAATTAAGCCAAATCACGAAAGTGATACGTTTGGGTGAGTAAACCTAATATATTTTGGCACTTTTTGATAAATTCCATCAAATTAAGCTTGTTTATGTCTTTTGAACCATCTTCTGGGGCCATTTCTACGTTGTAGGTATCAGATGAGTTTTTTGTTCGATCACAAAAGTTGGCTGCATTTGGAATGCTCCAGGTTTAGGACCTGTTGCTATATTTTTTTATTAACAGGATGATAAGTCCTTTCATTTGGCATACATTTTATCGTGCTACTCAATAAAGTATTTTTTTAAATCTTTAGGTACCCTAAAATTAAGCCAAATCACGAAAGTGATAAGTTTGGGTGAGTAAACCTAATATATTTTGGCACTTTTTGATAAATTCAGTCAAATTAAGCTTGTTTATGTCTTTTGAACCATCTTCTGGGGCCATTTCTACGTTGTAATGGTATCAGATGAGTTTTTTGTTCGATCACAAAAGTTGGCTGCATTTGAAATGCTCCAGGTTTAGGACCGACTACCAATTTTTTTTAGTAACAGGATGATTAGTACTTTCATTTGGCATTAATTTCATCTTGCTACCCGATGAGGTATTTTTCGATATTTTCTGGCACCCTAAAATCAGGCTGCATTCCGAATGCTCCAGGTTTCGCTCATAGTGTTCCATACAAAAAGTCATAACTTTTTAAGGTGCTACCCCCTGTATATGTCGAATCTTGCTACCCGATGAGGTATTTTCTGACTTTTTTTGGTACCCGAAAAGTTGGCTGCATTCCAAACGCTCCAGGTTTGGTTCATAGTGTCCCATACTAAAAGTCATAACTTTTTAAGGTGCTACCCCCTATATATGCCGAATCTTGCTACCCGATTAGGTAGGGTGCACTACCACCTAATCTTAGTCTATATTTTTTCTTTCACTTACAGAGTGCACATTGCGTAGTTGTAGAAAGTACTAGTATGAGTAGTAACTCCATATCAACAAAGTGGCCCCTTTGTCCGTACACTGACACAAATAGTGATTTTTGTGTTTTTACAAACAAATCAAGCATTTTAATTCACAAACGTGACATTTAATGAAGCGGAACTGCTGATGATGATCAGAACGGAACTCTTCAACGACGATTAGTTTACGTTTGGCGTTCACGTGTGGTTGTGTGTTAAGCAAGAGAATGTCAAGATATGTTTTTATCGTTTGATTGTATAGAATTAAAGAGTGCACCATCTACAACAATCTTTCACTGACATCCCCCATTGAAGTCGTTTTTTTCTTAAAAATTATTCATTCACAACTTGTACAAATCAAAACTTAGAGAGAGAAATCTTAGGCGAGGCGATTCGCTTTGTTTAATTTGATAAGTCGAGCAATTACTTGTTACAGAAACATAAGAATTGGTTACAATAAAATTGACATGTCTCATTTCAGACATTTCGCTTGTAGTTCTTCACACAAAGCAACTTTAGACTGCGTTTCCATAAGAGATGAGTTGCAAGTAATGTGTTATTGAAAACCAATAGAATCACTTCATTTGTTTATCCTCGCACAACGCAGCTCTGGTACGCAACGCATCCTCGCTCATCTCTAGTGGAAACGTAGACTTGTAGTAACAAAATAAGGTTCAAAACAATCTTGACACGAAGTTATGAAAGTCGATTTGTTCTGTTATTTGCTCCGGGATTTCCCTCATATTACTTTTCCGCACAGAAGGCTAACTGTTATTCCAAATGCTCGCTGCTTAGGGCAGAAAAAGCCAATGCAGCTAGCACCAGTAAGGTAACTGCGGGGGAGTTAATGAGGGTTTCCTGAAATCCGGCGAGGTCTTTTTGACAGCAGCTGTCAAAACCTACCAATAAAAAAAATGTGATTAAACATGATTGGTGGATTATGACATCTGGACCTCTCGCCACGGTGCTACCATCTGGTGAAAAGCCCTCATTAAAACAAATGATTATGACTTATAATATTATGACCGTCGTATTGACGATCGATATGAGCGACCGAAAGGGTAACTCAGAGAAGCCGAAGGCGACTTCTAGGCGCGTAAAGATACATGTATTTTCCGTGATAAGTTTCGACAATTTTAAAGTTTGATTTGACATCATATATGTATAGAGGGCCTATTTTGGAGCATATTTGTATATGACGGCAATTATGTAGCTAGGCTGCTTTAGGTATAAGGTAGGTATTTATGTTTTTTAGGTAAAAAACTTTGAATATAGAATTAAAGTTTGAAATTTTACTTTCACTGTGTTTGAAATGTTAAGCGCTACATTTTATTAAATTTGTAGTCATTTTTCGAACGGGATAAACGGTTAAATTAAAATTCGCCCTTCAATCTGTTAATATAGAATTAAAGTTTGTAAAATACACGATAATAAATCTTAGTCTCTATCCGAATATACATATCAAAAATGTAGAGCATCCTGAAATGTGCTTCAAGAGATATATGCTTTTATTTGTGCAGTAGCGTCAATATTGAATTAAAGTTTGAAAAGATAAGTTTACATCATCGTAACATGAAATGTAACCAAATTCCAAAAATATAGAAAATTTAAATTATGGGTTTTACGTATAAATGGAAAATACTAGAAAATACTTCAATCCTAAAATCTAAAAATAACAACACGTACCGCGTTCATGTCGGCGCACGGTCGTGACCTTGAGCGCCTCTAGCAAGAGCTAAGTTATCACGAGTGCAAGCGAGAAGTGAAATCGTGGCATTTCATCACTACGCTTACCTAGTTGCATTTTCACAGTTGACGCAGTTCGTTGTGTTTTATCCGAAGGCACAGTAGTACCGCCGCCAAATCGAGCAAAAACAATATTTGTGGTAGAAGTAATAAGCTGCAATTATTTATTTATTTAATTTCATCTGTATTATATTTAATAAGTAGGATTTATTTGTTTTTCGGGTAGGCGAAAATTTAAAGGCAGATATGAATAGCTAACTAAGTCTCTGGCTTATAATATAAAATAGGTTAGTTTTAACTTATGATAAGATAAAGATAAAAACTGATATAAACAACAAGATGTATCTTTTCTTTACAGTAAACACATGTTATAAAATATTTTAACCCATTAATATAAATAAATAGCTACATATATCGGCCATACACAGTTATTTTTTTATTAAATAAAGTCTGGATTTAATCGCCTTTACTTTGATTGTTTTCTTGACGTTTCAAACGTGCCGTAAGATCAGGAATAAAGTATACGCGATTAAAGAGGTGAAGTGAGGTCATTGCTGGCTGAGTGTTATGTTTTTAATACAAAGTTATAATTTAATAAGAAACCAGCAATGCATGGCCCTTCGTGCTGAGACAACTATAGTGCTTTTTTCAAGAATGATGCAAAACAGCCAAATAACAGCACCTTGAGGATATTATTATTCAAGTATGTCCACAACAACAAACAATATTAACATAGATAATGTACGGTTTACTCCTTCGTAATAAGGTCCAAAAGTGGAATTTTTTTTTTGATGTCTACTGTAACTCGGGATAACCTCAAGTAGGCTAACCACGAGAGATGGACAATAATTTATTTGAATGATTTGTCTGTTTCTGCCGGATGTATCTATTGAAAGTATGTTGAAATGGCTTGGCAGCAGTTGTTGAGAACCTGGAGGAAATATACGGTAATTCCAATGTGACATCATGAAGGACCTGCTTTTTCCGGTACAAATTTTTACATGCAAATTATAATTATCCCTTTGGTCAAATGTATAGACTGCCCTGATCAGCCGCTCACCGCCACCCCGCCGAAGCGTTATAATGTAGATACTTCAAACTTAAATTCGTAAACTGAGAACATGATATTGTAGAGATTATAATCTCTAAAAGTCTCATGTCACAGCATATTGAAAAAAACATATCTTTTTTAGGGTTCCGTAGCCAAAATGGCAAAAACGGAACCCTTATAGTTTCGCCATGTCCGTCCGTCCGTCCGTCCGTCCGTCCGTCCGTCCATCCGTCCGTCCGTCCATCCGTCCGTCCATCCGTCCGTCCGTCCGTCCGTCCGCGGTCTAGCTCAGTCACCGTTAGCACTAGGAAGCTGAAATTTGGTTTGAATATGTGCATTAACCAAGCCGACAAAACGGTAGAATAAAAACGCGAAAAATATGTTTTATTAGGGTACCTCCCGTACACGTGAAGTGGGGGGCGAAATTTTTTTTCGTTCCAACCAAGTTGTGTGGGGTATCGTTGGAAAGGTCTTTTAAAAAGAATTAGGGTCTTTTAAAACAGTTTTTGGATAAAACTAATACTTTTGGAAATAATAGCTCCGAAAATTTAAAACAAGGCGTCCCCCCCCATCTAACTTTTGAATCGTGGGTCCTAAAATTTTGAAAAAAATCATGAAACTGAGGCCTAATGAGTACCTTCAATGAAAACTATATTGAAATAAATCGGTTGAGCCGTTTTTGAGTTAACATTCAAAAACCCATAGTGAAAGGACGTAAGTAAAAATGACGTAAGCGCCGTCAAATTTCCCGTAAGAAACGACCTTTTGAATTAATGGTCTCAGTTTACGGAACCCTACACTGAGCATGGCCCGACATGCTCTTGGCCGGTTTTTAATTTCTGTTTGGCGAAACAAGGTACCCCCGAAATAAAAACCAGTGTAGGGTTCCGTAGTTGCCGGCCTGTTATAATACAACATTTAAGGCCATTCCTCGATTCGGACAAGCCACGCCCATCCATAAGATACACGTTTATGGCTCCCGTGCACGAAAGAAAGAGATGCAGCGCTCTTAAGGATCAGACTTTTTGACCAAACTACGATAAATAAGCGAATCTATAAAGTTTTGTCTAATTTTGCTTCTGTGGCTTTTTAGATAAGTATTATATTTTTACTTAGTTATATTGCTTAATCTCTTATAGTTTACGTAAGCTAAGAAAAATAAGGGGAAAAGGCCCCAACTTCGGATTTTTTTCTATCGAGGCAACTTTCAGCAATCGTGTTTCGGCTTGTGCCAAAAACAAGAGTATATAGTCTAGTAATATATAATCGAAAATAAATTCAGCCTTTTTCCCGTTTAGTCACTAGAGCGTTTGAAAAAACCTATAATTTTTATTTTATTTCAGGTTACTACTTATTTATTTCAGGCTCTAGGCCCATAAGCATGATAGTGATACAGTAATACCTTATTTCTAGTTGTTAGTGTTATTATCTAACTCACACAGAAAAATAAAGTTTATACTCAACAATAACTTTAGATAAATGAAATTAAGCTTAAGGTAAGCTTTTAGGTAGTTTTATATATTTATATTTGTATTTAGTTTTAATTTAGTTTATTTTAATATTAATTTAGTTTAGTTATTTTAATTTGTTACGTGTAATATGAATAAAGCATTTTAACACCAATTAAATTATAAAATCAAATAAATAAATTTATTTAAAAAATAAGTTAAACAACTTAACAAATGAAAAAAAAAGAATAACTTAGAATTCGATACCTACTTACTTAATATCCAAAATAACAGGCCTATCACTCATGTGCACCTTATTCCAGTGCCTCACAATTGGACAGTCGTACTTGTTCAGCACGGCATTCCGGAGGCTGTTGGTACTGTCTCTCACTCTAAACAAGACTGAGGCAACACGTTTTCGCAATATAGTTTTAAAGCCATCCGTGTTCGCCTCAAGAAACATGACCGAGGCACTGCACCAGCGAGGCAGCCCCAACAGCACCCTAAAAGCAGCTAAAAGGTAATTTATTAAGGGATATTTGGCGGCGCTTACATCATTTTACTATCGAGCACTCGTCCTTTCACTACGCGTTTTGAGTGATAATTCAAAACCGGCTCAATCGATTTTTTCAATATAGTTTTCATTGAAAGTTCTTATCAGGCCTCACTTCCGTGTTTTTTTAAAGGCAAGATGAAATATTTTCATTTATGTTTTCATTTAAAAGAATTGCACGTAGAATAGACCACGAATGTTTAAAAAAATGAAAATACTATAATTTGTAGTCAAAAAATTACATTACAAACTGACAATTTAAATTTTCGCGCCCAAATGGATCTACAGTTCCTGTGACGTCACTCATGTTTGTCACTAGCCATATTTGTTCGTCCTTGGTTCGTCCCTGTTAAACCTGCTAACAGTGTCAAATTCTGTTTTTTTTTTTCCTTTTAAGCCAAATCCCATAGAACAAAACTAGTGACAGTTGCCAACCCCTTTAGTTTTCACAACAGGAGTTTATTGTTTATTTATTGTTTATTGTTTATTTGGAGTGACTTAACCAGACGCTGATTGGTGGATTAAAACACGTTCCGTTTCACATAACTTCAAATCGTAATTATTGTTTGAAATTAGTATAAACTAAAGTAAAAACATTACAATAGCTATTAAATGTACCTATTAGATTTTTTTTAATTATTTTTTTGCTCCGAAACGTGGTCTTTCACTATTGGCCTCATCACAAAGTTCAAAGTCGCTCAACGAGCTATGGAGAGGGCTATGCTCGGAGTTTCTCTACATGATCGAATCAGAAATGAGGAGATCCGTAGACGAACTAAAGTTACTGACATAGCCCACAGGATTAGCAAGCTGAAGTGGCAATGGGCAGGCCACATTGCACGCACAGCAGATGGCCGATGGGGTCGAAAAGTGCTTGAGTGGAGACCACGGACTAGCAAGCGCAGCGTAGGACGTCCACCCACAAGATGGACAGACGACCTTATAAAGGTCGCCGGAAGACGCTGGATGCAAGTCGCTTCCGACCGATACTTATGGAGGTCCAAAGGGGAGGCCTATGTTCAGCAGTGGACGTCTTATGGCTGAGATGATGATGATGATGATGATTTTTTTGTAAATCGTATATCCAGCCAAATGTTTTAATCAGAATCCAACCCTGTGATTACCTGCCCCATTGGGAAAATTACAATTGCCTCCTAGGCGCTAACTAGCCGTGCGCTCGGAGTACCAGTGCTAGCGCGATCTCTAATTACGCATTATGTTTCGGATCGCGGTGTCGAGTTACGTTGGTTCTAGAGCGTTTGAGTCGCTTGTACTGGGCGCAACCGTAGAGAACAAAGCTTTTTTGTATTAGTTCATATTGAATCTTATTCCGTGGTGTTAATAGTAAAAATTCAATAAACGCTTACATGTGGCCACAAAAGTTTTCCAACAAAAGGTAAGACACTAAGTGGATGAGGTCAGTTCAAATTATTCAGAGTATACTGAGCTAGACCGCGAACGGACGGACGGACTGACAAGACGAAACTATAAGGGCTCCTAGTTAACTACGGAATCCTCAAAAACGCTAAAATTTATAAAAATAAATAACTTAAATAAATTTAACTTATTTTTACTCTCAAATGCTTTGTATGAATAAGTGATGAAATTCTATGAACATTTATTTTCAGTGGCCTATATCTGAATACAGGGTATTTTTTTCAATAACTAGCCATATTTTGCGAGGTAATTTGGTAGGCCATACTGAACATCTTTTTCGATGGGACCAACTCCATAATCACATTTTTTTCTGTTTCATATATTTGGTCCGATCAGACGTCGACGTTTTCTATGAGGACGCCAATTTTTTTTTGAGATTTTGGGGTTGCGCTTATAGAAAAAGTTGTTCAGTTCAGTATGACCTAACTAATCACCTCTCACAATATGGCAAGTTTTTGAAAAAACACCCTGTATAAGATCGAACATAAACCTGAAGAAATAACAATCTGTCTATTTAGAATAGCAATTGAGTTTTTTTTATTTAAAATGTTTATTTCAAAAACAGTCAGTAATAACATCCTAGTAAAACAATAAAGAAAATTCTAAAAATCATCGGTTTATGACCAACATGATGCTAAAGGTATTAGTAACAATCAGATTTTTCATTTTAATAAGCAACATACACATTGCAACATTTTTTCAGAATTACTGATATGATTATACTATACGAATAATTAAATGCATGTTTAGTAACTCGTAGAGGTTTTATCGGATAAAAGTATGACATTAATTAGCTCCAAGAAGAAGCTAATTAAAATGACAGTGCCTTTAGTAAATCAACTTAAGCGCAGAAATGTATTTATCATATAAATTAAAGAAATTTAAAAATACGGTGTTCACACATTACTTGAACTAGTTGCGTATTACGTTATCAAGCTACATACTGTGACACTATTCATTTATCAAACTCGGACGAACGCACTACCGTGCCTACATATTGCCCCCGCACTGCGCGGCCTTGTCGTCGCCCCGTGATATGCGACGCGCCGCGCGGTAAAGTATAATGGAACAGGTACTTACATGCAATACTTGCATATACCTAGTATTTTAGTGTTCCAGTTATTTCATAGTTCTACATTTGTGCATGAAGGTTTAATTTATTACTATAAACATTCATTATGATTCTTTTGAACTTTAATTCAATATTGACTTAAATAAATGACAAAAAGTTAATATCTGAAGAAGCACGTAACCCAGGTTTCTAACTTTTTTCCACCACACTGAGCAGTTGATTTTCAGTTTTGTTTTCTTGATAAAATAAACTTTAATTCAATATTCGAATAAAAATTAGCATTTTTTTATTTTGGCTGGTTCCAGGTGTTCCAGGAGGCTACAAAGTACAAATTAAAAAGATATTTACATCTCTTACGATATGCCACAGAATTTTTAAACTTTAATTCTATATTGAATGATTTGTCAGCAAAAGATTCAAATACCTAAATATTTTTCAAAGCACTATTTTAAAATTTCTACATTTTTAGATAATTGCTCTAGAGCATGAGTTACACAAGATATCAAATAATATCAAACTTTAATAATATCGAAACCTAATATCGTACCATTACCTGACTATTCTTCTTCTTTTTCCGGCCTTGTCCCATTTCTAATTGGGGTCGGCTCTCCTAATCCTCTTTCTCCAGAGATATCGTCTCTGGGTCGTCGCTGGGTCTAAGTTATTATTAGTGAGGTCCTTTCTAATAACTGACATCCATGTTGTTAGGGGTCCAGAAGGTTTTGGTCCCGATATGAGCTCCAACGCACTTTTTGTCATGTGTTCATCGGGTCTTCTCATGACATGGCCGTACCAGCGTAAGGGCGATTCAGTTACTTTGTCTTGTATTGGCCTGATTAAGGACAGTACTTATTGCTAAATAGCGCGTATACACTGGCTCTTACCAGTAATCTACACGCTCAGCTATCGGAATGACTCTGGTACATACGGAACCACTTCCGCTGACGTGACGACGGGAGACGAGACGTTTCCATTATTGCCGCGCTAACACGTGACGAATGGTATAGTCAGTCATAACAAACTCCCTGCAACTAAAGTTTAGTTACCGGCAAGTCCATTTTATGGATTTATTGACTGCTATTTTTCCGTTCGGTTTTCGGAATGAATTCCCGGAAACAACTAAAAAAATTAAAACCTAATTATTAACTTTTAATAAGAAGATTGCATGGCATGTAATGAAACTGAATAGCTTTAGAAGAGTACTAAACCAATGTTTGTTTGATCTACAATCTGAATAAACAGCAACATTTGATGTTCGTTTAGTTTATAAACACTGCGTACTACCGACGTACCGACTAACGTAAATGATTGCGTAGCTTATTGCAGAGTCTGCTTTCAACCGACTTCAAGATTGCGAAGGAGGAGGTTCTCTTTTTTTTCGATTCTCAATTCGTTTCTTTGTTTTTTTTTTTTTTTCAATTTTTTATGTATGTTCACCGATTATTCGAAGACGGCTGGACCGATTGGGATTTTTTTTCGTTTGAATGAGTTCACAGTTGGTCCCATTGTCACCAGGTCCGGATGTGATGATGGGATCCTGCAGAAATCGAGGGAAGTTTTCAACTATTATGGGCACACCTATAGTGATTTCACTATTTTTTACACCAACTCGGCCATTTACTCTTGGAAAAGCGGATGCTAAGTGAAGTCGGTTCTTGTTTAGGGTTCCGTAGCCAAAATGGCAAAAACGGAACCCTTATAGTTTCGCCATGTCCGTCTGTCCGTCCGTCCGTCCGCGGTCTAGTTCAGTGACCGTTAGCACTAGAAAGCTGAAATTTGGTTTGAATATGTGCATTGAGTTAGTAATTCTTAGAAAATCTGTGAATGCAGAATTACTAACTTTTAAAAATACCATAAAGTCTTCTTTCAGCAAAATACCCTATCTACGATATTTAAGGTACTTCCCTTCATGTCCCATAGTTTTGGGACGCCCTGTATAAACATATTGCATTTTAGTTCACTTTACGATTATCGAGATTGGCATACGATAGAGCGGTTATGATTAGGTATTAGCTTCATATAACAAGATATCTGTTATGTATGCCGGCAGCGAATGACGTGTTAGAATTCAATAACAACAACGGTAATCAGTCTAGTTGGTCGTGAATAGTGTACTGTGCACATTCAGCAGGACAAGCTTTTCCCTGACCTTTGACTCTCCAGTTGGTCATGGTGGTGCAATGGCGGTCAATCTAATGGTTCCCAAATATGCCATTGAGGATTTATAATATGTTGTGTGTTGTATGTAGATAGCAGTGTACCGTCAACTGCTACAAATTTGCCAACGATGCTCAACTTTGTCTGGCTCGAAAAACATAGTTTTCTTCGCCAAACAGCTATTTATATCTTATTCATAAAATCGGAGAAAGGTAGCCATCTCAGGAATAAGATATAAATAGCTGTTTGGTGACGAAATCCATATTTTTCAAGCCAGGCAAAGTTGTAGCAATTGACGGTAATGTAACGTACAGTCAACGCCTCACTAGGTATACACTTTTGAACCTTATTCCGCTGTAATAACGTTCAAAAGTGTATACCTAGTGAGGCGTTGTGTGTACAATTACATAATTAGGTATCAAATACCTAACCTACCTAAAAATTGTATATTAAACACAACTGTCGGCTCAAATCAAGGGAACCGAAGCAATGGTGTACAGTCGCCATCAGATATATCGGAGCGGCCAAGGTGGTCCCAAATATCTGAACAACGCCTCTATTGTGAAGGCGATAGTGTATGTTCAGATATTTTTGAGTACCTACACCATTGCTAAGAGTAAAACTGGAGCAGTGGGTCTACGGGGAAAAGTCACCCGTGGTCCCCCTGTGGTACAAAAGCCGTGGTACCACGGTTAAAACCCCATTTATAGGTAGATAAGTTTTCGTAAAATGTTTCTTGCGATTATCAAATATAACACCCACTTGGTGGAAGTTTCCAAAAGTGGTTTACTATAAGTAGAGCCCATAGTTTTAACTAGTCTTGTTAAAATTGGAGTCTTGAACGATAATGAAGGCCCGACTCAACGCTTATTCTCACTACTTTACATACTAGCGCTTGTCACAAACCAGTATAAGTGTCACCGTAAGATACTTACATACATCCATGTCCGAGATTCTTAACCACCTCCTATTTAAGTCGCCCCATGTTGTAATGATTTCCATCCTGGCCGAATTTTCATTTTCATAAAGACCACATCATAAAGTACTTATAGCCTCCTCGGATAGCTTGGAGAGAATTTAATAATTATTTTGAAAAGTTGTAGGCACGAGACTTAGAGGCCCTCCCCCTACAAGATGGTGTGCCCAAATTACTGCACCCATGCTAAAACTGCACGAAGCCATGCGCGTAGCGGGGGATAGAAGCCTGTGTAGGAACCTAGTCTTCAACAGAAGGAAATGATGTCGCGATCATCAGCTCTGAGGGAACGACTGATGATGAAAGTATTTATAAAGAGCGCGACGTCGCTAGTTCACAGTTGTAGTCAACGTGGTTTGTGGATCAGCTTATATTGGTTTACCTCACTCGGCAAACATAAGCTAAGCATTGGGAAACCATCCAGCTTGCGTTACGGCAGCGGTTGCCAGTAATTGCATGAGCTTTAAAAGGTTTAACATGACTAACGAGATACTTCCCCCAAGCTGTGGATCGTTTCAGAAACTTTCATTAAAAACGCATGTGAGATTTAATACAGTTTTAAAATTTTAAAGTATTTCGAATATTTCTTAAGTACCTAGCATTAAAAAGTTACGACACTAAAACCGGGTTTTTTACAGGATGTTTTTCTAACCATATCATGCGAGTTGATTTAAGGCTGGACAACTTTTACTATAGCACCAACTCTTTCGGTAATCGTAAAAACATATTGCTGATTTCGGCTGATCAAATGTCGAAGTTTCCCTCGGGAGGAATTTTTTGGATTTCTGGGAAAAAGTTGTTCAGTTCAGTACGTAGGTACGGTATTCTAAGGATGGCAAAAATACCTTCAACAGGTAGTTTTAAATAAATGCCCGAATCATAGGGTTTTCAGTAACATTCGGAATTTTTATAAACATCTTACTAAGGTAGGTACTACTTTATATTCAAGTAATTCCGGAATTCGAATAATTCCGAAAATCATTTACTAAAATTTACCGACGAAAGGCATGATAAATTGATAATATACGCGGTCTCAACAATTTTTTTTAAATCGTAGGTCACATTATTGATTAAAGCAGCATTTGTTTTTGTAACTAATTTTATTAGGTACCAAAACTATACTTTTAGGAAGTATTTAATTTAACAGTTGCAACACTGTGTTTTCTTGAGACACTCAACTACAATAAAACATCAATCACAAATGGATTAGTTAAATATTGACGTTTGTCTGGGCATCAAAAGAGCATATATATAAAAAAAACGTATATTCCATAAAGTTCAGAGCTTTCACAAAAGTCTACGTGTAAGTTAATATGTCTGAAAGACTCGCCTTTATCGCCGGGCAAACACTCAAAGTAATTGGCCCTAACTATACTTCATTTAGTAGCCTCATTTGATAAATAAAACCTAATGTGAATATAGTTTTGAGACCACACACTAGCGATTTTCGAGCGTTGGGTAAATTTTTCCCGACCGCCGGGAGCAAGGTGGTATAAGTTTTTACATTTGCGTTGGAACGTATGATAGTATGGAACAAGCAAATCAAATTTTAAGATGAAAACCGTCTGAGCTGTACTTTAGGGTAGACCGGTTGAACTTACCGCACGCGATCTTTAGAATTTGTAATTGTGCCCTGATTTGTTTCGCCCTGCGATCCGATGCACCACGGTCTACTCAACCTATTCATGTAAAAAGAACCGTCGCGAAATATTTAACGAAATTTCTTATTTCATGACAGTCACTGCAGTTATTTTATTTTTCATTCACCCGCTCTTGTAATTTATGTAAATTCTGTCTCACTTTGCATTTTCCCTGGAAGTGTTGCAGTTGCTATGTATAACAGCAAAGTGCAGACAATTTTAAACGTTACATCAGTTGAAATTGAAATATCTAGTCGTACATCCTATTTTGTACAAGAAAAGTGAAAGTAAAAGGAAAACACAATAATTTTAAAGAAAAAAGAACCGATTTCACAATTAAATAAGAGTAATACTGTAATAATAAATAACTCAACCAACACCTTGAGAGAATTACCCCGTAGGGAAAGTGTGGTCGGATCAGGGGTCAGATTCAGAAGGCGGTAATCCTGGACACGGCGCGCATAGTCCGTCCGAAGGTTCCTCTCTCTGTGGCCCTAAGCACCGGCAGCCTGGGCCTTGCTCTGTTGCTGGCACCCTAGGTTACGTTTTTTATAATGTTTTTATTGTTTTTGTATGTTTTAGATGTATTTTGTATTTTACTTTTATAAAAATATTATAAGTAACCTAGCCTAAGGAAAATAACTCAAATCACTATAAGTGTGCTGTTTTGACAGGCCATATATGATTTTAGGTAATTAATAAGAATAATAAGTCACTAGAATACTGTCCTGTTTTAATATTGATTTTGTTTAATTCCTTTAATAGATTGATAGACACCACGGCAAAAATAAGTACCTAACTCCGAATGTTTGAATCGATTTGATTATCCATTCATGGGATTCGTATTTATACGATTGATAGATAAATATCTATCAATCGTATAAATACGAATCCCATTTCTCTCAGTTCCGATATATAGGTATTATACGAAACTTATAACAAAAAAAATTAAGTAATAAGAAATCATTGATAACTTGATAAGACATCCCTCTCTTTCATATAAGCTACGTTTGGATTCTACAGGCTGTAACAAAAATACTGGTGATCCGTTTAAGGGCATAGATAGCATAATTATTGGTATCGTATTGCGAGTAAAAAAAAGTAGAAGAAAAAGTTTTAGTTCCATACACAACTTTTTTCGCGAGTTTTTTTTTTGTCTTTTCTCATTTAGTATTAGAAATTACGATACCAATTATACCCTTAAAAGGATCACCGGCATTTTTGTTACACCTTGTTTATCGTCGGAAATGGGTGCCTTTCATCTCTTGTTTAACAATCAACTTCACTCATACGACGAGGAAAGGAACTATAAGGGTTTGCAATTCCGGTATTTTTTTGTAAGACTGATTCCGAAGTCCCGGAGTTCCGGAATCGGCCATACAAAAAATACCAGAGTTGCAAGCCGGGACACCAGGACACCAGGGACCCGCTAAGTGAGCAATTCGTAGGCGCTTTAAGCTACATACGAGGGAAACGCTAGAATCAGCTACGAGCGTAGCGCGTAGCGAACTGTGATAAGGAAAGTGCTATGTGATAACGTAATGGATATTAATAGTTATTTTATCAGATAATATATTTGATACTCTCCTAACTTGAATTTATCTAGTTAATAACATTTCACACACACAAAACAGAAAAAAAACAGTTTTATTGCTTAAATCCAGCCAGTTGTTCAAAACTAAAGTGCGTTTTGAATAGATAGACATACAAGGCGTAACAAAAAGAATGGTGATTCTTTTAACAGCATAATTGGTATCGTATTCTAATTATGAAAAAGATAGAAAATAAATTCTTGCGAAAAAAGATTTTGATTTTGTATGGAGGGTTGGCCAGCAGTGAAGTCGTGTCCATACATACAAAAAAAACGAGTCCAAAAAAATGTTGTCCTACTTTTTCTTACTCGCATTACGATACCAATTAAGCCCTTAAACGGATCATCAATATTTTTGTTACACCCTGTATACTCCAAAAAGATTTGCCAGTCAGGCCAACTAAAGTCAAAAGCAATGATAAAACTGGAACTTTTGAATTTAATAAACAAAATGTACCCGTTTTCATTTTCCCACTTCTATAGAAAGTAAGCAATTTTAGACAAAAACGTGTTGAAAAGCGACATTACGTCGGCATTAATTTAGATCGAAAGTTAGCCAGGCGTGAGCGTCATTCAGTCGCGAAATGGAATTAGTTTTAGCTTTTGGGGACGATGGAAAAGAGTTAGAGAACAAGAAAATTTTGCGGGGAAAAGCCACTTTTTCTCCGTGAAGATTCATTTCTAGTTCATTCGGAAAGTGGTTTGAAAACTTAAAATTTTCGTATGTACTTTTAATTCAAGAAAGTAATCTGACAGTTCTTCTACGCTACGCTTTTCCAAGAGGAAATGCCCGAGTTGCTGTAAAAAAATACTGAAATCACTAATGGGCGGACAACGGATGCAATTTACGTCAAAATAACGTCAAACGATATACATAATGTGGATATGACTACCATTGGTTTAAAAAAGAGAACATAATTGCCAAGTTGTTACAAAATTTTATTTTTATTTTTGAAGCAAATAATCATATATTTTTTCGATATTACATATTTTATAGAATATCAGTCCAATAATTTTAATTTGATGGTTTACTAGATGCGTATTCGTAAAGTGATACTTCACCATTATTATTATTAATTATGAATAACGCTTTTTCGTTTCGCAAATAAATTTACTTGAAACTTTGTACAAATATTGAATTGAGCCTTTAGAAGTATCTTAAATTGGATCCGGTTTATCAAGTATCCATTTACGAATTGTGGTTTAATTTGACATAATTATTTTAAATGTAAATATTGAAGGAAATGCACATAAAGTCCCAACTACAAATATTTTTGTATACATAAATATTACTCGAAATTTTGTAAAAGTCTTATCCACCTTATGCTTTCGTCACCATATTGCATCCATTGTCCGCCCTTTGGAAATCACTATAGGTGTGCCGATAATAGTTGAAGAGTTCCCTCGATTTCTCCAGGATCCCATCATCAGATCCTGACCTGGTGACAATCGGACCAACTGTGAAGTATACTCTTTCAAACAAAAAAATAATTTTCCAAATCGGTCCAGCCGTCTTCGAATAATAGGGTGAACATACATTTAAAATAAAACTAAGATCCCGACGAATGTTTCTCAAGAATTGTTCTTCGAAATCTTGAAGTCGGTTGAAAATACGATATTGTTGGAACTCGCCGTTAATTATAGTTAGGGAGGCAAATAGGGGAATTTTCTGCAATACTCGAGCGTGGCAGTTTAAGATATGAGAGATACCTTAGACCTAATAGAATGCCCAAGAGACTGTTTTTTTTAACATTTTTGAAAAACCGTACACGCCAAACCCACCGCTAAAATGGTTTTTGCCATAAGAGCTTTTCTTTTCGAAATTATTTTATCTTTCGATTTTGATAGGTCTCGACGGCGCCGTTGAATTACGCCATTTAGCTACCTCGCCTCCCTAACTATTAATACCTAGTTCAGATTCAGATGTTTTAAGGAATATGGGTTATAAATGTCAAGGTCCACATACAATTGTCATGGTTTAGGCTGAGGGTTGTCTATCGGTATAAATACGACTTTAAAGTGATTGTTTTATAATTAATAATTCGTAATTGGAAGGTTTTAGATTGTACAAAAGTAATCATAAGTAGTAGTAAATTAGTTCATAATTATATTATGTTACGATAGACATTAGGTATTATTATAAGATATAGTTAATTTGACCATTGACTAGAAACTCTTGTGATGAAAAAAATTGTAAGTCCATTTGAAGTCCATCCATATTCCATGTAACCTTTCGTAAAACTGGTTACTTTTCCCCGGAATATACATAGTTAAATTTTTTTGTTCTCAGTATCACTGATATTAAATACCTGACTAAAGCAAAATTGTTTAATTCTTATAAAATTAAAGTTTAATACGGTATCTCGCACAAAATTATATTCTGAATGTAAGTGGTCATATCCGGAGATCACATTCCGATTAAGAATTGTCCATTTCACCAAATTAAAGTCAGTGTATTATAGTATAGGGGTATTTGTTGACTGGGGTATTTCCGCTAAAACTTTTCGCCATTTAAAAACTTCAGTAACTCTTTTGTTTCACTTAGCCGTCAGAATAAAACAAGCACAAAATGAACACTATTATCTACTGCCTATTGTTTATTATTCCTTTATTTTATTAGGTACAGTTTATACGCGCTTCGCCATAAATAATCCATATAACTTTTAAAATAATCTTTTAATCTTAAAATACTTGTATAATAACTACATTACGTAGGATCCTAATCAAAGGACTAGTACAATAAAATGTATGGATCACAACACATCACTGCAGGCAATGTAGACTCAAGTTCTCCTAGTAAAAAGGTATCATATACTTATACAATCAATTACAAATATTTGTTAATAAGAAATTGAAACTAAAGCCAGTATCTGACTTGGTATAATATAATTTGGCATATTTTATATCAAAAAAGATGGCCCACGAATTTGTTCTCAAAATACATAATTGTTAAAAAGTAGTTCAAAAATAATTTGAAAATTCGTTAATGTAAGTATTTCACAGTACACGAGAAGGTCCTAAAAGGAGATAACGTTTAGTATTACTACTCTAATTTATATCTTACAATATTCATAATCTCTATTTATTACATACATGATTATATTTAAGGTTTTATTTGTTTATCTACATAAGCAAACATTAATTTGCTGGAATTACAAAGAGCAAAGTAACGTTTCAATTATATTGTAGAATCTTTGCTCTCAGTAGATGATATTTTCAAGCTTCAATCACAATTTTGTTCGCAAATATTGCGAATTCAAATGATACGTACAGTCGCATCCAAAATAACAGACGCACTCAGTCGAGGTCGACTCCACACTCCACATGACCGGTACATGAGCCAATATTAACCCTAACCTAAATTCAATTCCATAATCCGGGGCTCAGATGTTCTCGTAAACACGCGCGTGTTTTATTTGGAATTGAATTTAGTTACATCAGCGTGTGTAAAGCTGACGTGGAACCGTTTAAGCTCGGCTTACTCACGTACGAATACGAATTCGTTGTAGTGGTTCCAGCGGTTCTCCTCCGAGTCCACTCCTGGCTTAAGTTCTGCAGCACCGCCAGCGGTCCCGCTACCGCAGCTAGCCGTCAACTTAAACCCGTTCTCCTGGAGGTTATCGAAGGCTTGCTCGATGAACGAATGCTTCAGGAAGAACCGAGACGTGTACCGGTCTGCTAACCCATGGTCTGGGTCACGAGATTCGTTCAGCGTCTCTCCAAAAACATCGCGACACAGCGTCACTTTCCCACAAACCAGGATACGAGATAACTTGCGGAATTTCACGTCAGCCAGGCCGTCACGGCCGAATGCAAAGCTGCCTCGGTAGCCTACCGTGATGCATCCTTTTTCACGATTAGGAGGACGAGGATCCGCTTCCCGGACAGCGTTTTCTAATCCCGGAAGCTTGTAGTGTTTCGCTTCCCGCGCTAGACGTTTGTGTTCGCGGAAGCACTCCGGCAGCACGAGGCCGCCGTCGCGGAGGTAGTCCAAAACATAGCGGAAGAGTACTCCGTCGCGGTCGAAGAAGATACGACCGCGAGCGTCGCGAGGGTGTTCCGGGTCCGCGAGCGCGGTGGCCGGGAGAGAGTCGGGTTCGCGGAGTATAGTTTCGCGCGTGGTGGCGTAGTGCACGCCGCCCACGTTGAGCTCGAGCACGTCGGGCGGGGCGTCCGCCATGGTCGAGGGTCGAGGGCGCAGTGGCGCGGCGGCTGCGCGCCCCTCGCCCCCTCCCTGACCCACTTACCGCGCGTCTCGCGAGCCCATCAATAACGCACGCCCGGGTTACTGACTCGAACGTAATTATTTCCCACCCTTTCGAGGGAAAACTTCTCCGTAAAAGCCTTCAAGGTCGTCGTCTATTGTTAGCTAACAGATGGTTTATTATTGCCGATATTCAGACGAATGCTTATTGCGCCGCCTCGGGCGGGGATTCTGTACACCCGCTCGCGTTACGGCGTGAGCATTTTATTTCATGAAACTTTTAAATTACCACGGCCACGTGAGATGCCTAATTGTTTAGGTACTATTCTCTGCGTAATGGGATTTTGCGTGTGCTGAAATTTTTACTCATTACAGGAGTTTTTATGGCCGTCGAGGGAAATACGTTTCAGGTACAGTGCACCTTTATGGACGAGATGAAGGTTGACGAAGGGCAGGCGTAATTAAACTTTAATAGGAACTGGCTCGTAAAAAGAAATGGTGAATTAAAAAGAAGTTAGCTAGAACAGCGTTTATTAACAAGTAAAATAAATAGATACGATGTTCTCAAGAAAGGGTACCTTTATACTTTTTTCGGTTCTGAGCAATTTCTAATGATTTTTTTGCAGAAATATGGTACCTGTTGCTTGATAACGATACAAACACTGAAGGTACAATTTAGCACCACAATAATTTAATACGTTACACTTGGGATCACACATTACACGAGATATTCCATCCTTTCCAACGATGAGGCTATGAATTTGTTTCTAACAAAATACCTTTTCAGTCCTTCTTGATGGTGAAGTTGTCGAACGTGTATTCTTCTATTTCCTTTGAGTTTCTAAATTCCGCCTTATCTATTTGACTGCTCGGGCTGCCGACGGTTTTCAGCCAGTGCATCCTGTGGGAAAAGTTGAAGTTAGAAAACTTGCGGCTCTGCAACACACTAGCGTACCTACTCGTACATTCAACGATGGGTTTTATTTTTTCGATTGCCTTTTGGGAAATTATCTAGAGTAGAGTAACTAAAGTTAGTTTATTTAGCAATCACATCCATCATCATTCTCATAGCGTTTGTCCCGGTCGTGCCACGGCTCAATTGAGCTAGTTTATTTATAGCAACCACATTAACATTATAAATGGAACTAATGGAAGTTACATACATTTGTGCGACAAATTTGGATTTTGAAACTAATTTTAACGATAGGTCTTTCTACCAAGACGTGTTCAGATATTTTCGAGTACCTTAGTCGCTTCGATATACCTGCCGGGGACTGAACGTGTACACGAGCAGCTCAGGTAAACCCACTTGCGCCCAGAATCGAAATTCCGTTCCAGTGACATGCAATCTCGCGATACATCACGTGTTTTCGACGTTACAGGGAAGGAGCAAATATTTGCTTTTGAGTCGGCGGAGCGAGGTGGAATGGGATATTTTACCGCCGATACAATATACAATACTTAATCGTTTTGTTTCTTGTTCTATCTCGTATCGCCTCGACAATGTACACTTATAAAGGTTCGTTAAAAAGCTTAGAAAGCAGTAGTTATTTTTATTCAGAGCAATGCCGCGTAGTTTTGGTCTCGGCAAGGCAACCGCATGACTCGCGGTATTTAAGCTTCCTACGTGTTGTGGAACCACCCTGTGCAACCCGAATTGACCCGCGTTGGACTTGATTTTTCATCCTCCCCCCGACAGATCCGTCAGAGTTGAAAGTCCGGACAAAATGATGGGGGGAGATGAAAAACAAAGTATGTGGGTCAGTTTGGATTGCACAGAGCGGTTCCACAACACGAAGGGAGCTTAAATAACGATAGGCGATATACGAACGTTGCCTCTCGGACACTAACAACGCGCCATTGCTTTAACCCTTTAACTATTTTAGGAGCTAACATGGATGTTCCACATTTTATTTTACACCGCTTCGAAGAATTAACTATGCTATTGCTACCACAAGTTACGACGTAGATGTAGCGCTGCTAACAAGTTCAATTAAAACAGGTATTGTTTTGTTGGTCATGTAAAAACAACAGAAAACAGAAGGTTATAAGAGTGACTGCTAAAATATCAACAGGTTGTACATCTACTTTGAGGAAACTAAGGAGTTCATTCTGAAATTTAATAAGCAGGATTGTTTTTAGCAGATAATACCTACCTATAGCCGATTTTAAGCAGGGACTGATTTCGTTACGGTATAAGCGTTACGGTACTGGTATAGAATTACGATACCGCAATGTTTTAAAGGTAGAGCTATAGCGGTTGAAATATTGCGGTACGGTACCGAAATAAAATAACGATATCGCAATTTTTTCGTTACGGTACTTATACCTTAATATAGCGATACTTATACCGTTATGATTTCGGTATCGTTATTTTCATCGCAGAATTTACGAGGTAGGTACTTGTTTGCGGCGGTAAAGCAACTGACCAAGGGTGCGGGATGCGGGGCGCGGGGCAGGTAGCCGGCAAGTATCTACTTGCTCAAGGTCACGGAGGCGCGCTCGGCGATAATTGTAGTGAATTCATTTTAGTCTTCCTCAGTTGAAATTTCGTGAGAGTTTATAATGTAGGTACATTGAATCGATCATTGATATTAACTCGATGCGGATATGGAACTGATTTTTTTTAATGTATACAGTAATTTGGTATAGTATAGCGCGACTAATAAAAAATGGAAGTTTTTTTTGACGCGAATTATTTTTTTAAATAACACTAAAATAAAAATAGAATAAAAATAAAATAAAAGTAAAAAAATAAAATAAAAATAAAATAAAATAAAAATTAAAATAAAATAAAAATAAAAATAAAATAAAAATAAAATAAAAATAAAATAAAAATAAAATAAAAATAAAATAAAAATAAAATAAAAATAAAATAAAAATAAAATAAAAATAAAATAAAAATAAAATAAAAATAAAATAAAAATAAAATAAAAATAAAATAAAAATAAAATAAAAATAAAATAAAAATAAAATAAAAATAAAATAAAAATAAAATAAAAATAAAATAAAAATAAAATAAAAATAAAATAAAAATAAAATAAAAATAAAATAAAAATAAAATAAAAAAAAAATAAAAATAAAATAAAAAAAAAAATAAAAAAAAAATAAAAAAAAAATAAAAAAAAAAATAAAAAAAAAATAAAAAAAATAAAAATAAAATAAAAATAAAATAAAAATAAAATAAAAAAAATAAAAATAAAATAAAAATAAAATAAAATTAAAATAAAATTAAAATAAAAATAAAATAAAAATAAAATAAAAATAAAATAAAAATAAAATAAAAATAAAATAAAAATAAAATAAAAATAAAATAAAAATAAAATAAAAATAAAATAAAAATAAAATAAAAATAAAATAAAAATAAAATAAAAATAAAATAAAAATAAAATAAAAATAAAATAAAAATAAAATAAAAATAAAATAAAAATAAAATAAAAATAAAATAAAAATAAAATAAAAATAAACAAAATAAAAATTAAATCAATTGGTAAATAATGACATGAATTGATGAATAATAAATAATATTGATATAAATATCAATTGATATTCCGTAAGTTCAGAAAAACTCTGTAGGGGGTTTGAACTAGGGCTTGTGATATACGTGTTACACGCGGAACCGTAGCTATCTTGATATAGTGTTCCCGCGAATCTCGACTTCGGCTCCGCTCCGCTCGGCTCCGCTCCGCTCGGTTGTTGAAAGAGAGCTTGTGTCGAACGGACCCTTCGCATTATGTGTTATACTCGTGGTCTTTGCATTGATTTGATTCCAGATGTTTTTTTAAGTAATTACATATTGGTATTATTCTGTTCTCTGATAACCAGCCATTATGAGTTTGTACAAAAAAAACCAGAGGTGGGATTGGTGTGATTTTTGAATTTCACCGGTGCCTTTTTTTGTATGCAGCCGATGACTACTTAGTACGAAATAAGCCACCCGATGAGAATCAAAAATCGCACCTCAGGTAGGTACACTAGGTACTAGGTACCTACTTGTCGATGTCGGTGAATATGAAAGTTCATCCAAATAAATATATCAATATCTCTAATTAATATTTACTCCCTAGTAAGAAATGCTACAGGTAGACCAATGCAACAATTTAAAAGTATTTTAAGTGATATAATAATATACCTACTTTGTTATTCATAAATATTATTACTGGCTGGACAACCGTCTTTCTTCGGTGAAAACACTAAGAAATAGTTGCACGTGCAGATAAAGATAACAAACAATAGTTTGCGGGCCATTGATAATGATTACCTTCAAGTAGCTTTGGGTTTTACCTGTTAAGTACCATGTGTTTCTATTGTTTGCGAAGTTAAGTGAGAGCAAGAAAAGTTTAAAAGGTAAAAAACAATACAGTAATGGATTTTAGTAGTCAACGCTTAAAATATGTATACACTTTTGAACCTTACTACAATGGAGTAAGGTGCAAAAGTATACACTTATTTATGGCGTTGACAAGCAACTTCTCGTCCGCTAAGACAGGACAATATTGATACTTCGAACTCGCGGAGCGTATGCGAAGTGAGTTCTTACAAACAACTCCAGACCGAACCGAACTGTCACCTGGCTACTGGGACGTCTCGGCATTTGGATGGCTTTTTGATTTCGATAGTTTGTCTGACGATAACTTTAGTTACGTTTTTCTGATCTTTATGACATTTCTTGGGGCTGTAGCAGAGATACATAAAATTTGTAAGTTCGTATATGAGCGGGATCGATCAAGTCGCTATGGAGCTAGAAGGAGAAAAAGAATCCTCCTTGGGGTCTTCTTATATTGGTCAACTCGTTTGCAAGTAAATCGCGAGTTCTCAGTTCGAGGCGGACTACTAGTATTTTTTTAAGTTCGTTGTGGTAAAAAATGAAGAACTTCACGTACTATATTTGCTACAGTAAGGTGAACATTTCCGAGCACATTGGAGAAGATTGTTTTTAGGGTTCCGTAGCCAAAATGGCAAAAACGGAACCCTTATAGTTTCGCCATGTCCGTCCGTCCGTCCGTCCGTCCGTCCGTCCGCGGTCTAGCTCAGTGACCGTTAGCACTAGAAAGCTAAAATTTGGTTTGAATATGTGCATTAACAAAGCCGACAAAACGGTAGAATAAAAATGCGAAAAATATATTTTGTTAGGGTACCTCCCGTACACGTGAAGTGGGGGGTGAATTTTTTTTCGTTTCAACCAAGTTGTGTGGGGTATCGTTGGATAGGTCTTTTAAAAAGAACTAGGGTCTTCTACAACAGTTTTTTAATAAAAGTAATACTTTCTGAAATAATAGCTCCGAAAGTTTAAAATAGGGCGTCCCCCCCCCCCCACTTTTGAATCGTGGGTCCTAAAATTTTGAAAAAAATCATGAAACTGAGGCCTAATGAGTACCTTCAATGAAAACTATATTGAAATAAATCGGTTGAGCCGTTTTTTAGTTATCATTCAAAAACCCATAGTGAAAGGACGTAAGTAAAAAAGGAGTAAGCGCCGCCACATTTCCCGTAAGAAACGACCTTTTGAATTAATGGTCTCAGTTTACGGAACCCTACACTGAGCATGGTCCGACATGCTCTTGGCCGGTTTTTTGTACTCTGAGACAATTGAACACTAACAGTTCAATGCAAATTGATTTCAATTAGAATTAAAATCAATTGACTCATCAATCTGTTACAAATAACTAATAATTGGAAATAATTAATGTTTAGTCTTTTTCAACATTGTAAATTGGTGAAAAGTTTTTAGTGTAGATTCATTAAATAGATAATTGATATTAATAATTTTATCAGTGCAGATATGAAGTTGAATGTTAGGTTAATATATTTTTATTATAACTTCTTTATTATTTTATTTGTTTTCTTTTAATATTTTAGATTTGTTTTTGATTTCAGGGTTTTTTTTATTTATTTGTTTATTTATTTATTTTTCTTTCTTTTTCTTCTTTTTTTTAATTTTTTATTTATTTTTATTTTTTTTATTTAATTTTTATTTAATTTTTACTTAATTTTTATTTAATTTTTATTAAATTTTTATTTAATTTTTATTAAATTTTTATTTAATTTTTATTAAATTTTTATTTAATTTTTATAAAATTTTTATTAAATTTTTATTTAATTTTTATTTAATTTGTATTTAATTTTTATTTAATTTTTATTAAATTTTTATTTTATTTTTATATAATTTTTATTTAATTTTTATTTAATTTTTATTTAATTTTTATTTAATTTTTATTTAATTTTTATTTAATTTTTATTTTATTTTTATTTAATTTTTATTTTATTTTTATTTAATTTTTCTTTTATTTTTATAACTGAAAATGTTTTGTTAAAGGTGTCTTGTACTACTAATGAAATCCTAAAATCAACAAAACATATGCGAATAAAGCGCAACTAACGACAAGAAGCTAACAGCGAATAACTCAAAATCTGAACGAAATCAAACAAAATAGGTGCTTAGGGCAAGCACTCAATAACTAACGCTGATTGGTTGTCGCCGGTCAGTCGGCGGGGCATCCTCACCCTCATATACCTCAATCCATACCTTTATGATAACGGTTGAAGTATCGAAAAAAATAGCGGTACCGTTATATTTCTGTACAGAAATATATCGGTTGCGCTATCGAAATCATACCGAAACATGCGGTATGACGTCATACCGTTTTATAAAGGTACCTTTATATTCCGGTTATGCAGTCCCTGATTTTAAGTCCAGAGCAAGCAAGATTTTTATATAAGTAAGGATAGGGAGTTTAAAGAATCATATCATGAGATTCATGAGAGTACAAAGTGCATCCAAATCAAAATCTTGAGAGTAAGGGCCGTAAGGGGCGGACTATCAGTCAGTCGGACGATATCGGTCTGTCAGTTGTTCGGAACTATCAAATTATTGTTCCAATTCCAACTGACAGGCCGGCGGACTAATAGTAGGTGGCCGCCCATAGCTTTGTTTTGTGAATAGGTTAGAATGGTTTTTATTTTATTTTTGATAGGCACTGCTGGCACTGCACTTTAACCCTTTACCAGGCCCCGAAGAACTAGCGAGTCTTCTTACGTACCGTCAAGTCTGGCAGCTTTGCCAAGGGTTACTGACTTTGCCACCAGCAGAGTGCATAAGGTAATCCTTTCATATCACCGACAACGTATATTTTTTAGTGTTGTGCCTACTTTTAGTAGAAAATATGGTTATCAATTGGCAAAATTATTATGAATGAGACAACACCACGGCAACCATTTTCTTACCATTTCAGTTCCAAATTCGTCACTCACATAATCATAAAAGTTAGTGCTCAAGAACTTTAAAAAGTTTAGAGTATAAACAACGCATCCAGGTACGTAAATTTTAGATATTATGTTATTTAAATGGTAAGGAATGAATTGATTACCTTATAAATGCCGTAGTGTTTGAATTGAGTCCGATAATTGTTTTGGCAAAGTCACCAGACCACGCCGACTAATATGGGGAGGCAGCTTTGCCATGTTTTGTAGCGGCCTAGGGTTGGTACACAAGCAAAAAATTTAAATTACATTTTTCATAAGATAGATACTTTTTAGGGTTCCGTAGCCAAATGGCAAAAAACGGAACCCTTATAGATTCGTCATGTCCGTCAGGTCCGTCTGTCTGTCTGTCCGTCCGTATGTCACAGCTATTTTACTCGGAAACTATAACACGTATCATTATCAAATTTTTACATAAAGTGTATTGTGTGTGCAGCTTCTTAGTTTTGTAGAGAAATTGCAAAAAAAAAAATTTTTAGGGGGGCACTCCATATGTGTAAGTAATTGTCAAAAAAGGAGTGTATAGGTTCTTAAAGGGTAGGCAACGCGCATGTGAATCCTCTGGAGTTACAGGCATCCATAGGCTACGGTAGCTGCCTACCATCAGGCAGACCGTATGATTGTTTACCAGCGTCGTGGTATAAAAAATTACCCCTATTTTCACGACGTTGTAGGTTGATTTTGTGAATTTTTTATGTTTTTTATTACTTTGCCCATAGTTGTTGGATATTATGTATAAAGCCCGAACAATTTCATTGTTTGAATAGTTATTATCGAAGGTTTATTACTCTGCCGAATAGGTGATGGGCATTATTTATAATGCCTGGGCAATTTAATTATTTGAATAGTTATTGTCAAATTGCCTACTCATATTGCATCGGGCATTATGTATAATGACCTATTTATCACTTGGTCCATAACATATACAGAGTGTATGTTTTGTTTAAGTAAAAAAGAAAACTCAAAGTTAACTGTGACATACTTATTTTATTGGTAATAATTACTACATATACCTAAGTGTTTTGTTTCGATAATACTTTTGTTAAGAGGCGACGAGGCAGTTCGTGACGAAGCCCTTTTATAAATGTCTATCGTCAAGTTTAAATAGGTACCTAGGTAATCACAATTATTTACGAGTGGACCTGTGATAGGCCTCTTAAAGAGTTTTCTATGTTTCGTTTTTGATAATATTTTAATTAAGGTGTCTTTTATGTTTTTCCTGAGTACTTATGTAACCTGATTACTCGTATGTAACAAAATAAATAAGTACTTAAATAATTAATATTTTTTCATTTGTGTCAACCCTGACCACTTCACCTGACATTCACTGACTTTCTATGAAATTTTCTTAAATGGGTGATCGACTTTGCCACTTTTGCTGTATTTCTTTATGGAATAATATATCATTAAGGATCAAATTCCAAAATATTGTATCCTAAATACTGAATATTCTTTACTAATATTGTAAATACAACTAAATTACTATACAACGTAAAAATGCAGTTGGCAAAGTTGCCACACGGTATAGGTAACTTTGCCAGTTTTCTTTTTACTCGTAAAACCTTATTATCCGTCATTTAATTTATAAACCATCTTATGTATGCACTCGTTGATAAATATATTATGTGTCGCGTCATTCATACTTCAGTGGTTTCATATGAATTCTGGTTAAAAATGTACTATGACTTTTCAACACCTGTGAAAAGTGGCAAAGTTGCCAGACTTGACGGTACTGTATATACTGTTACAACCGTATTGAACGCCTTGTAAAAAATGTATTTACAAAAGTCGGAGATGTTCCTTTAAACCAGAAATAAAAATGTGGGTTACGGTTATCCCATCGCCTGGCTAAGTAATTAACTGTCATACTCGATTTTGTCTTAGTATATTCTTGATCAGGCGAAGGGATTTATTCTTCCCACATCTTATATCGGTTATCATAGTCAAGGTTTAATTCCAATCTACTACGAAACATTATATCAATCACTTCACTGAAAAGTTGAAAACATTATTTTATGATCTTTACCGTTTTATTACTTACGTGAGTTTTTATAACATGACAAGACAATTTACCGGGCCATTGGAAGAATAGCTCCCACACAGTTAAACTCTAATAAGGCCATGGGATAATGTCAACCCACATCCTAATTCTGGTCATACACAATAATTCATGAATATTTACCAATGTTTACGATTACATTACCTTTCAACACTCAAAATCTACAAAATATCAAAAAATTCTTCGACCTATGTACTTCTGTTTCATAGAAATCAAGGAAAGTGTCCGAATTTCTCCGTAGTTTACTGAAATCTGGTGAGTTCAGGTGAATTTAAACGGCTGCCAAAAATATATTACGCGATTTAGAAGCGTGTTGTGAATGAAGATCATATAATACTATTTTCAGGGATTGACTAAATATTTTGTAGGAGGTTTGGAGTTAAAACTTGACTACGGTAACCGATATAAGATGTGGGAGGAATATATCCCTTCGCCTGGTAAAGGGTTAAACATGTAACTGACAAATTGTAAAATGTGTACACTTTAACCCAATCAAGTTTTAACAGGCTTGAACACAAAAATGCAAATTTATTCAGGCCGTAATTCCACTACAGCCAATTTACATGTCTTTGTCGGGTCCCGTAGGCGTACCTATCTGTCGCGGTGTCTATGTCACAGACATTCGGAGAGAATACTTATAGGAAATTCAGTACTGTTTTCAACCGACTTCAAGATTTCGCATGTGGAGCAGTAGACGCTCGTTTGATTCCAGCCATGGGCTCCGGAGCCCATGGTTAGGTATTTATTTTTCATATGACATATATTTCAGTTTGTTGTGAGTCATATCGTTATATTACTTTTCACCGGTAATTTACGTAGGTATGTACCTATTCAAGCGCGCAAGTTAATAAAAAGTGACAAAACCTTAATATGATTGTAGGGTTTGAACTTTCTGAAACACCTAATTAATAGCGTTTCAGTGGCCTAAGTAAGTTATGGGATTAAGAAGCTCAATTATGTCACGATTGTAAGTATACAAAACTTTTTCTACGCGAGTGTTAAAAATTAGAGATAGGCCGACTAGTCGCCGACTAGTCGGGAAAGCCGACTATTCGGCATCATTTGTAGTCGGCGACTAGTCGGCAAAAAATGCCGAATATTCGGCACTTTAGTACCTACAGGAAAATAAGAACTTGGCAGAAGTTTAACCCTTTTTTTAGTTATGAATTTTAATATTTCTAAGTTTTAAATGACTTATTACTATTAGTAGTAATAGTTAGTGTTTGTTTACTTTTTGCCATCAAACACGTCAGCGCCGGTTCGTAAACAAAACTGGTTAAAAAATTACCGCGTGATAGACAATGGCATGGCTGGCGGACGAAGCGAAACGAGCGTTTCCAATTGCACCCAAACTTAGCCATAACCTACGATCGGCATTGCCGACTAGTCGGCCGATCAATCGGCAATTTGAAAACCGATTAGTCGGCCGATTGTGTAATCGCCAAAAACCCTAGTCGGCCCATCTCTATTAAAAATAAAAAAGCCGGTAACAATTATTTATTTATTTTTATTTATTTAAACTTTATTGCACAGTATAGAATATACAGTTACAAAAGGCGGACTTAATGCCGTAAGGCATTCTCTACCAGTCAACAAATTATGTTTTTTTTTCTATAGCTTTACATACTCCTACATTGACTTCACATATCCGAGTCTTTATATCGACTCTACGTTACTGCATTATATTATGGCTACACAAATTCAATCCTACATATGACTCTGCATTATGTCACTATATTTCTGCTCTGTACATTCGACCACATATTCGACTCTACATGGCCAGCTGCCAGTTTGGTTTAGAAAGACTTCATCCAAACATTGAAGTCGACAAGTAGCAAAAAGATCCTTAAGTTTTAACCCAATATATAATATTTGGTAAAAATAAGTACCTTTTAAATTTTAAATTAAAACTACGAAGTCTGTTCGTGAAATCTAATCAATATTCGACGGAATCCTTTATAAAATGCACTGCAAAACTACCTATTTAACGAAATTCAGCGTTAAAGTGCAAAAACCACGAGCCGCCGCACACGGGTCGAGGTAATTTACACTCTCAAATGTACGCCACATTTTATAGGACTTTAGATTTTTTATTCCACTCCATATACCTATTTGTTTCATTAAAATGTTGCAAGCTAACCCGCTTATTCATAAACGTGTTTCAAACCTCATAAGGACAAAAGATGATTTAGTTAAATGAGGTTTGAAATACGTTTATGAATAAGCGGGTTAATCTATTGGGTTATGCAATAGACTAACCCGCTTGGAAGCGGAGGAAACAACCAAACACATTTTGCTAGACTGCAAACAGGTAGAAGTATACAGAATTAAGTACCTAGGGTCTCCAAGCACCTTACACGACGCGGTATGCAACATAAAGGCTTTGCTGAGGTTCGTGGAGGAGCTGGGGTGGTTAGGGCGCCATCCCTGTATTTCACGCAAAATAGGCACACTGGATGTCGACTTGCGGAAAATGCCCAGTACAACTAACTAACTATTGGGTTAATACACCATAGGGTTAATATATCAAAGTAAACAAAGTTTCAATAATCCGGGAATTATTTCACTCAAATGATATGCAATACTCGAGTAATTTGAAACACTTTGGGTTAGATATGAGGACAATATGAGGTATCATTTGAGATATTTTTTATACACAAAAAAAAATAACTGTATTGTATTTGGAGGAGTTTTATTACACAAAAATGCTGGTGATCCTTTTAAGGGCATAATTGGTATCGTGTTCTTATTGTGAAAAACTAAGAAAAAAAAATTTTTCTCGCGAAAAAAATTTTTGAGTTTGTAATTGTATGGAGGGTTGGCCAACTGGGACGACTCGCCCCATACAAAAAATTTTTTTTTTCGTGTCCAAAAATTTTTTCTCCTACTTTTTCCTACTCGCAATACGATACCTATTATGCCCTTAAACGGATCACCAGTATTTTTGTTACACCCTGTATAAAACAAGTGACTGAAATGTAATGATATGACATACTTTTTGAATTGGCACAGGAAGCACTTTCATTTGATACCACATACAACAAGACAAAACCAGAAGGGTCCAAGAACAAAAAAGAAATCTCCTCAGTCTAAAAAAAGATGGCTTAAAAACCAATGACAAAAACCAGGCTGCATTTCCACTAGAGATAAAGAACCAATCCTAGAGCTGCACTGTGCAAGGATAGTAAAATGAAGTGATTCTATTGGTTTATTAACATACTCCTCGAAACACATCCTTGCTCATCTTGGGTGAAACCACAACCTAAAATTAAAATTACAGATCACTGAAGGAATCATCCTTCAATACTTCAATACATAACAGGTCATGGACCATTTAACAAACATTTATTCAATATAGGTGTTACAGACAGTCCCCTACACCGAGGGTGCATAGAGACAGAAGAAACAGCCTCTCACATGGTGCTGGAGTGCAGCGGATGGTCCTGTACAGGGCAAGACACCTCGGGTACCGAAGAGACCTCCCAGAGGTCCTACTCAACATCAAAGGTCTGATAGGATTCCTTGAAGAGGTATGCTGGCTGGACTAGCCGTTCTTCCTTTCAAGCAAAATAGGCCATACGCCACACGTCGAGTAACGGAAACCTGCCCGTACTAAAATACAATACAATAATACTTACATAGATTCAACTTTATCCGAAGGTCCCTGCACGTGTCCGAGCACCGTTCCTTGGGCAGTGTTCTTACACCAACCTCGGAGTCCCAGCTTGTCTGCTTGCTCCTTTGTATACTGAAACACAGCACACAGTTACAATCACCCTCTTTACCATGACGGAGGCAAACAAGCATATGGCCTCCCCAGGGATCTTAATCGGTATTTTCAGAAAACCCCGAAATAATGTGATATATTTAATTATTTTGTGGGCTTCATGTAGAACTCAGTATTGTACTTAGATATTGCCTAGGAGTTATTAGATTGCCTCGTTAAAAATGAAATAGGAAATTAAAGAACGGAATGAGAACGAAATTAACCGGTATTTTAGTATGGAGCAAAGAACAGTTCCCGATCCCTGGGCCTCCCTAAGACTCCTGTAACTCCAGGGGATTCACATGAATGTTGCCGACTCTTTATGAACCTACATATACACTCCTTTTTAACTTACTTTTTAAAGAACCTCATACTGTGCTCTTTGCATATTGACAAGAAATTAAGACCTCTAGGTACTAGCCTAGTCAGTTGTGACCCTGCCTGCAAAACAGTAGATCCTGGGTTTGAATCCTGGTAAGGGCATTTATTTGTGTCTTTTTCACAGATATTTGTTCCTGAGTTGTGAATGTTTTCTAGCACCAAAAGGATTATTAAAATGATACCTTAACCGATTCGGTGTGTGTTCCATTTTCGAAAACTTTTCGCTGTGGCGGTGAACAATTATTACCGCCTCACGCAAAAAACTTTGATGGCACACCTGGCGTGCCATCCGCACAGAATCGGTTAAGGGAGAGAAGAGCATTAGTAGGTACCATGTAGTAGAGGGGGTACCAAGTGAAGTTACAAAGAAACACTTACCTATAATTAATAAAAATAACTTAAACCTAAGACTGTAGTATAAATAGATGAAGACAGGGTTAATCTAAATCTACCTAATAAATTTAACCTGCTTAATAAAAATGCAAGAGATTTTAGTAACAATCCTACACCAGTAACATGAAACAAGAAACTCGAACGTTTAGTTCTTACTGAGATTTCCTATGAATATGACATTTATTTAATATAATATTAATAATATTATAATGTTCTCTTACCTTTCGGAAAAATACTCCTTGTACCCGGCCAAAAACTTCGAAATCCGATGCTTTTATTGCCATGGCCGCAACTACAGTGGTGCTATGAGGTCTCAAAAAGCTCACAGCACTCGTCAAAAGCAATACACGAAGATACATTAAACAGTCAGATCAGAACACAGGATTAATGAAGGCTTTAAATACCTATTATTTTTTCTACCGCGCGAAATTGTACGACAAAATCCTGAAATTTCAAAGCCGAAAAAATTGTCACTGCACTAGTGCACTGTCACCAGTGTCACCTGTCCTGTCACTGTCACGTTCAATTCAAAATGTACAAATGTCAAAATCGAAGTCGGATTGTTACGTTCGAAAAGCGTTAAAATCCATGTAGGTGTAGTTACTTATATATAATACTTATTAACTTTGTTCCATTTGGCGTCGAGACCCTCGGCCCGTGGGGTCCTAATGCCCATGCTCTCTTCAAAGAGATTTCAAAGAGGTTAGTGGATTCCACCGGTGACCGTAGAGCTGGCAGCTTCCTGGCTCAACGTATTGGCATTGCCATACAGAGAGGGAATGCTGCCAGCATCTACGGCACCATGCCGCGGGGGGACTGGTTATTTTAGTGTAATATATTTATTTAAGATTAGTTTTTATTTATACTTAAGTTTATTATTTCATATTAAGAACATACTTTATTTGTCTATTTTCTAATTAAATTTTGGATTATAATACTTATACTATTTGCGAAAAGTTCTTTCAAAACATTTTAAAAGTTAATATGTACAATTATCAATATTTATTGATTGAGAGAACCGAAAAAAAAAAACAATTGTTTATAAATAATAATGTTGTTCAACTTCAACAACTTCTTTTGAGTTTCGGAACGCAAATAATATCATTTCTCCGGAAAGAAAAATGTCGTGAATGCATATGGGAGCTCATAAATTCTACGACTCTATTATTTCCGGGCAGATTTAAACATTTAAAAGGTTGTTTATTAAAATCTATATTGGACATTTCCGTTTATGGGGCCCAATCTGTCAGATTGAGACGTGTAATAAAAGTTAAGGTGCTTAGGGAGCCCGACGAGGGCTTGGTTTAAAGCTCTAAGGAGGAGGGAAGGGACAGGCAGGGTACATGACAAATTGGGCCCTAGAAATTGCAATGCCTAATACCGGTTTTATTTAAACCGAAACTATGTATACTTCGCAATAATTTCTTGGGTCCACAGTTCTGACAGTATAAAAATACAGGTTTAACCTTTTTTGTAATGATACTACCTACTGCCTAATAAAAATGAATAAAAACTTTACGGAAATTGGAGTTAACGGTCAAAAAATATGAAAGCTTTGACAGATGCGAAATCAGCTAATTTTTCTTAATACTATTTTGATTCACAAATAAATATTTAAGTACTAATCTTTTTTGAAATGTTTCGCTCACCAACGAACTGTTTAATTCAAAGTTTACGGCGAAATACTTTGGATAAAAGGTATACGATTATTTATATTTAGCATCGTTAGCGTTCAACTTGTAAACAAGTTTAACCCTTTAAACGCCAATAATCGTGAAAGAAGCTATTACATTTATCCTTCCGTCGGATTCGATTGCACAAAGGATGGCAAAAGAGACTATGCACCTAATAGAAAAAAAAAGATAGCTCGACTCATACCCAGGCTGACTGAAGATCCGAAATTGGATCCGACGGAAGGATAGATATAATAGCTCTTTAAGCCAAGTGCTTAGGTACTCCAGTAGAGAGAATAGGTACTTATTAGACTCTACTAAGTAGTATAGTATACTTTAGTAGAGTCTAATAAGTACTCGTATAGGTACCCATATTGAGTTGGTAAAAGTCCCACACAAATTATACATATATTATTTAAAGAACATGGCCAGGATTTATTAAATTTTCAAATTATATAACATATTGATTACATAACGAATATTATTTACAATATACACTAGCAACAGTAGCAACTTTGGCGAAACCTGCGCTGTGGATGTGAGGTGTGTAACATTTTTTTTCTTATAATAAATGATATATAGTTATATACACTTTACAAAAATTTACACGAACATCTCGCTCCCAGCCGCTCCCGGCACGAAGGTGCCTATAACACTTGCGGCATTACCACGTTGGATTATTATGGACAGCTTTTGTACCACGAACGAGTCGGAGCGAGGGTCCTCGCCCTTTTGCCGGAATCGACGGCCCAACTCGCTCATGTTAAAGTACACCTTAGTTTTATATTTGTTATCTTGTGCAAATAATGTAGGCGTGTACGTGAAAATAAGCGATTTCATTTTTTTCAGCTCACCTAACAACTACAAACTTATCTGTAGTGCAAACGTACCTTCCTTGCTGAATAAAGCAATACACACCAGCCAAGTGGTATGCCGTGAGTATGTTGTCAAGGAGTATCAGGCACCGTTGCGCGAGCAGCACGACTACAAAAACATGCGGCTTGGGAGACCGATGTCACCACATTTGATGATTTATGGACCGACTGTGCCTGCCATGACTTCGATAGCGCAACGTATAACCGGTAAAAAATGTGTCCTATTTTAAACCTTACTTCATCAAAATAATTGTACAGAGTGACCAAAAAAGAACCAAATTCCCGTTGGCTGTAAGGTTTTGGGACTTTGGGATTAGAGTTGACAGATTTTCCATATGCTTACGTCAAAATTTGTATGGGTTGACAGCTAACTCAATCCCATTCTCATCGCGATTCAGTAATATTTTTGTATGGCCATTGAGCGGCGGCGGTGAGTAATGGCCATACGAAAATCAAATAGATTTTTTATAAAAAGTTTATTTGATAAATCGGCTGATGGAGTTGTATGGTAGTTCTCGAACACACATAATAAGTAATAAGTGTAATAACCTGCTCCTTTTAAAATGTCGATTAAGAATAAGATGTGCCGACACCTGTTTTGAGTTTTTAAAACCGGCCAAGAGCATGTCGGACCATGCTCAGTGTAGGGTTCCGTAGTTGCCGGCCTGTTACAATTCATTAATTCAAAAGGTCGTTTCTTACGGGAAATTTGGCGGCACTTAAGACATTTTTACTTACGTCCTTTCACTATGGGTTTTTGAGTGATAACTCAATAACGGCGCAACCGATTTATTTCAATAAAGATTTCATTAAATGTATTTATGAGGCCTTAGTTCCATGATTTTTTTCAAAGTTTTTGGTCCCACGGTTCAAAAGTTAGATCGGGGGGGGTGCCCTGTTTTAAACTTTCGGAGCTATTATTTACGAAAGTGTTAGTTTTATCCAAAAACTGTTATTGAAGACCCTTATTCTTTTTGAAAGACCTATCCAACAATACCCCACACAACTTGGTTGAAACGAAAAAAAAATTCGCCCCCCACTTCACGTGTACGGGAGGCACCCTAATAAAATATATTTTTCCAATTTTTATTCAACTGTTTTGTCGGCTTAGTTAATGCACATATTCGTACAAAATTTTAGCTTTCTAATACTAACGGTCACTGAGCTAGACCGCGGACGGACGGACGGACGGACGGACATGGTGAAACTATAAGGGTTCCGTTTTTGCCATTTTGGCTACGGAACCCTAGAAATGTTACGACTATAGTTACCCATTTCATACTTACTTAGATACCTATTTTTTTTAAATCAACCCTTGCCTGGTAGTGGACGGTGGATATCTTTAATATGATAAATCATAATATATGTATAATCTCCAGTATCGCAGTTGTTAGAGTTTGTCCGGAAAGAAAATTTTCGTGGTTTATATGGGAACTAAGTACATACATTCTTACGACACTTTTCTTGCCGGACAGACCAAACTCGTGTAGAGCTCAACTATCCTCAAGTCCGGTAAATCTAAGGTTCACTTAAGTTTGTTATTAAACAAATACAAGCCTTTAAAAACATTGAAAAAAAATCAACCCAGCAGGACTTGAACCTGCATCGATACGCCTTGCAGGGGCTAAGGTTCACTTGTTTAGTGTCCAGTTATTTAGTAATTTAGTTACTGTTTAAGAAATCTTAACCAAACAACTATACATATAGTTATAGCTATAACCCCTTTTATCTACCTTTTCGTCAGACTCTTTCCATATAGTGGGAAGGATTGAGAAATATACCGTTAATAATACCAATATAGCATCACTAATACCTTTATTCATAAACATCTAACAAGCCTCATTTAGCTAATAATCGTATTTCCTTACCTGTCACTTAGGGTCTAAAGCAACTGTCTAAGTTGTAGACAGTTGCGCTTGTTAGAAACAAATAAAACATAAATTAACTAAATGAGGTTTGCAGACGTCTATGAACTATGAATAAGGCGGTAAGAAAATACTGTATTTAAACTTTGGCTTGCTAAAATAGTTTCATAATTTTTGTTTCATTGCAGGTACATCCACAACGTTTTTTACCTTAGTGCTGTCCGGCAGTGCACTATTTCTGTCGAACGGAATTGACAGCCTCATATCCATGATTCAGAGTTTGAACCTCAATAGTTTTTCTATATTTATCGTTAAGATTATTGTGGGGTACCCGTTCTGTTACCATTACTTCTGTGGAATTCGTTTCTGTTTGTTCAACATGTGTAAGATTCTGGATCGTCCAAGTGCGTACAAGACCGCTTATCAAGCCATCATAGCTGCGGGCGTTTTGGCGGTCTTGTTTGCTTTTCGCTAAATTTCATTAACATACATAACATACGCATAGCTGTGCCACATAGACTTGTCGAGGTTGGTTCAACATCTAAGTTGGGCTTAAGAGCCCTTTGACGTGTACACTAGCGCCACTCTACTAGCGTTACTAGGTAAATAATTGTTTCATGAATCTATGAGCTCAAAAATAAAACGGCCATTTTAAACAAATAAGCCAATGGAGTTCGTAGTAATTGTCAGGCGTGCCCCTCTGCCAAAAGTAAGATGGTCAATTTGAAAACACTGAAAAAAAAACGGCAAGGCGTATGCAGGTTCAAGTCCTGCTGGATTGATTATTTTCGAAGTTTGTATTTATATAATAACAAACTTTACTTTGAGAGGAATAGTGGAATGCACCACTTTAAAAACATACCTATAAAAATGATTATGCATTAAAAAAAATTAACATATTTTTATGATTTTTTAACACGTTCCCTGTGCATTACAAAGTGTAAATTTTACATCTCAAGTCTGCTTAATATTTTATACACAAACATGTATCATTGTATGCGACAGCGGACTCCAGAGGCCAGTTTTATAAAGCTACAAGTTACAATTTACAAGCGGAAGTCACTTTCTAACACATAGAGTTAGGAAGAGAGTTCCGCTTGTAAATTGTGACTTGTAGCTTTATAAAACTGACCTCAGAAGTCCAGAGTGACTTCTGAGGTCAGTTCGAGTCCGAATGTTCCTCCCTCCCTCTGCGACCCTGATGACCTGCCTGGGCACTGCTCCGTTGCCGGTGACATCCTAGGTTTGAGTTTTTTAAAACGTTTGTATTATTTTTGATTTGTTTTTGTATTTTACTTTTATAAAAATATTATAAAATATCTTACCCTAAGTGAAGACACAACAAATTAAGAGTACTTATACAAAAATGTGATATCATAACATAATACGGAAAGTAAATTAGAAGATATATTTAAACATTTTTCATCACACTTGCTTATAAACCGTGCTATTTTAGGCCAGTGAAGCGGGAAGTTAATCAGATTCCATGGGAGTCATATCTTCTTTTAAATTATAACTAAGTCTTACAAGCCAAGAAAGTTCATCATTCATCATCATTTCAGCCGAAAGACGTCCACTGCTGGACATAGGCCTCCCCCACTGAACGCCACAATGACCGGTCCTGTGCCACCCGCATCCAGCGGACTCCAGCGACCTTCACCAGGTCATCAGTCCACCTTGTAGGGGGCCTACCAACTCTTCGCCTTCCGGTGTATGGTCGCCATTCGAGAACCTTAGTGCCCCAACGGCCATCGGTTCTCCGTGCAATGTGCCCTGCCCATTGCCACTTAAGTTTAGCGATCCGACGGGCTATGTCGGTTACTTTGGTTCTGCTACGGATAGTATCGTTTCTGATACGGTCACGCAAAGAAACTCCTAACATAGCCCTCTCCATTGCTCTTTGGGTGACTTTAAGCTTTCTAATGAGGCCCATTGTGAGCGACCACGTTTCAGAGCCATAGGTCATCACTGGCAACACACACTGGTCAAAGACTTTCGTCTTGAGACACTGCGGAATATTGGACGAAAAGATATGTTTCAGCTTCCCAAACGCTGCCCAACCGAGACGGATTCGACTATTGACCTCTTTCTCGAAATTGGACCTACCTAGCTGGACTGTCTGTCCGAGGTATACATAATCGTCTACAACTTCGAGCGTAAAGTCTCCGACTGTAATAGGGGTTGGTACTACATGGGCGTTAGACATGACTTTCGTCTTATCCATGTTCATCCTTAGACCAACCCTCTCAGAGCCTTTACTGAGGTCGTCGAGCATCGTACTTAAGTCCTCCATGGTCTCAGCCAGGACTACGATATCGTCGGCAAATCGAAGATGAGGACTGGATCTGGTCCTGGAGTCGGACTGACATAGAGGCGTTCTCGTACAAACACTTCATTACCTCGATATAACGGAAGAGACCAAGAAAGTTAAAAGCAAAATATTAGTTTAAAATCAAGCTATAAATGAGTTCAATAACAATATTTCACTTGAATCATTATAAAGCTGATTTCAATATTTTATTAAGCCTAACTTAACCTGGCAGAACAATGATTCAGATTTATTAAGCTTGGAATTTTGTTTTTTCTCCGCAAGCACGATGAAAAACATTGTATGTCACACACGAGTGTCTCCTTATATTATATCAACCTCGAGTCATTAAAATAATATTCCTTTTCAATATTTCACTTACATCGAGGGGCGATATACAAATTGTACAAAAGTACTATAAACAGTCAACTTTAAAAATTAATATAATCGCTTTTTAGCGATAAGACCGCCTGTTGTTTACCTTAAGTTTTTTTTGTAAATTTTTCTGTCAACATTCATGTATCGAGGTGTGCAATAAAGAGTATTTTATTATTATTATATGTCTTTCCCGACCACGGAACAATGGTGTTCCGGACCTTTGGGAGGCGTATGCGGAGCCGAAGCCAACGCGCAGAGGCCCTTTCGACAATTTAATGAAAAGTGAGGGGTACACTAAGCGGATGCTGCCCCTGCCCGTGTCATGGGACGCACGCAGAGACAGCACCCGCCATGGTGTAAGGACTATTGAGTATTAATGGAGTCTAAAATGTACTAGGCTATTGGGTGAAAAGTAATGGACTGATTAATGGGCTATTGGATGAAGAACCGGACGCCTGCCTAATAAAACGGTATCCAATTTCATTTCCGGCAGACGGTGACTCGCCGTCCGCAAGATGGGCCCCCATAAAAAGCGACATCAAAGATGGCTCAAGGGCAACACCGGTGCGGGAGCTGGGGGTAGAGAGGTGTCACTGGACTTTAAACATATAGCCAACTCGCCACTTAGGTTTCCACATCTACCCTCGAGAACACAGCTCTAACGACCCCACTCTGGACAGCCGGCTAAGGCAAGCCAGAGGCGGCAGGGGACCTGTCCCACCATCCGACAGGGCACCCCAGGGGCACTCAGGTACGTGGAGTCGCTACTCTCCAACAGCTCGCCACAAGCTGCCCTGCGTTGACTGATTGCGCTGGTGAAAACCAGCGGGCGATGGGGTCGTCACATCCCTACGCCTTTATTATTATTATTATTTGTACGTTTTTTCCATATCTCGGGACCATGGGGCCCCGGACCTTTGGTAGGCATGCGTGGAGCCGAAGCCAACAGCGCATAGGCCCTTTAAAACGATTTAATATAAAAGTAAGGGATACACGTGGCAGATACCATCTCCGAACGCACAACATGATACATCCGGAGATGGTCCCCGCCAGGTGCAAAGACTATTGCAGTGCAGCACTTTTGTGCTGCGATGGGAACTAAGGTCACACGGCTATTGGTTTGAGAGTTGGATGGACTGGACACTGGGTTATGGGAGGAGACTAGCGGACACCTGCCGTGACAATCAGTCTCAAAATTGTAAAAGGCAGGTGGTGACTCGCCAACTCATTGAGTGGGCCCCGCAATGGCCGCACGCACGGTGCGACAACGGCGCAACACTTGAGAGTGGCTGTGAGGTTGTCGAGAGGTGAGTCTGCGGTAGCCAGATCCCGGTGTTCCGTTCAGCAGGCCGCCGGCGTTATGACATTTTACACTTCCAACCTGGAGCATAGGTCCCGCTCTTGCGACTCCACTCTGGCCGGCCAGTTAAGGCAAGCACAGAGGCGAGGGCCAGATGGAAAGGGCCCTCTGGAATAGGGGTCCGCGGTGTCGCCACTCACCGTCAGCTCGCCACAAGCTGCCCCCGCGGGTTTATTATTATTATAATCCCATCATAAATCAGATTGTGTAGTGTGTATGGTTAAGGTCCACACGTTTTTTACCGATTATTTACCAGTTTTGATTTGGTATTCCTACATTTGCACCACATATAGAATTATAAGCCAAAAGGCTATCGGTAATTTATTATTTTATCTCCAGAATGGAGTAAATATTTCTGACCTCTTATTACACTTAAAAACGCTAAATTTCGGCATTTTTACCTCAGCTCGTTTCCCGCTGGCTGACATTTACTGAGTGGCTTTGACGCGTGACAACTAGTTTTATATAACCGCTATGCTATCAGGCGCGGTCCCAGGGGGGGGGGGGGGGGGGTCACATGGGACATGACCCCCCCCCCCCCAAATCCTACATTTCTAATAGAAAAAAAATTTTACAGACCTCCTCAGAAATTTGAAAAAAAAAATTCTACATTAGCTATGACCAGTGATCTTTTACTTTTGGCAGAGGGGCACGCCTGACAATTACTAAGTACTCCATTGGCTTATTTGTTTAAAATGGCCGTTTTCTTTTTGAGCTCATAGATTCATGAAACAATATTTACCTAGTGACGCTAGTAGAGTGGCGCTAGTGTACACGTCAAAATGGCAAGGCGTATGCAGGTTCAAGTCCTGCTGGATTGATTATTTTCGAAGTTTGTATTTATTTAATAACAAACTTTAATTTTTTAATGCTTATTAATTATTATATAATTGGTCTGGAAAGAAAAGTGTTGTGGTTGTGGTTTCTACGGGAGCTCATAAATTCTAGGACACATCTCTTTCCGGACACACTCTAATAAGTAATAACTTGGTAATTTTTTTTTATAAAAAACCTTTCATGAAATAAAAAAGGAAATTGTTTTATTTGACATTGACACTGACAGTGAATTGACAATTTGACATAGCTATCATCAGATAGATTGTCAGTGTCACTTCTTCATTTGTCAAATTCAGTGGTGAGTCTCATTCAATCTGTATTGTTTTTTTATGTTTTTACAAAATAAACATTGTGTTTTTCAATTGTTACAATAATTTACGTTTATTACAGAAAGCTAAGACGACTCATATTACTTAAAAGTATTAACTATGGCTTTCTATTGCAGTAGCAGGTCAGTGTAAAGTCAATATTAAATGATATTTTATTTTGTTATGGAAAATAACAAATTGGTATATTTTGTAACTTGTTACAGATTGGGCGTTAAGTCGATTTTTAGTAACTTTAATAAGTTGCCTAGTTTATTAGGGACCGCGCAGTTCGCACAGGCAGCGGCAGCACCAAAGCTTACAATAAAAAAATTTGAACCAGCTAAGATTGAGCATCATGATATTAGGAACGAACGGCTTAACAGGCCTCTGTCACCTCATATAACTATTTATTCCTTCCCCCTGCCTGCTATTTTGTCTATTACTCATCGAGCCACCGGTATGTTTATGAATTTTTATTTGTTATTAGTTATTACTTAGCAGATATTTCAATGTTATGATATGATTTGAATTAATCATCCGTTTGGAATCATGGTAGTTATTTAACTATGCTTTCAATACTACAATTATAACCAAATTTCCTTTTATATGTTGAATACCTAGTTCTTTCATATCTTTATTTATCTTTAATTTTTTCAGGTATAATGCTGTCAGGCTACGCTACTGTACTAGGTGTAGGAGCATTAGCTCTTCCCCATGATGTTTCCCATTACATAAACATGATTGAAACTCTGAATCTCTCTCCGGCTTCAATCTTCCTAGCAAAGGCCATGATTGCTGCACCTTTCGGATATCACTTTGCCAATGGACTGAGGCATCTCTACTGGGACACAGCTAAGGGATTGTCTATGAAGGAGGTCTACACATCTGGCTATGCTGTTTTGGGCACAGCAACGATTATCACTCTAATTTTAGCGGCTTTGTAAACTTCTAATTTCAACATTAGATTCACATCTCAATTATTTAGAACATTTAAGTAGGTACAGTCAATGCCCAAAATAGGTAGGCACTCTTTTGTACCTTAGACCATTTTAATAAGGTTCAAAATTGTTATTTATATATTTTTGGCGTTGACTGTACTGTACTTAAGTCTTCATTTTAATTCCTTTTCAAAAATAAAAAATAACTACCGTCAAGTCTGGCAGCTTTGCCAAGGGTTACTGACTTTGCCACCAGCAGAGTGCATAAGGTAATCCTTTCATACCACCGACAACGTATATTTTTTAGTGTTGTGCCTACTTTTAGTAGAAAATATGGTTATCAATTGGCAAAATTATTATGAATGAGACAACACCACGGCAACCATTTTCTTACCATTTCAGTTCCAAATTCGTCACTCACATAATCATAAAAGTTAGTGCTCAAGAACTTTAAAAAGTTTAGAGTATAAACAACGCATCCAGGTACGTAAATTTTAGATATTATGTTATTTAAATGGTAAGGAATGAATTGATTACCTTATAAATGCCGTAGTGTTTGAATTGAGTCCGATAATTGTTTTGGCAAAGTCACCAGACCACGCCGACTAATATGGGGGGGCAGCTTTGCCATGTTTTGTAGCGGCCTAGGGTTGGTACACAAGCAAAAAATTTAAATTACATTTTTCATAAGATAGATACATTAGATACTTTTTAGGGTTCCGTAGCCAAATGGCAAAAAACGGAACCCTTATAGATTCGTCATGTCCGTCTGTCTGTCTGTCCGTCCGTATGTCACAGCTATTTTACTCGGAAACTATAACACGTATCATTATCAAATTTTTACATAAAGTGTATTGTGTGTGCAGCTTCTTAGTTTTGTAGAGAAATTGCAAAAAAAAAAATTTTTAGGGGGGCACTCCATATGTGTAAGTAATTGTCAAAAAATTTTTTTTGCGAAATATCAACATGATGCACATCAATTGATAGGTCTCTAAAAATAACAATGTTCAAATAACCGAGGTTTCTTTGAACATTTTTTGATTAAGTGGATATTTTCAGAAATAATCGCTCCGAAAGTCATAAAAATTGTGTCCCCCCCCTGTAACTGTTGAACCGTAAATCCAAATATTATGAAAAAAACCAAGAAGATACACCTTTTAATATTCTTTCAACCAAAAATATTTTGAGCATTACCGGTATAGGCGTTTTTGAGTTATCTCCAAAAAAACTACGAACTTAGGCAGATATGTATAATGACTAGGGAATGCAGTACCGGTACTGTTTCGTAGAACCGGGATTTTCGGTACTAGCCAATAATGGAACCGGGATTTCCCGGTAATTTCGGTACATTCGGGAAAAATCTTCTAAAACCTCTAACGCTGATTTAGGTAGTAAAAATGTCATCGCGTAATGTGTTAAATAAACGCGGGCCGTCCAGCCGGCGGCCGTGGTCACGGCGGTCGCCCGCCAGGCGTCAAGTTACCTGGCGCTGAGGGCAGCTACCGGATCCCGAGCTGCCCTCAGCTACGCGATCATGGCCTTAGAAGACCTTCCCTCGATTTCAAATTTATGAAGATTGGTGTTTACAGATTTTAGAAAAAACATACAGGGTGCGAGAAAAAGATAATTTTTGACAAACTTTTTTATGCCTTTTGATCCCATTCCTATCCAGGATCAAAAGCTTGTTTGGAACCAAAAAAATCCGGTTAGAAAAGTCACAAATCGAGGAAAACTTTCCTCGTACATTTGGTATGAAAAAGAAAACTTTAATTTTACACATGCAATTTTTTTATGTCAATCGATCCCATTTCTGTTCAGTATCAATAGTTTCTATAGGATCAACTTACGGTAATGTACCAAAAAGCCACAAATTGAAGAACAAATTTACATACATTTGCTGTTTACATTTACAAAATCCCTGTTTGATATTTTAAATGCGTTTACTGTAATGATGTCATACAATATTATGGTCCTTAAACGTGTGTGTCTGCGTGATAGAAAAAATATAAATTAACTTTTTCTCTATAGTAAATGTATGAAAAAAAAATCTTTAATTTGTGGCTTTTTAGTACATTACCGTTAGTTGGCTCCTAGGAAATTATTGATGGATAGGAATGGAATCGATTGGCATAAAAAAAACAACACGTGACAAATTAAAGTTTTCATTTTTATACAAAATGTATGGGAAAAAAATTCCTCGATTTGTGGCTCCTCTAGCCGGAAATTTTTTTTGGTTCCATACAAGCTTTTGATCCTGGATAGGAATGGGATCCAATGGCTTCAAAAAGTTATTTATTTATTTTATTTATTTAATAAAAGTAAAGTAAACTATGTTTGTCAAAAATGACATATTTCTCGTACCCTGAATGTTTTTTCCAAAATCTGTTAACGCAAATCTTCATAAATTTGAAATCGAGGGAAAGGTCTTCTAAGGTCACTTTCGCGTAGCAGCACGGGATCCGGTAGCTGCCCTCAGCGCCAGGTAGCTTAACGCCTGGCGGGCGACCGCCGCAACCACGGCCGCCGGTTGGACAGCCCGCATTTATTTAAAACATTACACGATGCAATATTTGAACTTCGAAGAATAAATGAACCCAAAAAAGGTAAAAAATGTTTTTCCCGAAAATCCCGAAAGTACCGGGATTGTTATTTTCCAGTCCCGGTTCTTTACACGACTCGAAATCCCGGGAATTCCCGGTATTTTCGGTTCCGGTATTTCCCGGGAGCAAACCCTAATAATGACCTATTTATCACTTGGTCCATAACATATACAGAGCAGAGTGTATGTTTTGTTTAAGTAAAAAACAAAACTCAAAGTTAACTGTGACATACTTATTTTATTGGTAATAATTACTACATATACCTAAGTGTTTTGTTTCGATAATACTTTTGTTAAGAGGCGACGAGGCAGTTCGTGACGAAGCCCTTTTATAAATGTCTATCGTCAAGTTTAAATAGGTACCTAGGTAATCACAATTATTTACGAGTGGACCTGTGATAGGCCTCTTAAAGAGTTTTCTATGTTTCGTTTTTGATAATATTTTAATTAAGGTGTCTTTTATGTTTTTCCTGAATGTAACCTGATTACTCGTATGTAACAAAATAAATAAGTACTTAAATAATTAATATTTTTTCATTTGTGTCAACCCTGACCACTTCACCTGACATTCACTGACTTTCTATGAAATTTTCTTAAATGGGTGATCGACTTTGCCACTTTTGCTGTATTTCTTTATGGAATAATATATCATTAAGGATCAAATTCCAAAATATTGTATCCTAAATACTGAATATTCTTTACTAATATTGTAAATACAACTAAATTACTATACAACGTAAAAATGCAGTTGGCAAAGTTGCCACACGGTATAGGTAACTTTGCCAGTTTTCTTTTTACTCGTAAAACCTTATTATCCGTCATTTAATTTATAAACCATCTTATGTATGCACTCGTTGATAAATATATTATGTGTCGCGTCATTCATACTTCAGTGGTTTCATATGAATTCTGGTTAAAAATGTACTATGACTTTTCAACACCTGTGAAAAGTGGCAAAGTTGCCAGACTTGACGGTACCTACAAGTTATTTCAAGTTAATTATTCAAAGTAAAGGATTGCTTTTATCAGTAACTACTGTTGCTAGTTGTCAGAAGGCAGATTTAATTTAAAAAATATTACTTTAAATCAGGTCTTCAGTAGACAGGCATTTTATGTTGTATTTATTTTAACTTATTAATTTAATTAAAAATATTTTTATGTAATAGTCATAACTTTTATATCTAAACGCAATGTGACGCGTAGAACGGAACGTTTTATTTTTGACACTGACAGTGCCAGTTCGTCAGACTCAGTGGTGAGTGGAAAATACTGTTTTGGTGAAATAAAAATCGCATATTCCTTTATTCCTAACTCGTGGTGTGTATTACAGAAGGCTACGACGACTTGCAGTGTCTCAAACCATAATGGCTTTCTATTGTTGCGGCAGGTAAGTGGAAATCAAATATTATGTAATAGGGTTAGGTTGTTTTGGCGATTGCTAAGTATTTTTTATTTTCAGATTGGGTGCCAGGTCCGTGCTTGGCAATGTCAGCAGGTTGCCTAACTTGCTAGGGACCGCTCAGTACGCCCAGGCGGCTGGGGTGCCCAAGATTACGTTTAAAAAGTTCGAACCGGAGAAGATTGAGCACCATGATATTAGGAACGAACGGCTCCACCGCCCAATGTCGCCGCATCTTACGATCTATGCTCCTCAGCTGACCAGCATGTTGTCTATTACCCATAGGATTGCGGGTGAGTTGTTATGAAACTTATGAACTTGTAACCATAACTTTGGCAGTAATTTTGTTTTGATGTTTACAATGTCACGTGATTTTCTGTTTTGGATCTACATAATAATGTTCTGTTTTGGATCTACGCAATTCAAAATTTTATGATTTTATCTCCATCTTTTGCAAAATGGTCAATACTTAATTTACCTGACGTTCATGGAGGGCCGCTGCTACTACTTCGTTGGTTGAACTGTGTCTTTTCTCAGGCCCAAATTGCAAGTACCCCAGACCATGGTTTGGAGATCCTTGAACTAATTACTTAGTTACAAATATTTTGTGGCTATCAGTTTTATTGAGGGGAAAAATGTAACTGTAATTTTTTCATCATGTCTAGCCAGTGTAGTTAGGGACATTAAGTACCAATCATGTCTATACATTTTAAATTAATTACTTATTGGCAATTAAGATAGAACCGGATGCAATATAATAAATGTTTATTTTCTTAATGTTACACAATATAATAGCAACATCAAAAAATATGATTGAAAGTGGAACTAGATACATGGGAAAATCTTTTAAACCAAAATCCAAATCAGTATATCTGTCCCAATAGTCAACTTTTTTCATCTAAAATTAAGCAACACTACTCCCAAAAATATTTCTTTTTGGTAAACACTTTTATTACCTAGTAGATAGAATTGTCATGTAAATTACGGAGGGAGGTATACCAAATTTCAGATGAATCAAACACCGGAATGTGGTTGAAATTTAACTCACAAGATTTTAAGGGCAATATGGGGTCAAGCTAAAAAGTGTAAAAATCAATGGGTATTATAATACAACAAAGCTTTCTATTTTAGGTATGATGCTGTCAGGTTACGCTACAGTATTAGGTGTAGGAGCGTTGGCCCTTCCTCATGATGTATCGCACTATGTCACCATGATCGAAGGTCTCAACCTCTCTCCGGCAACTATCTTCCTAGCAAAAGCTATCCTCGCCGCACCTTTTGGATACCACTTCGCCAACGGACTGAGGCATCTCTACTGGGACACTGCAAAGGGCCTGACTATTAAGGAAGTCTACACAACCGGCTATGCTATGCTGGCTACAGCAACGGCTATCACTGTTCTCTTAGCTTGTCTATAGTTTTCTAATCTCAATAGAGTAAAACGTCAATACATTTTGGTATTATATTTATTTTGAAAATGCAATAAATTTATTGAAATCAGACTTTTTGTTTACTTTCTATGGTTAGAGGCACTTATGCTAGTCAGGTTAGGTCAATAGTAAAACTTAAAATCTACAGACACTTAAGCAATTCCACAATTTGACATGACATCATGAATTGCTTTAAATTTCTCGAAGTCTAGTTTTTCTGTGGTTGCAAGTCCGGTCGCAGCATTCTGAAAACAAAAATAGGTAAGTATATTGCATTGAAAACTTATTTTTACGTCTCTCAGGGCGGTAAGTGAGATTTGCCGCCCACAGGCGTTGCGGCAAATCTCACTTCACACCCAGGAGCAGACGTAAAATTGTGTACGCACCACGGGCGGTAATAAAGAAGGCCTCAGATCGCTTGTTTATGGCCCTTACCTTCGGTTCGGGCCACAAATACCCGCGATCTGAGTCGTTCTTTATTTTACCGCCCTAGGTGCGTATTACTAATGTAACCCGTGTAACTCCATTGTAATAGTACATTACGTACCTAGGGCGGTAAAATAAAGAAGGGCTCAGATCGCTGGCATTTGTGGCCCGAACCGAGGGTAAGGGCCATAAACAAGCGGTCTGAGGCCTTCTTTATTACCGCCCGTGGTGCGTACATAATTTTACGTCTTCTCGTGGGTGTGAAGTGAGATTTGCCGCTGCGCCCTAGGGCGGTAAATCTCACTTAGCGCCTAGAGTGACGTAAAATTAAATATATTTATTAGGGGAAATCTTTCTAAATTAATTCGGTTTTGTAGGTGAACAGAGTTCATTATTAGTATGAGGTGGCCAGTTATTGAACGGCCAGTTGATTCAATGACGGAAGTGGACAGTTACTGGCGCTTTACCCTACATATAATAAAACTACTATTAAAAAATTTAAAAATGTTGCATTAATTCTATTACGAGTATGTACTATCTTATGAGACCAAACTGACTGATCATTTGTAAACCTTATTGCAATGAAATAAAGCTTAGGTATCTAATAAAATAAAAAGTTACATGTGTTGCTCATCAAGTTATTTTGATATTTTTGATGAATACCTTTGGTGGTGACACCCAGATGCTCGACGGTATCATAGCGATGCTCAGATCGCATACAAGCAACGCCAAAATTATGTATACAATGTTGAACCTTATTACAACCGAGTAAGGTGCTAAAGAATTTACATATTTTTGGCGTTGACTGTTTGGTGTGACTGATGAATCTCGCCGACTAACATTGAAAATGATGTTGTTCTTCAAATACTTTCCATAAATACTCGTATTAAACAGGACCGTCCTCTTGTCTAACAACTCAGCCAAACTCAACGATATGTGTGCGATAGAGACGTTAAATAAGATAGGATGTCCTTTGCCGACATCTAGGTGCGAGACGGCATCGGCATCAAGGCCACGTTGCAGGTCGGCTAGTTTGTCGGCAATAACTTAGAGAGGAGAGGGGAGGGGGAGTAGTGAGTCACTTACATTGAAAATGACGTTGTTGTTCTTCAAATACTCTCCATAGATGTTGAACAAATCTGTCCTTTTATCCAGAAGTTCTGCTAAACTCAACGGTGTGTGTGCGATAGAGACGTCAGATAGGAAGTCCTTTGCTGACATCCAGGTGCGAGACGGCATCATGGCGACGTTGCAGGTCGCGTAGTTGGCGAGCAAGTCACGACCACTGTCGCGATTTAGGCAGAGCAGCTCGTATTGGGAGGCGTCGTATTTGCTTAGGTCGGTGCCTGTTGGAGTTGGATTTTAATATTTGTAAGTAAGTGCAGCATAATTATTACTGTATCTGTCCTTTTCTATGTATATGAAGATTGAGTAGAGAAATATTGACAGCCTAGTTACGCCTAGATAACTTAGGTTTTACCTTTTGTACCCTTTGTTCTAGCATAGGCTTAAATACATAGTAGACGCCACCTAGTAACGAATAACGTACTAGTAGTACACTAGTCGTTACTAGGTGGCGCTGATTTTATCTCATACATATTGGTTCTGTTTAGGTGGCTCTGAACTAGATGGCGCTAAATACTTCGGAGCCTCAAAAAGTTCATAGGCTATGGCCGTCTTCGTCTACTATATATTTTCTCTACTCCTGCATTCTAAATTGCCAATAAAATGACTGACATGTATATTCAAAGCATATAGTTTATGAACGTTGTCATAATATGACTCAAAAGTCGATTCTTAGGGATATAATGGGTCTTAGGGATATAATGCTTACTGGCTTGCCTAGCACTCGTAGAAAAACTATTGTGTGCAACGGTACATAATTAGGTAGGTCTTAAAATTCTCGGGTCTGTTTTTACAAAATTCGGCTTCGCCTCATTTTGTAACTTCGACCCTCGAATCTTTTTAAAGAACCCTTATTATGTAACTGTTGCACAAAATACTATAAGTCTATGGTTCTAGTATTACAGGGGTGTAATTTAGTGGGAAGAAATGCGTTTTTATGAAAATTCCAACTGTTTCAAATTAAATAATCATGTATAGACGGAGAGCTGGCCACGTCAGATATGACACAATAATGAGAGCAACGAAACCCCTTTAGTTAGTTTGCTACACTATGCTTATTTTTAGATCCGGACATCTGGCAGCTGTAAAGTGGTGGAGGTAAAAGAAAGCAAATAACTTGAAGAAAATAAATTCTAGAGTTCTGGTTTTGATCCAATATTATGAAAAATTATGTAATTAATTAGATTATATAATATCCAAAAGTTTCGTTTGGGGGAAGTAGTGCCAAATGATGTATAATGTAATTTTTGGTTACTCGCCTACTGTTTTTGTTTGCGCAATAATACACAATGTTTTTTGTTCCAATGTTAAAATATAGGCCCTGTTCTCTATAAATGACACAACTTCAGCAGTTTTTACCTATTTCGGTATTACTTTTTTTCAAGTTAAAAACTTTGTTGGTCTGTCACTCTGATCTCCACCCATTAAAAGCAGCCAGATGCCCGGATCTAGCAATAAGGATGGTTATGCAATCAAACTGGACTGATTACAAACCTCTCATTATTGTGTCACATCTGACGTGGCCAGCTCTTAGACCAGTAGCTGAGATTCGAGGGGATTCAGGGACTACATAGGAACTTACTTGATACAAATGCAACATCACCGTGGTCGTCTTTAAGACAAGTCAGAGGGCTCTTATCACCTGGACATTGCTTTTTCAGGGGCGTTACGTCATCGCCTGAAACAAGTTATACTATGTTAGTACAGTCATCGCCAAAAATATTTACATTGTTTACACTGTTTAGTAATAATAACACTACGGAACCTTTCGGATTGTTTTCAAGTTTCTCGACACCCGGCAAGCAGGATCCACCAGAGAAAAAGCTGCCGACTTTCTTCACACACTGCAAAAGAAAAGTTACTGAGTAAGTGATTATTAGGTAATAAAAATACTGGTGATCCTTTTAAGGGCACATTTGGCATAGTATTCTAAATATGAAATAAAATAAAATAAACTAGCGAATTTTTTTTTGGTTTCGTATGGGGCTGGGACGTGTCACATACAAAAATTTTTTTGCGTCTAAAAATTTTTCTCTTACTTTTTCTTACTCGCAATTCACCAGAATTTTTTTGTTACATCCTGAATAAGTATATTCCTATATTTATTAGGAAACTTGTTACCTTCAGAACTAACACATGTTCCCTAGTGTTTCAATAAATCCTCTAATTATAGAATACAAAAAACAAAGAAATATTTTTACGGTTGCAAGCGGCAAATTCACGAAACCCGAAAGAATGTTCCAAGTTTTATCGAACGTAACTTTTACGGACGGTTTAAGAAAACTGTCTACAGTTAACTTTATGAGACGTCTGAAATGGAACTTCTCCTTGACAGATAAAAAAGATATTCGCAGTCCCACGTTGGGTGCCATTTCTATTTCTATTAACTGTCACTAAATTATCTAAGCTGAGGAACTTTGATACTTTGGGCTTTATGTTAAGGTTTAATATCGTGCTTATAGCTCTGGGCGTGATGTTATGACCTCTGTTTATGGGGAGTTGAGGTAAAGTGAAGGTTGTCCTCGCTTAGGGGTCAAACTTAGGAGCGGGTTGTAGTGTGGTATAAACTGCAGGAATATCCATGAATCTATGAAATATTTAATTACTGATATCGGGCCGCAGTTTAAGCGCGACACGACAGTAAATTATAAACACCATAAATGAGTAGGTATACAATCGCCAAAAGCGGACAGGTGGTCACAAATATCTGAACAACGCCTCTATTGTAAAGGCGACAAAGTGCATGTTCAGATATTTTTGAGTACCGTGGCCGCTTATATTGGAATCGCAGTTCTTATTAGCCGCGAGGTATTTGGGTAATTTGCAGAAAAAATGTACCTTTACTTTTTTTATTAATTAGATATGAAAAAAATGTAACGAAACTGATTTCGTTACACTTTTTTTATGAACGTAACGAATTTTTTTGTATGAAAATTTTGGAACAGTTGGGACATTTTTTTAATCTATCAGACTCGATAGAGCTCATGATTCTGCATAGGATAGACTCAAAATATATATCAAATAAAAAAAAAGTAATGTACATTTTTTCTGCAAATTACCCATTTCGTACGTAACTGTTTCATAAATCCATGGAAGTATCAAAGGCACATGCATTTTGGTTTCACGTGTCCTCAATTTTAGAAAGAAAATTTACAAGAAATTTTTCGGCCCTTACCCTAGTTAAGGAAGTTTGACACCTTAACTCTTTGAGATTAAGGAATACTTTTGTACTTACATCATCTGGTGTGATGAGCCCTTTGTTAATTAGGTAGTAAAGCGGCGCGTCAAGGCCGCTGAAGCTTCCGTAAGGATCGTGGCAAGACCTGAAAGTTTTTATAGTTAGTTTCATCTATAAATAAATACCTCAGTCCATTTTTATTTGTCTATAAAACAAAGTTTGATACATCCTAGTGCAAAATATTGTAGGCCAAAATAAAGACGGCTGAAGAAGGTAGCGGGGTAGGACCTCAATGTGTTGTATCGGGAGTATTCGGGAGGGGGGTCTCCAAGCGTTTTTGCCGCCGCGGGCCGTAGTTTGGAGAGACCCGTGTGATGTGAAATCGTCAATCGTTAGCGCTAAAACATCATCTAGGAGCTAAAGTTAGGTAGTTACGGACTTTAATTAACCATTTACGGTTCATGCTATTTAATTTTGTTTAATTACTCGATGACCGATGACCGATGGGGTCGAAAAGTGCTCGAGTGGAAACCACGGACTAGCAAGCGCAGCGTAGGACCTCCATTCACAAGATGGACAGACGACCTTATAAAGGTTGCAGGAAGACGCTGGATGCAAGTCGCTACCGACCGATACTTATGGAGGTCCAAAGGGGAGGCCTATGTTCAGCAGGTGACGTCTTATGGCTGAGATGATGATGATGATGATGATGAGTAATTACCCTGTGAAAGTCCAATGTTAATGAAACTCTAAAAAAAATGTAAATCCGTGACTGTTGTTCTGTTGTGGTTCTCAATAGGACAGAATTTTTTTAATCATTTTTTTATTATTTTGTATGTATGTTACTCGTTATCTCCGTGAATCGTGAACCGATTTTCAATTTTTTTTTTAAATCGAACGGGTACTTATAACATTAACCCCTAGATGGTCCCGTTGGCACCAAGTCGGGGTCTGATGATGGGATCCTGGAGAAATCGAGGGAACTCTTCAACTTATAGGCACACCTATAGCGTAGGTAGTGTATTTTTTACAGCAACTTGGCCAATTCCTCTTGGAATAGCGGGTCCTACTCCTAAGTGATCTCGGTTCTTTTTTGTTTAAAATTATTTTACAAATAAATTAGCGCTTACAATATGTTCTAATCTAATACTTTACGCGTCGTTATTCCTTTGTCCATGGTTCTTAATTGCCTAAAGGTTTGGTTTTTAGCAGCGCTAGTAACGTTGTCGAGCACTATAGTGTTTATTTAATTACACTCGAACTAATGCGCCCGATGGGGTTTGTTTGTAGTGACTAATGAACCTTACGTCAAAACGTGAATGAATAATGCTTCTAAATTTGTGTATTTTAACCATCAATCTTACTGTGTTAAAGGGTATTGGCTATTCTAGTTTGCTTAGGTTTATTGTTTTCAATGGTTTTAATATAAATCTTGCACTGGCGTTGCTATTACCAAAGGGCCAGGCGGGGCACTGCCCCGGGGCCCCCAAGCTTGGGGGGCAAAACCTGATTAGCAAACCGTTTATCGAATATAAAGAGCCGTGAGTGTGTGCGTATAGTTTAGGGGACCCAGTTTTTAGGGCCCTTGGTCAGCTACGCCACTGAAATATTGATGTTTTTATTCAAGTGACACATTTTAACATAATTTCTAATATTTCGGCTCTTTCGCCTTCTGGTTCTTGCCTCCATTGATGTAAATTTTTGGTGAGGTAACCTCTTTTTCTTAAGTCTTCCCACTCAAGTAGAGTTCATGGAAGCTGGGTGCAGGTTGTAGGTATTTCTTTGTAGCAAGTTACATAGCGCAGATTTCCTACTATACCATAATTTTCCACATTTCTTCTTATTAGCTTATTACACTTTGGAGAACTTACCTCTTTCCCCTCAAGTCTTCCATCTTCTGGTACGACGAACTCTTCTTGACCACGGCCACCGCGTACTTGGGTTTCTTCTCCTGGCCGTAGACTTCATGGAAGACTGGGTGGAGATTGTATTTCTTGGCCGCATAGGCTACTTTCATATCGTCGACGGCAGCCAGGTCGGAGCCGTTGTCTTGTACCTGTGTAAGTAATTGATTTTTGTCAATAAAATTGTCCATTGACCATACATGGACCATACCTCTAAATAGAGTGTTGAATATTAACAATTGAAATTCTATAGGCCGGTTGGACCAAACTGTCTGGTAACGTCTTCGTCATCGTTAACTTTTGCTTGTATAAAAATTTAGCAGTTTTCTTTGGGATGCCTAAAGCTTCTCCGCCATATTGTGCGTGGCGCAACGTGCAACTACCCTTGGTCTGGCAAATGTTTCCTGTACTTAATTTACTCACATAATAACTCGATAAAACTTTAAGACTTCAAGTAAAAAGCTGGGCTTTGTGGAGTATGTCATTTCCTTAGGTAGATACTTTTAAAGGTGTGAAGAACGAATCATGTAGAACCTCGCGCAACAATGCGTGCGTCGTCGGCATAGTGCATGATTGTTTCATGTGCATAATTCTTGGTGTATTTATAGGTACAGGGAGAACGGGTATTTTTGCGAATGCTTACTTATAAATACAGTCCACTTGTCTGAGACTTATTCCTTTTTGTGACTTAACTTACGTTTTTAAGGCAGTCCGCTTCAGTGGCCTCTTGCGTACAATCGAGCCTGGGACGAATGTCGCGGCTAAAAGCGAACGTTGACATGGTGCGGCATTTCGCGAGAGCCACGTTCGACGTCACACACAATCTGGAACAATAACAATTATTTAGGCTGCGTTCCCACCAGAGATGAGCGAGGAATGTCAAGAACCACTACTAGAGCTGCGCTGTGCGAGGATAATCAAATGAAGTGATTCTATTGGTGCTTGACAAACACATTTTTCGGAACGCATCCTCGCTCATCTCTGGTGGAAACGCAGCCTAAGGGTGATCGTGTCAAAAATGGCGGATTGCAATCCAATTGTACAGTGAGCAGCAGAAGCTTGTGGATAAGTAACGCTGAAAAAAAAAGGAAAAGCGAACTAAGTACTTCTTCTATTTCATCAATAATCAAAATTTGGTAAGGCTTTAATAAAGTTTATTTGATTATAACTCAAAGTCCCAGAAATCGACGTCAAGCCGTGAATGGATAATAGACCAAGTTATAACGGTTATCAGAAAAATACAAAACAAAATCTATCACATGTTCTTTAAAAATTATGGTCACTTTAAAAATTTACTAGAATATTCACGCCCTGGTCTCTTAACTTCTAGTAAATTTTTAAAGTGACCATAATTTTTGAAGAACATGTGATAGATTTTTTTTTGTATTTTTCTGATAACTGTTATAACTTGGTCTATAATCCATTCACGGCTTGACGTCGATTTCTGGGACACCCTGTATAACAAAACACTTTGGTAAGTAGTAAGCCTTAGTTCTAAAGTCCCAAAACCTAAGTTACTAGTAGACGAAGGTTGGTTGCTGAAAAAAAAACTTAATTATGAGTGAAAATGATCTTGGAACATTATTTTTAAAGCATGTGAACCAGTGACGTAAGTAGGGTAGTAGAGCATGCAAAATGCCACGGGCACCCGACCTGAGGCTAGTTTTATAAAGCTACAAGTTACAATTTACAAGCGGAAGTCTCTTTCTAACACATAGGGTTAGAAAGAGAGTTCCGCTTGTAAATTGTAACTTGTAGCTTTATAAAACTGGCCTCTGATGGCGTAGCGACCAAACGACCAAAGGAGGATTCTAAAATTTTCTGTAAAAGGGGTTTCTTACGATGAATTTGCCCCGGGCCACACTTATTGTAGTAACGCCATTGCAAATGATTTGAAGGTAATTTAAAACACCTTGTATGCCAAGAGCTGTCAAATTACTTAACTGAATTATTAATTCTACTATAACTTTCAACGTGAGTTTATCTACTGACCTAAACCAGTACCTACATTTATTAATAGCCTTCACATAGTGCCATTTTGTCTCAATAAATATAGCAGCTGGTTCAGACAGACATTGAAAAGGGACGATAAAAACACCTTTTCAGCCGATCCGTCCGTTCACGACACACATACGGAATACTGTAGTGTCTGTTGAAACTACGAAATCCAGTCAACCTTATGTATGTAACATAGAGTTCAAAATAAAGCTTAAACTTGCTATACTAGTTGGGAATACCTCGAGTGTCAATAGGGAAAGGTTAAAAGGTTAATGCGAAGCTTTAGATCTTTAAGTTTGCATCTGACAAGCTCGGGGCTCTTGTGAAACTTCCAGTTTATCAACAAGTTGAGAGTTGTTTGAGATTCTTTGGGTAACTGCCGGGATAGTAGGTATTTGTCCAAGTCTTCAAACACACCCTTGTGTTGAGCATATATAGCAGCTGTGTTTACTAAATGTTATAAAAATTTTTTTAAACAAAAAAAGAACCGACTTCACTTAGGATCCGCCATTTCAAGAGGAAGTGGCCGAGTTGCTGTAAAAAATAGTGAGATCAATAGTGAGTGAGGTGTGCCTATAATAGTTGAAGAGTTCCCTCGATTTCTTCAGGATCCCATCATCAGATCTGGACCTGGTGACAATGGGACCAACTGTGAAGTATACTCTCTCAAACAAAAAAAAAGCAAAAAAAAAAACAAAGATCCCGACGAATTGATAACCTCCTCCATCTTGAAGTCGGTTGAACTTGAAAACGGTCGGACGCGACTCAATAGGCTAGGGCTGCTAAAATGTATGTCTATCAGGGGTTTCTTTGTCAAATTGCCAAACCGAATGGAGTAAATCCAACGGTAATGATCGTCAGAGATGAAGGAACAACTATGTGACTTCAGTATAATTGGCTTTCTTCGGGTTTGTTGCTGGTGCTATGAGTATATTATGCTCGTGATGTATCTTGTCTGATAGACCGAGGACGTTGGCGAACCAGTCCGGCAGAGGCTTTGTCAAGACCTTTTTCCATTGGTCAGGTAACTGTGTTAAGGATGTTTTACCTGACTACTGGTTCCGGCGGTCCGTGTCCCCTCTCGATGACTTCAGTATAGTTGGCTTTCTTCAGGTATGTTGCTGGTGCTATGGGGATGTTGTCGGCTACGTGATGTATCTTCTCTGATAGACCGAGGACCTTGGCGAACCAGTCGGGCAGATGCTTTGTTATGACCTTCTTCGATTGGTCAGGTAACTGTGTTAAGGATGTTTTACCTGACTACTGGTTCCGGCGGTCCGTGTCCCCTCTCGATGACTTCAGTATAGTTGGCTTTCTTCAGGTATGTTGCTGGTGCTATGGGGATGTTGTCGGCTACGTGATGTATCTTCTCTGATAGACCGAGGACGTTAGCGAACCAGTCTGGTAGAGGCTTTGTGGCGGCTCCTGTTGCAAAATATGGTTTTGTGTAAGTATATTGTTAATTAGGTGAATAAAAATCTCGGAATACCGAAGTGTTTGGTACGATATTTTAAAAATAAATAAAGGATATATTTAATATTTATTTAAACTTTATTGCACAATACAAGAAGGTACAACGGTAAAAAAAAGGTTAATCATTAAGTAAAAAATGTAGTTTTTAAACTAATGAAATTTCTCCTTGTAAGTATCTAAATATGATAATACCTATACATTAATAAAGAGAACTTAATAAAATGTAAGTACCTATACTTATTTAACTAATTATAAAATATGAGACCACAAGTACAGTGTTTAAAATGTGTTAAGGTAATTCATTCCGACGCTTAAATATGCAGCAAAAAAAGGTACTTATAAGTACCTAGTTGTACGAATATTCAAGACGACCGAGGATCAATATCAGTACTTTGCCATCGTCTGCAAACCAGACGGCCTTGCATGCAAGTTTCACTCTAGCCCAGTCAACAGAGGCCGACGAAAGTAAATGCAAACAATGATTTACATATATATTCGGGAGTGCTGTGTGCATATGTAAATAAAAGAGACAGACCATAAGGATAAAAGGCCCAGTAATGTAAATGAATGATACGTCACTCTTGCGGACACCGACAAAATAAATTGTACGTCGCAGGCCTAATGTGCATGTTTTTAAGTCAAGTATATATCTATTAGGAAACATTTGTATGATTGTAAATTATTTTGTAAATATAATTGTATCGCTTAACATCAAACTCGGATAAATCCATTCGACCCTCTCATCGCAAATAACCCTATTACCTTTGCTTAATACCAAAATCGCATAATCTGACAGATGGATTTATCCTAGTACCTATGGATGGTAGAAGGTAAGGATAACAATTTCTATATTACAAAAGTGTCCGTCAAAAGGCGTTGAATTGGTGGCGCCACAATAGCTATAGAATATATGGTAGCGCATATGCAGCGCACTTCACTCCGTCAATAACTGCTAAGGTGCTATAGCTACGAGTATACTACCACTGTTTACAGCTGGACACTTTTTAGACCGTTCTCCTATAAGAGATACTTATCCTCCTTATACTATCCATATATCCGAGTTTGAAGTTAAGCGACTCAATAGGGAATATTACGCAAAACTCTGCGTAGGGGGCGGCACTAGCACATCCAGAGGGCCTACCACGAAACACAAAAATAGGAATTTCGTTACCTGGTTCTCTGTCACTCATTCATATTCGAGCGATAGAGACAAAGAGAGGCACGCAAGGCAAGGCAAGAGGGCACATGTCAAAATTCGATTCTCTCGTTTCACGATAGGCCCTTTGTAAACAAACCGCCTTGGTGCGCAAAAGACATATTTATTCGTTATAAATTATCTATGAAAACTTGTAAAAAAACTGTTTAAGGCCTAGTATGTATTAAAAACTCTATGGTTTACCGGTGTGCTAGTGCTGCACTCTGGTGGCAGAATATTGCAGTAATATCCCCTATTATGGTTTGATAGAAACGTCAAACGTTGCTGGTTGATTGGAGTATCGCAGTACCAGACAGATAAATTAAGATTAGTTATGTAAAGGTACGTTCAGTGAACCTATAAATATGGTAACTTTGTTTATTTTTAATATAATGTCTGGCGCGAACATGTTTGTTTCGTGTCTTGACTCTTGATAGTAAAATATGCCACATAAGTGTCGACAAAGTAGGTATTTATTGCATTTGATCTACTTGGCCGCGCCATAGTACCTAAAAATTATATACCTGCGACGCGAGGCGACAGCAAACAGCAAGAGAGAGCGAGACGCATAGCTTAATGAGTTCCACTCAATACGAACGTTGCTTTTATGGCTGCTCCACATGATGGGCCATCATAGGGACACAGCTATGCATTTGGGAGCTAACGATATTGCGATCTCGTTTCATTGTATAGCTGCGTCCTTATGATAGCCTATCATGTAAAGCCGCCCATAGCTCAACTATACTAGTAACGTTGGTTTTTATTATCATGCTTACCAGCGGCAGCAAGTTGCTTTATCTTTTCTCTCAACGGCGTCAAACTAGCAGTCACATCATTGTGCCCCAGCAACCCTTGCCACGGTCTCGCGGCCCATGAACAAGCCTTCTCCCGGATCGGAACCTTGGACCCGTCTGCGCAGAGGTACGCGAACTCGTCGGGTTTCTCTGAAGACTGGCTGGCTGGGATGGTGCCTACTGGTAACTGAGGACAACACGTCACGTAAAGTCACGTCAACACGTTTGTTCTTTTTTGTCTGCGTTTCAAGTTTCAACGCGATTAAAGGCGACATCAATTGTTTAACAGGAGTTTTCGAAAATGCCGCCGCTAGTGCTGGAAGTTAGTGCCTGAAAAACATTCTTCCTTGGAAATTATAACGCAACAAAAGCCAGAAAAAACTTGCGACAAGCTGAGTGGATTCCATGGTCCAAAAAGAAAGGAATCGTTTGGCAGAAGGCGATGCACGAATGTTCGTTATGGAGGTCCTTCTGAAAGACATTGTGTTTCAGCTGATTTAATGTTTTCTGAACTTGATCAAGTTTAACTTACCCCGAAGAACTTCCTCACGTATATGACCTTGGTAAAAGCAACTTCACCACCATTATGGGCCAAGCACCGCAGAGCCCCCTCATACCCGCTGTAGTTGTCGGGGTAGTCGCAGATTTCCGGGTGTTCGCATAGCGCGCATAGCTGGCTGTATTGGGCCTCTGTAACAATTGAAAAGATTAAATAAACCAGTAACTCCCAATAATCAGGGGCGGCGGGGAACGGAGTAGTCGACCAGGGCCTCGCGCTTGCAAGGGCCCCGATCAAACTTTTACAAGGGCCGCCTTGGGGCCGCCCCTACCAAAAATATTTTTGGTACCCAATTTCATTGCTTAGTATTGTTATGGAAATTCGGGAAGTACTTATACGAAATCAGCTCAATCAGACACCGAGAAGTGGTTGAAACTTACAAGATTTGAAGCATATAAATGTACGGACACAAGCATGCTTTAATTTTTATTATACTAAGTATATGCGGAGCTTTGTAATGGCTCGCGAAGTGTTTCTATCTTAGTAGTAGTTATAATTTATAAAGTAGCGTACACATTTTATAGTAAGGTCCTTGTTTTGTAAGAAGCTTGCTATCTTATTCTACATGAATGCAAGTAAAACAATCACTTTACCGATACCGTTGTTTGGTTTAATCGATCGATTATCATATACCTACGTAGTTTTCGTGTTTCCACCATTTCTAATAAATGCTGCGTATGTCAGCCACATAATAAACAAGAAGCTCTAAGGTACCTCTTTAATATGTGCCTAGCGAGATCACCGTAACGAGGCTACGGCAGAATCGCGCCCCAGACACCCATAAAACTTACTCCGAGATATACGACCGGAACTAAGGATTATGCTATTTTTAGACAGGCTTAAGTTGCATCGTTACAAGGCTGCGGTTATCCGGTTATAGCTGTACTAAAGCGCTGATTATCATAATCCGGTGTCCTATTCGACTCGTATCTTTGCGACTATGCGTGAGTAAGTCCAAGGATCTTAAAAGCACTCATAAGTGTTGGCCAGTTTTTTCTGATACGTAAAGCAAAAAGCAATCGTTAATTTTTTTATAAATCTAAAAATAAAGTGCTGTAAGTAAATTTGGATGTAAGTATGCAATTTTTAATATAAAACATGTGGCTCTAGTTACTTCGAATCCGAATACGATCAGAGTGTGTGAAGCAAGTGGCATTTCCCTGCAATTTAGCCAACGGTTCAACCTGTAGCCGAACTGACTTTGTTCTCAAGCTTACTAACCGACGACCATTACTTCGTGATCAAGACTGTGAGACTTTCAGGTTACCTTCACCGGTGTGAACATTAGGCACAAACTTACTCCAAGCAGAGTTGGTCTTCTGATCTGTAGACCACTTCCCGACGATGCAAGACTTAGTAAATAAGCTGAAAAGAGCGCGCGCAGCTCGTTCTGTGTCGAAAAGTTCATGTCGTTCAGACAGGCAAGGCATGCGGCATTAGACAAACTTACTCCAAGCAGAGTTGGTCTTCTGATCTGGAGACCACTTCCCCACGATGCAAGACTTGGAAAAGAAGCTGGAGAAGGCTCGCAGCTCGTTTTCTTTCGGAGAGAAGTTCACATTGTTCATTTTTGGGAACACGTTGCGCTTCATCAGCATGGTCAGCGGAATCTGTGAGAGAATGTCTACGTCATCAATATGAACACTATTTTCTACGGATTACGGTCTCCATTTATTTGTGTGCAATATAAAAAAATTGTCGCGTTGATGAGGAATGTGTCGCCTTGGAGAAAAAGAGTTTGGAGAAAGTGGATTATTTCATAAATAATTCAATTTGCCTTATACTCGTACAGACGTAGGTGAGTAATTGTAGATGCCTGTCTCGTTCACATGTTTTCCACGAAAATAAATTCCCATCGAACCCGATCCGATGATGAAGCAAAAATCTGATTCGATTTCGAACTATTGCTTCTGTTACAAAAGCGTTGATTGTATCACCCAGAACAGTCGCCATCAGATATATCGGAGCGGCCAAGGTAAAAAATATCTGAAAAACGCCTCTATTGTCAAGGCGATAAAGTGCAAGTGATATTTTAGAGTACCATGGCTGCTCCGATATATTTGATGGCGCTTGTACAAATAAAGCAAGTCACTCTGACGAACGGTTTTCGAACCTAGGGGCGTTCGGAAATCGAACAAAGCGTTCAATTCCTATTTCGTTAATACGAGTTGTCTTCGGCTGTCGGTGCCATTCGAGTCGTTGATTGAATTACAATCAGCCGAGGATAAAGCATTTTTCTTCGAGAAACGAAACACTTTATTGTGTTTCGTGATGCCGCGTTTCTGAAAGGCAGTTGTTTGCTCGGGAATTGATACTACCTATTGGAGTGTTGGTTGGAATTCTCGGTCACCTACTAATTACTATAGCAGTTCTTTAAAAAATAAATGATTAAAAGAGTCTATGGGTTGAGCTCATCATGGTTGCAGCCCTTCGGGAACAATTTTTTGTTTTTTGTTCTTTTTCGTGGTTCAGTGTGTAATATTGATAGCGTATTGTGCGGTGATCTAACGAACAAGGGAACAGCTAATCAAGAATTAGTCTTAAAAGGCGTGTAACCATTGATTGGTTGAACAACCTGTAGCCTCCTCGTGCCTTTTGTAGGGAGCTATCACTCTACAAATAGCAACTAGCAAAGGTTTATGCCACTTCTACCGAACAACGTTGCCTACAACTTATTTGATTAAACAAAATACTTATTGATTGAAGACATTGTACCATGCATTGAACCTAAAGATTGAATCTTACATGCTCTTATTTCCCGCCTTTTTATTATACTTGACATTGGCTACAGGCAATACCGCCTAAAGTCCATAAGAAAGAAAAAAAATGTTTATAATAAATCACTGGTCACACATAATTAATCAATTAGTAGAGGGTTAAATTTACACACTCACTCCTCACTCAAAACAAAACTAACAAAAAAGTACCTAAAACAAAAGCAAAAGTGTAAACATATTTTATGTCGACTGTACACAATCACTCGTTTTGCTGTAGCTATAATAAAGAGGAATAGGCCTTTAAAATGTAATACAGGTAAATACTATCAGTAAAGTTCAAAGGAAGGCCAATTATGAAGGATCTTAATAGCTACCTTTTTGATCCCCGTTCAATTTATCGCGATTTATTTGACAAAGTTGTAAGCTACCTACCTACCCAACCTACGAGTATAGTATAAGTTGGTTTATTAATATTCAGTTCAAAGGGATTCTAAGGAAGAATCATGCTATTTGGAAGCAGAAAGACCCGTAAATAATCTTACCTTGTATCCGACGTTTCTGTTGACTCCAGTGTGACAAGATTTCAGCCCCTTCAGCTGGTCCAGATTGTTGATAGGCAAGTTTTTGTGGACGACGATGACGGCTTCGTAACGGAACTCGGCTGTAAACATAAACCATGGTTAGAGAAAAAATACTCGGACAGGATTTGAGATCTTACAAGGGTACACAGTTTCCAAGGCGATGGTCCTTTACAATTTGGGGTGCCTATTGCCTAACACTGATTAAAAGTTTCACAGTTTAAATAAAATTATATCGAGACTTAACCATGCAATATAAATTTGAAAACTTCCCCCGATGTTTCGAGAATGACGTTGTCCTTGTGATCTCGGAGAAACATGTCTTCAATCCAAGACGGGACCGAAGACGAGAAGAAGTATTTTCGGGACCACGAGGTCATCGTTAAGTCCCGTTGTGATTATCTGTAATTTTGGGTCCCTACATTCGCTACACTTTTGCAAAGCACGTGCGCAAAACGAACCATCCCATCATCAGATCCGAACTTGATGACAATGGAACCAACTGTGAACAAAAACAAAAAACGAATTTTCCAAATCAGTCCAGCCATCTTCGAATAATCAGTGAACATACATAAAAAAAAAGATCGCGACGAATTGAGAACCTCCTCCTTCGAAATCTTGAAGAAAAAGAAATTAACTGGTATTTTAGTATGGACAAAATACCGGTTTACGATCCCTGCCTGGAAGTCCTGTTTCATAAAATTACAGTGATTGGTATTATTTAAAGCGGCTTATGATAATATTTACCGTATCAGTCCCGACCATACGTATACGTCCCGAACCGAAATAGAACATTCATGAATAAAAAATTGCCTGATGTGAATTAAGTAGGTTTAGACTGAACTGCGTTCATCAGGCTGCTCTTGTTGAGCTATTTACAACTTTAAGTTCAGGTGATAAAGTTGATTATTCGAATGTATTTATTTCTTACAATAAAGACTACAAAACGGCTATTAGACATTGCAACCTGCAGGGCCCAATCTGTAAGGTTGGTAGGTAGGTGTAACTAAAGGTAGGGCCCGTAGGGAGCGGAAGGAGAGGCAGGGTACACAACAGATTGGGGCCTGCAGGTTGCAATGTCTAATATCCGTTTTATACAAAACAATGGCGAATTTTAGACCATTACCATGAACAAAAGGTGAAAGATATGTAGAGATGTAATTTCAACAGCTCAACTCGGGCGAGTCCAAGACTTGAAAAACCAGAATTTCGATGTCATTGCGTCTCTCATATTCACGTTCACGTTACACTGGTGCTCATGAACTAGAGACTCGTGGTCGAGATTAAATGGGAATATAATGGCAATGATAAAAGCTAGGTTACGTGAACCGCCATGTGAAAATAGAAAAACGATATCTTTGCAATTTTATCAAACTTGCACTTTTATATTAACCAATACCTACGATTTTTGTTTTATTACCATTGAACCATCTTCGAACTCGCAAAATAAAAATTGCCGTTCCCTATGTTTGAATTAGAGTGTTCTCTCCATACATGACTAAATGCGTATATATAATAAGTTTTAAGCGAGCTTTGCTAAAAGTTATTATTCAAAAGATTACAGGTTAATACGTACTACGATTTAAGTGTGCTTAAAACTTAGTATAAATGAGTTTAAGCAGACCTCCCATACGACTTATTATTTAATTAGTAGTTTTGCTATGTATGGAGTTAGCAAATGGTTTGAATTGATTAGTTTTCGTGGAACAGGTTTTTTTCGACAATAGAGTAACACGAGGCGAATCGGCTCGCAGGGTGAAAAGGATATAAGCATTTAAATCATAATTTGACATAAATATTTAACTGGATCCGATTCCCCCTCCCATTAGCTTTACCCTATTCCCAGTTAGGTTAGACACATAGAGCTTTGTAGATCCATTTCCGAGGAAATAATAAATATAACTTGAGCCCAGCCAACCTAAAAACGGACATATTTAGTGAAGCCCGGAAGCTTTTAATATCGTTAAAATACATTAACAAAATCCCATCTCTTATCCTCAGGGGTAGAAAACCTTCGGCACAATTTATATTAATAATCAGACTTTTAATGTTAATATTAAAATCCACGGACAATATAACGAGCCCTCATTTCCTTAATGAAACTCTTTAAACATCCTACCAATAAGCGAGTCTCGTTAAAATTTCTACTAAGTTCGCTGCGCGTTCTTTTGCACAATACTTTTTATGTATTTTAAATACGAGGAAAGTAAAATACATGTGCATAAATTAAGACTAAAAGTATGTACAGTCAAGGAATTTGATTCGCGTACCGTTTCGTTGATTTATTGCTTGAAGTGTCAGAATATCATAAGGCTTATATTTCTTTAAGCAAGCGAAGAAACATAGCCCTTACCTAATACTATTAATTGTCATCAGTAATTTAGACTTAAGACGGTACGCGAATCAAATTCCTTGACTGTACCTACCTACATAAACTTGTGTTCTTGTAACCATGTAATCGGAAGTATAAAATCTAAATAGAAAGCAAACGACGAACCTACTTTATTATGTATTTATTTTATTTAGAGACTCGGATTTACGGGAATTTAAGGTAAATGTCTCAAAGTTTGTCAGAGTTGATGTTAGTTCATTATATTAATGCCTAAATTGAAGAATAAATAAATAAAATAGAATAGTTCCGTAAGTGCAATGCAAGCACCTAGCAGATATAATAGAAAAATGTCGCTGATATTTTAACATATTTAACATATATGTAGTTTAGTTTATAGTTAATTGGATATAAGTATAAAGTCTTGCTACGCCCTAGTAGGGCCCATGTCTGTACTGGTTAAATTCTAAGAACACCTTTTAAAATCCCATGGTTGCAAGGAATAAATGATTATGATTATTATGAACGTGTCATCTTTAAACTTAAGTTTAATTAAATCGTAATACCTAACGGTGCCAGCAGGGTATCAACTATTGGACATAAGCATGTGAAGTACTAAGACGTTATCTTATTATTGACAGTATTCTTGACGACGGAACATTACTACGTATAAATTACTAGAGTGATTAAGACTCTCTCATTACGAAAACAATCTCTAAAAAGCCTTTGTCCATTGTGTGGACGCGTCAAGCCAAACGAACATCCACGCTCAAAAAGATGTATACAATTTTTCCCTTTATTCCAAGGACATAAGCTCACAAAGTGTATAGAAGTTTATGAGCGTCGGACTTTATAGGATCACGTAATCTTTTACGAGTTTTCATTCTGTGTTTGCATGGTATTGGGTGCTTTCGAGCCATTTCAAAATTGGTTCCTTGCCGAGCTAGATTGGATTCGGCTAGCGTGGTTTTGTGCAATGAAAGTTAAACGATTGGCAACAGCTACTAGTACTATTGGTGTACCGTCAACTGCCACAACTTTGCCTACGATGCACAACTTTGCCTGGCTTGATTTTCTTCACCAAACAGCTATATATATCTTATTCCTGAGATGGCCGTTGTGTTGTGGTGATGAAGTAAGTCATGTTTTTCAAGCCAGGAACAGTTGTGTATTGTAGGCAAAGTTGTAGCAGTTAACGGTAACGTCAACTTTAAACGTGGTTGTCATTGAGGGATGCAGTCGGGTTAAGCAAAGTAAATTAAAACTTTTATACATGGTTCCGATGGGGCAAAGATGTCAACAATGTGAACAGATGTCCCCCTTTATTGCAATCGTTACAACAAGTTTATTACTTGATGTTTATTAGGTGCTATAACTATAAACTGTGGCTTTGTATTGTGATCAAAGATACTACCCGAATAAAATAAAAGTAACGATGTTATGATAACGTATACTTGTGTTGTGTATTTGTAAAAAAACTCGAAAATGTTGTTCACACCTGCCTACATAAAGTATTTTTCTGGTCTGTGACAACAGCCGATCGGATCCGTGATTATCGATCACTGATTGGTCCTCAACATAGACTAGATAAAGATAGATAAAGCATTTATTTGGATTACTGCAATAACACACAATACAAAAACAATGAAAATACAACTTTAACACATCAAAGAATAAATTGAAAGAATAAATAAGGAATTGAAGTCGGTTAAAAATAAACAACAGATGAGGTAACAAATTAGACAGGTTGTGTGCGTTGCAACAAAACAAAAGGGTTCGCCGCGGCTCAGCTATACGCTTCACTCTTTCGAGCAAAACACTGGTATTCTGCCGAAACCCAGGTCACGCTAATATATTTTAAAAAGTATTCATGGGCACAGAATTATTTTTTTGTTAACGTGTAACGAATTAATAATAAATGTACGAAGTGTGACTGTGCGTGTACGTGTAGTATAATACGTATCATAATATTAATAGTAAAAATAGTTACAAAAAATAAATAAACATATCAACATAAAAGTATGAAACAAAAGTGTCTAAGCCAGATTTTAGATTCTGAAATCCGCAACCAAATAACCGTGTGGTATCCCTATTTTTTGTTTTTCCAAAAGTATTTTTTTAAAATGATATTTCAAGGATAATTTAGTCTTGAGCTGCCTTACAGGTGGAGGGATATCATTCCAGCATTTGGTTGCGAGATATCGGAAGCATCCAGTGAAAGCAGCCGTCCTATGATGGTGCATTTCTAATAGACACCGCCGAGTAGACCTAGTGCCATACCGGTTATGAAATGTTGATGCATTTATTTTAGAAAATAGGTATTTAGGTGAATTTGTGCTTAGAACGCCAAAAAGGAGACAGGCAAGATGTAGATGTCGACGTGAAGACATGTTGAGCATGGACGATTTATTTAAATATGGCGTAATGTAGCTTCTCGGAGGGATAGAGTAACAAAACCTATAACATGCATTTTGTACTCGCTGTATTAGGCGACGAGTTTTCTGTTGCAAACGTGGACCGTAAACTACATCGCAATAATTTAGCTTTGAGAGAACCAGCGATTCACATACAATTATACGGACTTTTTCACTTAAAAGGTTCCTTATCCGGTACAAAGTCTTTAGTCTGTAAAAACATGACCTCAATAACTCTCCAACGTGCTTCTCAAACCTCAATTGACTATCCATGATTATTCATAGGTTTCTAGCCTCTTCAACCCTTTCAATAGATGATCCTTGGATATTTATTTGCGGATCACGGTCTATGATTTGAGAGACCTGTAATTTTGTACCCATAATCATATATTTCGATTTGAGAGGGTTCAATACTAGACAGTTTCTTTCCGCCCAGCAAGATATGTTACTGAGATCCTCGTTTATTTTCTGGATTGATTCGGTAAAATCATAAGGGCGAGCTGAGTAATACATTTGAACATCATCTGCATACAAATGATATTTACAGTGCTTAATAACCTTGGTTATGTCAGCACTATATATAATAAAAAGTAAAGGACCAAGAATCGAGCCTTGAGGAACACCACGAGTTATCTGTCTAGCATTCGACACCAATTTAACTAATTATAAATCCTCAATATATACTCATAGCATTAAAATTATACGAATTGATTGTTTGATTGGCGTTTATTCCGAGTTACTTAGGTTCAACCAAGAGAAACTAGGCCTTAAGTACTGGGATTCGATCCGATATATCAACGCTATCCATCGCTGTTGGAAGTGTTGGTGTCAGAACGAGTCATCCATAACCTCCATAACGAATAGCTGTTTCACCGCGGCATCTGCATTCAATGGCGGCATTCGCTTTTATTGGTATCGGTTTTTCGTTTGCTATGGATTGCTATCAAGTTAGGGCCGAACTGCTTCATCAATAAAAAATGTAGATTATATTACTGTATGTGTATGCTGAAGTTTTTTTAGACAAGGATGTTATTTATGAAATATAAGTAATTTCTGGACAAAAGTGGGTCATCAAAACTAACTGACGCGCTCAAATCTGACATTTGAAACTCTGAATAAAACGAAGAAATGATGTTTTAAAAATAACAGAGATAGCAATATAAAATCATCATTATTTATACTATTAAATTCATGTGTAAATAATGGCAAAAAACTTTTGTGTGCGATTATATTCGAGCTTAAATTCTTTGAATTCGACCGCTCGAAAGTCAAAAATCGGCCCCCTGTACATACGTGGCTACGAGAATATTATACCATCTATGCCGAATGCACATTTGGCCAGCAATGCAGTTGAAAATCAGTTGGTCTCTCTTGTTTCGTAGTCACTGCATTGTGAGTATGGTAACATTTGTAACCAACAATAAACTTTACATATAATTGTATTGTGAAATCAAGTTTGAAAACGTAGGTAGTCGGGGCTATAACTTAACTAAACTCAGTGTACAAAGTCGTAACTCTAATAAAACAATAATGAGATGGCACAATGGTTCGAGTTGGAGTTTAGGTGGGTGGCCACACATGAACGCCGACTCGCCGACATTTGAATGGAGAAATGGGTGAAAGTTTAACAATGAACCGGATATTATGTAGTTCGATTATCACATTGATAGCTTGTTTTGTTAGCTGACAGTATTATCATTGGAGTATTTTTTCTGTTGAACTAATGTACATTATATTGCTGAAACACACAGGTTGTAACAAAAATACTGGTATCCGTTTAAGGGCATTCATTGGTACACGGTGTACCGTACACCAGCATTTTTGTTACACCTTGTATAACTCGATTCCTACTGGCTTGTCCAATTGTCAGCACTGATATGTCAGCACTTTTCCATAACTATGAAACAGTGAGAAAATCATTTAAAAATTTAATTTTACGAGAATATAGTTAAAAAGTCTATACAATCACTTTATGAGATCTTTGAATAACTTTGCTTCCACAGAAGCAATATAAAGGATCAAGACATCCGGCGTCCTATCTGTGGATCGACTCCAAAGTATAATTCATTCGGATAACCTTATTGTAAACTTCCAAATGAAATTAACAAGTTTAGAATTAAAATCGATAAGCCAGCAGCTTTCAGCTTTTAAAGTTAGCGCAGTTATAAAATAATTGTTGTTTACGTAGAAGAATTTGGGATTCATCACCATAGCAGCTGGGTCGACTCAGAGGGCGCAGCAAGGATTCTAACCAAATCAACATAAAATATGATATGATTGTGCTGTGTGAGCGGGACGCCGATGTTGTATGTACTGTACATAGTACTGTCTCGCTTATACAACGGAGCAATTTGCGGATCCGCATTAGTGTGATAACTGCGTAACATGCCTGTGAATTCTGCGCCAGATCCAGAATGGTCGTATTTGGGGAGGTCTACTTGTATCCTGCGCTCACCAAGGATTATATTTTTATATAGAAATAAATGTTCTTTTAGTATAGTCAGAGACTATAGAGATATAGACGACCACAGCCTAAGAACTTTTTGAAGCTCAAGTAGCTACTAGTACGCTGTTTGTTTCTAGGTGGAGTAGCTGTGCAGCTGACATTTCTTCTTACAAATTCGGTATCTTTAGGCGGCTTTCGGACAGAGGGCGCGCAATCGACTTCAGCTTCAAAAAGTTCTTAGGCTGTGGTCGTCTATATCTCTATAGTCTCTGGTATAGTCAACCAACGCTAACCTACACCGATTCAGTGGCTGTCAAAGTATGTTAGTAGAGGCCACGTAGAGGCAGCGTAGTGGCAGCATAACGTCAACTTTTTTTATTAAAAAAAAAACCGTTTATGATTGCAATCCGACATATTTCCGCTGCATAGTCTATACTGATTTAGTGTGCTCGAAGCTCGAGCTCTATAATGTTTGTTTTTTTAATACTACGACGATGGCAAACAAGCATGATGGATGCCTGCAACCCCAGAGGCGTCACATGCGTGTTGCCTCCTTTTTTGAAGAAACTCATATTGTAGCCCTCGGTTAAAAGTATTTTATGTCAACTAAAAGCAGTTATTAACCGACTTCAAAAAAGGAGGAGGTTCTCAATTCGACTGAACTGTTTTATCATTTTTTTTGTATGTAGGTATGTTACTCGATATCTCCGTGAATCGTGAACCGATTTTCAATTTTTTTTTAATCGAACGGGCATAACCGCTTGATGGTCCCATTGTCACCAAGTCGGGGTCTGATGATGGGATCCTGGAGAAATCGAGGGAACTCTCCAACTATTATAGGCACACCTATAGTGATTTCACTATTTTTTAAAGCAACTCGGCCACTTTCTCTTGGAATAGCGGATCCTAAGTGAAGTCGGTTCTTTTTTGTTTAAAATTATTATCGAACGAGCGGAGCGTAAGCGAAGATCGTTCTTACAAACAACAACTGTCACCTGGCTACTGGGACGTCTCGGCATTTGGATGGCTTTTTGATTTAGATAGTTTGTCCGACGATAACTTTAGTAACGATTTTCCGATCTTTATGAAATTTGTTGGGGTTGTAGCAGAGACCAACAAAATTTGCGAGTTCGTATATGAGCTGGATTGAGACGGGGGTTCTGAAATTAGAAGGCCTAAAAAGGTTTTGTAAAGGGGTCCTGTTACATTGGTCATCTTATTTGCTACTTTTACGAGCAAGTATGGTTGAGTTTGGTATCAAACGAAAGGTATTGATTAACACTCTCGTCAAATCCTTATGAACTGCTTACTGTTTCATAACAATTAGCAACATAAAATTGATTTCAAAAATATTTCCAATTATATTTTGATTTTGGTGTAAATATTTTGACAACTGACTTTTTATTTATTTATTAGAGCGTTGGCTGCTAGAGCCATCAGCATACTGACATTAACACATTAGTTAGAAAGAGTTACCATAGACGCATAATAATGGTGACCGAAACCTATATAGGTGGTCCACAGATGAGAACGACATGTCAAAGCAACAGAGTGAGAGGCATGTGAGAAGTGGATTTAAATTTAGATGAGACAAAAACTGACAAATTTGAAGCGATTTCGTCGCGGTAAAATTTTGCGCATCAACCGCACAATTTAATACGGACGTTTAGTTTCACCGTGATGGTTAGTTGAGAAAAAAATACCCGATACCTATTTTTGGTATTTGTACTATTTGTAGTAATTCTACTATAGCACATTTATGGCGAAACACAAGATTTGCGAGTTCACAGTTCGGGGCGAACTACTAGTTATACAGTTAAACTGTTTTATTGAATCAAAGCCAATTCGAAATATCTTTGTAGCTTTATAAGTACTATAAAATTAATGATGTCTTGTAAAGTTATCAGCAACGAAATATTGCTGACTTAACGTTTGTTCAAAATGTTCTCAAATAAACGGAGCTGGAGATTAAAGTGTTCACAAAAGTTTGAATGGAGTTTTGGAAGTGTTAATTACGTTAATCACGTTATTCACGTTGCCCAATATTTATTTAATTAAACGATGTCAGCTGAACTTAGCTGGGTTTTCATTAGCATCAGTGCAGTGGCGTGGAATATAATAGGTATAAAAAAATAAAAATAAAATAAATCTTTTATTTCAGAATTAGGATTCCATAATTCAGTTACTAAACTTAATTAACTTAAAAACTATGTTAATTACTTAATCTAAGAAACTGAAACTAATAGAATTTAGATACATTCTTTTACATATTTGACATTTTTACATGTTTGACCGACCCACCCTCCTCCCCCGCCTCATCTACCCCTTGACATGCAGCTCGATGAAGCGGCTGAGGACGGCCGAGTCCAGCCTGTCCGCTATAACCCGCAGGATACTGTTACGGCTCCCTCGCACACGTCGAATAATGGACGCTGACTTTTTGCGTATTAGTGCAAAGGTTTTAATAAAAACTTACAATTTGGCTCATCATCGGTCCTGGACCTGTACCCCTGGTAAGTTCACTTACCATCAGGCTCATCATCGGTCCTGTACTCCTGGAATAGCACGAAGTCCTGGTTGGGTATGTTGGTAGTCACAAACATGTTTTCCGGGTCTACTGGCACGAAGTCCTGCACTACTGCCGCAGCTACACTTGGTAAGTTCACTTACCATCAGGGCCATCAGGCTCATCATCAGTCCTGTACTCTTGGAACAGCACGAAGTCCTGGTTGGGTATGTTGGTGGCCACGTACAAGACTTCCTAGTCTACTGGCATGAAGTCCTGCCGCAGCTACACTTGGTAAGTTCACTTACCATCAGGCTCATCATCGGTCCTGTACTCCTGGAACAGCACGAAGTCCTGGTTGGGTATGTTGGTAGTCACAAACATGTTTTCCGGGTCTACTGGCACGAAGTCCTGCACTACTGCCGCAGCTACACTTGGTAAGTTAACTTACCATCAGCCTCATCATCAGTCCTGTACCCTTTGGAACAGCACGAAGTCCTGGTTTGGTATGTTAGTGGCCACGTACAAGTCTTCCTAGTCTACTGGCATGAAGTCCTGCCGCAGCTACACTTGGTAAGTTCACTTACCATCAGGCTCATCATCGGTCCTGTACTCCTGGAACAGCACGAATTCCTGGTTGGGTATGTTGGTGGCCACGTACATGTATTCCGGGTTTACTGGCATGAAGTCCTGCCGCAGCTACACTTGGTAAGTTCACTTACCATCAGGCTCATCATCGGTCCTGTACTCCTGGAACAGCACGAAGTCCTGGTTGGGTATGTTGGTGGCCACGTACATGTCCTCTGGGTCCACGGGAACGAAGTCTGCCTGCCGCTGCTGTACTTGATAAAGACATTCTACCCTGTTGACAAAAATAAACCAATGACAGAGATAATCATATATGTTTATGTAAGTACACTAGTAGTCCGCCTCGAACTGAGAACTCGCGATTTACTTGCAAACGAGTTGACCAATATAACAAGACCCTTCGGTGGATTTTTTTTCTCCTTCTAGCTCCATAACCACTTGATCGATCCTGCTCAGAATATAGGTACGAACTTACAAATTCTATGTATCTCTGCTACAGCCCCAAGCATAAAGATCAGAAAAACGTTACTATAGTTTTCGTCCGACAAACTATCGAAATCAAAAAGCCATCCAAATGCCGAGACGTCCCAGTAGCCAGGTGACAGTTCGGTCTGGAGTTGTTTGTAAGAACTCACTTCGCTTACGCTCCGCGAGTTCGATTAATGCGAAGAGGCTTACCGAGGTGGAGCAAAAGATCCAAGTAAAAAATATCTGTTTCCGCTGAGGACTAGGTAGGTACTTCTCGATAAAAATCGTAAATAATTGCGTCGCATGTCATATTTATAATTTTTATAAACTTACCTGATACCGCATTACTATAATTACGTACTCATGCTGTTATTTACTTATTAATTAAGCTATAAACTTAATAAAACTTTTGTAAAATCAAGAAATTTTTATTATTACCGACTCGACTGACCATGGTAAAAATAGTTTCATAACTTTTTAATTGTATTTTTTTTAATTTCTTAGAGCTATGGTTTCTTTTTAAAATTATATCGGACACGTTTGAGCAGATGATTTAAAATTTGGCTGTATGATTTTTCCTTAGTCCTTAAGTAGGTATGCATACTTAAGGACTAAGGAATTTTTTAATGCAAATGAGAATTTAAACATTTTATGCAGTTGCACGTTTTATTAATTAAGTTTAGGTATTTGTTTATAACTCAAAGTTTACTTATAAAGTAGGTACACATAATGGTAACATTTTAGTAAGTAAGTAATAAGCTTTAGTGTTGAAGTACCAAAACTTAAGTTACTATTAGACAAAGTTTGGTTGCTGGTAACAAAACATTTTTTCAGTGTTGTTGAGTTAGATTTACTTACAAACATTTAAAAATTGATATGTCAGGTTTTTATTATACATGATTCCCATACAATATAGCAAGGAGATAAGTGAGTAAAAGGCTACGGATATTATCCATTAGGTGCGACAATTGAATATGTTTCCACTGACAACATTAGCCCGAAGAAACATCTCGAAAACATGTTATGTTTATTGATAAACCAACTTCAAGTCTAGGCACGTAGCCGGCTGAGAAGGAATATTAAAAAGACATTTATATTCGCGATTCTGTAAGTTTGTTTGACATTGAAAGAACTTCCAAGTAAAAATAGGAAACATAAAATTATATACTGTCGCCATCACATATATCGGAGCGGCCAAGTTGGTCACAAATATCTGAACAACGCCTCTATTATCAAGGCGATAAAGTGCATGTTCAGATATTTTTGAGTACCGTGGCCGCTCCGATGCCACTGCGCGCGCACTGTGATGTGCTGCGATGGCGACTGTTACAAAAAAGTTGTAATAATGTTTTAATAAAACTTAGTCAATCTGTAAGAAAGTTGTGGAATAACTTAAGTTAATTTGTAAATGTCAATGCATATTTTTATATTCAGTAAATATATAATGGAGCTATGAATGGATAGGTCGTTGTCGTTGAGCTATGTATAGTGAGTAAATAATAAATATAATAATATTATTGTCCACAAAATGTGTTTCTTATTATTAACTATTAGTTCCATCAACGCAGACAGATCGCCACGACTAATGCGATGAAATTCTAACATCTATAGACCGCTTAACTGAATACAGTAAAGGCCTCTACAAACGTAAGCGACTAGTCACCTGCGATTTTTAATACATTGCGGTTTTTGATCCATCGATTGATTTCGTTGGACCTATCTTCTAGACGGCAATGTCTCGAAATCGCGCGTGAGTTTTGTTTCAAAAATTGCGATTGTAGAGGCTATAAGTAGTATAATTAGTAGGTAAGCCGTGATAGTGCAACATAATATAATTTAAGTAGGTTAGGTACCTAACTACCTAGTCTACCTACTACCTACCTAATTGTAAATTAATGCGTTTACCTGTCTCTTGCCGCCACACATTCCAAGGCCGCTTTGCTCTTAGTTGGGACCTCCAGCATGTCCTGGCAAGCCTTGAGGTGCTGCACGGGGACGCATATTTTATCTGTGAACGAAAAAAAATATTTTAAAGTATTTTTTAATCCGCCGTTTATTAACTACAAAGGACTTACATTATAGATGCTGTATACAATACAAACGGTACGATTTAAGTAATGCTTAGTGTTGATTTTACTTGTTTCAGTACATAAATCGAAGCTGCCTGGAGAATTCCAATATTTTTTACGAATGAACTATTGATCTATCTAGATTTGCCCCGTTGGACTCATCCGTCAGCCGCTGCAGCATTTTATAAGTTCCGTTTTGAACGGGGTTGCGTCCACCGGGACGCTGAATTCCGGACACCACCAGTTCCGGACATTCGGCCGCACCCCGGAGATCGTTTTGTCATCGGCTCCGGAAAAGTTCGCTTCCCGTCTCACGACAGCGGAGGAAATAGTATCCGTATGTATTAGTCTTAGAGCATTCAAACAACCGGAGCGGCCAATAAGGCGTACCCCTCTGCCGAAATATTATGACCAGCGGTCATATTTGTTGTATGGACTGACGTTTATCTGATGTAGTTATTTGTACGTTATGTACGAAAGCCATACATTTGACGTTCCCCTCCCCCGCATAAATCGGCAGACTTTTTTTGTATAGGAAATGACAGAGATGTTCGCTTCGGTTGGTTGAATTCTCTAAGGTGGGTCCGGAAGCCGGTAGCTAATTAGAACTGATTTTGAACATGTTTTGATGTTGTCAACATTTTGACATTCCATTAACCGGAGTCTATTTCGCACGTATCAACAAACACGAGTAATTTCACTATACAAGTGAAGTCGAATCCATATAGACATGAGTGAGTCACATGACATAAGTTAGAGCGTTCTCACACTTGCGAGCGAGTTTTACATGGGGGCGAACACGCATCATCATCATCATCACTAACAAATATAATATTTATAGAGCTTGCGATGCAAAAATTGTTTTGTTAGGTTATACCTACCTACCTATAATACCCATCAGAATTCATTAGGTTTGGGTCAATGTTTATCCGTTTAGCATAAATAAATTAAACGTTAACGAACTGAAAGCGGTGCCCAATTTAGGAGTTTTATTTTTAAAAATCACGATAGGCAACAGTTGTTTACACAACATCGATAACATACACACGATACTGCCAATTTATACGTTTAAGATTTATTTCTTTAACTACACTATTTTATTAAGCCATCCTCATCAACAATTCGGAACATTTTTGTTCTTTTCTTAGGGTCAAAACAGACCTAGCGGAATTCCTCGCGGAATTAAGCCAATTCATAGACAAAATGCTTAATTTTGTCTATGGTAGCGGAAATTTGTCTATGGTAGCGGAAATTTGTCTATGGTAGCGGAAATCTGTCTATGGCTTCCATACAAAAAATCCGCTACCATAGACAAATTTCCGCTACCATAGACATTTTGTCTATGAATTGGCTTAATTCCGCTGTGATTCCGCTAGGTGTATTTTGACCCTTAAAGGGCTAATCTAATGTACTGACGATTCTAATAAAATGATCAATTTTATTTAGTACCTACTCACATCAATTAGTTAACAAAACTAAGTACTTGCTTAAAATAATCTTACCCATCCTCATACGATTAAATAACACTCAAGCATAGAAACAAACCTGCATCGAACTATACGTGAAACGAAACGCAATCAAAACACGGTTATAAAATTGCAAATAAAACAAAATATGCAAAAAAACACAAACATACATGCTGATTTGGAGTGGACGCCGGTCAGGGCCAAGAGAACTACTAGATATTTCAATGTCATGGTCAATCCAGCCGATCGACCCGGCGGCGAGAGCACACTACCGACTCCAACACTGATATTTTCTTATATATTCAGCCAGATGTGTTATTGTATTCCACTTGTGACACAGTGGTCGGTCTGCGGTGATCTCGTGTGCTAATGGTTATTTAAGACGAGTTTTGAAGACACGGTGTGCGACTGTGTTGTTATCTGAAATAGGTATATTCTGATCATTGTAGGTAGATAGGTTAGGTTCTTACTTTGGTTGTTCGTACCGTAAAAGGTACCGTACAAGATTTTTTCTTATAGGTAGGGATACTTTAGCAAGTTAAAAGATGACTCGTATGATTAGGAAAGCGAAAAAGAGAGATTTAATTAATAAAAATAAAAATATGCAAAACAAACTTGGAGCAGAGTTTTTGCATGTAAATTATATCCCTATGTCAGACAAACCTTATTAACATTCATCCCGTGCCCAAATTACAAGAGGATTGAGTGTCGCTGCACGTTTGCTGTGATAGAGTATAGGCACCTGTTATGATTAAGAAATTATGGTTATTAACATATTTAGATACCTACATAAAAAAACGACGTAAAAAAGTAGTGGGTAAAAAGTACGTAAAAAGCTGTAGGTACTATTAAATGTACCTATATAAACTTATAAAAAGAACTAGGTATTAATTATCATCTAAAATACATTAGTAAAATAAAAGTAATTATTTTTATATTTTTTATCATCACGGTTGGCTGTATAACTTAACGTCGCTGTCGCGCATCTTTAAATGCCATTATAAAAAAGTTGAATAAGTATTTTATTAGGCAGTAATCTGTAAAAGCAGTAAAAATTTAATCTTAAATAGAAGTATTTCATAGGTGGTCCACTTTGCTCTACCTATAAAACTGTGATTTATTGATAGTTAAGTTCTATTTATGTTAATTAGAAACGATTTTCTTTTCAGAGTGAACTTGATTTGTTTTGTGTTACTTGTTGTTTTGCGTAAAATAGGCATAATAAACAACCCAAAAAATGGCGCGGTAGCCGAGATGACAACAGATTTTTAAAAGTTTCACGTATCAAGTATTTACTTTATTTAATCAAATAAATTATTTGTAGAGCTGTTGTAAGATCAAAATGGATTGGATCCACTGCAATAAATGTTTCTCACAATTAGAGCCCGGAATATCGTTACATTTAACATCATGTGGTCATATGTTTTGTAATAATTGCTTGGACAATGGTTTGTTATGTTTTTCTTGGAAATATAATACTTATCTTATTTTAGTTCAGTGTTCATTGTTTAAATAAAAGTTTTTTCTTCAGTAACAAAAGGAAAAGACAATGCGACGTGTCTAGTGTGCCGTTTGCCATGTTCTATTATGAAATTAGTACCGGACGTAAGTACTTGTAAAATACAGTTAATATGTTTATTGTTTAAATTATTTTGTGTATGAAATTTTGTTATTTCGTAATGTTCATTTCATTTCATTTTCGTTTATTTTACATATGTACATAAGCATTACAGTTTATACCAATTCGCTTATATACAAGTCAAAATTATAGGTACTTATCATTAAATTAGATGTTGTAAGTTTTGAGAATGTATCATTATAGATAGGTATGTTTTCTTTGGTCATAACTAGGTATTTATCAGTTTCCATTCAGAATCTACAATAACACTTCAGAACATGGTTTCTTCGCGGTTACGAACAATGTTTTTGTGACAATAGCTTATAAAACTATTGTGTCTACTAATATAAAACTATACTTAAGTAGATACTTACTTTTAACTTATTATAAGTACCTACTTACTTTTTGTGTACCTACTGTTATACTTATTTAATATAAATGTTATTGTGCACTTAGGCTGCGCTTCCGCCAGATGCGTTGCGAGGTATGTGTTTATTAAAAGCTAATAGAATCAGTTCGTTTACCTATCCTCGTATAGCGCAGCTCTAATGGCTCCTCTACATGATGGGCCATCATAGGGACGCAGCTATGCGTTAGAGGGAGCTAACGATATTGCGATCTCGTTCCGTTGTATAGCTGCGTCCCTATGATGGCCCATCATGTAGAGCAGCCATAAGATTTGTTCTTAAACACATCCGTCGGAACGCATCCTCGCTCATCTCTGGTGGAAACACAACCTAAAATTCCTTTTTTTTTAGATGAAGCCCGAAGTTCAAGACTATTTCACAGAGCCCGAAGAATTTATAAAGAAGTGTAGCGAAGTTTTACAATTTCAGAGACAACACAGAAGACGTCTTTTGTCGTATCTTTTACAATCTGTAAGTCTTAGACCATATTTTTATATACGGTCACAGACTTTAATTATTGAATGTCCACTTTATATTGGACATTTCATTTGTTATAGAATGTAGATTATAGAAGTAGGTACCTATTAAACATAACAAAAGAAAATAGTTTGAAAAGTCCCTGGCTGTACCTACCTATCCTAAACCTATGATTATTATTATACACATTAAATGCCCCTTATGAACTTACTACCCTTACTTGATTAGTAAAAAAAACTAATTTATACTGTCTAAATTATAACTATCCTGTGGGAACATATTTATACAGTAATAGTCTCGTCTATATTATAAAGTGAGTAAGAAGTAAGTTCTTAAAATGTAGAAATGCTCCCTTGGGAGTTATACATGGCCCCTTGAGTTTGATGAGATGCTTTTGCTATGTAAGACAAAGTTTGGTACGTAGATACATAAATTTAAATGCATGTTCCTTATGTTGTGTTTGAAGTTGTTAGTTGTGAAAGATAGGTACATATGTATGTATCATGTAAGCCCGCTGCACGCTGACTAGCTAATGGAATGTTATATTAGTATATACCTACAATAGTATGTACGTTATTTAATATAAATGATACAATTCAGATAAGAAAGTAATCTTCCTTTACAAAAAAATTCTTTTAAATCAATACGAAAAAAATATTTTGTCCACAGACTAAAAAGTTCTACTTGGCCCGCACAGAGCTAAAGCGCATGACAGAAATATGCCAAAAACAGCACAAACAGCTGAAAGAGTGCCAGAAAACTATCAAGAACTTGGAGACACAGCTCGCCAGCGCTAACAAGAGTAAGTAAATTCTCTCGTAAAATGTTTCTGTCTTCTCATCGATTACCAAGCATTCGTCTCAATACTCGATCGATCTTTTAACTCTCTGGTTGATTTGTGTAAGATATATATTTATTTATATTGCTCTAGGACGCATGAAAGCCGAAGCCGTAACATAGTTCAATGAGGTTTAACAACCACCATAGTTACTGGTTTTCTAATATACTTACTGCACTTATGCATGAGCGAAAACGAACAAGTGTATTTTAATAGTTAGGGAGGCGAATAGGGGAATTTTCTGCAATACTCGAGCGTGGCAGTTTAAGATATGAGAGATACCTTAGACCTAATAGAACAACCTTGTAAAGTATTTAGCTCTATATGTAGTGACGCGCGCCTAGGATAGACGATCAGATTAGTAAAAAAAAATGGATAGTCTGAAATACTCGAGCGCATCAGATTAAGATATTGGGGGTTGATTTTAGTGTTTAAAGACTAAATTTAACTAATCTGACGATAAGTCCTTGACGCCGCCGAGTTATAGGGTCGCGAACTTGTAAAAAAAAAACGTTAATCCGGCATTCTCGAGCGCGATATTTTATTTTTTTATTTTGAAGAATACTTACTAAAAATACAAAATCTGCCGGTTTCCGCATGACCGGAAGTGTGGAGGAGCCAATTCGTCTTCCTAAGAACGCGTTACGGCATATAAGTCGCGAACGATACATTTTACAAAAAAAAAGTTTAAATAAACAAAAAAGGTAATTTTATTTTACACAAAAAAGGTCTCTTTACATTTTTGTCCAAAGTTAAAACTTTTTGACTTGAAGCATCATAAAAACTCAAACTCCCGGTCAGATTAAGAGAACCCACCAACATTTTTGTCAGATTAAAAAAATATGCTTTCAGGATACCGAGATAAACCTCCCCTATGAAAATCTGACGCGCTCGAGTATTTCAAAAGAACTTTTTTTTTTGCATTTTCAAAAATTCATCGTAACTTATCGTCACACCGAAATCGTCAGTTTTTTTAAAGGGAGCTTCCTTGGGGCCTACTTAACACCCCTTCCGAAAATCTGACGCGCTCGAGTAATTTTTTTTTTTTTGCATTTTTGACTACTTTATATGCCTACCCCCACCACGCAAACCGGCAGATTAGTATACCGTTGTTATCAGAGGCACTCGAGGCATACGTAGTATGAATATCTGACGCGCTCGAGAATGCCCAAGTAACTGTTTTTTTTAACATTTTTGAAAAACCGTACACGCCAAACCCACCGCTAAAATGGTTTTTGCCATAAGAGCTTTTCTTTTCGAAATTATTTTATCTTTCGATTTTGATAGGTCTCGACGGCGCCGTTGAATTACGCCATTTAGCTACCTCGCCTCCCTAACTATAAACAGTTTTGATAGGTATTTAAAGCCTGATCATTGTCAAGAGGTATTATTCTCATTTATATGGCAACAGTTCAGTTTAGTCAAAAAGCATATTAATCTCTATGGTATAATGTCATCTTTATTTATTTACCTGTCAGCTCTGATGTCAATTTGTAATTGTTTCTTAGCGAAATAGTTTCATTTTCCGTTTGCGTTTTATTTCAAGCTGTTTATTACATACATTTTTCACAATGTTTTACACTTGATTGTGAATAGTTTTGGGCATTCCTTGTGATTTATTATTTAATATTCAACACTTTACTATTATTCAATGAAAGCGCCACAATGACACTGACAACAGTGACAACCTATCATTAAAATTATTGCCAGTGCCAGTGTAAGAAATTAGTTGCAATGAAATTCCGTAACATGGCGCATGGTCATATATTCCTGGTCAGGTTTAACTATCATTCTGATAATCTTTTATTTATAACTGTGGATAATATTCAAGATCTGATTTCAGATGTGTAGACCGTGGTCCTTTCTTAAACTAATTTGTTCGAGCAGTTCTCTAATTACCTACTAGAAGATATGCGGCGAAGTTCTTTGTTGCGTATCATTTTCACAAACCTTGATCTCCAGATCGATAAAAAGGAAGTGTAATTAGATGATCTATAGTTACACTGGTTAATAAGAGATATAGCCTCGGCAAGCGTTGGTAACGCTAGTCCTGCCGTGTAGTCATTTCAACAAGTTTTGGCACGACGGACCGGGTATAACTTATCGAGTTTACCTCACTTATCTTACTTATCTATTAAAAGCTTTTTATTATTTATTATTTAAATATACATATATTCAGAGATATTTATGCCGCTTTCTAGTAGAAGTAATAAAACACTTTTAGTACAGTTGCCATCAAACAGATCGGAGCAGCCAAGGTAATCAGATATATCTGCATGCATTTTATCGCCTGGACAACAGAGGCGTTGCTCAGATATTTGTGACCACCTTGGCCGCTCCGATATATCTGATGGCGACTGTACTGCAGTAAAACAAGGGTGATTTAATTTTGTATTTTTTTTTACCTGAAATATGTTCTTGTTGCTAAGGTGTAGTGTAGAATTGCATGTGCAACCAACTTGTCCAAACCTCTTCAGATCTCGTGTCTTTTGTTCCTTCGCTGGATCACAATCAAAATTAGAATCACTAGCAAAGCTCGTCATTCTATTATAGAACCCGATTATCGTAACACCAGCCAAAGACCTTTTCGTTCACTCCTAAGTCATTCAGTGACCGTAAAAGCTTAGGTATCCACACGGTCATTGGCTTGACGTTATAATACTTCGGAGCAATTTCCACTCAGTGTGAGCACTGATATATCCGCTGCGTCCACCCATCTACTACTTAAGGATTATTATTCAATAATTTCAACTGTTTTACACTGGACACAAATTGAACGAATTTACTGTAGAATTTGATAGCATTTCCTATATTTGGTAGTCTGAAACGCTATGCAAAATCTACTTCTATAAAAACATGTTAAACACGTACTCAGAAATAAACGCTTGCTTAAATACTAAGTGACGTTTTGCCATCTTAAAATACCAAATATATTCGTCATCGTTATAAGTACATACTAAGGGGGGGTTGCACCACGCATAACTTACGAACCGATCAACGTTAAATATGGCGATGAAGCTATCATCCCATAGAAAAATTTTCATACAAGATTTCTTTAAGGATGACGTTGACGTTAACAGACAGTTTGGTGCAACCAGCCCTAAGTATTCACTGGAAAAGGGTATTAAGCCAGTCAGTGACCGTAAAAGGTTTCCACGCGGTCAACGGCCTGACGTTGTAATATTTCAGAGCAGTCTCCATTCAGCATCCCGATCTCCCCGGGCAGTAATCTGTCCCCGGCGTTCATACAGGCCCAGGCTTGCAAGCGCCCTGCAAAGAGTACGCCCTATTCTGTGAGTATATGTGTGAATTTTATCAACCGACTTCAAGATTTCGAAGGAGGAGGTTCTCAATTCGTCGGGATCTTTGTTTTCAACAGACTTGAAGAGTTCGAAGGAGGAGGTTCTCAATTCGTCGGGATCTTTGTTTTCAACAGACTTGAAGATTTCGAAGGAGGAGGTTCTCAATTCGTCGGGATCTTTGTTTTCAACAGACTTGAAGCGTTCGAAGGAGGAGGTTCTCAATTCGTCGGGATCTTTGTTTTCAACAGACTTGAACAGTTCGAAGGAGGAGGTTCTCAATTCGTCGGGATCTTTGTTTTCAACAGACTTGAAGAGTTCGAAGGAGCAGGTTCTCAATTCGTCGGGATCTTTGTTTTCAACAGACTTGAAGAGTTCGACGGAGCAGGTTCTCAATTCGTCGGGATCTTTGTTTTCAACAGACTTGAAGAGTTCGAAGGAGGAGGTTCTCAATTCGTCGGGATCTTTGTTTTTTTTATGTATGTTCACCGATTTCCGAAGACGACTGGACCGATTTGGAAAATTCTTTATTTGTTTGAAAGAGTATAATACTTCACAGTTGGTCCCATTGTCAGCAGGTCTGGATCTGATGATGGGATCCTGGAGACATCGAAGGAACTCTTCAACTATTATATGCACACCTATAGTGATTTCAGTATTTTTTACAGCAACTCGGGCATTTCCTCTTGGAAAAGCGCAGGCTAAGTGAAGTCGGTTCTTTTTTGTTTTGTTTAAAATTATTTTATTGTATTTTTCAGGTTGCTATTGTGTTTTTTTTCTTGTTTATGTGGTAGTTAGTGGTAGTATGAACACTTTATTGCATTAAAACATGTAATTACGAGTCAATTATAAATGTAAACTTATCCCGTTTAGGGATGTTTTTCTGATAACCTTAAAGAAACTATGAAAACTAAGATCTGGCAAAGTCGATATCATTTTAAAGGGTTTTATTATGAAATAATTTAAATTTTTTTATTTCTTTGAATTCCTTTATTACAAAGAACCCAAATATTGTTTGCGTTAATTTTAATTAGTAACAGTATATTTTACGTTGGCATAATTAGCATGTATAGTAGAAGTAGCTACGCAGAAAACCATCAAGATTTGATGAACGTTAATTAACGAATTAACTACCATATGTCTAATCAAGTAATCATCATCTAATAAATAATGGTTTATTTTCCTCAATTATGATTTAACAACATTATTTAATAACATAATATTTTTCCCATGTATTTTCCTCGTAGATCGACTATCGGGTACTCCTGTTATCACCACAGATAATGTCTTAGACTGTAAATACATTGTTATAAGTTCCTATATTGCTTGATTTCTACGAACTATCATATTTGTCCATATTGTGTGAAATAGTGAATGACATAAGATATATTATTGTAGGCTTATCAGTCTAACCTGGTGACCCCTTCCCGGATAAGTAAGCAGCGGTCGGCGTGCTACAGCGCTACAAGTCAGGTGAATTACCCTTTTTACTGGTTATAACTTGTTTTGTTACTAACTGGAGCTATACAGTCAGCAGCAGAAATAGCTAAGCGGGCGAGATGTTCAAAATGAGCTTGACACGAGTTTTAATATTAATAGAAAACAATAAAATGCCGAGATTATTTTACACCGCGTTTATTTAATCATTTGCTACTTGCTATACTTACTTAGCCAACCTGTTGCGTAGTCAGACTAGGACCCTTTATGTATACTTTCGTCATGTCTGTCTGCTCGACTGTCTATCTGTCCAACCGCGGTGTAGCTCAGGGATTGTTAGTGCTAGTTTTCGTTAAATATTGAATTAAGTAGTTAAAGCTGACTGCTTGCTTAAAAAACAATAACCTTAATATTTCTTACGTTCGAACTCGGAAGTGACATTTAAAATTTAAACATTTCAACTTAATTCGTACTTAATTATTCGAAACCACATAGTGCGAGAACTAATATACCTATATATTAGCTAAGAATGAGTGATACTTTTGATATCACTGCGAGTGATATCAAAAGTCGAATGTTTTCGAACATGCCTTCTGATTATTTTCTATGACTTATCTATTATTATCTTTCATCCCAGAATGTCAAATAATATCAAAATTAATTAAAACCCGTTCGCTATTACAATATCATATCTACATTGTTTAATGAAACTGGGATTATATCTAAAGACCGTTGTTTCTCCATCATAATATTTTAGTCGTCAACAGAGCACTCCAGTCTCATTAAACCGACGACGCTTCGCTTATCCCGTATTTCAAATTTCTTTGTAGATATTATACAATCTTGATTAGCTCTTTCTGAGTGAGACTTCAATTAAAGCACCTTAAAGTTAGGGAGTGTGAAGTTTATTCATATTTAAATATTTAGAGAATTTCAGTCAAACAATTTAATAATTAGTTTGCAGAGATTGCCTCCTCCTCCTCCTCCTAGCGTTTATTCCGGCACGGGGTCTGCTTGACAACGTAATCACATGAATTGGCGTAGACACTAGTTTTTGCATGAACGTTATAGATTGCCATGAATGTTAAATATAATAAGTAACTAGGTATTACTTCCTTTGGATGGAGCCATAATAATAGTCTTTTAAACTAAGTCAGACTCACTTCACAACTTTATTTAAATATTTCAGAGGTCAAACACGTCGAACAAGATAACTTCGACGGTGTACACTCCGCCCACCCCCGAGTCGGCAGGGTACAACGAATTTTTAAAGAATCTCTAATAACGGTATCTGTGAACGCATCTTCAAGAAAGTTTGCGATGCCTTTGCGAGTTTTGTTTTAAAAACAAAAATATTTTTTTCAGTCGCGTCCTAATTGTTGTTAAATCGTTCGTAACAAATGCTAATCGTGTTCCAAACTGGAGTAAGTTTGAAAAAGAAAATTAGGCATTTTTATCTGGAGCTTTAACAGTTTCCACCGGACATAATTTTGAAATTAGAATTTTACTTGATATTTTATTAATTCGTTTTTCAAGTCAGTCTACAACATTTCCTTTGGCGATGAGATTAAGAAAATAACACTAAAACTGAGTCAGTAGTATGTGTTTACCGTGATAAAACTAAAAATACTACATTTCTAGGGTTTTTGATAACTTAAGTCCGGAGTCTGGATACGCGACGAATTCTCCATTCGGGTCACCGGGCGGCCTGTATTGCAGCGGATCAGGAAAAAACTGTTCATTCAAAAATGGAATGAAGATTATGAAATAAAATTTCTTTTTTTTGCATGGCAAGCCAGTGTTGCAATAATATTATAGTCTGGTTAGTCACACATGTCACTACCAAAGTAGGCACCTACCGTACCTACCCAAAAAAGGCACTTAAGTACATGCAAAAAATAACTACAATTTAAGTGTATAGGTTCCTGTTAAGTATACCTACATACAGTAGGCCAGGTTATAATATTTTTGCAACATTAGGCTTATTATTTCTACTTCACTATAAGTAGGTATATAACATTTTATTGTGTAGTTATGACTATTTCTGACATAGTATGTTTTAGTTAGTTAAATAAGTGTTCCTCAATTGTAAAACGTGATTCAGTCGCTATTTTTAAAATAATTCGCATGATACTCAAATGCATGTAACTCATTAAAATATATTTGAATAAAGGCCGTTTTTCAATTTATATTTTATTTATTCAGCAAATCCTGAGCGCTGGGTTAGACTGCTTGAATTTGGAATTTGTATGAATAATGTATTTCGGATGAGACAAAGCAAAATGTTTTTAAGTAAAATTACCTTTATTTACTGTTTTATTACGGAGGGTAGTAAAGTGTAAGACTGAAAACATTTGAATATTTAAAAACTCAAGTTTCGATATATCGACAATCCTCATCTTAGAACTTTTTGCGGTGTTTTAAAACACCGTATCGTGTAAAATTCAATTTTAATGAAGTGTGATCGGAATCAAATATTTTATTAAGTTTGCCTCTTCTCAATGAATCTAGATTGAGGGAGTATCAACAAAATTTTCTACGAGGGATACGAGTATTTATTTTGTCTGTCTTTCTGTAAGCATCTAACAGTAAGTACGAGTATGAGACTCAAACATTTTCTGTAAATTAAGGTATGTAAAAAAAAAAAATTCTTTATGAAATTGGTTATTTCAGATGAGAAAATTTTAAATAAACTGATTTGGAAAATTTATCATGTTATGCAATTTTACGATAATTTTATACTTAGGTATTTATACGGATTCTCTTGGACAAATATTTACTTATTGCTGAAATAGGTAAGTACTTAAGAAGTTTATCTAATGCTCAAAACAATAGGATATTTTTTTACCAATTCAGCAGCTTAAACTAACGTTGCTATAAAATCTAGGAAGGCGCACCAGCACTGGGAGCTCAAATCGGTACATCACGGATGTTTTTGTAGCCGGCTTGATTAGAGGCGTGTTCGTCTAACGAGATCGGGAGGGGACATGTCCAGTCCATTGCAATCACGATGACACGTCCGCAGGGACAAGGGGAAATGAATCGACGTTACTTCGAAAACAACCAGTTAATATGACACAAATCGACAGCGTACATACTTGACTTGGACTACCAAAGAGCTTATTTTAGCTGAAATAAGTATAAAGGTCGTACAGTCTACATATTTAATGCAGGCTTATTTAGGCTGTATTTTACCTTCGATTTGGGGGAAAAATATCACCGTAGACCTCGTAGACTTTCAGGCACGAATACAGGGGGGTCAATAGGTGCAATTGATATTATCAACCACGTCAGTAGCAGAAGTAGCTAAGTGGGTGAATGGTTACCATGATGGTAAAGGCGTTCTTTAAAAATAAAAAAATATGTTAGGTTAGCTATCTAGTCCCACTTTTGGGCACAGCACAGGGCTTCTCTCTTGCATGAGAGTGTTCAGGTTCTAGTAACTAACCAAATAAACCTGAGACCTTCAGATTGAAATTCGGGCTACCAGCGCCTCTTTATCGCGCCCAGCTTGAATAAAAAGGGAAATAAAAATGCTCCGAGCAACATTCAAAAAGGTCGTATATTAATGGTCGGCAATGGCGTTTAACGATGTATGGGTAGGATGCTGCCCCCCTTGCTCTGCTGGAAGCCACCGGTGGCCTCCTGGTGCCCATGGACGGAGTGTGCGCCGAGGTTGTTGAACTTCTCCAGCTGTTCTGCCTCGCCCTTGTAGCCCTTTTGCAGGAATTCGCCCTAGAAAAGAAACAGATATTGGTGACGGTGTTATCTTATCTGTCTGTTGGGGACGGGTGGGAATAGATTTTTCCTCGGAATCATTTCAATTTTTTTCGCTTTATCATACTCGCAACTGAAGAGAAGAAACATGGAAATACTTATTCTTAGTTATCTTAGATTGTAGATTGTGGTTGACGCCAAACGCAGTGCAGCGTCATATTGATGGAGAGATTCGAGTACTTCTTTGGAACATGAACGCGTCCAGCGTCAACCACAGATAGCCAGTAGATTTGTAAAACGCCACCCGTTACGTCTTTTTGTGACGATTTCTCTTCTTCCTTGACGATCTTGGTTCTATCTAACGCAAATTATGGTTTTATAGGGGGGTATAACATTACCTACAGTGCGTGAGCTCTCAGAAGAACCGTCGAGTTTTAGAAAGAGACGTCGGGTATCAATCAACAGTGACGCATGAAAAAGTAGAACAGCAATACTACCTTCGTGTGTCATCGCTGATTCCCGAAGGTTCTTCTAAAAGCTCACAGACTGTACACATCTGTAGTAAATAATTTTGTATCTATATTGTCAAGACGGTTTCAGCAAAACAAGGCGCACAATTTCGTAGGAAATGTGATACATTACAAGAACACATTACGAGAAACAATAGGGCCCCGGAAATCTGTGGGAAATGCCACATTGGACAGATGCCAAGTCGAACAATGGTTTTAAGGGGCTACTTTGAAAAAATATAGGTTTTTTCAAACGCTCTAGTGACTAAACGGGACAAGGGGCTGAACTTATTTTCGTATATATATTAATAGACTATATACTCTTGTTTTTGGCACAAGCCGAAACACGATTGCTGAAAGTTGCCTCGATAGAAAAAAAATCCGAAGTTGGGTCCTTTTTCCCCTTATTTTTCTTAGCGTAAACTATAAGAGATTAAGCAATATAACTAAGTAAAAAATATGGTATTCTGGTTTATCTAAAAAGTCACAGAAGCAAAATTAGACAAAACTTTATAGATTCGCTTATTTATCGTAGTTTAGTCAAAAAGTCTGATCCTTAAGAGCGCTGCATCTCTTTCTTTCGTGCACGGGAGCCATAAACGTGTCTCTAACGAATGGGCGTGGCTTGTCCGAATCGAGGAACGGCCTTAATGTGGTTATTTCCTAGCCACAGGCAACGGAAGTTTGCAAGTTCGGGAGAAATTATTGAGCTTTCGTATGTAACTGAAAGGAAAGAATATAATACATTTATTGCGGTATTTAGAGCGATGTGTTTTTAACTGAGGTCACACTTACTTATTTTGGTCATTTTGAATTTTACGGATGCCTTTCGGTATGGCGAAAGTCTAATGATAGTTCAATTATTTTATTAAAAGTTAGTAAATAATCTCGGGCCCACGAGTTAAGCCAAGTCGAGGCTTCACCAGATCCTAATGGTCTGGTCCAATGATACTCGTACAGCTATTTAAGTATATTTTTTTGTGTGAACGAGGAAACTATGTAATTGGTCACGGGTCAATTCATATATAGTTAATAGTATTAAATGTTTTAATGGTACGCTTTTGCTGAGTTCATAATTTTTACAATATTAAATAATAAAAACGTTGTTTAAAGTCCCATAAGGCATTTACCTACAAAAGTGATGTTTACCTACTTAGGTATATCTACAGAAATTTCTGAAATCTATTCTATCGTAAAACTTCAGGTTGTAAACTAATATCATGCGACATATTGAAGTAATAAATAGCGGGTGTAGCGTAGCGGCAGACATTTTCAAACTAAAAGGTAAAGTATAAGCCGCATTATCATAATCTGGGTTAACCCATTTCATGCTAATATACTGCCAAACTGAGAGGACTCGACTCGACAATCTCGACATCTAAGCCCATAGTGCTTATTTAAACGTGAATTAAAGTACGCTTTTGGCGAAAACTGTTGTAAAATAGTCTGTATTATAGCTGAATTGTGCTGTAGATAAAGTTGTACAAAAGTGCCTGCAATTTAGGCAACGGTTTAGCAAGTCTTTATAAATGTTGGCTTTTAAAAGTTCGTTGGGAATGTAAGTGGAGAAGATAAATGACTGTGGATTTGTGAAGTAGGTAGTCTTTTATAGAAGTCGTTTAACCACAGTAGGTACCTACGAGTATATCTGGCTATGTCTATTTCTGATAGACGAAGAGCTGGCAACGGCATATGATATAGGTACTATTGGCCGCCAAACCAAATGACTCTACATAGTTAGTCTTATTATCATTATTACCGAATCTCTTAAAATTCTTAGATCATGAGTCATGACTCATTAAGGTCAATTTGGGAAATACGATAGAAAATAAAAAAGTGCATCTTTAAATAAAATATAAATAAATGATCAAATTGTATACAAAAGGTAAATAAGTGATTAATTACCGAGTTTATGACATTAATTCTACCACAGTTACTAAAGCACTCAAAAACCGTGTTTGGTAAGTCCATTTTCATCATCAAAAGACTAGCCTCTTTACCAAAATTTCCAACTTTAGAACACTTTAGAGCTAAGTATAAGCCATAATGTACCGCAGACTTTCAAAAGACTAAGTTTTAATGGAAGCAGTTGTTTTAACTAGTCTAGCTATTTCTCTGCCCATTCCTCTGGCATTTCAGTGCTTAGACGGCCCTTTGAGAAACGCGAAGCTTAATTAAATACACTTTATTAATGCATGGAGCTTCGTTCTACTTTACTTTACCTCAAAGTGCTCCTTTCTTGCTATTACCATAATAAGGGAATACACGGCACAAAGTAGACATTTTCTAGAGAGATTATTCTAACACTTTTGTTAAAGACAATATAACTTCGTAGATTAAGTTTACACTTTTGTTTTGTCTAGGATTATTTTATGAGAATATAACAGCCCGCTCCTACTAAATATGAAAAGCAGGTATTTCCAAAGTCGGCACCTCCCATGCCAATAAAATTTGAAACGTCTTTTTATCCAGCATGCTTCCACGCCCAAAAAATTTAAATGTCTTTTTATCAAGCAAAAGAGACTTTGTGAAAAGGTTAGGCGATTATCACACTGACGACGGATCCGCATGCGGCGCCGGTGCGCGAGAGAGATAGCGCTCTGCATGTGTATAGCGCTGTCTCGCTCGCACACCGGCGCCGCATGCGGATCCGCACCAGTGTGTTAACCGCCTTAGGAATCCTTTCACAAGGTGTAGTGCTGAGTTTCGGATAGTACAAAGCTCATACTGGAAAACGTTGCTGTGTGCATGAGTGTGGCGCCATCTCTTGAGCAGGGGGTGAAAGAGTTATTTTCTTTTTTATTAATGGCATATACTCCTTGCTTATATGAAATGTCACTGGCTGATTCACTATTTTGACAGTTGACCCTACGGGTGATGTCAAATATTTTGAAATGTGATATTGACAAGAGCCCAATTTCTTGTTACATTGTGCGCTGCGATCGTTCACGTTACCCCCACCATGCACTTCGCGTCTGTAATGTATTTAAGTGTGCCTTACTGGTAACTATTCAGTGGTGCCAGAATTTAACATTTCAAACACTATTAATTAGCTGTGGTGGCAACTCCGATAAAGATATTATGTAGGATATTATATAAGGTCCTTAAGGATTCAGTGTGTTTGTTGTTATAAACCCAAAATGAAGTATTACGGTAATTTTGTATGAAAGCCAGGCGTTTACCGATTGTTTTTAGGAGCAGTATTTAGGGTGGATTTACGCATGAATTAGGGCAGATTGTTGTGCCTTCTTTGGCTGCTTTAAATTATGTTTAATTAGCAAGCCTTTCCGGGATAGGTACCTTTCCTGTTTTGTGATGTTATAGGTAAATGTTTCGAAATATAAAACGGTTATTCCGTAAAGATCCCGCTAAAATCGAACGAGGTACTCACTGCTATTATAAATTATAACCAACAGGTAAATGGTGACTACCAGTGAATCACTAACATAGTGCTCCCACTTACGCTAACGCCGCATTTTTAATGTATGTAGGTATTCATCGCGATTTCAAAATGTCTGATAGGATTTCCGCAAAACTCATCAAACATCATCCTTCAGCGCTTCGCCAGAAGAGCTATAAGCTATAACGTCTATTTGAGCTTTTTTCCTTTTATGCTTTTATTCTTTATCAGAGATTGAAAAGGATAGCATATAAAACTTTCCTCGAGATAAAAAGGGATAGTCTTACCTTGTTAGCCTTGGAGTCGTCAATCTTCTGCTCCGAAATGTGGTGACCCTCCTTGCCTGCCGCGTTGGCATCCAAAATCTTCTCTTCATGGGCTCCCTTGAAGCCTTGTTGGGACTGTTCGCCGAATGAACCGGCGTTCTGGCCAGCGACCTGTAATTAAAGTTTATTATTACTCACATAGAAACACCCCCGATGGCCCAGATAGAATGTCACTCCTCCAACTATTTATAAAACAAATTACTTAATTGTTGCTTGTTGGTTAGAAAAGGTTACATAACGACGTTTGAAAATTTGTAACCATTTTTTGTTAATTTCCTCCACACCCATGGAGACGTATGACGCCTGACCTGATTAATCAAAATTGGCTCAATAATATTGTAGAGCTCTCAATCTTTTCCTGTTTTATTTTGTGCTGCTGTAGATCCTGCAGTCATTGCTCATGTATCCCACATGTGAATAGCTGTTTCAAGTATGAACATAACATGAAGGAAACGTACCTTATGATCCGCCTCGTCATGAGCCTCATCATAGAAGCTCTCTGTCTTTTCCTCTTCATTCTTGGTGCTGGATGTCTTGAAACCCTTGCTCACGTGACCTTTTTTGTGACTTTTGGCTTTCTTTAGTTGTTCCTCGTTGGCGCCTGAATGTATAACGTTTATGTAAATAAGTTGCTAGCTATTACGACTATTTACCTATGAAAGGCGTGGGTATAAAATACTTACATTTTTTATTATTTGGTTGCAATATTGCATTGGTGCATGAAGGAAAAGTAATGGTAGGTATAATTATGTGTGATTCAAAAAATTTTACAAGAGTAATTTTAGTGTTTTTACCGAGTAGTTATTTAAAATAAATAAACATTAGAACATATAAAATCATTGTAAATAAAGTTTAAAAAATAATTAGGTACAGTCAGAAGCAAAAGTAGCTAAGCGGGTTGGGTGTTCAAAATGAGCTGGACACGGACACTTTATTATTAAGAGAATAAGAGCATGTGTAGGTCATTTCGAACACCCTACCGGCTTAGCTATCTGCTGCTGACTGTACCTACATGTTTACGTTTACAGTTTTCTTTGAGGCTAAAGAAATCTCATAAATATTGCTTCTTAATTTTAGCAAGTGATTAAATCAAATATAAGGAAAAAGATGTAAATATAGAACCCTATCCTATACTTTATCTTAGAGTAATGTGCCATGGTAATATTATATGTTATGTTATGTCACATTATGTGTTGTGTAAGTAAGTTTAATTGGTAACTATTAATATTCGCGAGATAAAAACGTTACCGCAATGAATTATCTTATATCTATGTACTTCAATCGTAATAGGTACTTACTATGTTAATGTTATTTAATGAATTATTAATTGCTTACCATGCTTGTCAAACTTCTGACCGCCCTCGTAGAATTTCTCATCCCCGGCCGCCTTTTTTTTCGCCTCCTCATCCTTGTAAAAGCTAGATTCGCCTTTCGCCGCCTTTGCAGCCGCAGCACCTTGCTGGTATCCTTCCTGGCCATGTTTCACTTCCTCTTCCGCTTTCTTCTCTAGTTTCTCCAAGTTTTCACCAGCACCCTTTTTCTGAGCGGCGTCATAAGCATTTTTATCGACGTAACCTCCTCCAACTTGCTGTTGCTGTATCAAAGGGTGATGATACAGGAGGCCACCACCAAGGCCACCACCAAGGCCAAGTCCACCTACCCCGATACCAATTCCAGGTTGAACCAATCCTTGGCCAACTAATCCATTACCGCCAATGCCTCCAACTCCAACACCCCCAATCCCGATTCCTCCAACATTTCCAACACCAACGCCTCCCAAGCCTCCGAGTCCTCCAACCCCGATTCCTAAGCCTTGTCCCAGTCCCACGCCTCCCACTCCCAACTGCCCAATCCCGCCATACCCCAAACCTTGTCCCAATCCGATCCCACCAACACCAACGCCACCGACACCTCCCACTGTGTTCAAAACTGCAGACGCGGCTCCTTCGAGCTGCTCAGGATAATCCTCACTTTCTTCGACTTGGTAAGAGTTAGATAATGGCACCCCCGACTTCGCGTCAGTCGCGAGCGAGTTCAACCGTTCTTTCACATAATCGTATGGTGTCTTCTCATTTGACAGTTCAACTTTGTGGAAAACTTGCGCCGAAGCCGACGCGATGGTAAGGATAAACACTGTCAACATGTTGATTGCGCTGACCGACTGATGCCATTTCGCTATTGCAAGGTTTATTTATAGTAAGGTTGAATTCGGTGGAACGAAATGGTTTTTCAGTTTAAGGTGTGATAGTTTGGACGGCTGGGCCCGCGTCCGGTCGTTTCCTTCCTGTGGTATTGTTTTAACTGGAGTTAATGAGAACGATACAGTACTTAACAATAAGGTGCCGGAGACCTTGCGTTCCACTCCACTGACGGCAGTGACTCGTTTACGCAAACGCCGCTATGGGTGACACGTTTTCTCGATAATTTCTAAGCTGTAGATGACTAATCATTATTCATATTATCTATTTCACCCTTGAAGTTTATTTGGTAACAGGTCGTTTAACCCAAAACAAATCATGCCATGTCCATTTCAAGCATTATTATTATTACCAACGAATTAAAAACCTACAGAAATTACTAAGAATAACTAGCATGAACACTAAAATTTCTGCTTACAGCATTAAATATTGCTAGCTTGGATTATATTAAGCTTTTAACTGACTATTAATGACCTTTGTGCCTTTGCGATAAGGATTAAATTTGGTTAGTGCGCAGGATGGGAAAAGTCTTGCATTTAAAAGTCTACGAGCGAATCGTTAATGAATTTGAATACCGTTGAAGCGGTTGAAACCGAATCGAAATCGCGTCGAATAGAATCGTACCTGCTTATTATGCCGTGCGCGTGCTGCTCTATTACGGAATCAGCATTTTATTATTATTCAGCCAACTAAGAATGCATTCTCGTATAAGTTCAACCTGATGTTAACAGCGCAGGATAAGGAAGGTGGTGTTTTAGACCAGTAACCCATCTAAAAATAAATAAAAATTCACGTTCGCAATTCAAACTTGGGATGCAGGGCTGTACAGTCGCCATCAGATATATCGGAGCGGCCAAGGTGGTCACAAATGTCTGAACAACGCCTCTATTGTCAAGGCGATAAAGTGCACGCTCAGTTATTTTTGAGTACCTTGGCCGCTCCGATATGCTTGATGGCAGTCGCCATTATTGTACCAAGCATGTTTCACGCAAAGGTAGCAACGCAGTGGCTAATCATGTCTATTTCGTTCGCGTAAATCGCGTCGTCAGTTGTTTTTTTTTGCCCGCGGCCCGCTCAGTTTTTTTGTTCGTAGTTGGACTACTCGTTGTGTGCTCTGTTAACAGTACGTTAATATCACGTGGTATAGCATTTTTTCTAACGAACTGGTACTACTGTTTGTCTCCTGGCTGATGGGACGGAACGCTGGTAAGGCCTATTTTTTGGACGGCGAAATATAGTTATAACGGTCAACGAGGTCAAGTTTTTTGATCAAAATTAGAATGTTCCTGCAGCTGAAAATTCAAAATAAATATAATGTTCTATTTTTTGGATACTCGGTCGTTATTTTACGTGTCCTAAAAATAGACTAGTCCCTACGAGGGTACTTATATTTATCCTCGAAATTCTATTTACATCAGTTATAAATAATGAGCCTTTCCGGCTAAAGGGGTAAGCCACAAAAATGTCACTGTGTCACCTTAAAATGCAAGTATCATAAAACTCCGATAGCACCCTGTTATCTAATGGAAAGCGATCGATCAAAGCGCCATCTAGCCATGGTGCCAGTCATCCCATAACACGTGGAATTGGGTTAATGGAACCCCAAATTTAATGTATTAGGAGGTATTGCCACTTAAAATATCAATAACTTCCTATCAGTAGCTGTCACTGAAGATAAGTTAAATGGAGCTATTCGAACTCGCGGAGCGTAAGCGAAGTGAGTTCTTACAAACAACTCCAGACCGAACTGTCACCTGGCTACTGGGACGTATCGGCATTTAGATGGCTTTATGATTTCGATAGTTTGTCTGACGATAACTTTAGTAACGTTTTTCTGATCTTTATGAAATTTCTTAGGGGCTGTAGTAGCAGAGATACATAAAATTTGTAAGTTCGTGAGCAGGATCGATCAAGTGGTTATGGAGCTAGAAGGAGAAAAAAAAAATCCTCCTTAGGGTCTTGTTATATTGGTCAACTCGTTTGCAAGTAAATCGCGAGTTCTCAGTTCGAGGCCGACTAGTGAATAGATAAATTGTAAGAAAATGCGAAAAAAACAAACGTCTTCTTGGTGGTTTGGAAATGTTAAATCTATACAGTCTATGGTATAGTCTCTCGACCTCCAATAAACGGTGCTTAATAAAATTAGAATTCTGTTTATTTAGGCGGGACCAGAAAAAAAGGACAAGCGAACTACTTCGGCTATTTCACTGATAACCAAAATTCAGTAAGGATTTAATAAAGTTTATTTGCTTATAACTCAAAGTTTACTTGTAAAGAACAAAACAATTTGATATACTTACCAAATCTTATTACTAAGCCTTAGTTTTGAAGTTCCAAAACTAAAGTTACTAGTAGACGAAGTTTGGTTGTTGGGTTGTTGGTACCAATATTTTTTTCAGTTTTTTTTCTTTTCTTTCGTCTGTCACAGCTATCTCAAGTATCGTAATAGTACGGAACCCGTAGAGTGCGAGTCTGATTAATCAGTTATTTTCTACTTTCATCCTAACAAGGGCGCTATCTCAAAGTAACTAGCCAATCGAGAATCGGAGTCGCGATTGGTTAGTTCTTTTCTATTTTATCCTAATGATCCGATTCAGACCGAAGCTGCGGTAACGGTAGGCCTAACTATTTAAGCTGCGGTGGTTGGATGGCGTGTAGAAAGACTTCATTACTTTACCTACGAGTTAGAAGCTGTAGAGAACCAGCCATTAACAAACCAGAATAGCAAAAGTTGCTCGACCAGGCCAAGGCCCTCCCCGGACTGTAGAGCCTTAGATGATGATCCCAATGAAGTTCATATTTAATATTAAAACACCTACTTTTTAATTTTTTATTTATTACAAATATAGCCTAAAATAATCAAACTTGTTTACTTACTTCTGGCGAGGTAATTTCTTTATTTAAAATCACGAAACTTTTGTTACATTAAGGTGAAATTTATAAATTTACTTATTATTTTGATAACACTTGCGGCAACTATAATCATTATGTAAGTCTGTGTCACCTTTAACTTACTGATATTTTCCGAATGAATACTAGAATATCCCAGGATTTTTTCAGCTCAGACCGGATTCAGGGGAATTAGGTACACTAGCTACCTACATAATGTTGCCGGGAGAAGTCGCCAGAGAATCCCTAGGGAGCCCTGCGGAGAGATTAATGGCGTAGCGTCTGGAATAAATGGGGAATAGGAGATTTATAAACCAGGTAGCCTAACAAGTTACCTGTCTTTTTGTCGTAATCTAACCCGAGAGGGTATAACGCGAATGTAAGATAAAGTAAAAGTAAGTACCTAGGTATATTACTTTGATTAAGACGGTTACTATAGGTTATAAAGAATAGGGATGCCACATCGTATCATTTTCGACTGATACGACGAATGATGCGAATATTTTGTAAATGCGAATGATTGCAAAACGCGTTGTTGTTGAACACACGCATCCACATAACGAGATAATGACGTTACCATTTGGCTCTTGAGTAATTTAGTTTCTGAAATATTGTATTAGGTACGGAAACAAAAGCCAAAAATTGTTTTTTATTTTTTATTTAAGCTCACATTCGTTTCGTGACATCCCTAGTAAAGACATACATGCACATACTTAATTTATTATAAGGAGCTGCTGTACAAACTGGAAGTTGAAGGTTTAAACTCCGGTTCGTAATAAGTTTCTCGGGACTTATGAACTTACGAAATATCAATTGAATATAATTGTAACACTTTAAATTTTGATTGTTACTTGTAAAACTGTAATTGAATATAATAAATAAATAACTGTAAGCCCTTATTGTTGTAAGATTAAGGTCGTGTCAACTAAAAATATTTTTGTCTATTGAATTGATATGTTACGTACATACAGCTGCAGAAAATCGCGAGGCAACCTGCTTATAACCTACATTAATCCACATCGCCACAGATTATAGATTATCAGGTGAAAAACTGTTATATAAATACATAGAGGAGGCCTTTTATACCCAACCGGAGAATAGCAGCCGCAGCGGTAGTAGGTACCTATTCTAGGCACTCTATAATAATTTTACTTCAACATTCGACAAATTATTCATCTAATTACCAAAGCCTCTAAAACTACAGGTACCTAATTAGTTAGACCACAGCCGTATGTGAAGTGTTTTATTAAGTATGGTGCTCTCAGGCTAAGGTCACGTCACAGCCAGTCGTTACAAACTTAGTATAAACAGATTCTACGCACCTTTACATTTTTTCTTAATCGTTAACAAGCCAAGCCGAAATTTGTGGCAGATTTCGCAACGCGAATAAACAATTAATTTCCTTCAATTATTAGAGATAATGGCCTTGGTTCGGATTGGTTGATTTCACGTTATTGTTTTATAAATGTGTCGAGGGCTAATCAAAGGTTACCGTATTATGTGAGGTGGCAAGGTGAGTCACCTACATTTTGGTGCCGGGATTGGGTTTGCACGTGCTATGGTTACTGTACCTTATAGTTATGGCCTAGGGTGCTAAACCTTTAATACCAATTGACTTTAACGGAATTGAATTGGTTTTAAATTGTAACAGAGTTAACAGACCTGCATTTTGCAGTAAATTCGACTTTATTTCCTACACTGTTGGTTTGTATTCCTCTGCCAATGTTTCTTCTTTCTTACAGTTACAGTCAACGCCAAAAATATGCATAAAAATTTGAAATAGGTTACTATTGTGTGAGGTGCAAAAGTGGATATATATTCGTGCCGTAAACTGTAAAGTGTAGTGTATACCTCCGACTTAATTAGGGTAAGATGTGCTAAAACTACTTATTATTTATTGGTTAGGTACTACAATATGGAACACTAAAGAAAAACATTTACACAGTAGTTTCCAATTTACTAAAGGTCATAAGACGTGTAAGGGTAAAGAAATGTGACTCTACTTACATCCAAAGGTAGGTACTTACTCGCACCACACAGAAAAAAAAGGATATCTTCAGCCAAGAATACCAATCCAAGAATATTATTGTTTAAACATAAGTAAATATTGTCTTGGACTAATTATATATCTTTAGCCCAAGATATATTTTACTAGAATAAAGACATTTTAGGCAAATTGTTTCCACCTATACACGAAACAATATTATCTTGACCAAGAGGATTTGTCTACGATGAAAATATTTTTTTCCGTGCATTTGGCGGCCGGCACTGCACTTTTTATTGCTCGAATACGTATTGAATCTGTATAATTAACGTACGACGTGAGCGACTTCCACCAAATGGTACCTTTTCATGTTTCAGTCGCAAATAGCTATGCCACACTTGGGCGGAAACCAGCTATCATGAACAAAAATCTGCCGGAAGGAGGAAAAACCATCTAAATGTAGCCGCCATATACTTTCTGCTTTCCGGCAGATTTTTGCCTATGATCGCTGAATTCCGCTCAAGCGTGTTTTGCGCTTGACTTTCTCAGTGTAAAATTAGTACTGCCACGTAGCAGATTAGTTCCCCCTTTTCACACTCATTAGGGATGATTTACGTAATGAAAACCGCCCTATATCTAATCTCAGGACTAAAACTATCTCCAAACTAGGCTATCCACAGCAGTTCATCAGATTAAGCGTGAAGCGGTTTTAGACAGATAGCTAGACATTGTTACTTTCGCATTTAATATTTTAGTAGGGAAAGGGTTTAAATAAAGTAGGTACTAGGTATATCATCATGTTTAGGTAAGTAATTAACTTTTAAGCACGCAGCGCATCCACATTACGTACAAAAATAGCAAACTAAGTTACGTAAGTTTAGTACCTACACGCAAAAGAAGTTTCATTTCACGTCAGCCCCTACACGAAAGGCCTTCATTTACCCTAATAGCCTAGCCTTTATGACCTAAATGAATACTCAGCATTAGCTAAGTTAAGCACTTGGGCCATTCCACTTTTAACAAGCCTTTTTCCTTTGCGAAATATATGTGGGCGAGTTTATAGCAAGGGACCATTTTGTCGATTTACAAGGACAATTCATTTTTTCACTTTCACCAATAGATAGTATATATTGTGAAGTTTTAGAAAGTATTAGTAACTCCATATCGACAAAGTGGTTACTTTTCCGTAGACTGACACATATGATAGGTACATTAGGTACTTATGTATTGAACTAGTTTGGTAAATTAAGAAAATTGTCTTGTTAAGGCCAGTGAAAAGGAATTCATTGCTAAAACGTCACATTACTGATATATTAAGAATGTGAAAGTATGTAATTTAGTTTCTCCTAATAATTAAGCTGATTTCATACTTAAACAAAACGTTACAAAAATGAAAGTCAAGTATTGGAAATAATTATAAGAAGTTTGATAAATGTCTGTACAAGAAAAAGTAGAATGGCCCACTTACGTGTAAATAGCAACGTATTATAATGAACAAATTCTGAGGTGTATAAAAGCTGTATAATAAAATAACCAGCAGTTTCAGTGGAAACGTTTCTTGGAGGTTATATTTAACGCCTGATGAAAATAAATTGCAAACATTTACCTCCTGCAAGCGCTAAGAGTATTTTTGCAGGCGTTATGCATTAAGCTGAGCAATTTGCTAATTGCATCTTGTAGGTTTAAAATTACTGTTGAGATACCGTGGTCTGTTGTATGTATCTGTGTGTAATGTTTTGTTTAACAGCCTAAAAGAATTAAAAGAAAAGAGGCACCTATCGATAGATTTTTCTTATTTTCCAGATAAGCTTAGGCTATAAAGTCAGCATACTTTTAATTTTAACTGCAGTTTGTTCTATGTCTTTGTTAATAATATTATACAATTTATATAAATATAAACGCAAAAAGCCGTCCTAATTAATTAGATCGTCAACATGCGTGTGATTACTGTGACCTGATTCCGTGAATAGATCACAGTGTTCTATTTATTACAGTCTGGTACTCTTTCTAAACATGACAACTTAAGAGGGTGCAGACTTATGTCCATAGGCTACACTATCGCTTACTTGCCAGCGGATTGCCACCGATGTGGAAAATAACAAGGAACATCTAGAGTTTCTACAGTATAATTCTTAATTGAATAGAGTAATTTGACAGCACTTTACATACATTTGCTTACTTTTTATGCCAGAAATTAAAATTAATGTTTACTAGTAGTCTGCTTCCGGTTTCACTCATTCGAAAGCGTTCATTGTAAACGTTAACACATAAATATTTTTTTATTAAAACATGAATAGATATTATTTATTCAAAACTTCATCACCTGTCACGTTCGATCATACGATCAATGATATGATTCGTTAATCGTTCACAATGGGTCTCAAGTGACTTCACGATTCTATTAACATTTTCACGCAAATCAAAACTCTATATCCTTAATTATAGATATACTTTTAGCTTATCATTGTAACTGCTTTCTACGAGACAAAACTTCAGAATTAATACGCGAATCTGCACCTTACTGTAACGAATTAAGAATTAGAATAGCCAGTTTCATAAGCTATCTAAAATTTACCATAACGTTAATCGTCAATCACTCGGTGCACTTTCTATCGATGCAATGTTACCGAAAAATAACATAATCGGTGACTTTCTCTCGGCAGGCGACAAACGAATGTTCAAATCGATACTCAAACAATCGCTTCAGGCAATGTGGTGTAAGAATGATCTCTATAATATAATTGAATGGTGTTAAAAATTACCAAATGGTATAGTAGTAGTGTAGTAGTAAAACACTTAATTGCACAAAACATTATTTACGAGACGACTATAAAACATACAATTTGTACAACAGGCGAACTTATCCCTTTATGGGATCTCTTGAAGCTCTGCTAACCTTAGAGTAATTTTGAATGGTCACTGAGGACAACGGTGTGGTGAAGGTTTTATTTGTTACATTTGGAAAAATCTCCACAACGACTGGTTGTGTGCTGCCCTCGCCATACTAAATGATAGTACTGCGTACAGAAGGTTCATTGTATAAAAACCCTGTTAAGGTATGCCAAAAGTGCCTAAACGTGGCCGTCTCTCTCTATCACTCAATTTAAATGTGCACACCGCTCTTATGACTGTGCGGTGTGGCAGAGGAGCTAACGGGCACGTGTTAATTTTTAGAGGAGATCTAGGTCCGGCAATAAAGGTCTTTATTATCATAATAATATAATGATGAGATGATGTAGTAGGCTTGTCATTTTTATACTGGTTCATCAGAGAAAACTCGTCTAGCAATAGAAATAGCAACCGCAGACAAAGACAGAAGAAATGTAATTAAACACCCAATTAGTCGGTAATTAAAGATTTTGTCGACCGTTTTCACGCTTTTAATTTCCGTTTCGCGATAATGGCGCTCGTGAATTTGTGGTTGCATAAGATCTATCAACAGGTTATTTATATTTATCTGTATTTAGAATCGAAATTAAGATGATTTACAGGTGAGGATATTGTATGCGTGGGTTTAACACTTCTCACTTAAAGCCTAAAATTTTTAAATTAAAAGTTTTTATTACATGCAACTTCGCTTGTGTGTAAGTAGAGAAATTGCTAAACCTTGGGATCTTTTTCCACCCCTCTTGCTTAACTTTCCCATTCTTAGAATCCTCATTTTAGTTCCTTAGGGAATGAACCCCGATGTATAAAATTTTGCAAAAAAAATACAAGTTTTTAAAGCGGACTGCACGTTTCTTGCAAAAGTCAGCTACTACTGAACGATATGATTCTAAAAACTCAAACACAATGAGCTTCCATTATTAAAACTATAGAGTTCTTCTGACTTTCGGTCTCCATCATAAAACCAGCTCGAAGGTACCAAATTATTGTATTATTATCCAAGTTACGCAGGTATACTAAACTTAAGCTCAATCGGACATCGGAACTGGTTCAAATGGCTTGCATGATAACCTAAATAACAAAATAACTAAATGACAAAAACTGTGAGTTAAACAAAAGTGCATCAGATCAAATCCAGGTTATAATCTCATGATAATCTCATCATCATCATATACTTAAGAGTATTTAAGAGCTAGGCTCTTGTCGGTGGAGTAATTTCCATGCCTGTCTGTCATTTGCCTTCTCCTTTACAGCCTGATACGACACGACGTTTATTTTTTCCTTTACTTTCCTGACTTCCTTTCTGCTTCAACTCTACCTTCTATGATTTACCTGAGTTATAATCTACCTGTGTGACAAAATTAGGTTAATCTCTGGAAGAACCGACCCGTAAACCTCGTCCCTCCCCTTATAATTACTCTCTACTCTGTCATCTTTAGCAGGTAAGGTTCCTTGTCAATTAACACTTAATTATCTAATGCTACCTTTTCATTCAAACCACGACCAGCCAATTTGGTGCCGTTTGAGTAATCCAACGTAATAACGTGTAGGTAAACGTTATTTTGCAGGAGGCCTATTCGAAGAATGTAACTTGTCATTGATTTGATATTTAGATTGTAATAAACTAAAGGGCATTTGGTACTAGCAACATGTCTAAATACACTATACACCATACAGAGGCACTTAAGGTGTAGGTGTGTACTGTGTGTAGGTGTTACATGCTATACCAATTAGAATTTGGCTCTATTTTGTCCAAGTGTAAGTAATATGTAATGGCCTCACCGCGCATAAAAGACGGAAACAACCATTAGCAGATCATTTTATTATTTACCGTATGATAGCGCATTACAATTCAAATTCAAACTAGTTTCTTTATATACTTACAGCTCTGTTGCATGGCACCGCTGAACGTCACGTATTTTTCGCCTTGTCTAGGAACCATCAATTTGGAACGACGCCTTGGGGAAAATCGTGGCCATTAATACGTTACGTGTACGTCATTCATTACAAGTAATTAAATTAGGTGTTTCAGACAATTTGTTACTTAGTTAGATAATTGACTTTTGAGGGCTTAAAGACGATTTAGAGGGAAGGGGAGTTGACCATGCCTTACTTATTTTTACGAGAGGAGGAATTTTAATCTAGTTTATAGAGGGTCAAAGAGTGGCAAAAATTGTCTTAGGTAATAAATGAATGACACCTTAAGGGGCTAAAGGTATTTAAATAACTAAATATACAAAACAAAACATCGATCGCGTTACATAAATACTGATAGACACAACCTTGAAGAAAGAACAGGTCAGTAAAAAAAAACTTCAAAAGCTATAAACCTACACTAAATAAGAATAGTATTTTGTGCAACAGTTACATAATAAGGGTTCTTAAGATCCGAGGGTCGAAGTTACAAAATGAGGCGAAGCCGAATTTTGTAAAAACAGACCCTCGAATTTTAAGAACCCTTATTAAGTTATTATGTACCGTTGCACACAATAGTTTTTCTACGAGTGCTTAAGCAAGCCGGTAAGAATTGAGTTCGACGAAAGCCGTGCACAACCTACTGCTTCTATGTAATTGAGTAACTTCGATCTCCCGGTGGATTGTGCCGGCGCGGCGGCGCCCGCCCGACACGCAGTGCGGGGCCCGACAACAGTTTCACAATATTGTATGGAAATCCTTTCTGTCATTGTTATGGATGCTACAATATGCGACCATAGAAGCTCTATCAAAAAGTATGCGCTAGCAGTTCCGCCACCACAATCTCAATTCGAGTATTACAGTCGCCGAGTATGAAAAGGATTTTTGTGAATTTAATCCCCAAGGGGGTGAAAAAAAGGGGTCGTAACTTTTAAGGATCTCTACGTGGACTAAATCGCAAGCGGAGGTGGGTTAGTTCTGGTGTCATATCATGTTGTTTAGACATTCATCCCTCTGTATTATTTCAATCTTAGAGCTTTAAACCAAGCGGAGTAGCCATTGACAGGCGTTCCCCTCTGCCGAATGAGTATGACCAGTGGTCATACTCATTGTATGGACTGACGTTTATTTGACGTGGCTATTTTGACGTTTCGCATACATTTGACATTCCCCTCCCCCGCAAAAAACGGCAGACTTTTTCCGATAGAAATGAGAGCGCGTCTCGCATCCGGTTGGTTTAATAATGAATGAATGAATAAATGCTTTATTGCACACCTCAAAAATTACAACACAGTAGAAAAAGATATAATTAACAAAAAAATCAAAGATTTCAATGCACTATGCAGAGGGGGTCCTTTCCGAGCTTTATGTATTAAACTTCCCTTTCACACTAGCACCGTCACGGCAAGAGAGAAGGAGACAGCGTTATGAACTCAGTCGCCACTTATTTCTGCCGATACTATAGTAATGTATTGCTACTCAACAAGATAGGTACTCTAAATAATTAGCAAGAGCTATATCGGTATGTGTATGGAAACAAATAATTAATTCATTGCTACAGTGTATAATTTGCTCGTACAATTAGAATTTAATAGGACGGTTTCCTATTTTCCGCCAATGCGCGGTAAATTCGAGAAATTACCGAACGAAATGACAATTGGATTCCAAAACATTCGAAATACAAACGGACTATTTCAGCCAATCAACGCGTCTGTAACAACTATTTAAATGTCTTATAATCGTTGAATGCGTTACTGATATATGAATCTTACGAAAATGGGTTATGGTTGATTTTGCATTGTATATATTATGTTAGTAGGAGTTAGTAAAATTTGGTGGGGTGGAGGAAAAGTGCGATGTCCAATGTTGTATTCATGAGTTTGTCATTGCAGAAGCCAATGGACCATTACTAGTGCAGTTTTGAAATTTTTTGTAATATAATTTCGGAAATAACTTACATTTGCTACCTACTACTTATTTACTGTACCTACTAGTTATTCATTTCAGTATTCTTGTTATAGTTTCCTTACTTATTGTGTTTTAATTTACTTCCGTTGCGACCTCTCTATTTAATTGTTAATCTAATTGGTTGCCCTGAAAATCAGCGCCATAGCTAATAATTTTTAACTATCGGCATACCTATGCAGAGCGGCATTCTTTTTGGTGCTTGTACTTTAGGATTAAGATGTAAATAGATTAAGTTTATACTATTATTATTTTCTGTACCACCAAATAAACCATTTATATTCTATTCTATTCTACTAAATGGCGAGATGGCTGAATGCCAGAAGGCCATACATGATTGTCATTTTATCGCTTGTCGCGTCATGCGTCACTATCGCATTACATACTTGTCAGAACGTGACAGCTATGGTGACAGACGATAAAAACCCGACCATATTAGGCTAGCGGGTGCGCTATAGCTAGAGATGCAACGGATAGTGGTTTGGCCGGATACCGGATACCGGATATTCGGCCTGACCCTCCGCCGAATATTCGGTATCCGGCCGCCGAATATTCGGCCGGCGGTACTATACCTACAATTTGAGTTTCGCAGGTGCGCGTCGTGCAGGTTTCGACCTGTGTCGTAGTGAACGTTCGCGCGGGTATACATTCCTAGGAATTCTAGGCAACAAAACGAATTTTTTATGTCAGTACGGAGTAACTTCTTTCAAAAGTACAAACGCGCTCGCATATTGTTGTGTAAAATTTTTTTTTGTATGACTAGCGGGCGACTCTGACTACATCCGGTATCCGGCCGGATAGTACGAAGATATCCGGTATCCGGCCGGATAGTAAAATAGGGGCCGGATAGGCCGGATACCGGATAGTAACCGGATATTCGGTGCATCTCTAGCTATAGCTCTCCATTTTTGAGAATTTCGAGCACTCGTTACGCATGCAATATGTTTATGCGAATGTTTTACGAGTATGGCATTCGTGCGTGTCGTATCTCCCTGTCGGTTTTCTGACGCTCGCCTTGAATAAATATACACGTACATCTTACACATTGATGCTTCTAAACATCAACCATGCGAAGCCACTGGCCTCATTCGTGAATTAATCTTTGACATCCACTCACCAGAGGCGGTGGGTCAAACATTTTTTTAGTCAAGCCGGTGCTGAATTACGGCTTAAAATTTCTTCATGAGCTGTAGGAAAACTGCTCAGGCGTCTGAAACATAGGCAAGCCGACGGGAATCGCGTTCTAAGGACGCGCCGTCACTGCGACTCACTTGACTGTAACCCATACAATTAGATGATCAAACGAACTTACCTGAAGTGAAGTTCGATCTAAATTGTCATGTCTTCGCTGAAAGATTTATATTTATTAACGAGGTAGTAGTTGCCTAGCAACGCCACAACGGATCCGCACCTAGTTTATCGTAGAAAGAGAAAAAAGATATCTGTCTTCTTCTACGATACCCGGTCACTGGTCACCTCATTATTTTCAGAGCATAGCATATATTTCAACATTGTTATTACAGGGCTCGTATGGGTAGGGTGGGACTCTAAATCTTTCAGCGAAGACATGACAATTTAGATCGAACTTCACTTCAGGTAAGTTCGTTTGATCATCTAATTGTCATGTCTTCGCCTCAAGATTTATATTTATTAACGAGGTAGATGTTCAGAGCTAAACAATGTTGAAATCGAAATCAACAATGAAATATGAAATCAAAGTATATACCATAATCAAAGTATATTTCAAAATAAACGCTTCATTTTATATAGGTAACAAGTGTGTTACTATAATAAATATAGGCAGTGGCCTTTTTAACGATAATTAAAATACACGAGTTCCACCCGAATTTTAATAACTCAACTGAATCGTTAATTATACTAAAATACTTATCTACCTAGAAAAAACCAGCTAAATAATGTTCTTAGCCAATTTAAAGGTAAGATTTTACCTTGAAAGTTGGTTTAGGTAGGTTTTTTTTTTTTTTTTTTTTTTTATAGACATTTACAAACACCAGGGGGGTGCAACTCAGTGTAAATCTGTCAAAAAAAAATTGAGTTCGACATGATTTATCCGATACGTTTGCATAAGTGCGAAAGAGAACTTGTCATGCGTTAGGAAGGGACAAAACGATTTGTGACGTTACAGAGGTCTCTCTGTATAGTACTATTATTTACTCTGTGTAAATACCCAACATTGGTTTAACGGTCGTGCTTTAGTTTTTTCATCCACCAAATTAAGAAAATATATATTTATATGTGGGTATCACTCTGGCATCGTAAATGTTACTTAAAAGGTTACTCAACAACATAGGTAAGGGATGTTGGTATTTAAATTAATATATATATATAAATTTTGTTTTTTGTGTTGGTCAAATGAACAACACCGAATTTGCAACACGATCTATATCTACTAATTTTGCTAGAAATTTTACTAGTGGATGATATAGAAAAAGGTAAATTTAAACAGAGTCTTTCTCATTTACGGCAGATGTTTCAAATAGTCTTCAATTTATGTTAGGTGTAACTAGAGTAGGTATTGATTAATATCTTATACCAGCAAACGGGTTTGCCATCTTCAACCAATGGTAAGAATAAATACCAGGGATAAAGAAATAATAATATGATTTTTTTTTTACTGAAAACATCTAGTAAAACGGTTTAAATCTCGTTCGGGTAGTAAATACCTACTAAGGTAAAGAGGTATTTTGCTATCGAGTTCATCAAACTTTAAATATGAAACGTCTCAACAATCCGTTTTTATGGAGCTTGTGACGTCACGAAATACTGTGGTGAGTGGATATCCATTACTTGAGTATGAAAACGATATTTGATCTTATTTTCCAATTGCATTTTGCTACTTATAAGTATATAATACATATATAGGTATTTTACGCCTGCTCGAAGAATGGAATGATTGACAATTCCCTGTACTTGAAACGGATCTGAGGTTTTGAAGGTAGGTTAATAAAATTTTCCAGTTTTGCTCCCCTATTAATGAATTGGAAATCATGAAGAACAATATTCGTTTTCAATTTATTTTGATAATTAGCAAAATAACACGTTGATTCGACTTGTCGATTCTCAAAATATGTCTGAGAGGCGCAGTACGTGCTAGCTTATTCCATAAAATAAGTTATAGCCGAATCTGATTTGGAAAATAAAATTGCCGATTTATGGTTGCAAACTAGAATGGGCAACAATAGTTTTATTTCCACTTGGTAGAATGAACTTTAAAGATTTATGTTAGCATATCAAAACGAAGGATTGAAAAAGTATGTTTAGAATAGGGACTTCAACTTTAAATATATATTTTATTTGGCTTATTTGTCATCAGAAAGCTAATAAATATTTTCCATGGAAAATATCGCCAATTACAAAAAAAAAAAAAAAACGTACAGTAATGAAAATCATACATGGCATCAAATGTTTTGGTTAATTATGTTCTAGATAATGTTTTATTTTCTGTATAAGAAAATGTGAAGAGGGAAGCACTTATGTATTCTTGCACTAATAAAGTGCAATAGCCTTTAAGTTCCTACTATTTACAATAGGTACTATATAATCCTTCTTATATGAAAGCTTGGCTTTAATTTGAAATGTTCGTTTAAGTTGAATTATTTTACAAATAAGATCAGTCAAACTAAAAACGCAGGTACTATAAGGTTCCTTTCCCCAAATGTTTTAAAACACAGTAGGTACATTTTGTATTATAATCAAATCATGGCATATCCAGTGTTTCGATGTCCTATTTTTTACTTTATTATTGTAGTAAAATAATCCAAGTTTGTAAAAGTTATTTGTTCACAAAACGTAGTAAAATAAATATTTTTATTTTTCTAGCAAAAACAGAGTTAAACAGACGTCGTTATGACAGACCTTTATAAATAATGCCATACAACAAGGATATTGTAACTTTTTACTATTTTGAGTAAACATGAAAGCTCGCATGACCAATTGGCCATGAGTTGCAGTGAGCACTTGCGATCTCGCAATGCGTAATACACGCAGCCAGGGAAAATAACGTTGAAATCGTTAATTCGTAGATTGTATTTGATGTGTGGAAATTAAAAATGTATTTCTCTTATTTAAATACAAGAACCGCGGCTATCGAGACGCACGTCGCTTAGTACAAGCTTGCCATGCTTGTTTTTTGTGAGTAGGAAAGTAATATTTTTTTGAGTAAAATGTAAATCCTAAAACCTGCCTGGTGCCTGATCTGAGCACTGTGTGTCTGCGAGGTGGATACTTTAAATAAATCCTTACCGTTTTGAAGAAAGAAAGTCTCATCTCATATAATAATATTATCTACAGATAATCTATCTATATATACATATATAGGTACTGCAGGGTCTGCAGGCTCATGCTTTAGTTCTTACTCGTAAGACTTTTATGCAATTTGATCAATCGACTTTGTACCAGACCGAGGAAAAAGCGCCTGTTACCCGTCATTACTGCTTACATGCGGGACTCGCCGAGTGCCGAGCCGAATGGCTCGTTCTTTCTGATTCTATAGAATCGATAGTAGAGAGAGACATAATAATACGAATATTTGGGCGAATGCCCGAATGTGTGTATAGGTACACGGCTGAGGTGCTCGGCACAAAACAAACCTTATGTTTTCATTTGTATTTTAATTGCCAACCAAGGAAGATACAAGATCTGCGCGTACCTATGTGACTAACGTCTGCACGACAAAAGCGTGTGAATGAGGCGCTGGGCGTGCTGACTGCTGACGGCGTGGCCGACATGCGCAACTCGCGCGTTTTCGTCGGCGGTTCCTACGGCGGTGGCGCTGCCGTGGTGATGAGACGGTTGGCTCCTCATGTTACAATTAGCAGGCTTACAGCCTTTTTTGTTTCGGTAGAATAAGAATTAGGTACCTTGATTTGAAGATAATTAAAATGAATAAAGAAAATTATAACACTGCAGCCCACAGTTTTTTTGGTAGTTAATGTTTTTCTACCCTCTGTTGATCTTTTGAAACCTGTTTGCTGTTTGTAGTAAGTACATAGGTACTTGCTACGTATATACTTTGCACGTAGGTAGGTTGGGCACCATTGCATAGCCATTTAGCCTGTGATATAAATATGCACAATCGTATTATTATTTTTTTGGAAAATGTGCTAAGAAGGTATCAAGAAACTTAAGTCCTTTCAAAATTGGCGTTTACATTTTTGCCAATTCGCCATATTCCGTCGCCTCCGAAACAAAATCGATACGTCTGAAGTCTTCGGCGTTGGCGAGGGTCCTGATGCTGGTTCCGCAGGCTGCAACACTGACGAGGGTCCAGGCTCCGACTCCAAATCCCAAGCTGCTAGTTACGGGATACCTCCTGAGGCCTAGGTCGATACACCCAATTGTTTGTCTATTTCTGCGCCTTGCAGATTTTGTGGAGGCGGCGGTAGTTTATATTCTACAAGGTAAAAATAGCGGTTAACATCTCGTGTTAACTCTGCGAAATTGCTACTGATTATTATCTCGTAATAATTCTGAGCTATAATTTCCACTGCCTAACATCTCGTGTTAGATCGGGGAATAAGTATGTGATTTATTATGCGAAATGCATATCACTGTTAAAATAAATCACAACCACAGGCTCCAGGTAGACTTCAAATAGATCGCTTCCAAAGTTATTCCAAAAGGAAAAAATAACGGTTAACATCTCGTGTTAACTCTGTGAAATTGCTACTGGCTAATATCTCGTAATAGCTCGGAGCTAAACTTTCCGCTGCCTAACATCTCGTGTTAGGTCGGGGAAGAAGTATGTGAATTGTATATCACTTTTAAAAATCACAAACACAGGCACTTCGCTCCTTTTCCTCCGAAGAAATTCCTTATTTCATCACTCCTCTTCCGATCTTGATTTTCCTTTAGTCATAAAAATTAAACTAAAATCCACTAGGTAATTAGCTAAATAAATCAAAGTAAAATTTAATTTATTTGCTAGAGCTCTAACCAGGTGCGATCGCTGCGCGCGCAAAAACAATAATGAGGTGACCAGTGACCGGGTATCGTAGAAGAAGACAGATATCTTTTTTCTCTTTCTACGATAAACTAGGTGCGGATCCGTTGTGGCGTTGCTAGGCAACTACTACCTCGTTAATAAATATAAATCTTGAGGCGAAGACATGACAATTATCGAAATCTTAGCGCTAAGGTGAAAGGTCGGCATTATATTTAAAGGGGTGTATATAGATTTTTAAGGGGTTAGCAACATGCATGTGAATTCTCTGGATTTACAGGCGTCCATAGGCTACGCTTACTATCAGGCAGGCCGCATGCTTGTTTGCCACCATCATGGTATAAAAACAGCACCCAAAGCCTCAGCTTCGTAGGCAGGGTACACTACCAACACGCTTTAGAGGTTATAATCAGTGATCGGGTTTTAGGACTTTTAGGGTATAACACGGTGGAAAACGTACGTTTTTTTAGTGAATATAGTCTTTACTCACTGCTTATTATGACTCTTCACTTTTCCTTTCACTACCCCTGAATACGAGCATATTAAATCTTTAGTGACATTTCAAAGGCACAAATGACAATAGCCATAGACTATAAACAAACTGTCATAAATCATAGCCAGTTCTAAACTTCCCCTTGCTGTTGGAAAACAATGTTTTGGTACGTTGTTTGAATTATTAAGTTGTCCTTAGGTAGGTACTTATAATTCAATTTTTAAAATAAATGGCATTCTGTCCACAATATTGGGACAATTTTGCCAATGTCACAGTAGAGACGACAAGTGTACGGTTAATTAGTTAAAATTTCGCTCCAAGAGCTGGACGTTGTACGGTGAGGTTATGCTTTTTATAAGGAGATAGCTACTCCCTACAAACAGCACGTGGACTAACGGATATCTAACTCAAACAGGGGTTACACTTGTTTTGAGATTAATTCTTCATTAGTTGCCCACTAGTTCGTTAAATCACTGCAGAATAAGCTATATATTACACACTGAATCACGAAAATGAACAAAAAATAAGAAGTTAATCACGAAACCTAACCACCTTGCTCGCCAAGATGGCCGCAAGTCCTAGGTAGCTGGTACTTATGTATTGCATAGTCACACAAAATAAGTGTAAAAAACTTACTTATCCGTTTATATTTCTTGTACCTACGCGTGCAAAAATTGCGTAATATAGTAGACCGAGGTGAATCGGATCACAGGGCGAAATGGATCAAGTAACATTTTGTCAAATTCATAACATCGTGGGTAGTCATGAACATACCCCGGGGTATTTCGGTGCGGGAATGATTTCGTGTATTTATAACTTTGTTTATTGTAAAGTAATTACCAAACTATGAATTAAAAATAGGTAGTTAGGTCCAAATGTGCTTAGAAATGTTAAATTAATATAGTTTTTTTACAGTTTTTACCTGTTATTTGGCTAGTATATAACATTCCCGCACCGAAAACCCCGGGGTATGGTCATGAACAGCCAATCAGACGTCTCGCGTTGAGTTTGACCTTCCCGCCTTCCACGGTGGCACGATCTTAATGAATGTGACAAACTAGCTTAACGTCCCTACCCTACTACAAGTATGATTCGAGTATTTGGGTAGTATTATAACACAAATCACAGAAAACCATTTATAAACTGTCAAAAATAGGAAAAAAATCGGGAAAGCGTTCGAAAAAGGGCTTAAATCGTCGTTCTCCGTCGTCCCTCCTAATCGTAAATCGTAGTTCGGAAAGAGAAGTGTCGTAGAATGTACGAGCTCCCATATATGTATAAACCAGGAGGCTCCTCTTTCCAGACAAACTCTAATCTTAAATATGCCTAGAGGCTAAAATTCTGACAACTTTATGTAGTTCAGAATGATTTTTGATAAATCCGCCCCTAACGGTGAATAGGTTTCATTTGTTTAAATTTAACCCCTAAGTCGCAGGCGGAAGTTGGTCGAACGGTAACTCCTAAAATAATATTCACCTCAATTTGTTGAACATCCTGGGGAATTCCAGGACTTTTTTGAAATTACAAAATTATACACATTTGAGACTAATCCCTCATAACATTTACAGCGCATAGCTTTTGAATATCGCACCTTAAACGTTCCCTGTTCCCCCTACATTTCCCGACCAATTAACTGCAGCTTTCTCACACTAATCACCTAAACAAAGCGGTAAGCCACTTAACTGGGATCTTACATTGAACATTTACAACATGTTCAACATTCGCGACTTTGACAAGCTGATTACTGCTCCGCGTCGACCATCCATCAACGCTTACATTATGTTGTTAGTGTTATTACAAGACTAGGCCTTACTATAAAATCACATGAGGGAATATTTACTCAATTGAGGGCTAGATGGCGCTGTCACGCGCGGGGCGATTTCTACAATGCGCAAGCATTCGTTTTACGTACTTTTGGTATTTTAAACTTTTGGTACTTTAAGTAATTCCGACGGCGGGATTTATTTGTGATTTGTTGGATTTTATTGTTTAGTTCCCACGAGCTGGGGAATTTAAGCCCTACCTACCTGGGTTTTTCTGCTAGCCTATCAGGTTCTTAATCAACCATCCTATCCGATATTATCATCCATAATTTATCGTGTCATGATATGGTCTGGTCTAAATATTCAGCTGTTTAATCCAGTTTGTATACCTACTACATTTAGACTACTAGGGAAAATTTACCGCAGCTTAAAAATATATCAAACAATCATCTCTAATCGGTCTCTATCGATAGGTAACTGACGAAAAACGATTTGAACGTTTTTGGTAGATGTCCTTAGTTAAACAAAACTTTATATCCATTTTTCATTGAAACACATCGTGTTTCCCGTTTCCACCCCGAGCATGTAATTATGAGACATACCCGAAATCCAAGGTAAATTGTGTCGGTACGTGCCTCGCGAACACAAATGCCGGGATTAACCTAAAAGTTCCCGCGGCCCGCGATACTCAGGGTAATAAATTCTCTCGTAATGGTCTTACTATATCATCAGAATCAACAAGATAGCCGTGCCGTGGGTTGATTCGAACAAATTCGTGATGGATCGACCTTGACAGTTGATAACTTTTGATTGGATTTTATTTAGATTTGGGTCGTTTTTTAATGTATGCGCTTGGATCATTTAGATTTTTGAGTAAATACCCTGATTGCCGTTGATTTGATCGCAGCTTGAGTTGAGCTTGAAGATATCATTTTGGATTACATAGTTTAGTTTTAGGTAGCCAGAGCTATAATTTATCATTCTGGCAGTGTTAGTAATTTTTAGGCGATTAATGGCAAAAAAATCGTATATTATTGATTGACGTAAGGTATTCTATTATTCCCATCTATTATTATTAGAGTGTGCTCTCAAAATCGTTCGTTTGAAAACCAGTACCAAAACCAAGAATTCCTGTATCTAACCATACAAAATTAGAACTGGGAGCCTTCCCTAATTTAATTTCCAAATCTATGGGGAAATAGTCATTCAATTCTGCGTTACAGTTTAAACTTCAGAGTAAATTGTAAAATAATGAGAACATTAAAGTTAATTCGGCAGCGCGACTTGCAGCAGTGCGCTTCGGGCTGGTTCAAATAGCACTCCTTCTTGAAGATGGAGACCTAAGCTCTCCGAAACATGTCACTCGCGTGACATAGTGACGTGAGTGTAACCGTTATATTTTATAGTGAGAATGAGAACCTGTGGTAGGAACCAATCGATACTTGGTAATGAAGTGTCAAACATCGAATTTCTCTCGCAAACACGTGAAAACGCCGATCGACTGGATTTGTTTACCATCCCATAGGTACCTACGTTTATAGGGTTTATGCTCGTCCTACGTTGAGAAAACACGCAGCATCACATTATACTTTCCTTAACTCATCGCATTATACTGACTAACTGACTGCCTGAAATAAAAACTTTATTATTTTATTTATTTAAGTAAGGTATAATAAGTGCCATGGAGAGTAAAATTAGCTATTCTTTATGAAGCGTTAAAATGATTTGAAGTTAGTAAGAAAAACGTATACCATCAAGCTACAATTAGGGTCATTTAAATAAATGGAAAATGGATTTATGCAGGTATCTTCGAGATCTTTTATTTAATCGAAAAAAAAGAAAAATAGTACATAAAAAAATATCATACCTAAGCTACCCACTACCTAAAGGTTGTCTGGAAGAAATCACGTTTTAGCGATAGGACTGCCTGTTGTTTACCTCTAATTATTTTTAAGAATTTTCTGTACGTACTGGTTTTCTTTTTGAGGTGTTCAATAAAGAGTAATATATTGTTTCCAAAATAGGACAAGGTAATTAGTTTAATATTACTACTACTTGTTTCCGTTAACTTTTTATTTGACAATAACTCAATCCAAATATTTATACCTATTCATGAAACATAAGTCGTGAACAGAAATATGTGCTTCTTAGTTTGTACGTTTATGTAAACGCATAAATAATTAATTTAACAGTTTACTTTTTATTTGAACATATTATTTTTGTAATAAGCGTAAACGCTTAAAACTTTGTCAGGTAAGTAAAACCATTTTCAAATGCAAGAAAATTTATCTGGAACAAATTTTACGCGAGTTCGAAGAATTTAAACTTATTTCCGATATCAACTTTGGAAATAAATGGTTACCGAATGCAGACAGAAATTTAATATTCGGTAAGCTCAGCTTTTGGAGCATTTGCCAAGTAAAGTTTAGTTTTGTTTGATGTTGAGTTCAATTTGTGACTAATAATAACTGAATGTAGTATCTGAATCTGTACACTACCTATCAACTTGTTATTCTAAATAAAAAAATAAGCTATATTATACTATTTATACTTATACTCCTATGTTTTTGTTCAATACTTTTATTAGGGTGCGTTGGGGTAAGATAGAAAGGTATTTTTTTAGGGGTAAGACAAAAAATCGTCCATATTCCGGAGCATTATAGACTCCTTTTTATCTTACCCCTAAAAATTACCTTTCTATCTTACCCCAACGCACCTTACTGCAGATATTTACAAACTAGTTTTCGGGTTAACCAAACCTTACGCCGTATTCTAAGTTTAAAACACGTTAAGAAACGATCCAATGCCTATGCAATACAGCTACCACCTAACACTACTTGAAAATTATTCCGATCATTTCCGATGAAACTCCAATACAACTGTAAGTGTTTCTTTATTTTTTTAAAATTTATTAAGACTATGTTCAACTAATATTCTGAGCAAATAAATATTTACATTACACGGAGAGAGATTTTTACTAGAAACAAGTAAAAAATAGTAATTCCCAGGACAAGTAAATAATTTACTAAAAACAAGTAAACGTTTACTAAAAACAAGTAGACACCTCCCTGTTTTTAGTAAAGTTTACTTGTTATTAGTAAACGTGTACTTGTTTTTAGTAAAAGTTTCCTTGTTTTTAGTAAACGTTTACTTGTCCTGGGAATGCCTTTTTTTTTCTTATTTGTAGTAAATTTTTTCTCTCCGTGTACGAGTACATTCATTTGGAATAACATTATTTACGTATGGACTTAGAAAACTTAACTAACTTATGCTAAGAAAGTTGGTGTTGTGTTGTAGATATACTGTGTGCTAAGCGCTGTAAATTCGTTTTTTTCTACCTATCTATTCTATACATTTATTTGACGTAACCGGATTTCACACCAAACGAGTCCCGATAGAGCTAAATCAATTTGGTTTGACCCGCGCAGCGATGAAACAATTCCGTTTTAGTTGAAAAAGGTAAAAATGTCACAAAGGGCCGTCCACGCGTGAAGATTACTGGATGAAATAAAATCTATTTGAACGTGTTTCAGGTCGGCATTCAGAAACAAACATTTGATTCAATTATTCAATTATTTATTTATTTCAGGTACTAGGTCCATAAGCATGTTAGTTAGTAATACAATAACGACACCGGTTGCTTTCATACTTTGGCCATGTTATGCGTCGAGGTGATGAAAGCTTGGAAAAAGTGATTTTTGTCGGAAAAGTGGAAGGCGAAAGACCTAAGTTGGTGGGGGCCCACCAACTAGGTGGTCTGACCAAGTTAAAAAAGCCACCTCAGGCAAACTCTATGAAGCGGTGAGGGCTACGAGAGATCGAGACCGATGGAGACATATCACACCAATGCTGCTAAACCAAGTGGTCACGATCCTGAGTAATGAGGGACCAAAATGAAGACGACAAAACAATACCTTATTTCTAGTTGTTAGTGTAATTATCCAATTCAAAGTAAAAAAATAAGTTTATACTCAACAATAACGTTAAATAAATTAAATTAAATTATTATGACAAATTAATAAATTAAATTACTATACAAATATAAATCAGAATATATATTTGATATTAAAAATAACAGTAGTACTTGTTCAGCACGGCATTCAGGGGGCTGTTGGTACTGTCTCTCACTCTAAACAAGACTGAGGCTACACGTTTTCGCAATAAAGTTTTAAATTCAATTCAATTGAATACATAACGCTTATACGTTGAAATAATACTAGTTCACTTCAGAAAGGAGTGAGGTCCATATGGGAGTGGAGTATGCATCCCTTGAAAGCTCTGCCAGTCGCTCGCCACTAAAATTCAACTCAGCACAAAAAGATAAATATTACGGAATTTGAAAAAAAATATGGATTCACAGATTCATTTCGTAGATTTATTGGTATCAACCATATACTGTCTAATATAAGTTATATAACATAGGTACTTCATTAAGGGGCTACTTTGAAAAATTATAGGTTTTTTCAAACGCTCTAGTGACTAAACGGGAAAAGGGACTGAATTTATTTCCGAATATATATTATTAGACTATAATACTCTTGTTTTTGGCATAAGCCGAAACACGATTGCTGAAAGTTGCCTCGATAGAAAAAAAATCCGAAGTTGGGTCCTTTTTCCCCTTATTTTTCTTAGCGTACGTAAACTATAAGAGATTAAGCAATATAACTAAGTAAAAAATAAGGTATTATAGTTAATCTAAAAAGTCACAGAAACAAAATTAGACAAAACTTTATAGATTCGCTTATTTATCGTAGTTTAGTCAAAAAGTCTGATCCTTAAGAGCGCTGCATCTCTTTCTTTCGTGCACGGGAGCCATAAACGTGTCTCTAACGAATGGGCGTGGCTTGTCCGAATCGAGTAACGGCCTTAATTAAATATTACAATAAAATAATAACTTTGTACAAACACTAAATTAACAATTCAAAAATCGAACGACGAAAAGTCTTGAGTTAGTAATTGTAATTGAAGAGTTTTCTTTTCACAAAATAGGTAATTTTTTTAATATTTTGCATTTTTCATGCTCTGAACTAACTAAATACCTACACACCCGTGAACGAAGCCTAAGTTTCAGGGAATATATTTTTCACTGGAAAATCGTGGATATGAATTTTGTATATTTGCATTTCAGTTCACGAATGCTGTCACGCGGAAAAGCTTTTTCCCTGTGACCGGCGGATTATGAAATATTCACAGAGGCGAACCTACTAAACATACCTACATCGACTGAAAATATGCATAGCAGTAAAATTGTGCTATCGTAGAAACAAAAAGTCTGTGATATTGTGTATTAAATAGGTTTCTCTCTTGTAAACTAAGAAAATAATAATCGTATAGTTGTATGTAGAGCTTCGGCTGTGGAGTGAACTCTCTGTCGAGGTTTTTCCAGAGGGTTTTTTTTACAGTTCGAGGTTCTTCAAAAAAGGAGTGCATAGGTTCTTAAAGGGTAGACAACGCGCTTGTAAATAATCTGGAATTGCAGGCGTCCATAGTCTACGCTAACTGCTTACCACCAGGCAGGCCATATGATTGTTTGTCACCGTCGTGGTACATAAAAAAAAATCTAACTACGATGCGTTGAAGTAGTTCCAATTTGATCAGGCACGGGCACGGCACGAGTTTTCTACGCCTCAAGCTAGGACTGGGACATAAAATTAGTTACACGCAGTTTTACGACAAAACAGGAAATGTCAGATTTCTAAGGAACAATGTGATTGCGTCGAGAAAGTTGATTTGCCGTGATTCGGGAGATAAAACTACTCGTATCTAATCACGGTATATTTGGTGTAAGTTGTTTGTCATATTTATATATGTCGTAAAGATTTTTATGAGCAAATCGCTCTGTGGCGCGTCCAAATAGCATTTAAGATTTATTAATTAGTACTAATACATAAGCAGGTAACTACAGAAAGTGCACCATGCAAGTCTTATTCAGCTTGCTGTTAGGTTAACTTGGTTAACTTGTATAGGACATCTCATAAATCTCATAATATTTACTAATTTATTTTCTTTATTCGTGTGATCGCATGGTGATCGCAGATGCAATTATAAGAGACTTGCAAGTGATTGCAATATCATCAGTAAAAAAAATGCTGTTCTCGAGTGTCTGAAAATAGACCACGGACCGAATAATTCCTGGACCGCTATCACTGACTATACAGTGTGTTTCCTGTAATAAGGGCAATAAATTAACGTAGATTCTACTTCTGTATTATTATAAATAAGCATATGAAAATACCCTGGCAATACCCGAAAACCCGGGTACATTGTTTCCATACCAGGTCGTCAGTAGCTACTAGGCACCAACAGCACAGTATGAGCGATAGGATCAGTTGCAAGAGACGCAGTGCTGAAAAGAGAAATATGCCGTGGTCAAGATTACGGGCGCGCTTATGTTGGATCCACAACTGCGTTTTAACCGTGCCGCTATATTTAGTAGACAAGGTTTGACAAACCTGCGTCTTGCCTTACCTGTCTCGCTTAGTACCTGGACGAATCAACTTTTAAAACTCGTGATGTCCGTCTAAAAGTTTGCTCGCCCACCTACTCCCGTATTTCTTTTTAACGAAGGACTTTTGAGATAAAAATATTTTATGTTCTTTCCCATGAGATTGTGTGCCATATCTAAATCCATTACACCTTTTTACCCAGACATTCAATGAAGTAGGTATAGATATCCATACATAAAAATTTTCGCAAGCATTAGCAAGATTAAAATAAATATAAATCAGACTCTTTGTTCTAGGATTTATCACCTCACGAGATAGTGTGTCAAAATATTTTTTAGGCGATAGCCTACGTCTGCTTTCCACCACCGCACTTTTATACCAAGCTGGTATTATGGTATTAAAATCATAACACTTCTTTCATGCGGCAGTTAGGTAAATAACACCGATCCGTTTCAATCCGTGGGTCCCGTACAGGTCACGCACGTGTGGACGCAGCACAATCCGTTCATAAATTTAAGAAAATACTTTCTCCGACTGCAGAAAGCGTGAGCCTGAATTAACAACTGAGACGCGATGGCAACATTATTAGGTTTGCAAGATAATTTTGCTAATTAAAAGCCTTGTTAATTTTGTAGGCTGCGCTTAGTTTGCTTTATTTGCAAATGGTTGGTTAAGTTTGACTGTGTTAAGTTTATTTTTATACTATTGCTATGGTAGTTAAATAAGCTAATTAATAATTCGTCATCAAATAACAAGACTGAGTTATAATTATATCATAAATGCTTGATTTTAAACGAATCAAAATATCTCTGTTAAGGGCAAATACTAAGGGTATTTAACTAACTGCCGAAGGGGAGTTATGTTTTTCGAGAGGGTAATCTAAGGTTAAATAACTTTTTCCCGCTTTTTCCAACTAAAAAAATATCTGTCACATCACAAAATCAGACACACATACAATATACTCTCACGTGCGCATTTTTGTTTGAGTAAATCTAGTTTTATATTTAAGAAATAATTATCTCTCACTATTTTATATAAGTACCATAAATGTCTAACATTGTAACCTTAATGCCTGTAATCGAGGAACTCTCTTGAGACACAGGGAAACCTAGTTTAAGAGCCAGGTGCCAATCGTATCAATGTACACTCTAAAGTTGCAATAAACATTGTTTATTATTGTTTTGGTCGTTATTGCCGATTTTTGACAGCCGGACGCTCGAATTCAAAAAATTCAAGCTCGAAAATAATCGCACACAAAAGTTTGTAGCCAATTTTTTCGCATGGAATTAATAGTTTAAATAATCATGATTTTAAATTTCTTTCACTGTTATTTTAAAACATAATTTCATCGTTTTATTCAGAGTTTCAAATGTCACTTTCGAGTGCTCGATTCTCAAAAATCACCCCCCTGAACTCCACCGATAAAAATCTGCCAGATGTCTATGAGGATTCTATCGCACGGATCTAACAAACGAATGGGTTTCGTTGCTCTTGTTATTGTGTAAGGCCATCCTTCTTCTTCCCCCTAGCGTTTGTCCCAGCTTGGGGTCCGGTCCGCTTGACAACCTAATCCCCATGAATTGGCGTAGATACTAGTTTTAACAAAAGTGACTGCCATCTGACCTTCCAACCCAGAGGAGAAAACTAGGCCTTTTTGGGATTAGGTCCGGTTTCCTTACTATGTTTTCCTTCACCGAAAAGTGACTGGTAAATATCAAATGATATTTCGTACATAAGTTCCGAAAAACTCAGGGTACGAGCCGGGGGTTTGAACTCGAGACCTCCGGATTCAAAGTCGAACGTCTTACCGCAAGGCTACCAGCGCTTTTTATTTTCCGTCAGCTCTCAGTCACATAAATCACATAATGTACTTTATAGACAAAGAGCTGGCCCCGTAAGATATGACACAAAATGATGGTACAATTCACAAACCATAAAGCCAAATTTCAAAAGCATTTCCCCTAAGCTTTGCGACGGTACTACTGTTATGTTATTAAATAAATCTCGACCGTATCTCGCCCAACACTAACAAGCAGTGAAAGAATCTAGATAGTGTTCTCGATTAGTGGCAATTAAAACTGGATGGTGAGCCTTCGGCGGGCCTTGTGCGCGCGCGCTTGAAAACGCACCAAGATAACGCCCCTACCACGAGTTCGCTGGTAAAACATTGCATACATTGTATACAAATTACCGGTAAACCGGTAAATTACTGGTTAATCTCATACAAAATATTTAGGCACCTACTAGGGAATGCAACCGGTTTTTATTTATAAATAACTGGTTAATCACTTCAAAACCGGTTTTCTCATACAAAATAAAAACCGGTTGCATTCCCTAGTGTAGGTACTGGGGAATGCAACCGGTTGTATTCTCTAACAGTCTGCCTTCATCTTGATATTCATCAATTATTTAAGAGCTGGGCTCTTGTAGGTGGAGCATTTTCCATGTATATCTGTCCTTTGCCTTCTCCTTGATGGCCTGATACGACACGACGTTTATTTTTTCCTTGACTTGATCCATGTACGCTATTCTTGGCTTTCCTGACTTCCTTTCTGCTTCAACTTTACCTTCTATGATGTTCTTAATAAATTCGTCATGTCGTAGCAAATGTCCAAGCATCCTTCCTCTCCTATTTTCTATGGTTCTCAACAAATTTCTCTTTCATTTTATTCTGCCTTAACCAGTGAAAAAGCCAGTTTTCGTAATCCGCATCCATTTCACACTAATAATGTCATCAGACAATAATGCCAATGTTGCAACGAGTGGAACAAAGGCAGCACTGCATGCGCAATCGTAGTGGTGTCTTCTTCGCACACTGCTCACATTTTGATGCCCTTTTTCAGGCTTTTCGGACTGTTTTCGCTAGTGTCCTATATTGTCTTGATTGGTAATAAACTTCGATTTATTTAATGTAGCAAACCACTTAAAAGTACTCCATCCAGTTACCTATGTATCTTACCATATAATTCTCATAACAAACTCACAAACCGTATGCCACTAGTAGGGCCGCGATTGTATCGGCGAGACAGATTGCGCGTACGGACTCGTTAGCTAGATAAGACGTAAGACGATTAATATTATGCCCTTACGAGTAAAAAGGTCGTAACTGACATGGTATATTCTTTTAAAAACGTCGTTTTGTTTTAAAAAAAGGTTGTTGCTCTGCGTCTGTCTAGGGTCAACGCAGAATACTAACACTGTACATAAAGCAGATTTTATTTTTAGGGTTCTATGTTTTAAATGCAATGCTTTGTTCTAATATTTGATCCCCTATGTGTTGGACTGACGTTCTTTAATACTTGCACCAGAGAGCAAAAGCGAAAAGGAGGTGGCTTCAGGATATTAAGATAATTTAATCATAAATAGGCATCGTCTGTGAGGCTTACACTATTTGACGAATCGGCCGTGGCATTGTATTGATCACAAATTATCATTACTTATGAAAATAAATGTCTTAAACCATAAACCACACTTAATACAGACAAATAGGGCCCCTAAGTATTACAAATAATTGAAGCAACAATAGTTATTTGTTGGTTGTTGTTGGTAACAAGAGAGGAAAGTTGGTTTTTCTTGCGAGTGTTGATTTTGAGTCCCGAGCAAGCGAAAGATTCTATAATTGAATCACGAGCGAAGCAAGTGATTCTAAGTTTGAATCTTGAGCGTAGCGAGGGATCTCAAGAACACGAGATGTGAAAAAACTTGTGTGACACATACAACTTTTCACCTCAATAGTGAGAACATATTAAAGTTAAAAAAACACATTTATTTACATTCCTGAATGAAAGGCATCATCATTATGACGAAAAGATTCTAGAAACAAAATTTCACTCCCTGGAGTGACGAAAGTCGCAACTTTCGTCACTCCCTGGAGTGATGAAAGTCGGACTTCCGTCACTCCAGGGAGTGAGGAAAGTAGGCTTGTTCGAACTGCTGAGGTCAAAAATATTTGCCCATCAAATTATACACAGGTACCTACCCTACGTGTAGATCTCGACACACCTTTGTTTTTTTGACAATAAAGTCTTAGTTACTTCTCTTACTGACTATTTTGTTACTGTAGATTGTGTAGATACCATACCGGGTGTATCCTGTAATAGGAGCAATAAATTAAAACGTAGATTCTACTCCTCAACGGATTTTAACGTACATTGAAAATACTATTTAGTTTGTATGAAAAAGATGCAATCTACAAAATACATATTTTTAGTAAGTTGTTGAATAAAAGTGTTGTTGTTTGAGGAGTAGAATCTACGTTTTAATTTATTGCTCGTGTTACAGGAAACACGTGTATATCTCACAATTAAACTCAGCTCTGCTTCTAGACAATAATTATAGTTGGAGCTTATTTATCGTGTCCAAACTTTTTTAATTCTAAAAATTATAACAAAATACAGCAAGCAATTCTCCACAAAAATTAAGAGCTGATTTGGAAAAATCGCGATCTTGCGAAGTTTTTTAATAATGCTTCTGTTCGTTAATCAGAAAGTTTAACTTTTATAAGCATTCAGTGATTTTTGGAATGTTTTTCTTCATTTATTTTTTTACGTAATATAAACGATAAATATTATTCTTCGCACGGAACCCTTACCATATCAAATAAGTCGTACGTGATTTCTTTTTGTATGAGATTAAATTCAGCTCACATATTTCTGTTGTCAGATTTTGCTCTCGGTCCGAAGGATTATCTCCTAGGATTATAACAGGTATGTTTTTTAAAGAAATACCTACTATAAACTACACTAACGTAACAGTACTATATTATACACTAATGTATACAGTAACTTTATATAGAAATTTCCTTAGACGGTAACCCGCTCACAATGTACTTAAGTGTATCTGTAATAATATTCGGTTGGAAGCATAGACTTTAAGTACCGGTCACTTAAACTCATGGCGAAAAAAAATTCTTACGGTTGTCATCTCCTGTTATTCATTGTGCCAAACTGTCTGACACCCCACCGTAATACATATTATACATAATAAAAACTTTTAATATCCCAGACTTCATTCTGCGTAACCTTTAATATCGCATTTTAGGGCTTTCGAGACAAAGCCCGCCGACGCGAAGAAATTCTATAGCCTAAGAAAGACATCAAAATATTTGCCTTCTATTGAGAATCTTTTAGCGCCCTTCCGTTCCTTCGAAGGCTTTATATAGGTCTTCGTAAATAAATACTAGCTAGTACCTAGGGGGCTAGGTTGTGAGAGTTCAGCGAAATTAATGATAGAAGATCAATGATATATTAAAACTACGAGTATACGGGTTGAGAGCAATGGGTTCTTTGACATTAAGGCGGTTTTCACACTGCTGCGGTTTCCGCATGTGGCGACGGCGAACGAGACAGAGCTATGCATGTCTATAGCGCTGTCATGTTTGCACACCATCAGTGATGATAATCACCTAATGAGCACGATAATATTTTTACGTCACTCTGGGCTGTAAGTGAGATATTACGCCCACGGGCGCAGCGGCAAATCTCACTTCACACCCAGGAGAAGACGTAAAATTGTGTACGCACCACGGGCGGTAATAAAGAAGGCCTCAGATCGCCTGTCTATGGCCCTTACCTTCGGTTCGGGCCACAAATATCCGCGATCTGAGCCGTTCTTTATTTTACCGCCCTAGGTACGTAATGTTCTATTATAATTTGAGAATGAATCTCTTTTGATGTTTCCTCGTAATCGGTTTATTATTTTCACTCTCGTTGGTACAGTCGCCATCAGATATATCGGAGCGGTCAAGGTCACAAATGTCTGAAAAATACCTCTATTGTCAAGGCGATAAAAGTATGTTCAGATATTCTTTAGTGCCTTGGTCGCTCCGATATATTGATGGTAAATTCTATAGTACTAGATATACAGGTTGTCCCGGAAATCGACGTCAAGCCGTGAATGGATGATAGACCAAGTTATAACAGTTATCAGAAAAATACAAAAAAAAATCTATCACATGTTCTTCAAAAATTATGGTCACTTTAAAAATTTACTAGAATATTCACGCCCTGGTCTCTTAACTTCTAGTAAATTTTTAAAGTGACCATAATTTTTGAAGAACATGTGATATATATTTTTTTGTATTTTTCTGATAACTGTTATAACTTGGTCTATCATCCATTCACGGCTTGACGTCGATTTCTGGGACACTACTAGTTTTAACTATTTAAAAAAAGGTTCCTGTAACTTGTGCCAACTCTTTATACCAACAAGGCAAGGACGAGGCCGAACGTTCCGGGTATTAACAGAATTCAGGGCTCGCTCGTTAAAGCTCAGTTTTCCTGGATTCATCTTCCGAAGCAACTACCAATAGTCTTCTAAATAGGGTACTTTCCAGTAGATAAACAGTAGATAATTATTTCGTTGCATTCGTAAAATCAAAATTTCAAAAATACACGGGAAAATCCAGATGTAACATGTACTTTAAATGATTTTATAATGGTCAATTTTTTTATAAAGGAGATGTATTCATCATATAGTATTGTGACGTCACAATTTAAGGGTGGGTTACACCACGCACAATTAACAGACTCATCAACGTTAAATATGGCGACGGAGCTGTCATCCCATAGAAACCTGTCAAACTTTTCATACAAGAGTTTTTTTACGATTACGTTTACGTTCACAGACAGTTTGGTGCAACCTGGGGCCCGTTTCTCAGAAGCTTGTAACTTGTAATACAAGCGGATGTCACTTTTCGACATGTTTTGCTAGAAAGGGACTTCCGCTTGTATTACAAGTTACAAGCTTTTGAGAAATGGGCTCCAGCCCTTAGTCTCCCGTATAAACTATCATTTTGACGTTCCCTAAAGAGTAGTTGATTTGACTTCATAGGAAAGTAGCCTATTTCATACCATTTAGATTTCACATCATTTAGATATTTCAAAACGGCTTTTTTGTCAATAAAGCACTCCGTCAAAATTTAAACGGTTAGAATAAGTAAAATTTTAAGAACTGTCACGGAAGATTAAATAGCCGCATTCAAATATATCCGTTTGGAAACTACTAAGCCACATACAAACACACAGACACAGGTATATAAATAGGCAGATATACGTTAGAATTTATAATAATCCCTTTTTCCGTCGGGGGCAAAACAAAATGCTTATGAATGATCACAGCCCACAGATACAGGGGGTTTCCTGTAATAGGAGCAAAAAATTAAACGTAGATTCTTCTCCTCAAACAACACAACTTTTGTTCAACAACTTTTTTTAAATATGTATTTCGTAGATGCCCCTTTCTCAACTTAATAGTATTTTCAATGTACGTTAAAATCCGTCTATTTGACATTGCTTGTCACCCTACAGACATAATGAATTTCGGAATATATTGCATGTTAGGAATTTCTTTAAAATGTCCTAAAATCAAAACATAAGTAATTTTTAAAAGTCTGTTTGAAGAGTATAATCTACGTTTTAATTTATTGCTCCTATTACAGGAAACACTCGGCATGTGACCTGCTAGTCCAATTGCCTTTGATCTACCGTACTTATAAAATCTGTAAGGATTACTTATATATTCTACTTGTAAAAAGCGGCTCGTTTTGAACCTTTTAATTGTGATTGGTTGTCATCCTGCTAACGAAAGTAAACTTAATTAACTGCGACTTGTCAGCCTTTCATCGTGATAAAGGCAATTTATTTACATTAATTGTTAAATATAAACGGAAATATTAATTTCTCCCGTCCATTGGGACATTCTAATATGACTTAGAATATGATAGTGGTACTAATTGGTATGACTTTACAGTTCAAAGTTGCTTGAAGGTGTAACTTTACAAGAGGGAACAATAATGCTAGAATTGTAGCAACAAAACCACAAACATTCTTCGGCAAATGAATACGAATTACGCATTAATAGCTGTTTTGGAGGGTTTAATTAGAATTCACAATTTAATGTAGGCACATAATTTAAATAATTTTATTTAAATTCTGTGTTTAAGGTTATCTTTGAAATCCGAAATGTTGCGCGATCTAAAATGTAAAATTAATTTATACAGGGTGTAACAAAAATACTGGTGATCCGTTTAAGGGCATAATTCGTATCGTATTACGACTAACAAAAAGTAGGAGAAAAAAATTTTGGACGCGAATAATTTTTTTTTCTATGGGACAGGTGGTCCCGTCCCAGCCGGTCGACCCTCCATACTAAACCAAAATTTTTTTTCACGCGAAAAAATTTTTTCCTTACTCTTGCGTTATTAGAATACGATACCAATTAAGCCCTTAAAAGGATCACCAGTATTTTTGTTACACCTTGTATAACTTCGTTTCGTTCAGCGTCGAGACCCTTGGCTCGTGGGGTCCCAGTGCACATGCTCTCTTCAGAGATCTTTCCAAGAGGCTAGTGGATGCCACTGATGACCGTAGAGCTGGCAGCTTCCTTGCCCAACGTATTGGTATTGCCATACAAAGGGGAAAGGAAATGCTGCCAGCATCTACGGCACCTTGCCGCGGGGGGATTTTTTGGTTTAACTACTGTGTTTTGGTTCAAGATAGCTTTTAATTTCTCGTAAAGGTTTTATTACTTGATATCGTTTTATTTATACAAATCTCACTTACTTAGCTTAACTTTAAGATTGAAATAGATTTTTTCATGTGAGCTTATCATGTTTTTGGTGCTTATCTGTATACTTATTTTCATAAAAGCCTTCTCTATTGTACAAGGCAAACAAACTATGATACAGCTCAAAATTCTTATGCAAAAGCAAATTTTATACAACTTCACTGTTCCTGCTTGCTTTGCTATTCGCAAATTTCGTGTGCTCCGGCGAAAATATATTTATACAGCGTGTAACAAAAATACTGGTGATCCGTCTGAGGGCATAATTGGTATCGTATTGCGACAAAAAAAAGTAGGAGAAAAATATTTGGACGCGAATTATTGTTACACCTTGTATAGTTGAGTTGAGGAGAATTTGGTATGCAATAAAAGGTCACAAAATTATTAATTATGTTGACTCAGCGATGTCCTGATCTGGCATTGGTTTGGCTTGATAGTTTTATTTGGGGTTTAAAAGATAGGAATCCAAACCCAATATTTCGCAAATCGACTTGTGTCTTACATTGACAGCTTGCGCCAGAAATTTTTCATGTTTCTTGGCGTTCAAAGGTTCAACATACACTGGTCTGCATCGCAATTCCAACATCTGCTTTTTAAATTATTTCTCTGTGCACAGCAACATTAGATGTAAATTTTATGCGATTTCCACTCCAAGAGTCGCACATATGATTCTGAAACTTTTACGATTGTGGAGAATAAGAAACTTAACAATAGTTAGACGTTCTTATCGGAAGACTTGAGAATCGTCTGAACGTGTTTTAAATACAATGTATGTTTACTTTCTTATGAGATGGTAACCTAATTCGTAAACGTATGTAGGTTATTGAGTTACCTACCCTCATGGATCTTTATCGTCATATAACTCATATAGTTCTCACGACAGAAGCCTTACTGAGCTTACTGTGGGACAAAAAAGACTACTAAATAATATTTACAAAAGATTTATCCTGTAAAGAAAGAGACAGTGCAGTTTCACAACCATCTTCAACCGCGGCTATTAGGAGATGCAAAATATGTATGTTTTAAGCTCTTTATGTAGTCATGTCTGGTTCAAGAGATGAATGATTTGATTTGATGTTTTTATTTGTTTTTGAGAGCTGGTAACCTCACAGTAAGACGTCCAAGGTTTCAATCCGGAGGTCTCGGGTTCAAACCCCGGCTCGTACCACTGAGTTTTTCGGAACTTATGTACGTAATATCATTTGATATTTGCCATTCACTTTTTGGTGAAGGAAAACATCGTAAGGAAACCGGATCTAATCCTGATAAGGCCCAGTTTACCCTCCTGGTTTGAAGGTCAGATGGCAGTCGCTTTCGTAAAAACTAGTGCCTACGCTAACTCATGAGATTATGTTATCCAGCGGACCCCAAGCTGGGACAAACGCTAAAAGAAATAATGTATATTATTGGTTCACATATATACATGCATAGATAGGTATACATATAACGTGCGAATAGGAACTAGGTCACACTGTGACCTCATTATCGCTAATTAACGCACCGCAGCCGCGGTTATATACTCCCATAGCATAGGTTTGTAGCTTGGAAAACTGTATTACGTCTTATATAATATTGACGTTGGCTGTCGTGCTTATAAATTCATAAAAAACAAAGATTATAAAACGAGAATCCTTACCAAAATTAAGTAGTAGGTAAATAAAAAAAAATGTACAAAATATTTTTACCTATCGACCTTCCACTACGGGGTCTCGTGAGGCCAATTGCCACAGATACACATTTATTAACGGCTGCGTTGTAGTTTTTAATTAATTATAACTGTAGCTATAATACATATCCTTACGAATACTTAGTTACATTTACCTAATAAATAAATAAAATAGAGGGTGGGATTCAACAGAAATACAACAAACATTTATGGGTCCGCTAAATTTTTTTTTCGATTTCGCTCAACTTTTTGATGCTATTTTGCAGTAACTAACATAACTTCTATAATTTTGTATTTTGTATTGTTTTGTTGTGTGTTGTTGCTTCTTTTTGAATGGAATAAATACAACGATTTTTTAATTTTATGCTTCATTCACCCTAATCTAACACCAGTTTAGCGATTTTTAGAAAAAAAAGACCTTAGGGACCAGAACATTGAAAAAAACCTTACCAGAAACCGTGCTACCTAGAAATTAAGGAAAAGGAGACCGACCCCAAATAGGAGCAAAGGCCTAGGCAGGTGATGATGATGACATTGATGACGGTAACAATGTTACTTATAGCATAAGTATGTATTATACAGATTATCATCGTACTTAGGTAGAAAAGTAGCAAGTCGGCACTAGTCATTAAGTTCAGCTTAGCCGTACTTAAGATGCAAACGGCGCGCGCTGCGGGAACTGGCTTACACATACGACATCTTTGCGCTACAGCGGGTGTAAAGTTTGCTTAGCTACCTCTAAATACATGTTAAACAATTGTTTTAACTCAGACAGTTGGTGTGATAATTGCAAAGAGGTTTTTGGTAAAAACTGATGGCTTATTTGTTGGGGATCAATGTTACTCTGCGTCCGTAGAAAACACCTTCGACAACCCTACACGTGATCCCTGGGTGGTGCTAAAAGAGTAACAAATTTGGCCGTTGCAGTATCCCACCTGGACCTCGCAGCACACACCGGATTTTCTTCATCCTATTTGAAAAAATGCCTATTTATATCCAGTGACATGTAGCCATACGATAAATAAATAAATAATTTGCTGTAGGTACCTAGTTCTTCCACAAAACTTGGTTTAAACAACACTAGTAGGTTGTTAACTAGGGCTTCCAATCTCGATTTTTTTGTATGGACATTGGGCAAATAATGCGATTCCGGGATTTACATACAAAATAATCCTGGGATTGGAAGCCCTGTTGTTTACTAAGGGATGGGTGCCTCAATTTCGACTAGATATATTCAAATAAGTAAAATTATGAACTTACCTACTTATGTAGATATCCAACTAGTTTTATGTCTGTAATATTAATTGTTTGTAGTTCTCAGTGCCTTGGTTGTATAACTGTAATGCTGTGTAACTTATTTGAATAATAAAATAAAATAAAATAAATATTGAATAGTTTAAGTAAAATTTTCAACTTTTACTTAAGTTAAACACAGACACAAATGTGAGCCCAAACGGTGATAACAAAATAAGGCTACTTATCTCAACTGAATCTTGACCATTTTATATATCAACCAATTAAAGTTAATTACACACTTCAACACTTAAAAGGGACACAACAAATTAAGCAACACATAAAACCATGTATCGATAGATTTCTAAGGCCATACCACACCTAACACGCAGACTAATATGAACTTTCTTTATACGTGTCCGTGAAAGCTTTAAGATCACTACAAGCAATACAAATTGAAGGAAAAACTACATCGATCAGAGTGCGTCGTCACTAATTCAATTTCACCAGTACGAGTTTGGAGACAGAGAGCTAGCTCCGGAAAAATGTAACAGTTTTTAGTTTCCTCCAAACTACCTACCCTACCTCCCTCGAAGGTGATTTCGGCGTGAAGATGCCCAATATTGTTTTCATATATAATTGACAATAATGGATATTACAACTCTTTTGCTGGCCTGCCACTCCGATCCCTAAGGGTGCCAAGGATGCTGGGATAGTATGCATACTAAGTAAGTATAGTAAACCAAGCTAATTCTATACCAACTTTCAAATTTATATAAAAAAACTGGAGGTTATGGTGACAATAGCATTAATGATTTCGCTGCAAAGTACATGCAGTATGTGTAGTGTGGCTCTTAGTGTTGCTGTATAAATTGCACCCTCACCCTGTACCTGTTCTCGAAGGAGAACTAAATTCACTGAAATAGCTGGAAGGATTACCAAATAAGTCTTAGTGGACGGGGTACATGATGCTCCTGAACCGTTTTGCTGAGCTAGCTCTTGTACTACACGAGCTTGGATTAATGGTACGAGGCATTTCTTTTACGTTTTCTTGTTTTTGGTTTACAAACGTTCTTCAGTCAGTACAAATGAAATTATATTTACTAGGACACTTCTTATTTGGATTTAAATTAGTGTTTGGTAAAAATAACCAAGAATATTTAGCAATAATTGCTTGTTTGTCATTAACAAAGCTTTAATCCGTGTTTTAAATATGTCTTGGTTGTATGCAACCGAAAATATCTTAACCGAGCCAAATTGGTACTTTGCTATCACACAATTTTTTCCGTGTTGCTTTCATTTTATAATAATTAATTAAATCGTTACTTATATATACTAAAATAAACACAACAATCAATAAAATGAAAGATTGATGTAAGTAAATTTGCCCATTTTACTTTTAAGCACTCGTTTCATTAAACAAAACCAATCTTAAATTATAGCGTTCGACTTTACTTTTCTGACGGAATATTAAAAACCGTAATTGAATTTGCAAATTTTGTGTCAGATAATTTATTAAAAATTCACAAACTTGATTAAAATAACTTAAAACAAGATACATATTTTAGCCATACGATAAATAATTAGAAGTGTGTCAAGTAAAAGCATATTTTTCTGACAACGTATAATTATCACTTTAAAATGAAGACTTTATTTTGAAGTTAAACGGCGGCTTTCGTACGTCGGCAATGTTGTATGATTAATGATTTTAATATTTATTCTCCGTTAAACACGATTGACTTTTTTAAACAATTTGGCGAATCGTGATTAAAATTTTTGGGGAGTGTCGGCGATTATGGAATGTTATTTATAATTATTTTACTCATAAATTTTGTTATTTGGGAAACGGCAGACATTGTGTAAAAAGAACTTTGACAAAAAAGGACTGACTTAAAAACGCCGTCATTTAATGATTATGATTAATACTTAAAAAATATGTAATTTATTTACTAGCTCTGTTTGGCTAACTTAACTACAAACATCTACCAACATGTTAATTAAAATAGCATTTGATTAAATAACGTATTGACCACTTAATTACGGCAGAGACTATAGAGATATAGACGGCCACAGCCTAAGAACTTTTTGAAGCTCAAATCAATTGCGCCCTCTGTCAAAGCCGCCTAAAGATACCGAAAATGTAAGAGGCAATGTCACCTGCACTGCTACTCCATCTAGTAGCTACTAGTGTACTAATTACGGTTAGTAAAATGTTAGTCCTGACACTCCTGACATGTTCAAAATAAGAAAGAAAGAAAGAAAGAAAAATCATTTATTGCAAAAAAACTACAGAATGCACCACAACAATTTAAACTTAAATAAGGAACTCTCATGACACTTATTACAACGGAACCTTCACTAAATCGTAAACCTTATTCACACATAACCGCACATAATCATCTATGACTTATCATGTGTCATTATCTATTTCCTCCCAATACTAAATCAGAATCTACATGTCATTCAAAACTAACCTTTAACACTTTGATATAAGATCTTCGTAATCTGATACGATTAGCCGAGTCCAGTTTGGTTAATCGGCAGGAAATTTTAATAATCGTATGATTAAGATCGTGTTAGATTAATCACACGCTTTTTCAAGTAACAGCTCAATTTATTGTATGGTCCAATCAGATAAGTCAACGACCTCTACCGTTCATGTGTCAATTGGCAAGTGAGTGGCATTTTTTGCTAGTTTAGAGCTTACTGTTTCTCAAAATGTTAGCTATAGTTTGGCCAGAGTTTGTTCCATTTCAAGCATAGACAGGGAGAATCATACTGTCTTTGTCTAATGCTAGTACTTTCACTACTAAAAAAGGGATGGGTATAGCATGTTACTCTGACTGTTACTGCGCTTTTGGTTTGCCAGACTATAGGTATTTTAATTATTTATCGTATGGCTACATGTCACTGGATATAGAGAGGCATTTCTTCTTTCTGGTGGTAATAGTAGTGGGAAAGTAGACGGTGAAGAAATTCCGGTTAGTGCTTTGAGGTCTAGATGGGACAGTGCAGCTGCCAAGTTTGTTACTCTTTTAGCAGCACCCAGGGATCACGTGTCGTGTAGGGTTGTCGAAGGTGTTTCCTACGGACGCAGAGTAACATTGATCCCCAGGTATTTTAATGAATCCTCACATAGGTTATGTTTTCTCATGAGAACTTTGTTCGTACGGAAGTAAGAGCACCCTTCCGGCTGCCTGAGAAAACCGTACAACTCTCTTTTGCGTTGTTTTGAAATTGTATGTTGCAAGTTTACGATGTGAAATTGTGGATGTTTTCCTTGTTTACTTGTTTGTTCAATACTCTTTCTAATTGTTACAAAATATACATAAAAAGTTTACACAAATTCACTTTCGACAGAAGAATCCATTGTTGGAGCCAAGGCAGACATTTGTTTAATAATTAAAATTTTCTTTTGTTCTAAGTAGGTAACTTTAAAGATTTTAGAATTTTAGCGGACATAATTATTAATTAAAAACTAATGTGATGTCAAAATGACTGTGAAAAACAGAAAATTAAAATAGGTATGTTTAAAAATGTGTTTTGCTGAATCACTATGTTGTTGGTGATCGTTCATATTATATTAGTTAAAACTGATTTATTTATTCTTTAAATTGCAGTTTAAATACAAAACATCGGAGTGACTCAGAAATATTAGATATACCTACATATTGAAACAGGTATTTTGCGTTTTTTAAGTCCGAAATTGCTCGACACATAAATAGATTGATATTTTTAACGGTTGAAATTTTAATCCAGCCTGTGCACTGTGCAACACATTGTTTATTTACTAATAGCAGGTCACGATTATTCGCCACGAGCACACGCATGATGTCTTTAACATTTAATGAGCTATCGATCACTGCATTTATGTAATTCATCTATCTATGGCTCAAAGCATATGTTTTCAGATGTTTAAAAGTTAAAGCAATCATAATATATAATATTATGTACAATGTACTTATGATCAAAATCGTTATTGTACAAAATAATCACAAAAAAGCACATTTAGGGTATTCGTACAGTCAAGTGGGTAAAGCTTCAAAGTTATTCAATACAAAGGGCACGGTCAGTCGGGAACGGTTAAAAGTGTTAAAACGGAAAGTGGGCATCTGGGCATCAGTGTTATTTAACCGTCGTTTATACTTAGTGTATATGACGCCCCTGGTTTATATTATAGTTATAGCGTAGGTTCAAATGGTGGAGTGTGTTGGTTTTACTTAGATCTGGAACTTGTTGATTTTTCTGGTAATGTAAAAAAAAGATTTTGTTAAAAACATTAACTTGTAGATATCTAAATGAGAGCCTTTACTAAATGTTTTAAGGAAGAAAAATTTTAAAATTTGATTAAAACATTTTTTTAAAAGTTTATTTTTAGGGTTTTTTACAAAAATAGTAAAATATCTTAACGTGACTCGAACTTGACAAAAAATATTGTTAAATTTGTGTGATGTACGGAACTCTCGGGACGCGAGTCCGAATCACATTTATCCAGTTTTTTAATCTGATCACGCCTTTTAAAAAACGCTTGGCAAAATTGGATTGCTTTTAGCTCTATCTCATAAAACTGCACGCTGCGTAACCGTCGCGGGGAACGGTAAATCCTCCGCAAATTCAACGTTTAACGTCGTTTATAGTGTTTACGATAGTACTAGCTTGTTATATGTTTATAGTTATAGCGTAGGTAGACCATAGTGCTACATTGTGATGGTTCTAGTAGTAAATTTACAGAATATTAACTAAGGCCGATGTGGTGAGCTACCTAGTACAACCTCAAAAATTGTTTGTTCTGCATAAGCCAAATTTAAATTGAAGTAACTCAAAGAATTATTTACAAACATTGGATGTTCAGAAGTGTTATAAATCTAACCTTACTTTAATCGTAATTGATGAATATTTATAATTCTGAAAGAAGTCTATCAGTGTGTCGCCCATAACCCGAGCAAAACACACTAAAACTGTTATTCACCAACTTTTAAAAAATATGTACTTTTTAGATTGTCTCTTTTTCATACAAACTAAATATTATTTTCAATGTACGTTAAAATCCTTCTAATTGACATTGCTTGTCAGTCTTGCCACCCTACAGACATAAACTATTTCGCAATACATTGCGTGTTCAGGTAAACTTTAAAATGTACTAAAAATCAAACCGTAAGTTATTTTTAGAAGTCGCTGAACAAACGTTTAAGTGTTTGATTTGAGTACAATCTACGTTTATCTACGTTTGCTCGGGTTATGGGCTACACACAGTAAATAGATCCTTACTCGAAAAACGTGCATTGTACTAAATTATAAGCTTTTAATTTACAAACGCAATTCTCACGGTTATAAACAATCATATTTTACTAACACTCATATCAACTTTTTCACACTGAGAGAAAAAACAACCAGAATTCACGTTCGTTCAACCAAACTCTCATTTTAAAATAGCGCCTACAAGCTCTTTGGTTAAAACTACATGTTCGATTTTGTTAAGTTTAATTAGTTCATTCTACAAGTTACTTGTCATTTTAGTTTAAGTGTTATTTAAATCAACAACTCGATTATATAAAACCAACATGGCACATATTGTTTTAAACATATATTTGGCTGATTCAATCCAATATCCTTTAACAAGTTTAACCTTGTTGTTCGTAGAAATTCGACTTTGTATTATCAATATTGGGATCGATTCCGTTTACTAAAATACTTTAGTTTCAAACTGATAAACACGCAACAAGTCGAATTTGTTAGACTCGCAAAGCAAATTTCTCTCAGTGCAGATTCTATGGATAGGAAAACTATTTGTAAATAGGTAAACACTCCCACGATATTCAAGTTTCATCTTAAGATTAATACGAGTTCATCTCGGCATATACAAGTTAAACTACAACTTATTTGCAAATCCATCCCGATAATACGCACGCGACGTTTATCTTTGACGCCGATACCGACAAACATAACTGTTACATTTAAACTGAGCGAATACGTAAGCGTTAAAGTTATACATGTTTCCAAACTTCTTGGGCTTCTGGGATCATAATTTTGGGCGTCTTCTGGGGCTCACATAATCATAATAAGACTTACATGATGTTATTGTACGATATTTTTCTATGGTTGATGGTTTTGGAATAAGCAAGCGTAGCAAACTGAGTTCTTACATTCAACTTCAGATTTCAGCTTCGCCACGATAGATGTCGAAGTTTTTATTTTATTTTTCATTCTTTGTTTCGATCGAGGGTTGTTGAGTTAAAAGGCCTAAAGCGATTCTAGACAGACATCAGACATCTTTTTTATATATGTCGCGAATTTCCTTTCCTAATAAGTATTCATAAATCATAGACAACCTTAAAACAATCATCCACCATACACAATTAGACATTAACCTATATAAACGGAAACATACCTCGTTCCTAAGCTAAGCGTTGTTAAAAAGCGATTTCCTCCAGACAGCCTCCAATTCAAGATCCGCAGCATGATTAGAACTCCTTTAGTAAACTCGTCTCATAAACTGCAAGGTGCGTTTGCGTTCATTTCTCCGGCGCGAGCGCCGCCAGTCTCGCTGCAGCCGTCCTCGTTTGCGCACGCGCGTTGATCAGTGGCCTGTGACAGTGACATGGTTTTGTGCTTTGAACGGATTTAGTTACGTTGTTTTTATTTAAACGTAAGTCTTCTTATATTATTTAAATTTAAGGAGAATACCAGTATTTTTTTAATTTTTTTTACAATTAAAATATGTACAATGTGGGAAGTTTAACTTACGTTACAAGATTGTAAGATTCTGTATACCGTATCTGCGTATCGTGCGCGCATTTAAATTATTTAGAAATCCTAGTCGTCACTTGCAAAAAAATGCACGAAATCGGCGGAGCGGCGCGCGCGCCGGCAGATGATCGGGCGCTGGAAGAGCCTGAGAAAGTGTGAAAACGCACTTACTGGGTTTTGCCATTTGGCGTATGAGCGTTACGGTATTATGATAATTGAGTTTATTAGGCTGGATTGAATGTACGCACTACTGCGTCGAACGGCGTAACTGCGAATTTGATATGAATTGGAAAATTACAGTTTAAAGATAAATTATAACAACAAAATAAAAGTATATACTTATGAAGGTGATGTTTCAGTGGCCAAAACTAGCATACGCTAATTAAAGAATAGTTAACTTAAAAAAAAGATAATATTCATTTTTCTATTTGTTTTAAGTATGACAAAATAATTTGATCAAGTTGGTAAATGTTATTTGTTAACTATATTTTAATGCTTTGTTTAGTATTAAATATACAAAATAATTAATTAAATTTGTTTCTAACTATAAATAACATTTTTTGCACTATAATAATTTTCTGCTAGATATAAAATTAACTAACGGAACTTACAATTTATTTTACTATATTATTTTAAATTATTTTATTGAGATTTAAAAAAGTTTTATCTTAAAAATGAAACACGACGATGTTACAACGAATTGTGTGAAATATTGAGGAAATACAATGTTATGTAAGAAAGTATATATATAATAACATAATTATACAGTGCGAACCAAATCTCAGTTTCCATATTTGGAATCAAAACTTGACGTAGGTTTTTTTCGTAGTAGACTATTTAAATGACAAATCGAGTAAATCAATTTTATATTTTGGGATAATCATTAATATATCAACTTAATCCCGTAGTAATTTCAATAAGACTGATTTCATAAGATTAATCAATATAAACCAATGGTGGACCAAAGCTAGCATTACACAGTATAACGATTAGAAAACAGATTAACTAATTTTAGCATTCATTTGCGGTTTTCGAGCGCTGTAGGGCTTGGTCTCTTTTGCTTTAGTATTTGACAATTTTTTCAGTTTGTTTTAGTACATTAATAGCCCGGTTGTCTATGATCTGCGCATACGCAGCCGCATCTAGCGACGATAAATCCATCCACAACGAGTATGTTAGTAGCGCGAGTGAGAGTTAGAATGTGTATCGACCTGCCATTAATACGTATTATTAACGGCTTAACTTGCTACATATACATTTAAAAAAAGAATATAATGTTTTTAAAATATTATATATCAGTTTATAAATAAAACTTAACTAAAACGTATAAGCACTACATATATAACTGTGTTTAAAAATGTTGGCAGTATTTCTCTGCTGCAAGGAAGCAGCCAGCTTTTCGCCCTTTTCGAAGTCGAGCTTATATATCGTTAAAAATATAAAGTAATAAAAAAGCTAAAAATATTATTAATTGTAACGTATGTAGCTAATTTTGTATTTAGAACCCTGTCTTTTCAATATTAAATTAATGTATCCATAGTAATAATATTTTATTATAACTAAATCTGCCAAAAATGTAAATAGGTACGCAAGATTTATATCTCAACTAGCTTTTGCCCGCGACTTCGTCTGCGTGGAATTAGTAATCCCTCGTTAAGGAATGAATTCTGGATAACAACTATTCTATATCCTTTCCCAGAGCATCGATCTCCAGCTTTCGACGGTTATTGATTCGCCATAAAAACTTTCAACCCCTTTTTCACCCCTTCTAGGGCTGATTTTCGGGATGAAAACTATCCTATGTCGTTTCCCGGGACTCAAGTTATCTACATACTAATTTTCATCTTTAATCGGTTCAGCGGTTAAAAGTTCTCCATACAAACTTTCAACCCCCTTTTCACCCCCTCCAGGGTTGATTTTCGGAATAAAAACTATCCTATGTCCTTTCCCGGGACTCAAACTATCTCTATACAAAATTTCATCAAAATCCGTTCAGCCGTTTTCACGTGATGCGGTCAAATAAACAGACAAACAGACAAAAATTCTAAAAACTGTTGGAACGTGTTCTGTTATCGATTCTAAGTATCCCCAGCCAACTTTTTTTCGAATATCTTCCATATACAGACTTTCGACCCTCTTCAGCTTTATTATATGTATAGATAGATTACATTCAATTTAATAACTAAGTCTCATGTCAATAAAATAACTAAGTTCGCTCATACAAATGTTTCAACCGAAAAAATCCATACAATCTGGCGAGTCTGGCGACCGTGACGGTAATAGTCGAAATACATAGTTTCAAACAAAAAAATATTGAATTGTGCACATTAAGTGAGTAAATAACGTCAATCCTCCGATGAATAATAATACTTATCCGATTTTTTAAAGAAAATAATCGCATTTGCGTATCTATCATAATATGCAAGTTATTCATTCTCAAATATATCGGAGCAGCCAGGATACTCAAAATATCTGAACATGCACTTTATCGCCTTGACAATAGAGGCGTATTTCAGATATTTGAGACCACCTTAGCCGCTCCGATATGTCTGATGGCGACTGTACAATAAGTAAATTTTCTAAAATCTTAATTAAAGCAATTTATAGTTCCTTGACGTTGGTTCTTCGAGCCGGATCTTTACCGCATTTCTTAAATGTCTCTTTAATAAATATACGGGTGTAGAACTAAATGAGAATGTCTAGAAATTACTGCAGTTTTGTAAGTAGTTAGATAGTTAGTTACTTACACTGCGGAAGACGCGTTCGGAGTCCAACTCTCGTGGAGAACGCTAAATGACATTATATCAAGGACCAATAATATCTGGACTTACAATGTCTGTACAAAATTACGTGTGTCTTAAATACAGGCTATATCTTTGTTTTTGGTACGAGTACTCCGTTTCGACTTGAGAACTCGCGTTTTCCTTGCAAACGAGATGACCAATATAAAAAGCTTTAATGATGATTTTTTTCGCTCCTCCTAGCTCCATGACTCCTTAAACAATCCTGCTCATAAACGACCTCTCATATTTCACGTATCTCTGCTACAACCCCACCAAATTTCATGAAGATCAGAAAATAATTATTGAAGTTGCTGCGGAACAAACTCTCAAACCAAAAGTCATCGAAATGCCGAGACGTCCCAGTAGCCAGAAGTTGTTTCTAAGAACTACGCTTCGCTTACGCTCCGCTTGTTCGATTAGGTATAGCGACATCTATTAAATGGAATTTGAGTTAGTTTGACAGCTTCAATTGGCTGAATTAAATGTATGGAATGGAGAAAAGCTGCGACAGAGACGCGATAGCAGTAGTGCCTGAATTACGGGATCGCGGTTGTACGTAGACAGCAGTCCAGGTATTATTGGTCCTTGCATTATATTAAAACGCTGGTTTAATGATAATGTCTTGCAATTTAAATAAAATGTTTGACATTGTAATTGGTTACTTACCGCATTACAGTTAAAATTGCTATCATTTTATGTGATATGAATACTTTATTATTTCCTCTTTTTTTAATAGAAGTTGTAAGAATATATTTCCTAGGTACAAAAATGGTAATAGACGGAAAATGTTGGTAACTTTAATTTATGTTGCCTGTTAAAAAGTGGATATTCTTACATGTTTTAAATTAACCTCAGTAATCCAAGTAAGTACATTGATACATACTTAGCACGTTATAACGTAATTACCACAATCGAGTATGGCTTATAATGCAGTATTTTAAAGTTCAAATTAGCTTGTCATCTTCACTGGTAATGGTACTTTTCTTAACAAATAAACAAATGACAGATCGACTTGTCAACGTCTCGCGCTATCTTTTTAAGACTCCAGTCAGAGCCCAATGGCGCCCTCATTAGGGGATTGTGTTTCCTAATAAATTAATCAATTTCTGTGTAATGCATCGTGTTAAGTTGTTGTGTTGTAGTCCTACTAATTCCGCAACTTATAATCGAACTCGCGGAGCGTAAGCAAAGTGAGTTCTTTCTTACAAACAACTCGAGACCGAACTGTCACCTGGCTACTGGGACGTCTCGGCATTTGGATGGTTTTTTGATTTCGATAGTTTGTCCGACGATAACTTTAGTAACGTTTTTCTGATGTTTATGAAATTTCTTGGGGCTGTACTAGCAGAGATACATAAAATTTGTAAGTTCGTGAGCAGGATCGATCAAGTGGTTATGGAGCTAGAAGGAGAAAAAAAATCCTCCTTAGGGTCTTGTTATATTGGTCAACTCGTTTGCAAGTAAATCGCGAGTTCTTAGTTCGAGGCGGATTACTAGTCTATATGATAGAGTTTTATATTACTATCTTTTGGGTTCAACACCTAAACGGAAAAAAGTGGCTAACATTTGCGGTTTAGGTAATGAAGAAAAAAATACGCAAAATGAAACTATGTGACCAAGACCAAAAGTAGCGTAATCAGTAGGACTACACTACAACTTAGGGATTATGCAGAAATTGATTCGTTTATTAGGAAACACAATCCCCCAATGAGGGCTCCACTGGACGGTCGACACATTCTTAATGCAGCCAATGATTCCACTTAGTGACAGATGTACAGGGTACAGTACAATCACTGTGAGAGGTGTTACCGTGGGCAAGTTTAGAGGACCTATTTGACTTGTCAGAAGGAGAAATCGTGACATAGTTACCTTTATTCTTTTGCCTTGACGGTTCCGCCTGATGTTAAGCCCAGCAGTGGGACACTCTTGGTTCCTGTAAATAAATATTAATTTATATTTCAAGTAAGTATCTATCAATTGTTTTATCGGTAGTATTTTCATAAGAAAACATATATATAACATGATAATGATGAACTAATATATCAAACTAAAACTACTACTGAAATACTAAAACTAAAAACCTAACTTAAAACCAAATACTAAAAACTTTTGTAGGTAGTAGAATAAAATTTATACCAGCCAAGAGTTAGTAATAAATATTACAGAAGAGGGTAATTTGACAAACTCGCACGCAGTTTTACCTACAAATCACTTTAAAAAAATCATACATACATAGGTACTTACCTATATTGTTAGTACTAACCAAGTGAAGTTAATTTACAACTGGAACTTTTTAAATTTATGTTAAGGCGTGTAGACAATGTGTAGTAAAGTAACCACATTGTCTACGTTTCCTTTAAAAAATGGTATATTTATTTCGATCTTTTTTAAATTCAATTTAATTAAGTCAAGCATTAACTTTATCATTTTAGCACCCACATCATTCTATTCATTCTCAGTGCTCGACGGTACCTAGGTACCGGACGTCAAAAATACCTTTACACTTATGCACCTTGCTCCTTTGTTATAAGGTGCAAAAGTGTAAACTTGTCTCTGACGCCGAAGGTACACAAGTAGTTTACTGCATAGATTATCGGCGTAAATCAATGTGGGGCGGGGAAAAAGAAAAAAGGGGGAAAATAGACGCGAGCGGAAGGGCCGGTTTTGCAGCCGCTGGCATTAGTTATCCTTAATAAGGTTGGGGTTTGCTAGGCTTCTAGACTTCTAGATAACTCTATATTAGGTTATTTTCGGATTTGTGTCTGAGAGGGTAGGTATATTAACGTAGGTTTATCAGTTATGACATACATATAATCACTTATTAACTAAATGGGACGTGCGTTCTTTATTTTTATGTTTTATAGGTACACTCAGCAGCAGAAGCAGGTGAGGTGTTCAAAATGAACGTGAAACGGCTTTATTGTTAAGAGAATAAGAGCGTGTGGATTCTGAAGTCTGAACACTTCACCCGCTTAGCAACTTCTGCTGCTGACTGTACTTGGAGTTGTTTACTGATTAGACTAGGACCACTGACATGATGCCAAGGAATTGACAGCTGTCAATCGCTAAACATGGCGCACAAAATTTGTATTATGTACCTAGATAGCCCATTTAGTAGATTACATTGTAAATCAATGGTTTTTATATCAAAAATGTGGTAGGAGCTTAAAAACTGTATACTTAAGCATGCATCCTTTTTAAACAAAAAGTAATCGTCAGAAATTCCAAACTCAGTTTTCGAAAGGCAAAAGATAAATACTTGTCTTTAAAAAAAAACTTTCCAATTTTATTGACAAAAGGAAGATCAAATTTCTCTTAATATTTATCCGATAAAAACAAAGAGCCAGCTTTTAAGATTTAATGTAAAAAGTCCCAGTCGATTTACCAAGATCATGGCCACTTTCCGTTTTAATGTCATGTCATTTGACAGGTTACGTAATGAGATAGGCGCTATGGGTTAGAGGAATAGACAACGAATGGACGCTGACAAATGTGCATTGGTTTATCAACTACCTACTCTGCTCGTGCAGCGATATGCTTAGGCGTTGCACAGTTGTGCACATAATGACATTAAGTTCAGATTACACTTTTTTTTAAGATTTTTATTATTCAACTAGATAGTATGAAAATAATTTAACTCCAATAATATATGTATTTTGACTTAATTATCTACCGGTATTTTGCACAGTGTGCACAATTAACACATTTACAACAACCTACAATAAAATTAAACGTAAGAAATATACATGTTTAGGCGTTAGTTATTAGCATATAGACAAAATATCTTACTTTAATTTCTACCTTATCGTAAACTATCATAAAGTCCTGACTAAACTTTTTAACGTCATCATTTGTATTCAATTACTTTCATACCTTAGATTAGATAGAAAATTCCCTTATATATAGGTACCTCTAATATAAACGCGGATAACCAATCTCTAATCATTTTGTGTTCTAAATACTTACAAATAAATGTTCAACCTACACCTCCTGTTACAAATTAAAAAAAAAAACTGTTAATCGAGTTATTCACAATGTCTTGCAGAATAGTAACTGTTAAAAGTGCGTAAGGTCCAGTGACCGATCTTATCTATTTGTTCTTTTGTTTAAAAAACGGTGATCTAACAAAATGTGTGAACTTTTTATGTTTAAGTATCTAACAAGTTCGCTAACGATTACAACCTGTCTTGGACTCTTTAAATATGTAGGTACTTTGCAGGTACAGATTAAGATTATCTCTTAATTATGAACGGTAAGAAAAAAGGGAAGCTTAAAATGTTAGACAAATGGAGGATTTGAGGGTATTATTTTTTACCATTTAATTTAAATAAAATACAAACTATGAAAACATTGAAAAAATAATCAACCTAGCAGGACTTGAACCTGCATCGATATGCCTTGCCGGAGCTCGATAGCTTTACCAATTAAGCTATGGGTTCAGATGGGTTGGGTGATGGGAGCCTGGAAAGGCGTATCGATGCAGGTTCAAGTCCTGCTGGGTTGATAATTTTTTTCAGTGTTTTCAAAGTTTGTGTTTGATTTAATAACAAAGTACTACTACTTAGTGAAATGCACCACTTAAAAATATATAAAATAATTATGGGATTTAATTAAATTTTGGCTAATAGCAAACTATTTGAATAATATCCAAAATGGTTTGAGAAAGGGACATAACTTTAATCTGGTCAACCATTGTCAATATATAAGTATACGCTGGCGAAAAAATAAAATTCGAATATAATTACGCACTTAAATTTTTATATCTCTTAGCGTGTAAAAAATTGTTACGATTTTTTTTGCTAAAATATAATTCTTAATTGAATGGAGTAATTTGACAGCACAGTTACATACATTTTCCAACAGCCAGGTATGCTAGCTGTCAAATTACTCCCCTGAACTAAGAATTTTACCTTACACACTTCGCCTTAGCGCGTAATTTTAATGCCACAAACGCATAATTTATGTTACTTGCAATAAAGTAATCTTATATGATAAAACTTCTACAATAATTTTACCAAGTTTCCTGGATTATTACTCAAAGTACCTACGGTCCGTGGGTGCGGCAAAACTTATATTACTAATAATTTGAAAGTTAATAGGAAGTGATATCTAATAATTAGTTCTATTAAGAATTTACAATTGCGACTTGATGCGCGTAGTTTAAATGGAAAGCTAATGAAATAGTCCCTCTTATACAGCCGCTAATGAGGATGCTAGTTTAGCCCTCGATTATCTGCTAATCGATTTTATAATCGATTGAAATTGATACAATCAAATTGCATTTTCATACAAAATTTCCCTATTCTACGAAAATAATTCAAATATCGCTTGTATCTCATTGTAGTAAGAGTAAACACTCGGAATTACCTACCACTTTTTTCCTATCGGAATTACCCCAATGTACCCTATTTAGATTTTCGGCATATCGCTTATTTTTAGTAATCAGATTAATAACTTTTCTATCTTTTTATCGATTATTAAAATCGATTGCTGACGTCCATAGCCTTTAACGCGAGTTTTACGCGCATACGGCAATTAGCCATTTCATTAAAGCCGATAGCATTAAACTGATACAGGGTGGAAAAAATAAATGATATTTTTGTGTAAGTAGGTTTCTGCAACTGATATATTCAGCATCACTATCAGCAAAATTAATTCCGATCGTATTACGTACCTATAAAGCCCTGTGGCCCAGATTAAGTAATAGTATTTCCATATACATGTATGAATAATAATGTGTATGCGGATATTTTATCTAATGAGGCAATGAAACATGCAGATGGCACCGCAATCTTGGAACCGACATATTTGGATATGCAAAATGCATAGACCATAGACAAAAAAAATATGTAAACTGTGTATAGTTTCAAAAGACATCAATTTAATCTGTGAGATCTTAACCTCATTATATGACAAACGCCAATACGTTCATTTACGGTTACGGTAGGTACGGTTTACGGTTCTCCGTCAAAAATTGACAAGCAATCCCGTGTGCGTTTTACCACAAAACTTACTATAACCAGGCTTAACCGTTAAATTGAAAATGCCAGTACAAAGCCAAATCACATGGATTACACGGCCAAATTAAAAATCTATTACCTCACAAAAAACCGAACAGCTGATTACACCGCTTTTTTGCGAACCGCACATCAGGTCATCTTGCGTCGGCCGCGGGAGCAACCGACTTTAATTGTGTCTTAATTACTCAGGCCAGTGACCCCTGACCTCGTCGAGGTCAGATTACGCGGATTTTTGCATCTCATTAGGCAAATGAGAGACCAATTTATTTTTCGGTTAGTTGAATTATGCTTTGTTTTAAAAAGTAATTTGGATTTGAAAGTTATGAGTTTTTGTTGCGCGGACCACTGTGCTATTTTAACTTCTTTTGTTAAAACTTCAAGTGAACTGAAATTAATTTGAGTGCCTGCCTACCCGGAAAAAAAGCTTCCGGGATATTCTCAATCTAAGACATTATTTTATTATGTTGAAAATCCTCGTGACAAGTATTTATTTCCTTTAACGAAAATAAAATAAAGTTTTAAATATAACGAAGCGAATATATTCTTACAGATTTTCTAGTTTTCTTTTACCTTAAGATAATACTTGTTTGATTAAAGTACAATCTCTCTTATTTAGGTACTCAATATACTCTTGAAACAATACGAAACGTGGATTTATTAAGCGAAGAATCATATTTTTGGTAAAGGAAATAAATACTTGTCACGAGGAAATATTTCCAAGATCATAATAATGTCTTGGATTGAGAATATCCCGGAAGCTTTTTTTTCCGTGTAGAAATTAGTTAGCTACTTCGACATCGGTTATTCGACACGGCACAAAATATAAGAATGTCTTTGAAAAAGTTGACAGCTCGGTAAAAATTTCGCGGCAGTAATTTATAAATAGGTATTTATTTCAGACAACAGATTGCTATTTTATACTTGATTCCTTCAGATTTGAAAGTATAGAGTGCGATCATTAGGGTCACCTAAACCTAGTTTTTGACTTAGCTCGCGACGCTGGTGGTCCAGGGTTTGAATCCCGGAGAATTCGAGTGTGAGGAGCACATTTGTTCTTGAGTTACGTATCTCATAACTTAGTCTAACGAATAATAACTGAACAAGAAATAAATCTAATAGCTGTTAACTTGAACAATTTCACTTTTTATTCGACAACTCGTTTAACCTGTTTAACTTCTTAATAGGTTTCATACAATATTGAGACGTATTGCTTAAAATAGTCTATGTATGTTGGCGTAAGATTTGCATGTACAAATTTGCGTGCTGGTGGTAATACATTTGAAATAGAAGCTACTTAGATTAGTTAAAGCTTTCAAAAATGTAAGTTTACCAGGGAGCGGATTTGTGTATTTATATTTACGATATATTTGAGTTAATTTACAACTGAAGATTAAATGTGAAGTATACCGGGTGGTTTTCCAAACGGGTTTATGAACCTAAACCAGATCCCGTGATGCTATACGCAAAAATGGTCTTAGACGACCTTGTATTTGAATTGAGTACTACCTATACACGGTGCTCATGAGGATCACAAAAGATTTTAACAGTGTATTCCTTGTCATAATTGGAGATTAAAAGGTCGTATGAACTTTTCTAGATTTCACCTAGTTTCAGAGTTACTTTAAATTAAACAAAAATGTTTTTATTATTGTGACTCAGTGACTTTTATTAGTGTAAACCGCTTTTTTATGGCGATTTCACTCTTTATGGGGTCTAGTCTAGACATCCTTGTTGACAGATATCAAAATGTCAAGGAATACTTTGCGTAAACCATTTTTTACTTATAAAAATGTACCAATTTATTTTAGCCGATAGTTCTACCAATAACATATTTTTTTGATGTTCAAAATCATTCAAAAAAATCGAAAAAAGAAAACGAAAATTTATAGTTTTTGTCGGCGAGATCGACCTATATTTATATAACATTTATTACTTACTCCTTATGACCTCAGGAATTCGTGGTTAAAATCTCTCGTAATGCTTATGAGCACCGTGTAGGTAAAGATGTATTAGATGTGTACGCGGCTCCAACGGCAAGTGTTCGTTTTAATTAATAATGTAATTTCACTTATTTCATCATCAACTTTTTTTATACCCGAATGTAATGAAAGAGCTCTTCTCACCATTTAGATCATCTAAATACCATGTAATAATAATATCGGGGTAGATTTCATCAATAAAGTAGCTATTTCCACGGAATAGGCTAAAGTAACCAGATCTCAAATAGGCTCATAAAATAAATCTAAGCATAAAATAGGTTTTTTTGCGAAAAAGGTAACACTAAGCTATTTTTGCATTTGTAATATTTAATACCTATGAGTTCTTTGTTATAATAACTGAATAGATTATTCCGATCTTGTAAAATTTTGTGACAATAACCAAAGCGAACAATAATAAGAAAAAAAAAACTAAATACGGTACGGAAGTTAAAAAAAAACTGTTACTTACATAAATTTACTTTACCGGTTAATCCAAAAGTTATCATACATTTTTAAACTCTTGATGAACTACCGCCATAAACTCCTTAAAATACACAATCTGAGCTACATTCATCAGCCACGAAGTCCATCTGTTAAATTACATAAATTCCCGTATGCACAAACGAGCAAAACGTACGAAACAATAGATCATATGGTTGCGTGATCATGTGGCCGAGTGTACCGTTGCGCTATCAGTGGGGCTGTTCTTGAAGTAGCTTTCTCGTTTATAATCTGGCCACTAGTGTAACCTGAGCTCTGGGGTTATTACAAAAGGCTGATGTGCAAACGAAGGATATATCTGCAACAAGGGAAAATTTTAAATTATGAGAAAAGAAAATAAGGAATTGTGAGGCCGAATTTGGAGAAAATAGAAAATGTATTTTACATTCTAATTGATAGGTACTTAATTAAATTTCTGACTGACGATGACGCTCTAAGGCCTTTAACCTTAACGTTACCTTTGGACCAGGCCTTTTGGTAAAAACTTACTAACTAACATAGTCTAACTGATTGAATTTTTAACGGGTTTAACCGCTATGAAGTCCAGGCTGATATCAGTTTTTTTAATGCAGTTTTCCTATTTAAAAGTTGACTTCATATTAACGAAAAATAAAATCTTTCGCGTATATTTTTCTTCAAAGCTCCATTCGGATAAAGCACTTTATATACTGGTCTATACAATGCCGGTAACAAGCTTTATGAATGGAAGGCACGTGACGCGAACAGCCATTAGCTGCTCCCGCGCAACGGCCATTCGGAATACTGTTGGACGTTGTCTAATGCTCGTTATGCGAATTTGAATCTTATCATGTTAGTGGAAGGTGCATAATATGCTTGTATTAATGGATGCCAATTAAAAGGGTGTTTGACCATAGACAAGAATTTTAACAGTGATTAAGACAACGCTCTAGTTTAAATGGCAGAGGGCACGTAAGACAAGATGTGAAATAAACACAGAAGTGGGATTTTACCTTCTGCTATTTTTGAATATTTTTATTTTTTGTGACCGACCTTTGTGTAAAAAAAATTTTACGAGTTCTTGCGAAAATTTTGGTTTAAACTATATTTACAAGAAATAATAAGAAAAATGACTTTTCTCAAAAATGTCCCGCAAGGTTGACTTTTACGGTTTAATATCAGGCGGTGAAGTACTTCGTTTATGGTCAGTTAAAAATTTAAAAAGTTACGGAAATTGCAGTCTCGATTTCGATCCGTAAATTTCCAATACAAATTCCATTATTGTCGAGGTACATACTTTTTTTTAAAGTAGTAACGGCTATAGAACTAGGTGGAACAGTTCCTAAACAGCCAAAATAGAGAACGAGTTACAATTATTTATAATGTTGGTACCGCGTGTTTTTAGCTGTCTCAAATAGATTGGCGTTGTTCGGCAGAAAAAATACACTTCTATTGAATATTAAAAAAAAGTAAGAGGTGGTAAAGCAAATGTTTTTACTTTTTCTATGAAAATTTTATAAGTAGCTAACGAAGTAAACGAAATACTAATAGTAGTAATAGTGAAAGTATTTATTTAAAGAAAATGAGTTTCACTTCATGTGACGAGAATATGGAATATACGCCTCCAGAATTAAGAGCAGAGGCGAATTCTGCAATGAATAACTTGTTTCCAGCGAAATCTAAGGACAAATATATGAAGGCATACGAGGATTTTATGAAATGGTGAGAAGTAAAGCAAATCATTTTCTGAAACTGTTTTCCTGGCATACTTCAACGAACTATCTAAAACAATAATGCCATCTACTCTGTGGGCAAAATACTCAATGTTAAAGTTCACAATCAATATAAAAAATTATTTCAATTGACATACCTACTTATTTTTATTTTCTTGCACCATTTTTGAGAAAAGCACTATATTTGACTCGGCGTGAAGAGCCATTGCCGGCTTCGTATTAACTTAAACGGACTCCCGTTCCGGTCGTCCGTTTAAACATAATACTCAGCCCGCAATGGGCTACTTCACCTCCTCGACAATAATGTACTATTATGCATGCTTTTTTTAAGCCTGGTTCCGTTAAAATAATGACTCGTTGCGACCAAAACCCTAATTACATGTTCGAATCGCCAGTATAAATAAAGAAATGTAAACTTTTGTCCCGTTTCGCTAATACCTACTGCCGTTTTGCCCTCCGTTTGCGTGTGATAATTGCCTTATTGCCTGAACTACTGAACCAATTATAATTAAAATGGCCATTAAAGCAACTGGTTTCCCCGATTATATCTAATAATTTGTAGTGCTTATTGAGATTAACCGACGAAGCACGCGAGGGGCGTAGTTATAACTCTAATAAGGGTATGGGTCAGAATGCCCCCTGCGAAGTTTACGTTAGTTTTCTGTACCAGTTTTCCACGCTTGATTGAACTAGGTTTTAATCTGCAGATGATATTGTAAACTTGCATGCGAGAAAGATTTTAAGTAAATCAGAACCGAAGTCATAATAATCTAGGGAAAATCCTAACCTTAGGAGTCGGTTCTCAATTAGTCGGGATATTTGTTATACTTATTGCTTATTTTTTTATTTATGTTCACTGATTATTCGAAGGTGGCTGACAAAAATCTAAAGTACCTGCCAGAAATTTAGAACTACCCTACATTAAGTGTTACACTGTGTTTAGTTTGGCAAAACAACTAGTATGAAGTACTATCATTACACATGCTCGTATGCTACTCATAATGCGCGAAGCCATTGCCAACAGCTCATCACGACCGTATAATCAATATTGGTTCTAAGAACACTTACCGCGTCGTGCTGAACTTAAATTTCGAGCAGTTGATGCTTTCTTATTACTAACTGGCGTGAGGCGAACACTAACCCGAGGGCATCGGAAAAAAGATAGACAGACATTGGTCCCATCGACCACTATACAGCGGTCCCACCGACCACTATACGTTGGTCCCACCCACCATTATGCATCGGTCCCACCGATCTATACATCTGTCGGTGGGAAAGTCGATTGATATCACTCACTCTGAGCATTTTTTTCGTGGATCTTGAATTATTTTTCGGTTGTATAGTTGGCGGTGCTATTCTACCAGGTTTGGCTTTGCTTAGCGTTTGACTTGACTATGGTTACTAGGTGATTGGAACTATGAAGGAGAAAATTGCAAGTTGTGAATGTGAGAGCTTCTGACCAATTGACCGGGTCGACTATTATTCTCAGTCTCAAGTATTGATCGTACGGGCAGTCAGTAATTTAATTTTGTTTCGTAAAAAGTCTAGATCTGTTACTTTCCAACGGACTTTATAAATGTTTTATTATCCATTTAGCTCCTATTTTAATATCTAAGCATTATTTATGAGCACTGTATATATTGTAGATGTAATTAGATTAGATTCATATCCTAATAGTTTGTTTGGAGTCTGATGGATATGTTACGGTGCTTATATTTATAACCCGTTTTGTAAAATAAAGAATTTCCAGTTGCATTTTCTTTGTATCCTTGTTAGGCATGAATAAACAAATACATACTGTCGATACATTGCGATATTTATTTTGATAATGTTTCGATAAAAGATAAATGATTAATCAAAGATCTAATCAAAAAATGCTGCTGCAAGTAGCTTGTTTAACATAAAAACTAAATTGAATTTAAAATGACTTTATGAGCCCAATCATAAACAAATACTTGCTCATGTATGCTTTGAACTAGCGCTTAATAATTCCTAAACGTCTAATTGCCTTGCACTCCACGAGAGAGTTGTTTGGACATACGCGTTTTATAAGCACCTTAGTGTCTCATAAGCGTCAAAGCAAATAGCATTAGCTGGGACAACGTTTAATGTTTACCGGCCGCGCGGGCCGCGAGTCTCTAGAAAACTAATATAGATTGCGACGAGAACAGCACTTTTATTATGAAAAACATTTATTTTATATTTAATGTTCTTATGTTATGTACTAGTAACTATAAAGCGCCGGTGGCCTGGCTACCGCCAGACCTCAGACTTTCAATCTGAAGGTTGCGGTTCAAACCCAGGCTGGTACCACTGAGTTTTTGGGAACTTATCTAGGAAGTATTATTTGATATTTACCAATCGCTTCTCAGTGAAGGAAAACATCGTGAGGAGACCAGACCTAATTTCAACAAGGCCAAGTGAAACTATTCCCCTCTCGGTTGAAAAGTCAGATGGCAGTAGCTTTCGTAAAAACTAGTGCCTAGGCCAATCCTGGGTTTAGGTTGCCGAGCGGACCCCAGGCTCAATAGAGCAAAAAGCTGGGACAAAAGCTAGAAGGAGGGATTCTGTGATAATTTATCGGTGATCAAACAACTCAGGAGCTTTTTCGGACCTTAAAATTTTGAGTGAGCCTGTAAATGACTGTTAAAACAATCGGTGATAAACGCTTGTATCAAGATTGTTCTCATAAAACGCATTGCAAAGTACTAACCTACTCGTATTATTTTGAACAACTGTTTGTTTATATTGACAATGCTTAATGTTTGCTGTTCTCCTGGTTCATGAGTCTTGAGAAAACTAGCATAATTCGCAACCAGAATCGATTTGTTATTGCAAAGTGTTAACGTACTGTATTAGAATACTATTGTTTATATGAACATAGCTCAATGTTTGCTGTTTTCCTGGCCCGTGAGTCTCGAGAAAACTAGCATAATTCGCACCGAGAATCGCGCTATTATTGCAAAGTGCCTACGTATTGTCTCGAAGAGCGTGATTATTTTCTTTCCTTTCCATCCATTTGGCTAGAACGGCTTCCACGAACCATTTCTTACGGCCTAATGAAATTTTACTCTCTCTTTGTGAATTTCTTGCATGAATTGAACTTTTTGCGGCGCTAAGTGGATTTTCATCTGCTGATTTGATGTAAATTGGTTTTTACATTGTTCTGCGCTCACGTTTAATCTATTTGGTTTAGTCTTTTAAAGATTTCCTTGACTTTCTCTCGGATCATTCATTGGTTGTACAGTCTTTGGCAATAGTATCTTCCTACACAAAGGCCTTAAAAATATGTGACACGCTCTTATGGTCCTATAAATAAGAGCGTGTCAAATATTTTTGCGGCCTTCATGTAGGAAGATACTATTGCCGGTGACCGTACGTTTGCGTTGTCGATAATAGCCCAAAATCGCTTATTTAATACTGTATTTACAAAACACACCGGCAAAAAGCTAGCCGAGTATATCGGACAAAGTACTGCAGACGGTATGACGTATACTCAGGGGCTCAGCAGGGCTGCCAATTCAAATCTATGTTTAATAATTGATGATAACACTCAACTTGGACATGTACTTTTGCGCAATTGACGTACTAATAGGGGACAGATTAGTTATTTTTGGCAGTGTTGGACATCTTGGGAATAGTTTTTGTTTTTTGCTCATTTAAGTAGTTCAGTGAATAATATTTATTGCTTATCGTGCGGTGATCTAATAAAAAGGTGTGTAGCTAATAGAATTAGTCTCAAAACGCGTGTAACCACTCTTTCGTTAAACGGACAGCTGTCTCAGCACATACAACGCATAATTATTAATAAATTGCGCATTACCGTATAATTAAAAGTAATGAAAAGTCATCATCATTCGCTTGCCCTTGTCCCATTTACTTGGGGTCGGCGCAGCATGTCTTTTTTTTCCACACATCTCTGTCACCCGTCATCTCATCACTCACCTCCTTTCTTTTCATATCATCTCTCACACCGATCCATCCATCTTTTCCTAGATTTTCCTCTTTTACTACAACCCTCCACATTAATTCTTAATACCTTTCTCGTAACATGACTTTCATCCCTCCGCATAAGATGCCCGTACCACGTAAACGTATTAAAAGAAAAGAAAAGTATAAATTAGTAAATGTATCAAATATTATCAATGGTCATGCAAGCCTCAAATATGTTAACTCGAGTTGTGGCAACCCTAATCGTTTTCATTTTGTAGATGTCCCGTACTGCCGTCTAGCCTCTTTTTGCAATCGTTCTTACAATGTAGTTGAAACGTTACAATGAGACGAGGGGACGTGCACAGTTCAGGTCAAAAATATCTATTTGGAGAACTACAAAACGTGGACACGATTTTATAGTCAAGGTCGGGACAGTTCTTAGGTTAATGTTTCATCTGTATGTAATTTATGATACTAACTGTGCCTATGTGATTTGGTGTATAGGTACAGACAACAGCAGAAGTAGCTAAGCTGGTGAGGTGTTCAAAATGAGCTTGACACGACTTTATTGTTAAGAAAAAAGAGCATGTGTAGGTCATTCTGAACACCTTACCCGTTTAGCAACTTCTCATGCTGACTGCCCTTACCAAATAACGATTTACCAGTGCGTCAGGATTGACAATTAAAACATTTTGGCACATGTTAACATTGCTGTAGCCTACTTTCCTATGAAGTCAAATCAGCTACTCTTTAAGAAACGTCAAAACGATTTGTTATATGAAGTTTATACGGGAGACTAATATTGTGACGTCACAATACTATATGATAAATGCATCTCCTTTATAAAAGTTTTACCCATTATAAAATGGTTTCAAGCGCAAACACATGTTACACCTGGATTTTCCCGTGTATATTTGAAACTGTGATTTTATGAATGCAACGAAAAAATTAAGTTTGTTTATTGTAAAGTAGCCTATTGCCTATGTAATAAAATTAAAATTTTTAAGCGAAAGTCTCTTTGTATTTCTAAAACATTGGGTTAGAAAGAATTTTATGGAGCACATGAAAAAATTACTTTTCACTCCTTTAATAATGATTTCCTAATTAAGGGATGATTGATAAAGTATCGTTTTTCCTTCCCGGAAACTCGCAACATCTTTTTACCGAAGTAATTTTATATAATTCGAATTAGCGGGTAATTTAATTTAAATAATCTTGAGACATAGTAACACTAAGGTTCACGATTTCAATGACGATGACGTTTTAAATGTCTGCATAATGCGTAGTGATTTATACATATTCGTTGTGTGCATGATTGTGGCGCCATTTCTTGGGCAGGTGGTCAATCTCTTTTTTTCCTTTTTTATAAATAGGTTTTATTCCTTGCTTATATGAAATGTAACTGGCTGATTCACTATTTTGACAGCAGACAGGGGATTTGCAGTTTCATTTCTTGTCACATTGAGCACTGCGATCGTTCTCGTTACCCCCACCATGCACTTCGCACATAGCGAATATAGTTGTGTAAAAACTACAATAAATAAATCAACTAAATCATTTGTTTCAAGTGTAAGCATAATTTTATATGATGAATCAAAATTTTAATCTAACATAATATAGGGATTTTTTTTTTTAAGTTTAAACAGTCAGTTTATTTGGGGAAAAACGTTATAAATTACTACACAAACTAAAACTACTTAAAAATATGCTAATATTAAAACTAGATTAAAAACTAAATAATAATAAATATAAAATATACCTACCTAAATAAAAACCCTAAGCTAGGTACCCCAGGTCTGATCCCTGCGGAAGTGTGCCCATAAGGCTGGCTACATTACCTTGTTGGATGGCAATTCCTATTCTTTGCCCGAGGAATGAGCCAGCCAAATTCTTTATTGAAAAAACCGGCCAAGTGCGAGTCGGACTCGCGCATGAAGGGTTCCTTACAATTATTTATAAAAACCAGCCATAGTAGCTACTATCGAATAAATTATTATCGCAAGGTCGTATCTGCCTAAGTGCGTAGTTTTTTGGAGATAACTCCTAACACCTAAACCGATAATGTTCAAAATAATTTTCGTTGAAAGAGTATTTAAAGGTATATCTTCTTGATTTTTTTCATAATTTTTGGACTTACGGTTCAAAAGTTACAGGGGGGGGGGGGGACACAATTTTTATGACTTTCGGAGCGATTATTTCTGAAAATATCCACTTAATCAAAAAATGTTCAAAGAAACCTCAATATTTTTTTAGAGACCTAACGATTGATGTGCATCATGTTTATATTTGGCAAAAAAAATTTTTTTGACAGTTTACATGTATGGAGTGCCCCCCCTTAAATTTTTTTTAAGCATTTTCTCTACAAAACTAAGTAGCGGCACACACAATACACTTTATGTAAAAATTTGATAATGATACGTCTTATAGTTTCCGAGTAAAATGGCTGTGACACGGAAGGACAGACAGACAGACAGACAGACATGACGAATCTATAAGGATTCCGTTTTTTGCCATTTGGCTACGAAACCCTAAAAAGGGAAGCATTTGACCACATTCTCACCTGATTGATATTCAGGTGAGGTGATTAGTTCGTCGTATTTTCCAAAAAAAAAACACAACTTTTTATGCAGACATATTAGTGGCAGGCAACCCTACCGTTGCTCGTATTAATGAGTGTCACGTACAGTTATCTAAGCGCGCGCGCACTCTGTGCCGGAATAATTGAAATCGCGGGGATTGTGGGCCGCGCCGCGATCGTAGATGCTTATCAAGCGCTAATTACTTGTGGTGTATCGCTGGTTTTGTGATATCTGTGTTGTTACGGCAACTGATCTTATAGTAGCTCAGACGGACTATGTGCTTTCTGTCTAAAAATACTATAAGTCTGGCTGGTTTCATAAATGCGATTTTTAATTAGCATCGGTTTTAACTTTCTCATAGTGTTCTCAGTTTCGAGACATATAACGGCATATGTTTTGTATAGAGACAAACCATGAAAACATTTCACAGGAAAACTGAACTATGCAACTAATTGTTCCATAAATATATATATATATATATCTATACAGATATATCTTCGGATGTCTCTGTACCAATAAAAATAAGCCAGAACTAGTAATCTTGTGAGTCTTGTCTCGGTTGGGCTGCCATTTTCTAAATATAGAATGACATTTTTCTCGACTTTTCTAGTTAATTTCTGAGCTGAAAATTCTCTGCTACAAAGATAATGAAAGACAGCGAAGAAACTTTAAAAATGCAACAAGAAATGCTTATAAATCATTCAATAATCAACTTTGAACAGAAGACTTAATGACTTGTACGTTAGCATTATGTTGTTGGTGCTATGTAATATAAGTTGTAATACAAGGAAAAAATTGAGTGTTAGCAAAGTACCAATTTGGCTCGGTTAAGATATTTTTGGTTGCATACAACCAAGACATATTTAAAACACGGAATAAAGCTTTGTTAATAATAATAACAAACAAGCAATTATTGCTAAATATTCTTGGTTATTTTTACCAATCACTCATTTAAATCCAAATAAGTGTCCTAGTAAATATAACCCTTACCTGATTCCCTTATTTATTTTTAACTAATTTAATGGTATAGTTTCACATACGTACGTTAGCCAAGTTGACTTCTATGATTTTAGCAACGAACTTTGCAGGCTCCATGCGAAGCGAGTCACTCGGTTGTAAATAGCAAAAACTTATTTATTTCTAGCTGTTTCATTTTCTCAGTGTAACTTCTTGATGTATTTATTAATAGTAATTCTACACTGACATTGGTAGTCCTTATGCCCTTGTATATAAAGCTCAACATTTGTCAGTTAATGTCGATAATGGTATATCCAACTTTATATAATAGGTGCTCAGGAAGTTCTAAAAAGGAAAAACTTGTTAGCGAAGTATCGGGTCAGAAGGGTCGTACAAATTCACTTTTAGTCTTAATTGTGTATGGGATTGCTATCGAAATCGGCATCGAAACTCCATGGTTTTGATAACGATTCAACGAATAGAAGAAAATACCTGGAAGAATGGGTTTGACGTAACACATCTGGGGCCCATTTCTCAAAAGCTTCCCTTCTTAGAGAAAGATGTCGAAAAGTGACGTCCGCTTGTATTACAAGTTACAAGCTTATAAGAAACAGGCCCCAGATATATAAAAAATAATATTCGCTGATCGCGGTCCGATAATATATAAGATGGAGTATAAAGAAGCCAGGTACCACAAATAAGTTAGTGATACTTTTGTATCTGTATCTAAATTTAGTTGAATCTTTCTTTATTCAAAATTAGTTTGTTGTTAATATGAGTTATGTTATTTTAACAATGAAGATGAATAAATAACTAAAGGATTATAAAGGACTGACAAAATGCCATACGATTAAATAAATAACTAAGGAATGATCACCTAGCCTAGATGAATAATTATGTAGGCTGGTGCGGATCCATGCATGAATTAAAACCATCAAAAAGAACCATAAGATCAATATTTATTTCGCTTGCTGCTAGTGCTAAAAAAAATAGGAGATGTTTAACCAATAGCCATAAGGATAGCGATATGAATAACGTAATAAGACAATTCCAGCCAGAACTGTCTGGAAACTACTAACTCAATCAATCTTGCCGAAACTAGGAATCACCGAAGTTGGGAATGTGTCGCTAAATACGTTTGACTTTCGTGGCTTCGACCTTCTGCATTGACACGTATAAGTAGTAAAGTTAGTGAGTATAATTCTCTTTAATTAACACCTTAGAATTTGTAAAAAGAAAACGCAATTTGTAGCGAGGTCGCCGGAAGACGCTGGATGCAAGTCGCTTCCGACCGATACTTATGGAGGTCCAAAAGGGAGGCCTATGTTCAGCAGTGGACGCCTTATGCCTGAGATGATGATGGTGATGTAGCGATAAACCTATTTCACATGAACACAGAAAAATAACAGGCAGTTTGATCGCTAATAAATAATAATTTTTAATTTCAAGACAATCATTGGGTAGGGGAAAAGTAAATAAATAGGAGTTCCAAAAAAATTATTAGAAAACTAATAGAATAACTCATATCAAGCTATTTTTTACACGACTGCCCAAAAAAAGGAGTGTATTGTTTTTAGTGGGCTATGTTCTTCGCCACCATCACAATATTGTTCATATTACCGTGTGTGGCCTCACGAGCAAAAAATTAAAACGTATAGTCTGGCAAACCAAAAGCGCAGTAACAGTCAGAGTAACATGCTATACCCATCCCTTTTTTAGTATTGAGAGTACTAGCATTAGAAAAAGACAGTATGATTCTCCCTGTCTATGCTTGAAGTGGAACAAACTCTGGCCAAACTATAGATTTTACTCCTCAAGTTAGACAACGTTTGTTCAGCTACTTTTAAAAATAACTTAGGGGTTTTATTTTTAGTACACTTTAAAGTTTATTCGAACACGCGATGTATTGCGAAATTGATTACGTCTGCAGGTTCTAACAAGCAATGTCAATTAGACGGATTTTAACGTACCTGCATTGAAAAAATATGGGAAAGAGACAATCTAAAGACTATTTTTTTAATGTTGTGGAACAAAAGTCTTATCGATTGAGTAGAAGAATCTACGTTTTAATTTTTTGCTCGTGTTGGCCACACACGGTAAATAAAAATGCTTAATGACTCATGACTGTGACTGTACTCGGCCTAGGTCAATAATTGGCTTTTAAAGCAGCCATTGACCCCCTTTGTACTTTCCGCTTAAGCACAGTCGCGCTAAAAAGTGCAATTTAGTACTTTGCGGCTTTAAGGTGGAGTAGTTTCGCTTGTTTCGGATATAAAAAGAAAGGTCTAAACGCCACTTAACCGGCGACTGGCGTTTAGAATGTATATTCTTCATTTTTTTATAGTAATTGTTGCATGAATACATCTTCGTATATCAAAATGTATTGAATATTTTTTCTTTTTGTGTACTATGAAAGTATTTTATTTGCGTTTACACTGTAAACTTTTAAAATTATGTTTTAGGCTCATTGTATATCTGTAGACGCAGCCGCCCTCAAGAGATTGGCAAAGACCAGAGAGCTAAATGTCATGCTGACCGCCGACGCCCATTAGACTGGGCATGGCACCAGAAGAAGAAGAAGTATATCTGTATAGATTACATACCTACTAGGTACTGCCATCAGCAAAGATAAAAAAAAATCGGCCAAGAGCGAGTCGGACTGGCGCACGAAGGGTTCCGTACCATTATTTATAAAAACCAGTCGTAACTATCGAATAAATTACGAGTATTATCGCGAAGTCGTATCTGCCTAAGTACGTAGTTTTTTGGAGATAACTCAAAATCGCCTAAACCGATAATGTTCAAAATCATTTTCATTAAAAGAATATTTAAAGATGTATCTTCTTGAATTTTTCCATAATTTTTTGGACTTACGGTTCAAAAGTTACGGGGCGGGGACACAATTTTTTAGACTTTCGGAGTCATTATTTCTGAATTTATCCAGTTAATCAAAAAATGTTTAAAGAAACCTCAATGTTATTTTTAAAGACCTATGGATTGATGTGGATCATGTTGATATTTGGTAAAAAAATATTTTTTGATAATTACTTGCATGTTTGGAGTGCCCCCTCCTAAAAATATTTTTTCAAAAATTTCACTACATAACTAAGTAGCGGCACACACAATACACTTTATGTAAAAAAATTATAATGATACGTCTTATAGTTTCCGAGTAAAATGGCTGTGACATACGGACGGACCGACAGACATGACGTATCTATCGGTCTTTTTGTTCGAAGTTCCGTTTTTTGCCATTTGACTACGGAACCCTAAAAAGAGTTATGGTTTAAATCATTTTTTTTTAAATTAATAATGGTCTATCTTTTATTTTGCTGATTATTTATGTTCCCGTAAATATGTTAACTTAAAAACTGTATTATATTTTAAAACTGCTATAGTCTATCTAATTTTAGATAAATCCATTAATTTGGCAGATAAAAAGTGCGAAACTAATTTAAATATTTTTAGCGTAATAGGAAGCTCGGCACGACATGCAGTTACATAAATGAGAAGCTCATTAAAATTAACGGGAAGCATCTAATGATACATTTACATTCATAAGCAGGCTTCATATTTAAGGGGCTACTTTGAAAAATTATAAGTTTTTTCAAACGCTCTTTGACTAAACGGGAATAGAAACTGAATTTATTTTCGAATATATATTATTAGACTATATACTCTTGTTTATGCCACAAGCCGAAACACGATGGCTGAAAGTTGCCTCGATAGAAAAAAAAACCGAAGTTGGGTCCTTTTCCCCCTTATTTTTCTTAGCTTACGTAAACTATAAGAGATTAAGCAATATAACTAAGTAAATAATATGGTATTCTGGTTTATCTAAAAAGTCACAGAAACAAAATTAGACAAAACTTTATAGATTCGCTTATTTATCGTAGTTTAGTCAAAAAGTCTGATCCTTAAGAGCGCTGCATCTCTTTCTTTCGTGCACGGGAGCCATAAATGTGTCTCTAACGGATGGGCGTGGCTTGTCCGAATCGAAGAACGGCCTTAATTAGTAAGTAACGCAACTTCATCAAAAACGAATTGAAGCATGAGGAGCATTAGAGGGTGAGGGCCAGTGTGGAGAGAAGTAATAGGCGAGGTGTCCGGTATAATAATGCATATAAAAATTACGAACTTAGAAAAAAGTTGTCATAGTGTTTGTGTGATCATGATCAATAATTATTGATAAAGCACACGGTTAATGTCTATAAATATTGTAATTCGGTTTGTATTTATTTAATAACAAACTTTATTTTGGGTGAAATGCACCACTTTAAAAAACGAGACGTGCCAGTAACCAGAAGTTGTTTGTAAGAACAGGTAAGAACTTGCTGCGCTTACACTCCGCTCGTTCGGTTATTCGATTTTATATCTGCAGTTCAAGGCGATGGCATGCTAATATATCTTACACGCTAACTGGACTGTTAAGGATGAATGACTTTTTTGCGGCCTTTCATTGAATGGTATTGAATTGAATCACCATTTTATAAGATGTAACGTTACTCGAACGTGATAGTAATTGACGTGAATCCTATTGTGAACTGTTGAAGAGTGAGTTTTGTAATGCTCTGGAATTAATGATGTGGTTATACAGTAGAACCTCGATAATAGGTAATCTGATGTTACGAAAAAAATACTTTTTCTTTCCATAAAATCCAAAACCCCAATCGAAATTCCAAAAGACTCACATGTACTGATTTAAACTCAAACGATTTTCACTCATTATTTTGACAAAAACGGGAATTTAATAGCGCACACTTACTTTTATTATTTTTCTGGCGTTTTGAGCGTCAATGAGACTCACCTTTGCTGATTTTTTTACTTCATTAAGTCGAAAAAAATAATGTTAAGTGCTTTTTAACTCGTGAAATAACCATGTTGTTTTATCATAAATTCATAATTCATAACCTACCTTTGTAATTTTTCGTTGAATTTAACTTTATAAATGGGCGAATCAACTTTTTAATGTTGTTTACTCTGTCCCCGTTGTCCGAGGGACATCCTCATACTATTTCATAGAACATCTTTGGTTGTCTAAGGGACGTAACCATAGGAACCAGGCGCTATAAAAAGTTGATTGACTCAAATACATATTTTTAAAACGAATATAACCTTAAAAGAACCTCTGTCAAACGGTTTCCTCCACACATTAAAATATGAAAGTCATTGACAAGAACTTTTTGATGCTTCCCTTGAGAACCCTATTATCGAGGTTCGACTGCAGCATTTTGATTAATGGTCCTGATCAGCACCGTTGTATATTTTTTGCTGAACAACGTTATACAACTTTTAAAGCTCTTTTATAAAGCTTAGCGTTATAATGACCTTATGTCTGGAAACTTTAGGTGTTTAAACTTCACGTTGCTGGGTATAATACCTTTGAAACACGTGTACTTAAAAGTTTTATTTCTAATCTTCCAAGTTAGCCAAATTAGAAAAAAAAACTTTACACAGTGGATCTCAGCTAAATTTTAAGAATTTACTAGTAATAGGTAGGTATATACCATATTATATGTTTCATGCATGTTTTAAACTACTATATTCTCTGGTTTACGTTCTGCCCCGCCTGTTTTATTTTGTATATTTATTTAAACTTTATTGCATAGTAAAATATACAACAAAAGGCGGACTTAATGCCGGAAGGCATTCTATACTATTCAAGTAGGTAGTGTTTTATATGTTATTTTAGATCAGAATTTTATAATTTATTTACAATAAAGTAGGAAAACAAAATATGAACATAAAATTTACACGAACAACTCGCTCCATGCAGTTTCCCGTGCAATTGTGCTTGGGGCATTTCCACGCTGGATTACTTACTTTACTATGGACCGCCTTCGCACCGAGGACTGTTATGGTTAAATTAAATTGGGCGTGTTTCATTTTAATTTCAATTGTTATGTTATGTTATGATTTGTTATGTTATGTTGTTATGTTATGTTATGTTATCTTGTTGCAGGGTGCGTGTGTACAGGCGCTCCGCGTGCGGTGATGCGCCGCGAGCGCCAGGGACCGACACATGAATGCCCGCGCACCAGGTTTGTGTAATTATGTACCTAATAAATGTGACAGTCTACAACTAAAGGTACCATTTGGCTACAAGCGTACCTTGTACAGATGCAATATTGTGTTCGAGCGACGAAAACCTTACACTTTTACCAATGTTGCCTTTCAATGTAATTTTCAAAAAAATCACTAATGAGAAAGGGGCGAGAATCGAACCCACGTCCCGGGGACAGCGGCATCCCAAGCTGCCGAGTTAGTGAAACTTACCTAAAAGTGGCTAACATTTCTTCGCCTATTCCACCTATCCCTACCGCGATTTCCCCCCCAGTGGAGATATGTGGAATATTTTTCCATCTATTTCTACTGGCAGTGATATATGGAATCAAGTCGTCCATATATTATATCCCCCCTAATTTTTAATGATAGGGCCAGATGGAATTTATTCCACTTATCCCAACTATTTTCCCCCCTGGTAGAAATCGCTTTAATGCTCTTTAGCGGTAATTATGCCCTATCATATTCTTTGTTACTATCTTAACTTACGTGTCCCGGTAAAAAATACCCAGTACTAACAGAAAACAAATGGACTATCATCGCACGCACTTAAAAAATAAATTGAATTCCCCTTTTTACGACATAGACTACCACGACTAGATGGCACAGACTCAGCTTTAACAGACGCAACTACTTTTTTTTTATAAGCTTTTATTTAGTTTCACCTGTCCCGTTGTCTGTAATCAAATCTTGCAAGTTAAATTTGACCCACTTCCCGGTTACCGATTGAGCTGAAATTTTGCACGCATATGTAAATCGCGTGACAATGCAATATTATGATGACATGGAGCTGATCTGATGATGGATCTGGAAGGTGGCATAGGAACTCCTTGACTACTCCACATTATCCGGTCGTGTTTGGGCTTGTTGCATTCGTCTTGGTGATCAGATAGGGATTTTATAAAGAAGAGTACAGTCAGCAATAAAAGCTAATCGCAAAAATGATATTTTTGAAAAAAACTTATTTTTGGTAGAGGGTTCAAGTTTGGAGCATATCTCCATTAACAGGCGAAGAGAGGTGCCAGCGGCCAGAGGGGACGCTGGTCGTTTATACTTCCTGTATATTTGTTGGTCTGTTAATCGGTTACCTTTGTTAGCATTGTTTGTCATAAATGTTGTTTGTCTGTTGGTCCTTTGTAGTGAAAGGATTCTGTAGCGGACGGGGAGATTTTTATCCTGAGTCAAAGATATCGGTCGTTGTGGGTGTTCCCACTCGCCGTTTGATGATGCCAGGCCTGTATTTAATGGAAGGCTGAGTAGGAGCTGATCGAAGGCTTCATCTGTACAACGGACACATCAAAGCGAGGACCTTTGGGGAAGCGCTCCGGGGGGACCCGAGGGTCTGCCTTGATTTTTTGGAATCAATGAGTAATTGGTTCAGGCGTTGAGTTGTTCTGGTCGAATAAAGACACTAGAATAAAGACATTACCACACACGTGAATCGAGAAAATAATACGCTTCTTTTAGGGCAGTCGTCGTCGTAAATACTCCGTCTAGTAGGTAAATGCTCTGTGTTTTACGACAATTTAAAATTCACGCAGCATCCACAGCAAGTTAATTAGCACTTGTGGACAAACACATTACTCACTCCTGCGCAGTGGGTAATTCATCGCGTAATTAAATGCGGGCTGGTAACCGGGGCAGTCGGTCATCGCGAATATTTGCATTTTTCGCCTTACATTATTCATTTAGTGAAAGTGATTTGTTTTATGTGATGAAAGTTTATGGGTTTTATAATAACATGATTTTAGTCCTTGGGCATTTGGTTGGTAAAATGGGTGGTTGATTTGATATGCCTATATATTTAACGTTTATTACGAATGTGGTGCATAGAACATAATAAGTATAACGAGTATGTACCTACTTTTGTATACTTACTACCAAAAATCTATTTTTAAACACAGGTGCTAAAAAAAAGTGCTTTTATGCCACACCTGGCCATAAAGCGTCTTTTTGCGCACGCTGCGCGTACGGAAAAAGACGCTTTCTGGCCAAGTGTAGACATAAAACGATGTACACAACACGGGAGGTAATAAAGAAAGCCCTCGATCGCATATTTACGTCCCTCGCTTGCAGCTCGGGTCGCAAACTTCTGCGATCTCGGCCTTTCTTTGTTTTACCACCCTAGTTGTGTAATATACTATTCTAGTATTAGTTTATAGTGCGGGAAGTGGGATTTCTCGCACTAGCGCTTGAACTTTTCCAGTCAATCACAGCTCAGGATTCATTCTCGCACTAGCGCTTTTTACTTTTCCAACCAATCATAGTTCAGGATTCATGATCACCGCATCGCACCGCGCGAGTGTTCGGATATATGTATATTGTATAGTGTTAAAATAACCGCAAAGTCACGAAATGTACTATGTAACCTACACTCATATAACCTGTAATGATACTAATGATAATTGTATGTGTGTGTAAGTAAATTAAATTAAAAATTAAATATATTAGACTAAAAGCTGACCTTGGGAAACATCACACAATAACGAGAGCGGCCTCCAACGATGAACAGCGGTCAGATGACCGGAACTAGAAATAAAAATAATACAGCGTACTGACTAAAGGGGTTCCGTTCTCATTATTGTGTCAGTTTACTTGGCTAGGCTCCGGCTATAAATACGTGGTTCAGCAAATAAAAAAAAACATAATAAGTGCATAACAAGTGGAAAGATAGGAACAGAACCGGTGACAAGTACAGTCCACGTCAATTACCCTTATGTACCTTACTCCGTTGTAATAAGGTGCAAAACTGAAAACTTGACGTACAAGGTATCTGGTTACCGTAAACGTGTTAGGTTAATTAGGGCAGAAATGATTCGGTAACGGTATCCCTTTGATTTTTGTGAACACGCTTTAAGGGTGCTGGGTTTCAGTGAACAATTAATAAAAATGTAGGGTTTCTGAATGCGGACGGCCGTGCTATTTTACCACAGGAGACGTGGCCAAAATCGGACAAAATCGGATGATTCAAATTTACGGACACGACTTGTCAGAAGCAACAAGTGCGGTCTGAAGAGAGGTACGATAAAAAATAACGCATCGTTTCATCTTGCCAGAACTAGTCCCCACAATAGGCGTAAATTTGAATCATCCGATTTTACCCAGTGCGCAGTGTCTGATTTTGGCCGAACTTACCCTACTGTAGGTAGTACCGGAACGCTTTTTGAATGCAATAGTATGGTAAAAAAAATATATCTTGTATAATCTTTTCTTCGTGTTATTAACAAATATCTATATCATACTTAGCGCAACGTCAAAAACTGTTAGAAAAATATTTTTCACTATAAGAAATCAGATTATATTCTCTAAGTAAAAAATAAAATTGCTTTTGTGAATTATAAAAGGCTTATAAGTCTTATAACTGTTTGCGTACCGTACTTTAAGCTTATGATTATGAATATTTACCAATATCATTTTTATATTTACGCTGTAATTTAAAACATAATAAAGGCATAAAAATAAAATTAACTCCAAGACAAAGTTCGTAAACGAATTTTGTTATTTCTCTACCCGTCTTTCTCATTCTTCATACCTATACATGGAAAAGGACGGGTATAGAAATAATGACATTATTACTGATGGTGTCTGGACCGCTAATAGTTTGGTTGTAGGTGATGTTATGCTACACAATTTTTCATTGAAATGTAATTTTATTTACCGGGTGTTTCCTGTAATAGGAGCAATAAATTAAAACCTAGATTGTACTCCTCAAACAATAAAACTTTTGTTTATTTTCAATGTACAGTCGACGTCAAAGATATGTTTACACTTTTGCACCTTAGGCCTTTGTAATAAGGTGCAAAAGTGTAAACATATCTTTGACGTCGACGTACATTAAGATCCGTCTAATTGACATTGCTTGTCAGTCTTGTCACCCTACAGACATAATCAATTTCGGAATACACTGCGTGTTCGAATATACTTTAAAATTTCCTAAAAATCATACAATAAGTTATTTTTAAAAGTTGCTGAACAATCGTTGTCTGGTTTGAGGAGAAGAATCTACGTTTAAATTTATTGCTCCTACTGAATGAACAGGAAACACCCGGTATATTTCTCTTAAACTTTTATTTAAAACATTTTTGTACGAGCAAAAGTTAGGATCTAGTTTTGCATTTGAAGCAGATTTTAGCGAACTCGTATTCGCCGGGAACAGAAATATGACGTGATATTTTACTCCCAGCTTTACATTTATAACGGGTTTCCACCGCAATTGCTTCTGACATTTGGAAAGGTTAAATATTGCAGTTTATTTGAATGTTGTGCAAAATGAACAAAAATTGTAACAGGTGAGCAGAATTTCGTAAATAATAAAACTTAAACTAAAAATAAATAATTTTAGTCTGTTAACCTTAAAATAAACATGGAAACAATATACATTTATTATACATATAGACCTAGTAGGCGACTTTCATATTGCTGCGGTTTCCGCATGCGCCGCCGGTGCGCGAGCGAGATAGAGCGCTCGGCATGTGTATAGCGCTGTCACGCAGCATGCGGTTGCGGCGCCAGTGTGGTGTATGTTTTATAATTGTCTCGTGTACAACATTTTATTAGTATAGGGGAGTCCTATTAAAACATGAAAAATCATGATAAAACATCTACCACGATTCTAACACGCTTATGTTACGGAGAAAGCTACTTTAGGGCAAAATCGTCGACAACGTACTTTCCGTTCCACCTGCCTGTCGACATGTAACATGACTATTTTCATAACAGACGGTAATAACGGTTAATAGTGGCTCCGAAATAACCTTAATAAAAAGTGAAAACGCACGCCAAACAATAAGGCCCGGAGCATATGGTGAGAGATGCACTTGTGCGTCAAAGTTTGTGTTATGTGATGTCATACTTAATATGAGTTTTTCTTTAATAAAGTTCAAGACCAAAGTTTGGTTAACAAACTTTAGTTTGAGGGGAATGCACCACATTATCAGTTCAAGACCATCTGAAAAGGGATTGTGTAGAAAAAAATATGGGGAGTACTAAGTAAGTACTCATTTACTTTTAATTTTGAGAATTAATTCTAGCGGCGACATGGTTTAGGTATTAAAATTAGGTAGAAGTGTGTTTGACTCCTAAGTAGCCTAGTATGAATCATTTTTTCAGAACATTATTTTACTGGATAACATACGTGAAATCTATTTCGATTTTCGTCGTAGAAATTTACCCTAAAGGAAGCAATCTAATACCAATAAGGCATGGTGCTAGTCGTTTGGTTAGATTATTGTCCTTTTCATATAAAAATGTTTCTTATAATAGCTAGAATCCTTTAGGTTGCACCCATGAAAGCTCCAAGAAGAGCAGCTAAAATACTTGACCATTAATCACTGGTATTGGCCATCATACTGCAAATGGCTGCTAATAACAGACCTTTGAAATCCATTTCTGGCCCAGTGAAGCGGCATTAATGAAAGTTCTTTGAAAGCCACTTTTCAATTCTGTCGTTATCATTAATTGGCAAAATTTATATCGCAGACACGGCTTTTATGGTGCTATAAGTTTTATTGAAGTATGTTAATAGGATTAAAGTGAAGTGTATTCAAAAATAACTTTTTGTAAGTTGAAGGTTTTATTTTTATGGTAGCGTTAAAAAAATACTCTCAAGAGTATACTCAGGTATAGTTCTACTCAATGTTTGGTGTACGACTATTTATTTCCATAGGTTTATTATACTTGTATCATGGCTTACATGGAACTGTATCGATCCTAAAATATATACTTATTTAATTGTCTCTAATAAGTAGGTAAACTTACTACAAAATTTGTACAAACCTGTTCACTAAAAAAAACAAAATTAAGAGTTTCCTCGTTTTAGAAGTTACGTAAAAACACGATTGTTGTCGCAAAATGTGAATGAAGACATTCAAAACATCAGTCCCGCCGTCTGCGCCCGACCTTAATTTCGGCCCTACCAATTAAACGAAAACTAGTGAAAGTGAAGAGATGCTGACTCTTTCGGAAAAGTTTAACGCAATAGCTGTCAGCGTTACGTTTGCTTTCGGAATCGCAATCAACTGATTAATTCGGTGTCGACGTGACTTCACTGACAATAATTGTTATAATTTTATTATTCGTATGGGAACAACTGCCTCGTAGTCCACCAGTACAATGGGGAATCTAGAAAGATATTTTACGTGGTTATTACTAGTAAAACATAGTAAAATAGATCTAATTATAGGCGTATTTCACACTGCTTTGGTTTCCGCGGGTGCGCGAGCGAGAAAGCGCTCTGCGTGTGTATAGCGCTATAACGCTTGCACACCGTCGCCACAAGCGGTTGCGGTGTCAGTCTGATAATCGTCTTAAACAGTTAATTTAATACTTTTAGCTTATCAGGGAACATTGTCTAAATGTAGGTAATCGTATTAAATAACAGTTGCAATTTTTTTTTCACAAAATAACTTGTACAAATGAAAGACTTAATGCCTAATGGCAATCAATCCAACGTCTTTGATTCTAGAATTGCGGTATTGCTATTCTCCGTACAACAAAAAAAACGGTTTTCCAAGCCCCAATCTAAAGTTCAATATATACTGGTTTTCTCGAGACGAATACTCAATGGAACATTTTAATACACATGACAAGTCAACGAATTCACAATTACCTGTTAAACTCCACTTAATGGGACATAATTGAATTGTTTTACACCTTAAATTAAACGCTTCGCTATTTTTATTGCCTTTTTTACGAGAACGTGCCGAGTTTTCACATTTTTCCTTTTTTCTTCGCGTTAAATTTTAAATGGCCGTTCTGGCAATTTTATTTATTTATTTATTTAAACTTTATTGCACAAAAGTGAAAATGTACAAATGGCGGACTTAATGCCAAATGGCATTCTCTACCAGTCAACCATTGGGCCAAACAGAGACTTGAATTTTGTAACCGAAATTTGTGTCAAGTATCACTTTTATGGTGGTTTTAAGCTTCTTTATTGGTTTTATTATGTCGTTTTTCTCGATAATGTATGTGTGGCTTTGATAACGTAAATAGGTAATTATTTGGCTGCCTAGACTGCAGTTTAATTTAAACCAATACGTTGTAGAACTTTGTGTTAGGTATTAGATTTTTTAAGTATAATTAAGACATAAATCTAATTCATTGCTATTGATTCTATTATGTTACAAAAATGGTCATAAATTTGTACATATAATTTTTTAGGTTAGTTATTTTGAGAAAATTCATGAAGAAAGTTTATTTAATTTGAATATAGAATTAGAATATAGATTAGCCTTTAATTCAAGGCTCAGGTGCTTTAATTTTGGCATAGCTGGTAAACAAGATTGTATGTTAGTAGTTTTATGAGACAGATCAATCTTTATTCGACTCAAACTACAGAATCTGAAAAATAAGCAAAGGGCTATTTATCAAATCTGACAGAAAACCTCTTTGCGCTTGTTTAATTAGATATAAAAATAAATTAGTTCTTCGCAGTTCTGTAAAATTACATAGAAACTACCTTAACTTAGAAGAATATCTAAATATTAAATAATACAAAAATACTCGTTCATAAGTTAACATAAACAATTTTTTTTTAAATATGATTAGTAAAACTAAAACATGATTCGGAAACACGAAAAAAGACGCCCCGAGCGTTTCCTGCCTCTCACAAAAACCGCTTCAGTTGTCGCTCAGCTTCGTGAACTGTGACAAGGGAGCTCATACTTTTGTTTCACACGCTCGCCGTCGATAGCGTCAAAATCCGAGCGATAGGCCCTCAAGGCATGAAGGCTGCTCTCGGTGCGGCTTAAATGTCATTAGCACATTAACGCCCGGATCGATTAAATCAAACCGGCTTGGACCGGTTCGACCCGGTTCGGTTTTGTTATAAAAAAGTGTGAACGATATACAGTAACTGATTTTTTATTTTATTTTAATGAGGTTGATATCTATTAATTATATACTTAAATCAGATTAAAAGCAAATTAATTATTTGCGAATGAATCCGAAACGATTTGAAAGTACTTCTTGCTATGCCTATGCCTATTTGAATTAAGAAATATTTTACTTTTGCATGTTAGGTTAGTTGATTTGGGTAGTATTTGGGTTCTTAGTATTTAATAAAATTCATTGTTATAAAATTTTTAGTTCTAAAATAATTAGATTAAATAATTAGGTATGTACCTTAAGATCAATGCTCTTATCTGTCCTTCAAATACGCATCAAGAGGGCCATATTGGGATTAAGATACGGTTTTCTCACGATGTTTTTCTCCACCGAAAAGTGACTCGTAATTGTGAAGCCGAATTATGAACTAGAAACCTCCGGATTTATTGATTAACCGGAATCGGATTGATCTGAGTCGGATGTCTTACCACCAAGCTATCGCGCTTTTTTGGTAAGTAAAATGAAAAGTTTGATTTGAAAAAGTCAAACTTCACTTCTGATAACTTAAATCCTGATGTTTAATATCAAATTCATATTAAATTAGTACCAGGTCATGTTCAACGAATAGACCTATCTCTAGATCATGTAAGCCTAAGGCAGGCAAGATTTGATATTTGTTACATATGTATTAAACTTTCAAAAACGTAGGTATAATAACTTTTTTTATAGTTATTGGCAAAGTATTCTTCGCAAAATTTATTGTTCATTGTCCATGAAAAACAACCGCATATTAACACAAAATTACCCATTATGTCAAAAAGTGGTGACGTTAATGGGTGTGTAGTACTGTGTAGGTATACACACACACATTAAAACAAAAAAACACATAAACGCATACCTGCATTTAACTACTAGGAGTGCCATGGTTTAAAGGAGGCGGGGGCGAGATAAACTATAAACTGACACGAACATACTCACAAATCACTTCCAAAACATCGTATCTTACGACCTCATTTCATTGAAACGTAAACTATACGCTTATGACATAAGATTACATTTCAAACGACGCGATTAAAAAAGATGAGACACCGCTAACGTAACTAGGGTACAACGATTGCATACATTTGCAAGCTCATATTTGTTAATACACGATTTCCGAATCTGATTCTTAAAACGCATATATTATAGTCTATTTTATATTAACGTAATGGAGTAGATACGAGTTTTTTGAAGTGATTTAGATATTGTATTTACCCACCTTATATTTTAGAGCATCGCGGCCGGTCAAGTAGTAATTAAGTACTAACTGCGAAGTAATAAATCGCTTTGAATTGTTATCTGGTCAGGCCTGGGTTAGCATATAGGTTTTATAGTAACAACCTTTCGGCTCTGACTGCTTCGGAGTGGAGTTTAAATTAAGATAAGGAGAACAAATAAAAGCCAATTAAAGTGAGAAGTTGCAATTACTTGTAAGTTAGTCTGTGTTTGTAGTATGAGTACTTACCTACATTTTATGTTGTTCTAAATGGTCTTTTATAAATATTTTTGTTGCGAAAAATTATTATTAGGTTTTATTTTTTGTACAATACCTACACCTACGATCATGGTTTTGAATTTAGTAGCTTAGTGTGGTCAACGAATGATTCTAGCTGGAATAGTCGAAAGTAGAAATTTTGACTCGGGAATTTTACTACAACTAAATTGTCTATAACGCATGGTTTTCAAGATGTAAGCAAAAAAACCAAAAAACGGGACCTTCTGTGCCTCCCCCCTCCTCGGGCTCACATTCGGGGGATGAGGACTTTTAGTACCTATGTTAGTCTCCTAACTATTATAGTCTCAACTAACTTCAAAAGTAAAAATTTCTGCTTTCAACTTTTCCAGCTAGACCCCTTTTTGAGCATTCATTCAGGCTAGCTCCCAATTGTATTCCCGTGCAGAGGAACGACGGAATACGGAATATCACATAGAGAGACACCTAGCAAAAATACCCCGCCTATGTTACGTACCACATTACTTTTTGATATACACAGTTCGTCACTTTTTCTTATACTACGGTCACGACTGATAATGTGGATACATTTAATATGATAAAAACATGTATCCAAGACTTTACAAATTTACGCGCATATGTTTGTCACATTTTCAGACGTGACTATACCAAGGTATCAAGTTTTAAATGGCATTTTTGAAAATAAAGGTGTCAAAGAGCACCGACTTTCACGCAAAGCCGCTTCACAAGGATGCCCTCCGGCGGTCTCTTTACCATTCCTACTAGCTAAAGCTAAGCTAAGCTAAACGTTGATGAGCATGCTTGCTTTAGTTTAGATGGCAGAAAAACACCGTCTAACATAAGGCTTCACATGCATGCTTTAGTTAAGTTTAGATAAAAGGCAAACTGTAAACTGTTTTTCCACCTACTGAAATGTAATGTTGTATAACCTGTGTTCGACGAATAAATCATTTGTATTTGTAAGGTAAGGGCTTGAATAAAATAGATTCACGATAAAATTAAGCTGATAGTTGATGGTTTACGTGCTATATACAAAGTGTAACAAAAATACTGGTGATCCGTTTAAGAGTATAATTGGTATCGTATTGCGAGTATGGTAAAGAAGGAGAAAAAAAATTTGGACGCGAAAAAAAAAATGTATGGGACACGTCGCCCCAGCCGGGCAACCCTCCATACAAAACTTTTTTTTTCGCGAGAAAAAATCTTTTTCTTTCTTTCTTTTCATAATTAGAATACGATACCGATTATGTCCTTAAAATGATGACCAGCATTTTTGTTACACCTTGTATATGGGATATGGTTTTCATATCTTAATTATCTATCGTATTTATTAGAGATATCACGGTGGTTTTTCATTCAGATTTTTTTTGAATAATTTTGCATCCTCTACTATGCTGTTCATTTTGATCAGAGTTCGGATGACATGACTTATTACTGGACCGCGATTAGAATGGGATTAGAGTGGACAGATTTTCCATATGCTTACGTCAAAATTTGTTACGTCAAAAACAGCTAACTCAATCCCATTCTCATCGCGATTCAGTCGTAAATTTATGATATTTTGGGAATCGAACGGTTTACTTGAATTATTCTTTTATTATTTAGGAGTTACACATACAAATAATATATAGGTAGGTGCTTATAAGTACGTACACTAGTTATTTCGGTGCTTAAATTAAAATTTTGTTAAAATAAGTCTTACAGAAACTTATAAGGTAAGTAGGTACAATAAGTCTTAGGGTAACTTTGTAATGTTCTAGTGTACATCATTTTAAAGTGCCAAAAATATAGTCACAAGAGTAAATTCACCTGTTGCAAGCTTTGCTTTGTAAATTTGGTAAATTTTCTAATTGCTGTAGCGGCGGAACTTCGCTAGCTAAATTTGTTTGTCTCTGCGTGTTTATTATGTTAGGAGAGTTGCTACAGAATATTTACGCAAATGAAGTTACCTACATTCGATTTGGCGTTATGTAAAAAATTTGCAAATAATTTTATTATATTTCTTACTTGTATAATCTTAATATTTTTAAATAGAGGTCTCTCCAACTTTTACATCGACTGTCGACACCACGAACACTCTGATAAGTAAGAATGACGATTATGATGATGATAATCTTATAGTTTCTAAAAAGTATGCGTTCTGAAATCTTTAATATAAAACCATCATCCAAGAGATCCCCGAACCTCAGCCTATTGTTTAGATAACACCATATCACCAATAATTATTACGTTACTCTCGCCCGAGGCTTTGCCCGTTTCCCACACTAGTAGTTTTTATAGCACCGTTTATCGTGCGCTTGCGCCTACGTGTGATACTTTCCGATTGAAATACGAGCTTGGCGATTGGTCATTTTCTCGCGGTGTTATTGGCTTCACGAATGCTGGCGAGTCGAGTTTCGGGCGCCGTTGTTACGTGAAAAAAAAACTTCCCAAATGGACGACAATTATATATTTTTTTGAATTTTCTAAGTGTTTATATCATTGAGTTATAATATAATAGAGGCGCAGACACAAACAAGATTTTCCGAAAATATAGCACAAAAAAATGTGTAACCGGCCAGTGCGAATTATTTAACATCGTTAAGGTTGTATTACAAATTAGAAGAAAGATATGATAAAATGTCACCTGTCATTCATCTGGCGTTCAAAAATCACATGGCACATAAGAGCAATGGAGTCGCTCTTGGATCAATTACTTTATTATGTATACTTAATTTGTTTATTATGTATACTTAATTGTGACCCCCTAACCTTTTTAATTCTTTTTGGGGTTCTGTAGACAACTAGGGACATAGTTCCAACAGGTTGAGTTTTAAACCGTTTTTGGTGTATTGTGACGGGCCGGCAAATACGGAACCCAACATTGAGGAGGGCCCGACATGCTCTCGGACGGATTTTCTACCTAAGTTTGTGAGGCGAATGTTAAAAGTTGTAGGCAAACGTCAGGTACCCAGATCGGTTGCCTGATTCGACTCCAGAATGGAATGAAAACTGCACACGGTCGGTTATGTTTACTTGTTTGCGTTCTGACCTAACGTATTCCTGACGGTGTAAACCGTACGGGCACAATGGGTGGCGGGAGAGGGTTATTGAGTTTTCGGCCGCCGAGCGAGCAGAAAGGGAAGCAGGCATGCGGCCCATGCGGGGGCGAAGTACATGCTCAAGACAAATTTAGAATCAAAAGAAACACAATAGCTCGGTAAACATAGTATTTCATGCTTTCTTTTTAAATCTTTAATTCAAAAATTGACAGATCACACTTTGAAATAATGAAAAAATAATAAACGAAAATATTTACATAATTGCTTTCTTGGGATTAGATATGAGGATATTACGGTATCATTTGAGGTATATTTTATAAAAACCGGCTAAAGTTCGTGTCGGACCACGCATAACAGAGAGTTATTTAAAAAAATCACAAGTTATATCACAAGGTCGTATCTGCCTATGTACGTAGTTTTTTGGAGATCACTCAAAAACTCCTTAACCGATAATGTTCAAATAATTTTTTTAGCAATTTCACTAGTGGCGCCTTGTGTTAAAATACACCTTGTGTTAAAATGTTATAAGGATACGTCTCAAAATGTCTGTGGCATACTTACGGAAGGACGGACGGACGGACAGACGGACATGGCGAAACTATAAGGGTTCCGTTTTTGCCAATTTAGCCACGGAACCATAAAAAATGATTCAACATAATATTACTAAATAAGTTTTAATAATTTTCTGAGTTTCGTAATTTAAAAAAAACAACAACTACTCCACTAGCCTTATGCCTCAATGCTGTCAGTTCGGTTTAAATTTACGAAACCTTTACTTCCTATCGCCGATTGTGCCTATAGTTCGTTGACCTTCATGCTGTAGCATTTAAGCTTAATCCCTAGTCTCACTTACACTAGTAATATTTTAACGAAACGTTTGTTAGTCCTTTGTAAATATACTCGTCGGAACGATCGGGCTTCGCTCGGCTCGGGCTCGGCTCTCTTCGGCAAAATTGGTTGCGTTGCACCAGCTTTTACTGTGCCACATTTGGAGTGCTGATTTCTTATCTAGTATATATAAAATCATTGGTTTATATTCATTTCTGGATATGTTTTGTCATAGAACTGTGTTATGTTAATAAAAGTCACATTTGAACGAAGATATTTAAGTCACTTTTTGGACCATAGTTGATTTTAGACCATAGTTGGGAGATTTTACGGTACCTCGGCTAGCCAAGTGACAAAAGTTTTTTCGGTACCATCAATCGAAACAAATAATTTATTAAAATGATTTTCTGGGAGATTTTACGGTACCTTGGCTACCCAAGCGACAAAAGTTTTTTCGATAACATCAATAATGTAAGTATGCAAATGATTTTTCGTTCGTTTTGATTCGACATATTTTTCTGTTCAACACGCGTTTTAGATAAATCTTTGTTATAGGGCCTCAGTCTTCCCAGCTATCTATCGTGTATGTCAAAATTCGGAAAATAAAACTATCTCCGTCTTCGTTGCTCTTGCAATATTTGAGCGATAGCGATGCATTTAGACTACTTAATCGATATTCTCGTTAGCTCTTACCTTAAAATCTGAAGGTAGGGAGATTAAAAGGGTCCTTGTACCTCCCGAGGATGCACATCGTCTGTAAAGGGCATTTTCCCCTGAAACTGCCAACACAGTAAATCATTGTATAAGTGCCTATTAATAAAAGTCAACTTGCTTGTGATAGCGCTGGACGTCCATGAACTGCGACGTCTCCTTACTATATTTGTTAGCCACCATCGCAGTAAAAAACCTACCTTTTCTTCTGTCATCGACTCGCTCACTTTCGATATGCGATTGGAACATCATGAGGATCTTTATTTTCATTTTTATTGATCGTTTGAAAGGATATAGACAAAGTCATAAAATGTAACACACTTTTATTTTAAAGTGAAAGTGGATATATTTCAAGATAAATTTTTAGTTTATTTTTAGTATCCCATATTTTTTATGGATTGCTTTTTATAATATAAATAGAAAATAACTCTGAGAGGAAACCAATAAAAAAGTAACTTTAATAAAGTTTTATTGCAAATTAAACTCTCTACAATAGCAATTATACAATATTTATAAAGCATAAAGCGATGTTCTGATGAGAGTACTTAATCAATACTTTAAACACGGCACACACAGGCTCATCTGTATTTATAATTTTCTTCACAATATTTCTATAGGTAAGTGTAGTTATTTATTTTGTACAGTGATACCATACCATGTTAAGATTAAAAAAGTTGTCCGTTGCATTTAACAGACATATTGTCAAATTCTGCATCACACGCTCGAAATCAGGAATTGGAATCACACACATCGGCTGTATTGTTATTTTGTAGTACAGTCAGTAGCAGACGTAGCTAAGCGGGTGAGGTGTTCGAAATGAGCTTGACACGAAAGGGGCTACTTTGAAAAATTATAGGTTTTTTCAAACGCTCTATTGACTAAACGGGAAAAGGGACTGAATGTATTTTCGAATATATATTATTAGACTATATACTCTTGTTTATGGCACAAGCCGAAACACGATTGCTGAAAGTTGCCTCGATAGAAAAAAAATCCGAAGTTGGGTCCTTTTTCTCCTTATTTTTCTTAGCTTACGTAAACTATAAGAGATTAAGCAATATAACTAAGTAAAAAATATGGTATTTTGGTTTATCTAAAAAGTCACAGAAACAAAATTAGACAAAACTTTATAGATTTGCTTATTTATCGTAGTTTAGTCAAAAAGTCTGATCCTTAAGAGCACTGCATCTCTTTCTTTCGTGCACGGGAGCCATAAACGTGTCTCTTACGGGTGGGCGTGGCTTGTCCGAATCGAGGAACGGCCTTAAGAGAATAAGCGAGCCTGGAGGTAATTTTGAAAACCCTAACCGCTTAGCAACTTTTGCTGCTGACTGTATATATAGTGGTATATATTGCCGTTTTTTTTGGCTGGTTGTGTATCCCTAGAATTTTTGGTTGGTGGCGATATCTATTAAATTCACCATTGCGATTATATTGTAGTCAATAATCGCAAAATAAATGATCTTAATTATACAAAATTCTCTTAATCTCCATTATTTATCACTCGAACTTCACACGACGCCTAATATCCTGAGACACGGTATCATATAACCGATATATCAACATCGTACGTGCTAAGACTTACGTGATATACGAACCCTATTTAACTAGTGATGTGCCCTTGACAGTTTTAGCATTATAATTATTAATTAATATTACTTCCGGTAACATGACAATAACTTTGAAATTTCTACGCTAACTCTCTGTATCTCTATTCTATCCTTTTTCAGTTTCTTTGCCAATTTAGCTGGATCCTCGATCTGCCAATTTAGAATGGAGCTAATTCCTTATTTCAGAAAACGGCAAATTTCTATTAAAATTTGTCGGTTAATTACAAACAGGATTAAACAATTACCAATGGAAAAAAATAGATTTGGTTTGGTATTAGCACCAAATTTCATGCAATTATATGAAAAAAAAATCTTTCGATTACCGTTAATTAATCTTGGTTTCTTTTTTATTACTTGTAAATTAGATTGATTGTTTGCATGCGCTAGTATAACCAGGCAGGGAACGTAACCCGGTAAAAATGTAAATCGGTAAATTACCGGTTGCATTCTCCAGCACATCACTAGCCTGACTAGCCCATCAGCCTACCCAACCGTATCACAGACAAGGGTTAATTTAGTATCGGAGTTGATCTAATATCGCGGTTATGAGCCGTTATTGAGTTATATTCTAATTTAAAAGGGGTTCGCTGAATATTAATGAAGGGTGTGAATTAGCCTGTAATGTTATTTTAGTTGTAGTTTTTTCATGAGGGCATCTTATACAGATATATAAAAAGTTTTCGATACGCTGAGGTTTTTTCTAAGGCCTCTTACTCGTTAGAATGGCGGAATAAAACATGGCGTACTGTACAGCTAGTAGCAGAAGTAGCTAAACGATTCATTTGAGGAGTTCAAAATGACCTTCACACGCTCATATTCTCTTAACAATAAAGTCGTGCCAACGTCATTTTGTACAGCTACTTTTGTTGCTGACTGTACCTATACGTATGTTATGGAATATGCGTTTGACAGAGTTTGGTTATAATTTGTCACAATTATCTATATGCAATAGTTTTTAAGAAAGTTGTTGAAAAAATGCTCATAGTTTTGGTACACGTCAGAATTAAACCGATGGTGGTTATGGCCGATTAATCGCCAATTACAACTTTTTTTATCTTACAACATTGATCTGAAGAAAAACCTTACATACGGAAATTAAATAAACAACTTCTTTTCTGAAAGTTTATGGTTTCGATATTACTTCCTTTGATCATCTTCTAATAATATCCTTTTATATTTTCGGGTACGTTCACATGTCATCCTTGCTCATCCCTGCTTGACTGCGAGCATCAAAACATTGCAAGTAAAAAATGTTCTTGGTAAAATTATGGTAATTTTCGGGTGAAAATCATATTTTTTATGTCTCCAACAGAATGACTCACCATAAACGCGTTAAACATCAGTTACAAAATCATAAAAGGCTCCGTTAAATTGGGTTTAAGGATGGTCCTTTGTAACATTTCCCTACATAATGCTAATATTACGAGCATTTTACGAGAATTGGCGAGAATTTACGAGATTTAGGACGAGTGTTGCGGTACCATATTGCCACCCTTTCTCAACTTTCCGGTTACTAGTTTAGTTTCCAATAAATTTAGTCATTAGTAACTTTTTTTATTACTTTAATCTTTAGGCAATGATATTTACTATTGATGGGTTATACTGTAACAAAATGAGCACAAAAATACTTCCATAACTATTTCATAACCTAGCAACGAGTCTGTTATGTTTATCTATTTGGAAAAACATTACATCTTTGTCATTCTTGTAGTTACAAAATAACAGTTTGTGTATTCTTACGCGAGTAATAACAGGAGATCATTAGCACGTCCGCGTCTCTCGCTTGCCAGTGTGTGACTAGACATAGTTGTTTGAATTCACTCATTTTAAGGGCTTCACTTTCGGAGCGTGCATGACCCATCTGTCATTATTATATGCCATAGCCTTTAGGCCAATTTTATTACATCCTTTCTTTTTCACTTTAAGTTTTATAAGCGCTATGTTCTGTCCGCCATGTCAACTATTCTTTATTAGTTTTAACAGCTATTAACTTCTTAATTAAAAGAGGCTAGAGAGAGTGCTAGTTTAGAAACTTATCATTATGTTCAAGTTGGATTACATAGTAATTAGTACCCACGACTTACGCCTTTTGTGATACCAAAGTTTTGCAATATTTCAAGAGATTTGACGATGAAACAAGTGGAACTGCAAATCTGTTCCAATCCTATAATTCTTCCGTTTTATTTGTAGTAACTGTAACTTAATTTACTGAGTCCATAATAGCAAAAAAAATGCTCTTTATAACGCGAATAACAATTTTTTTAAATGGATTCTAACCTAAAATAGCCGAACACAATCACATAAAACTGTTACAATTCGACAAAGCGGGCCATTATCTCCCAATTTCTATCTCCATAATAGAAATTACTAAACAAAATGAAACAAAAAGCGTGGAAATTATAAAAGAAAAGACAAACGGTACAGAAAAAGCGGTACCTACTTTCTATGCGTTCGTCTTTTTACCGGCAGCGGGCAGTGTTTGTTTTTGTCAACCGTACCTGACAGCTTGTTTGTACAACTGCTATCTTCTTATCTCATTTAAACGTACTATTCAAAACCGAACTCTATTACACACGTTTTAAAGTTGATTTTAGATCATGGTATTCAATAGACATAAGAGGATTGGTGAGTTATTAACAGGTATAAGTTTTAAGGCCGTTTTCACTTTCGTGCGCAAATGTACAGCCGAATGGAGGCTTTTGTCTTTTGTTTTGACATCTTCCGACACTTTTGACAGCCGATCAATGGGGACTACTTTACGAAAAGGAAGAAAAATTTATTTTTATTCTCATTTTTATTACTTATAGTTATGATCGGTCAAAAGTTTGACGTTGGTTATTAAGTAATCACAAACTTAATTTACAAAATGACATTGAATGATGTTTGTTGTTCAGAAAATGTTAATAAATTGTTACTACTTTGTCATAGGATTTTAAAATAAGTGGCAATCTACTCAAGTGTGGCACCATCTAGTAAGTTAAAACCATGAACTTTATGGTTAAAAACAATTAAAAAAATGCTGCAACCAAAGCGGCTTAGTCCGCAGTTTTGCTCGTAAAATTTTGCAATGTTAAGTACTAATAATTCTACTTATAATTCGAAAATCTTAAAAAAATCTACCTATTAATAATAAAATTGTAAGATGTAGTTATCAACGACCGATTTTACGTAACGGCAAAATTAACTCTTAACACACACAGTCGCCATTAAATATATCGGAGCGGCCAGGGTACTCAAAAATATCTGCACTTTATCGCCTTGCCAATAGAGTTGTTTAGATATCTGTGACCACCATACACAAACAACACAACATTTTCCACCATATGCATTACGCTACCTCACGTCACGTCACCTAATCTGACTCGGGATTTATGTTCAGTGCAAATTTCCAAATGCTCGCGATCCACCGCTTTGTTGATAAAAGGAATGGGAAATGAACGCCGTCAAAAATACTAGTAAGGTACCTACATCAACTATTTTCAACGGGGTTTTTACCTACACCCATATCATAAATACTCTATTCTGCGTTCGAAAACCGCATGTAATTACCACCATTATTGCAACCAGTATTGTAACATCAGTGTATTATCTGTGACCGTGGGTAAAAACGTACCTATGAAATTTCATTACCAACGGTAACGAAATGAAAATCCGGCCAGTTAGATAAAAAAAAATCTTTGAATTTTTATTTTGCTATAATTAGAAAAGAGCGCACTCCCATGTGCCATATTCTAATTTTAAAATGTATAAACAATACATTTACAACACAATCTGTCTTAAACATAACTCCAACACTCAACCAATAATCAACCAATATTGAAGTAGTATTGTAGTTGCAACGCAGTAATTTTCAAGTAAATTCCGTCATTTTTGATTCAGACGTGTAGTCGTAAGCTGTATTGTGTTGTTATTGTATTGGATTTGCATTGAAGTTGGATCGTGGCTGTGCGTGTTTTAAAGTTAGAATACGGCCCCATCTTAAAGGTCGGCAACGCGTTTGTGACCCCCCTGGTGTTGCGGGCGTCCGACCATCCGTGGGCGGCGGTAATTGCTTACCATCAGGCCCCTGTTTCACCACGGTGACAATTGTCATAATTTCTGACATATCCAAATTACTGACATCACAGGCGTCCACAGCCTACGCGTAACCGCTTACCAGCAGGCGGGCTGCATACTTGTTTGCTACTACCATAATATTTTTAATAAAATTCAACATATTTATATTATATCGTCAATAAATAGGTACTAAGTTTACTGAAGCGCTCACGACAATTGTCACGAAAAACCATAGTACTTAGAAGAATTGTAAATATTTCTCGACATAAGATTGGGCTTGTGTCGGAATTTCGTGACAATTGTCGAGTTTTTCGATACATATGTCAAAACCCCTGTTTAGAAAAGTAGTAGTTTTAGTGATAATAAATGAAGTTTTCCTTTAAATACTACGCTGGTGGCAAACAAGCGTGCAGACCGGTCAATGGTAAGCGGTTTCTGTAGCCTATGGATGCCTATGACGTCAGTAATTAGGATATGTCAGAAAATTACAATTGTAACCGTGGTGAAATAGGGGCCAGGCGATTCGTCTGAGGTTTACAAAATCATAAATAAAAATTAACAATCGATTATCTCAGAACTGGAGCAAATTAGGACACTGGTGTCTTTGAGAAATATACTTAATTTAAGCTCAGGAATGTACCCTTGCAATTAAAGCAAATTAATAAAAACATGGTGTATAAGACTATGTGAATCAATGTGTCCTTAGTAAATTATTTAATGAGACGAAATGATCTAAAACTTATTTTAAAGAGCGTGTGCAGATCCTTTTGACAACTTCGTCCGCTTAGCTACTTGCTGCACATCCGTGGGAAAACAGTCAACAACTAGATTAACCCATTGACAATTCTCAACAAGCTCTATTCTGGTTAGAATATAATGGTATCGCATCCATCGCGCCATCGGTTCGCGGTAGCGGCATCTATTGTTAGCATCTGGCTTATTGTTGATGCCGACCGAACATTGGTATCAGGGAAGTTGGTGTCTTATTTTCATAATAGCCTAGGCATGAGGATGAACCTAGGAATCTCAGATAATAAGCTGGAAACTTAATAAGTTGGTTCCTTATGGTGTTCTTAAAGTTGTCTCAAAAATGTCGGAAAATTTCATGTCTGGGCCGGAAGTTATTGAAAGACAAACGTCAAAAAAATCGTTTTGTTGCAAATATCAAGGTTTCTATTACTTCTATGATATTAATATATATGGGAAAGTTGTAGAACATAAAATTAACGAAAGACAGAGAGAGAGAGAGAGTCTCTACTTTAGAACACACACACACACACACACACACACAAAGATTTTAAATCTCTCATCATAATACCGCCAGAGAGCTCAAAGGATGCAGTGTGTTGATCCCTACATCTTACTTTATATGAAAGGGTCGGAAACGCGCATGTGACACCTCTGGAGTTGCAGGCCTCAGTGGGCCGTTTGCTTGTTTGCCACCATCTTGATATTAACCATTTTCATAATGATTATTACTTATTAGATTATATATGACCACTTTTTTGTAGAAGAATGACACAGCTTTTTTCAAACTACCTACTTAAAACTGATTGATTGTATACCTACAATGATTTAAAAAAATCTGATTGTACACCCTCAAATACAAAAAATATAATGATATAATTAGAATAGATACATTTATACTGGTTGAAACACCAGCGTTAAGTAAGCTTCGATGACTATTAGCCCTGAAACCAATACAGATCATGAGATAATATTATGGTTCAAACAATAACGTAGTAACGTTATTGTAAATCTGTTTGTTAATGTTATTTTTTGTTTTCGAAATGGTAGCACCGGCTGTTAATAGCATAATGGTCAACGGCATTTCATTTTTTTTAATAACTTACAATATTGTATTAATGTGAAATCGGTAACATTAAAGTACTTACTCGTAATTAATATTAAAACGCTACGGGGTTCAGTGAGGCTGCTTAGTCAGGTATTAGTTATGTAACATTGAAAATGTAATAAATATTATAAAATAACCTACTTTTAATGTGGCTGTTAGGTTTAAGGTAACATTCAGATAGGGCTCTTAGGAAAAAAATCACATTATTTAAAGTCAACGAGTTAAAATATAGTGTAAGTATACTAATTACTAGGTACAGTCATCAAATATATCGAATCGGCCTCGGTACTTAAAAATATGTGAACAAGCACTTTATGGCCTTGACAATACAGGCGTTGTTCAGATATTTGTGACCACCTTGGCCACTCCGATATATCTGATGGCGATTGTATTAAATAATACAATTAGTATAGTTTGTCCAGATGCTTAAGGAAAAGTAAATGTGCCATATTTTAAGTATGGTTTCTTTACCCTTCAGCCACCGAACTAACTATACCAACTTTTTATTTCAAATAACTTATCATCACATCAATTATAGTTGAATTATCGAGAGCGTGGAATTGCATATGTAGTGGTTGTACCGTGTTGTGCCTCTTTGTGTGCGGATTCAAATATAGAACGCCTGTACACAAACAATACTACTACATATGCAATTCCACGCTCTCGATAATTCATCTATACCTAAAAGGATAAATTGACTCGGGCGAATCATCAAGTGTTCATCATCATACGTCACAATTCGTCACAGAATACCGAAATGTCACCCTAATTTACCTACGTAGCGGCACTTTTACGCGCCTAACTTTTTTCTCTAATCTACGAGTAAATGGACCCACGTAGCCAAGCGATTTCGCGAATAATTTAGAGGTGCGAGAAATGTCGTAAAGCGATGGTATAATTGTTCTGATTTTGTGTTGTTATTAAGTGTACGCAGGAGTCGTTTCGATCAGAAAACCAGTGTAATAGTGACTTCAAATCTTTTAGTAAAAGTTAAGAGTAGGGTTTTGCTCAGTGTAAGTAAGTACGTTTCCTTTCGTCCAGGTTAGTGGAAAAACTTTAATAGAGTCAACTGTTTTCTGCTTTAACATTGAATTAAGGTAGGTGATTATGATTATCATTAACAGAACTGTGCTGTGACATTTAAGAACTTAGATAAAATTGCTATTTTCCAAAAGGGGATAAGGAGATGAAAATGAAATTCAAATAGTTTAAGCGACTTTTACGCAGTAGAATTCGGAAGGCTAATAAATTTAGTAATAAACAGTCTGCATTTGTTTTTAACAGCCACGCGTATATTCAGAAAACCAAAGCATGTCTACCGCAAACCATGAATATTTAGATTTCGATATCTCCCCCTCCCTTACTCGTTTGAACTCTAATCCAAAAGAAAGAGACCCAGATAAACTCTTTTTTTTTCGTGGTACCCGGCCCGCTTACACAAGTTTGCGTTAGACTCACCTGTGCTTGCTGCAATGGGAATACATGCCTGTAATCGTTTAGCCACGCGCGTTTCACGGGCTATAGATACGAATTTTATTATCGTTAGAGAATCGGATGCTCTTCGGTTTGTTTGTGATGCAACCGCCATGGTATCGTTGCGGTAAATGTACGGCTATGTAATACGTTTGGAGGATTCTCGGAACAGTTCTTTGATAATAAGGAGCAAATGAGCCGTTTGATGAGAAGGAAATAACTTAGAACTCTAAAGAGTTAGCATATATTATTTCACATTGAAATTACGTTCTTAGGGAGAAACGAAGTTAAATCCTACAAAAGGAAATGTAAGCTTTAAGAAAGTTATTTTAATGAAATGAAATCTAAAGCTGGTCTGCTTCATTTTCTCGTATTTCTGTTCGTTTTATCGTCTGCTTAATTTTATTAATAAAGCTACTTAATTAGGAACATCTATTTTCTCTATGGTTCAATTATTTATTAGTTCATTTTTACGAAAAAAATTATGTGAGTAACTTAAACTCGCTAGAAAGCAGTTATGATAATTTCTAGAATTAAAATCACAGAAATATTACATTTCCGACGATTCTATTCCAGATAGTAATGAATACGCTTCATCCATAATATAACAAAAATCGTCATTATCACGTTTAATAACTGATTCTACTTGATCAATATTTTCGTTTAAGTCTGTTCAGAGCAATAATGTCAAAATCTACTGATAAAACTAGTCTAAATCATTCAGATTTAAATAAAACTTTCCTTCCCTCCATTATCTTCTAATATAGTTAAGTACTGGGATACAACCCATGTCCCCAATAATCTTCATATTACATCTAATAGGGCCATTCTTCTCAGATTTGGGCCATAGGGTCACGCGAGAGACATTTTTCGCCGGGTGAAACCACCCGCGTTCACCAAAAGCAAAAGGATAGTTAGTTACAATTAGTTTTGTGTAGTTTGGTCCTTTTGGATTAAGCTAGTTAGCTGTACGCCCAATTAAGTAGAGCCTACATTAGCGGAATAGTTTGCGGGGTTGGACTAGAATCTCATCTAGTTAGTTAAGGATTTGTTTTGTCTTAGTTTTGTGTTATATTAGGCTTGAGATAAATTTAGCATGCCTTGGTCTAAATTCCTTTCTGCTCAAGAATAAAATTTATGGTATAATATGCATCATTTATGTGTTTCTGAAATGCCACAACAATTTAGGATACAGTATTTAACTAAAACTCTGACACTATTTTTTTTATTAGTTAGTTACCTATATCAAAGAGAATTAAGTACCTAGAGTGTTCTCTCCATACATGGCTAAATGCTTATATATAATTAAGTTTTAAGCGAACTTTGCTAAAAGTTATTATTCAAACGATTATAGCTTAATACGTATTACGATTTAAGTGTGCTTAAAACTTAGTAAAGTGAGTTTAACCATACCTCCCATACGACTTATTATTTAATAAGTAGTTTTGCTATGTATGAAGTCAGCAATCTACATATCTACTCATTTATATATGCCTATATTTTTATAGATCGTATAAAACTTAACTAAACTAAACTTACCTATCAAAAAATAGATCCAAAGATTAAAAAATCTCTAACTAATGCTTTTAAAGCTATTGTTAAAACTTTTATTTTTATCTAATCTACAATGCAGCATCATCGTCAAGTTATACAATTTTAAAACTAAACACAACTAAAGAATATTTATGGATGGTCAGTTTTATCTAAACGTTTTTACGACATCAGTTTAAAATTAATGATCGAAACGAAACCTAATTTAGCTAATTAAGAACAAAGCAATCAAATAAAGTTTCAAATCAACAATCTCTCCAATAAACATGCGACTCTGCAGAATACTTAACGAAACCCACTAATACCTATGTATTAGAGATATAAAAGTTTGCATATTTAGATGTTTGAATATTTATTTTGCTACAGCACAAACAATCTTTGTGGGAAAAGTACCTTTTTTTCCTTTTTGACATTCGCATGAAACGAAAGCGAATGTCGATGCGAATGTTAAAAATGATGAAAATTTTCGTATTTTACGAATACGAATATTCGTGATATACCTAGTTTGGGCTTTGGACCTTTTAAGAATCTACACAGAGAATGTCGCAAAAAAAGCCAGTAAATAATAAAATCCATTATTAACAAATATATCATAGTTTTAATCTAACCATTTCCATAATTATCACAAATTAACACAAATTAATTCCAAAAATGTGACCCGACCAATCAAAGGTGATTCTATTTCCGATCGATCATTTTTTTAGATATTGTTTTAACATCTAAGTTTTGGGGTCGTCGTGATGACTTTTACTTTTGAATGATTAAATATAGAACGTTTCTTTTCATTATCATTTTGGGTCACAATCATCAACTCATCGTGATTCTGCGAAAACGGTTTTTCTTTGAATTAAAATGAAAGTTTTTATTTCTATTTGTTAACTGAAATTACACCAATTTATCATTTTGACCATATCTAGCCACAAACGCGTAACTGATATTAAACAATTGAAGGTTGAAGTACTGAAGTATTGTGAATATAATTTTTTTATCTTATTCATCAAGTGAACGGACATAACGAAACTATACGCGTTAAGTATTAACGATTTTTGTACAGGACCCTAAAAATGCAAAACAATGGCAAAGACAAAGAATCGGATATATTTAACCATGACACAATAACCTCACGGATACGAGTCGAGTTTTATTCGGGACACTGCGGTTTGTTGGTTCCGATGTCCTCATACTAGTATGAATCAGATAGTTGCATACAACTAATAAAATATTCTCTATGACATAACTCATAGGTATGAATTGTAACGAATCTTTCGCAACAGAAAATGTAGCTCTGAGATATGTCATAGTTATCTCTCTGCGATGTTTTAGTTTTAAGTTCTGGGTGCCCTGAAAAGCGTTACTTATGGCAACCCTGGGCCGGGCTGCCACCGCAACCGCACATGCTGGCATTGCTGGCTGAGTGGCTTTTTTTTGTCGAAGCCATGTCCATGGTGTACCAAAATAGTTGTTTTTAATAATATTTTCAATTGTTTCTTTTTTTATCAAGTATCATTAAGGTGTAGTTAGAATTCACAAAAATCAATCCTTAATTAAGTTTACATTTGTATTTCGAAACATAACATACATAAGTAGTTATAAATGATTTAATAATTTTAAATTCATAAATACCTACGAATTTTTATTTTATTATTATTCTGTTGGTTTCCCTACAAAATCCCACAGATGATTTATATAATAGCTATACCTGACACCTGATTGATTTTAGTTGATCTACGTAAAGAAATTTATTACCCATTAAACCATGCTGGTACGTGTTGCGATTGTTAGGAAGTAGAAAATGGCCACGTAACTTCTGTGTGTGTGGCTACAAGTTTAGCTATTTAGCGATGCTGGTTGTACACAATTTGGTAACAGAAGATTAATGATATTAGCATTACCTTTAGCGGACTCTTTATCCGCTGTCATCCCTTTTCCTTAATATACGTACCGGAGCACGGACAGAATTTATCGCAGTCCTGTCTGCTCCAACTTGATCTATGGTGAAAACGGCCCAGCTGTTAATACTATCCTTACCTAAGTAAAAGGTCAATTTGAGTTACTGGACCTGGGAATGCTTAGAAAACTTGCACAATACATTTTTTTATATTAAATAAAAATATTAATTTACTAGCTTTTGCCCGCGACTTCGTCTGCGTGGAATTAGTATTATCAGTAACATATCCTTGTCCAGAGGTGTCCAGAGCTCAAACTATTTCCAGCGTTCAGCTGTTATTGATTCCCCACATTCCAACCACCTTTTCATCCCTCTAGGGTTGATTTTCGAGATCAAAACTATTCTATGTCGTTTCCGATCCGATCAGCTGTTTTCCCGTGATGCGCGGTCAAATAAACAGACAAACAGATGAACAGACAAACAGGCAAAAAAAAACTATTGCCAGGTTTATTTTTTTATAATGACAATGTTCCCCTCCTTTTCCTCAATTAACTATCATAACTTTACTACTAAAACACTATAAGCCTGGTTATCCTAACGACTCAGTGAAAGTTAAGGGTAATCATCAAGACGAACGATAATCTGGTTTATCGCCCAACAGCTGCATGATACGCGATAATCAATCAAACGTAAGAAGATCCCATAAATCAGGCAAGAAAGTGGAAACTCGTGTTTGCTAAGGATTACCGGCTGGACAGCGGTATTCTTATATCGAGTCAGATTTAAGAACTGCGCTTGATAAAAATCCAAGTAAAAATCTTGCTATCGTTTGCACTTGGTTGATTTATACAAATAAATTTGACATTTTAGAAACCGAATAATAGGAAAACAATGTGTCTGGTATGCTCCGTTCTTGTTCTACTTGTTGATGGATTAGCATACCAAGCTAGACTGTGTATTCAGATCTCTCCACGCCATCGCTATATTGCACGCGGTCGAGGCGATGGTTTCTATGAAAAACGCTATTCCCATCTGTTCCCGACGGGCACAGATGTATGGGCCTGCTAGCCTCAGTAAAAAAATTAGGAACATAAAACATGTCATTTAAGCTCAGGGCAATGTAGAAGGAAGTGAAGCTCAGTGCTCTAATTAATAAAGTATCTGTAATGCAAATATCGTAATGGCGCGCGGACGAGCTCTCACTCTTGTTCTAATCGCTGGACCAGTCCGCCTTGTTTAGCTATGGATATAAACTAGGGCCAGATTGACTAACCCTTAGAATCTAAGGCTTAGATGATGAGGACGGCAGATAGGAATTAGCAGCTGCAGTAAATTTTATGATATTAATTGTTTCTTCTACATCATAAGATGTCATTCGACGACGGTCTCCGTTAAGTATTCCCGCCGGTACCAGCTCTGTTGCAAGTCTCCATCATATTCGTGCCTCTCTCGTATCTACATTGTTTCTTATTTAGGTAATAATTTTTGCTAATAAAGTGGATTTTTATTTTTGTATTAAGCAGAACGTCTGCTAACGATACCACAATGTTTAGAAATAAAGGAAAAGTAGAAAAATCCACTGCCTCAGGCGAGACTCGAACTCGCGACTCTGGGAAACATGCCCATCGCTCTGCCAACTGAGCTACTGAGACTATACCTGATGGCTGCGAATTTCTTCACCACATCCTTTATTTTATATTCGCGCCTTAGGGTGACACCTAGCGACATCTGCCGACGAAGTCTTACACTTCTTAACCGGCCATCGGAGTCCCAAGTTGTATTGAGAATTCACCGATAACGATGCGCTAACCCATGCAATTTATTTTTGTATTAAGCAGAACGTCTGCTAACGATACCACAATGTTTAGAAATAAAGGAAAAGTAGAAAAATCCACTGCCTCAGGCGAGACTCGAACTCGCGACTCTGGGAAACATGCCCATCGCTCTGCCAACTGAGCTACTGAGACTATACCTGATGGCTGCGAATTTCTTCACCACATCCTTTATTTTATATTCGCGCCTTAGGGTGACGCCTAGCGACATCTGCCGACGAAGTCTTACACTTCTTAACCGGCCATCGGAGTCCCAAGTTGTATTGAGAATTCACCGATAACGATGCGCTAACCCATGCAAGTCAGTAGCTCAGTTGGCAGAGCGATGGGCATGTTTCCCAGAGTCGCGAGTTCGAGTCTCGCCTGAGGCAGTGGATTTTTCTACTTTTCCTTTATTTCTAAACATTGTGGTATCGTTAGCAGACGTTCTGCTTAATACAAAAATAAATTGCATGGGTTAGCGCATCGTTATCGGTGAATTCTCAATACAACTTGGGACTCCGATGGCCGGTTAAGAAGTGTAAGACTTCGTCGGCAGATGTCGCTAGGCGTCACCCTAAGGCGCGAATATAAAATAAAGGATGTGGTGAAGAAATTCGCAGCCATCAGGTATAGTCTCAGTAGCTCAGTTGGCAGAGCGATGGGCATGTTTCCCAGAGTCGCGAGTTCGAGTCTCGCCTGAGGCAGTGGATTTTTCTACTTTTCCTTTATTTCTAAACATTGTGGTATCGTTAGCAGACGTTCTGCTTAATACAAAAATAAATTGCATGGGTTAGCGCATCGTTATCGGTGAATTCTCAATACAACTTGGGACTCCGATGGCCGTTTAAGAAGTGTAAGACTTCGTCGGCAGATGTCGCTAGGCGTCACCCTAAGGCGCGAATATAAAATAAAGGATGTGGTGAAGAAATTCGCAGCCATCAGGTATAGTCTCAGTAGCTCAGTTGGCAGAGCGATGGGCATGTTTCCCAGAGTCGCGAGTTCGAGTCTCGCCTGAGGCAGTGGATTTTTCTACTTTTCCTTTATTTCTAAACATTGTGGTATCGTTAGCAGACGTTCTGCTTAATAAAAAAATAAATTGCATGGGTTAGCGCATCGTTATCGGTGAATTCTCAATACAACTTGGGACTCCGATGGCCGGTTAAGAAGTGTAAGACTTCGTCGGCAGATGTCGCTAGGCGTCACCCTAAGGCGCGAATATAAAATAAAGGATGTGGTGAAGAAATTCGCAGCCATCAGGTATAGTCTCAGTAGCTCAGTTGGCAGAGCGATGGGCATGTTTCCCAGAGTCGCGAGTTCGAGTCTCGCCTGAGGCAGTGGATTTTTCTACTTTTCCTTTATTTCTAAACAAAGTGGATTTTATGGCGACGCAAAGTGACCAAGATAAATAAACCTTTGGAGCTACTTTTGGACGAAAACGAGATAAGGCATCGCCAGCTTTATCTCTAGTAGTAGTAGTGTGCTTCGAAAACGTGAATTTTACATGAAAGAATTGAGATCATCTGTATAATTTTTTTGAACATTTACCACTATTATAATTGAATCAACATATTTCTTCTCTCCTCATCGTCCTCTGTTCCGTATCTACGTGTTCTTAATTCAACAAGCAACCTCATTTGAAAATCTAAGTTTAATTATTGGAAAGCGGATTGATATCTGCGCGGTCCCGAAGTAAATAATTTACCACCCATGCTCGTGCTTATCTGCGGCAAATTAGAACTTACATCCATTCTGATTAAAGTTAAGTATTTATGTACTACAGAAATGGTAATTAATGATTACTAAACTATTAAATAAAGGATCGGTAACTTGACAGATTTATTATTACTGAGGAACAAATCAAATTATTTTTAATAAATATTTTGATTTGATTATTTTAAGTAGTCACGCTGGTTCGATCCTAGCTTTGGGCATCGGAGGCCTAGGTCACTTTTTCCTTCATATATGACATCTCTATAAGTTTATAAGACTTATTACTTTACAGCAACAGTGAATCTTGTATGAATCCTTATCTACCCATTTTTATACTTCGCTTCAATATTCGCTTTGCATTCTGTAATCCTATTTGCCACACGAAAAGCAGATTATCATAAAAAATTCAACCCGAATCCTCAACAAAGCTCTTTTCGTTCCATTTGTTCGCAATACCCTGTTTTCGTGTCAATCGATTAGCTCGACACATATTGCGATATCGTCTCGACTTCGGCAAACAAGATCCGAAATCGTATCTCCCCCTGAGGACATACTCTGAGCTGGATTCTCAATGCTCAATATGTGTAAGCGACTGTTTAAAACCAGCGTAAATTAAATCATTTTAATAAAGTACGGTGCCGTGGGGTGCCCGGCCTTAGAATTGTCCCCCACCATATCGTCCCGTGGTTGCAGTAGGAGTCTGCTAAGGGAATATACCGGGAGATGGGCACCAGCATGTTCCGAAAGCCTAAATAACAATAAACAAAAAAAAACTGCGCACGCCAACCCGCCTGCCAAGCGTGGCGCGTATGGCAACCCGTGGCAAAGCGTGGACGTCTTATGGCTGAGATGATGATGATGATGATGAATAAAGTACGCACCTAAGGCCTCAGGGTACTTATGTAAGCCCACATTTAAAGTAACCTTATGGCGTGATGGCCGTAAACACGGCAATAATATGTACCTTGGTTAATTTTTTATTATTTGTAACACTTATATTGTTAGGCATGAAGGTGAAGATGCAAACCTAGGAAAAGGTGAATAGATTGTGTGAGAGATGATATGAAAAGAAAAGATGTGATTGATGAGATACTGGGCAACAAAGACTGTGGAAGAAAAAGACGTGTTGCGCCGACCCCAAGTAAATGGAACTTGTCCCATAAGGGTAAGGAAGAGATGATGTTATGTCACACCGAACTTCAACTAATAGCCACCAGGTGCCTGGATTAAGACCATAATTCTATTAAATACTGTAGTCTCACCGTGCTACACTGAGTTTGTAACTGTACTAATAAATTGTGCACAACCAGCAGTAACGTTAAAATATGAAAAAAGTTACATATGTTTACGTTCGCAGTCGGCATTTGCTGCTATAGATTGTAGAGTTAGCGAGTTCCGACTTTATACTGGTACTTTTCAGGCTTGTTATGGGAATAACAACATTGGAAGGAAAGCTTCGGATACGCCAGATGCATAAACCCAGTTTTACGTTAGTTCAAAGCGCTGTATATGCAAATTCGAGATATAAGCCTAGAACAATTAGCTACAAAATCGAAAACAGAGATTGATCGTAGTCTTATGTATTAAGTGCCATATAGACGACCACAGCCTAAGAACTTTTTGAAGCTCATGTCGATTGCGCCATCTATGTCAAAGCCCCCTAAAGATATCGAATATGTAAGAGAAATGTCACCTGCACTGCTACTCCACCTAGTAGCTACTAGTGTACTACTAGTACGCTATTTGTTACTAGGTGGAGTAGCTGTGCAGGTGATATTTCTCTTACATATTCGATATCTTTAGGGGGCTTTGAAGCATAGATGGCGCAATCGACATGAGCTTCAAAAAGTTCTTAGTCTGTGGTCGTCTATATCTCTTTAGTCTCTGGTTGTTACGTTGTTTTTCCTTCGAAGCTTTTAGAATTTTGGCTGGTTTCTTTCTGGCGTAGACATCCAATACTTGTGGGACGATATCAGATCATATTGGCTCAGATTTTTCTCATTTTTCCACGGTTTCGTATTAAAATGCACAAAGAGATGGAGATGTTTTGGAGCGTAAAGTAAAACGAAGAGTATTTTTTGTGTTCGTTCATTGAACAATTTTCCGCATATTTTGCAACAATCTTTGGATGTTGCTTTACAAATAAAAATATATGACGTTTTCAAGCAAAATGTACATCTGTATCGGTTGTTAATACAGTTTATTTCTTAATGAATTATTATGGCAATAATGCCTTATTGACAACCGACTATGATGTACCCTTTACTTGAAAATGGTACATATGTTTAAGTTTGGCCTATATGATAATGTCGCAAAAAAAATTACATGGTTATTTCAGTTATTTTAATTTTACTAACGTCATTTTTATACCGAACCTACCGGAGACATTATCCAGTAATACTATAACAAATAAACTGAAAATCAGCATCTCACGCTCAATACACCACCTCTATTCCGTCGATGAATTTGCAGGCATGTAAGTTTTAAATTTGTACTACAACAAGGTTAGATTTTATAGTGTCTATATATATTTCTATTTTTCACCAGTATACGTTCATAAGTACGTATATAAAGTAACAAAACACAGTATCCCGCGCGTGCGCCGTCAGCGGCTATCGGTGACAACCCTGTCAGTAGGCGACAAGGTAAGTAAGCAAATGTGCCGGGCCGGCTTGCGGTGAGACAGGGGTGGCACATGGCCCTAGCGTTCGGGGAACTACTTAAGCCCCCTATGGGCTTATGGCCCTTTAGCAGAAAACTATTTTTCTGCTAAATGTATTTACAAATCGTCACTACTTTGATAAAAACTCTCACAATTATTTTCTTAGTTGAAACGCAGTAGGTAACTCTATATGCATACGAGCATACATAGTTACCACATTTGTCTTTTGAGTGACAGAACCAGATACAAGTTTTTTTCAAAGTAGGAACGAAATATTTTCTGCATCACGCCGATATGATGGCGTCTAGTGCTACATCTACTTTGTTTTTTAGCTGACGTCTGACGTAGCTTTGTGTCTGTAATCAGATATTGCATGCCCCAGTTTTGCTAGCTACCGATTGTTACCAAAACGCGACTTTGTTGGCTCTCTATGCTTGCTTTCTAACTATGCAGCCCGTGTGTCTCATCATCAGACGATCTCGATAGCCCGTGCTATGCAAGCTTACTGTACTTACGTACTTAGCTGCCGATTAGTATCGCCGACACTTCCAAGTCGCTGTGAGTTATGTCCCTGTACACAAAGACGTTTCTCTTTGTTTATAAATTTACTATTTTAATATACAAATCCTAGTATTTATAGTTTGGATAAGGTCTATATTTCACTTCAAGCACAGACAGAGAGAATCATACTGTCTTTTTCTTACACTAGTACCCTCGCAACTAAAAAAAGGGCGAGTAGGTATTTCTACTGCTAACTATTGCATTTTTGGTTAGCCAGACTACAGAACTACATCTTATGTTGAGAAGCGGCTGCTTTACTGCTCGAAGAAGATGAAGAGAATTCTGAAGGTTGGGAAAACAAAGATCTTTGCATGATGATTCTTGAAAGTAACACAGTAGCCTGCTTTCAAGCAAATAAAAGATAAAGCTACTTTACAGCACACGCCGCCGTTTAAATCTGCTACCAGTGGCTTGACTTCGATCACTTCGCCCATTATCCGATCGCCCATTCGTCGATTAGAAACCTTATACTCACCATTTACATTACGTATTTAAAGTTATGAACCTATAATTGCATCAACTAGCGTCTCTCTAGTATTTTCTCCATAAGCTCTGTATTTGTCTTTGCTGTATTTGCGAGGGTACACTTCAAGAAATCCAGCACGAAATGCTTAAATCTTACTGGCATTTATCGCTCTCTTGTTGGTGCTCACTAAAGAGCCAATAAACTCATTTTATGCGCATCATTTTCACTGCGTACCGAACGTATAGTTGTTATCTTTGTCTATGCTTTGCAAAGGCATAATTATCGTATACCAAACATCCAAACTCAGCATGGATCATATCTGCCGTTAATAACGCATGTCATCGCCAGAGGCAGACGACTGACACCTAATCAATATACCACTTCGATGGATCTGATGTCGCTGGCCCAATGTTACTGGGTTCTATGTTTTACTTTTAAGGAATTGAAGTTTGGACGTTATCTTAGTGGCATTAAATCTAAATTTAATTGCTTTGAAAATTAACATAGAACCTTGTTATAGGCATGAAGGTGAAGATGCAAACCTAGGAAAAGGTGAATAGATTGTGTGAGAGATGATATGAAAAGAAAAGATGTGATTGATGAGATACTGGGCAACAAAGACTGTGGAAGAAAAAGACGTGTTGCGCCGACCCCAAGTAAATGGAACTTGTCCCATAAGGGTAAGGAAGAGATGATGTTATGTCACACCGAACTTCAACTAATAGCCACCAGGTGCCTGGATTAAGACCATAATTCTATTAAATACTGTAGTCTCACCGTGCTACACTGAGTTTGTAACTGTACTAATAAATTGTGCACAACCAGCAGTAACGTTAAAATATGAAAAAAGTTACATATGTTTACGTTCGCAGTCGGCATTTGCTGCTATAGATTGTAGAGTTAGCGAGTTCCGACTTTATACTGGTACTTTTCAGGCTTGTTATGGGAATAACAACATTGGAAGGAAAGCTTCGGATACGCCAGATGCATAAACCCAGTTTTACGTTAGTTCAAAGCGCTGTATATGCAAATTCGAGATATAAGCCTAGAACAATTAGCTACAAAATCGAAAACAGAGATTGATCGTAGTCTTATATATTAAGTGCCATATAGACGACCACAGCCTAAGAACTTTTTGAAGCTCATGTCGATTGCGCCATCTATGTCAAAGCCCCCTAAAGATATCGAATATGTAAGAGAAATGTCACCTGCACTGCTACTCCACCTAGTAGCTACTAGTGTACTACTAGTACGCTATTTGTTACTAGGTGGAGTAGCTGTGCAGGTGATATTTCTCTTACATATTCGATATCTTTAGGGGGCTTTGAAGCATAGATGGCGCAATCGACATGAGCTTCAAAAAGTTCTTAGTCTGTGGTCGTCTATATCTCTTTAGTCTCTGGTTGTTACGTTGTTTTTCCTTCGAAGCTTTTAGAATTTTGGCTGGTTTCTTTCTGGCGTAGACATCCAATACTTGTGGGACGATATCAGATCATATTGGCTCAGATTTTTCTCATTTTTCCACGGTTTCGTATTAAAATGCACAAAGAGATGGAGATGTTTTGGAGCGTAAAGTAAAACGAAGAGTATTTTTTGTGTTCGTTCATTGAACAATTTTCCGCATATTTTGCAACAATCTTTGGATGTTGCTTTACAAATAAAAATATATGACGTTTTCAAGCAAAATGTACATCTGTATCGGTTGTTAATACAGTTTATTTCTTAATGAATTATTATGGCAATAATGCCTTATTGACAACCGACTATGATGTACCCTTTACTTGAAAATGGTACATATGTTTAAGTTTGGCCTATATGATAATGTCGCAAAAAAAATTACATGGTTATTTCAGTTATTTTAATTTTACTAACGTCATTTTTATACCGAACCTACCGGAGACATTATCCAGTAATACTATAACAAATAAACTGAAAATCAGCATCTCACGCTCAATACACCACCTCTATTCCGTCGATGAATTTGCAGGCATGTAAGTTTTAAATTTGTACTACAACAAGGTTAGATTTTATAGTGTCTATATATATTTCTATTTTTCACCAGTATACGTTCATAAGTACGTATATAAAGTAACAAAACACAGTATCCCGCGCGTGCGCCGTCAGCGGCTATCGGTGACAACCCTGTCAGTAGGCGACAAGGTAAGTAAGCAAATGTGCCGGGCCGGCTTGCGGTGAGACAGGGGTGGCACATGGCCCTAGCGTTCGGGGAACTACTTAAGCCCCCTATGGGCTTATGGCCCTTTAGCAGAAAACTATTTTTCTGCTAAATGTATTTACAAATCGTCACTACTTTGATAAAAACTCTCACAATTATTTTCTTAGTTGAAACGCAGTAGGTAACTCTATATGCATACGAGCATACATAGTTACCACATTTGTCTTTTGAGTGACAGAACCAGATACAAGTTTTTTTCAAAGTAGGAACGAAATATTTTCTGCATCACGCCGATATGATGGCGTCTAGTGCTACATCTACTTTGTTTTTTAGCTGACGTCTGACGTAGCTTTGTGTCTGTAATCAGATATTGCATGCCCCAGTTTTGCTAGCTACCGATTGTTACCAAAACGCGACTTTGTTGGCTCTCTATGCTTGCTTTCTAACTATGCAGCCCGTGTGTCTCATCATCAGACGATCTCGATAGCCCGTGCTATGCAAGCTTACTGTACTTACGTACTTAGCTGCCGATTAGTATCGCCGACACTTCCAAGTCGCTGTGAGTTATGTCCCTGTACACAAAGACGTTTCTCTTTGTTTATAAATTTACTATTTTAATATACAAATCCTAGTATTTATAGTTTGGATAAGGTCTATATTTCACTTCAAGCACAGACAGAGAGAATCATACTGTCTTTTTCTTACACTAGTACCCTCGCAACTAAAAAAAGGGCGAGTAGGTATTTCTACTGCTAACTATTGCATTTTTGGTTAGCCAGACTACCTACAGAACTACATCTTATGTTGAGAAGCGGCTGCTTTACTGCTCGAAGAAGATGAAGAGAATTCTGAAGGTTGGGAAAACAAAGATCTTTGCATGGTGATTCTTGAAAGTAATACAGTAGCCTGCTTTCAAGCAAATAAAAGATAAAGCTACTTTACAGCACACGCCGCCGTTTAAGTCTGCTACCAGTGGCTTGACTTCGATCACTTCGTCCATTATCCGATCGCCCATTCGTCGATTAGAAACCTTATACTCACCATTTACATTACGTATTTAAAGTTATGAACCTATAATTGCATCAACTAGCGTCTCTCTAGTATTTTCTCCATAAGCTTTGTATTTGTCTTTGCTGTATTTGCGAGGGTACACTTCAAGAAATCCAGCACGAAATGCTTAAATTTTACTGGCGTCTATTGCTCTCTTGTTGGTGCTCACTAAAGAGCCAATAAACTCATTTTATGCGCATCATTTTCCCTGCGTACCGAATGTATAGTTGTTATCTTTGTCTATGCTTTGCAAAGGCATAATTGGGTCAATCAACTATTCTTTGTCAGCAAAATTTCGCATACCTCGACTAATAGTGATAAAAATAAATTATGCGGATTATATTTAACTAAGTTATGCACTTTATATAAAATACAGATAAACATGCTACGAATTGCTATCTCTTCTATCACATTTTAACACGTTATATCTTCGTTAATGCCAGTGACCCAGTGGACATAGGTGTCCCTCACTTTTGTATGAAAATAACGGCTCTTCCGCTGGGTCACCCATTTTTTTAATGTATAATGTGTCGTTATTATTTATTTTCCTGATCTGGTATGCGTGTAAAGGATCTTGATTCATGTTGACATTGTTATAACCCACAAAAGTTAAACTAATAATGAATAAGGGCAATTCTCGCAAAAAACAAGAAAAAGTTGATTGACCCAATTAACGTATACCAAACATGCAAACTCAGCATGGATCATATCTGCCGTTAATAACGCATGTCACCGCCAGAGGCAGACGACTGACACCTAATCAATATACCACTTCGATGGATCTGATGTCGCTGGCCCAATGTTACTGGGTTCTATGTTTTACTTTTCTGAAATTGAAGTTTGGACGTTATCTTAGTGGCATTAAATCTAAATTTAATTGCTTTGAAAATTAACATAGAACCTTGTTATATTGGGCTAGCGATATAAGGGAGCGAATTATTGAGGTACGAGGCTTTTGGAGTTAAATGCAATCTAATGGATCAATCGAAATCAGTTTTCATACTTTATTTATTTATTTAGGTAATACAGAAACAATTTAACTTTATTAATCTGTCCAATTGTATCGTAGTTTTTAGCAGAATTTAAAGATGATGTTTTGTTTAGAATTTTGATTGATTAAGTATGTTATTTATTTACGAATAATATAGCTTAATCATTATTAAAACAATTTTAGTATTCGAAAGATATAAGAATTTCAATGTAGGTACTTACAATACAACAAATTCTTCATTACTGGACAGAACACTAGAAATCTCTTTTTATTTTGAATATTTTGATTTAACTTATTTTATTGACGGTCCTGTGAATACACTTCTGTTCTAAATTCAAAATGGCGTCGTACGAGACTCTTCTATTACAGAAAAGTTCTCAAAATAAGCTCTATGTCACTATCAGTATTGTAACATTTCGCAATCTTTGCCTTCAGTTCAATAAAGTATTATGACTCTGAAAATTCCACCCAGTTATGGCTTTTCAAAAACAGAAGAGTTAGATATGTGGAAAAACGCTACGTGCGTATGCGACCCTTGTCAAGCCTTCAGATATGACGGACGTCAGTGTTTTGTTTTCATACTTACCATTCTAATAATATCGTGTAGTGGTCCCTATGAGTAGAGAATAGAGTTTAGTATCGTTTGATACGAGTTTGAGTTACATTGGTTTTTGTGATTATGGCATACGTGTTTTTGTTAACGGGTACGTATCATTGAGATATTTATTTCTGACTTTGTTTGGGTTGAAAACCCTTCAGTTTTTACCACTCTGCTTTAGGTTCTAGGAGACAATTTTCTACTCGTTCCCCGCACTTTTGATTTTATATCTGTTTGGCCTGATGGTTGACTGGTAGAGAATGCCTTTTGGCATTAAGTCCGCCTTTTGTACTTTGTTTTACTGTGCAATAAAGATTAAATAAATAAATAAATAAAATTTGTTATGTGTTGAATGTTGAAATCTAAGCTAAGAGAGTAAGTAGGCTTCTATTCCCAATGATATTTATTTTGATATTATTTTTAATATACTGCTGCGTCACAAACTAAAAAATATCTACTTTTCCTTAACTTTGTATTAAATTAACTAGGTATTATTTTAAACTAGACAGACCTAATTCACAATTAAGTTTAGTATGCAAACTAAATGTGGAGAACGATACGAGCTTATCGAAGTGAGAAGGAGGTAAGTAATAATTTTACAACAAACCTTCACTTTTATCTTCGCGTTGAGCGTACTACTTCCGTATGACATGGTTGACCCTGTAATATACATATACATATGTATAATCAATTTTACACTCACTGATAATTTAATTCTTCTTCTTCTTCTTCTTTCTTTATATTTAAGAGCTGTGCTCTTGTCGGTGGAGCAATCTCCAACTCGTCCGGTCCTCTGCCAACTCCTTAACCTTCTGGTATGACACGACCTGAACCTTTTCTTTTATTTGGTTGAAATAATTTAATAATATTCCAAAATAATTCAAATGATAAAATCTGGGGCACGGCACAGCCCCTGCCGAGTCATCAAAACAAGCACCAAAGGCACGGGCGTACCATTATATTTAATATAATTTATTTTATCTACACCCATATCATAAACCCTCCATGATGCATTCAAAAACCGCACGTTATAACCACCATAAAAATAGATTTTTTCGTTAGAAGTTAGAACAAATGTCTGATCTGTAACGATGTTAATTTTATCAAATAATAAGCAAAAATTCGATATCATTATGGAAATCCGGGATGCTCCGACCCGCCGGCACGCGGCCGCCGACCGCCGGCACAATCGAGTTGGCCATGGTGATGGCGTGCAATCCCTGCAATGGCAGTCATTCAATCATCATTTCGGATTTATAATATGTGTGTAGATAAAGCAGTGTATGCAACTGTACGTAATTAGGCCTTAAAACACTCGTGTGATCTTATTATGAAACTCACTTCGTTAGTTTCATAAAACCACACGCGTGTTTTAAGGACCCCTATTACGTAACAGTTACATAAACTACTATAATAACGATTAAATCAAGAGGCTAACTAAAGGCTAAAATCATTAATTTAATAGACTGGATTGGTAGCTCTGAATCACTGTCACATTTTCACACACACACACACACACCCAAGTATTTTATCTTGTTTTATCTCTTAAATTTGCTCATTTTGTTTTCCACATTGCATGACAAAATAGAGCATTAAATTTGCTAATAGATTGAAGACAAATTAGCCGCGGACCTCCGAAATCAAAATTTCGTTATCTTACTCTATCGCACACTTGCTAATTCAAGCGAAATAGATGTAGATAACGACATTTAGATTTTCGAGGTACAGTCGCCATCAAAAATATATTTCGGAGCGGCCAAGATATTCAAAAGTATCTGAAAATGCATTTTATCTCTTCGAGAATAGGGGCGTTGTTCAGATATTTATTACCACCTTGGCCGCTCTGATATATTTGATGGCGACTGTACACGATGCGGGTGAATTTCAACAGGTGCAAAATTTACCTAATTTTGGTGGCATTTTTTATTTTTGTAGTTTATGTCTAAATTATGTATCGATAATACGTAACTAGTCACAATCGATATTGTGTAGTAATGGCCCTTCATTATACATAGTAGTTTTAGAGATATTATGATTTTAATAATTTGGTTGCCACCAAAATTGCGTCTACCCACCAAAATTAGATTTACTGGCCACCAAAATTGTATATCCACACCAAAGTTAGATATTTCTGCAAATTAAAAGTAAATTTAACTAGTTATCAACTGAAAATGAATCTAAGACAAATGTTTTATCATCCGTTTTAATATATTATAAAAACAAAGTACAAAAAACTGAACAATCAAGTCAAACAGTAAGTAAAGTATAAAATGCTAATCAACAATGCTTAATCCTTTTTCTTTCAAGAAACAACGTAACTCAGTAAGAAATACTACAAAAATACAATTAAACTACAATCTTACATATTTTTATACTAGCTTATGCCCGCGACTTCGTCTGAGTGGAATTAGTAACCAGGGGGGAAGGAAACCAACCCAACCCAAGGAATGAATTCTGGATATCAACTATTCTATATCATTCCCCAGAGCTCAAACTATCTCCAGCGTTCAACAGTTATTGGTTCCCCATAAAAACTTTCAACCCCGTCTTTAATCCCCTAAAGGGTTGATTTTGGGGTATAAACCAACGTATATTATTTCCCGGAGCTCAAACTTTGAGTAGGGATTGCAATCCGGATTTTATCCGAAAAACTATGTACCCAGTTCATCTTAATCGTCGGTTCAGTGATTACTAATTCGCCATACAAACTTCCAACCTCCTTTTCACCCCCTCTAGGGTTGATTTTCGGGATGAAAACGTCATTTCCCGCGACTCAAACTATCTCTATACAAAATTTCATTAAAATCTGTTTAACTGTTTTCACGTGATGCGCGGTTGAATAAACAGACGAAAAGACAAACAGATAAACAGACAGAAATTCTAAAAACTGTTGGAACGTGTTATGTTTTCGACTTTAAGTACCCCCAGCCAACTTTTTTTCGAATATCTTCAATGTACAGCAAGACTTTCGACCGACTCTTCAGCTTTATTCGTTTATTCGTTATATGTAAATATGTTTAGAAGATTTTATTTGTACACACAACGCCTCACTAGGTATACACTTTTGAACGTTATTACAGAGGAATAAGGTTCAAAAGTGTACTTATACCTAGTGAGGCGTTGTGTGTACCAACTTCACTTTAACTTAAATCTGGCGACAGTTGAGATCTTTGACTCTAAGAGTAAACATAAGTTTACTCGCAATCAATACTTACGCTACTGACATAATTATAGTCTGTATCTTTAGGTATTTAAATAATAGTAAACAAAATCTACCCACAAATGGCTCCTTCAGCCAGTTGAGGGTAGATGACAAACATTATATGATCAAATAATGTAGGTTAAAGTCAGGTCGTTCAGTGACAGATCCAGACGCTTTTGTATTTGGTTATATATATTTTTACTGGTAATAGTGGTAAATTGGTAATCAATGCACTTAGTCAGTAATGCTGTGAATACAAAATATAAATATATGACAGTAAATACAAAATTACTTAGTTTAGGCTCATAAATATCATTTTTGGTTTCCAAATTACCACCAAAACCACCAAAATTAATGCACCAAAATTAGAACCATTGCATAAAAGTGCATTTTAAAAGTAAACCGTATCATTCACTTCAGTTCCAAGTGAATATTTTAAAAAAGAAACTATAAACATGCTTTAAATACAGTTCACACAATAACAACTACTTTTCAGTCATTAGTCAGATACACCACCAAAATTGCATTAAAAAGTATTTTAATACACCAAAATTAGATACTTATGCGTTTGCTGGACAGATCTAGTGAGGTACGACACGTGCTTCATCGCTCAGTGCCGGAGTGGAACCGAATTAACAGGTTACTATACGTTTGTTAGCCTTGTTGCGTTTCGTTCGACCATAAAATCATTTTCAAAATTTACCACCAAAATTTACTATTTTACCAGGACAACAATGAATGCTTAGTTTAGAGTACGAATTCATGTACTAATCTTCACTTTTATTTTCTTGTAATATACGTAGACTAATAACGAGTAAAAGTTTGTGAAGTTTTAGTTAAATCAACGGACGTTATGGTTTTACTATAGAAATTTATCAAGAAAAATGGATTCAGGACACTACACCAAAATTATAATTGCGGCGAAAAAAAATTTTTTTATAAATATCTATAACTTTTATAACATTTTGCGACTTGGCTTAAGATAATAATTTGTGTAAGGTTTTCAGAAAAAAATATACCATTGTGAAACTATTAGTCCACACTGTCATTATCAGCTCCGCCGTAAAAAAAAATCGCTGAGATATTCACCCTGGCCCTCACATTGCCAGCCCTATTAATTAGTACCTAGTTGTGAAGAGCAAGCTTGAATGGCATCGTGGTGAGTGGTGACGGCTGTTCGCGACAGACGCTCGCGGTGACCTATATTAATAAATAATGAAAATATTTATACCGAGTCGTTATTATAATAATACTATTCTAGCTTCTATCTATGACTATGTCTGCGTAGTATTAGTACTTCTGTAATAAATCCACCGATCTTACTGTATGGTAGGTATGACTTCCGTCTCCGTTAAGCAAAGTGTGCATTCCTTTATTTAATCTCAATAGGTTCAGCAGTGTTAGGGGGCCCACCGCGTATCAGTCCACCTGACGATATCGGTCAGTCGGTTAGAACAAAATTTGACAGCTCTGAACAACTGACAGGCCAATATCGTCAGGCCGACTGATAGTGGGTAGGCTCATTAGTGTGAATATGGTCACTAATGGACATACTTATTTTAATTCTTATAATAATATAACATATGCTCAAAGGTTAACTGGAAGAGATCCCTTACAGGGATAAGTTCGCCTTTGTACTTTGTTTTCTTTTATCATGTTTTATTGTAACTTTTTTTTTATGTACAATAAAGTGTTTACATACATACATACATACATATGTACCTAAATGACAAGTAATAAATTATTTATTTAGGAACATACAAAGACTACCAACTACAATCTTAGATATAAAAATAAAACTAAATAAACTAGCTAAAATAAACTTAAATATAAACTTACAATAAACTTATATATAAAACTAAAATAAACTTATATATAAAACTAAAATAAACTTACAGATAATATATGCTCCCCAGGTCGCCTTCGTGAGTCATGGTACCCAGAAGGCTGGCAGCGTTGCCTCTTTGGATGGCCAGGCTTATCCTCTGACCAAAAAAGCTGCCAGCCCTCTGGTTGCCTGACTTGAGACATCCACGAGGCGCTTGGAGATCTCTTTGAAGAGAGATTTTGCACTGGGCCCCCACGGCCACGGCCCTAAATTATCTTTCTATACTCGGCGACTGTAATACTCGAATTGAGATTGTGGTGGCGGAACTACTAGCGCATACTTTTTGATAGAGCTTCTATGGTCGCATATTGTAGCATCCATAACAATCACAGAAAGGATTTCCATACAATATTGTGAAACTGTTGTCGGGCCCCGCATTGCGTGTCGCCGCCGGCACAATCCACCGGGAGATCGAACGTTACGAGATTACATAGAAGCAGTAGGTTGTGCACGGCTTTCGTCGAACTCAATTCTTACCGGCTTGCTTAAGCACTCGTATAAAAACTATTGTGTGCAACGGTACATAATAAGGGTTCTTAAAATTCTCGGGTCTGTTTTTACAAAATTCGGCTTCGCCTCATTTTGTAACTTCGACCCTCGAATCTTAAGAACCCTCATTATGTAACTGTTGCACAAAATACTATTATAAATGGCTACAATTTATTTATAAAAAGAAAATTTTCTCCGTATACTGCAGCGTCTTATGACACTCGCGGCAATTGTTTTAGGATTTAAAATGTGTTCAATTTTTAAATCAGTTCGGTGTGTCGCCGTAGCTCGCGGGGATTAGCTGAGGCGCCGTCCGGACTTTGCGAAATTAGACTTTAAGGACATAACAATAAGAAGTAAAATCACATTATTACCCGGCGGGTTATAATGTAACATTATTCCCCGCTAAAGCCAAGGGCTACAATGATTTGCTTTCGATGGGGTTTTCATAATACATAATATGGCATTGTCGAGCAGGTGGTGTGAAAACATCTTTATTGTTTACTTTATATAATAATAAAGCCACATTATAAATGCACCTATGAACTTAAAAAAAAAAACTACCACCGGGTCACACTATACAATTATAACCGGCAAGACACTCAGTGGGGCTTGTTTTTTCGCAACGTTAATACTTAAAATCCATGATAATTATGCTATAGATAAATTAGTTGGAACATATCTTACAGTAGGTACCTATTCATGGATGAATTATTGCAAGATCAAAAGCTTATTTGGGCACACGTGTAACAGACTTAATGTAATCTATATTGATGTGGTTGGAAGAAGATTACGTTGTGGCCTGATTAATTAGTAATAATGACAATAATACTGACATAAAACGGCTTTGATACCGGATATACCAAGCCGGAGTTAATTAACCATATTTCTTCTGTTTTACATGTTGGTTAAGGTGCCTCAATAATCTCAAATTAGGCAAGCCAGTGAGAAGGGGTGCCGTGAGACTCAAATGTAAAAATTCTTTATACCACGTGAATTTAAAGGTTTAAAACTACTTGAATATTTACAAAGTGTGAGAATAAGACCGGTTTTGCATCTAATACACGAATTTATCGCTGAAGCACGCACATTTATCCAATATTTGCATCAGTAATCCTCTTATAATTGACATATGAGCACTTTATCATCCGGTTAGAATAACATATTAACTTCATAAGCGACTTTATCGTGTTGGCGGTTACATCGTTGTTCCAATGACTTCAATATGAATTTCACAGTAATTCGTACCGATAAGACGTAAGCGCCAATCGTGTTGGTCAACAACTGGTTACTTGAGATTATTTATATGAAAACGGTGTTCGTAAAGATACACTCGTGCCACAGGTGTTGGAAATATTATCACATGTTTATATATGTGGTCGAGTTTAGTGCAAGGGACTACTTTGTCGATTTACAAGGATACTTCATTCTTTCGCTAATAGATAGAGCATATTGCGTAGTTTTAGAAAATACTCATCATCATATATTTAAGAGCTAGGCTCTTGTCGGTGGAGCAATTTCCATGCCTTTCCGTCATTTGCCTTCTGCTTTACAGCCTGATAGGGCACGACGTTTATTTTTTCCTTTACTTGATCCATGTATGCTCTCCTTGCCTCCTTGGCTTTCCTGACTTCCTTTCTGCTTCAGAAAGTACAAGTACCTCTATATTGAATAAGTGGTCCCTTTTTGCCTGGACTGACTCATATTACTAGCGTCAGCCTGCGACTTCCTCTACGTAGTTGTTTAAACTTTTAAATACATTTTACTACTTTTAGAGATGGAATTTCAGAAAATTCTTTTTAGTTTAACTCCACGACTTTTTAAAAATATACCCTCGAAAATCAAAGCAATTTCCAATGGTAGGTAGTCTAAATCTAGTATGTGCATTGTCTTGTCAATTGTCATCTTATCTATCTATACCCAGTAGGTATATTCTTTATATCCGATTGGCACAGCTTTCCAGTAAGCACGTTTAAAGATTTCTTTATGCCGTGACAGCTTTATCAATAGTGTGACTACAAAAGAAGTTCACACAAAAACAAACGAAAATCGGAATCCCCGACGTCCGTCAGATTAAACAAAGATAATGACAACTTTCTCGCCAAAATCATGGTTAAAAACTGATTTGCGTCAGAGAAAGTTGACGGATGTCACGATATCGGTTATCAGGGCTCAAATCGAACTGCTATATTGCCAAATATTCTGTTAGCGGTGAGATCCTTGAACAATGGGCAGATGGTATTCTTTCGTGAGGTGAAATGAAATAAATTCCTTCCAGTCGTGGTGAGATAACATCGTGGGACGAGCGAGAAGCGACTGGTGGTAAGCGGTTGAGAGATTTTTCATTTTAACTTCATGGAGATATTGAGCTTTGTCGCTGTATCGTTGACGGGCTTTTGATTTGTGATATTACTTATGTTTAATAAAACTATACAATTAAAACGAATTTAAATTTCATTGAATTTTAAATATTGATAGCAGAATCTTGGGCCTTGGGAGGATAGGTAATTAACCTTTAAAAACTTGTATGCAAAGCATACGTGGAAAAATGTAGGTATTTATTTGATGTTGTTCTAATGATGTTTTCTTGAAATCATACCAGAAAATGTATGGTAAATACTTGCATTGAATATACAACTTTTTTTTCTTGCAATTGTTTATTTAATGGAAGGTTTAGAAAGTACATGTTTTTCCCACACAAATATTTTTACAATCATTAAATTTTATCTCCCAACTTCAATTATTTAATTATAATTTACTATGCAGTGACTATTTCGTGATATGTTATAAGATAGAAACATTTGACGAACGTTGACTCCTTTTATTTACTATTATTTAAACTGCTTGCCGCCTATGATTTACACCCGATCTAAATACAAATACTGTTGCTATTCGGAGAATTTCATTCGATTTCAATAAATTCTGACCTAATTCGCCGCATTAAGTTGCCTAAAACAACTGGAACGGATAAAAGCACTAGTAACCGCATTAAATTATCTGCAAAATGCTATAATTGTTATTATTTTAAACTAGGTTGTATACCTAACCTACCTCTGCCAAAAAGTGAGTCTGAAAGAGGAGGTCTCTCGTTTTGACTAAGGAGGTAATGACATCATCAGACAATTAAAATGTCAATATGTGTGAAATGGAGGTCACATGTGACAATTTTGTAACGAGTGCGAGTGAGACACCGCTCCTTACATAATTCTCTCGATCGGGCCGTTTTTGCTACTTTTTAAATGTAATGTCCGGTTTCTCTCTTGGTTTGTGATATAAAATTGTCCAAGTTGGCGTACAATTCACAAAAAAAAGGTTTATATATAGTAAGTACCAAATTAGTGTAACTACCTGTATAATTATGTGACTAAAAAGCTCTGGTTTTAAACATTTATCTACATATATATATAAACAACTATAAAAAGTGTTTTTTTACAGTATTTGCAGAACAATTTGCTACAAATGAAATTTTATATAGACAATATAAGATTATCCTTATAAAATAATCGGAATAAGGCGCCGTGTATCTCGGGTTTCTCATTTCCCCTCCCACTGTCCATTGTTGCGCGAACACGCAAATTATTGCCCTATGGTTTCATTACCCTGGAATATTGTTCCAATATTCTGCTTGAGCTGAAACGAGTCCAAACGAGGCTTACCAGAATAAGGCTCTGTTTAACTTTTGGCTTTATCATCATAATCATCAGTCGTTCCCTCAGAACTGAGGATCGTGACATCATGTCCTTCTGTTGAAGACCAGGTTCCTTCTATCCCTCGCTACGCGCATGACTTCGTGCAGTTTTAATTGCATGGGTGCAGTAATTTGGGCACACCATCTTGCAGTCAACTATTGGCTTAACTAGATCGAAAAGTTACTTAAGACGCAGTCAACTGTCTTAAAACATTTCCCAATTCGAATACGAAATTCCTTTGGTTCTTAACAAATACATTCATCTCATTGCATCCTCTATCATCTCTGGTGGATACCCAGTCTAATTCAACATCACTCTCTATTGATCGAAGTTGGAATACTCGTTCTTTTGAGTGACACTGGTATGAGATAACAACAAGAGGCATGGGAAAAATGACAAATTTTATGCTACAAAATTCCCGTACTATTGATTTCACAGATGTCAACTGCTAGAAATTTAATGTGTTCCATACCTGCCAGGAAGGTGCCAAGGTCACGTACATAGGAGAAGAGGGCAGTGGAGGAAAAACCGTACTGCCCCTTTCTTACGCTTAGTATTATTAACCCAATAAACACAAGCCTTATTAAGCTTAGGTACTGTGGGACTAGGTTGATTTGCGTAAGTTTGTCCTAATAGGTATTTATTTATTTAATAAAGGATTGGAATGAGTAAGTATAGTTAATTTAACATTACCGATAAAAAAATGTTCTGCCAAACTATAGCTGTAACGGATCTAAAGTATAATTTCATTTCGAGTATAATTTTATTCCTTGCTTCAAAGGTCTTCCATAAGTAGGTATACTAATTTGAGATCATGTGTTCTTGCAATAGGAACAATGGATGAACCTTTTTTATATTAAAATGAATCGCGGGTAATATTGGAAGGTAAATAATTCTGCGTAAAAGCGAGAATTTTTGTTTCAAATATTCTCTTGTCTCCAAACTCGTTAGTTAATTTAGCATGTGTCTGTATATTTTTATCTTTTTACGATTTCTTAGATGTCCTTGTCAACTTGTCTAGATAGAGTGAAAGCTTTTATACCCAGTTATTTTATTTGCGTAGGTGTCTAGAAATATATCAAAAGCATTATAATATAAATAATGAAGTCTGTCCTCGTTTAGTGACATGTAATATATTTTGGCTATCATTTTTATTATTGTCATACTACAAACGACGATGGTCTGATTATATCGTTTGTCATATTGTATGGAAAGGTTAGATGAATGTCAGACAACTGTAAAGCAAGATTACGTATCTAAAACCTTTCAATATTGTTGTGACATTGAAATAATTTGATTTATTCATATCAAAATGAACATAGGTACAACAGTTAAAAATACAGTTAAAAATATACAAAATATTTATTCTTCAATTTAGACACATTACAATGCACTTATGAACGTCAGAGGGAAAAAAGAAACTACCACCGGTTCTAAACCTACACTTCTGACCCGAGAAGTATTACTTTTTACCGGCAAGAAATTCGGCGGGACTTTTTTGTTCAAAACAGTAATACATTAAATCTTAAAGATAGTATATACAATAATGAATAGTTCTTCAACAAGGCATATCAAAACAGCTTGAGAGACAGACAATGTGCAATGTGTGTAATTAAAAGAAAGAAATAAAAAATAAAATACACTTAGACTGCTTTGCAAAACGTTTGATATGCTTTCTTACCTGAACTGTGTTCTCTAAATGCTAGATGATTTTGTAGTAATTTAGGTAGATATCAAAGTTTAAATAAGAAAGGTCGCTACGTATTATGTATAACTTAATCTGTAAGATGGGTAATTCCACGAGACTGTAACGTCAGTTACCAATTCTTTCGTGTATTCTTTGATTGATTAAGCAAATTTAAATGTCAATTTATCTACCTGTAGGCATAGGGAAGATATATAAAAAATTACATTTGCTGAATTAATCAAAGAACACACGAAAGAATTGGTAACTGACGTTACAGTCTCGTGGAATTACCCAGATTACCCTACATGCAAGCGACTTCAATCAATATCGTGAAGATTTTATACATGGAGCACTTTTATTACCTTTGTGATTCTGTATTTGTTGCATCACAACACAGTAGTTCTCGATTCCGACAACATCACCACGACAAGCACTTGACTTTTAAATGATACGCCATCTTAAACATCGTGACTTACACGATCTTTCCCGCAAGTTATAAACATCACGTTTTACGACAGAAAGTTTCCATTTTGCGAAATTCGGAGAAACATTCTCGAATTCCCGATCGCGGTTCGCACAATCGTAACGACTCGTAAAAATTCGAGTGTTGAATATAAACAAAATAAGCACGGTAAGTATTTAGGCCACCGTTTTACTTGAGGCAGTAAATAAGTACTTCAAAAGAAGAGTTAACGTTTCTTAAACGTGCCACCTATCATAAAAAAATATTTCAAAATGTGATGCGTTCCATTGTTGCCATTGTTGCATTGTTCCAACCTTTCAACAAAGAAACGTTGGGTGATCTAGTTTTTTAATAAAAATATTTTTTCTGATTAGGTAGTAGCTCCTGTGAAAATTTACACAAAATCCAAGATAAACTGAAAAAAAAACTAAAATTGTATTTATTGTTTAAAATTAGGTACAGCTTTTCCTACAATAATGCCAAACCAAACTAGTATAAATTAGTACAAACATTTACGTACCTTAAAGTACAAGTACCTCACGAGACAAAATTTAGGTTACCTCAGTTAGGTAATTATCATTAGCGTTTTATCATTCAGATACAGATTAATTGCGATGCCTCATAAATTATATTATTTTCATTCTAATTTAAAAATAACGCTACAAAAAAGGAAAACGCTGATCAATTATAATTATCAGGTTTGCAGAAAAATTGCCGGCGGCGGAAAATGTCAATTAAAAAGTTAAGGAAAAGCGAATGGAAATGATTCGAAAAGTTAGGAAATTACAAACCTGGGAGGGACAATTATAATTGCTGATTTATTATTTTTTATTTTACATGACTAAATGAAACGTTTAGATGTTTGTTTATTATTCACGAAAACATGTGCATATTTAATTTTAAGTAAGTATTTTGCTTGCTTTTAAAACGTTAATTCCTCTTTAACTACTTAAGTACTACATTTTTTTCAAGGAAGCTGTTAACTAGTTGCAATTTTATTAGATCGTAATGTGAGAGATATGAAAAATTTTATAGCGCAATATTTTGTAATAAGAACGTACATATTATGTCAGAAAATAAGTAGTTAATTTATCTGGTGAAATGTATTTATGCACTCACTGGTTAATAAACATTTTAATTTATAGTACATATCTTTATTCATATTTTATTATATTTAGGTACTCGAATATCAGTTAGGCTTAAATAGAGTGGAATGTGATATAAACATATGTATAAATATTTGATTTAACAATAACTGTATTGCGAATCAAATATGCCCTGTTTCACGAAAACATAACCATCAAATTGAAATGCAATTGTAAACCACTTCAGCACCCAAACTTATTCCGTATTGCGATTGGATTCCGAAAATATTCTCAGGCTATTTAAATAGCACTCTAAATGCAAATTAGACAATAATAAACTTCCTGAATGGACGATAAGAGGATGAAGTGGACGATGATGTTGGTTTACGAGTTATAAAAGCAATGACGGGGCGGAAGAGTTTGCTGATAAATCTATCTCAAAAACTGATTTGCTACCTTCCTATTTTTTCAATATAAAAAAAACAATTTTGTAAAAAAAATACACAGGATAAATCGATACAAATTTAAATTTAGTACAAATTCATATTATTTGATTTTATTTTATATCAATAGGTACAATAACATAATATAGGTAAACAGCATTATAAAATATTTCTTACATAAACAACTTGTACATTACTTATATTACTATAACAATTGTACACAACATGGAATAATTGGACAGCGTTATGGAATAAGCGATTAACCGCCAATCCGTTAATTGAAACCGAGAAAATGAGCTCGAAAGATTTGAAATTTGAATTGGTTGTTGTCAGTGTATTTTTAAAGTAAAAAGTTCAATTTTAAACGTGAACCTATAAACGTGTTTATAATTGTATATTATTAATAATAAAACACTATACATGTTCAGTTTAGTATTTGTACTGTAGTACCTCTGTATAGTGTATACACTATGTATCAGAACGAAAAGCCAATACTCAAACCCGTTATAGTATAGGACATACTGAGCAACTTTTACTATGAGACCAACCCAGAAATCGTGAAAAAAAAATTGGCAGTTTCATACATTTTACTGGTCTAATGTTGAAATTTCCTATGGGAGAGTCAAATTTTTTTTCGCGATTTCGGGGTTGGTCCCATAGTAAAAGTTGCTCAGCATGTCCTATACCATAACGGGTTTGAGTATTGGCTTTTCGTTCAGATACATAGTGTATTTAGTTATGTAAATAAATGTTATTTATTAAGTGTCTATATATAGATTATAAACTACATGTTCATATTTTCAAATTATAAGCGTTTATCCGCTTAATTCTTTTTTACACTAATTCTACGATGTGGGTAATTTATTTCGTAGTAACGTACTATGCGACATATTTGTCGCTTGATTCTTTAATGCAATTTGTTCTGAGGTAAAATGAATAACGGAATAAGGTCAAATCGATATATATTAATTTGTTTTAAGTAAACAAGTCAAATAAACAGTTTTTAGCCAAAAAAATATTAGGATACTTAATTTGGTTTAGTATTACAATATTGTTATATGTATGTACACAGGTAAACATAAAATTAATCTTCGAATTTCGAAAAACGTCATCTTGGCTTAAAACTTAAAAGCTTGGTTCTTTCTCAATCCTGCAATAAAATAAAATAAATACAAGTTACATTAAATAAATAAATAAATGTGTAGCACACAACCACGCACGCACACACACACACAAACACACACACACACACACACACACACACACACACACACACACATGATTAAATTTAATAGAAAAGTAAATACTAATAATAATTGTTTGTAATATAAAAAAAAAACGATTTATCTTACCTTATAATTATAATTTATAAGTATAAGAATTAATATAATAATATAACATTAAGATTTGGTTAACTACTACCTCATAATTAATGGAAGAGCGGAACCTTCTGGCACAAGTATTTGTTTTACTTAAAAGGAAGGTTCTTGTTTTGTTACTAGTGACACCACATTTTGTAACCAATAAATTATTTTCATTTTCATTTTCATTTTCATTTCTATTCTTCTGGCACTCTATTGGCACTTAGTTCTCAATTAAGCGAAATATAGTGCGATTTGGGATAATGTAACGAATAACGAATTGAACGACACAGGTGGAGGTTAATTCGATATTGCGTTTATAAATCATTGCAACTTTAAAACTAAAAGAATTAACCTCGACCTGTGTCGTTCAATTCGTTATTACATTATCCCAAATCGCACTCTTTATGATATCACAAATTGTTTTGGGATATCATAAAGAGTTCTCGGTGATCTTAACTAAGAAAACACCATACCGAATGCAGAACCTCCTATGGAATTGAAGTCGCTTAATAACTGTCGAATTACCAAGACATCAACATACAATTTAATCAACCTGAAATTTGGAAAATATATCTTCGAGTATGTGTTCCTTTACGCAGAAAAGTACGTTGAAAATTCTACCCCTAAAGGGGTGGAAACGAGATTGAAAGTTTTATCGGCTCCTATAGTGGCGAAGTAGCGGTCCAAACAAACATGTAATATTCAAGCTTTTAATACCTAAAAAATACGGTAAAAAAAGCTAGCAAAACTTACTTAACCCGTTTTTCTCTGCGGCCGTTTTTGCTTGGAGTTGCATTTTGCACTAGGTTTCGCGGCCATCCATCTGAATTTAGGTCACTCGTATCCAGGCTGTCAGCCTAAAAGCCTAACAGAAGTAATTTCTCAACGGGTTTGCGAGGCGCAGAGACGTATGTATTATTTTATACAATACATTTTTCTAGTTTAGGGACATTTTTTCACAGAGGCTTATATACCCTTATAAAAACTGTAAAAATATTACACAGTAACAAACTTTTGTTAAGGCGTTCTCAGATCCTCTGTTATAATATAATTGTATAACATATTATAAATACATTATAGATCGATAACGACGTGATTGCACCTAAGTAGTATCTAATGAGTTTTATGAACGGCATTTAAAAACAGCACAAACGATTTAAATTAGAGCTACAATGTTAATAAAAAAGTAGATAATGTAATAAGTAAGTAAATAAGTATATTTTATTGCACCAAAATAAAAATAAAATATTACAATAAACTTAAAATTAGGTAACAGGCGGTCTTATAGCTAAAAAGCGACCTCTCCCAGACAACCTTTGGGTAGCAGAAAATTAAGAATTGATTTAAGATAACAGGTAGTGCAAATAATTTAAGGTAAGAGAGCAAAATACACACCAACACACATATAACAGTGCCTTTACCTGTGTCCTAATTATTGTCTATTTTTCGATTTATTTTTTTCCTCATTTATTTTTAAATTTATGACAGTGAAACCACTTAAGGCAGATTAAATTGAAATATATAATTAAAAGCAGCATGATTATTTTTAAGGCTAAATCAGGACAGAAAATTAATTAATATAATTTATGCAATTTTAATATGCCTCTATAAACGGCAAAATAACTATGAACAAGTTTGTGAACGAGAAGCTTGCGCTCGAATAGTTCTGATTAAATCTAATTAATTAATTTGCATAATATTTGTTTGGTTTCCAATTCATTATTTTAGAGCATCTTTATCTAAAACACAACTCGTTTCAAAATGACTTACGTAGATGATCTTTACGCTAATCTCAACTTTGACAATTCGTATCTAAGTCTAAAATACAAATGTACGTATAAGAAGTATTTGATATAAATGGCGATCTATAAAGTTAACAAACGGGATGTCCTGAATATATAGTAAGTGTTAATATCCTAATATACATAATCGACATATTACTAGACAAGCGTGAAGCTATATTCAAATTAACCTAAAAAGCTTCATTAAAGTGTTCGAAAGAATATCAAGGAAATATTTTATTAAGTGACAATTTATTTTAAACGAACTTGTTTTGTGATAGTGGTTTAACTATATAATTGGACGATAAATAAATATTTTATTTTGGGTATTTTTTTATGTATGTTCACCGATTATTCGAAGACAGCTGGACCGATTTGGATTTTTCTTTTTTTTTTGAAAGTGGTCCACAGTTGGTCCCATTGTCACTAGGTCCAGATCTGAGGGTGGGATTCTGGAGAAATCGAGGGAAATCTTCAACTATTGTAGGCACATCTATAGTGATTGCAATATTTTTTACAGCAACTCGGCCACTTCCTTTTGGAATAGCGGATCCTGAGTGAAGTTGGCTCTTTTTTTGTTTAAAATTATTATATTAATCAGTACAACCTTTTCACCATTTATCATAATTATTCGAAAGGCAAGATTTATGAAGATCCTTTGAATGACATAATTTCCCTTTATGAATATTTAACTTCTCCAAGCTAAGCTGTTAACGAGAGCTATTGCGGTGATGTATAGTGGTCAGAGTCAGGCCCTTACAAGGGATACTATCACACCGAAGCTCAGCGAGGCCTTTGTAAAGGTTAATGGTATTATTCCCATCGATTAATATTTGGCTATTCCGGGCTAAGTTGTACACTAGAGCTATTGCGGTGAAGTATAGTGGTTGGAACTGGGCCCTTGCAAAATATTGTATCACACCTGAAACAAGCTTGTTCTTTGTGAAGGACTTGTTGGGATGTTCCGTATTTAGACCAGCCCCTTGCAATACCCTTAAAGCACTCTAATGGTTTCTTCTTTGAAGAAGGTTACATTTGGTTCTTAAGGTATTGAATGAATGTAACTTTTAACGTACATGTGTTGTTTGTTTTCTATTATATTATATTAAACATAAGTCAATTATTATTAACATGATTATTATTTGTTCACAGGTAAGATGTCCTACCTTAAACGTCAGCATCCATAGTACACACAGTGAGTTCTTGAGCTTTGTAATATTATCAATTTAGTCTAAGTCACATAAGGTTTTTTTTAATACCACGACAGTGGTAAACGATCATACGACCCGCCTGATGGTAAACAGTTACCGTAGCCTACGGACGCCTGCAACCCGTTGCCTACCATAAAGTTAGTATGAGTGTTTGCCATACTTTTCAATATTACTTCTATTAAGAGGTAATATTATACATATAATAATATTATTTATATAATACTATTAAGTCTTTTAGTATTTATTGAGAGTACATCACTACGTACTTAAAACACTTAGAAAATAGAGATTTATACAAAATAAATTGGCTCATGAAAATAAGCTCTATTTATATAAGATTCAAATGAACACTTTGCTGAACAAAATAGGAAAGGTCCATGACAATAAAGAAAGTACAAAGGCGAACTTACATATGTTTTAGTATTACCCACTACAGTTCATGAATCTAAAATTTTCCGCAGAACATCTGGTATCTTGTTCTTCCAAACTACGGTCATTTTATACACGGATGCGACATCGTTTAGCTTCGGTGTGACAGGCGCCCTAACCCGTCCCGTACCGAGCGCCATAAACATGCTCCCGGTACTATTTTAATGACGTTTTAATTAATTTGTTGGGGACTTTCTACTATTTTGCCTTAAGTAATCGATACCACTTTGTTTAGTCAAACGGGGAGAATGTTGACTTCTTGAGATTAGTTTAAGTGGGGGGGGGGGGGGGGGGGGGGTAATTTATGGCTGACATTATGGTGGTGATATATTGTCGTCATTGCTAGTGGTTATTCTAAGCATTTATTCTAGTTAGTCAAGGACAAAGTTATTAGTGGACTAACGATGATGTCTATACAAAATATTAATACTCAAAAATACACTGTGTGTGAAAATTTTTGGTGGCAGCACCATCTATTCGAGTTCGAACAAAATATATAACTTATGATAGGTTGCACCACGCGTATTTAACAGACAGTCCAGACAGACCAGCACTAAACATGGCGGCGGAGCTATCATCCCATAAAGAACTATCAAACTTTTACCTAAAAGTCTTAAATTTAGTCTTCCTGGTCTGTTCCCTGCTGAAGGGTGCCCATAAGGCTACATTGCCTACAATCAAATTGATCGTTGCTGAACTGAGGCCCCAGTTCCAAAGTGTATGCTCAGTTTTATTTGCGGCTCTCGTACATCGACTGGGCGTGTTCTTAGTTACCCGTGTTCAAAACAGGTTACAAGGTAACTAGTAGAAGATGATTTATAGACTATTTTGCGTGTCCCCATAGGCTTTATGAGTTGTATATCCCTGTTTGAACACTATCATCTGAGGATCTGCTGTGTATTGGCTAAAGGAACCTCGACTTGGAACGGTATTCGCAATATGAAAATCTGATTTTGATTTAATATTTTGCACGATTTTCTCTATATTGGTGAGTGCACTAGAGTAACCTCAAATCAAAAGAAAGATTTGTGCACCGCTATCAGCGTTTACGATATTCGGAGACGATTATAACTAAAACGTAAAAAAATGCAGTAGGAGTAAATAGTAATAATGAATAAGTTCAAATTCTGTTCAATACGAATCGCCTTTTTTCTTAAATTTTATTTTACATTCAGATAAGTCCTCCTCCTCCTTGCATCGGTTTCCTCATCACTGAGGGTCGTGGTCATTCAACAGCTTCTCTCTGATGATCTGGCGCCATCTTCCTCTATCTGTTGCAGAGTGAAGAGCATCGGCATCGTGTACTGTAGTGTTGAGAGCTGAGCGAATTTGGTCAGACCAGCGCATTGGGCTCTTGTATCTTGATCGTTCACCTTCGACTTTACCAGTGATGACCAGTTTCTCCAGGTTATCACTGTCTTTTCAGATAAGTAGGCTAGCTCAATTTACCTTTCGTTAACTTCCTTTATCCTATATTTTATCGAAATGTAGATCTTTAGTACCGTGTAAGTATCAATGCATGCAAATATAAGCGTTCCTCGTATAAATGTACAGAATACAATCTCCGTTAGAGAAGTTTCAACACATTTTCAGTATAATCGCTCGAATTATCATTCATATTATCTTTTATATCACCAGGGATGTTTTTGCTCGTAGTAATGGATTATTCATTAATAGTCGCATAAATGGTACCATTCTGCCACGCCTGCGCAGTGCGCACTGTCATTGCACTCGTGATGCCACAAGAAATACTTAGAAGTGACATCAAAAAGTATACAAGAACAAACTTTAATGCACGCAAAGAACATCGTATGGTTAGTTCCAAAAATATTGTCTCGTATAATCTGTACCTATTGTTTATCAAACATTGTAACCTATAGCAACGCGCCTCGCAGTAGGTTCAAATAGCACTCTTTTTGCTTGAAGACGGAGACATAGGATCTCCGAAACATGTAGCGCAAAGTTACTAAAGAGACGTTAGTGTAACCGTTATATTGTATAGTCATCATCATCATCATCATCATCTCATCCACAAGACGTCCACTGCTGAACATAGGCCTCCCCTTACAGGGGGGGGGTTGCCATACGCGCCACGCTTGGCAGGCGGATTGTATAGTATAGAAACTTTATTTATTTTATACAGAGTGTTTCCTGTTCGGAAAATCTTTAAAGTGTCCTAAAAATCATACCATAAGTTATTTTTAAAAGTCGCTGAACAAACGTTGTCTGGTTTGAAGAGTACAATCTACGTTTTAATTTATTGCTCCTATTACAGGAAACACCCGGTATAATTATTTTCAAATAACCCAATTTTATCCTGGTTAAAATAAGCGGAAAATATTTTCGGATCGCCTCTTGCTTCGAAACATAAATTCAATTAATCTCAGGTGAGACACCTCTCGCCCTCATACAAAACGTTTAAACCAAAACTCTATAGCAAAAGATAGAAAATGTAATGGATACCTATAGATCAATTGAACCGATTTGAAAGAAAGAAAGAAAGAAACAGAAAGAAAGAAACATTTATTCATGACAAACATATACAAAGGAAACAAACAGAAAAATACACACACTTTGTCACGAAATGGTTGCAACTTAGCGTTAATGCTGGCAAGGCCAGCGCTGGTCTCCCGTTGCAACCATTTTGACGACACGGCATAAAGACGGCGCGATCACACACGCTTACACAAGGAAAGGAAAATAATACGGGTCACACTAATTCAAAAAATTTACTAAACATTAAGCTACAACTTTAAACAAACACTAATCAACTTAAACTAGCAATTTGATTTCCATTTGATTCGATTTGATTTCCAACCGCAATTATTCCACTTTTCAGTTACAATTTAAATATTCTTCCACTCGTTTCACCCTTTTCGATCGAAATCAATTAGGCTTTCTATTACCTAACTGGCTTGTAAGAATGCTAGTTAACATACTAACACTACTCGTATGGTTATAATATGCTGCTAATTCAAATACACTTCAAATTGCTTGTTTATTTCTATATACAAGCCATTTCTTCGAAAACTCTTTCCACTTAGCTGATTCTCTGTCCGATTTCCAGGTGTGATTCCTATCACTTATTAAGTGTATCGCCTAAGGCCGTAGTAAGATCATCAGATCTTAACAACTGCGTAGTCAGCGTCGTGTCTGGATAACTTTATTAAATGTTTTAACGTTATAACGGGTTATTTCATTTGTATTAGCAATAAGTATCATACATTCAACTCTATACGTGAAACGTTTTCTACGGCAAATATAAATATGATAATTTCTTGATCGTAACACATTTAAGGATTGTAAAAAAATACGTAACATATGTTTGGTTTCGTGTCGTTTTTACGTTATAAAACTTAATAATATTGAATTGGAAAACCACTACTTCATTATGTAATACCTACAACAACAAAAACAACATACAATCACGCCTATACCCCAAAAGGGGTAGGCAGAGATCACGGATTTCCATTAGCTACGATCAATGCAGCAGAACCGCTCTCCGTGAGCCACTAGTTCGTTATGTAATGTTATAATAGTAGGTACATTACGCACCTAGGGCGGTAAAATAAAGAACGGCTCAGATCGCGGATATTTGTGGCCCGAACCGAAGGCAAGGGCCATAGACAAGCGATCTGAGGCCTTCTTTATTACTGCCCGTGGTGCGTACACAATTTTACGTCTTCTCCTGGGTGTGAAGTGAGATTTGCCGCTGCGCCCGTGGGCGTAAAATCTCACTTACCGCCCAGAGTGACGTAAAAAAAAATAACGGATCTCGTTTAATATTATACCGTTGTCGCTATAAGTAAAAAAATTGAAATATTATGCCTATTACACACATGCTCATTGTACATATTACGTGAACATGGCATCTTCGTTTTTAATTGCCACCTTAAGAATAGCACAACAGGGACCAAAATTAACTGGTTTACCAAAGTAATGGCGACAGTAGGTAATAGCAATCGAGATCGCATGTCGTTTCACTTATACGGCAACTGGTAATGTACACGTCGCTATTAGGGCGAGAGTTTATCGGGCATAGGTCTAGTGACCCATTTGTGGACCTGGTTCTAAGTTGTAGTAAGCCGATAGCGGCGGGAAAAATACTGATTTGTTGATATGATTGTTTGGCGTAAAGGCCGGTTTTATGGCTCGCTATTGAGGTTTGAAGCTTAAGTAATGTGTGGTTTATATAAGCGAATATTTCGTTTGATATTGTTCAAATGAGATAAAAAAGAACTTAAGAAGTAAATTTGTTTACACACACAAGGTTAAAAGGAGAATAAAAGAATACTTACGATAAATCAATTCTTGTTATCAAAGGTCATGCCAAAAATATATAATATTAAAAAAAGATTGCTAGTATCAATATAAAGCCTAAAGTTTTAGTGACATTGATTGTCAGACTTATACAATTTAGATGTCAGTAATTTTGACGAAAAAAGAAGATTATTTAGATTAGCAAATCACAATTTTAAGCAGGAATATTTCGCTCTATGTATGTGTGATCTTAATTGAGCATTGTGTTTTGCAAGATGTTCAATATTATTAGGAGTTAACTTTAGAGCTCAAAAAATGAAGAAGAAAGAATAATAAATTCTGTATTAAGTTGACATAAGATTATTATCTAAATATATAAAAGAAGAAACTGACTGACTGACTGACTGACTGACTGACTGACTGACTGACTGACATATCAACGCACAGCCTAAACCGCTGGGCCTAGAGTTTCCAAATTTGGCATGTAGGTCCCTTATAAGGTCTAGGGGTGCACTAAGAAAGGATTTTTCAAAATTCACCCCGTAAGGGGGTGAAATGGGGGTCCAAAGTTTGTATGGGGAAACAAGATTTGTTAGACTATTTTATTTGAAACTTCACCGGAGTATTCCTAACAATAAATGAGTAAACACGTGTTTCAGCTTTTTTGAAAATTTTACTCCTTAAAGGGGGAAATGGGGGTGAAAAAGTCTGAAAATCAATATGGGTATCGTTCCTATGGTTTATCGGGTCGCTGATTACGAAAACAACAACCATATTATCATACAACGTGGCAGGTGTAAAATATCGATAGACCGATTTAGATGAAATTTAATGCTAATTAGCATACAGATAGTTTGAGTCCCGAAAAGGAACATAAAATTGTTTTTACCTCGAAAATCAGCCCTAAAGGTTAAGGATGAAACGGGGGTTGCAAGTTTGCATGGGGAATTTTTAAACGTGAACGATTTAGATGAAACTTTGTATAGAGATAATTTAAGTCCCGAGAACGGACATATAAATAGTTTTCATTTCGAAAATTAACCCTAAGGTTAAGGGGATGAAATGGCGTTGGAGGTTTGAATGGGGAATTTTTAACACCTGAACCGATTTTGATAAAACTTAGTATAGAGAGTCCCGGGAAGCGAAAAGGATGTTTTTAGGGTTTCGTACCAAAATAGTAGAAAAGGAACCCTTATGGTGCGACTTTGTTTGTAAGTCAGTGACCCAAAGGCAGGCATGTAACGCCAATTTATGAATTTTAAACATTAAGGGGTGGGGGGGGGGGGGGATTTGTGTGTAGGTAAATGAGAAATCAAAAAACAAATAACTTTATTGTGTGGCATATCAAATAAAAGGGCTTAATGTGAGGATCTCTAATTAGTATAATTTTAACATACATAACTTTGAAGTTATTAAAAAAAAGGTGTAAATTAATCAACATCGGAAACTGTTCGACAGAAAAATTTGCAAAAATTACAGATATAATAGTTATTTACGTATAAATTACAGGAAAACTAATAAGAGTGCAGTCAAGCACCAGTCCGACTTAAGACAAAAAAAATCGGGGTACGTGTCCGATTCACACTCAGCCGCCCTATTAATTCTCATGAAATCATTCTGAAAGCGTCTTTTTTCAAAAATGTAATAAAAAAGTTGTTCGTACGAAACCTTTGAGGCGCAAGTAAGATCCGTATTTGCGTGTTTTTTTTTAATTTCCTAAAATCGTTACTTAAAGTGGTGAAATAGGGGTTAAAAGTTTGTATGGGGCATTTTTAAATGTTGAACCGATTTAGATGAAACTTGGTATGGAGATAGTTTGGGTCCTGGGAAGGGGCAAAATTGTATTTATCCCGAAAAACAAAGCTTACGGGGGTGCATAGCAAAGGGGTTGGAAGTTTTATAGAGAATTATTTTCAGTTGAACCGATTTAGATGAAACTTGGTATAGAGATAGTTTGAGTCTCGGAAAACGACATAGGATAGTTTTATCCCGAAAATCAACCCTTTAAGAGGTGAAAAGGGGGTTGAAAGTTTATATGGGGAATTGATAACCGCTGAACCTATTTAGATGATTTGGTATAGAGATAGTTTGAGTTCTGGGGATGGATACATAATAGTTATCCCAGAAGTCATTCCCTAAGAGGGTAAAAAGGGGGGGTCAATTACTAATTCTACGCAAAGGAAGTCGCGGGAAAAACTTTTATTCAAGAGTAGATATCTGCATTAATCATAATGTACGCGGGCGAAGCCGCGGGCAACTGCTAGTTTTAAATAAAAATGAACCAACTTCATTAGGCTAATCCACTTTTTCAAGAACAAAATGCTCCCGACCAACTCAGAATTTCTCCGTTCGAAATCTTGAAGTCGGTTGAAAAGTATGTATTCCATCTAAAACTTGTTCTTAAAATCATACTAGGAACAGTTTACCCGGAACACTCACATTTGTAAACTTTCATTTCTTATTTAAGTGAAAACAATTACGACCATGAACGTAATATGACATTGGAATTGCATAAGTGTCGAAGTCCCGTCCTTACGAAGAAAGTGCAATATACGACCTTGACGGTACCTTTAAACGCATCGTAAATTCTCACTTGTCAAACTTTTTACGTAACAAATTAATGCTAAAGGCCCTTCATGTGTTAACAACCGAGTGAAAGTGACGTGCTAACATACAAGAGTATTGCAGTTGTATTCACAATGCACAATGAATCCAATACTCGAGACTACCGGAAGGAATAAAATGGTTGCATGATTATCAGTTCTGTCACCTTTTGCGTCATGTGTCACTTTCGCACTTATGTATGTACCTAAATGCTTGTTCATCACAGTCATGGCGAAAGACGATAAATATTTACCATCTCAGCCCAACCGAAAACAAATATATTTCTATATCTGTTGATACTAGTCAATCGGTTCTTATTATTTGGTATTAGTGTAAGGTTATTTATTCCAATAATACAATAATTTTGGTTAGTCAAATTTCAAAACTTAGTTGGCAAATTGATGTTTAATCTGTTTTTTTTGTGACGATTGAGACAAGCCGTAGTGCATCTGGCGCTCGTGTATAAGTGTGAGCAAGTTATCAAATGATACAGCAATTAGGACTATAACCGCGAACCACTTTGTTTGTCGAATACTGTCTTTCAAATAGGTAAGAGCGATAGAGATGGAGATGACGTAATTTAGATTTTCATAGTTCGCGGTAGGCCTGCAAAGCCTATCACGCGAGAGGGGACTTTCAAATCAAATTTAAAATTAGTATAACGGCCTGGTTCGCTTGAGAATTCGTCTCGCTGCGCATGATACGTTTAGAACAACGCTGATGCGACTGTCAATCAGCGGAGACGAGAAAGCGCGATCTTGCAAATTTACTTGTCAAAACACATGACAAATTCGAAGAAAGCGAAGCATTGTGTCGGGGTTGTAAAGGTCGCATTCAATGTGTTAAGTCGTTGCTTTTGTCGTTTGAGATCGTTTGGATTGCGAACCTACTTAAGTCATGAGTACCAAGTTTTATGGGTGGCTAGAGATTTGTGATTGTTCTATGAAAATTTCAGTTTTATTACAAGCTTATACCGATTACCATATATGGTTATGTTTCGCGTTTTAGAGTCCAACCACGCTTAGTTTCCGCCAACATGGCCCTTGCCTAGTCATAATGTATGGCCGCATCACTCACGTGATACTTGGTAAAGGTTACACTTTTTTGTATTACCCTTTTTTTGTTTTGAAAAAATCAGTGACACTCGAAATAGTTAAGAAAATAATCGGTATTTTCTGCGAAATACCTATTGTGTTTGCAAATACTCTAAAACTAGACCTTATACAAACTTAAATCATATCAGATGTAGACGAGGTTGGTGATTTAAAATATGAACATTTCGCGTGTTGGACTGCAATAAAGTGTATAATAAATTGGGTAAGCAATGGCTTTATACAGTTTATACATAAACGGAGTGTCGTTTATAACTAGTCATGGGATAAGTGTAATTTATTGTATTAGACCTAGAATAATAATACCTGGAAACCTATATAAAGTCAGCCTTTTAAAATTAAAGCGAAACTTCATCTCCTAAGTATGTAAATAGTTATTTTATTAAATTGTTATTGTATGTCATCTCAGTAATTTAAAATTGACGTGTAATAAATGTGTGTATTATTATTATTAATGGGTAATTAATATTACCCATTAATATTAATATTAACAAAATTATTATTATTAATATTAACGATCATTTTTAGAACGCTCTTAAGGGTATAACAAGAATAATTTTGTATTTAATACCGATAATATGAGTCTTGTTCAAAGCTGAAACTGTAACTATAAAATAAGCTTAATAAGCTTTTTAATGTAGCTTAGTATGTACTAAGCTTCATTAAAACTCTAAACCGAATAATATTATTTGCACTAAGTATAACTTTGTTGTAAGCAAGAAATCGCGTGTTGTGAATAATAAGCAGACAAATTGAGCTAAGACATTTGCATATTCATGTTGTATCATGGATATCGTGATAGCATATCCTAAGTTATAATTAACATTTTATTTAAAAAGGCTAGAACATGAAAAACCAGACGGTTGCTAGACATGCAGACTAAAAGAACTTTAACGTATCAAGTCTAGCAAGTCTAGATATGCATCTCAATACACCAGTACCCCTTCATTTCGATTCTAAGCTGCTAATGTCCGATCATTAGTCCAACGCCAAATTACACCCGTTTAAACTTACTTTCATTACATCGCATTATTAATTTAAACACTAGTAACTACACAGCGGAACCCGTGTATGCACAATGACTCCAAATGACAGGGGATGGCTAATTTCCCCGGTAATATCGGGTGTTGGTAGATTTTCCCTTCGATCAGATAAGCTCCAATGAGCTCGGCTTTCGGACTATCCAAAAATCCTAGAGGTTTATCTGTTGCAGTAGCTTACCACCGGGAGTGTTTGGGCCTCTCGAAACTTGTGAACCCCACGTAGCCAAAATAACAGACACCATTTCCTTAGCTGTCAGGCTTTACATATCTTAAAGCGCAACTTTTATTGTCAGCTGGTCGACCTGGATGATAAATTTTGGACGTCCCCGAGACGATCAATCATAGTCAGAAATACGTTGGATACGTTTTTGCAGTTTTGACTGCATGCGATTAATTCAATTACAATCAATGAGCCAATATTTTTGGATATCTTTTTCGGTACCTACTTAGACAAAACGATTGTTGGTTCGACCTAGGAAGCGAAATGGGCGACAGCAAAAATATTGACAGATCGTCAAGACAGTTAGGGTTGTCGCGATTGTCAATCACGTAAAATTATATTTTATGCAGCATAATTGTTAATTCAATGTTTGATGACCTAAAGTTTTAGACAGAGAGCTGGCCGTGTCAGATAAGACACAATAATGAGAGCAAAGTAACCCTTCTAGTTTGCTATACTATGCTTGTTTCTAGATCTGGCTCCTTTTAATGGGTGGAGGTCAGAGTGAGTGAGTCGAACAGATTTAGTCACACATTGTCGGCAATATAAAGGCCTCTCCTATGGATCTCAAATGTCGTTGTAGAGACTAAATCGAGAAACATGTAGGTACCCGCTTTGTAAGCACAAAACTGTCAGATCGTACTGTCATCGTAGGCTCGTTTGTGTCAGCTCGCATCCAAGCCAAGATCTGCGGTGTCAGTATCATCCGAAATCCTTCGGATGTTCCAGTTGGTATAGGATGAAAGTATATTTTCACTTGTGCAGTTGGTCGGTAATTATAATTATGTTGGGAGATGCTAGTAACGCACGCAATGCGTTCGAGACTATAAATAACGAGACTTTCCGATGGACGAGCACGGGATTTCTCTTGCTTTAACGTTTCTATGTGGAACGATTTTAGGATTGCGCAAAAAATTGAAGTAAATTACCTTTAGCATTACATTTATTAAGATATTGTAAATAAAAAAAAACTTTTTTGTTTTATCTAAGATCGTCAATTAATTCTAACTGTATAAATGTACATAACATACGGTTTTTACACACTTTTATTTAGCTTGACCCCGTACATTTGTTTGTTTATTTATTTATATGCAAATATCTTGTAAGTTGAATTTCAACCACTTTCCGGTGTCTAATTCAGATGAAATTTGGTATAGTTCCGTAATTTACATGTCAATGTAATTTTATAGATGTCAGCAATAAAAGTGCGTGATTACACTGATTACCAAAAAAAATTGGTAGATAATAGGTACTTGTAAGACGTAGCGCTGTTTCCGATCGTTATTTTATATAATAAAAACTATTTAGGTGTGATAATAAAATGTGCTCTATGAATAAAACTAAACATAATGACTGTCTACAGTGTCTACTACCAAACTTAATAATTGGCTCAAAATGACGTACCAAAGAGCTTTTACTAAATTTAAATTAACTTATTGCCCCTGAGACAGGCTTTGGTCGTTACTCAATACCCTAAGGCTGTATTACTACACAAAATAAATATAAAATAGTCAAGAACCTGATAAGTTAGACGATGTTTTCTCTAACCTTATTAGTCGTAAAAGTCGTTCAGCTTCACAAAGTTAGCCTTTAAACTAAGATGTTACTTGTAATGAAACGTTAAATGCCTTGCGGCGAACAACTTCATTGGGGTTTACTGTACACTAAATAGCTTTCATCGTCGTAAAATTGTTTACTACTTTTGCATCTTCTTCAAAGAGCTAGTGGTCCTATAACGATTTTTAAAGTATAGAGAACGTCATCTCATTAGCCGATCGACTTCTACATTATAAAGGGCTCCTCTCAGCTCAGGATTTAAACATTGTTGAGTCAAGGCTAACCCCACACTTAACTAGCGTCTTTCGAGCGTTGACGTCGCCCGAACGCCCGCGCAGCGTCGACGCGAAGTCAACCCCCCGCCCTCCCAACCCCTCACTCCTCCCTCCTCCCCCGCAGAGAGGGGGTGAGGGGTGAGGGGGGGTGCAGGGATGGGAGGGCGGGGGTTCGGCTTCGACGTCGCGTCGACGCTGGTGAGACTGGTGGAATTTTAAAATATGGTAATAATATATTAAAAACACAAATTATTTCAAACAACTCCGATAGGTGGCTAAATGTAGATAGATATGTTATTATTAATTAAGTACGTAAATATGATGCTACATAAGTTACGGCATATATTAAAACTCTTATCTACAGTAAATATTTTCACTAATTTACATTCACTCTTGAAACAACTTTTTATTTCATTTCTTTTCATAACTCACATCACATTTGGTTATAATTTTCAATTTCACAAAATGGCCGATCGTAAAGAAAAACTACGAGAATTTCCATCTCAGTTCTTTCATTGCAGCTTTGCAAGCATTCCATTAATTTCCTTTTTCCTTCTGGAACATTTTCTTTTCTGCATATTCAGCTTCATTTTCTACATTAAATTTATAAAAGTCATAAGTCTTTTCAATTTTGAACGGCATATAACCTATTTCTGCTGAGTTCGCGGAATCTACCTAAAATTTCCTGTGACGAGCTTCTGAACTTTGTTATTATTAGAGAGACACGTTTTACTAATAACATTAAAATTCAGATTGACAACGTTGACCGAAGTAATTAGTAAGATGACTGTAGACATCTGGGGCCGCGGGAGATGAAATATGTAGACAGATTTAGGTATTTACAGATTTATTTACACACAACAGTCACTACAGTATGTACAAACAACTATTTACACGAAATTGCACATATATTTACACTTCCATCATACATTAATCTCAAATAATTCCCATCAGCGAGGTAAAATACAACCGAACATTTGACAGAAAAAAATTGCACTAAACTTTTTTTAAACAAAACACGCGCGGCGCACATCGCGCTGGGCTTTTCAGCCAGTGTGCATGCAACCAACGAGGTTGGTGTTGAGCGCGTCGCTTACAATGACCTTGGCTTGAAGCGGGTTTAAGAAAAAAAACGTGCGAATTTTTTGAAGACAGACTTATATTATGTACGTATGAATTTACAATCGCCCATCAGGACACCTTCTTGTACTTATAAAAGCTTGCTCTGAAACCTGTCGATAAGAATCTGTACTTATCAGAATACTCAATGAAGACGGTGAGTATTCAGATTGTATATCGTGTGCAGGCGGTTCGAGTTTTCCAATGAGCTTTTAGTAATTGTTTGTTATCAAAATAGGGTCTAAACAAAATGTGATTTTTTTATACTCCGACTGTGGCAAACAAGCATACAGTTCGCTAGATAGCAAGCAGCTACTGAGCCTTTCTAATTTAAACCTGCAGGGAAAATGAATAAATAAATAAATATTATGGGACAATCTTGCACAAGTCAACCTAGCCCCACAGTAAGCTTGATTATGGCTTGTGTTCTGCGCAGTTACCCATAAATAATTGATAGATATAGATATATACTTAAATACATAGAAGATATGAATAACTCAGGAACCCATATTCATGATAAATACACTGACCAAGACTCGAACCGGGACCTAGGTTTCAGAGGCAGGATTTATTAGTAGGTATCTATGTCTTCTTCTTCTTCTTCCAAGCGTTTATCCCGGCTTGGGGTCCGCTTGACAACCTAATCCCATGAATTGGCATAGACACTAGTTTTTACGAAAGCGACTGCCATCAGACCTTCCAACACAGAGGGGAAACTAAGCCTTTTTGGGATTAGGTCCGGTTTCCTTACGATGTTCTCCTTCACCGAAAAGCGACTGGTAAATATCAAATGATATTCCGATATTCCGTACATAAGTTCCGAAAAACTCAGTGGTACGAGCCGGGGTTTGAACCCGAGACCTCCGGATTGAAAGTCGGACGTCTTACCGCAAGGCTACCAGCGCTTATTAGTAGGTATCTATGTAAGTAGGTATAAATATATCAGTCCTGACACTCCTCTTTTTGCACACTTTATGAACACGAGAAATAAAAATTATATAAAACATAATATTTTCACCATGAATCAATGAAATGTCTTTATTTTGCTTCTATTGGGATCCTGTAAGAGGTTTTGATAAATATAACCTGCGAGTCAGTGTAAAAATTCGCATAAAAATTCGATTCACACGCGCTCTGTAAGCGGCTGGAATATCCCAGGGCCCAACTTAATTGGGAATCCAAGGGCTATTAAAAATAATCTACCGGGCTAATTGGCTGGACGTGGGTTCGGTTCCCGGCCTTTGAGTAATTCGGGCTTCAGCCGCAAGGGTCTGAGTGGTTATTTGTTATTGAAAATTGGGTTCGTGATCCTTGCAATAGGTACTTAATTGTTTAAATTCCAAGTCAATTTGAAAACGGTTTTCGGGCATTAACAAAACCAATATTTGGTTATTTTAGAAATGGTAACTTAATATTGGTTGGTACTGATAATAATATAAATTTAATATTTTTTTATTATCGAAAAATATTAAGTACACAAATCTATTTACTTAGTAAGCTCAATAAGGTTTATATTGTTGGTATGCCCGGCGGACAGATCCGTCCGTGTATGGCGCGAATTGGGCACGGATGTGTCCGCCAGACGTCTGTCCGCTGTCTGTCCGTGGTCCAATTCGCGCCATACACGGGCGAACACATCTGTACGTGTATTCCTAGCTATTAATATTACAGAAACTATTTAAAGCGAGGTATGCATGGTAAATACCATGTGTGTTTTTGTGTGTTACCGATATTTCGGCACAGTTGGGTGCACCATTTTCACGGAGTAACTGAAAACTCTCTCTCTGAACTCGAAAGAGGGTTGGTCGCTATGGTGTGTGGGTAGACCACAACTAACACTCGCAGAAACTTCAGTTACTCCGTGACTGCGACTGTGCCGAAATATCGATAACTCGCAAAAACAAACACATATGGTAAATACCCCGTTTTAAATAGTTTTTACAAATAAATGTCTATTATTATATTTATTTATTATATTAATCAAACACAATTCGCACCATTCTTAAAACGCCTGTGAATATAAAAGTCCTAACTCTAACCCAGTCCAGTTTCAACAAATCGGGTCTTTTACAACACCCATTTTAGAAAAAGTTCAACGCCACAGAATACGTGGGCGACGAAATCCATTATCAACACGGATTACACCTTGTTAAGCAACACACACTTTTACTCAAACACTCCGTAATCAAAAGACAGCGGGCGTTTTATCTTTCAATTTAAATACCGAGCTACTTTCACTCTCGTTATTTTCTCTCGTTGCTTATAAAATAATCGATAAACTCGTATGTTTGTCAATCTTGCCGGGATCTTATTACAGAGGGCTCGTAATAAAATTCTCGGAATGTGGTATTAAACTGGGGATATTTATTTCTGGGTTCACGAAAAGGCTTCAATAAAACTGTGCTGTCGTTATGAGATTGTGTTGTGAGGCCAGAAAACTCGCGTGGACTGTAAGCTTAATATTAAGTATAATGCCTACTTAACGAAAAAGAAATGTTATAGACTAAGATTAGATGGTAGTGCACCCTACCTAATCGGGTAGCAAGATTCGGCATATATAGGGGGTAGCACCTTAAAAAGTTATGACTTTTAGTATGGGACACTATGAGCCAAACCTGGAGCGTTCGGAATGCAGCCAACTTTTCGGGTACCAAAAAAAGTCAGAAAATACCTCATCGGGTAGCAAGATTCGACATATACAGGGGGTAGCACCTTAAAAAGTTATGACTTTTTGTATGGAACACTATGAGCCAAACCTGGAGCATTCGGAATGCAGCCTGATTTTAGGGTGCCAGAAAATATCGAAAAATACCTCATCGGGTAGCAAGATGAAACTAATGCCAAATGAAAGTACTAATCATCCTGTTAATAAAAAAAATTGGTAGTCGGTCCTAAACCTGGAGCATTTCAAATGCAGCCAACTCTTGTGATCGAACAAAAAACTCATCTGATACCATTACAACGTAGAAATGGCCCCAGATGATGGTTCAAAAGACATAAACAAGTTTAATTTGACAGAATTTATCAAAAAGTGCCAAAATATTTCAGGTTTACTCACCCAAACTTATCACTTTCGTGATTTGGCTTAATTTTAGGGTACCTGAAGATTTAAAAAAATACCTTATTGAGTAGCACGATAATATGTATGCCAAATGAAAGGACTTATCATCCTGTTAATGGAAAAAAATAGCAGCGGGTCCTAAACCTGGAACATTCCAAATGCAGCCAACTTTTGTGATCGAACAAAAAACTCATCTGATACCATTACAACGTAGAAATGGCCCCAGAAGATGGTTCAAAAGACATAAACAAGCTTAATTTGATGGAATTTATCTAAAAGTGCCAAAATATATTAGGTTTACTCACCCGAACTTATGACTTTCGTGATTTGGCTTAATTTTAGGGTACCTGAAGATTTAAAAAAATACTTTATTGAGTGGCACGATAAGATGTAAGCCAAATGAAAGGACTTATCATCCTGTTAATAAAAAAATATAGCAACGGGTCCTAAACCTGGAGCATTCCAAATGCAGCCAACTTTTGTGATCGAACAAAAAACACATCTGATACCATTACAACGTAGAAATGGCCCCAGAAGGTGGTTCCAAAGACATAAACAAGCTTAATTTGATAAAATTTATCAAAAAGTGCCAAATTTATTAGGTTTACTCACCCAAACTTATCACTTTCGTGATTTGGCTTAATTTTAGGGTTCATGAAGATTTCAAAAAATACCTTATTGAGTGGCACGATAAGATGTAAGCCAAATGAAAGGACTTATCATCCTATTAATAGAAAAAAATAGCAGCGGGTCCTAAACCTGGAACATTCCAAATGCAGCCAACTTTTGTGATCGAACAAAAAACTAATCTGATACCATTACAACGTAGAAATGGCCCCAGAAGATGGTTCAAAAGATATAAACAAGCTTAATTTGATGGAATTTATCAAAAAGTGCCAAAATATATTAGGTTTACTCACCCAAACTTATGACTTTCGTTATTTGGCTTAATTTTAGGGTACCTGAAGATTCAAAAAATACCTTATTGAGTGGCACGATAAGATGTAAGCCAAATGAAAGGACTTATCATCCTATTAATAGAAAAAAATAGCAACGGGTCCTAAACCTGGAGCATTCCAAATGCAGCCAACTTTTGTGATCGAACAAAAAACTCATCTGATACCATTACAACGTAGAAATGGCTACAGAAGATGGTTTAAAAGACATAAACAAGCTTAATTTGATAGAATTTATCAAAAAGTGCCTAATTTATTAGGTTTACTCACCCAAACTTATGACTTTCGTGATTTGGCTTAATTTTAGGGTACATGAAGAAAAAAAAAAATACCTTATTGAGTGGCACGATAAGATGTAAGCCAAATGAAAGGACTTATCATCCTGTTAATAGAAAAAAATAGCAGCGGGTCCTAAACCTGGAGCATTCCAAATGCAGCCAACTTTTGTGATCGAACAAAAAACTCATCTGATACCATTACAACGTAGAAATGGCCCCAGAAGATGGTTCAAAAGACATAAACAAGCTTAATTTGATGGAATTTATCAAAAAGTGCCAAAATGTATTAGGGTTACTCACCCAAACTTATGACTTTTGTGATTTGGCTTAATTTTAGGGTACCTAAAGATTTAAAAAATGCCTTATTGAGCAGCACGATAAGATGTATGCCAAATGAAAGGACTTATCATCCTGTTAATAAAAAAAAATAGCAGCGGCTTCTAAACCTGGAACATTCCAAATGCAGCCAACTTTTGTGATCGAACAAAAAACTCATCTGATAAGCCAAATCACGAAAGTGATAAGTTTGGGTGAGTAAACCTAATATATTTGGCACTTTTTGATAAATTCCATCAAATTAAGCTTGTTTATGTCTTTTGAACCATCTTCTGGGGCCATTTCTACGTTGTAATGGTATCAGATGAGTTCTTTGTTCGATCACAAAAGTTGGCTGCATTTGAAATGTTCCAGGTTTAGGACCCGCTGCTATTTTTTTCTATTAACAGGACGATAAGTCCTTTCATTTGGCTTACAACTTATCGTGCCACTCAATAAGGTTTTTTTTAAATCTTCAGGTACCCTAAAATTAAGCCAAATCACGAAAGTGATAAGTATGGGTGAGTAAACCTAATATATTTTGGCACTTTTTGATAAATTTCATCAAATTAAGCTTGTTTATGTCTTTTGAACCATCTTCTGGGGCCATTTCTACGTTGTAATGGTATCAGATGAGTTCTTTGTTCGATCACAAAAGTTGGCTGCATTTGGAATGCTCCAGGTTTAGGACCCGCTGCTATTTTTTTCTATTAACAAGATGATAAGTCCTTTCATTTGGCTTACATATTAGCGTGCTACTCAATAAGGTATTTTTTTAAATCTTCAGGTACCCTAAAATTAAGCCAAATCACGAAAGTGATAAGTTTGGGTGAGTACACCTCATAAATTTGGCACTTTTTGATAAATTCTAGCATATTAAGCTTGTTTATGTCTTTTGAACCATCTTATGGGGCCATTTCTACGTTGTAATGGTATCAGATGAGTTTTTTGTTCGATCACAAAAGTTGGCTGCATTTGGAATGCTCCAGGTTTAGGACCCGTTGCTATATTTTTTTATTAACAGGATGATAAGTCCTTTCATTTGGCATACATTTTATCGTGCTACTCAATAAAGTATTTTTTTGAATCTTCAGGTACCCTAAAATTAAGCCAAATCACGAAAGTCATAAGTTTGGGTGAGTAAACCTAATATATTTTGGCACTTTTTGATAAATTATATCAAATTAAGCTTGTTTATGTCTTTGGAACCACCTTCTGGGGCCATTTCTACGTTGTAATGGTATCAGATGAGTTTTTTGTTCGATCACAAAAGTTGGCTGCATTTGGAATGTTCCAGGTTTAGGACCCGCTGCTATTTTTTTCCATTAACAGGATGATAAGTCCTTTCATTTGGCATACATATTATCGTGCTACTCAATAAGGTATTTTTCTAAATCTTCAGGTACCCTAAAATTAAGCCAAATCACGAAAGTGATAAGTTTGGGTGAGTAAACCTGAAATATTTTGGCACTTTTTGATAAATTCTGTCAAATTAAGCTTGTTTATGTCTTTTGAACCATCTTCTGGGGCCATTTCTACGTTGTAATGGTATCAGATGAGTTTTTTGTTCGATCACAAAAGTTGGCTGCATTTGAAATGCTCCAGGTTTAGGACCGACTACCATTTTTTTTTATTAACAGGATGATTAGTACTTTCATTTGGCATTAGTTTCATCTTGCTACCCGATGAGGTATTTTTCGATATTTTCTGGCACCCTAAAATCAGGCTGCATTCCGAATGCTCCAGGTTTGGCTCATAGTGTTCCATACAAAAAGTCATAACTTTTTAAGGTGCTACCCCCCGTATATGTCGAATCTTGCTACCCGATGAGGTATTTTCTGACTTTTTTTGGTACCCGAAAAGTTGGCTGCATTCCGAACGCTCCAGGTTTGGCTCATAGTGTCCCATACTAAAAGTCATAACTTTTTAAGGTGCTACCCCCTATATATGCCGAATCTTGCTACCCGATTAGGTAGGGTGCACTACCACCTAATCTTAGTCTATTATACACGACCTGAAAGATGCAGCACATGAGTACACAGCCGACATCACACTATTGTTAATTTAATCACTACGAGAACGACAAGCTGTCGCCCGGCTTCCTGAATTATCTTAACTGATTACAGTTCATATCAAGAACCTCTTGATCTCTTAAGATGTTCTTGGTTGTTCTCTTGAGAATAAGATTATGCCTAGATAATTTTTGACACATTACCCGCTTAGCTACTTCTGCTGCACACTTTAGGAACTCGACGAATACCGTCAATCGGCGACATCGGCGAAGGTCGTATAGCAAAGAATTAACAAATCCTGCATAGCTTTTTTTTAGTAAATGGTAAAACTGTTTTAGAACAGTTTTACCATCATATACTTCTTTCTTCTTTACTGACAAAAAAACCTTTAATTAAAACATATTTTATAGCAAATTGACATGTCGATACAACTTTGTTCCCAACTAAATCGCGACTCTCCACTTCTCCTCACTTGGGGTCTACACCAAAAATTCGCTCCTACATGTGGAGCGCTGAACATTAAAGCTCTCCTAAGACCTAATTAGAACTTGCTCCAAGAATTCCATTGTATAGGGATTCAGAAGTGTCCGTAGATTAGACAAGATGCGACGTGGCGAGACGCTTCGTTGCAAGATTAAGCTGTTAATATGTAAGGAGATTATTGTATTTGGAGAGATTACGGATTGATATTAATCTACAATAACAGCAGCAGGAGTAGGTAGCTCAACGGTGAGGTACTGATCTTGGTACGACTTTATTAATTAAATAATAAGAGCGTGCAGGCTATTTTGATCACCACAGACCCTTAGTTACTTTTGACGCTGGTGTACCTTTTGTTTTTTTTTGTCGAGGGGAAAATCTTTTATGGATACTTCCGCGCCACGAGGATAGCGCGAAAGTTATGTCGGAGTCGCACCGACTAAAACCCTCTGAGGGTTCTCCTCAACGCCATTTGGACGGCTCCGGGATGTCGTAATGAACGCGCCGGTGCCGCCCTGAAGTTACGCCCTTACGAGTTTCGGTCTGTCTGAGGATCACAGCCTCGTACTGTGACCCTTGACTTTCCCAAGGTTCCCTTTTAGTCGCCTCGTACGACTTTTAGGGAATACCGTAGCCATATTCTGATGCCCGGGCTACAGGCTAAATAACTTAAACGCGAAGGAAACCGTCAAGTGATCAGAACTATCTGATAATTTTTACATTTCATAAAAAAATAAGCATAAAGTGGAATCAAGGAATAACACTGAAATAGTACATTTATACGCACGAGTATCGAACGACGTTTTTTAATACAGTTGCGAAAAAATTATAAAATTGTCAATTATTCACTTTGAGGTTACTTTAGTACATGTATCCGAACGCTCCGCGCGGTGCGATGCGGCGCTGTGATTGGCTGTCTGTCACTGTCATTAGCTGTGATTGGCTGGAAAAGTAAAAAGCACTAGTGCGCGATATCAAACTTTCCGCACGCTAAACCACTACAAGAAAAGCACTTTTTTGAGCAACTGTATTAAAAAAAAAATTTGTTACCAGCAACCAAACTCCGTCTACTAGCAGCTTAAGTTTTGGGACTTCAAAACTAAGACGTATTATTACTTAGCAAAGTGTTTATTTATAAGTAAACTTTGAGTTATAAGCATATACATTTTATATATCCTTACCGAAGTTTGGTTGTTAATGAAATAGCCTAAGTAGTTTGCTTGTCCTTTTTCTTCAGCGAATAAAAGATACGATCTCAAAGCTTCAGAATTTAATGCAGAGTTTGTGAGTGTTAAATAGATATAGTTTTAAATACTTAATCCTATAGCAAATGCTTTCGCACAACTAGAATAGTCACATCATTTCAATCTTTATTCAAAATCTTCAAATCTCTTAATTTATATTATTATAGCATGAATACAAAAGATAATGAAATATACCCTTTTTCTCTCAGCTAACTTCGCGGCCACAAAATTCATCATTAATCTCCAATCAAATCACAGAGCTTCCCCTGGGATGTCTTTAATATTGCTGAAACTCAGTACGGTATTGCCAATGAAGTCATATGACTTCATTGGCAATACCTATATAGATATAGCAGCAGGATATTTATTTATATAGATATCCTATAATCTAATATACCTATAAAAATGGTTTCCGAATCAGGCAAAGTTAAGCATGGTTGGCAATGTTGCAGTAATTGATGATAACCTTAATAATAATTTCTAACATTTCTGTAGTACAGTCAACCAACAAAGTGGTCTACCAGTTTTGGCAAAAGTTTCTGCGAGATCTAACGATCGCTAAGGTTGACATTTCTAACGGAGTTTAAAACATGCACGACCTTGTTGTCTCATGACTCATGACGTTCAAACGAACCTCAACCGTAGGGTGGTAGACCACATTTTTGCTCGACTGTACATCCGAAATATAGCATCGACCTTAGCGACCTTTTTTAGTATCCCATATTTTATACCATCCTGTATTACAAACAGGATTATGACGCTCTGTTTTACATACAGGATGACACAATGTAACGTTCGCTGTCGCCAGCTAATTTAAAGTCTGTTTAACTCAGGCTTTCTTTTAAGTATCCATGAATTTTGTTACGAGACCGGGAACTGTGAAGGTGAGTCGTAAATCGTCGCTGCGCTTGTAAAATCCGACATGTGACTTTTTTTGAAAAATGGTTTTTGACTTCATTTAAAAGTATTTTTAAAGGTGCATATTCCTCAAAAATAAATTTTTTTCTAAGTTTACTAGATCACAAAAAAATAAAATCAGCTATGTGAAAAAGGCCTTAATTAGCCGCGCAAAAGGCGCTATGTGATCAAATATTACAAAGCTGTTTTTATCAATGAATGCATCATAATAATATTGCGCTTTGTGATGGTACACAGCGGATTTTATATAATATTTTATGAACTTGGTTCTTGACAAATAATATATATTTAAATGTGTAATATATTCAGCAGTGTTAATAAACAGTCGTATACGCATTTATTTGCAGTATAAATCCGCTTAGTGACGATTCGAAATGTCACTTTATAGAAATATTAAACCGTTATGTGCCTCGATAATCACATAGCAGTTTTTACAACACAAGTAAATTTAGCAGTCATTTTCATTTTCATTTTCATTTTTCATGTGCTTAAAATGTAGAAAAATCAAATTGTAGCTCCTAAAATAACTTAGTAAAATTTTCAAATGTAACATTATTTAGAGTCATATCGGAATCTTAAATTTTTGTAATTTTTAGATTTTTGTTTATTATACAGTAAAAAAATAAACATGTTTTTTGTGTCTCCTGTAAAGTTGTGTTTTTTTACATGTCGGATTTTACAAGCGCAGCGACGAAATGTGACTTTCACCTTGTATGATGCAAGTAACTACGTGTCCTTGGTTAAACGGTTATCACATTAAGGTGCCTTGAGCTGAATTTTACGCGGAATTCAGCATTCAAATTTCACAAAAAGTCAAATTTCGACAAAAAGTCTGAATTTTGTCTAAGGCTTCATACGAAAATTCAGCCGCCATAGACAAATTTCTCACCTCCGGCTGATTTTTGGCTTCACTCATCTCACCCAATGTGAATCCGCAAGCCGTGTGAGCGAGGCGGAGCTATACACGTGTATCGATGTTTCGATCGCAAATCAAAGCGGCGTGTGTATCTGTCATAGCCACAGGTACTCATATTATCGAAATATTTGGAGTAACTAAGTAAGAAAATAAAAGAGACGATTTGAACTTTAATTTTACAGGGTTTAACAGAAATGCTGGTGATCCTTTTAAGGGCATTATTGGCATCGTATTCTTATTATGAAAGACTAAGAAAAAACATTCTCCTCGCAAAAAAATTGATTTTTGCGGAGGGTTGGCTGTTGAAATATAGGTTCATAGTACAAAAATAATATAAAGGATGTATAGTTATATATTACATTCAACCTAAGACTCAGCCTCTTTACTAATCTGTTTATTTCTCTTTAGATCTGTCACCCTTGTATTAGGTGTCAGACGGTGCTGGCTTCCTTGTGTATGGTTTCCAATATATAATTATTGAAACTGATATTCATGTATTTCCTTTTGAGCTCATAATCCCAATAGGTTATGGACCCTGAGGACTCTGCTAGATATCTGTATTAATAATTCGTAAAAATAAATTACGAAGTGAAAGACCGAAAAATTTTTGACAGTGAAAGACAACGTTTTTGTTTTGAAAACAAAATGAAAATTTTCTGAAGTCAGAAATTAAAATAAGCTATAAATAAAAATATAGTGATTTAAAGTATTGGATCATCGCATGATTACGAGAGTTGTACTCTATTAAAGCTATAGATTGGCCAAAAGTTCAAACTGCAAACAAGCGTGTGGAAGAAATACAACACAGTTACCAGAAGTATGAGAGTAAAGTATTTATCTGATTCCTATCTTGCTCTTACAAAAAGAGAGTACTTACCGCCAAATAGATTATTTTAAGAATTTCGGCGCTGTTTACGAGCCAAAGAACTTTGTCAAGCAGTTGTCTTTAGATTTATAAGCTGTTGTTTGGAAGGGCTACCAGTTTTTACACCATCTCTTGCACTGGAGATTTTCTGTTGAAAGACCAGTGACCATTACACGAAGTTGAGCCATGATGGACTAAATCAAATGCTGTGTATTTTAAACAGCTGATCTTGGATTTGACAGCGACAGATTTGTACCAACTAATCTTCAGGCTTTGCTTGCTGATGATGCTTGATGAAAGATGCTTTACATTTACTCCATTACGTGACTACTCGTAATTACGATTACCTCGAAGAAAAGCTTCAAAGTTTATTAGCTTTGTTGGCAGTAACAATTTTTCTACATAGGTATGGAAAAGACCACTCACTGTTACAAAAAATGGTGTACAGCAGTTATGAGAAGGAAGATTACTAAATGAATGCTAATAATAAGAAGGATTATCACCGTGAAGAATGGTGAACCATCCGAAAAGAAGGAAAGAAAGATAACATTACAGTCTTTTAGCTTGAATCCATACATCTATTCAAACGATGGATTAGTATTCATGGCTGGAGAATAGAGAGAACAAAACATTATTCTACTTGGTTGGACATCATCGGACTTCGCCGTGAAAAGGGATGATCTCTTTTTCATGCTATTAATTGTTATACGCTCTTTAAAACTCAATTGCTAATAATTACATTAATTTCAGCTACCTCGTTCATCTATATTCGAGAAGGTCAGAGGAGAAGGACGTGATACGTGTTCTTATGTTATGTCGTGTCGACTGTCGACATGTCTCCAACGAATTTAATCCGCCCTGCACAGTCCTGTTTGATAATCAGGTTGTTATTTCAACGAGGTGCTTAAATGTAAAGAAATGGAGGTAAACTACCACTTAAGGTAGGTGGAATAATTGTTTAATTGCTATAAATTTTAAAGCAAATGTAAATAATATGATACATGTTACCATTACCACTAAATCCCACGTATGCAATACCTTATAAAAATGCTCGCTACTTTAACGTAAATTCTTGTACCTATCTATGATAAACAAGAACATGTTTAATACCACCACATTATATTGTAATTGTTGATTTATGCAAATCGGGCATACGAAGCATACAAAATAGCATAGCATACAAATAGGGGATAAGAAGAAAGTTGAGTATCACTTTGAAAAGGCAACATGATCCCAATTATATTGTGGATATTGGACATTGTTATTGATCAATATATACAATTGCCTAGTTGATACTATTTAGCGACCAATTATTTGATAGTAATAACTGTGTTACAAATTTGACGTTAACGTACGATATTATTATACAAAAATTGAGTCAAACATTGTTGATAATGTTAATTCCAAATTTTGTTAATGTGTACTGTGATGACACGACAAGGAAAAGTGCATTTATTCAGTAAAAAGTCTACTCTCTCGTACGACAGATACCTTAGAGTTTTATAGACATAGCGATCTGTGTTCCTGTGAGCCGTAGTGTTTCTTGACGACTAACAACGTCAACGTAGTTAATTTATAATTTATGACAACTAAACGGATTATGTATATGTATTGCTGTTTTGGAATGTTGTAAATATTAATCCCGACGTTTCGAGCCCCATCCCAGCGCTCGTAGTTGCGGGACAGAAAGAAAAATATTTACTTATTCATATCGTTGTCAAAATAAGTTGCTCATAAGGTAACACAATTAAAGCTCTTAAGGTAAATAAGTATATTGTAGCATAATAGAATACTACACAAACTTATCATGATAAAAGTTGTTTTGGCAAATGAAGGGAGAAAGTGGGAAATAAATCATGGAGAATCAAGTGTTAGCACTTTTGTAACTTGTTATGTACTAAATACGTAAAAGATGAATATCTTTATTTATGGTCAAATGTAAAACGTATTTTGTAATAGAATATGGACTATGGTCAGTTTGGATGTTGTTGTACCTACTCAGTCAGAAATGAAATCGTGGACGAGACTGCCTTGTTCAGTCTAGGCCTCTTCAGAAGCCTAAGAGAATAGTGGAAATTCTCGTAGTAATAATTAACTGATATATGTCGTGTGTTGAAATCAGTAAATTGGTAATTGTCGTAATAAACTGATAGTAGTGTCCATAGTGATGCGTCTAAATCAGTAGTATATATAAAAGTCCCGAAAGTCTGACGACTAGAAATCAGATAGCTACCTAAATCTGATATGTACAACAACTGTACTGAGGCCAATAAATCAGATAGCTACCTAAATCTGATATACTGCAACAACTGTCTGAGGACGACTAGAAATCAGATAGCTACCTAAATCTGATATGTGCAAAATCTAGTTAGTCTGAAAAATCACAATGTATCTAATAATTGTGTGCACGTAAACGAAGTTACAATTCTTATGTTGAACCATGATAGATTGTTACCACGAAACGAATGACAACCTTACTCCCATTAAATGATGACTAGATAGTCATGCTTCCTTGAGATGACCAAATTACAAAGCAACTTGTAGGTACTGTTATGGCAAAAGTTAAGTTTAAATTCTCGTTTTAAATGAATAATGTATATTATAAAGAGAATGAATGTTATTGACCAAAACTCAATTGATAAGTAGTACGGTACGTCAAATCAGATATAAAGCACAGAATACTAAAATGCAGAAGTTGAACTCAGAATGAATGATAAATAAGTGGTTCATACAGGTAGCAAGGTAACTAAAGTCTACTTAGTATAGGATTCACAGACAGTTCAAGAAGTATAAATAAACACTGTATACTTTTCGAGGTTTAGAATTGACTATAGACGTATGTCTTATATGTTAGTTACTAGAGAAGTGAATCTAGAACCAAGGAAACTAAGAATCTTTAAAAGTGTACAGAGAGTTTAACTTGTGTGAATTTAACAGAGGCTTGCCGACATGCTCAGTTTTAAGTTTAACTTGTGTGAATTTAACAGAGGCTTGCCGACATGCTCAGTTTTAAGTTTAACTTGTGTGAATTTAACAGAGGCTTGCCGACATGCTCAGTTTTAAGTTTAACTTGTGTGAATTTAACAGAGGCTTGCCGACATGCTCAGTTTTCAAATTGTTATCTATTCATAATATTTAAAATGGCTCTGAGCTCTATACACTGAGTCTCTTTTAAAACACAAAACCTAAGTGACGTAAATATACATTTGACAGAGATTTATGAATAACGGCAATAAGTAGTGCAATATTTGTCTTGAAGTTTGTTCATTAATTAAATAATTCAACGATTACTGTTTGGGTTGGGCTGTCAATAAACATTAGTTAAACTCAAGTTAAACCTATACACTCATCTTTAAACTACTATTTCCTGGAACCACTCTTTACATACATAACATTCAATTGTCTATACCCATAAGGGATCACTACGATCATTTCACTACGATCATTTCATGCTTATCTAATTGAATGTAATTATTCAAATAACGCATTCACTGCCAGGGGGCGTGGCCTCGGAGCGGGCTTGTATGACGGTGGACGCACATGTGCGTCGGGGGCAATGAATGTGATAACAAAGCTAAAATTGGTAAGTAAGCCAATAACATACAAGTTATGTCTAATTACTATCGAACCGCTATAAACAGATATTTACGCCCATTGACATTTTATACAAAGATGAGTTTATAAAAACTCTAATCGGTTTTGTTCAAGTGATAAGTCTGTAATATCATGCAGAAATCGATGGCATATTTGGCACTAGTATCTTCTTAGTAAAATGAATTTAAATGTCAGATTTTAATGACATAAAGTCATAGTTCAGTTTAAATGTAGTGCATATATGTACAGTCAGCAAAAGAGGTATACATAAAAGTTTGTATGTAATAGAGATTACTTATCTCAGGAACCTGAACCTGTTGTCCCATGAACCATAAAAACCTCTTATATTCAAAAACACTACAGCGTTCATAAAAATATAGCGCTCCTGATAATATCCTGATACATCTGAAACTTTGACCACAAACTGATTTATTATGATAAATAATATCCAATGATGTCAAGTAGAAGGTTTAGAATTGACTTGATAGTTATTCAAATATTATGTTCAATTAATATTTTAATTTAATGTTCTTTTAAGAACAAATTGAATTAAGTAAATTAAATATGTACGTTTACACATATATTTGACAATGTAATAATCATTAAAAAATATATATATGTGTGTTTAGTTGTACTGTTAATAAGTACACCATCTTGTTAAAGATTCATCAATGGAAATAAATCCTAAAGTATCTTATTGACTTTACTGGTCTGATTGAGGTTTTTGGGTTTTTCCTTAATCCTATAGAATGCTAAGAATCCTATAGAACGAATGTTAGACCATGGCATTGTATTCCCAGGAAACACTTGGAAGTCACATTGTCTGTTAGGGGCAGTATATTTTTGATTGTATACATGGTGATTATTTTTGAGGGGGCGTGTTGAAATATAGGTTCATAGTACAAAAATAATATAAAGGATGTATAGTTATATATTACATTCAACCTAAGACTCAGCCTCTTTACTAATCTGTTTATTTCTCTTTAGATCTGTCACCCTTGTATTAGGTGTCAGACGGTGCTGGCTTCCTTGTGTATGGTTTCCAATATATAATTATTGAAACTGATATTCATGTATTTCCTTTTGAGCTCATAATCCCAATATTGGCCGGCTTGGACGACGTCTACCATACAAAAAAATTTTTTTTTCGCGTACTTAACATTTTTCTCCTATTTTTCTTACTCGCAATACGATACCATTTATGCTCTTAAGTAAATCACCAGTATTTTTGTTACACCCTGTACTTCAAATAGTAAAGTGGGTTCCACTTCTACTTCCACATTGAGCATTTCTAACGCAAAGTCCGTTTGACCCACTGTCCACGGTTTCTCGTCTGCAATTTTAATATTTGATAATCTAAACCTGGAAGATTGGATCACGTAGAAACGTGTTGGCGTAAAATATGGATCGCCTCCTATAGATAAAGCACTATTTAACGTCAATAAAGACTGAATCTCAACACATAGGCATTCCTATGTTGTAAAGTGTATATTAAGGCCACAGCTGCGACACTCAATTATAGCTGCAAAATTTTATAGCTAGGGGGCTGTCCATAAATTACGTCATCGATTTTTAACGATTTTAGACCCCCCCCCCCTAAAATCATCCAAAGATTATGCTTTAAATGGCCCCATTTCCTCCTACGTTATGCTACCATCATCCGATGTCCAGACCCCCCCCCCCTATTTTGAAATGACGTAATTTATGAATAGCCCCTAGGTATCTATTTACTAGTCATAGGGATTGTGATTATGTAGGTACCGTTGTCTTTGTGAGGTGTGTGTATACTCGCATAGGTCATAAACGTGCATGGACTCAACTAAATTACTATTTTTTATGGCAGTGCCAATGCGTGGTGACCGTAACTAGCAGGCAGCACAAAATGGCCCATATTTATTGGCACGAAAGTGTCAAAGTAATAGTAGTTTATGTAACTGTTACGTAATAGGGGTCCTTAAAACAGGAGTGTGGCTCACTTCGTTCGTTTCATAATAAGATCACACGAGGGTTTTAAGGCCTAATTACGTACAGTTGCATACACTGCTTTATCTACACACATATTATAAACCCGAAATGATGATTGAATGACTGCCATTGCACGGATTGCACTGCCATCGCCATGGCCTACTCGATTGTGCCGGCGGTCGGGAGGCGCGTGCCGGCAGGCGGGGCCCACCCGGATTTTCATAATGATATCGAATTTTTGCTTATTATTTGATAATAATAACATCGTTACAGATAAGACATTTGTTCTAACTACTAACGAAACAATCTATTTTTATGGTGGTTATAACGTGCGGTTTTTGAATGCATCATGGAGGGTTTATGATATGGGTGTAGATAAAGTTTATTTATAGTTCTCATTCAGGTTACAATTTAAGGTGACAGGCATAAATGCGTGTGAACTGCAGGGGATATAACTTGCGTATAAGGAAAGTGTTTGTGACATTTCAGTTTTGGATTTAAGTCATAAAGTGGCAGATTTTCCAAACATTTCTTGATGTCTCCCTTTCTGTGGTATACAAATCTTGTCATTATTTAGATTTTTGTTATAACACTTTTTGAAAAGTAAATACAGTTATTGTTTATTATGCTCTATCTAGTTGCTAAGTGATTTGTGGCGTAAAATTATTGTAATAAGCCGTGCATTCCAAACAAAATGGCGGGTTATTGAATGTTAAAGGCATAAAACCGACCATCTTTATGCTCACTCATTATATAGTGTCGTTTAAACTTTCGTTTTTAAATAACGTTTGGGGTCAATGAACGAAGATGGACTTAATCATACCTTTATGAGTATTATTAGCCGCATACGTTTTAAGAGTTCCTTGATTTTTTATTCTGGTTGTTTTTTTTTACTAATTACTATCTCTACTTTTATTATTTGTACTGTATTGGGGTGTGCAAAAAATAATACCTATTTGTAATGTATTGTACAAATTCAAAGAAAACGGATAAGGGTCAAGTTAAAAGTTTAAGCTTAATAAGTAAAGTGCGCTTTGGCATTCTGTCTTTAAACTCACATGAAAATACAGAACTTGATCCACTTTTTCGATAAAATATAGTATAATAAATTCATATCATAAATGTCTTCCGTAATCTTTTTAATTTTTCATTAAAACGTATATTCTATTATTTGATTACAGTTCTAAGCTTCGTCATACTTACAAATGTAATCGTCGGCTACAATGTTAAGTATATGTAAATAAGATAATACCCACCATTTTAACCTACACTCATTAGAGGACAATTGTCAAACCCCATAAGCTCTACAAATTAACATAACCCACTTAAAAGGTTTACTAAGTTAAGGGTATTCCCAAACAAATAACGAGAACTCGCTTCAGCCGAGTCTGTATGAGTTTGGTTATTGTTGTTCTAGGACCACATATCCCACTTATTTTTTAAGATGTCCGAATTTTGCTAGAGATTTCTTCCTACAATTCCAACATGTTAAATAAATCTTACTACACCTTTTCATCGGACACTTTTGGCCCTCCAGCATGACTCACGTTGTCGCCCGCGACTTCGTCATCGCGAGGCGCGCTTGAACTATTGAGTTGCTGGTGACGACATAGGTATCTAATTAAGTTATGGCAGCTGGGCTGGTGAGTGAATTATATTTTTATGATGTACAAAGTTGTATCTTTCTTTATTATTATTATTCTCCCTTGTAAGCATTTGATAAACAAATAATTTATGGTTTGAAGAGGGCGCAAAAGCCATGAGCTGTATTCTAACTTTAAAACAGGTGTAGACGAGATCCAAATTCAATTTATTAACTACGTAATACAGCTAGCGCCTAAACGCTTGAATCAGAAATATCAGAATTTGCTTGAAAATTATTCCTCTTCAACTCCAATACAACTTCGATATTGGTTGATTATTTATTGTGTGATTGAGTTATGTTTGAAATAAATTGTGTCTTTTATGTATTGTTTATCTATTTTAAAATTAGAATACCTACGGCACCTTGTATTTCTAACCAGTCAGCATACCGTGAGCTTCTCTACTAACTGCTAATATTGTAAATCAGATTGAAGTTAAAAAGCCAGAGACCAACTATCTTTTTTCTATCTTTTCTTTCTATTGGTTCCAACAATCTTTTGTTTTAGACCCTTATACATTTATATACTGTATTTGTTTATGAAGTATATATTAGTTGTTGAACGATTGCAACGCTAGCTAAGCATTGACTTCCCCATATACCATACCAATAAAAAAAAAGATTATTTGGTAGGCGATATTCGAATTTCGATTTTCAAGCTAGAATCATTTATCTACACTAACCGACGTCTCGCTCGCCCGTGCTTGGAAAGCCTTAGGAATGTCACCCAAGGTCAGCCCTTTAAGATAGCGTTTATCAGGACCCTGGCTTAATTACGACTGGAGATTCTTGGCTGATGGGATTTTGATAGGCTTTTTAAAGTAGGTCGTGACCTTTGGGTTAAATGATAAAATTTTCTCGTGAAGACAACTGTCTTTATATTATGTCACTTACACTGTAAGTGACTAAACACGTATTTTGTTCTATTATTTTACCGTGCATTGTTTTGTGGTTATTGCTACTTATTTGCTGCTGTGGTTATACTAGTAAAACAGGTACTTTTTTACTCTTTAAATTTACATAGGTACAGTCAACCAAGAGAGTGGTCTACCAGTTTTGACACAAGTTTCTGCGAGATCTAACGATCGCTAAGGTTGTCTTTTCTAACGGAGTTTAAAACATGCACGACCTTGTTGTCTCATGACGTTCAAACGAACCTCAACCGTAGGGTGGTAGACCACATTTTTGGCCGTAAATAAAAAAGCGTTTGATTCATACTTTCTTACAAAGATGAATCCTTAATCATAGAATAACCACCACGAGCATATTTACGCTATCATAGGGTATATGTTTTGAGCATTTAAGTGCATAATCGCATGTAAAACAATATTGACTTCAGTCACTCTGAATCTCAGATATATACCTAAGTCATCAACGATGGATGTACCATATTTAACCATTGCACATTCTTAAACCTTATTGCGATGTGATAAGAACCATCTTGGATTAGAAAAAGTTTTATTTTATTTTTTTAATACAGTATAGGCAGCCGTTTGACCACGATCTCAGATGGTAAGTGATGATGCGGTCTACGGTGGACCACGCTTACCTATGAAGTGTTTTAGTAGGTCAGTTTTGAAACTGCCGTCATCCCAGTTAACGTGTCGATTATCAGTATTTTATTAATTCCCGGTTTTGCATCGTAAATACCGGTTAAGTGGCCGGGCGTTATCGTATTGCCTCAATAGCCTCACGACCGTACAGTCACCTCCGAAGACTAAAGTTAAGTTTGCAAAATTCTCAATTTTTAACATAACTGAGAAAGTTTAATCACAATTTTAAAAGTTTGTCCTTAAGAACAAATGATAGTTTAATTCCTGTCTTTATTTTTAATATATTTTTTATGCTTTCATTTTCTTTTGAACGGTTCTTTATAAGTTAATTAGTATCTAAATATAATGTTAGACACATCAGAGAATTTCATCGCTAAGACGTAGCAGCAATTCTGTAATGGTCTTCTGAAGAACTTTCCCCCACCTCCGTCGTCAACTGGTTTTACTTATTTATATATTTTTTATATCTGCTGTTTTTACATCATATAAATTAATTTATCAGATTATGTTAGTGTGTTCAGTGTGTCTTTTTAACATAAATCACGTTATTATAATTATTACACAGCAATTAAAGATCACTCCAATGACTAAAATCGCTAAATATGTATTTCTTTATTGGCTAGGCTTCATTTATGGCATGAGATTTATTTTACTCATTACTTTAAACGATAAAAGCGAAATACCTACTCACTAAAGCATTGTTTTTGACAAGACAACACTGTGTAATTCAGTGCCAAAAAATTAACATAAATTTTAGATTTTCTTATAAATGTAGTACCTAAAACTATTTTTATCTCTGACTGTACTTCACGAAACAGGGTCAGCAAAATTTCAAGAGAATAAATCCCGGTTAACGCCTTTTATGGCCGTTACGATTTACAATTTAACAGTGGGTGACTTTAACGGTGACGTTAACGTGACGTTTGTTAGCGAAGCCCTGAAGGCACTTGACGGTTACGTTTGTTATCTGTTCGGCTGTCTGGTCGAGTTGCAAATTCAATTGTGGACGACGGACATCAGTTCGGGAATCAGCAGCGTAATTTTATGGTCGTGGTACAATTTAATAGTTGAATATCGGTACGTTAACGATTACTAACAATGTTAGTGTACTGTACGCTTACCATGAGTTATGACATTGACGTTTACGAGAACGAGTATCGAGTGTTCTATCTGTGCATGTTGCTTGTAACATATTAGTGTAAACGAGATGCACACATAGAAAATTGGTTATTCATTGACGAACAATTTCAATGTTAAACTCATGGTAGCCGAACAGAAGTGGTCAGCATGGCTCTTTGATAAATTGTTACGTCAGGTTGGAAATCTGATAGAGTACAAAAAATAATGTGGTGACCGATTGCCATACATTTTTTACTGATAGAAATTTTAATTACTACCTACCTTTTTACTTTGTTTTAACCTTGTCGTAGATAAATTTATTTTTAATGGTTTTTTTCTTTCCGTATATATTATGATAAACAATTGCAAATTTTATTTTATAGCATCTTTTTAGAAAGGGGGAAAAATACTATTTATAAATGGCATGTGTGGCAAAACCACAAATAACACAATAACTATTAGATGTATGTAAATTAGAAAAACCGATCGAATTCAAAGAAGAATTAAAGTCAATAGAACTGAAAGAACAAATCAAATTATTTTTAATTAATATTAAGGCGTTGGTCACTTTTTCCTTTTTATATGACATCTATACAAGTATATAATAGAATTAAAGTCAATGATCATAAAAAAGATGATGGTTTATGTGGCCAACTGAATTCATAAAAATTTGTCAAACCAACTCAAATCATGTATAAAAGTCTCTCCTCTTATTTACATGCACCAGTAGGGGACAGTTATAAATTGAACCCTGAACTCTACCACTCATAAGAGCACTAACAACCATTAGAAAACTCATTCAATTTTAAACCGTATTTCCGAGCAGTACATTTCAAATTCGAACTAGTGTTCCAATGTACATACGATATTTTATACGTAGTGAGGCAGGAAACTGTCCAAATTGAACAAAGCGTATCTAAAAGCAGACTGACTGACAGCTACACCGTTTACCCCTATAAACACACGAGTAACACCTTTACGATGCCATATTTTATCTGCGTCGTAAAAAACTTGACGAAAACTGGGAAAATATGGGTTTAATCTGCCCTTCAAGGCGCGTTAAGGGGCAGGTTAGGGTTCATTTACGTATAATTTATGGTGGCGTATATTTTTCATCTGTCAATTATTGGGCACACCTAAATGTTATGGTGTTGATTAAGTTTTTGTTTATGATACAAGCAGGTGCCTTCATTTTATCAATTTATTCGAAGCAGTCGCTTTGCCGTACCTAAATATCAGCATAACTTTTACCAATGTTCGAAAAATACATTAGTTTTATCCCATGTAGGTACAATGTTGTAATGCCTAAATCCTAGATCCATTATCGTAAATTAAATCGTCTAGGACCCATTTTATTGCCTTGATCTAAGTCGCCCTTTATATATCCAGTGTATTTACACTAAGAACAAGAAAATACGTACTAAAAGTATTTACTTTTAGTACGTATTTTTTCATTATCTAAGCATTTTGGTTGTAACATGCTATTTAGTTCCATAAAAGACACTTACTTCGTATTACGTCAGTGAAAATGAAATAAATTTACTTTTAATTTTTATAAGTATTACTTTATCAATGCTTTATCACAAGCAAACATACCAATTGTCAGACAGTCTAATTTAATAGTTAGGCTTATCGACGTGGTAACATGACAATAACAGCGTGACTATTTAAATTACTCGATGTTAAAAAGTGACAGTAGCTATGCTATGTCACGGCGACAACTCCGTCCATCTTATTCCGGTCATTGGAAGTCCATCGCGAATCTAAAAATGGCGGCGCCAAGCAGTCTGCGTCTCGGAGACGTTAGACGTTTGTTCATGGTTCAAATCTGGGACAGCTCTTGCTGCTTTGCTTTACGTATTCGTGTGAAACTACTTTATGGCTGTCATCACGTGACAATTTACTCGTTTGAATTTAGCACGATATCTTTTAAACGTGCGAACTTTTTTAAAGCTTAGGCATATGTAAGGGAGTTTAGTTCAACCCTATTGATTCATCGATTGAAATTTTTAGATAAATCTGCGCTTATTAGAGAACATTATACATTTTAGTCAGCGCGATATTGTGTTGCTTATGTTTTCGGAATAAAATATAAATTTAACGATGTATGAAATTTCCTAAAAATGTCATAACATATTTTTATAGAACATTAAAAATGTAATTATTGTAGGTATAGATTTAATTCACATACAAAAATGTGAGCAGTTTTAAACTTTTTAAAGTGTGAAAGGCTTAGGAGTGCTTTTTAGGCACATCAGTAGATTAGAGGTTGTTATTAACTGTGGGTTACTCGTTTAGTTTGACGCAATGTAAGAAACAAAAAAAACAAGTGAAATTATAGAAAAAATATTGTCGTATAACATCATCCTAATTATCTTTAATTTAAATATAATTTACAGTATTAACCAATCCCTGTACCAAAACTTCACATTTCCAATATCGTAACTAAATCATTACCGAGTCAGAAAGGCTGCGCAATGCATGCCATAACGCGGACAGCTGATAGCCGGGGAGATTTAGTGCGCCTGCGCCCGCGCAGCCCGAACTGGGCTGGTGGTCCTCACTTATCTGACTGGACTACAATACGGTTTTACTGTGTACTGTACTGTAACTCGTAAAATGTTGCAGTAAAATGAGGTTTTGTATATTAATATTACTGTATGTTTTCTTCTTTTCTTGTAAATAAGTTCCGCGGGTTTTTTACTTATTCTTAACTACCTACCTATAGGAATTTTTTAGCTTAAAAGATTTTGCAGATCAACATGTGCCGGTAGTCCTAATGACTGGACTACAATACGTAAAGGGTAGCCAGGGCAAATCAGATCAAAGGGCGAAAGGGACCAAGTTCAGCATTTTTATCAGTCAATCAGCACACCGAAAAAAATATTTTTCTACAATACTACAAGAATGTGTTGTTGTGAAAAATATAGTTATTTTTACTAGAATCTGGCGGAGGTAACAAAAAAAATTGTAGTTTGTAAAATTTTGTTTGTAAACGTTACTGGACGAGTCTGGTTAAACGCAATCGTAATAAATACAAAATATTTGTGTTATTTACAATATATATCGTAATCTGAACAATGACGCATTGTATTACAATTCGAAATACTGATTAATATTTTTCACCTCAGCAGCTCGAACGAGGGTTCTTTGCGGCCCAAATTCAGTGAGCAAAGTTCGATTTTGCTCACTGAGTGACACAAAATGACCTTGAAATTTCTGCAGTTAAAAGAAAGAGGAAGTAATATTTCAAACGTCATATTATCGCTTTTTGAATAGCAGAACCCCGATGAGCACTAAATTAGCTTGGAAACCTAATCACAAGATTTGGCGCAGGCACTAGTTTCTAATCAATGTGATTACAGTTTTGACGAAACTCCTCCAATCTTATTTAGTCAAAAATAGTAAAATTGCTAAAATTACTAAAATTACTACAATTACTACAATTACTAAAATTACTAAAATTACTAAAAATAATCAAATTACTAAAATTACTAAAATAAATCAAATTACTAAAATCACTAAAATAACTAAAATCACTAAATTTACTAAAATTTATTAATTACTAATATTCCTAAAAATAATAAAATTACTAAGTTTACTACAATTACTAAAATTACTAAAAATAATAAAATTACTACAATTACTAAAATTACTAAAATAAATAAAATTACTAAAATTACTAAAATCACTAAAATCACTAAAATCACTAAAATTATTAAAATCACTGAATTTACTAAAATTAATAAAGTTACAATTAATAAAATTACTAAATTTACTACAATTACCAAAATTACTTAAATTACTAAAATTACTAAAAATACTAAAATTACTAAAATAAATAAAATTACTAAAATTACTAAAATCACTAAAATCAATAAAATTACTAAAATCACTAAAATCACTAAATTTACTAAAATTTATAAAGTTACTAAAATTACTAAAAATTATAAAAATTACTAAAATTACTACATTTACTAAAATTACTAAAATTAATAAAATTACTAAAATTACTAGAATTACTAAAATTACTAAACTTACTAAAATAAATAAAATTACTAAAAATACTAAAATTACTAAAATAAATAAAATTACTAAAATTACTAAAATCACTAAAATCACTAAAATCACTAAAATCGCTAAAATTACTAAAATCACTAAAATCACTACAATCACTAAATTTACTAAAATTTATAAAGTTACTAAAATTACAAAAAATAATAAAATGACTAAAATTACTAAAATAACTAAAATTAATAAAATTAATAAAATTACAAAAATTACTACAAAAATAATAAAATTACTAAGATTTCCAAGGTTTCTAAAGTTTTTCTGCTATGTTCTCACTGCTGAGGTGAAAAGTTGTATGTGCAACATGAGACCAAAGTTATTTGCACCTCGTGCCTTTGAGTCCCTCACTACGCTCAAGATTCTAAATTAGAATCACTCGCTACGCTCGTGATTCCATTATAGAATCTTTCGCTTGCTCAGGACTCAAAATAAGCACTCGAAGCAAAAACTAACTTTGCTCTCTTGTTGCACAAATAACTATTCACGGAACACCGCTAAGGCGCTCGTGGCCCAGCGGGTAGAACGTTAGACTTTCAATCGGGAGGTCTCGGGTTCAAATCCCGGCTGGGGTACCACTGAGCTTAAGCCTGGAAAATCCTGGACAAAAAAAAACAAAAAGAAAACAAAAACAAAAAAAAACAATGTATACACACATAACTTTTGTCTAGTGGATACATGTCAATTACAATATTTTATAGTTATCAGTACAATATTTTATAGTTATCAGTACAATTCATATTGTAGTACTCACGATTTTGATATAACCAGAAAAGTTTTGTTATGTTTACAAAGTGTTTAGTCGTCACATATACAGCAAGACAACACTGTAGAGATAACCGGATTCTGGTTACCAGTACGAGACTTTTTTTTCAGTGCATCTTCTCCCGCGTTAGGCTTGACCTTCCCGGCTGCGGCCGCAGTGGCGTGACTAAAATGCTTAACGTGATCCATTTGGCCCTGCGATCAAATTCACTTAGGAAAAAAGTTTTTCTGATAAATATTCTCTTTGTCCACTTCTGTACCCAAGGACGTTTTGAGACCATATTGGTCAAAAGTTTTCTCTTTAAGTGCCTTGAAGTTTTCTACTTCCCCAAAAAACAGAAGTTTCATTGTAGGTGTCTGTCTGTTTAACCGTGTAATTTTTTTACTGACCTTTTTTACCGAAAATTTCGTCCATCGATATTCATTCTACATAACTCATCGTGAAGGTGGTATAATTTTATTGTTGTTATTAATCCACATTTGTGTTGTTGCAGGTGTGCTTGTGATGACATGGTGGTGGGCGCTCGCGCTGCTGGCGCTGGCGCCGCCCGCCCGCCCAGCGCCCAGGGCGGGCAACGGTGAGCAATTTTACAGTAAGCATCTTGAGCACTGCCGAGCAAGGTAGCACTACACACGTCCTTGGACTTCGTGCATGAATGGGCGTGTGTCTTTAAAAATAGTAGTATGTCAGACTTGAAAAAAAATTAGACACATATGTATTTTCTTTTGATTATTAAACGAGAAATTACGCCGTACTAAAATTTTTCACACTACGTGACGTCACACGCCTCTAATAAAAAATATGATGCGTTTTATCTTTGCCCATCCAGCGCCCAGGGCAAGCAACTGTGAGCTATTTTACAGTTAGCATCTTGAGCACTGCCGAGCAGGGTAGCACTACACATATCCTTATAATTCGTGCATGAATTCCTGGGCCTGCGTCATGAAAAATTATAGTATATAGTTAGATTGACATCACTAGCCTCTACTCCAGAACGTTGACGCATCGGAACTCGCCCATCGTTCAAGGCAGGCAACATATTACATTAAGCATCTTGAGCACTGCCGAACATTGTTGAGTAGCACTACACACGTCTTTGGATTGCGTGCATGAAATAGGTTCAAATTTTCCCTATTGCTTGGGAAACAATTGCTAGTCCAAAAAAGTTGGTGAAACAGAGACACATATATAGGGGAGACCGAGGACCGACTAAACGGATCAAGATGTTTAGCAAAGTTATAAGATCGCGGGTAGGTAGCCACGGACAGCCAATCAGCGTCCCGCATTAGATTTGATCTTGCCGCACACGCTGCGGTGGTGCAATCTTATGAATTTGACAAAAATGCTTAACTTGATCCGTTTGGCTATGCGATCAAATTCGCCCTCGGTCTACCCTATAAAGTGCTATATGTTCCAGAATGTGAAATATTCCGTAACTATCCCAAACACTTCTCTACATTATCTATTTATGTCTAAGAAACATTAACTTGCCTTGGCACAATTTTGGTGTGCATATTTTGGCCCCAAAACGGAATTTTCAAACTCACATTGGTTTTAGAAATATTACACTAAAAGTGTATTTATTTTCACGCATGAAAAGAACTAATTCCAAATAACTAGAAAAAAGTGCTTCTTGGAAAAGTTAGGAAACTATAATGACATAAGGCTTATAAGAGTATGAAAAGGTGTCGCTCAGAGAAGGCAAGTGAGGTTCTCTGGGGTTATAGTTAAAAATCCTCTTAAATCAGTATGCAAGACTAGTAATTAAGCTAGTGTTTTATAAATCAGTACTGGGCCAGTAAAAAACATACTTAATTACCGGTCATTTTCATACAAAATATTTTGAGAGATTGCACCTAATCCGTACGCTTTTTTGCTTGATAAGAGTGTGCGAGTGTGACGCAAAGATATTCCAATTACTAAATCAAGTATTATATTGTTACTCAGTTTCCGCTTCCGAACACAGTCTAAGGACGTCTTTTATGCCAAAATAGGTTAGGTACGTGATCCATATTAGGCAGGAATTTATATAAGGGTAGAGGGACAGCCAGGGTATTTTAAGTTACGAGGGTGTATCGAAGTTCAAAGGTTGCGCCCGAGTTTACAAGATAATTTGTGCATATTTCATGAGTGTAAGCTTTTGATGGATCATGTCTCGTTGAATTTGAATTGAGTTTTAAAGTGTGTCGGGAGGAAGTATATTTGTACTTTTAAAAGCAAGGGCTACATTTCCAGTAACGTATTCAGGATACGGAAAAATATGTTCAACCTTTTAATTTTCTACGGAATTTGTTTTTAAGTACGAGCATCTCTGGTACGAGTTTGCCATTTTTATTACGATGTATTGCTTTTAAAGTGTCACTGCTTTTGTTTGATGTAATTTAAAAAATGTTTTAATTTGTATCGAGTTAGTTGGTGCATTCTATGGCTAAAATGGTTTATTGAAACTTCTGTAGTGTAACTGCGCCTATCCCAAGTAAATAAGATAAGGGCAAGGTAATATTGATAAGGGAGCTTCGTGTCGGGAGCGGCTGTGAGCGAGAGGTTCGTGTAATTTTTTTTAATAGTTAGTGTATAAAATTATATATAACCATGAAATAAATCTGCAAATAAATATTGATAATGTCTTTTTATAATCCAAGTAAGAAAATTTGTAGATTCACGTAAATTCGCTATTATACCTACGACAACTTCAAAAAACAACACACAACCTTAGTTACCTCTCAACTGGCCTAATTCCTTGTTATTTTAGGAGAGAGTGCCCAACGATAGTGAAACCGTGAAACACCTGCGCACACGACGCCCTAAAGGTTTCGAGGCCGACAACCTCACTTTTGTTACTATTACTTATGAATATTAAATATGCTAATGGAGATGTTTAAGGGCAGTAGACTGTTTTTGATAATCGTATTTTTTATGGAAAACATTTAAAATAGGTATATGATTTACATTTATACTAAATTAAGTTTTATTATAAAATTGGTTAGTAAAAATGACCCAACTATACGTCGTATTTAGGATTATAAAAATGTTTGTTGTTGTTATAATACTTTAATATATATATATAAACTTTATTAATTAGATAGGTATATTTTTTCTAATAGGTACTTCTATTTCATAACACAGAAACACAAGTTCTGCAATGAGAGATGTACCAAGCTTGAATACCTCTAGGGGCCGTATTTTAACTTTACAACACTTTTAGACGCGATTCAACTCCAATACAACTTCAATACATTAAGTAACTGCACATAGGTACGCAGACTGTTAGCGCCTAGACATCAGAATTGACTTGAAAATTATTCCGATGCCACTGCAATACAACTTGAATATTTATTGCTGATTTATTGTATGTTGGAGTTATGATTGAGGTAGGTTTTGTTTTTAACTGGTGAAAGAACCTAGCCTTAAGTGTAGTTTTCTCACGGCAGGATGGAAGTAATGTTTCATGGGAGAGGGCAATTTGTAATGGTTTCTTTAGAAAACTCGCCGCGACACGATAGCTTCGGATCTTATTTCCCGATAAATTATGATTTTAGCTGCGGCAAATTTATTTTTGTGTGATTTTTTTTGCATTGGTAATGTAATGGAATAACTTAGAAATCCTCTGTTAATTTTAGTCTCTACCTTTACAGTTACAGTTTACTTATAATCCATCAGTATGAAGTCTGCAGCGATTACACAAGCGACTGCAAGTAGAAACGCCTTTATAAGCACCATAATTCAATGAAAATACGTTTATTATGGCGTGACCACACGTCGTTAGCTGCCAAGTAAGTGCAGACTACTAGGGGGCCCACCGACTATCAGTCCGCCTGACGATATCGGCCTGTCAGTTTTGACAGCTCCGAACAACTGACAGGCCAATATCGTCAGCCCGGCTGATAGTGGGTGACCCCATCGAACAGTCATGCTCGTCGTTACTCAAAAACGACACTGACAGACTTTATGATTAGATATTTGCTAATCTTATTCACGTTAAAATAAATTTTATTACCAGAGCAATTGACACAAATTCGTTTGCCGAACCGGTAAACAAATGATTTGGCACTGCACATTAAATAGAGAGCACAGCAAAATGGCTACCGGTCTTAATCTAAACGCCATCTAACTAACGTACAGTAACGCGCGTGTAACAGCTGTCTCTGGGTTCACTAAAGCTGGGTTCACATATGCGATTATTCCTTGTTTATCCAATAACTATGTACGTCTTATAAAAATTAAGTAGATTCAAAATCAAAATGCAGTTTGAACTAAAATTTTAAGTAAGACTTTTGGTACTTATTGGTGTTTTGACTAGCTATCTTTACAGATTGAATTTTCTTAATAACTATAAAATATTGACGATAAGATAATTATTATGCTACCTTTCTAAATAATACATGAGATGTCATGATCCAATTAGAGTCAGGTTTGATCATAATCAGTTATTTATTGCACCATGAATTCAGGAAACTTAAGAAGTACATATCTTACTAAATCACTATATGTGCATTAATAGATGCATCAGATTTATCACAGAACACAAAATTTCCAGTGGCATAAACATTAATTAGCGCGAATGCCCTATTAGGGCCCTATTCGTCACTTTCTGATCCGCCGAGATAAAAGCTGTAGGCGGCATTAGAGCTGTTTGAGCAACTGTGCCTCCAATGATTTAAACCTCTGTGACAAGGGCACGTCATGGATTGCATCCAAATAGATGAAGCATTAAAAGTATTATATACATACTAAGTAAAAAAATTCAAAATCTAAGAATGGTACTTACACTAAAAATATTTAAAAAGATTCGTTACAAGCAACCAAACTTGGTCTACCAGTATCATAAAAATTGTGACTACAAACCTAAGGCTTATTACTTATCAAAAAGTTTTGTTATTTATACGTAAACTTTGTGTCATTATCAAATTAACTTGATTAACTCTACCGAATTATGGTTGTTGATGAAATAGCCGAATTAGTTCGGTTCTCCTTTTTTTCAGTGTAAGGGCTTTTTCTATTCATCAAACATCTCAAAAAACCTAACTAACCTCTTACATGGACACGTACCCTGTATCCGTAAAATCAAACGAGATCCGACGCTGCTCCAAGGGACAACTTGATTCATGACAGCTGGCGCGAGATTTTTATCGAAGTGTCAACATTTTTACAGACATTCAGTGCCAGCTCTTGATAATTTAACTATACCAAACTATTATGTGATGCCCAAGCTTGGTAACTATTAGGTGGAAATTGGGCATAACTAAGTGTCGTATTTAATTAAAGTGGCTTTTTATACTCACCAGTAGGTATGCGTTGGCAGGTTAAAGAAGAAGATCAATGATGATAAGTTGCAAGTAAAAATCATCTAATGCTCCATCTAGAGTGTCACTGATAGCATCTTGAACTACGGAACCCTAAAAAGTGGAAGTTCAAACCACCTCGCGCCGATCTTCCGATAGCCCTCTACGTCTGAGATTTCTCCCGCAATCCAGTCCGAGAATCTTTATGTACATTGATGTACATAGTTTGAACTTGAGTCGTAATATACTGAAAGTAACACACTGAGCTTTGGTAGCCCTTATTGTAATGAACATAAGGCTTAAGATTAATGAGATATCGTTGACGATGATACATCGAACACTAATAGGACATATAGCCTTCTTTGCACGGCACTTGTACGAGAAAGTAAAAGTAATGTTTATGGTTTTCTTATGTCTGTCCTGTCTATAGGATGGGGGGTAATTTATTGTTAATGCTTAGAAGGTACCATGTTTTCGATAAGAACTAGCTATTGCCTCGGACTCAAAATCTTATGGAAAATAATCCCCCCCCACCCTTTTCTTTTGAGGGGATCCTCAAGAGATTATTTCCGTTCCTCAATAATCGAAGTAACGAATAATAACCTCAGAAATAAATGACATTGCGTCTTCTAGATTAACAGGTGCTTGCTTACATGATAAGACAAATTAAGGATGAATATGGTATACATAACAATATCAATGATTGTATATCAAGCAATCCTTGAAGATATTTTATCTGCCATTACACAAACTTGTTTGCCTGGGGATCAGATGTCTTCTCTCGTTTGCAAACTCCAAATGCCTTTCATACAGTTTTAGATAAAAACACAAAGTGACCGATGGCTTTTGACCCTGATTCTACAAACATGATGCCACTTTAATGGTCAAAGTCTGTTAATGTTACTGCTTGGGCAAACATTTTCACTCAAAGGAAAGCTGCTGCGGAAAATTTGAATGTTTGTGTGTCTTTGTTTAGGTATGCAAAGAGATGTAAAGACCTTCTGCGGAGTTAGAACAACTTACTTATTCTTTTTTGTCACATGAAAAGTATTGTTGTCCACTGCTTTAAAAGAAAATCACACATGCTTTGATGAATAGTTAAGGTGCTCCTCCATACCAGCAGAATATCTACCTCACCCTTGTATCTATAGGTAGATATTCGACTTAGACAGGTTTAGTACTATTATTTTCTTAATTATAGTTTATAACCCTTTAACCTAGTTACCCTCTGGGTTGTAAGGTCAGATGGCAGTCGCTTTCGTAAAAACTAGTGCCTACGCCAATTTATGGGATTAGGTTGTCAAGCGGACCCCAAGCCGGGATAAACGCTAGGATTCCTCCTAGCGATTCTTCCTTCCGGAAGAAGGTATATTAGCAGGATCGATCAAGTGGTTATGCAGCTAGAAGGAGAAAAAAAACCCTCCTTGGGGTCTTGTTATATTGGTCAACTCGTTTGCAAGTAAAGCGCGAGTTCTCAGTCCGAGGCGGACTACTAGAGGTAATTTAATGTATTTGTCGTCAAGAAAACTTAAAGCAAACCGTGTGGTATTATGCAAACGCCAACAAAACGTCGTAAAAGCGTGTCAAATGTCACTTTCGTTGACCGCCGGCGCCGGTAATGTATGCGCGCGCACCTATTCGCCAGCGCACGCGTGCTGCTGCCGTGAGAATAGGCTCAGAAGTGCTTAAATAAATTAAATGTTTTGTATTTTTCTAGTTATCGCAGTTGAAGTATAGATTTTATAATCAAAATGTGGTTATGCAATTAAATTGGTTTTTATTTATTTAAAAAATAATGCAGTATTGAAACACCACTACTCTGAAAGAGACACTAATTTTCAATGCGAATTTCCATAAATACTAGAAAATAATAACACATCAAAAAAGTTTTAATTAAATATAACTTTTTAAGTTATATTATTAATAATTACATAAGTAAATTTATGTCATTACACACATAATACCTACTTATATCTTTTTAAAGTTAGAATATATTACTTGAAAATAAATTCTCAAATAATTAAAAATCAATTACCAATATTTCTTTATGGTGATTAAATAATTCATAATTTGTATGAATGCCTTTTCCTCGTAATTACCTGGGTGTAATAAGCGTCAGGTACAGTCGGCGTCAAAGATATATTTATATACTTTTGAACTTTACGAGTACTCCTTTGCAACTAATTAGGTGCAAAAGTTGGACATATCCTTGGCGTCGACTGTACTTAGATGCAGTGAAATTTAATATTTTAGAGAAATCCACAACATTAGCGCCATTAGCAATTAAATAAGTAAATAACAACACAGAAAGCACTAATCTTAGCATGAAAATACCTTTTTATAGCTTAAGAGAAATCTGAGTAATAATATACGTTAGTTCCGGTCATAATAGTTGATTATTGTTAATAATTTTAGACGCATATTATTGATGTATCGTAAAGTGGAAAGCACTCCTGTACGTACTAAAATATTATTGTAAAAGCGAAAGTAAATCTGTTCGTCTGTTTACCTCTTCATGCTTAAATCGCGAAGCGGATTAATATAGTTATGTATTGATGAAATCATGAATGGATATAGTTTTAGGCCTGGGATGGTAAGGACATAAGTAGTAAATGTTATGTAGGTTGATTAGGGGGCATTGTGTGTTTGTTGTTCGTTATATTTTCTTAGGCTAACCCCACACTAGCGTCTTTCGAGCATCGACGTCGAGGTCGGCGACGCTGGTGAGACGTCGTCGATGCTCGGGCGACGTCGACGCTCGATAGACGCTAGTGTGGGATTAGCCTTAGCTACGCGCAGTCGCACACGCTCGTATTAAGTTTCGGACAAAAACTGAAATCACTGATAACTCAATTTATAGATCAAGAGTAGGCCGTAGGCAACCCAAACTCATCGAGTAGCAGAATTCTGTTTATGTAGGGCAATTACGGTTAAATGTTATATATTTTCACAGATAACCTCAACACTAGATCGATCATAAGTACAACTCGGGGTCACCACGCATCAGTGCTCCCGTACTAATTTTGTATGAGAGCGCGACCGCGTATTTCAATTGAGGTAACGTTTTTGATCATTACTCATGCGGATTAAAAATATCCACAAAAATTAAGTTACAGGGTTGAACCTGGATTGTTATACTACAAATTGGTGTATAATACTATTGAGATTTGCTGTTCGGATCGTAGAAATTTACGAATAAAATTGCACTGATGTGTGGTGACCTCGTGCTCCCTGTAAAAGTTTAATGATGATGATGAGGTGTCTGTGTAGTCTGTGTATATTTTAGTACCTGGTAACCTGAGCCAAAGTTGAAGCATTTTGTACGGTCCCATTAATTGTAATTTTTTTGTAATATGCACTTACGACTAATTGTCATCTATTACAATTGCCAATAGTAAACCATTTTCAAGATACAACAGATTTCGTAAAATTGAGGTAGTAAAATTTATCTCATGCCACAAAATCGTTTCGATTTCGCCAACAGCAGTTTCCCCACTTGTACCACTATTTATACGGACAATAGTGTACCGCTCCCTACAGGTGTACAGTCAGATCAAGATGGCGGAGTGGTTCGTAAACATAACGGGCCGGGTTTATCTAATCTCATTTGGTGAAATGGCGTGATTTCAATTGTGCGTCTTTTAGTTGTGGGACACACTGACGTAGCGGTTGGCGAGCGGAACCTGTGCAAGATAGGGTCTTGTTTTTGATTTTACGCAACAGTTATGGCGGCCAGCCACTATCAGTCTGCCGGGCGATATCGGCCTGTCAGTTGTCCGGAACTGTTAAATTTTTGTTTTAACTGACAAGCCGACATCGTCCGATGGACTGATAGTGGGTGGCCGGCCTTAATTTTCTTAAAAAATGCCTTGAATAGAAGCAAGATGGTTGATAATTAGTTACGACTTTTTCAGGTGTATACATAACAGATTTAGGAGAAAAACTGTTATGGCGTTATTTCCATATACGGTCACGTTTGGAAATATGTGACATAAACATCTATCCATGACTTTAAAGTCGTGGCTACATATTTGTGTCATAATAAATGAAGCACTATTTATAGACGTAACTGTACATAAACATTTGATGTAAAATGCCGTTTCGTCTGTTTCCGTTTTTTTTTAAATTGATAACTTAATCTTTATTATTATCAAATCACATTTCATATTATGCTAGTGTCTTTCGTTATCAAAAGCGAAATCTATGGCGATGTTTACATTTATTTTATTTTATTTTTTATTGTGAAACATATTTACATAACATTACAGTAAGAACTAATGCGTTATGAAAGTTAAACTACAGAATTACATTGGTACAGTGGAAACCCTTTTGTCCATCACCTCACAGAATCTCAGGCATTCGCTTCATAAAAGCTTTTTAACGACATTCATTTATTTCATTCATAAAAATAATTAAGATATAGGTGACCCTAGATGGCATCAGTATGAGGTTCTTCAAAAAAGGAGAGTATAATTTCTTAAAGGGTACGCAACGCGCATGTAAATCTTCTGGAGTTACAGGCGTCCATAAACTACGGTAGCTGCTTACCATCAGGCGGGCCGTAAGCTTATTTGCCATCGTCGTGGTATAAAATAATAATTGTATAACCACAAATTTCTTACACAATCTTAAAAGTAATGTTAAAAGATCTATTTCTTTTGAATGTGGTATATGATCGATACTATAAGTATCAAACAATAACTACAAATGTAAGCGGAACGGTCATTTTCTCTTTTCCACCGTTTCCAACACTAAACGAAACAATTGCCGGCGCGCGCGCAATGATTGGATCTCCTTATTAACGCTTATTAGGCCTTAAATAGAATATTATCATGGTTTACACTAGTGCAGTCGCCATCAGATATATCGGAGCGGCCAGGCTACTCAAAAATATCTGAACATGCACTTTATCGCCTTGACAATAGAGGCGTTGTTTAGATTTTGTGACCACCTTGGCCGCTCCGATATATCTGAAGGCTGTACCTACACACAGACTGACCGCGTTTCACGGTGCAGTAAGTACAGTAGGCCCACTTGCTGAGTAGTTAAGTATAATTATAACAACGATTGGAAGCATTAAATAGATCAAGGAAATGTAATGTTACTTTTATTACCGACCGTTTAAAATCTAAGTAACTTTCGTGAAGGCATTCGACATCATCTAGTTTACTGTACTGACATTTTCAAAAAGTATACTTAATTTATTCTTATTTCTTATGTCTCACATTTTTTTCTTATTTTTATTTATTTTAGATTTATTTATTTATTTATTAAGTAGTAGGTAGCAGTAGGTACCTGTTAATTACACATGAATTTGTAAAAAGAGAGCCACTTTTCCTATTCTATATTATACCCATATTGTTCGCTTGGATTTTATAGAATTTATTATTCTAATGTCATGATCATGACTTAATGAGTTTCATTAAGATATTTTTTTAATTTAGACGATACAAATAAATCTAAAAGAGGATATTGATATATACGTGAAAATAAGCTTAGAAAAATCCTATCTGTATGCCGGGGACAGATAGCAATAGGATTTTAAAGTGTCACCATCCTCAGTGTCCCCGCCATTCCCATACTGTAGGCGGGACAGTTGGGATACACCAAAAAATTACCTTGAAAATTGACCAGAAACATGTCCAAATAAATATGATCGTCGCTCGTGTGTCCCACTGGACTATAATATGATAATGTATCTGAGATTCAATTAACTACTCGGTCCGGGACGGGCCTGTTCATCAATCCACTTAATAAAATAATTTATTACTGGTCGCCTGTCACTGGCGAGGGTAAATGTGCCTATTGTGAGATCCATACTTAGGTTGATGAGTTTAGTGGTTATTGGAGGTTAAATCTTATGTTCTATCAATTTTTATTGTTTGTATTATTGTACTACCTACACGTTTTTTTAGATTTGGGATACCTGAGTCGATAAAATGGTTATATTATTTTTTATTCTGTGTACTGAATGATTAAAATTTAACGTCGCAAAATGTTACTAGGATGAACATCTTCCTATCTCTGCGGTCGTTAAAAATATATAAAAAATAATTATGCCATCACATTACTTTCGAAATCTTTTTTTGGAAATGCATTTACCTGTAAACCATTTTCAATGGGTAGAAATAATGTTTTTCATTCGGACTAGGACGCAATTGCATTTTACAACAAACCCGAAATTGATGGGTAACATTCTTCTCGTCTCGCGCATAAATTCAACCGTTTGTTTATCGAGCACCCACACTTTATCGAATATTTGCTCTACGTGAGGCATTTTTATTACATTTTCCTAGTCCACTAGTCTCCATACAGGACGCCTCACCCCACATCGTAAATAGAAGCGGTACGAACTACTTTCTATACTGTATAGATTCGTTTTTATTACGTGAAAACTTGACGTGTAGCGATCTCTAGTCATCATATTTTACCATTTTATGACATTGAGATTGATCAATTACTTTTACTGGCAAAGCTATTATATTATGACTGGTTCCATTAGAAATTTATTTGTGCGAATTCCTTTAAGTAATGTTTTCAACATGAGATAAGGGCATAATTGGTAAGTAACTAATTATGAAAAACTAAATTTCGCGCGAAAAAAAATTTGGTTTTGTATGGAGGGTTTGGCCAGTTGAGACCACCTATACGTCCCTGTATGGAATGAGCACTCTATAAGGCTTATTATTTCTCTATGGTACAAGTTACGTAACTTAAATGATGTATTGTTTAAGGCGGCCACCGACTATCAGCCCGCCTGACGATCTCGGCCTCTCAGTTAGAATAAAATTTTGCCGGCTCCGAACAACTGACAGGCCGATATCGTCAGGCGGACTGCAGGCGGACCGATAGTCGGTGGCCGTAAATATACCAGTAATGCTGGAATTGATTTAAAATAAAACATTAAGAATGTGTTCTATCACACTTTTTAAAATCATTGACAACCGTACACCATCCGATATATTGGAGCGGCCAAGGTGCTCACAAATATCTGAACAACGCTTCTATTGTCAAGCCTATAAACTCTATAAAGTGCATGTTCAGATTTTTTGAGTACCTTGGCCGCTCCGATATATTTGATGGCGAATGTACCTACGGTTGCCGGAGATTTAACAAAAGTGTGAAAGTTAAATAAACAGAAGGCTGAGTGTTAAATAAACAAATATTTCCTGCCAACAATTTAATGAATATTACCATGTTCGATGAGATCGATAACGCGTACATAAGTTCTAATTGACTACAAATAAATTGAGTTAGAATTTTTATTGCATCACATAATTCCTAAACTCTCCTCCGATTTGCATATAATATTACCCACTTAGGTATACATTTTCAATATATTACGGTATTTGATCTATGTATTGATATCGTTGCCCCATAGACGGTAATGTACTCAAGTTGCATGCGATTTTGCGCGAAATTGCATCATATATGAACACCATTACAAAAGAAAACCTTCCTAATTGTACAGTCAGCAACTAAAGTAGATTCGCGGATTAGGTTTTCTAAAAGACCTTCATTACCTTTATTCTCTTAAAAATAAAGTCGTGTCAAGATCATTTTGAACAGCTCATCCGGTTAGCTACTTCTGCTGCCGTGCGAACTTGCAAAAAAATACCAAGTACCATCACATCTGTCATACTACGAAGACGGGCGATGATGTCCGGAAATCTTTGTAAAGCTGCGACTTTATGACTAGCGGCGGCGGAAAAAAAAAGGTAAATTCTAATGTATCTCCCAATTTTTTATTTTTAATGTGACAAGAGTTGAAAATCTATCCCTACAGTGAAACAAATGTTTTCTTACCAGCAGCCAAACTACGTCTACCAGAAACTTAAAAATTGTGACTACAAAACTAAGGCTTATTACGTACCAAAAAGTTTTGTTCTTTATACGTAAACCTTGTGTTACGAGGATAATCAAATAAACTTGATTAACTCCTTACCAAATTATGGTTAATTGGTGAAATAGCCAAAGTATGTAGGTAGTTCGGTTATCCTGATTTTTGTGTAGCTGCTTTTTTACTGGAGAGGAAAAGAAGCTCACAGTGAAGCGCCTACTTCGGCGACTAGATCTAGAAAATTTAGAAAAATGATGGAGAAAAAAACCTTCCAATTATTTAATATATCGACATATACTTATTTAGTTCTATCGTAAAGGGAAAATGTGTGATTTGTGAAGTTTTACCTTACATTTAGAATGAGTCTTCAATGTTGATATGTATGGTTTTCTTTAAAAACATTCTCAAAAACCCTATATTTTTATTAGTAGTTATAGTCTGAAAAGCAAAAAAATACTGTTGAAATGTCAACAGTAGTTTTTGTGAATTTATTGTCCAATTTTGGAACATACAATTTTATAACAAAGCAAGATTATCCGCGGATTTTTAAAGCACACACACACACACACACACATAAACGCTTCCGCTTCCCGCTACTCCTATCACGCAGCAACTACCGCACATCCAGCAATTGACACGCGATGTCTAGCCGTTTCTACAACTCGAATTCTCACGGCGGAACCAGTTTCGCTCGTTTTTTAGAGCACCTCGGGCTGTTTGTGAAAACCCTTTTCGAGAATGTTGCACGGGGAGCATAGAGCACTTTGCCAGTATATAGAGGGTGTAATCCCGTCTGTGCCCACCGAGACAAAGAGGAATAGATTTTTCTTAGTAATCATTCACCCCCATTCCCTAACTGCGCGGTATCGAGGCGGGGACTGATCCACATAAAGTTTTTGACTAATCGTCTTACACCCATTAGAAAGAGACATGGTTTTGGCTCTTGCGCAGGAACGAAAGAGATATCCCGGCTCTTTAGGATTGGAATTTTACGTAAAATCTCAAAAAAAAAAAATATGAACAACTCTTATTAGTGATTCGTAGATGTAATTAGTAAGTATAATTCGAATTTTATTGTTAAAATTTCTTATATTTCATCATCAGTATTTAAGAGCCATGCTCTTGTCGGTGGAGTAATCGCCACTCTTCTTTTTGCTGGGCCAGCCTTTTAACTCCCTCGTACGACACGACAGAAACTTTTTCTTTTATTTGGCTGAGATATGTGAGCCTGGGCCTTCCTCTGCCTCTTTTCCCCTCAATCTTGCCCTCCAGGATGTTTAAAAAGAATCTGTCGTGCCGCATCAAGTGGCCAACCATCTTGCCCCTTCTGTTAGCTATTGTGTCTAACAGGCATCTCTTCTCTCCTGCCATGCTCAAGACCTCTTCGTTCGTCTTCCTTTCTGTCCAGCTAATCCTTAGCATCCTCCGCCAACACCACATTTCAAAGGCCTCCAATCGCTCTCTGTCCCGTTGTGTTAGCGTCCACGTCTCACACGCATATAAAGCGATGCTCCAGATATACACCTTAACTAAGCGTTTTTTGACATTCTTCGAGATTCTTCTTATATTTAAGGTATAAATATTATTTTTAAGCTATTATGAGCTATACTTATTACCTATACAGCGACATCCAATCAGCCGAAATGATATTATGTTTATGAAAACTAATCTGAACCTACAGATTCATATTTTCTATTAGAAAGCCTGTTACGTGAATTTGAGGATGGTAATGTTGTAGAAGTTGTTTTATCGGATCTGCGTATAGAAAATACGCCTTAGAGTTGAAATTAAAACCTGCATTTAATGCGGGGTCTAAGGTATGTTAGTCTATGACGGGAAGTCACGTGGCGGGGCGATTGAACTAATTTCTGTTTTGCTTGAGTTTGAAAAAACCTAGGATGTGAGAAATGCGCTTCGTGTTAGGTCGGCGTTAACCTTTACGGCAAAACTTGTTAAAAGGTCTGCGCGTTTTTGCTATTTCATGTGAATATTTGTGCCGTTTTCAAATAAAAGGTATATCATTGTCAGTTATCAATAAGGCATTACTGTCATTATTTATTTATTAATATGAGCCTAGAGTGTCCCACTGCTGGGCAAAGGCCTCCCTCTTCGCTTTCCACGTATCACTATCCTGAGCCGTCTCCCACCAGTCTCTATCAAAGGCGTCCAGGTCGTCCTGGCATCGCCGTCGAGGTTTGCCGTGGGTTCGATTGCGTGGGACCCAATTGGTGACTATTTTAGCCCATAAGTCGTCCGGCATACGGCAAACGTGTCCTGCCCAGGGACCGGAAAACCTCTTCATTTGATTAATCTTTTCGATAGGGTAACCCAATGATAGGGTTACCCTATCGTTACGGTAACCGTATTAATAGGGTTAACCATTTTGTGGTTTCCCTATCGAAAGGTCTTAACGATAGAGTTTACAATAGCTTGATCCCATTCTAAAAAGACTTGATATAGGGTAACCTCATTGGGGTTCTTCAATTTGGTAAGCGCTTACCTTTGGGTAAGCCAAATGATGTGCTTACCGAGTTGATAGGGTTTGTAAAAATACCCTATCTATATAATACCCCATCATTGGTAACCGTTTCCGGTCCCTGGTCCTGCCCAATCTTATTTCAGCTTAGCGGCAGCTCAAGATATGTAGTAACAAAAATAAGTCAATAGCAATATCCAGTAGGTTAAAAAGTAATATGCCCCCCATTTCACACACGCAAGGCGCGGAATTGCATTATCAGCGTTTCATCTGCATCAGCTTTCTCGACTGTCACGTCACGGCATGCTGTGTTCATACATACATACAAACATTGTACGTAATTCTTATACATAATTGTACAAGTTAACTCACGTATTTTTAACTGAACGATAGCGAAGGTCCCCGTTTCAGCTTATTAGACAAATAGCAAAAATGCTTTCACATGTCCGTTTGGCGCCAGTCCGGAGTTCTGTTCGTTGCGTTCCCGTGTTTGGAGCAGGTTCTAGGTGTTAAGTTGATATTTTTTGTTGTTTCGTTTTTTTAAGTTCATCATCATCATTGGCCAGACGTTACAAGTTTACGTTTACGTTTCAAGTTAAAAATGGTGGAATTGGCACAAATGACTTAAGGTACAGTGACCACATGTAAATGTGGAGTCACTTGTCATTGTTCGTAACTTAGCCCACTGATTTATTAATGACCAATGATAAAGTGTCGTAGAATAACTAATAACCTATTGGCTGTGTGCATGAGTGTGGCGCCATCTCTTGAGCAGGGGTGAAAGGGTTTTCTTTTTTATTAATGGCATATACTCCTTGCTTATATGAAATGTCACTGGCTGATTCACTATTTTGATAGTTGACCCTACGGGTGATGTCAAATATTTTGAAATGTGATATTGACAAGAGCCCAATTTCTTGTTAAATTGTGCGCTGCGATCGTTCACGTTACCCCCACCATGCACTTCGCACATAGCCTATACTTCCCATATCAACCACGGCACTTCTCTTTCCGGACAAACTACCGACTAGCTGTCAACTGTCATCGGTCATTTATTACACGGCCAAATTACGAACCATGGCAAGTAGTTCAACAACTTTATTCGCTGTGTGGATGATTGTGGCGCCATCTCTTGGGCAGGTGGTCAATCTCTTTTTTTCTTTTTTATAAATAGGTTGTATTCCTTGCTTATATGAAATGTAACTGGCTGACTATTTTGACAGCAGACAGAGGATTTGCAGTTTCATTTCTTGTCACATTGAGCACTGCGATCGTTCTCGTTGCTCCCACCATGCACTTCGCACATAGCGAATACAATAAGTAGTAGTGTAAAAAGCAACAATATTATTTCCTATTATTCTAATTTTTTTTTCTTCCTTATTATTTCGCAGCTGAAAAAATACGTCAACCGCAAATGGAATGTTTAGGTTGGATTCCATTTATTGTTATACTACTTTATTACAAGAACCATTGAGTAACAGAAGATGACATTCCTAAGATTTTTTTTGTCCCAAAAGTTGTAGTGAAATTCACTACAAGTCAATACTAGGTACTCTTTGATTCTATCACAGCTGTCAACCGCAAAGCATGGCGCACAAAATTTGTTCTAGATGTCACATCTAGTAGAATACATAATAAATCAATGACAAGAACGGTAATTTTGTCAATAAATATGTTTATGTACATCATCATTATCATCATCATCTCAGCCATAAGACGTCCACTGTTGATCATAGGCCTCCCCTTTGGACCTCCATAACTTCCATAAGTATCGGTCGAAAGCGGAAAGTTCGATCGTTCCAGCCAAAGTGATCAAATAGTTCGTCACACCGCTGTTACAATATATTTGACGCTGACTGTACAATAGAAAAAGTTATGTTTGCGTGACAATTACAATAAACTTAAAAATACAATAGTGTTGTAAAATGAAACAACATTACCTACATATTTCTCATTACAATATTTTTTCTTCATTAGTATTGCGCAGTCGGAACTAGTCTCGGATATTACTAGTAAAATTATTTATGAAGCCATTATAAACGATAGTTTCACGTCATGTTTGATAAAACTTAATGTTAAGCTTTATGGGAATACTCGTCGTCAAATTATTAAAAATTCCCATAAAACGTCGTTTTATGGTCAATAAATAATGTGAAAAGTCAGCATTATTATTGGTCTTTCGCAATGGAGTTTATATGAGCATCGAAATTTTATCATATAGCTTGGTTTTGGAAATAAACAGAATTTTATTACCAAGATTTAAGATCTTGCTTGCATTAATGTCACTGATTAACCAACTTTTACTTATTGCTATTTTGTCTGTATACACAGTGTGATTTGATTTTGAACGAGCGGAACTTAAGCGAAGCGAGTTCTCACAAACAACTTCCGGCTACTGGGACGTCTCGGCATTTCCATGGCTTTTTAGACTTTAAGCGTTTGTTTGGCGATAACTTGAGTAGCGTTTTCTTGATTGTTATGAATTTGTTGATGTTATAGCATAGATACATATAATTTGAGAGTATATGAGCAGGATCGATCCAGGCGCGGTCGCAGCCTTAAATTTTGGGGGGGGGGGGGGTCACTAAAGCAAAAAAAAAATTTTCAATTTTTGAGTGGGTCTTTTTTCAATTGGGGGGGGGGGGGGTCATGTCCCATGTGACCCCCCCCTGGGACCGCGCCTGGATCGATCAAGGGGTTACGAGTAGGAGCTGGAAGGCGCGAAGAAATCATCACATGGGTCTTGCTATATTGGTCAGCTTGTTTGCAAGTAAATCGCGAGTTTTCAGTTCGAGGCGGACTACTAGTCTATTTAACATGTATACATATATTTATGTTACATAAGAGTAATTTCTCATGTTTTTTTCGTGTTTGTACTTCAGATGTGCTTTATACAATGAAGTTACAAATGGAATTAGATTTTAACGCCATACGTTATATACACGAACGTCAGTTACACGCCAAGATCACGGACGCAGGCGAGCCAATATAAACCTTCCTTAAAAGTATTAAGGTTACTTTGACAGGATACCTGATAACACTTATAAGCAAACATTGAAGGCTCGTGGCATCTCAGGTAGCATAGTGATGCGACACAACGTTTTTCATGCGGTATTTTCGATACGATAAAATAACCAATGAGTAAGCTAAACGAGTCTTTGGAAATCGTTTTTAAAATTGAAAAATTATTTTCGTTACTTAGACTGCACCCAAAAGGTAAACTGGTTTACCAAAAACTAAAAATAGTGTTATCAAAAAATCCAGGATATCGAACAATAAAACATATTAATAACTTGTGACAAAACAAAGAAGTTGAAATCAAGGAAAACATTAACAAAAATACACTGCAACATTGCAGAAGAATGTTTTTCTTACCCATTACGTCAGTCGAAGTTGAGAGATCATTTTCGTACACCAAGTGGATTTTTACAGATAGAAGACGTAGAATAACTTCTTACAATTTAGAACAAATATTAATTGTGTATCACGAATGTCACATATTAAATGGTTGAATTGAAAACAATCTTTTTTTTTTAATTTGGGTCCTTTATCGACTTGGCTACATCACTAGTCTGTGATAAACGTCAAATGCTACCTGAGATGCCACGAGCCTTCGATGTTTGCTTATAAGTGTTGGCGCTGTGGACCTGAGAGCTCAAGGCGCTCTTAATCGTCTTTGAGCTAGAAAAGCTTAATAGTCAAGTTAATTCGAACTCGAATATAAAGTACCTATAAGTACAATAGCAGATGCCGTAGCCAACGTCATAACGCCTCATCAAAAAGAATAAGACGCATAAGACGTTTCGGAATGACAGGTATAGACGAAAAGTTATAGGATAGTTTCCATGAATTAGATAAGTTTTGATTGTCTTGTCTGTCGATAAATGTTTGTCACTTGACTAGACCCAGCTGATCCGCTATCTTGAATTTATTATTTCAAAACTATGTTTAGTTGTTTTACCATTTGTACCTCTGGTCGTGGCCGCAAACTTATTGCATTATTGTGCCTACGTATTTTCTACAGAGTTTTTCTGAAGAAAACGCTTTAAATCAGCGTCCAAATGAGCCCATTTCATCTCACCATTCAATTCAATCAGATTGTCATCTAAAGTTCTTAATACCGGATTACGGTCATCACACGCAGAGCTAAGCCAAACAATTTTTCGCTTTCCACCTTCCTACTTAGCATAAAATAAATCTTCTTAAATCTGATTGCGGCAGGGCGATCCCAGTTCCTTTGCATAATTTTGAGGGACGCTCTTAAAAACATCTTTACTCTTCTCTCGTATATATTTATTCGTCAGAGAAACAGGGACAAAAAACTATGTAATGACGTTCGTATCGTGAATACCTACTCGAATGCTTGGGATTATTCCATTTTATCTGACTTAAAGGGCATTAAGATAAAGCTTTATGAATTTTTAAAGCCTATAAAGATTTTGTCGCGCGCAACGGTTTTCTTGAGGCCGATAGTGTTATGATTAAGATAATCATTTCAAATAGGTAGCTATATTAAGGTCCCCGCCCGAGTACTTGTCCCTGTATAGTACAGTCAGCAGCAGTAGCTAAGCGGTTGAGGTGTTCAAAATGAACTTGATACGACTTTAGCTAACCCCATAATAGCGTCTTTCGTTTCGAGCGTCGTCGTTGCCCGAGCGCCCGCGCAGCGTCGACGCGGCGTAGCCCGAGCGTCGGCGTCTCACCAGCGTAAACGCGGCGTCGACGCGACATCAACCCCCCGCTCCACCCTCACCCTCACCCTCTCTCTGCGGGTGAGACGCCGAATGCTGACATGCAGCAGAATGTTAACTTATCATCCTCTTAGCGTTTTTCCCGGGTTTTGCCACGGGTCAGTTGAGCCTGGGATCGGCTTGGCTTCCTTACCATGAATTGGCGTAGGCACTAGGTTTTAGAAAAAAGAATGCCATGTGGCCTTCCGACTCAGAGGGGGAAATAGGCATTATTGGAATTAGGCCCGGTTTTCTCACGATGTTTTCCATCACCGAAAAGCGACTGGTAAACATTAAATGATATTTCGTATGTATTTCAGTTTTGTATACTTAACTGGAGGGTTGCGGTCGTTTGCTGTACCTATATAATAGTATTTAGTTTATGTGAGCGCTACATGTTTAAGGGGAATTAAAATACGAGTGTGGTTTTATTAAACGAACAAAGTGACCAATTTTTATTGTTTGTGAATATTATGTACTTAAATTACTTAAAAGCACCAGAACTATGAGCACGGTAGCAAATTGTTTCGGTGTTTTAAAGTTTTTGCGAGTGAATGATCGGAGAATATAAGCCCGTTTTCATTTCATTTCATTTCATTTATTCCTTTATAAAACATAGTTTTACACGTCAATATTATATATACAATGGCAATAACAGAATTAATCTAGGTATACTCGTATCTAATCATAGGTTAACATCTAACATTTCATATGTTAATTACCCATCATTGTGAAAATGACCAGCTACGCCCTGAAAGTTTTAAACAACAGCAGCCTACAACGCTTTAGAAAGAAAAACAAAGGGTTTATCTCTTTGATAATGGTTCCTAGTCAGGTAAAGGGATGGCCGTCACATCCAGGTTTTGTTTTTCGCTTTTTACAATTTAAACGTGCGATTCAGTGCTGATTCAACTTTATTCCGGTGGCTAAGAAGGTTCAAAATACAAGTTAATGGTGGTGGTTTGTTGTATTTGTTTAAAAATAGATATAACTGGTTGTCACTAATCAACTAGCACGTTATTATATTATTGTAGTTGATAAGACTGTCGTGGGGTGCCCGGCCTTAGAATTGTACCCCACCATATCGTCCCGTGGTTGCAGTAGGAGTCTGCTAAGGGAATATACCGGGAGATGGGCAGCAGCATCTTCCGAAAGTCTAGGTACAAACAAATAAACAAAAAACTGCGGGCGCCAACACGCCTGCCAAGCGTGGCGCGTATGGCAACCCCCCCCCCCCCACCCCCTAATGATAAAGAGAAGGCCTATGTTCAGCAGTAGACGTCTTATGGCTGAGATGATGATGAGTTGATAAATCTCATGTCAGTAAGTAGTTATTTGGTATATAATCGCGTTGAATCTATGTATAAATATCTACTTGTATTTATTTACATTTACAAGATCAAGATAGCAAATTAAAAGGTGACGCGGCCACATTTAGCGAAGCCGCGTCTAATTGAAATCCGTTAATTAAAACACAATGCTCGTTTCGTTTCACTCTTCCTCGGATTAAAGAGTCAATGCCACTACTACAGGTCTCAGCGTGGGAGAGAGTAAGAAATAATTCAGAAAGCACACCTGTTTTAACATATCTTTACCTTTACTCTGAGTCAAAGACAATTAAGTACCTAGAGTGTTCCTCCATAAATGGCTAAATGCGTATATATGATAAGTTTTACGCGAGCTTTGCTAAAAGTTATTATTCAAAAGATTACATCTTAGTAAAAATTAGTTTAACCATACCTCCCATACGACTTATTATTTAATAAGTAGTTTTGCTATGTATGGAGTTAGCAATATATCTACTCATTTATCTATGTCTGAGTGTACTATGACGATGTGCTTGAAGATGGAGACCTAGGCTCTCCGAAATATGTTGTGCCAAGTGACTAAAGAGATGTGAGTGAAATATCTTTATACTCATATTTTACAGTGTTTGTATATCTCACTATAATTAAAATTCGCCAATTGCTATATTATTATTTAATTAATTTTGACAAACATTTAGTTTGACTGTGGAATCAAGTAAAGAATATTATAGTAAATTATAACTTTTATTCACTAAAACGGGTTAAAAATTGCATGGTCAATTTATCAATGAATTAATTCATTGCATGGACAATTTATGAATGAACGAATTCAATGCATGGACAATTTATGAAAGAATTCATTGATAAATTGACCATGCAATTCTAAACCCGATGTACAGGTAATATACTTACTTACTTAAAATATATATATAAGTACCTCCTTAAAATAGGTAAAGTCCTCATGCAATAGGTAATTATATAAATGTCCGTGCCGCGTCTGCGCACGCATGCTCCCGCGCAGCTAACTGTACAACGAAAGTGAAATCGATCGTTTGCTTACTCCGCTTGCCCGCCGTCTACGCCGTGTCCATTGTTACGTCAGTTACGTCACTACGACGGTTTGTTTAGTGAAACTATTATTGTTTTGACGGATCGACGGTGTTCAAGTATTTTTTTAAGATTTACAAGGGCATTTTATAATGAGGGCAATTTTCATAATAATTATTTTTAATTATAACATAGAAGGTTAGCTGTCTCACAATTACTGTCTTAAAATAAATGTATTTTAAACTTTGCCACCTATCGTGTATTCTACCGTTAGTACAATGGCTTGGCTTATAAAAAATTGTTACCATGATGCCAAAGGCCCCTTGCTACCACCGCACCTATGGCTGTCGTCGATAGGGCGTTCATCTTTACACACTGGAAACATGACTGTGTCGCGCGACTGCGCATCGTACGGTTTAAACAGAATTTCCTTCCGCAATCGCTCCGGCTGCGGAATGAACTTCCTAACCAAGGATTTCCCAAGAGACTCCTTTCATACTGGTATGAGGTTCTTCAAAAAAGGAGTATCATCATCATCATCATCATCTCAGCCTCCCCTTTGGACCTCCATAAGTATCGGTCGGAAGCGACTTGCATCCAGCGTCTTCCGGCGACCTTTATAAGGTCGTCTGTCCATCTTGTGAGTGGACGTCCGTGGAGTGTTTCAAAAAAGGAGTATATTACTGATTTATAAAGGGTCAGCAACGCGCATGTAACATCTCTGGGTGGGGTAGCAGGCATCCATATAGTTGTTGATTAAATTTTGCTGCTAAGACTGTATCTTGAATATCTCGCCCGCCTAACTATTCTGTCTAATATAATTAAACTAAGGGCCAGTTGCACCAAACTGTCTGTGAACGTAAACGTAATCGTAAAAAAATCTTGTATGAAAAGTTTCACAGTTTTCTATGGGATGACAGCTCCGTCGCCATATTTAACGTTGATGGGTCTGTTAATTGTGCGTGGTGCAACCCACCCTAAGGGCCGGTTGCACCAAACTGTCTGTGAACGTAAAATTAATCATTAAAAAATCTTGTATGAAAAGTTTGACAGTTTTCTATGGGATGAAAGCTCCATCGCCATATTTAACGTTGATGAGTCTGTTAATTGTGCGTGGTGCAACCCACCCTAAGGGAGGGAAGGAGTGCAGACAGTTTGGTGCAACCGGCCCTAAGTCTGTAATAGAAATGAAAATACTCGCATAACAACGGGCACGCGGAATGCTCTAATCTACTAATAGCGTGAAATTAAACGGTGCAATTCAGGCGATTTCCTGAAAATAGGCCTGTCAAATTAAGATCGTGCCGGATTAGAACACCTGCCCTTCCATCTTATTAAGCCTCATATCCTTTATGAACTATTAACATCTCGTGATTACATTTAGTTGCATTAATATCTTGTACTATAGGAAGCATAGAATAGACTTAGTACTCGGATTATCACATAGAAGATTTACTGTCGAACAAAATCGACGTTGCTCACATGTAAAATTAGTAGGAAGATATTAATCATGAGCACAGAATAATGAACAAGTACAGAAGGTTCTCCTTCCTGAATTTGACATTTAGCTACAGAGATGAAAATGTTATCTGTGCAAAAAATAAAATTGGGTTGTCAACGTGCTTCATTCCGTGCACGTGGTATCTACAGATAAAAAGTAACTAGTCAATCTGCCTCAATCTACCTAATCTATCAGTAAATTTAATACAAAACTAGATAAATATCAGATTTATTACCTTATTTGCCCAATCTAATTATTAGTACAAAACTACTACTATAAACTATTATTCTCGAACGCACCCATAAGATAATAAGCGCTGTGCCAGCCCTGCCCTCATTAAGCCGCCGGCACGGGGCGCGAAATTTAAAAAACAGGTACAATGGAGAGAGACATAGTGAAACCCCCCTGTCATGAGTTGGATAAAAATTAAAATTTTTGGTAGCACTTTTATTTAGTAAGAAGAAAAGACATTATTGTTACATAGGAATATTGTGTTTTAATAGGTTACGGTATCGACGGTACATTTCAAGAAAAAAAACTATCAAGTAAAACTATAGTTAAGTACTCATTTAGAAAACACATTTGTGCTGCCGACTAAACTCAAAGTGTATATTTTTTGACGGCCTCCTAGCCTAGTTAGTAGTGACCCCTGCCTATGAAGCAGGAGGTCCCGGGTTCGAATCGTCGCCTAGTACCCACAACACAAGCCTTATTGAGCTTAGTGTGGGACTAGGTTGATTTGTGTAAGATTGTCCTAATATTTATTTATTTATTTATTTATTTTATAATCATGTTTTAGATCGCGGAAAACCGTTGAATTTAAGATAGCAATCGAACTATAATTAGTTCCAAGGGGACTTCACCAGCAGTTGATGCCTTTGCTAATAAGATTATGTCAATCTTCGGAGTAGCTCCGCCGGGACCTCTTCTAAAATGTAACCAAAAAAGATGAGAGCATAAAAAGTTAAAAGAACATTACATTTTAATTTTATCGTCGACTGACCCCTTTTCAACTACATTACAGAACGGTACATGAGATCCAACCGCGTTATGTGACATTTAATTTCGGGCTGTTTCGTTCAGAGCTTCGGCCTTTTTCAATAAAGGATAATAAAAGTAATAAGGATAAAAGATAATACCCGGTGGTCGCATCACTGGGTACGTCGTTCCAATCAGAGTTCCAAATTCACGTGAGCCTCAAAGCAAGTATTAACTAGAGCTCGCACACGTGTACCCCCGTATGGGATAGATATATAGATGCCCATAATCACTTCTACAGCATAAAACAGAACAATTTACCAATCTTTTCCTTAGCCGACACAACTTTCTAGGAAAACTAACAGCTTTTCTCGTAGCAATCACAGAAATTCTTGAAGAAATCGCGCATTATATCTGTTTGTTACCCTCCACTGCTAGAAGTAACGCGTGGAGGGTAATAGAAACTATGACAAGGACCAACGATAATAGCACCTCTCTGCCGATGCCGTATCTATTGAAAGTGTAATAAGACCATCCCGTTCTATCTTGGTATTATTAGTTCCGTGTCAGATCTATGGATGGTATATCTATGACGTGAGCCAATAAGTAATAATTGTCTGCCTCGTCATTTCTGGTGAATTGCAAAATTTGATTTCACTCAATGCTAATTTGTTTCGTGTTCATCTGTCTATATTTTAGAGGCATTTTTGCTCAATCTTCTGTTCTAAAAATAACTGCTAAAAAAACCCAAAGAAGCTTGGGAAATTCAAGAAACTTGAATTCTCTGTTTGCAGATTTATTTTAATGTTTACATTCACCGAAAAACAGCTTCAGTGGATCACAGTAACTCGGTAACGATTTTGCTAATGGCAGCACAGTTGCCATCAGATATATCGGAGCGGCCAAGGTGGTCACAAATATCTAAACAATGCCTCTATTTTCAAGGCGGTAAAGTGCATGTTCAGATATTTTTGAGTAGCTTGGCCACTCGGATATATTTGATGGCGACTATACGTATGTGGAGACTTAAGAGAACCACTGCATAAACGTCCAATTTGACGTAAAAGTAACGTTACGTAGGTTGTTCCATTTTTCCGCTTTTCTTGTCATACTCCGGATTTGATACTTATACATATTTGTCCTTATCAATACCACATATAAAGCCCAAGGCAAAGGTCAATTTATCTTCAAACATATCGCCTATCCGACGAACCACCAGTAACACAGTGCATACCTTACAGACGTGACTTTCTTATGTATTTGTCAATAAGATTTCCTAGTCGTAAAAATCCAGGACGTACATTGAGTACATAAAAATATGATACCAGATAGATACAATTTCAGTGCGACTCGCTCTCACTCGGGCAAAAGTAGTGCCCTAATAATACAGGCATGTCATAAATAAGTGTCATGTTCGCATAACATTTTGTAAATCTGAATGAACGCGATGAAGCGACGTGATCAAGATTGGTCCAATTCGTACGAATGGGGAGTTTATGGAGGATTTATTGCCTGGAAACTGTGACTTCGCAACTTTGTTTGCGCGCAAACAATCTGCTAGGACGCCTAGAAAAGTAGTTCGTAACCTTTTTGAGGCTCTTTATACGGCTCTGCATGCAAAACCTAGCCTCTTCGGCCCAGAGAACTTTTCAAATGCTTGGATTGTATTGTAAATATTATTCACAATTATTGAACACTGCTTTCTTTTGGTAGATTTTGGTATGGGGTGGCTAGCGGATAAACTGAATTTAAAATTTCTCTTTTGTACCTTAATTACGTGAATGCTGCTTAAGAAATCCTCGTAAAAGTTAAAAAATCGTAATAGTTTTGATGGAACACTTAATTACTATAGCAATTTTGCTTCTAATTTTGCAAGTCCCAATAAAAGCTTCATCATCATCATCATCTCAGCCATGAGACGTCAACTGCTGAACATAGGCCTCCCTATTAAAGGGGGGGTTTGTAGGTATTGTTAGAGGCGCGCGCAGTTTTTTTTTGTTCATTGTTTGTAGGTATTGTTAGAGGTGTAGGGTTAGAACCGGTGGTAGTTTCTTTTCTCTCTGACGTTCATAAGTGCATTGTAGTGTGCCTAAATTGAAGAATAAATATCTGCTGCCCATCTCCCGGTTTATACTCTTAGCAGACTCCTACTGCAACCACGGGATGATATGGTGGGGGGCAATTCTATGGCGGGCACCCCACGGCAAATAAAAGCCTACATCTCTAATATTTAGTGACAACAAAACCATCACATAATCTTATGTGATATTCCACGCGAAAAGGTACCTTATGGCGGTTGGGACTTACGCTATTTCTAACGACGCTGCAATACTAATGCGATGCTTCGCAACGTAAGCGCCAACCGCCATAAGGTACTTTCACCCGTGGGACGTCACTTATTATAAAGAATCGCCTGGCCTCTAGACTATGACCAGTTAATTGAGTAACCGCAAAAATGACGCCATGACGCACGCTCAATTCTCTAAATGACATAATAACTTTTTTTCTCGTATGACACAGTGTCAACCACCTAACCATAGAGTAACGGTCGTATCTAGTTAACTCTTTCTTACCGCATTGACGATTATACACTAAGGCTCCGTCTATATGGGCGACACATGCAAGATTCTGTAAAACAGAGGTTTAATCGCATTATTACTTTTATCTACACCCATATCATAAACCCTCCATGATGCGTTCAAAAACCGCACGTTATAACCACCATAAAAATAGATTGTTTCGTTAGAAGTTAGAACAAATGTCTTATCTGTAACGATGTTATTATTATCAAATAATAAGCAAAAATTCGATATCATTATGAAAATCCGGGATGCTCCGACCCGCCGGCACGCGCCCCGCCGACCGCCGGCACAATCGAGTTGGCCATGGCGATGGCGTGCAATCCTTGCAATGGCAGTCATTCAATCATCATTTCGGGTTTATAATATGTGTGTAGATAAAGCAGTGTATGCAACTGTACGTAATTAGGCCTTAAAACACTCGTGTGATCTTATTATGCAACTAACTTCGTTCGTTTCATAAAACCACACTCGTGTTTTAAGGACCCCTATTACGTACCAGTTACATAAACTACTATTAAATTACCATTTCCCGTTAGCTATTTGGCACATAAAATATAAGGTAACAATGCCTATAAGTGACCAATAAATAGAAATACTTAAAATAGCGAAGGTACCTGGCTTTTTTGTTCCTGCCCGTTTGTAGCACCGCCCACGATCTTTCTACTTTGCCTTAAAGTCGACTGGTAGAGAATTCCTTATGGCATTAACCCTTTATAGGGCAGCGGTCTCAAAAAAGACCACCTGAAACATCATCTTTTTGTATTTTTTCCTCGTACAGAATTTTTAGGACTATAGATTGGTGATGAGGCTAGAATTGAGGATTTTTTTCAGTCTTGCCCGTTAAAGGGTTAAGCCCACCTTTGGTACGATAAGGTTTCATATAGTACAATATAATTTAATTCAATAAATAAAGGGACCATAAAAGTGATCGGGGGTGGTTAATGGTTTGATTTTAATTTGATATTGAATTTGCGTTCGGCTAATTTAAATCATAATTTACTTGTCCTCAATAATTGGTAAAACTTCACGTCAATTAGATATCAAAACTAGATTTCTTAACGTTAAATGTTTAGTGACATTGGTTGTAATGTAACAATTACGATTTGTATATAGATGTCATTTGATGACAAAAAACACAATTTTGATAAGAAATTTGGATCCAATAATGATTTTAAAGTAACAATACCTCTCATGGTATATTCGATGAGCCACCCGAGTGTACACCAGTGGCGGCGCGTTCATAGAACACGATTCCCGTCGGCTTGCCTAAGTTTCAGGCACCTAAGCAGTTCCTACAGCTCATGAAGAAATTTCAAGCCAAAATCAGTACCGGCTTGCCTAAGAAAATTTTTGACTCACCGCCACTGGTGTACACAGATTAAGGCTGCGTTTCCGCCAGAGATGAGCAAGGATGCGTAGCGAGGAATGTGTTTGTTAAGGCCGTTCCCCGATTCGGACAAGCCACGCCCATCCGTAAGAGACACGTTTATGGCTCCCGTGCACGAAAGAAAGAGATGCAGCGCTCTTAAGGATCAGACTTTTTGACTAAACTACGATAAATAAGCGAATCTACAAAGTTTTGTCTAATTTTGTTTCTGTGACTTTTTAGATAAACCAGAATACCATATTTTTTACTTAGTTATATTGCTTAATCTCTTATAGTCTAAGAAAAATAAGGGGAAAAAGGACCCAGCTTCGGATTTTTTTTCTATCGCGGCAACTTTCAGCAATCGTGTTTCGGCTTGTGCCATAAACTAGAGTATATAGTCTAATAATATATATTCGAAAACAAATTCAGTCCCTTTTCCCGTTTAGTCAATAGAGCGTTTGAAAAAAACTATAATTTTTCAAAGTAGCCCCTTAAGCATCAATAGAATCACATCATTTGATTATCATCGCAAAGCGCAGCTCTAGGATTGGTTCTTAAAACACACTACTCGCAAATCCTCGCTCATCTCTAGTTGAAATGCAGCCTAACAGAGAAAAAAAACACATTCAGTCGACTCACACTGATTTTCTGTTTTTCCACGCCGTTCGCAAGTCATCACAATTAATTCACGTCAAACAAATTTGTTTTTGTCTCCAGTAAAAAATAATTGCACTTTTATTACGAAACTCGTATAGCTCATTTTCCAACTGAACTTGGATTAGAGTGTATTAAACTCGCTAATATTAGATACACGTGTTTTCTTTAGAGTTGAATGAATGTGATATTGATTTTATGCATTACTGATACCGTTAATTTTTAAAGGCCTTATTCAGGCACAAAAAGTTAATTTCAATGAACGTATAATTGACCCAAGATAACATGCACCGAGAAACGCAAAATACTTATGGTTATTAAGATGTGCAAAGTTTCAACTTAGAGAGAAGTTCTTAAGATATGAAAGGCACATAGGGAATGCAATACCGGTATTTTTTGTATAGCACAAGTACAAGGTACAATTACATAGGTAAAAGCAATAAAAAATATATTGCAGAACTAATTACACAAGCACTTTTCTGCGCTGGGTTGTTTTCTTTGGGATTGTTAATTACTAGAGATACCTATATAAGTGATGAAACAAAGAAACTATGGTTTCGAAATATAAAAAAATCTATGGTTTCATGTGGGTAAAAATGGAGGTAAAAAAATGTACTGGATTAAGGTTGATAACTAGCTCCGGGAAATTTAATGTTACGGGTTGGGTAGGTTTTGGCTTTGAAGGCACTGCAAAAAATTCTTATTTACATCATATTCCTTGTAAGTTTCAATTAAAACTTATTCGAACGATCTACATATGTTTGTAGACCCTTTAACACAATGAAGATAACGAAGCTTGGTATGCATGATATGAGGATAATACCCGACCTGTCAAAACTTTACTCTAAGCGAACTTAAAGTTCTAAAATTAATTAAACTGCCGAGCTTAATAACTTTAAAGTTATGATAGCTGTCAATAGTTGAACAAGTTTAACTAAGTAAGTCTAGATCTTGGAGTTGAATTTATGAAATTCTTTGGCTCAAATACCTATTTGTATTACTTAATTTTTTTGTCTATTGACGTTAGTTAATTCTAAAATTAAAGCGAATATAGTTTTGCTTATACAGTCGCCATCATATACATATATCGGAGCGGCCAAGGTGGTCACAAATATCTGAACAACGCCTCTATTGTCAAGGCGATAAAGTGCTTGTTCAGATATTTTTGAGTACCCTGGCCGCTCCGATATATTTGATGGCGACTGTACTGTTGTAATACAGATAACATATTTCGCATGTTACTTTGTAGTTAACATCGACATAGTTAACGAGATAGCCGTTATTTATCTTTAAGAAGGCGAAGGTTCGAATTTTAAAAAGCCAGCGCCCGCGCAGTAAATATACTGCCGTGTGCGTATGTAACAGTACATTACACTCGCATAATAAACGAGCAGTGTATGCTATAGGTCGTCTACCAGCGTAACTATTACCGATGGGTACGTTAGGGCGGAGAGGATTTTATACAAAAATAGGAAATAGTTATTTGTTATACAAGGGGTGAAAGTTGTATTTTACGTGCGAGTGTTATTTGAAACACGAGCTAGCGAAAGGATTCTATTATTGACCACGAGCGAAGCGAGTGGTTCAAAAATAGAATCCTGAGCGTAGCGAGTGCTTTAATACACGAGACGTAAAATAACTTTCACCCGTGTATAACACAAAACTTTTCACCTCACTACAGCGAGGAAAATAAGAAAAAGGGTGCATTTTGCTCGGTTTCCCGTAATTCCTCAGGTGTTTAAAACTTCTTCATCACTCGAATCACTAATTTTTAACAAAACAACCTAGAAAAACATGCGAATATTTAACGTTGATATGATGGATGAATTGAAATGAAAAGTTTTGACGTAAAAGGTTTTATTAAATGTCAGATGCGTTTTGTTCGTACGTAGACTTATTCGGCTGTCAGAACAATTTATCCGTTTTTACAAAAAGAATGAAGATTAATGTTGAATGCTGATATTTATGAATTAAAATAAAGTTGTAAGACTGTATTAAGTGTTTTTACTCGATGCAATTCATTAATTGCGATGTTAAAAATTCTGCACTTTTAACGTTTTACGTTTTGTTAGCTGTCAAATGTCACTTAAGCCACTTGTCACTTATGTCAAAACTCTTTCACCACATGTGGATAAAAAGCGATTTTCACAATAGATATTAAACAAACAAAAAGGGCTTTCCGAGCTAGTGAGGTGAAAAAGTATGTACGGAATGAACAAAGACATTAAAACTTAGTAGTTAAAAAAAAGTTTGGACTTTTTGTCAACCTAACTGAGTGCTTAAAATGGCATGTTTTAAAACCTGGGCGTCAGGAGCAAAAATGAAAGAAAAGAAGGAAAATAAAAAGGTAAGAAGGGGGTAAAGTCAGTATTCGATGGCGGGGCCGAGGCCTCAAGCTTGTGAAGGTCTGAAGGTAGTGGTTCACTGTTAACCACCAGTTAGAGTCCAGGCAATGCTATTTAAATTAAACTGTTGTTTAATATCACAAAACCGAAATTCGTATGCGTTTCTCGCCATATAAGGTGAGCGCAAAATAAATAAGTGTTCTGAATTTAGATGTTCACGGTAAGAAGTAAGTATATACTCAGAAGTTCTCTCTCCATGTTAGTCTAGCTTAAATAGTAGCACATTAAAGGAATCTCCCATCAAGTCATTTCACGGGTTCAGTTCCGGGTAATGCAATAATGACGTCATTCCGCTTTACACGCATTTCGATAACTCGCGTTATGTTATTTGAAGCGAATCCGTTATAGCCTTATAGCTGAATTGTATTATAGTTAGGTAGGTATATGAAATGTTTGTTACACATTCGCACAAAATAGATGAACGTGATCTCCGTTCTTATCTATTCTTAATATTAGTATACTGACAATATTTATTCAAAACCGCGACCCTAGAAAATATAGGTCTTATAATATACTAGCGACCCGCCCCGGCATTTTAATTTCGAAACTTACAGCCTTCTTCGCCACTTCATTATATCAAAACTAATGTTTCGCAATATGCATAAATATGTATAATATAATAAGCTGCCGAATAATATAAAGGACCTGCCAATTAATAAATTTAATAATAGCCATCAAGTTACTTATTGGATAAGAATTACTATCGTACAAAAGATTTTTTCTCGCAGAATACTGAATAATTAAATTGATAATATAAAAAAGATAAATAAAGAAGATATGATATTAATAATAATGACACTAGGATTGTATATAGTTTTGCATGCTAGTATAATTAGATACATATAGCAGAAGCCACAAATGTCTTTACTACACCTGTTGACACTCTGTACTTATTCTATGCAAATAAAGATTATGATTATGATAACACTTACAGCTTTCTTATATTACGGTATGTCAGACAGATATGTATAAGTAAATTACTTTTATTAATACAAATAGCATCGATGTAATACAGAAGCTTTGCTGCCGGCATTTATTTTAATTTTCAAGAATGATGGCGTACAGTTAGCAATTTAGTTACATTGTGTTAAACTACACTAGAATTTGACCTTTATTGTTTTGATAATAAAACCTAAATTAGTTTAAAAAGACGATATGCTTTAATTGGAAGCATTGGCTTTAGTTTGAGATCATCCTTCATTGTACAAGACTTGGACTTAATTGAAACTAGGTACTTACTATGTTTTATTTTTTGCGACTATGGAGCATCACTTTTTAGGGTTCCCTACTTTGATAATGCATATTTTGAAGGCACTTATTATTTATTTAACTAGATTATTGAACCATGGGTTTGAACAGTACATTTTTGGTCTGATGACATTCAACGGCTTAGCCTTAAAACTCTGCTTCCTAATACTGTAAATAACAGTTTCGAATTTAGAATTTTGTTCGACAAAGGTACTAACAATACGAAAGCCAATGTCGTGGACTGGTTTGCTAGCACTCTTGGTGACTGAAGATGGAGAGCTAGGCTCTCCGAAACATGTACTTACACTAAACACAAATACACGAACTTGAGTTAAATTGTATACCTACTACGTGCTAGATTGCTCAAGACCGGATACGTGGAAAAAAGAGAGAGAGGCCTTTGCCCAGCAGTGGGACACCCTAGGCTCTTAAATCAATATTAATTATTTTAATTAACTTACTTTTGTATTACTAACATAAAGTACAGTTCATAAACGATATTCTTGTACAACGGTCCACAGAAAAAAATGTATAGCAATCTCAAACAAAGAAGGTATACTTATTAATCGCATATTAAACAAATGACAGGTTAACTCAAGCTTGGCCGTGTTCTGTTGTCAAAATTAATTGACACACAAAGAAGTAATGCCGTTATTTTTTCCAATTATTTTGTCTCCCAGTCCGATATTGGCATTACTCCTTTTAATATTTTTTTGGATGACACACTCCATTGTGCCAAGTTGAATTAAGTCACAATGGCTTCTGATTGGCCGCATTTATTAAGTACCTTGATTTCTTTTTGACTGACTAATGAAGATTTTTTATAGTGTAGGTATCCATGTTTTTCAATATGTAAGGTAATGGTTTTGTAGCTAATTTGGTTGGCGGATTTTGAAGCTAGTTGTTTTTTTTTCTTCATATTTTTAAATAAGTACTTTGGTAAGTGACACTGACATTTCAGTTTTTGATCTTTCTAGTTTCTTCCTTTTTTTTCCTTTCTAGTTTTCCCGATCAAATGGAGACGGCCAGTATAAGCATATAGGGAAGCGGCTCTTGTTTTTTGGTTTATGTTTGTGTATATAAATACGTTTTCCCATTTTATATCCAATTTGCCGCGATGATTTACTAGACTGGATAGTATTTACTCGATAGATTGCTTGTTATTCAACTTAGTCTTGTCTTGTACCATAAGTTACTGTTTGTAGCTATGTATGTAGCTTTAAATAATGAATATTAATTACCCAATGCTACCCTTACTAAACAGGGTTAGCAATGTATGTTTATATAATGGCACCACATACTCCGTCATTCAGAAACGCCAGACAATTGATTGGCCCGTATTTCTGTAATTATGCCTCTGTTTACCTCCATCCATTCACGTAACGGGCTCTCTTGTGTATTAATTATATCGGTTTGTTTGAACACATCACTTGTGTGGGTGCGAGATTAATCAATGTAGGCTAGATGAAACAGTGCAAATCGTGGTTCGCGAAGAAAAAAAGCGTAGATTTTTGAGTTTTTTAAGGCTCGTCTACACCATGGTGCAGACTATGTAGCGCCCTTAAATCATGGGCTAGTAGATGGAGAGCTGGTCACGTCAGATATGACACAATAATGTAGTTAATTTTGTCGATTTGTCACAATGACCTCCACCCATTAAAACCTGTCGGATGCCCGGATCTATCAATGAGGGTGGTAAAGCAATGTAAGTAGTCAGGTTTCATTGCTCTCATTATCGTGTCATATCTGACGTGGCCAGCTCTTAGTCCATTGCAGGCGATCGTCATCATGTAGACGGCATTATTTCCTACAGTGGCCCATGATCAGCCATGCTATGCGTAATCGCTATTCTGTCGATTTTTCGGGCAAACGTCAAAGGAAATCGCGCCCACACGATTGCCGATGATTCAGTTATAACGCCAAGGTAATCTTGTGAATACAGTAATGTGCAAATGAGTATGGTCATCTATGCTAGTTATTTTTCAAAAGCATGCCTCGTCCTTGGAATCCAACGGTAAAGGTGACCTAATGGCTACTGGTTTGACGCAAAAGCTAGCGGCTTGCTTAGATTTAGATTTACTCACAAGTTTATTGAAATACTCATTTAATATGGCATTTCCGTGTGCTTTGTGACATCTGCAAAATGATACAAAAACTATTTAAAACGGGGTATCTACTTTGTTTGTTTGTTTTGGTGAGTTTCCGAAATTTGGGCACAATTGCATGCGCCATTATCTCGAAGTAACTGAAATGCTGCGAGGGTTAGTTGTGGTCTATCCACACACCATAGCGATCTACCCCCTCGCTCGCTTTTTTGTAGTAGCATCAGTGACAATTAACGGACGAAAACTGCGAAAGCGAATCAAAACAAACACACATGGTTAATACCCCGTTTTAATTCTTGTAATGTTAATGACCATGTTAGCTTAAAATCGTATATCTGCAAAATGAAGTCCGTCCGTGGGCGTACTTTGGCTTGTTGGGTGGATGATATTTGGAACATCGCGGGGCATTTCTGGATGAGATTAGCTCAGGGCCGGGACAAATCACGTGTTTGAAGAGAGGCCTATGCTAAGCAGTAGGCGACAATTGAACCGGTTGAACCGATTTATATGCGGTTTTTAAAGCAGTTTTTCTAGGGAGTGATATGCTTTATCAAAATCGTTTCAATCGTTTAAGGGATTTTCTTAATTTTTTTGTTTATAATATTTATAGCCAACGAAAGGTGAATTTTAGTCATTATGTATATTTTTTTTGGATTTTGTATACTTATGGAGGTCCAAAGGGGAGGCCTATGTTCAACAGTGGACGTCTTATGGCTGAGATGATGATGATGATGATATGTGTTTGTGAAGATGTCGCGATAAATAAAGCATTTTATACGTGTTTTTTTTAATGTATATGTTAGATCTTAGATCTAAATGCATCCCGCAGCTGAGTAAAAACTGCCTCTATTTTTATACTTAACGAGATCTTCATCTCGTTCTGTTTAAATTTTGTACCTACGGGTAATTTTACTTCAAAAAACAGTAAGATTTCTATCAACATAAGTAAAATTTAAATGAACTTAAATTAGTCGGTAGGCGGCAATGTTAAATTACACACCTTGAAAAAAGTATGAATACCTATTTATTGAAGTATACTTAATAAACCTAGTGAAATATTTAATGTAAAGCAAGTGTGTATGTCCAATTAGTAAGGCTATCTCTCGGTACTAAAGTGAAAAATTTAGGTGAAATTTTAAGCTCTGCTAAATGGCACGACTGCAATAAATTTTGCGACGGTTAAGTGTGTGCTCGAGATTTAACGAGGTGGCCAAGAGTTTTCCAATAAAAGTAGAAAAAAAGTGGAAAAAACGTATTCGTTATTATTTCGTTTGTACTGGATATTGTCAAAAATCGTCATGTAATTTTCTCGGACACTCGCTTGGAAGGCATATTCAGGAGCTTCGCGTAACAGAAATGAAGATGCTGCGGTGGATGTGCGGCGTTACACGAGCTGATCGCATTCGTAATGACTATGAGTACATCCGCGGCAGCCCCGCAGTTCGTGACGTAGCCGAGAAGCTCCAAGAAAGTCGCCTTCGTTGGTTCGGTTACATCTCTCGCAGGCCGCCGGACTACATAGGGAAATGCCTTGACCTAGCCCCCCATGGTCCTCGACCCGGTCCCGGAAGACCAAAGAAGCGATGGCTGAATGTCGTAGAGGCCGACATGAGCGAAAACGGGCTCATGAAAGAAGACGCCCAGGATCGTGCAAAGTGGAGGAAAGCGAGCAAGAAAGCGGACCCTGGCAATAGCCGGGATAACGCTAGGTAGAAGAAGAAGAAGACTCGCAATGAGACTTGAATTTATTGATTTAAGGCGCACCACACCGTCTGTTAAGATCGTCTAATATATCTATATGAAACGTTTGAAATTCAGTTTAGTCAAAGAGAATTAAGTACTCATTTATCTATGGTTTAGTTGTGACGTATAGCAAATTGTATACTGAACAATTTATCCCGGCTATTCATAGAATATTTATATGTCTATCTTACAAGCGTTTTGGTGTAAACTGTTAGCCTGTAAGTTTTTTTATAAATAAACAAATAGAAACCTCGATACTCGTATTAGCAATTTTTATGACGATTGATCTTAAATAACTTCCAGCCCAGACTATTACGAGTATAAGCTTTTTAAGAAAAACGTTTTAGGATACGATAAACGGTAATATACCCGTACAAGTTTCCAACTTGTTTTCACTGATTCCGCCGTTTTCTTTACTACGGTCTGCCTGCGACCACGACCTTTACGACATGCTCGAAACGTCAGGCAAAAAAATTAAGTGTACGCGATGAAGTCCCGTTTTTGTCATAATAATGTTTTCTTTAGGCACTGTTAGGTTTTAGATCGAGAAAGACTTTAGATAGCTAGCCTTCGAGATAGGTTTAGGTTTAGGCCATAAAACGGCAGTGTCGGTATCAGGCCACGCCCATAACCTGCTACCGGGAAGCGGGCTTGTTAACCATTAACATATAAACTGCATAAATCTACTGCCTGCACACCAAGGACCATTTAATAACAGGACTGAAAATGTCTATACAAAAACAAAAAAAATCAAGCAAACGCACTAGCATCAGGATGTTTTCGGGGTCGTGATTCAGAACCAGCTTTTCTGACATTATGGCTGATAAATATTAGGATTATGTTTCGGCAACATATTTCATACCCATGTTATATTTTGACGTGAAAAAACATAGTTTTCCAGGGAGAGTATTTAGGCCTTCAGGGGTGCGTGTCAAAAAAAATCCTAGTCGATAGACGATACCAATTATATTTTTTTAGATCATTAGTATTTCTCTGACGCCCTGCAGAGTTATAAACCTGCATTTTGGCGGTATGCAATTTTGTATAGACATTCAGACCAGGTATAATATTGTCTTTGCTGCACACAGCTAATCACAAAACCGTCATCGCAGAAACCACTAGATACCCAACATCGCCCATTTTTAACTGACAATTCATACCTACCTTTATTACATAGGACATCAATTAAGGGTGTTGTATGTACAGTCGTCAAAGACATTTGTTGTCAAACAAATTTACAAGTTTGCACCTTAAACCTTGGTAATAAAGCCCAAAAGTGTAAACGTATCTTTGATGTCTACTGTACAGTACACGTAATTTAAGGTTAATTTATACTGGTCTGAAAACATGCGTCTTTATGAAAAGTTACTTGCCCGGAGCATGATTAGCGTCTTCTAGTCGGTACAGTCACCATCAAATATATCGGAGCGGCCAGGGTACTCAAAAACATCTGAACATGCACTGTATCGCCTTGACAATAGAGGCGTTGTTCAGATATTTGTGACCACATAGGGTGCTCCGATATACCTGACGGCGACTTTACAATTAACTCATATTTTATACCACTCAGTAAACATAGTATTTTGTACAGTCGCCATCAGATATATCGGAGCGGCCATGGTGGTCACAAATATCTGAACAACGCCTCTATTGTCAAGGAGATAAAGTGCATGTTCAGATATTTGTGACCACCCTGGCCGCTCCGATATATCTGATGGCGACTGTACCACGTAACCTAGAAAGGTTGATGTTGGTTTGAATTGTAGGGAAATTATTTATTTCTAGTACTTTAGTAACCTGATAACCTGGAACCTTTTGATTGAAGGTAACGGAGTGGGTTATTAAACTTCTAGAACGATACCGTCACGCACTACTGGAGGCTATATTCGTGGTAACTATAAAAGTAACTAGTCTAGGTACCCAAAGTTAACCTTTTCCACGCCAAAGACGTATATATCGGCACCACAGGTCTAACGCCAAAGACCGATATACCGGTCACCGACCACAGAGCAAAATAGACCTATATGCACACGCATAAAGTTTAACTTCATTTTTGACATTTAGATGTCGTGGCGTCTGAGTGGTAGGTTTTGCGTTTGACATGGCGTCGAAAAGGTTAAAAGTAGAGTAACATAAGAAATAACTTCCTAGATACTGGTACCACACTGTTAACTGCCAATCGGTGGACCTGATGTCTTTTGTAATATGGTCCACCGATGTAGAGTTAGACCCCGTTCCTACTTGTCGGATGTCGGGCCCGGATTTTAATCGGGTGTCGACGCCTCATACAAAATTGTGTTGTGCAAGTGGGAATAGTTTCATATAAAATGTTCTGCCACTGGAATGACCGATTAAAATCCGGGTCTGACATCCGACAAGTGGGAACAGGGTCTTACATAGATAAAAGGATATCTTAATCCAAGATATTCATTCTTGTATAAAAGGAAAATCGATAATTTCTTAAATCAAGTAAAAAATATCTTGAACCAAGTAAGTTCTATCTTGCATCAACAAAATCATACTTGGTTCAACAAAATCATACTTGGCTCAAGAAATTATCGATTTTCCTTATATACAAGAATGAATATCTTGGATTAAGATATCTTTTTTCTCTGTGGAAGAGTCTATTTGTATATGCCATCTTGGAACTTAAGTTAATTAGCAACAGAGGTGACAGCAAGTGTGTCAACTATTGGGCAAGGGCATGAGCTTGTCGACCACTAGGAATGTAAACTTATATTCATCATGCTCTAGACTAACCTCAGCCATCATAACAACCTGTCTTGCACCTTATCCTGTTATACAGTTACTATACGACTTCTTCGGTAGTTCTTTACGATTGATTATCTGTCTGCCATGTTAGGGGCGTTCCCACGCTGTGTCATTTGATTTTCAAGAACCATTTGCTGTTTCTTCACATAGGTGTCTTTGTGGAAAACGCCGGGTTCTTCAAGAAATTGCCAATTCTTTCCTAGATTTGGTACGTCACGTGATAAGATATATACTCGTATAAGAACGTAAATTCGACGACCTCAATGTACCGTATTTTAATTCTAAATGACTTAAACAATGCATTAAAAACACAATCCATCTCAAACATAACTCCAACACACAGCAAACGATCAATCAATATTGAAGTTGTATTGGAGTTGCATTGGAATAATTCTCAAGCAAATACTGATATTTCTGATCCAGGCATTTAGGCGCTAGCTGTATTGCGTTGTTAATGCATTGTAAGTAGTTGTACTAAAGTTGGATCGTATCTAAATGTGTTTTCAAGTTAGAATACGGCTCAACACATATGTAGTCCTAACAGGAATAACTACCAAATCTTCCTAAGTCCTATCCCATTAAAGATACTTAGGTATTACTTAAAACCAGTAAGTAAATCGTTGTTGAAATATAATAAATCTGTCACGAGTGAAACAATCGGATGCATTCATACCAAAAGTAACCAACTACATAACCTTGATGTCACATAAACGTAACATCAACATCATTATCCAATGTGTAACACAAAGATCGACATTTCTCAACGCTTTGTCTCGCGTTTTCAGGCCGGAAAGTACTTAACCACCTTCATTTGTTTTTGCGGACCCTTTTCTTTGTTCGTGATGAAATGCCTTTTTTGTTCTTGTGTCGTTAAAGGTTTTTATTTCATTGTACACGCATTGTGGTGAGCCTAATTACTTGTTATTTTGAGACAAAGGCATTTTGTAATACGTGAAAAAATTGCGGTTGCAAATATAAATTTCAGTGTGTTGTTATCTTGTTATATTATTTTGACTATTGTTAAATAGGATTAGGATATAAGAAGGTAACAATACCTTTGTCCCTATAAAATTCATGCTTAGATGCTAACAAATAATGGATAATCCTATAAAAAATTATTCCTAAAAAAACAGTAAGTCATCGAACTCTATCAAATCATAGCAGGAATTAAACTAACAGCACTTAGGTAAGATTTTAACCCCACAACAAACGGCAATTAAATTATGCTTACATACCTAAACTGTTAGTTCAGGGCTAAGTTAAAAGGCTAAAAGATCAAAGTAATAAATTCAACTAGTACACGCAAACTTTTAATGGGTGTCAAAGGAATAAAATACAGTTAGCAGCTTTATTTAGAATTAATACCTATATATTAAAAAGAAAGTTTCAAGTAGTTTCAACAAACCTTGTCCTCATTACACCAACTATTCAAATAAAACAAAATACAAATTAGACATCTTTTCATTCAAACGAATGAATATTCCAAACGGGACCTTAAAAGAAATTCATTACACACTATTGCATAATGCGTTTTACATTACTGGTAACGCTGGTAACGATTATTCAATATGCCGTTGTTACCAAGCGATGGTAAGCGTTCAGCAAAACGGTGCATTCACGTCACGTTGGCTTGGTAAGTGGCTTGAAAGCGAAAGCATTTGGTCCACTGGGAGACGCCGCTATTCCTGTTAGACTTCATTCACAAAACAGCGGTGTTTTAGGGTTCCGTACTTTAGTAAAGGTAATGATGATGAAATGAAATGAAATGATTTATTCGTGTATGTATCTAGAAATTGGTTAATTAACGTTAGTTAACTCGCAAAATGTATGAAAGGCTGTATCTTGGTGGGATGAAATTATACCATAACGGGCTTGGTCGAGTGCCTGATTGTACAATATGAAGGGTACACGGAAATAAGATGTCTAGTCACTTTGACAACATTTTGAGTTATAGCGGTTTTAAAGTTTGGAACGATAAGATTAACCATACTATTTTCGTAACTAGATGGTTTTATGAATTAAAAAGTGCATTTATGTAAACAATTCCAGCTGTTACAGAAGTTGTTGCTAATAGTTCATTGTAATCTCTACATTTTGAAACAAAATCTCATTTTACGAAAAAAGGGACTAGACAAGTAGACATGTCCTTTCCGTGTACCCTTCATATAATTGTTTAGTTTAATTTGTATTATAGTACGATTCTATATATATAAGAAAAGAAAATTTTGTTGAGAATCATAGAAAATAGGAGAGGAAGGTTGCTTGGATATCTGCTACGACATGCCAAATTGATTAAGAACAATAGAAGGTAGAGTTGAAACCGAAAGAAAGTCAGGAAAGCCAAGAAGAGCATACATGGATCAAGTCAAGGAAAAAACATCGTGTCGTATCAGGCTATCAAGGAGAAGGCAAAAGACCGACATACATGGAAATTGCTCCACCGACAAGAGCCAAGCTCTTAAATAATTGATGACAAACTTTACTACACTACACAAACATTACAATCAAGCGTGGCCCGTGGGAAACAATGTGTCAGGAAATTTTGTTAAAAAAATAAAAATAAAAAAATATTCGGGGACATTCTTACACAAATCAACCTAACCCCAAACAAAGAAAAGCTTGTACTATGGGTGCTAGGCGACGATATACATACTTGAATATGTAAATACATACTTAAGTATATACATAGAAAACGTCCATAACTCAGGAACAAATATTTGAGATTAGCACACAAATACATGCCTAATGCAAAATCAACCTAACCCCAAACAAAGAAAAGCTTGTACTATGGGTGCTAGGCGACGATATACATACTTGAATATGTAAATACATACTTAAGTATATACATAGAAAACGTCCATAACTCAGGAACAAATATTTGAGATTAGCACACAAATACATGCCGTTACCAGGATTCGAACCCGGGACCTCCAGCTTCGTAGGCAGGGTCACTATCAACTAGGCTATGGAGGCCGTTTGTGTGTTATGGTACGGAACCTTTTTACTAGATTTCATCGCACTTTGTCGATTTTACCTACGCCGACGTCTTGATGGCAACCTCTGACACGTTTCACAAAAGAAACACATTGCGACTCGGATTTTGTTACCCATTTGATTTCTTTCAAGCTTTTGTCGACATTTTGCCGTTATTTTACAGGGTATTTTAGCGTGTTACAATATTCAGAATGTGTGAGTCGTTACGATGTTTTCATTTCATGAGAGTTAATAATATAAAATGTTTTGTGGCTTCTCTTCGTTGCCTTTATTGGGGTTTTATCGTGTTGTTCTTGTGTCACGAAATTTTTATTAAAAATTACCTACGTAATGTTAAGAATACGTACCTACCATCGGGTTCATAATTCCATGGCCAATTTATCAATGAATTCATTTATAAATTGCCCATGCATATATTAAGATATGTTTATATTAAGATATATGTACCTAACCACTCTCGTCCCTCGGTAGAATTATGTAAGAAAAATTACGATAAGTAAGATTTTTTTATTGTTAACTTTTCTATTTAAAATGACCGTAAATCGTCCGCTAAATATTATTAATAATGAAAGTTGAAGTAGAATCGCAAAAAAAAAACAAAATGGTAAGCAATGCAATAACACTGATTTCCACTAAGAACATGACACACTCAATCCAAATTAGTGGTAGGTAATCCCTTAAAACAACCACGTTATTAATTTCGATTACATTGCTTGAAATAATATAATATTACCTACTCCTTATAGCTACTGTTACACATGCACGAAAGCATGCCACTATTGAGCAATTTGCTACTTAGTAGCATGCGTATCTGAACATCAGCATATTCAGCATGCTTCTTTCGAGTTTGCTCAAAAATCAACGGTCGTTCGATTTTTGGGCATGCTTTTTTAGCATGCTATTCTAGATCATATGTAACAGCAGCGTATCTCTCCAAAAGGGCAATTCTATGGCTGCCTGTTGCCATGTGATTATGACCTTTATTTAAAGTAAATTAGAACTCATGGTACCGTGACCGGAACAATGCAAAATAGTAAACATGTAAACGCTTCCCTATACTATTGTCGAGTAGGAAAATGACCATTCTATTGTTCTAAGATAAGGCCTATTTGTTATATAATCGGATAATTCCTTGTGAGAGTAATGGTAACTGTAACAGAGCTGCGTTGGTAGCTAGAATACTCAAATGCAACAACACATAAAAAAATAAAAAATAAAACACATGAAAATAAGTTACATAAGCACTGGTAGCCTTGCGGTAAGACGTTTGACTTTCAATCCAGAGGTCTCGGGTTCAAACCCTGGCTCGTACCACTGAGTTTTTCGGAACTTATGTACGGAATATCATTTGATATTTACCAGTTGCTTTTCGGTGAAGGAAAACATCGTAAGGAAACCCGACCTAATCCCAAAAAGGCCTAGTTTCCCCTCTGGGTTGGAAGGTCTGATGGCAGTCGCTTTCGTAAAAACTAGTGTCTATGTCAATTCATGGGATTAGGTTGTCAAGCGGACCCCAAGCCGGGATAAACGCTAGGAAGAAGAAGAAGAAGAAAATTAAGTCACATAAATATATAAGTAAAGCCTAACCAGAAATATATGACAATATGGTATGGTGACAGTTCAGTTTAGTATGAACAATTTAGTTCCAATGTAATTCCGCAACATGGCGTATCTGGTCAGGCTTTATATAAGTGTTCAACTAATTTCGAACATCTTAGCTTAGCTATTTCTGCTGTTGTCTGTAGAAGTATACTCAACTAAGTATTTAAGGAGATCATGGTGTGTTTCTTAGTCATTATCGTGTGTATTCTTAGTATATTCTGGTGGTGGTAAGGCTAAAGCAGCCCGGCGGCGGCGCCTTGGCTTGATCATATTGTGACAAGCATAATTTTATCATGGAGCCTTTTTATAAAACCTAAATTCAGTATAAAACAGGCTTTTAAACAGCCTCCATATTTATCTAAAGGAAACGTAACGAACCTCGTTTACGCCGGAGATTGTGAACACCGTGCTCGGGATGCCGTTTTACATTGCAAATGGCAGTATTTCTGTATGAAAAGATTGTAAATTTGTCGTAACCCACAAGAATGTAAGACGTTTTATGAAAATTTACAAAGCGGTTGTAAAAGATAAACGTGACATAAGAAGTATAATCATCATTGCCCTTATCCCATTACTTGGGATAAGTGCGATATATATTAATCAATCATCATTCGCTTTCTTTTCATTTCATGTACAGGGTGTAACAAAAATACTGGTGATCCGTTTAAGGGCATATTTGGTATCCTATTGCGAGTAGGAAAAAGCAGGAAAACAATTTTTTTGACGCGAAAAAAAATTTGATTTTGTATAGGACACGTCGTCCCAGCCGGCCAACCCTTCATACAAAAACAAAAAAATTTTTCGCGAAAAAAATTTTTTTTCTTTGTTTTTCATAATTAGAATACGATACCAATTATGCCCTTTAAAGGATCACCAGTATTTTTGTTACACCTTGTATATCACGGTATATCCACCATATCCTAGGTTCACCTCTAATGGTTCTTAAAACCTAGGTACTATTGAACTCTCTCGTAACATGACTTTCTACCGTTAAGAAGACTTCAGCATGATAATTATTATTTGACGAATTCTAACTATTCTATGTTGGTATCTTTATGTATTTTATATAGTATATTATTATTATTACATCGTTTCTTTCTATTGCGTGTCAGAAATCAATTATTGAAAACAATTAAATAAAGGAAACACTGAAATTATAGACGTACACGTATCACTTCATGTCCGCATTATTATGTATCTATGTTGTATGGTAGTCTGACGGAAATAGCTGTAATTTCTATACTCAAATTCTTCCGCTCTTTTTTACCTAGATGGGGGCTCAAGCAGAGTACACAACGAGTAGTCAACTACAACAAAAAACTGAGCGAGCCGCGGGTAAAAAAACAACTGATTATATAAAATAAGGGGTGTGCCACTGCGTGCTACCGTTGCGCAAAACATGCTTGGTATCTACAGCCCTGCGTCCAGAGTTTGAATTGCTGACGTGATTTTTTATTTGTTCGTAGATGGATTACGGGTCTAAAAGATCACCATACTAGTTTATACTGTGGCCTAAGGGACACCATTTAATACTACGATACGTGACATAAGTACCTACGGGTAGCGGTGTAGGTGCAAATTATAGGTAAATCTTACTCTTTTCGTGCATTATTTTGATCGGAGTGCCATGATCTCTAATTTTAAAATCACAGTTATATATGTGTAACAAGATTTTAAACATCGCTGTTGGTTTCCAGATTCTTACTATAAACATATTGTTTATTTTTCCGCAAGGAAGCTTTCTTGACGACACTGTCCGTCTGTTGTATGGAATACAACGACTTGTTTTTTATGTATATTACTTTTCACACAAACTGTTTGACGAATCTACAAAATCAAGTACCCTAACCCCCTTATTCATAAAGGTCTACTAAAGCAAAGGCCCCTCATAATCGTTTGTCCCTTTCCATCCAAACTATATAAGGGAAAGGGACAACCCATTATCAGAGGCCTCTTAACTTTAGTAGACGTTTATGAATAAGGGGGTTAGTGTCATTGATTTTGTAGATTCAAGGGGTTAGTATTTAACAATGTTTTGCCTTGCTCAGCTTACGGCTGCAGTAATTTAAATAAAAAGTAGGGTAAGTTCTACAGTTGACAAAACTGATAAACCATCAGTCCCTTGTGACAAAGTTTACATATTGCTTCCATTTGTATCCCAAATTACTTTATTCACCAAATAGGTCAATTATTCCAACTTCGGCATATCATTTCTCACTTTGATCGGACAATTATTTGCAGGAATTCCGATTGGGAAACAAACGGGGATCGAAAAACAAAACATTTGTTTTTATTGCAACCATGTTGTCACAGAGTGCGGATGTGTACCCTATTTCCTTTTTTCTTCTTGTTGAAATTCGGCGGGACATAGCGAAGTCGAATAATAAGGAAGATGCAGCTATAATATTTACCATTATTTTGTGATCAAAATGTTGAAATTATTTTTGTATTAAGCAGAACGTCTGCTAACGATACCACAATGTTTAGAAATAAAGGAATAGTATTTTGTGCAACAGTTACATAATGAGGGTTCTTAAGATTCGAGGGTCGAAGTTACAAAATGAGGCGAAGCCGAATTTTGTAAAAACAGACCCGAGAATTTTAAGAACCCTTATTATGTACCGTTGCACACAATAGTTTTTATACGAGTGCTTAAGCAAGCCGGTAAGAATTGAGTTCGACGAAAGCCGTGCACAACCTACTGCTTCTATTTAATCTCGTAACGTTCGATCTCCCGGTGGATTGTGCCGGCGGCGACACGCAATGCGGGGCCCGACAACAGTTTCACAATATTGTATGGAAATCCTTTCTGTGATTGTTATGGATGCTACAATATGCGACCATAGAAGCTCTATCAAAAAGTATGCGCTAGTAGTTCCGCCACCACAATCTCAATTCGAGTATTACAGTCGCCGAGTATAAAAAAGTAGAAAAACCCACTGCCTCAGGCGAGACTCGAACTCGCGACTCTGGGAAACATGCCCATCGCTCTGCCAACTGAGCTACTGAGACTATACCTGATGGCTGCGAATTTCTCCACCACATTCTTTATTTTATATTCGCGCCTTAGGAAAATTAAACCTACATTTGACACTGTTCGTAGGGTTTGACAGGGACGATCCAAGGACGAACAAATATGACGAGTGACACACATGAGATGAGGAAAAGGACGTCAAAGGAACTGTTAAAGATCCGTTTAGGCGCAAAAATTGAAATTGTCAGTTTGTATCAGCAATTCAGCATTTTTTGTCTATAAAATTTAGTATTTTCATCTTTTAATACACTCCTGGTATATTGTACGTGTATTTTTTTCAAATGAAGGCATAAATGAAAATATTGCATCTTGCCTATTGTCATGATGGAGTAGTGTAGTTAAATAGTGGAATCTTTCTGTCTCACTCGCTATAGATTGTGACTGAACAATTGTGACCTACGCCTCGACAATTTTATTGAGTTAAAATATCGCTGGCCTGGTGTATAGGTTGAGAATCTTCAACCAGTTAAATTTGTTCTAAAGGAGGATATCAGCATAAATTACTTTATTATATATACATATTTTATTAGGGTATCATCCAAAATATTGATAAAATGAAATTATATAGACTCGTAAGTGTAATCAAAAACAAAAATATTTTTTTTCTGGCTCCAACCAAACCATTACCTATATTGGTTAGTAAAACACACAGACAGTGAAAACACTCAATAAAAACCGTATTCATATTTATGTTTTAATTGTCAATACAAAACAAATAAATGTTTCGTTGTTTTGTATTCTCCATCAACATCCGCTTTTATTTTCATTTTGTTTTCGTCTACGTTATTTTGCCAAATAATTGAATTGAAACGTTTGTGTTTCATTAAAAATGAATTGTGTACATCATGATACTGAATAAAAGGTTATTAAGGGGATAAGTGGCTTACACAGAGACTAATACTTACGAATCGCATCGCTAATGCTTATGTTTTAACGAATAGTTAGTTAGCAGATCGCAAACCGTAGACTATCCTCCTTGGACTCCATTTTATCAAGTACAAATACCATATTTACCTCAATAGTCTTTATATCATGGAAAGTGCTGACCTGATGACTCTTCTTGCGACTGTCACAACGGCAGCATCCACTTATTTTGCACTTCATGAAACTGTAGAAAGTGCCACCACACACCACACCACACCACTATTCCATGTACGGGATGGATATATTTTTAATAGTTAATTTTACCGATAAAACTCGGTTATTGTTGATGTTTGTAATTGCGAATTTCTATCGAATTTGGCTGGTCATAAGAATTAGGTACGTCAATACTTCTAGAAGGCAAGTGATCCATGCGGGCACACTTTCCCCGTCGCGTGCGCCGCACTGATCGCATCGAGATGCAAGCTGCAGTCGCAAGCCACAGGCTGAGGGCTAATTGGTTTATAACTTATTTGGCTGGTCACGAATTTCACAATTAGCCTATTGTACTTGTTCGAGCATGTAAATTAAGAAAATGACGTGAAAAACCAATCCTGTAACTCTAATGAAAACGGGTTTAAGTTAGATGAAGGGTACACGAAAAGAACATGTCTAATAGTCCCTTTTTTCGTAAAATGAGATTTTTGTATCAAAATGTATAGCTTGCAATGAACTATTAGCAACAACTTCTGTAACAGCTGGAATTTTTAACACAAATCCACTTTTTAATTCATAAAAACCATCTAGTTACGAAAATAGTATGGTTAATTGAATCGTTCCAAACTTTAAAACCGCTATAACTCAAAATGTTGTCAAAGTGACTAGACATGATCTTTCCGTGTACCCTTCAAATGGGCTCAGCGAAACATACAATTGCCGTACATTTTATAGGACTTTTCACTAGGGTCACAGAATCGGACTTTGTCGTTATGGTAACATGAATATATTGGTAAATATATATACGAGTATAGAATATGGCAAGGGTCATATAGCTGGAAAGGAGATGTCAATACAAAATCGCGTTCTCATTATCCAGGCAAAAGGCAAATGCACTAGCGCCATCTATCGATTCACTAACGCAGCCTTTTGTTCAAGAAATAAAATAAGTACCTACAGCCTGGGCCAAAAATGCCAAGCATATTTATTTTCTATCTTAACTCCATACACAAATTCCATCCTGATTTAGATTCTCGCCAACACAAACTTCTATGTTGGCGATACCCCAAAAAGGTCTTCCAATATTTCATATTCCTTAGCTTATTGTTATTTTATGACTATTTTCATGAATTACGCCACGGCCCCACAAACCGGTAGCCGACCCCGCTCACAATATATTCCTTACAATTTATCGCTATTGGAAATTCATTCTCTATGAAAATCCAACAGAACAAAATACGACGTCCGTGCATCTCACCATTGAAAATGAGATTGTAAAACAGAATGTGCGATATGGCTGGTATTTATTGTTATTGTATTTGATAGCGCGAATCAGTAGCAAATCAGATTACGTATTGCTGAGAACTAAGATATTTATTATGGTGCTTGGATTTTATTTGCCATGACGCTAGTCGTAAAGACGGATTGATATGGATTGCTACTTTCTGAAGTTCGATTTTTGAATCTCACCGGTGACTTTTTTGTATGCAGCCGATGACTATTTAGTATGAAATAAGTCACCCGATGAGATTCAAAAATCGAACTCCTGGTACCTACTTTGTATTTAGCGAATCTAATGTAGGGATGCCATAGATGCAAGAAATATTCGCTCATTCTTATACGAGTATATTCAAAATAAGAAACATTCTAAATACATGCACTTTTTTACTCGTTACATATAAGCATAGACTTAAATATATAGTAGACGGCCATAGTCTAAGAACTTTTTGAGGCTCCAAATATTTAGCGCCATCTAGTTCAGAGCCACCTAAACAGAGCCAATATTCATGAGATAAAATCAGCTCCACCTAGTAACGACTAGTGTACTACTAGAACGTTATTCTTTACTAGGTGGCGCTGATTTTATCTCATGCATATTGGCTCCGTTTAGGTGGCTCTGAACTAGATGACGCTAAATATTTGGAGCCTCAAACAGTTCTTAAGCTATGGCCGTCTACAATATATTTAAGTCTATAATATAAGTATGAATCCTTTTTTTACAACAAACATAAGCAATTAAATAATAAGTAACTTTAAATAAACTGTATTTTTACTAACAAATAAGAGACAGAATTATGAGTTTCAATTGAAGGGATGCTTACAAAAACAACATAACTGCTTAGAGTGGTTGACACTTTTTTAAGAACATTGTTAATCGTTTCAAGTATCAACCAGTGTAGTCAGTTATGTTGTTTTTGTAAACATCCCTTCAATTTAAAACCACAACCCCAATCTACGGCTATGCGGGCGAGGTGTCCAAGATGATCTTTTTACGATTTAATTGTTAAGATAATAATAGGATGCGAAGGTCAATATGAATACTTCACCTCTTAAGCTACTACTTCTGCTAATGATTATTCTAGATAGCCATTTAAAAAATGGTATTGTCTTAGAAAAACTAAATTATTTTGAAAGCCATCCCTGGCTTTAAACTCGTCCCTTATCATCTGTGAGCGAATCGTAAAATATTCCAAGCCGCAAACGTTCAGAAATGTTCGAAACTTTTCAGTCCTAAGTAAATGTTGGCTTTGAATCGGTCGTCGGAGTTCTGGCGGTTTTCAACTTTTCGCTATCAAGACGGCTGGTATTTTTGTAACTTCTTAATTTGTTAGCTTCAGTGCCTCTTCAATTTCAGGAATTAAGGACAGACGTTTTCTGCACGTTTCTGTTTTTGAAAGATGGACGCGAGAAACGATTTACAATTACACTTCTGAAACTCAAGGTCATACGTCCTAAAGTAGGCGGAACTTTTAAGGAGGAGGTATATTTTACTTACAAATCAGGATAACATGTTTCCAAAAAGTTCTTGTTCTTCTTTTAAAAAAAATATTATAAATATATTTCATTCAGAAAACCCCTAATTGGACGTACGTTATTATTCCTTTGTATTTAAAAAGATATTTTATGTCAGTACACATGAGAAACGGCTCAGTTTCTGTTCAAAGACGCATAACTCTCTGAGGGAACATAAAATTCCGCATTGTCTTTGATAACACTCCGTTCGCACCCAATATATCTCTTTTATGTGTCATCTACATCTTCGTTTATTTGGAACATTGCATCGCGGAATTACTTTTAGCGTACGTCCGCGAAATTATGGGTGGCATAAAATAACCGTTACTCATCTGATACTTCTATAGATACATTTTAAATGGTACCGGTCAAAATGCTAATATGAACCGTGTGTCTTTGGGAATCAGTGCAAATTTGATCGACCACGCAATTGAGAGTTCTACATTATTTAATGGTTCTAAAAGCGTAGGTAACTCTGTGATTTGCTCTAATTGGGTTTAGAAATTTTAAATTTTATGTCCTTTTGATAATGAAGAGAACAAAACTGGAATTACTCAGTTAAGCAAAGATCGTAATGGGAAAGTTAATAAAAACTACGGACGTAGCTACATTTTTAATTAGTTAAATTCCAACTGAAATTCAAAAGATGAAGAACTTTTACTTAGATTTTACAAGTTGTTAGTATTGAAGAAAGAGCTCTATAGTTACATCCGTACATATTAAAGAAATAGGTACCATTCACTATTCTAACAGTTGCACAAATAACGTATATTTCATCCACGTATACTGGTGGTGCCGTTTTAAATAAACGACAAAAAAGTTATATAAGCTCACATCTTTTCGCGCTATAAGTTTTCTACCTGCTTTATTCTAAACACAATCTATTTCAATATCACACAATTCTCACGTGTCTTCAACTTTATCAAACTCACGTACAACATTTCTCGCCTCAAACCGACTCTCCTTTTTAGCGCTTTACGGTACCTAGGCTACCTAGATGCATCAGCTAGCCCCAGGCAACCTGACTAGACCACCACTTGAAATTTATTGGGCCTACCCTCTCCTTTTATTCCTGTGATTTATACCTAACAATAGGTGGAAACGTGCTTGTGACTTGCAGATTAGATTGTCTGCAATATTTTACTGGGGAATAAAATCCTTCAATATTATTGGTCCATAATTCGAAGCTGGGCTCTTTGAAATAAAATTAAATGCAGATACTTTTTTTCTTTTAAGGAAAACGAAAAGTAAGTACTTACAGTTATTCATTTAACTTTGAGGAAAAGAAAAGTGTCCCGATGTTGGTTTTTGATTTTAATTTATACTTAGCTATTGGTTTGGTCGGTATAATTAAAAGAAAACTAAATTCTACTGAAATCTCGGTGACCATCTACCACCCACCAAATTGTAGTACACACTTTGTAAGGTTATTAGAATATTATTTGCCTCGTAGTTTTTTGTAAAAATGCCCTCATATTTTAGGTTTCACAGACGGTCTATCGCGGTGATTCATGAAATGCGTGGGCATATTTTGCGTATCTAATATATCTCTCAGCCCATTTGTTAGAAAAATGGCTGTCGCATGTTGTCGAAGGCCGTTACCAGCCATCTGTCTTCGTCATTTTTATGAGTTGTGGAATGGCCGTGTTTGTGCTGGCTCATTTAGTTTGGCTTTGCATTTGGGTTAGGTACTTTAGCTTTATATGGGAATTGAACTTATGTGCGCGCATTGACCTGCGTTATTACAATTATGTTATATGTTTGTAGTTTTTGATTTGGTTCGGAAATTTGGTTGGTTCCCTGCACAGTTAGCACAAGACTGACGCGACAGTTTCTCACGCGCGAGATAAACTACCCGTCTCTTTTTAATTGATACAGTCAGAAAAGGACGGATAAACTATCTCGCGCGACATACTGTCGCGTTTCTCTTGTGCTAGCGGTGCTGTAAATAGTTATTTTACTTATTTTAGACCACCAAAAATCCATGAATTCCACAAATTTTTGGTTCCAAAAAATTATAGCATAAGAACAAAAGACAGACTTGTTATGTACTCTACATGCATAATCTACGCGCTCATGGAACTTGATTCCTAACGGCTTGCCTAATTTTTAGTCAGTAAAGTACGATAGCTTATCAAGCAGAGCTTAATTAGTTCCGGTACCCTATTCGGGTAACACACAATCCACCAAGTAACTCTCATCGATTCCAGTCAAACGACATTGGAACCTTCATCATCATCATCATCTCAGCCATAAGACGTCCACTGCTGAACATAGGCCTCCCCTTTAAAGGGGGGGGGGGGGGGGATTTGCCATACGCGCCACGCTTGGCAGGCGGGTTGGAACCTTACCGTATATTTATTGGTAAAGACCGTAGCGTAGCTCGGGGATATTAGTGCAAACACTTAGCCTAATAGCCCAGAACTGATATAATCTAGCCTAGGACATCCTGTGTCGGTTGTTATAGTCTATTAGCCTGATTCCGGAGGAGCACTTGTTAATTTCATTACTGTGAAACTTGATTGAGTTATTGACGTTCATTTGGAAAATTATATGGTTTCTTCGATTAATAGTATGTGATTGATTCATTTCACTACCGGTTTCTTGATAGCTTTCCGTGATGTTTATGGAACTTGAAAGAACAAAGTACTAGATGACTTACGTGAGAGTTTTAGAATAAAATGTGGGTACATCATTGTCGGTTGTCAATAAGGCGTCGCTGCAACAAAAACTTATTGAGAAATAAACTTTATTAGTAACCGACAATGATGTAGGTAGGTACTTTTGACTTGAAATCGCAACAAATAGGTAATAAGCTATAATCTCCGCACTTTTAAACCTAGTGTAATAAATTAAACTTTGGTTTTGTAAATATTTCTTTGATCAACGGTATTGTAACGTTATTGTTACTACATATTTCAGAAATGTAACTTCCGCCTGCGAATGTTAGTTTTTTTCATTATTCTTCCTTAATAAAAGTCTCATTCTACGACTACAGTTTATTCTTTTTTAATTTTCGTTATAGCTATTTTTAGCTTTATATTATAACCCTACATGCACGTGCAATGCATGAATCCATTGACCAACCTACATAATTTTGGCTTGAACAAATGAACACGCTACATACACTAAAGCAGATTAATTAATTTTAAACCAAAGTCAGTCATATCGACATTACTATAAAATATTACGGTTACTCACGTTTGAAGTCTCTATTATTGTGACAATTTTCGGATGTGTTTATATGCGACGCGGATGGGTCAGCACCCTCAAGACTGACCGACTGTAAAAAAATATGCTAAAACTTCACAAATTCAATAGACGCCATTTTGTCCGCAGGTTACCAAATGTCGCGCAAGGTGTGCACAGCGGGCGGGGCGCGCGGGGCGTGCATGTGGGTGCAAGAGTGCAACAGAGCAGGCGGCACACATGCAGGAGTGTGTGTAGACGGCTTTATGTTCGGGAGCTGCTGTAGGCTGCCGGAACGGCCTGTCGTGGGTAAGTCTACAACTCCCTTAAGTGTCTAAGACAACTTGATAAGTTTCACTAGAGCAGGCGGCACGCGTGCAGGAATGTGGGTAGACGGCTTTATGTTTGGGAGCTGCTGTAGGCTGCCAGACCGGCCTGTTGTTGGTAAGTCTACAACTGCCTTAAGACAAGTTACTACAGAGCAGGCGGCAGACATGCAGAAGTGTGTGTAGACAGCTTTATGTTCGGGAGAACCGGGAGCTTTTGTGGGCTGCCGGATCGGCCTGTCGCTGGTAAGTGTTCAATAGTCTCTAAGATGCCATGTACACCACGCTCAGCCAAAAGGAGTAAGTACTACAAAAGTATGTCGGTTAATGTAGATGCTGAAAGCAGCTGAACCGGTCTGTTACTGGTACTTAACTCTTAAGTTTTTACACAGACAGAGAAAGAAAAAGATAAAGTATACCTACCATCAGAGGACGTACCACTCAACACTCGTGTTAGAAAGCTAGTAAGTACTTACTCACTTAGCTGATAATAAGTAACTATTTACATACTTATATCCTTAGTACCATAGCTATCTACAACTTGAACTAAGTGCGGATTTTTTGTATTAGGTAGTACACACAACGCCTCACTAGGTATACACTTTTGAACGTTATTACAGCGGAATAAGGTTCAAAAGTGTATACCTAGTGAGGCGTTGACTGTACCTACCTATTTGCATGGTCACTCGAATGCTATAACTTTTTTTTTACAATAAAGAATCTAGGCCATGATTTGTTCTTCAGATGATTCCTACTGTATTACCTATAAAATAAAAAGTAAACCCAAAATAAGAGCCCAATCATGACTGGTTCGAACCCAATAAAATGACCCGCGTCACGCTTGTTTCATCTATTAGACACCCAAAAAGCAAATTGAAGCCTAGTGACCTCTAAATTTCAAGGCACGTACTAGCCAAATAGACCGGCGAAATAATAAAACAACTTGCATTTTCAGATACGCAGAGCCCAGTCACGGTCACGGAGAAGCCGTATTCAGCACCATCTAGCGGCCGAAGCACGACCACGCTTCCTCCAGAGACGACGCACACGATAGCTCGCCCTAACTGGCAGACTCAGCGTCCGTCGTTCATGACAAAACCGATAGATGGCGCGCCAACCTCCTACAGCTACCGGCCGCCTGAAATCCACCCTTCATTAGGAAATTTAGATTCAAATAGCGAACAAAATAGTGATATAGTTAATAAAATAAATTATAACAGTGTAAATAAGTACCAAAATGTAAATAGGCCGAGCGAAGTGGAAACTAGTCCCCACAACAAGATTTCGTCTAGTCTTAGTAATATACTGAGTGGCGCGCGCCCTATGGCCGTGTCCGACCAACACAATGAGAATAGCATCTCTGCAGGTGAGTGTGACTTGTCAGTTTTATATTTCGTTAATAGATGGCGTGGTAATTAAAGTACATTTTTGTGCTTTTTGTAGTATGTTTATTAACTTTATGCGGAACACTTATTACCCGTGATATTGTCCGTGATCACTAGTTGCTGCATAATATATAGGCCCGTAAAAAGCTTGCACTAGGTACTTTAACTCCTTAGTTAGTAGTTATTTGTTTAATTATAAACAGTAGGTAGTAGGTACCGATAATATTGTATTTGACATGTTAGCATGTAGCCACTGTGGATTTTAGTCTGGAATATGGTGGCAAATATATAATTAGTGCACATAATTAATACCGTAACTCAAACTATCCGCATAATATCAAAGAAAATGTATAAATCGAGCGGCACAGTCTTTGTGCTCCAAATTTGATAGCATTAGGTACTAGATGTGGTAACTCGGGTTTGCTCTGGTTCAGATGGCCCTTCAGAGTTACCGCATTATGTATGGGGCCATCTAGTTAAGCTATCAAACTTGGAGCACAAACAAGCTCAGACCGTGTCTCTTATTTATACATTATCTTTGCTTATTTCAACTTAATCGGTTTAAGAGTGAAGAGGTAAAAACAGACAGACGGAGTAACGTTTCCATTTATAATATTAGTGGGGATTAGTAACAATATCTTAAAAGCTAACTATAATTTTCCAGCCCAATTCATGTCGCGTCCAAGCAACGCGAACACAGTCCACTGGCAAGCGACAACGCAGCCCTCTTTCGTGACCAAACCGCGGCCATCTTGGGAGAAGCCGGCCAAGCCGAAGCCGCCGAGTAAGAAGTTCACGACCACCACGGCCAAGCCGCATAAGAAGAAAGACCAGAACAAACCGGAGACAACACAGGCGCCATCGACTACGGCGGCTACCAGTAGTGCTGGTAAGTTTCTGTTTGTTTTGACTTTTCGTGACGAAACCTCGGCCATATTGGGAGTAGCCGAAGCTGACCAAGAAGTTCACGACCACCACTACCAAGCCGCATAAGAAGATAGACCAAAACAAACCGGAGACAACACAGGCGCCGTCGACTACGGCGGCTACTTGTAGTGCTGGTAAGTCTCTGTTTGTGCTGACGTTTCGTGACGAAACCTCGGCCATATTGGGAGAAGCCGGCCAAGCCGAAGCGGCCGCGCAAGAAGCTCTTAGCTGCATCTGCTACTGACTGTAGCTATTAACATTCTCGAAAACTGTACAATTCTTTTGAGAACAGTCAACAGCTTCAGTTAAACTACATTCTAACAACACTAACCCGCTTATTCATAAACGTATTGCAGACCTCATTTAACTAAATCATCTTTTGTCCTTATCTGTCACATTGACAGTTGTGTTTGTTAGAAACAGACAAAATACATTTTAACTAAATGAGGTTTGAAACACGTTTATGAATAAGCGGGTAAATATTTTAACAAAACAGTAATATCGACCCTCGAACTTCGCACAAGCGAGTGCTGATTGCGATACAGGGTTCCGTACACACAGGTTAAAGGAATTCTCTACATGATTCGTCATAGTTCTGTTGATCAACAAAATGTTGTTGACTGGCGTTTTTGAACAATTACCTATAGAACCTAGGTAATATCTGTAGATCTCTATGTAAATGATGTAGGTAGTATATTTTTCGTGGAGTCTCCATTGAGTTGGAGACGTTGCATAGCAATCTTTTTTTTAGGAAATGTGAACGTCATCATTATCCTCCGCCTAGCGTGTGTCCTGCCTAATCTAAGATATGGCGTCCTACGCTCTAGTTTTAGCATATGCCATCCGACATAAGGTATGTTCGCCTAATAAGAACCGGTTCCTAATAAGAGCCACTAGTTCAAAAATCCCATTCCCGATACTAAATTGAAATCATGTCTCGCGCCGACGCTCCACATTAACCAATCATTGAAGTGCATTGGCATTACTTGGGTAACTTGGGTTTTACGCCGCCATTCTGTCAATATGCCTATGGGTGCAATCCACGTCACGGGGCGTGGGTTGTTTTATATAATTTGTTGGTGTTATTCGATTCATTCAAATAATCCTGTTTCGTTTTCGCAAGAAATTAACACATGAAAAGGAATAAGTAACATTTAGGCGTGGATTGTGAAGATAAGGTTATTGAAAGAACATTTTTTTTGTCAATTTACATTGGTTTACTCCGGGATGGCAAAGTGCCTAACAAGGACCACCTCCTTGTCACCAAATAACCGGATTTTATTAATATAATTTCTAAAGACTTAATAAGGCCCAAGGGCTAATGACTGAAAATTTAATGTTTCAAATTATGTTGTTTTATGCTTAAAATAGTTTAACTTAGTAAATATCAATACAATACAAAACTATGTCTTATTAAAAGACATAAATCAAATCTATTATTCTGCGTTTAAGCTTCTGTAGACTTTTTAAGGACCAGCACTACAATTCATATAATTTTGTGGATTAATCAATCGGGAATGACAAAAACAAATGTAACAATTAACAAAAAAAAATTAAATAAAAAAAAAATCTGTAGTTTCGGAATTATCTACGGAACAGAAATGAGCCTTATTGAGAACACCCATTCCTAATAAGGTCCAAATACAAGCTTTTTAAAAACAGTTATTGTCCTTAATCTACTTTCGATACATGATTTTTACTTAATGTTTTTACTTCAAATATAGAAAATTTATACATTTCATATGTTAGTTAATTTAAAATACTTTTTAAATCAGATTTATAAAGATTTACAAAAACCTGGTCCTTATTAGGCGAACTTACCTTACATATAATAAAAAGGGAAACTAGACCTTGGTAGAAATAGGTCTAGTTGCGTCACGGTGTTTTTGTTCACTGAAAAGTAACAAGTAATTATCAAATATTCGGTACATAAAGATCTAAAGAACTTACACGTACCGCGTGCCAGAGTGTTCAACCCTAAACCTTCGGATGAAAAATCGCACGCCTTATGCCACCAGTGCTTCCAAGATATTTCATTTACATAATTAAACAAAGAATCCTTGAAAAGAAGAAACGGACTTAAGACCCAAATCCGACAAATCCATAATGGTTTCAAGTAAGGAACCCCAAAAAGTATTCAAATTTAAGTAGTCGCTTTGCCGAAGCATTTGTTTTCGATTCCACCGCTCTCGTTGATGGCACTATTAGCTCACCGAAGGAAGCCCACTAACTGCTCGATAGGAGAAATAATTCGTGTATAGCTGAATTTTGGTGAAGTTGTAGATAAAGGTGTCTTACACAACATACTAAAAGTACTCATGGATAGGGGTGCCGCTAACGGGGAGAGGGGGGTGTAAAGGTCCCCTTTTTTGGCTTTTCGTAAATAACTCAGTAGCGGTGGCTCATACGAAAAAATGTTCTTCTACTTAATTAATCCACAAATGATTTTGTACAAAAAAGGTTCTTTACACTTTTTTGCTGAGATCAATGTATAATGAGATTTCGAAGAAATACGATAATCACTTTCAGAAACTTTCGGAGCTTTTATTTACGAAACTATTAGTTTTGTCTAAAAATTGTTTTAGAAAACCTATATTTATATTAAAAGACCTATCCAACGACACCCCACACATTAGGGGAGATTTAAAAAACATAATTTACCCCCCACTTCATGTGTTCGGGAGCTACCCTAAAAAAATATATTTTTTTGAATTTTGTTTTAAAACTTTGTCTGCGTGTTCAAAACACATACTCATACGAAGTTTAACTATTCTAGTACTAACCATCACTGCGCAAAGCCGTGAACGGATAGACTGGGACAAACGGACAGCGAAACTATAAGGTTAGGAAATTGATTGCAGGCGTCCATAGGCTATGGGAACTGCTTACCATCAGACGGGTCGTATGCTTGTTTGCCACCGTCGTGGCATAAAAAATAAAAAGTAAAAAAATACCCTCTTCAACCTGCTCAGTGATGGTTAGTACTTGAATAGTTAAACTTCGTATGAGTATGTGTTTTGAACACGCAGACAAAGTTTTAAAACAAAATCTGAAAAAATATTATTTTTTAGGGTACCTCCCGAACACATGAAGTGGGGGGTAAATTCTGTTTTTTAATCCACCCCTAATGTGTGGGGTATCGTTGGATAGGTATTTTAATATAAATATGGGTTTTCTAAAACAATTTTTAGACAAAACTAATAGTTTCGTAAATAATAGCTCCGAAAGTGATTATCGTATTTCCTCGAAATCTCATTATACATTGATCCCAGCAAAAAAGTGTAAAGAACCTTTTTTGTAGAAAATTGTTTGTGGATTAATTAAGTAGAAGAACATTTTTTCATATGAGCCACCGCTACTGAGTTATTTACGAAAAGCCAAAAAAGGGGACCTTTACACCCCCCTCTCCCCGTTAGCGGCACCCCTATCCATGAGTACTTTTAGTATGTTGTGTAAGACACCTTTATCTACAACTTCACCAAAATTCAGCTATACACGAATTATTTCCCCTAAGTTTTCCTTCGTTTGGAGGGCTATATCGTACAGTAAGTGCTGTTCCGAACTTAGCTTAGCTCTTTGTTGGCCACACACCCGTTCCACACAAAAACACTGTATTACGTAGTAATAAAAACTGTTTTCGAATAGCCGGTTAGCTATTTGGGGAGAAGAACATGTGTACTTGAACGTTGTCAGTCGTTTTTGAGCAGATTGTATCCATGTTTGAGGATTTCGTGTTGCTGGTAAGGTATTTGAACTCTGTTGACTCAAGTAATTATGGATAAAAGCGTTCTGTTTGCTTTCCTCTTGCGGTTGTGAGCATTTTTGAATTGAGCTGAATGATTTTGATTTGAACGGTTTTTCTTTTGACTATTGTTGCTGGAGTTAAGTTTTACAATCTACCTAGCAGATTTTAAATTTCGTAGACTATTTGTGTGTAAGTTAGCCGTGTATGATAGGCATGGGATACATACATTTGTTATCTACCTGATAATAGTTTAATAAAAAATTAACAGCCGTGTGTCCCACACGGGGGGAGGCCTTTGCCCAGCAGTGCAGTGGGATATTAGTTTATCTGACCAATAATAAGCTTGTCCCAGGTTTAAGCTACGTTTCCTTATTATTGGACAGACAAACTGTTAGGTAGGTAATATCAAAGGCTGGTTCTACATGATGGGCCATCATAGGGACGCAGCTATACGACGGAACGAGATCGCAATATCGTTAGCTCCCTCTAACGCATAGCTGCGTCCCTATGATGGCCCATCATGTAGAGGTGCCAAAATATTTATCACCACTGCTGTATCCAGGCGGCCTCGCTCATTATTAATTTAGCAGAATAATATTACACCATCAATCCGCTGATGACGTTCCATTTCGGAATGAAAACTCAAATCCCAATGGAACCCAATGCTCGTTAATATTTGGAAGCTCATTAGTGGGATGCTCTTGCAACGGGAAATATAATACAGATCACTGCGAATTTGATTATGCTAGATGAATTTAAAAGTAATTAAAAAACAATAGGTACATAAATTATAAACTTGTATAGATGTCATATACAAAGGAAATATTCATTAAAAATAATTTGATTTGTTCTTTCAGTTCAATAGGTACATATTTCTTATTATCAGCATCCTTAAAAATAATTGAACTCAATTACACTCCCAGCTTTCAAAAATGTACTTTTTTTTTTAATTTATTGAATAAGAATAAGTAATTACAATATTATATATTACAAGACCCATCATTGGCAAAACCTTAGAGAGGTTTGTGTGCCGATGGGGAGTTCTAAAACATAATTAAAATAGGCTGTTTTTAATGAATACTAGATCTTAACAACTAATTATGTAGATAAAATAGTCTATTTTCTTGATAACTAAGTAGTTAAATTTTTTTATTAAATACGTCTATTAAATTTGTGCTACAAGTAAATTTGTGCTTCCTAATAGCACGGTTCTTCAGGGTTTCTACAAAATTTGCAGGCTAGCGAAATGAGTTTGAGATGTAATCTCTATATCGCATGCTCCGTGGAAATAGGAATTGGCTGAACCCTATTACACAAACGAGCACATTGTGTACTAAACGGTCTAGGAATTTGTTGCTGACAATAACTATTCTGGCAATCCGCAAAAAAGGTTAGGTACCTACAAAAAAATTGCAATATTATATTGGGGAGCTGCTGACCCAAGTCAACCCAAGTGTAGTGCACCTTTGGGGTTACTATGAAACATAAAAAAATTTTTAGTAAGATTTCTTCTTATACGTTTATAATTTAATGATGAACATTTAAATTCAAAATAGTATAAGTACTACAGAAAAAGGTAGATTTTCATACTGCTAATGAAGTTGCATCATTATGCAATACGCAACTTTTGTTCTAAAGACTGCTTATGAGTAATATTATACTATAACTAATAACTGTATCTACAATATACCAAGTTAACACGGATATTTCCTAGAAAACCCGTAACACTAATAATTCTTTAGAAGAGGATGCAGAATTGTTATTACATACTTAAACTAACTAAACTAACTATTTTGGCTCGACGATCCAAAGAGAATCTTGGCCTCCGAAATGAGAACACGCCACCTATCCCGATCCTGCGCAACTTCTTGCCATATGTTGACTCGAAACTGCAGCAGATCCGCCGCCACACTGTCTCCCCAACGATATCTGGGCCGACCCACCGGACGGCGACCAGTCGGTCGTCCCAAGAACGCTTCACAGACTTCGCTGGTTCGGTCACCTACAGAGAATGGGTGAGGATCGGGCTGTCAAGAAAGCGTTCTTGGGTTATTACATACTTGTACTCACAAATATTCTAATACAAGACTGTTCTTAAATTCAAAGCGATGATTAGATTGCAGGTATATTTTGGTGCTCAAACCAAAAAGCGCTAAATTTATAGGTACTTTGATAAAGTTAGACACTATACTTTTCATTCCAAGTAGGTATGAGAAAAGTTAAATAAAACACATGTGCATTTATTTTCCACGGGTTTTACGAGTAATGTGCCTTGCCGCTTCTTTGTAAGTTGACAACTTGATTCTCTTGCGGATCTTCTTATTTCTGATTCAATCAGACATAACAAATCCGAACGTAGATAGCTCGTTCCTATGCGCATTGCACTTAAATAAGCTGGCTTTTATACACATTTACGTATAATATTTTTTTATTCGCATATTATCGTGGTATCTGGCAGACGTTGCCGCCAACATTAAGGGTCTGCTAGGTTTCCTCGTAACAACCAATTAATACGCAAAATAGGCGCAATTCAATTTATGACGTCGAGTAGAGTAAACCTAGCCCTGGTAAAAACCTAGCTGCTGGTAAACCGTGGGCTAGGCATAAATAATTAGTTTAATTAGTATCTATATTCTTATTAAATAGGATGTAATAGGAGAAAAAATGTCGCGACAAAAAATATGGTTTTGTTTGGTGAGTTGGCCTTCTGGCACGTTTCCCATACATACACTTAACTAAACATCCCATAACATTGCTACTTGGTGTTTCCAGAATGCGGCGTCACAGCGATGTGGCCGCGACCAGAGATGAGGATAATGGGCGGCAAGGACTCCAGCTTCGGGCGGTGGCCGTGGCAGGTGTCAGTGCGGAGAACATCCTTCTTCAGCTTCTCCTCAACCCACAGGTGTGGTGGAGCCATCATCAATGAGGGCTGGATAGCTACCGCTGGCCATTGCGTTGATGAGTAAGTTATGTTCTTTTATGGCAAAACCTTATTAATGTCTATGAGTCGTGACCACCATAAAACGTTATATTGTAGTGCTTTTTCACACTGTCTTTTCTGATTTCTTATCCCTTGGAAATACTCGTTGTTTTTTATCTGAATTCTGTTTAATCGATGGGAAACAGCTGATAGCTGTAACAAGGCGATTTTGAATAATTTTTGACTATAAACGCCAAACCACACTTTTATTACAAATGACGTGCGTATTGTGTTTTAATTCCGAGTTGTGCAATTAAGAGCCTTTTACTTTACTTTACCCTATTTTATTTTACTTTTATTTGCTTTAAAACCACGATGTAATAAGACATGTGGTTAAGAATTGATTCCAATTAACACTCGTGTTTTTACTTTCTTTCCTGCTCTTTAATATATCTACTTTCTATATCTCCACAGCCTCCTAACCTCCCAAATCCGGATACGAGTCGGCGAATACGACTTCTCGTCAGTCTCCGAGCAATATCCCTTTGTCGAACAAGGCGTCGCCCGGAAGGCCGTCCACCCAAAATACAACTTCTTCACCTATGAGTACGACCTGGCGCTGGTTAAACTGGAATCAACGCTGGTCTTCGCGCCCCATATCTCGCCGATTTGTCTGCCGGCTACTGATGATTTGCTGGTGGGGGAAAATGCAACGGTGACCGGGTGGGGACGGCTTTCGGAAGGCGGAGTGCTGCCGTCAATTTTGCAAGAGGTACGCTGATTTTTAATTAGTTATGGTGTGATATGTATTAATTATGTAAACAATATGTGTCTGATAAATGTGGTGCTCAATACCGCTTACTTAGTGGCGAATTCGATCTCATGGGTTGCGTTGTTGTAACAAAATTTGCCCTCAATCTTTTTAAAATTTGTGATGCTGCGTACTTCTTGACATATGTTTACTCATATATGTTTACATATCGATACCTTTGGGTTCAATTGGCGTAAAGGACATTTTGGCGAAAATGAGTTATATATACAGCTGTGTTCAGAATTTCAAGCGCTATCGTTCTGTATATTTAAAATTTCGATATCTCTTAAAAAGGTGCCTTTACGACCCAATTTTTATACTATGAGCTTGCAAAAACAGCTTATTTAAAGGGACGTAAATGACCAGTTAAAATTTACAGTTTAAAGATAAGATCGTAAAGGAAGCCCCTAAACATAAATATTATCGTAAGTGACTTTCATCTCGTTTATCGTCCTTTAAGCCCTTCATTTTTTTTGCGTATTTTTCAAATCGTATGGGCTAGATGGGTGTAAAGGGCATGTTTTATTACGTTTGTCCTTTACGACCTGCTTTAAAATGATTTTGCCATAAGCGTAATGATGTGAACATGGTTGTAAAGGACTTTTCTAATATTTTGTGACCTTTACTGCTATAAAGGAGTTTATAAATTCCTAAATTGACAGAATTAACATGGATGTAAAGGTGTATAATGTTAAATAAGTAGTTTCATGTGACCTTTATCACTATAATATAATGTTTGACCTTCAAATTAGTAAACATTTCCGCTCAGTGCAAATGTAAACTAACGGTGTAAAGGACACTTATCATGAATACAGTTAAGTTTTGTAGGAAAACACGTCCTTTATTATGTTTTTATTAATTACCAGATTATTAAGGGAACGTGAGTGTTATTAGGTATTTGTTTGTATTTTAATGAGAGAAGTTAAATTGAACGTGTTATAAATCTAATAATTGTTTGAAAATAAATAATCGGTTCTGTTAAAATGTAATATTATCACCAATTATCTTATCGTTTTAATTCATAGCATAAACATCAGTTACAATTTAAATTAACATAATAAAATTAACTACTGCTCTAGTTACACCGAACTATTACCAATTTCGTCGGCTAAGTATAAGATCTAAAAAAGCATTGCGATCAAGCTACACTATGTACACGCCGTTTTCATTCACTACGTTACCTTTTTAATAAAAAGTAAGATATGGATGAAGATATGTATCCTTTAGAAAAGAGGGTACACTGGGTTGAAGGCTAAACAGACAAGAGGGTCCCCCCGTCGTCAACATATTGCATCAATTTAGAGCTCTCTGGCGACTTTACTCACCGACAGGAACACAACCTATTTACCTAAGGTTTTCGGTGAGGTGGAGGTACTTTCCCAGTCGGGCTCTGCTCCAGATTTGAGCAACATGATATTCGCAAATCTGTGCCCTACGACACAAAACTAGATGACATTCGCAGTGCCCATGCCCCTCTTTTAGATGCAAGTAGTCTAAGGACGTACCCGGTCGAAAACTAAACGTGACAGGTTTGAAACGTATCCGGATAGGACGTTATGATAGATTTGGTTTTAATTTATTCATATAATTGTCTCGTATATTCTTTAATTATAATAGAAATTATATTTTTTTATTGTGTGAAATTGGAAATTATAGGCGTTAAATGAAATATTTTGCGCCTTAGCTAAAGTTAACCCTCTTTTCACTTGAGACTCTAGAGACACAGAAATTTCTAAGTACCTATAGAAGAGTTAATAATTGCTTTCAAATTAAAATCTCTTTGTTTTTTTCGTATTTTACAATACGATATCTTGAAATATTGGAATAATATTATTAGTATTATATTTACAGTAATTTTACCCAATAAGTAAACGTCCTAATTCTTGATATCCTAATAGTAATCATCTTCCGATCTGTTACTTCCCTTGTTATGACTTAAGGTATCAACAATTAATACAGATTTAAACAATATGACATTTACTTTATCTTCATTACCGGAATATATTAGCTACAAACTATGTTCACCAAAGATGTTCATATCATGGCACCCTTCAAAAGGTTTTGCACACGAGTCGAAGTGGTTTACCAGAGCGTGGCCGCTGCACATACAACAGCTACTACGAGCTACAAGTAAACATATTATGAGGTGTTGCAGACCAGGCAGCAGCCGTCTCCTGCTTGCGGGTCAACCGACGGCTTTGTAAAGGTACTATGTACTGCTGAACACCCCAATACGCCCCAACGGTACCGTATAGCATTTGAACGTTGGGACAATATGGCGCTGCAGCGGTCGGAATGGCGATGAATGAATGAATATTAGCTAGTTTTTGAGCAAGCTATTCATTTCTATTTCATAACTGATTAAAAATATTGCGTTTTCTATATTATAAATGTAATCCGGATGTACCTTATCAAATCAGCCACGTTTTGATACACTTTTCAGGCTTCCTAAGAGTAAACTAAGCTAAATACAGTTAACGTGTGTACTGTCACCGGTAATTATACGCCCCAAATTTAGGGTAGAATAATCTAAGATCGTTACTAACGCCCCGAATTTGGAGTAAAATAATCTAGGATCGTCACTTACGACCCCATCATTTTTAAATTATCATAAATTTCATGGGCATAAAGAACACTCATAGCGTTTTTAACCAATTGTAAAGGACATTAACTTCTAAAGTATTTAGTTTATGGATAGGATTCCTAATTCAAATTAGAGATACCAACGATTTGAGTACTTTTCTAATACACATCAAAGATATAGCTCGATAAACAAAAAAGATATTATCAACATTAAAAAAAAACTCTGTTTTTTGCGTCTCCTGAAAACCAGCATTTTGTCCTTTACGCCAATTGAACCCAAAGGTATCGATATGTTTGTTTTGTGTGACTCATGATATAGCTTATTTTATATTCTAATACTTACTTTATGCTTCCATTGCCTTTTCAACAAAGTAATGGTAAGTAGGCTTAAAGCAAAGCTTTCATTTATAAATATACCCTTGATCCTTCTCGCCCACAAGAACTTGTTTGGAAAAGTTTTCTTGAATGTATTTTATATTTAAGCAATATATTATTGACAGACTTGATGTGCCGGTAATATTTAGGCCAGACAGATTAAGGTTGGTTCTTTCTCATTTGTTTTCTCTTCCCAAAAGTTAAAAGTATTGTAATAGAAAAACCTAATTTTTTAATTCAATCTAAAACTATCAAAGGACGGTTTTCACCGATGAGTCATTTAATAATTTTAAGGAACTGATGAAACATACATTTATTTAGATTTACCCGATTATTTTTCTGCTTCAAATATAATACCACTGTATCTGATTGAGCTGAAATTTGGTATACATCCGTAATTTACATGAAGATGCTGTCTACTAGATTCTACTATAGTCAGCATAAAAGTGTGTCTCTCTCTTCTTCTTCCTAGCGTTTATCCCGGCTTGGGGTCCGCTTGGCAACCTAATCCCATGAATTGGCATAGACACTAGTTTTTACGAAAGCGACTGCCATCAGACCTTCCAATCCAGAGGGGAAACTAGGCCTTTTTGGGATTAGGTCCGGTTTCCTTACGATGTTTTCCTTCACCGAAAAGCGTCTGGTAAATATCAAATGATATTCCGTACATAAGTTCCGAAAAACTCAGTGGTACCTACGAGCCGGGGTTTGAACCCGAGACCTCCGGATTGAAAGTCGGACGTCTTACCGCAAGGCTACCAGCGCTTCCAGCATAAAAGTGTGTACCATCAAATATTTTTTGGAGTTAGGTACTTGTTCGGTATGATAAAATACTTAATTGACATAAAATTCCAGGTGCAAGTGCCAATAGTGTCGAACGACCGGTGCAAGTCCATGTTCCTGCGAGCCGGCAGACACGAGTTCATTCCTGACATCTTCCTTTGTGCCGGGCACGAGCGAGGGGGACACGACTCCTGCCAGGGGGACTCAGGAGGACCTTTACAGGTTACGATTTTTCGTTTGCTTACTTACTGTAACTCAATCCGACGTCCCTAGATCATAATGCACCCGCATTTTGTAGTGCAGTATATCGATACTGCTGAGTTGATGGTATCGACCCTCAGCTCATCCCGATGGGCTTTTCTGTAGTCGCTATCAAATATATCGGAGCGGTCAAGGTTGTCACAAATATCTGAACAACGCCTCTATCGTCCAGGCGATAAAGAGCATGTAAGATATTTTTGAGTAACTTGCCCGCTCCGATATATTTGATTGCAACTGTACAGTGCTTGTTTTTGTCTCATGGACGCCGTAAAGTTTGTTAAATTATTTTTGGACGTTTCCGCTCCAATGTCATCAATATGAATTACTTGAACTGAAAGCCCGCTTGCGACCTCTACGGGCTTTTGGAGTCTGTCCTATATTCTACTTGGAAATAATATAATACATGCTCGATAAATTTCCCTTTAATTTGGATTCGTTGAATCCATATTACGGTATTCCGATGTAAAAGTAAAGATACTGCATGGAATAATCTGAAGGATATACACCAAAGTCTTAGCAAAACTGCATCCGCTATAGCTAAAGACCGGTTCCTAGTTAGTTGGGTAGGATTCACGTATGTAAATCGAGCCCCTTGTAAATGTTGTAATGGGAGAAAGGCCTAAGACTGGCGACGAAATTACAAGCACAGAGGCACTCAATCTTCGTCCTCAAAGACGTTGATGGTACAGTAAACGTTACCATGGGGACTTCGTACACAATAGTCTATGAACTATAGATTGTTAATGACTTCAAATATTATGATTCTACATGGTGTAACAAATGCTGGTGATGCTTTTAAGGAAATAATTGGTATCGTATTGTATTTATGAAAAACAAAGAAAAAATGTTTCTCGCTCAACAAAATATAGTTTTGTTTAGAGGATTGGGCGCTTAAGATCACGTTTCCCATTTTTTTTCGTGATCTACTATTTTTGCTCTATTTTTTTGTCACAATACTATATTTTTTATTATTTATATTTAGGATTACTAGTATTTTTGTTACACCTGTATGTGTGTGTGTGTATATTCGTAATTGTATATTATTATACCTTAGATAAAACTACAGAAAAGCTCGAGAATTCTTATGCAAAATATAAATAAATTAACCTAACCTATATAGTATGCAAGTTTGCGAGAACCTGCGGATAATCAATCGAATTATTTTAAGTTAAAATTGAAAAACATGCGTGTTTTTTAACAAGCGAATCGAGAAAGTCATCAAAAACGCACTAAATGTTCCAAGCGTAGTCATGATGGATGTGCAAACGCTGTTCTGGGCATTTTTGATCGATTGTAAAAATGTCTGCGAATTTCGAGCATTTCAAAACATGTTGACGGTAAATGATGCATATTTGTAGAGAGCTTACATATTTTATCACAAGCAATTTTCTTTAAGAGAAGACCGTAAATAATTGAAATCAAGCGATTCCGTGCATACGGCTCTTAAACTCATAGTAGCTTATCGCGGGACCTAAGGGTGGGTTGTGCCACGCACAATTAACGAACTCATCAACGTCAAATATGGTGACGGAGCTGTCCTGCCCACAGAAAACTGTCAAACTTTTCACACAAGTTTTTTTTAACGATGACGTTGAAGTTAATCACCAAACACTAGGACTTTGTAATGTCTGAATATTCCTTTATGTTGAAATTTATGTTATTTGTAATAAAAGGAAAATAAAACAGAATATTTTCGTACTAAAACGTCTCTTTACGATGAAATGGGGCATTAGAATAGGCTGAGTTAAGTAGGTACTTAACTTTTCCCGCTAAGGTTTACGTAGGTAAACTTACGCTTAACTTAAATTTAAGTCAAATGGACCAAAATGCTTGTATTTTTAAATAGTCGATTGAATATTCAATGCTAAACCACCGTGTTTATAAAATATCCAGTAAAGTAGCTACCTATAACTTTATTATCCTGCCCTATCTTTTATATGTTTATACAAAATATTTTCTCCCTGTTTTTTCATTTTCTCCCCTAAAACCAATAATTATTCTGCATTTTTCCATGTTAAAATAAATTAAACTTTTCCAGGTGAAAGGCAAGGATCAGCGCTACTTCCTAGCCGGTATAATAAGTTGGGGCATCGGGTGCGGCGAGGCGAACCTGCCAGGCGTCTGCACCAGAATATCAAAGTTCGTGCCCTGGATTCTGCAGACCGTGAACTCTTAGAGAACCAATTAAAACTTCCCCAGTATAGAACGGTCGAGATTATTAATGCGAAGGCATGATAAAATTTTTGTCTCTTTTAATCGCGCGATTTTAAAAAGTAACAGCTGCGTTGTTACGTGGATAGTGCTGACCATTTTATGCTTGATGTATTTGAATAGCGAAACGTTTAAAATCAGAGAGACTTTAAAAGTTTTCCTAACTATAGGTATTTGGAATAACGAAGAGGTAAAGTGCCAGTGCTTTAAACTGTGCCAAAAGTTGACACTTTCAGTCTTAAGTCTTACAAAAGAAATGATACTTTACTTATATCAGTATAACTCAGCAGTGATCGGCGAAAAGAATTCCACACGGGGTGAATGACGTCAATTATTATGCTAGTATGGATATGTCGCGGCATTTGCGGGATAGAAAAATAAAATTACAGTAATTTTCACAAACATTTGTAATTAAGTATTTCAATGAAATTATTTATTTCGCCTTTTTTTTGGTCTCTATAAAATTAAAATAACAAACCATTATTTTACTGGTCAACGAGCGAGTTCTTAGTTCGGGGCGGACAACTAAGTAGTTATTATAAGTCGTAACCGACACTGATTCATTGTATTAAACATAACATAATACAAACACGTATATTTTCGAGCAGTTTAATTGGTATCGCGGGCGAAACGGCACATCCATAATACTATGTCTAGTTGAATTCCCGCGGTGTGGCATCCTTTTCGCCGATCACTGAGTATAAGTGTATCAAATACTCAGATGTTTAAAAAAAATGAATACCTATTGAAACAGTTGAATGAAGTGAGTATTTCACAAGAAATGTTGTTGTTTGACTAGACTTTGAAATACATAATTATTTCAAAATAAGAATACTCGTACGCAATTATTTTGCGTAACTATCCATTGTAAAACCAGATTTACGATGTAAACATAAAAGACGATACCATTCCAAGTAAAAATAAAACTAAACTAAGAAAATGTACTTGAAATACTGAAAAATGAGAATGACGTTGAAAGCGTTTTGATAAGACGTGAAGCAGAAGGAATTGACGAAACGAATAGCGAATGTGCAGTGCTAAGTTACCTTCAAAAATGTTGATTTAGTTCAACGTTTTGTGAGGCGTTTATAGTCTTATATATCTCTCTTGACATTTGATGACAAAGTCTGTGCGGAAAGAGAAGTGTCGTAGAATAGGGGAGATGACACATGTTGAATTATGCAATGAAATTTAGTTGATAGGATGCAAAATGATCAAAATATACAAATAAAGTAAACATTAAAAAAATCTATGGAAATGGTTCAAAGATATCGGGCTTCAAAGTTTCAAATTTTTTTGATTTTTGAAAGTACGAAATTTAAAAAACCAATGATACTATTCGATTTCTAACATTTTATTGTGAAATAAATTGTATGTGCAACCATATACATAAACGCAACATTTCACTGTAAAAATAGCAATTTCATTATTATTCCATACTTTAAACAGGGCAAATATGAAGCCGTCACGTCACGGCTTTATATCATTTTGTTAGGAGCGTTTTGAGAAACAAATGCAAATCTCAGACTTTAAGTCTTTTTCCTGTCTTTTATGTTGATTTAAGGCAATTGGCCTCATATAGACATTTGATCCTCACAACAAAACGAATCGATTGATACCATGCATGAAAAACATTCATCTAGCCTATTCTTTAGTTCCCATAAAAAGCACGCTACTTACCTTTCCCCACAAACTCTACGGGAGATTTTAAAATCTCCTGTATTTTCAAAGGTCGAGTGTGAAAATGGAGCTGACGGTCATCGTTCGTACGATGCTGTTTTAGATTTTACTTGTTTTAAGTCCGAGATTAAATATCAAGTCTGTAAAATACTAGAAACACATTAGTAGATTACACAACTTAAGACTTAGATTTATTTTAATTTGACACTGATGTTAATCAAGTTCAAAACGAAAAAACTTTACTTTTAAGTTATTTCGTTCTTGAACTGAAGAGAATTACTTTAATGTTTATTTAGTAAACTAAATCACAATATTGCTTCGTTATTGTTTTGATTTAGTATCGTTAGACCAAATCAATTTCGATCAGCAATAAATTGTTTGTCAAAGTCATCTTACGATCAAGAAATATTGCGAAGTTTTATCTTTCTCATAATACGCGAACATTTAATAGACGATATTTAACTAAGGACTTAAGACGAGTATTGGCTTTAGCTCTCAGGCGTAAAATAATTAGGTTTGGACTATAATGAACGCCCTTATTAGTGCTTGTTTTCGAGGCTTTAGCATTTATTCCTGACGGCCTTCATTAGGAATATTAAATCAATTGTTTTAACTGGAGCCAGCTTACCAGTTACAAGCAAGTGTAAAAAAATATATATTTGAATTGTTTTAGTTAAAACTGACTTCAGCTAAAATATTATTTTCGAGAAGAACAAGCGCGTTTTGTTAAGTTTTGTGTAAATATGTTTATTAATTTATTTATAAGCTGAATAAACTCTAACAAAAGAAGCATTTATTTTAACCCCAATGTAAATACGTAAAATAGGATTTTGTACTCTTGCCTTTGTTTGCAATAAGTTTTGTTTTAACGCAGTATTATTTTATACGTTGTTTTTACTCTTTGTAAATATGACTCAATTGACGAACACAAACTTTTGTACGATTTATTTTTATACTTTTCTTAGCATTTAATACAAGTGTACTTATTATTGTATAGGTAGTTTTACGCAACTAGTTACTTAAATTGTTAAATTTGAGTGGATTAACTTTTTGTTGTATCTCAAATCTATGAATTGTCACCAGTGACTTGAGAATAATTTTAATGGTTTATTATGATGTTATGCCAGGCAGCAAATAAAAGCAACAGAAAGTTGATTACCTCAATTTTGTTTAACTGAGGTCAAGGGGGGTAAATAGGGACATATATTATGTTTTATGTTGTTTATTTTATTCAGCAGTTTATACCATTTTTTACCCCTCTTGATTTCAAATGTGAAAATAGTTAACCAAAACAATTTTACGCTACGCTTGAGGAGTAGGTTACAAGATGCTGAAGACGTGATGTCCTTTTAAGATTCTATATTAATTTTGTTTAAATAGTTTATGATGTTGTTGACTTCATATTGTTCATTTGCACAGTAAATTTGTTAATGATTAAATATTGAAATAATATGTGTTGGTATCATTAATCAGTATTTAAAGTTTGATAATAGACCGATTGAAGAGCGTTATTTAATTCTTCTAGCATATACAGATCTCTATATTATCTATGAATCATTCCCCCGTAGTGATAGTTTGTTTTTGAAGTTTAAGTAGTTTGTGGTAATTGTGAGCCTTTCCATAAAGAGTTTGTTAATTATACGTAGAGTAATATTATACTTCTTAAAATTGCACACAAATTTATCCGCCTTGCTGACGAAACAAAAAAATTGTCGATATCCATTTGTTTTAATGAAATAACAGAGAAAATTATCTTTCACAAATAAATGGTGTTCAATTAATCAGATTAATCTCGACGTTTCATGCTAACATAATTATAGCAATCTAGGTGTCGAGCTCGAGTTAATACAGTTTGAATTGCTTCGGTCAATTAATAAGGTGTGGAGAGTTGGACACAAAGCCCACACAAATTCCGGAAGACCATTAGGGACCTTAATTTAGTCAAGATACGTAGCTTAGGTCAGCTGGAGCAGTGTACTTTGAACGCCCATAGGCGCACAAACCTTCATCGATTCAAGTATGTGCGGGGGCTGAAGTACCATTAAGGATAATACTATAGCTTTAGTGCTATTAGACAAATTGGCTCCGCTAAAAAGGGTACAAGTGCCGTACATTTTATAAAACTTGTGCCGTTTTTCGCTGAGCTATTTTGACTTTTCACTAGTCACAGTTAGTAAACTGCTGTAGGTAGATTGATTGCGCTAGTATGATATCAAAGTAGCACTGAGATATATCCGATGGAATGTGGGCAGACCATGACGAAGCCTGACTTGACAACGACAACTTGACGCGGAAAAGGCTACGCAGCGTTGCTGTTCCACCTCCTGACTCACGTTTCTCCTGTGACGAATGTGGCAAAAGATATCGTGCTGCCATAGGACTGCTAATTCACAGAAGACGATGTACCGGCACCTGATTCAATCCTCACACTGTAACAATCATTTGTCAAGATGTCGTGGGCAATGATGATGATGATGTACGAGTAGGTAGATTTAGAGTTATTACACTGTGATTGATTGCAGGAAAGGAAATTAAGGTATGTACTTCAAACAAACAATATACGTTCGTATATTTACCTTCTTCTGATTTGAAAACTAAAAAGACTAGAAGATAGCCCCGGAAAATCGTTCGTGAGTTTTTATACTGTTCGTATTACTAGATCCGGACCTAAACGAAATTCCAAAGAATAATAAGTGCCACAGGTAGTCATATGTATAAGAGTAGGTACGGCCTATTTTTGATCATAAGCATACGTTTGCTAACTCGGGGCACCAACACTAAAGTTATGTCGCGAAATAGATATTTTACTGACAAAAAAATAAATTGAAGTTAGTCAACATAAATAAATATTATTTATTTTCTTCATAACAAGGCTTTTTTTGTTGCCCCGAGTTAGCATAGGTATGCTCATAAGCAGTATGTAGGTATTTAGTACCACAATTAACTAATTGAAACCTAATTCTGTGTATGGCCTAGTTGCAACGGGAATTGCCTAATCTATCATATCGGTTTATAACGCATGAACGGTATGATCAATTGACCACTATGTAGGTACCCAGTGTAAGAAAAATACCAGAAATCCGTTTAACGACATAATTGGTATTGTGACTTAGAAAATGTACTTTTTTCTTACTTTAGTCATAATTAGAATACAATACCAATTATAACCTTAAATGGATCACCAGCATTTTTGTTACACCTTGTATAATTGATTTCTGGGCCATTTTGTACCTTATCACAGTGATATTTTTAATATGAAAATCGAGAAGATTCTTTTGAAGCCTCGAAATAAAATATTATCAGTGTGACAAGGCATGAAGGGGCCCAAAAATAAACTAAGTTCACTTAAATTCAAATATTTAAAATAACGTTAGCTCTCACTAGCAAAGCAAGCTAAATTTAAGCCTGTATAGGTAACTAACATGTTTTAACACAAGTGATGAAAATTATCAAATTGAGCACATAAATATTGAGGTCGCCATCAGATATATCGGAGCGGCCAAGGTGGTCACAAATATCTAAAGAACGCCTCTATTGTCAAGGCGATAAAGTGCATGTTCGGATATTTTTGAGTACCCTGGCCACTCCGATATATTTGATGGCGACTGTACTACATATTATAATAACTTTGAGAACTAAAAATAGAATATCAATTATAAAGAAAAGTAAACTCGCTGCAATTTTCTATTTGCCATAGTAACAAAGTCTGGAGGGAATTTACACTAATATTAGAACAGATTGAAAAATTATATCTGAAAGACTGGAATATTTCTCGCGTCATAAAGGTAAATTGTTTAAAATTTTAATTTTAATTGAGAATATCAATCACTTTTAAAAACAAGGTGAAAAAAAGTATGTAGATGAATACAAGTGTTATGATGCCTACTGTTCAATAAAAGAAAATTAAAAGGCAAATATTTCCATTTAATTCAAGCAATCATTCATTAAGATCATAATAATAAAACATATGTACAATAATAATTCCCTACCTACTTAAAACATGCTTCATGCTAGGGCCAGCACATACCGAGCGCTTGCATCGGCACAACCAGCCAATTTTGAAAATTAATTACTGAATCATCGTTTGTAAGATGAATATAACCTCTATACCACACAGATACTATACAGTCATAATAGAACAGGAATATTTTCCTAAACTCTTCACTACAACCTTCAAATAACGGATGAACAGCGCCCGGGGTGTTCTTACAATGAATATTGTTGAACTGGACATCATATACAGCTAAAGGTCTGGATATAGGCATCCTCGGTACGCCAAATTCGAGATCTAATATCCAAGGCGAATGCTTATCTATATCTTTTATCTTACACAATTCATCTATTATTGGATTCGGATCTAAAGTGAGCATCTTTGCTCTTGGAAATAAATCTTTAGGCAATGTAAGATAGTATTCTAGCGATTCAATTGCGTCAGGCGTGTCTTCGATTTCGTTACAATCTTCATCCGTTGATGTTACCGGAGTAAGCGCCGCAAAACTTGAAATTGGTTCGTAAATGTGATCCAAAGCCGTGCCATTATCAGCTATATACGGCACGACAGTTGAATACGTAGGTGTGTATAGAACATCCGTATATGGTAGAACTGTAGGTATTATGGGTAAAGGCGGAGATATCAAGGCGAGAGGTACCGTCGGTACCGGGACTGTATACAGCTGATTAGGTATCTGTGGCGTAATCATGTCCCATTGATATGTGTACGGGAGACTGTAGTTCGGTATAACAGAATTACCGTAGTAGCTCCCCATTTGAGATGGTTTCTCCAAAATTCCTATATTGTTATTAATCTCAGTGTAAAAGTCAAGTTCATAAAATTGTTGGGACCAACTTTTTCTCTTCCGCAATCTGATTTTCCTTTTATATTCTGCCGAGTTGTCTTGCTTTGATAAATCTTGGTTTTCATACTTTTTTATTTGGTTTTTAATTCTATCTTGTGAGGGTTTTAGGGCCATTGTAAATCATATCTGCAATTTCAAGATTTCTTTTTTAATACTTAACCAACAATTAATATAAGTAAAACATAAACAAAATTGTATGCGAACTTACTTTTTGCAGCTAAACTTTAAAATCTTAAATTACATAATTAAGAGACACACACAACACACATAGATTAAAATTCGAATCGGGCATTAACGCTTTCGTCTTGTCATTTAAAACAAATAATCATGTCTATCAAAACATCAAAATTGTGGGTAGATCGTTAACGAAGCGTTCTTATTTCAAATATATTACAATGACTCGTTCATTGTATAATATCGATTACAATGTAAGTAATTGCAATATTTAAACGAGATTCTTTATTAAAAAGCGTGTAAATATTTTTAATAACAAGAATGCTTGCTATGAAGCTTAGTTATAAAATTACATAAAGTTAATATTAGAATCTAGAATCTGTTTTGCTGCAGTATCCTTAACCTTCGTCGTTTTTCTGTGAAGAAAAACATCGTAAGGAAATCGGATCTTGACTCTAACAAGGCATCCAGTAAGTACATACAATCGGATTTTATTTATCAATAAGTCAGTTTACTTATTTAAAAATTCATCAAAATTGTTAGGTACATTTATGAGAACTCGTTTTATTTTTAGTATTTCGCTTACCACAAAATGTTTGTTTTAATAAAGAATATGTTTGTAAGTTTTAGCGCTCAACAATTCACTGTAAAGTACCGAAGAGGACCATTTAGCCTGCGAAGCAGAACCGGGCTCAAGAAATAAACATGTTCTAAATTACTGTCTCACCATTTCGTATAACAAATGACTGTCAACATATTTCGCCCCAGCTTTTGTATTTTACACAGATGACATGGCACTAGATGGAGCATTATAGGCAATTCGCCCTCGCCACATAGTTGTACGTAAGGGATTATGTATACGTATTTTAATAGCACCCGACAGTTGCGTTCTATGTATTTAAGTATTTATCTTTATATTATATATAGTCCTCTAGTACCCACAATACAAGCCATATTGAGCTTACCGAGGGACTACGATGATTTGAGTAAGATTGTCCCATAAAATTTATTTATTTATTTTATTTATTGGCGAAATCAAGGCCACACGACTCCGCTGGCTTGGACACCTGGAGAGGATGAGAGAGGATCGAGCTGTGAGAAGGGCGTATGTGGGGCACCCGGGTAGAAAGCGTCCGTCTGGACGCCCCAGATACCGCTGGAGCGACAAAGCCCTGAAAGATATATCCGCCCTTGGAGTACCGGACTGGCGTGAAGTGGCGCAGAACAGGGCAGAGTGGCGTTCTCTTGTGTCAGAGGCCAAGATCCGTTTTGGGTTTTGGGTCACTGAGCCAGTGAAGTAAGTAAGTATTTTTATTTATTATAGATGTAGATTGTATATTATCCCGGCTTAGTTACTATTGAACAAGTAACATGCGTAAGGGCAAGACTCTCTGTTTGGTGATTCTATATGCGTATTATGTGCGATGTCTATTAGAGGTAATCCATGGTTTTGTAACTTAGAAATTCTTTTAGAGGAGCCTCGCAAATTGCACCCGTTCTCGACTGTAACGATCGCTATTGTTGGTGCATCCTGCACGCATTTTTGTATCGGAATTCCTGTTTCACAGTAACAGTAGAACTATAGCAAAGAAAATGTGAGTTTAAGAAAATGGAAGACCATGTCATTATGCTTGTCCGAAATTACTGTCAACACCGTACGAGTACGTACGGGCAGCAGAAGTAGATAAGCGGATGGGGTGTTCAAAATGACTTACACACGCTCTTATACTCTTAACAATAATTGAGTCGAACTCATTTTGAACATCCTACTCGCTTAGTTACTTTTGCTGCTGACTGTACAAAACTATGTAAACATACTGCTAATATATCGCTGGCACAATATTACAAGGTTCTATGTTTAAATTTTTTGGAATTGAAATTTGAGTATTGCACAGTGACATTAAGTCTAAATTTAACTACCATGTAAGTGTAACATAGAACCCTGTAATATTGGACTACTTAGCGATATTTCACTCTCGTCAAAGACAAAAGGAAATGGTCGACTTTGTTAATATCTATTAGACTAGTTTTTACGCTTACATTGAAAGGAACAAAAACTTTTAATATTGGCAATTTCTAGTGACGCCAAAAATATGTATATACTTTTGCACCTTACTCCATTGTAATAAAGTTTAAAAAACTGTATACACATTTCTAGCATTGACTATAAATGTGAAATTCTACCATTTCTGGTATTAAAATATTCACCTAGGACCTGATAATGTCCACAAATAAGTATGATATAAGAAGTCCTTAGGCGAATACTTATATACCAACAAGGTTTAAGTACTAGCATCGAGAAGGAGGCGTTTTAGAAGTATCAACCTACTTAATTCTATAGTATCCGCAGAATTAAGTGGCGACTGAGGTCATAAAACCTCTCTTTCACACTTGCACCGCCACGGCAAGAGAGAAGGACACAGCGTTATGAACTCAGTCGCCACTTAATTCTGCGGATACTATAAAAAACTCACTTATACAGCACACATTTGTACCGTTTTGCTTATCATTAAGGCATTTATGCGTCTCATTTCATACAATGGGGGCAGATAATACCCGAATTAACCCGTAAACCAACATTATTGTGGCATAAACCGAATGTTAAAACAATAATGCAGGCATAACCGGGACCCAAAAAACCTTGCGAAGTAAAAAGCGCAAAATTTTCCACAATTTTTAACAATAAACCTGCGAGCTGCCTCAGCTCGTTTCCTTTAATGACACCCAACGCACCTATTTCAAGTTTTTTATGAAACAGGTATTTTAAATGGGAGGTCAGCAACAAAAGACGATTATCGCTCTTGATCCCTGAAGGACAGCAAATTGTATACGTTAGAAAATTGTGAGAAATTTTGCGAAACACAAAGGTGTGCCCTCTTGGGTGTTGTGAAATTGTAAACTAAGTGTTAGCATTTGATTTTTGAAAATACGAAAAGATTAACATTTAACACGTTAATCCATTGATTTTTTGAATGTATACGTAACAATAAACACCTGTGACAAAGATCATCGTAGAACTGTCGTTTGTATTCGTATTTTTATATATATTTGCACTACAAGCAGATCACGCTAATTTCCAATTAATTTTGTACATATTATAGTTTAAACCACGTAGGCTAGGTAGTATTAATTAATACTACGTAGCCCAGGCTAGGTAGTATTAATTAATTTTCTTTATACTGTTGTTTGTCCTTTTGTTCGTATTTTAATAAATGTATAATCTGTACCTATACATATAATTTCCAATTAAGTTGCTAAAAGCCAAAAAATACGCCACTCAACTTACGGATACCAATATATTTCCCAAAGCGTAAAAATCGGAGCAGTTTGAGCCAAGACGGCATTGTCTTTGAGTTCTTGGTGATGAAGATCGCCACGATGCGCGGACAAAGGACCGGAGCAATTGCGGGCGAATGGCACAATGTAGGAGCTGATGGATTAGTTATTTATGTGGATTAGTAGAAAAGAAAAAATACTACACACGCAAGGTTCACTTTGTAAATGAAACCCTTAAGTAGGTATTATGCCAAATGTAGTCGTCTCCCTTTATCGCATTATATATGTAAGCAGGTGCGCCGCGTCGGCGTCGGCGAGTACTAGAGGTGCGAGCAAATTACGTGCGTCACAAAATGGTCTCGTCGCGGCATAGTTAGTTGCCCAGCGTTATTTTTCCATCGAGGCTATCAGTGAATTGATTGATCGGAGGTCGTATAGTGTTTGGGACAATAATCAATAGACGAAGCCCAGATTAGAAAAAGAAGATAAGAAGAAGGCCCCGGCCCGGCTCGTACCACTGAGTTTTTCGTAACTTATGTACGGAATATCATTTGATATTTATTAGTCGCTTTCCAGTGCCAGTCGGTGAAGGAAAACATCTTAAGGAAACTGGACCTAATCCCAAAAAGGCCCAGTTCCCCTCGGGGTTGATAGTCGCTTTCATAAAAACTAGAGTTCACCTATGTCAGTTGTCAAGCGGCCCCGAAGACGGAGCAAACGCCAGGAGGAAGGAGAAGAAGAAGGAAAACTGAAGACAAGTACATAGGTACAAAAGATTTGTGACATGTAGTTATTGCGAGATGATTTTTGACTGTATAAGTGTATAACATTAAACCTAGTAGACACAAGGCGTAACAAAAATGCTGGTGATCCATTTAAGGGCATAATTGGTATTGTTTCCTAATAGGGAATATTACGCAAAACTCTGCGTAGGGGGCGGCACTAGCACATCCAGAGGGCCTACCACGAAACACGAAAATAAAAATTTCGTTACCTGGTTCTCTGTCACTCTTTCATATTCGAGCGATAGAGAGGCACATGTCAAAATTTCGATTCTCTCGTTTTACGATAGGCCCTTTGTAAACAAACCGCCTTGGTGCGCAAATGACATATTTATTCGTTATAAATTATCTATGAAACCTTGTAAAAAAACTGTTTAAGGCCTAGTATGTATTAAAAACTCTATGGTTTACCGGTGTGCTAGTGCTGCACTCTGGTGGCAGAATATTGCAGTAATATCCCCTATTATAAAAAATTAAGAAAAAAATAATTTTCGTGCGAAAATAAAAATGTTTTTTTTTTTTTTTATGGAGGGTTGGCCGGCTGGTATCTACCATGTGTTCCATACAAAAATAAAATTCGCGTAAATTTTTTTTTCTGCTACTTTTATCTAGTCGCAATACGATACCAATCATGCCCTTAAATGGATCACCAGTATTTTAGTTACACCCTGTATGTCGCAAAATACACAATTTAATCAAATAAATTACTCAAGCATTAAAAAGATCGCCCGTAGAAAAAGCAGCCATAACTTCAGTTAAACTGAACCAGACCAGAATAAAGTAAGAGTTACATTCTTCCAAGTATATTGTCGGCTAGACTGGTAAGAAATTTTCTTTACATTTCAAGAATGGATCAAATAAACCGCTACTTTCTTTGCCTTCGACTTTACTATACGTGTGGAGCGCCGGGCGGTCAAAGGGGACGCTAACGTGCCAGCTATTTTCCCAGGAAATGCGGATTATTTCAACCTGCACTGTTTTGTAGGACTTTAAAGGTACCTTTTAAACCTTATGCGGTTGTAATAAGGTGAAAGATGCCTTTGATGCTGTATCGCAATCATAGGGCGAAGAGCATTAAATTTATCGCAAGTTTGGTACCATTTTACATATCGTCGCTTGTAATATGAAATTAACGTTAATTCATATTACAAGCGACGAAATATTATTGTTAAGATCTTTGCCAATAGGTACGGTCACGGACTATAATTGTCGTGCCATTTAGGGTTCACTTTACATTGGACATTTCATAGAATGAGTACTAAACAAAATAAAGTAGCTTGAACCTGATGGCTCCACAATTAAAATACGTGACTGAATAGTGACGAGACTACTGAGATAACTGTCAATTCATGCTAATTTCGACATGATTATATGGCAGATTTGTCAACTCTAATCCTAATTTAATCGCGGTTCGGTAATACCTATTTATACCCTAAAAGGAAGAACATAATCCATGTCTTTCTTTTTATAAGAGATGATGAAAACCGTATTTGTTTCTTTTTTAATATCATGGCAAGGCAAAAAAACATACAACCCGTCTGGTATGCAGCTAACGTAGTCTGTGAGCGCCTGAAAATCCAGAGGTATCACATGCGCATTGCCTTCCCTTTAATACGAAGAATGATTCACTGCTGACGGCTACAAGGACAACAGGGTCCCCCGTCGTCAACACAGCGCCCTTTTTGAGCTTTTTGGCAACCTTACACACAGGAAAGCAGACTTAGCTGTAGCAGCTTAAAATGGAATCAGAATAAATTTTTAAAAACAATATATTTGGCTAACTTTATAACGAATCAAATCAGCTAAATATTCACAATGATTCAAAAATGTATTACCTGCACAGGGAGAACTTATTAATACTATTATGGTATAATGAAATTGATGAACACTCCTCCCTTACATTCGTCTCAGCCTATACGCTTACAATGAGTTATGACATTGACGTTTTCGAGAACGAGTATCAACGAACGAGTGTTCTATATATGCGTCTTGCTTGTAAAATATTGGTGTAAACGAGATGTACAGATAGAAAATTCGTTACTCGTTAACGAAAAATGATAGTGCCAAACTCATGGCAGCCGTACTAATCTTAAGTCATCAAAAGTATAAAGTGATAAGTTTTATCCGATGAAAAGTGGTATCTAAAGGGAGGCAGCCAATTTACGCGTCGATGCAGTAATGAGCTATTAGGTAGGTAACTAGGTAAGAGTAGGTAAGTAACTAATGCATTTTTGTCTTTGATTTCTATTTATTATACAGGGTGGCCAAATAAGAGGTATACACTTTATTTTTGAAATTTTATTCTATACAACATAAAAAATATTAAGAAGGAATACTTAATTTAATATGTAGGTAGGGTCAGCAATTACACATTGAAAATAATGTCAGACAAATGTCCACCTCTAGCAGCATGGCAGATGCGAACCCTTTTCATCGCGTTTTTCATCACTTTTTCACACATTTCTGGCGTTATCTCAGCGACAGTGTTTCGAATATTTTGGTTTAATTGCTGAAGGTTCGTTGGCCTATTAGGATGGACACGTCCCTTTAGATAACCCCACAGAAAAAAGTCAGGAGCTGTTAAATCAGGCGATCTTGGGGGCCAGTCAATGTCACCGTTTCTCGAAATTAATCGACCGGGAAACGTTATTTTTAATGTTTCTATTATAACTCGTGCCGTGTGACACGTGGTCCCCTCGTTAAACGCTCCATAATGAATTTGCCGTATCTACACAAACTAATTTTCATACAATAACTGTCATATTTACCGCCAAAATAAAATGGCGGCAAAAAAAGTTGTATACCTCTATAAGTCTGTATCTTTAGGTATTTAAATAAAGGTAAACAAACAATTTGTACATTCTCGGGTAGTTATAACATTTATTGGTTAACCAACCAAAAAGAGTATTATGTAAATAGATACAAAAGCGCCTAGATCTGTCACTGGACGAAGGACCTGACTTTAACCTACATTATTTGATCGTGTAATTTTTTCATCTACCCTCAACTGGCTTAAGGAGCCATTGGAGGGTAGATTTTGTTTACTTTTATTTAAATACCTAAAAATACAGACTATAAGTTGGCCACCCTGTATCTAGTGGCGGGTGTCATTTATATTTTATATGGTTCACTGAACCAAATCACTAGACAGTTCGATTATTGGCCCGAGTCTGAGGTTAACAGACGTCGATATAGTATTAATATTGGAAATAAAAATATCCTTAGTTGTAAATTAAAGATATTCCTTCAAAACTAATGTGGTTATTATCAGAAAGTTGCTTTTGAATGTGGTGCTCATGAAATTAAGACCTTTTGACATCAGGTAAATCATTGTATAGGATTAAAAACGGTCAAGACCTTTTATTGTATTAGAAAAGAAAAATAGGTGTATAAATTAACCTGTTTCAAAAATAAGCCAACGAGTTTTAGGTACGGTCACGGCAAAAATACGTATACATATAATGTGCCAAAAACATGTATCCAAGACCTTTGGTAATAGAATCGCGGCTACATATTTTTGTCACAAATGTATCTATATTTTCAAACGTGACTGTACAGTGGGTATAATTATGAACTCAAATGAAAATTTCAACAAAAACTTGCGTAACATTTATCCAAGCACGGGGGCAAATAAAACGTGACGACATTTGACGTCCTACATCATTTCGGCCCACGGGCGTAAAATAATACATTTATTTATTCAGCGGCCCGTGAAATTACTCATTAAAAATATACTTGGGTTTAAACGTAGTCGACGCCATTACGTAATTAAGGAGTTAGAAGACGCCTTAATATCCTTGCCAGTTTACAGCGGCGAGATTGGGGTCACGTTTTGACAATGTAGCAGCTATCGTAGGTATAACGTAGGCTAGTCAAATTTGCTCCGTCTTGTCTATGAATATTTTTAACGTGCCGCCTATATGCACTGAGCCATATTCGACATGCTAAACTGTGATATGTAGATATCCATGCGAGGTCACTACTTGTTTGACACAATAAACTAGAATGTGTCAAAGTGATCTCAAGCGATTTAGTTTACGGTTGTCGAATTCGGCCCAGAAAGCCATCCATGGTTGTCATTTTATCAGCTATCGCGGCATGCGTCACTTTTGCACTTACATACCTACTTTACTTGTTAGAACGTGACAGCTATGGTGACAGGTGATAGCAACTTGACCATATTAGGCTAGCAGGATAATCGTCTTGAAGCACTGATCAACAATTATAGTATCCTCAAACCAAACGGACGACTGAGGTCATAGCGCTGTCTCCTTCACTTTTGCTGCGCCTGTGCAAGACAAGTGTGAAAGAGAAGTTTACACAATCAGCCCAAAAAATGGACCCAAAGTACTACCACAAGAACAACTCGTGCAGCTGAGCAGTTTCTCTGGCAGTCTTATGGTATAAGACTGGCCGATTACACATTTTTAGGAGACATAATATTTTCAGTAAAACTTGATTAAGTTTGTACCTTCTTTATATTGTTGCTCGTTGTCTTGAAGTAATGGAACGTGAAAATGTTTTTTTTTAAATTGTTGTTTATTTCACGGAACTTACTGATGACCATCGGTGAATGAATAATCGATTTTTGTTATTATAATAATCGGATTTATTGTCAATCCATATATTTGACATATCATCGATTTTTTTATCCTAATAGTCGCAGTCGGTAGTAATAACATTTATTTTGACACTTCGAAGAAACGCAAATGGTTCCTTCAAAACTTAGCTTTTACATACCATTATTTCCCTAATTAACAAGCACAACATTAATTTATAACACACTCGTTAACGTATCCAAATGTACTCGTAAAGGGATTAATTACCGCACTAGGTGCAGAAAATTACTTTTCCACGTCGCCCGAGTACACTCTTGATGTAAATTCAATTTCATTATGCAGATGGGATGTCGTTTAACATACGGAACCGCAGTCTACACGGCTGTACTTGCTTGTACAGCTACCAAAGACCATATAAAAGTCGACTGACAATCATCATGCTCATACCGTTTGTCCCGATTTTAGCCATGGCTCAATTTGAGCCTGGGGTCTACTCGACAATCTTACCCCAGAGTTTGACGTAGGCTCTAGCTTTTACGAAAGCGACTGCCATTTGACCTTTCGACTTAGAAAACTAGACCTTAATGGTACAGTTGATGTCAAAAATATGTTTACATTTTTGCACCTTACTACAAAGGAGTCTTCTCTTTGGCGTCAACTGTACTAGGTGTAGTTTTATCTTTCCTTTATGGCTCCTCTACATGATGGCCCATCACACTGGCCCACTATGATGGGCCAGCGTGTAGAGAGGGTAGTGGCGTCGGATGGCTTATGGCGTGGCGGATGGCGCTGGGATGGCCACGGTGTCGGTTTTTTGGCCGCACATCAAAGGGACTGGGCCAGCGATGGCAGTGCGCATCCACACGTGGCCCATTCCTCAGTGCGTGCTCGAACGCGGTTGGGTGCGGACGTGCGTGCGCTCTATTATCTCTGAACTAATACACGATTTTTTAAATAAAAAATAACGAGTACGTGGCCTTATCATGAAATTATGAAGTTCTTAGAACTTTATCGGGGATGCGTTATATGGCTTTTATTGTGAATCATAGAGATACTAAAATCAAGACCTAACTAATAATAAGAATTTAAAGAAAATAAAGTAGTTTTTCAAGTACCTAAGAAAATATTCTTTATTGCACCACAAATAAAACAAAACAATGTAAATAAAGACAGCAACTGAACAGGCGATCATATCGCTGTAAGCGATCTCTTCCAGACAACCTTAGGGTAGTAAGATATAAGAACAGAACGTATTATAACTGGTAGTTCACGCTTTAAATTTATTTTTAATTAATTAGAGGAATAGTAAAATTACACATACATAAAATTACATGTACTACTTAAATAAATAAATAAATAATTATAACATTAAATACCAATAGTAAAATATATACATTCATACATATACAATAAAAACATAGCGGCTCATTAAGAAAGAGATAAGTAATGTTTTTTTTAGTAGGGTTTGAAAGTTTTTGCATAAATTTAAATTTAAGCATTGGATAAATAACATCCGTCATCTTCTACGCTATTTCTTATTAATAACTTTATTATTGTGTACGAGTACATTAAGAAAATGGTGGTACATGGCGCATAAATAGATTGCTGCAGCGGCTAATGCTTCCACGTCCATCCTGGAAAACGTATAGATCACAACTGAATGTCGCCATCGTGTAGTTGCGCACATGGCCATTGCGCTGGCCCAGCGCTGGCCCAGCGCTGGCCCATCATGTAGAGGAGCAATTAGAGAAAAGTAACTGTTACCTACATATAGGTTGGCAAATGATAGGCCAGTATTAGCGCTTCTGTTACACAATATCGCATTCCCGTTATTCAGGCTAATGCCCTAGCGCCATCTCTCGCTTTTAACATGGCAAGTCACATTTCCATATATTTTATTTGCTTTTCTCACTGTCAAAATGGAATACAGACAGACAAGCTGATACGGAAAACAGAGTTATACCCCAAATTTTGTAGCCACGCGATCTTGTATTGACATATAAATAAATAAAATAATGACAGACCTGGTAGTATACGGTCTTTGACAGCTACTGTCTACAGTGCCCTAGAGGCAAGTGACTTAGTACCTTAATAGAGAGAAGAGAAAAGTAAAGGACATTTTTCGTGTACTTACTCTTGAATTTTTGAGTTTAGGCGTTAGCTGCTAAAGCTGAAGTCACTTTTTATCATAATCTATTAATAGTTATTTGTGCAACAAGAGAGGAAAGTTGTTTTTTCTTGCGAGTGTGATTTTGAGTCCCCAGTAAGCGAAAGATTCTATAATTGAATCACGAGCGAAGCGAGTGATTCTAAGTTTGAACCTTGAGCGTAGCGAGGGATCTCAAGAACACGAGATGTAAAAAAACTTTCCTCTCGTGTGACACATACAACAGAACTTTTCACCTCAGTAGTGAGAACATATTAAAGTTAAAAAAACACATTTATTTAGATTCCCTAATGAAAGGCATCATCATTATGACGAAAGGCTTCTAGAAACAAAATTTCACTCCCTGGAGTGATGAAAGTCGCACTTTGAGGAAAGTAGGCTTGTTCGAACTGCTGAGGTGAAAAGTTTATTATCATAATAAAAAACATGAATTAAAGGGCTTTCAATTAAAAGGTTGGCAGCGCGCATTGTCACTTCTGCTGGAGTTGCTGGCCTCCATATGCAACAGCAGCTGCTCACCATCAGACGGGTGGTATGTTTGATTGCCACCATTGTAGTATTAAAAAAACAATCAGTTGCGAAATGTAGTTAGGGCATATTGAGGGTAGTTCTTAACTCTTTCCGGCCAGGATAAGTCAGGGATCATTTCTGATACTTACATATATCTCAAATGCTCAGCTACTTCTGTTGCTGAGTAGGTATACCTGTATACTGGTTTTAAATCCTTAGCCATATTGTGATAGGTGAGTAGGTAGGTCGCCCTGAATAAATTTTACCATGACCAACACTGAAATCGCGTTTTTTTGCTATTTCTTACATTTCCGTCGGTCAGGTGTCGACGTATTCTATGGGGAGGCAAATCTTTTTGGGATTTTGATGTTGGTCCCATTGACAAATTGTTCAGTATAGCTACTTGATCACCTCGCCCAATATCGCTAAGGTTTGAAAAAAACAGTCTGCATGACTAATGTGAATTCGCTCTTCAAGTTTATGTGACTACATGCAACTTACCGACGACAACCCTAGGAATCTACACTGACAATTAAAACCAAGAACGCGGCCATAAAGATAATAGCTAAAATGAAAGAAATCTACCCCAGTATCAGGGTAGGCGGCGAATGGCACCAGGCCAGGAATCTCTTTATTGCGCGCAAGAATCCTACGAAGGAATCCAATAAGGCGCTCGATCGAGTTAAAAATATAAAAGGCTTACTATTTCCCGGTCCATAAACATATTATAGTGATTTTTAAATTGCGCGCAGAATTTGAAAATGAAATATACTCAAATTAACAGTTTAAATTTTAAATAAAGTGTGACTACTTAATTTTTTTTTAATTTATTTAGAACACAAACAGTCATAATCATAATAAACATTTTACATATGATGTACACCTAGTACAGAAAAAAGAGAAAATACAAAAAGACCTGGAGGTTCATTATTTTATATTTATCCTTAATCTTTTTTTTTGTTATACATAATGTTAATAAAGTAACCAATAAGGTAGGGATAAATAAAAAATAAACAACCAAGGTAGTTCAAGAATAATAACATTTTACTCACAGCCAGTGAAGATAGGCCATCTGACGCAGAAATTGCAATGCAAAGCTACCCACCTTCACTGTCCCTGTGTGTTAAAATAAACAAATCAAAATATTTACCTATTAAAAAAATATATTTTTTTCTTCAGTTGTACATAAATTGACATTCATGTTAATTAAATGTTAGTTTTTGTATGAAATAAAAAATACATGTTCCCTTGTCTTGTGAACGAGAGCAGAAAAATTGTGCCTGGAAGTCCTCAGTAAGAGACTATTTTGCATCATTGCTCACTCCTGATGCACCAATGAACTCGTTTTGCATACATTTTGTCACAGTTCAATCCTAGACTGCTCTGCAGGCTTATGATGGCAGTAGTTGTCCGCCGATAACTTGATAAAAAGCTGACAACTTGACACACTGTCATGTTTTGCTGTGTGAATGTGTCAAGTTGTCAGCTTTTTATCAAGTTATCGGCGGACAACTACTGCCATCATAAGCCTGCTGCACAGCTCACTCTGACATGGTTATTAATTAAATAACGGGTGAACTGGTGTAAAGGTTGAAAAAAAGGATCAAGTTGTACGACAAAAATAAAACAGGCCTTATTATAGTATACTCGTACTATTCAATTGAGAGTACCTAAATAGTAAAAATAGGTGCACAATTTATACGAAATTATCAAGATGGGAGAAACAGGCCCATAGAACCAAAACGCCATTGGAGTTAATGACACTTAACCTTTACGTCAAAATTTTAACTTTAAATTTTGAACTCTGTCATAATATATGAAGGTGTCATTCATGTTGTCACTTTGTCTCATACAAGGTGTAACAAAAATACTGGTGATCCTTTTAAAGGCATAATTGGTATCGTTTTCTTATTATGAAAAAGTAAGAACAAAATTTTTCTTCGCGAAAAAAATGGTTTTGTTTGGAGGGTTGGTCAACTGGGACGACGTGACCCATACAAAAAAAATTTTTCGAGGTCAAATTTTTTTTGTCCTATTGTTTCGTCTGTTTCGTACTCGTAATACGATACGATACCAAATCAGTATTTTTAGTAAAACCATTGTAAGATTATTTTAATTTTTGCATGCAGAAAACTAATAGCAATAGATTATAATAAGTCACGATCACGAGGTCTACGGCTCAGAGCCATGAGCTTTAACGAACAATTACAATATGTAGGTATGTTTACTTGCCCAAATGGTAATAAAATATTTCACTGCTCATTAAAAAACAAAATAAAATTAACCGTTTACACGCTTATGTCTGTCTGGGGAGACATTTATACTTGCCTTATTCGCATCGCTTACGCGGTCATTGAGTAACTGTACGCTTACCATGGCCGTGTACCGAATCGAAATAATAACAGTGTGTAAATGACAGTGTCAGCGTTGTGAGCACTATTATTTCGATTCGTTAACTGATTTAGTCCGCCGTCAGTGCTCTCAGCTTGACAGCACTGACGGCGGACTGAATCAGTTAACGCGCTCAAGGTCACGTGAGTGGTGTTTCGTTTCGGACCACCGTAAGCGGTTTGAGTACTGTGAGCGCGATTCGGTCCACTTGACAGTCAATATCAACAGATTTCGCTCCTAAGTGACATGACACATGTCAAACGTTAACGTGACGTTCGTGCTCAAGGTGCTTACGCCTCGAAGTGTGAGCACCGTGAGCGCCATTCATTTTAGTTTCATTCATTTCGTATTAGCGCCGTGAGCGTGATTCGGTCCGACCGTAAACGCGCTTTGAGTGCTGTGAGCGCAATTCGGACCAGGGGGCATGAGTTATGACATTGACGTTTTCGAGAACGAGTACCGAGTGTTCTATCTGTGCATTTTGCTTCATGGCGAAATAATTTACTCCCACTTTTACTCAATGCCTAAAGCAGTCTTGACCAGCTTGTATGCGAATATTGCCGCTCAAGCAGAACATAGCTAGCGCAGTCACGGCTGCGTTTCCAACTTTCCACCAGAGATGAGCGAGGATGCGGCGCGAGTAATGTGTTGTTTAAACCAATAGAATGGCTTCATTTGTTTATCCTCGCACAACGCCTATACCTCGTTTTTTTGTAGATTAGAAAAAAGTTGAAAGGCGCATGTACAGGGTTCTTTATCAGGCACGATACGGCATGATACACGTCACAAGTGTCAAAGTGCCAATGCGGCCAATAAAAAATATTTAATTATATTTGTATTTATAATAAAGCCAATGCGTAGGTATTTGTAAATGTTAAATTGAATAACATTAATTATTTTACAGTATTGTAATAGTAGTCATTATTACGAAATAATTTATTCTTATCATTGTTAATGTTTTAGTGAATGTTGCACAATAAAAAACCTGGAGAAAAGGAGGTTCGAAACATATGGTTTTCGATTTATAACGTATGCGTGTGTCACTGTCAGTTTTTCAATTGTCATAGTGTCTCTAACGTGATAATAAAAACGAAATTGTGTTTTTATTGCTGTTATGGATTATAATCTGCAAATTGTCATTATTTATTTACAAATGTGAACTCTTCATCATGTTAACTAATCGTTGGTTGGTGTGCTTGCAGTGTGTTTAAATTGAACATTCAAACAGAACAGGTTAGAACAGGTTGGCAACGGCTGTTTCTATGTTTACTGAATTTCTACTTGAATAAATAATAAAAACACAGATCCTTTCGTATTAGAATAATATATTGTATTTTAATCGAACACCGGTAAGTAAACGGCAACGCTTTCGCCCGAACGTCAGCCATCGAACTACTAGCGACATGCGGACAACACAGGAACTAAATATAAAAACTAAAGTGCTGTCTATGACAGATTGCATTCAGCCAATATCAAATTTCTATATTCAATACTCCCACTAAATTTGATATCACTGATGCAATGTAGTACTCTAACTCCTAGTACATAGTGAACATAAAACAGAACTACTAATAATCAACAGAACAACTTCTTGACAGTAAAACTGCTACTCACAATAGTGAAAGTATTTGGTCTCTGATGTTCATAAATTGAACAGCAGGCAGCGCCTTTGTAAAAATGTCAGCAAGCTGTTCTGAACTAGGAACATACTTGATATCAATCAACTTTTGCTGGACCTTCTCCCGAATGAAATTAAACTTTACATCTATGTGCTTACTTTTCTTATGGAACACTGGGTTATTAATCAGTTTAATAGCACTCTGATTGTCCATACATAAAGTTGTACAATCAATGTTAAACTCTACATCTTTAAAAAATTGCTTAAGCCATAAAAGATTCTTGGCTGCTTCACAGCCCGCTAAGAATTCGGCTTCACATGTAGACAAGGCTATACAGGGCTGTTTCTGGCTGGCCCAAGAAACAGGACCCCCATTTAACATGAATAAATAGCCCGTAGTTGACTTCCTAGTATCTAAGTCCCCGGCAAAATCTGAGTCAGAATAACCAACTAATTCTGTTTGTTTCTCATATTTAATACAGATATCTTTTGTTTTCATCAGATATTTGATTATTCGTTTCAGCTGAGCTACATGTTGCAAACTAGGATTGTTTATATATCTACTTAAAACATTTACACCAAAGCATATATCAGGCCTAGTTGCATTTGCCAAGAACAATAATGAACCAATGGCTTCTCGGTATGGAAAGTCAATCCTATCATTATCATTCTCATTCTTTTGAATGGGCACATTGACATCTACAGGTGTATTACATGGCTTAGCAGTGCTCATATTGAACTTACTTATTATTTGCTCAATATATCTTTTCTGATGGACACAGATAGAGCCATTGCTCTTTACAATTTCCAATCCTACATATTTATTTAAATCCATTTCTTTAATTTGGAACCCTGTTTTCAAATGACTAACAATTAAATCTAACACTCTACTAGATTCAGACATGACCAGAGCATCATCAACATACAAGATCAATAGTGCTTTGGTTTCCTCAAAATTACCTACAAAAACACAACTGTCTGCTTGTGATTGTTTGAAACCAAATTTCACTAAAAAGTCTGTAAATTTCTTATTCCAGCATCTGGAGGCTTGTTTCAGTCCATAAAGGGACTTTTCTAACTTACATATCTTGTCAGGTGCTGGTGCTCTTACACCTTCTGGCACTTCCATAAATATATCTTCTTCTAGGACTCCATATAAGAAAGCTGTTTTTACATCCAATTGCTTTATGTTCCAATCCAATTGTGCAGCAATGCTTAGCAATATTCTAATTGACTCATATCTAGTGGTTGGTGAAAAAGTTTCAGAATAATCTAATCCTTTAATTTGTGTAAAACCACGAGCACAAAGGCGGGCTTTATATCTCTCTACTTCACCATCTTTATTTCTTTTAATGTTGAACACCCATTTAGAAGTTATAGTTCTATGATTTTCTCGGTCGACAAAACTCCAGGTGTTATTCTCACAATGGGAATCCAGCTCTTCAGATATTGCTTTTAGCCAATCTTGACACTCTGGGCTACTGACTGCTTCATTGTATGTCATAGGCACATCTAACTCCATCAGGTTCAATTCATATACATTATTTTTTCGTGGTCTCAAACAATATGGCATCTCATTCAAGGCTTCTTGATCAATTGGATGAGGAGGTACATATGACTCATCATTATCATTATCATGAGATGATACATAGGAGTCGTCATGTTCATTTTCTTCCTGTATCACTCTTTCTACTTCTTCGCATTGCACTCTTTCCATCTCTACTTGCTCTGATGAGTTTTCAGTTTCTTCATCAAAACTAAATGAAATTTCAGCTTCATTTCTTTCATAGTTGAGTGTGTTTTGTTCATCAAAAATGACATTTCTTGACACTGTCACTCTTTTTGTTTCTGGGTCATACATTCTATAACTTGTGTGTTCATATCCGACTAACATCAATTTCCGGCTTTTACTCTCCAACTTAGTTCTAAGTTGATCTGGTACATGAACATACCCCACACATCCAAACACTCTTACATGTTCCAAACTTGGTTTCATGTCAGTCCATAGCTCATAAGGTGTAACATTTGGGGTTTGACTTGAAGAGGTGCGATTCAATATGTATACCGCACAGCTGACTGCTTCTGCCCAAAGATCAAGCGATATGTCACGAGCATATAGCATAGAGCGAGCACTCTGCATTATGGTTCTCATCTCGCGTTCCGCGCGTCCGTTCATTTCTGGTGTATATGGAGCAGTAAACTCATGACATATGCCTTCGCTATCAAGATATTCTTTAAATTCCTTGTTTTTAAATTCACCACCGCAGTCTGTGTGCAGCACACGCACACTATGCAAGAATCTGTTCTTTATTATAGCGTTGTATTTCTTGAAATATTCAAGTGCGTCACTCTTGTTCTTAAGAAAATACACATGTCTATAAGCAGTGGCCGCATCTTTGAATAAAATGAAATATTTCATACCTTGCACTGAGGGCACGCTGATGGGCCCACAGAGATCACTATATACCATGTCACCTGGCTGCAGTGGACCTCTGCTGGACTTCTGGAAAGGTCTCCGGGCTTGTTTTCCGTAGGCACAACCCTCACACACAAAACTGTCACAATTAGATAAGTCTACTCCGTTTATCACATTGTTATTGCACATATTTTTAATTTCTTTGACATTCAAATGTCCCAAACGCTCATGAAGGGTTTTCAAGTCCAATTTTTGCACTAAATTACACTGGGGTAGCACTGTCTTCACCTTCAATTCATATAAGTTATTTCTTTGTAAAGAAGCACACATAACTATTTCACTGTCTTTGTAGATGAATGCATCAGTCCCCTTTTTATTTATTTCATATCCCTGTCTGGTAATAACTCCTTCAGATACTAGGTTTCTATGTATTTGAGGCACATATAAAACATCTTTCAAAATACAGGTCTCCCACTGACCATCGACCCATTTGTTTAACAGGATGTCTCCCTGCCCGGCAACTTCTAAGATTTCCTTATTACCCAATTTCAACGGAGAACCTCTATACTCATGGATTTCAGTAAAATATTCCTTCTTAAAGGAAATGTGCGCTGATGCACCACCATCTAGAATCCACTTATCATCTTCTTGAGGTTCCTTCCACTCACAGTGAGTAACATTGAAGGCCAACATGTCACCTTTCTTTTGATTTTTCTTAGGAGCACGACATTCTTTGGCAAAATGTCCACGGACTCCACAGTTATAACAAGGGTATCGATGACCCTGGTGTTCCTTATTGGAATCATTCTTACTTGAACCAGGAGTTGGCTTTGTAGAAGTGAATTCTCTTTTCTTCGCCTGTTTAGACACAAGCAGGGCGGTTTCGTTTTCATCTTCAACATTTAAGCTCGCCTCCTCGTCCAGTAAACGAGCTGTCAAGTTTACTATAGTTTGGCTCTTCGGATCTAGTGACATCCATGCTTGACGTAAAGATCTGAACTTCGAGGGCAGACTACCTAAGATCTTTGTCATAATTGCAGTATCACTGATACTTTCTCCACTTTCTTTGAGCTGTTTAGCCAAACTTTCAACTTTAGCAATATGCTGCGCTATACTATCTGTAGGATTCATTTTATACTGATAGAATCTCTCGTGAATCATCATTTTCGTTAGCTCAGACTTTTGCTCATAGATAGATTCGAGTTTACTAAGTATTTCTAGCGCAGTTTCGCAATTTTCAATCAGCGCAATTTGATTGAGATGCATCGCCGATGTCATGATGAACATCGCCATCCCATCATCCTTGTTCCATTGTGTAGCATTCGTTTCCGTTTTTACTTCTTTTATATTTAAACCTTTCGCACGTAATGCACACATTATTTGGAATTTCCATTGCTTAAAGTTGGTGCCATCAAATTTTTCAACTTTTCCGGTAACCTCCATTTTTGTTTTTTCACACGCACCGTGTTTTGTTTTTTTTCAAGAGGCACTTTTAGCACTGAATTTACGCACTACTTTACCGTCTTTCTATGTTTCACTATCACTCGCGTGGGCTCTGGGCCCATAACCACTTGAATAAATAATAAAAACACAGATCCTTTCGTATTAGAATAATATATTGTATTTTAATCGAACACCGGTAAGTAAACGGCAACGCTTTCGCCCGAACGTCAGCCATCGAACTACTAGCGACATGCGGACAACACAGGAACTAAATATAAAAACTAAAGTGCTGTCTATGACAGATTGCATTCAGCCAATATCAAATTTCTATATTCAATATTTCTAATCTCAAAAAAAAACGAAATATAGGATTAATTCTTAACAAACGCGTTTAAAAGCGTTGGTAGCCTGACGGTAACGACGTCTGACTTTCAATCCGAAGGTCCCGGGTTCAAACCCCGGCTCGTACCAATGAGTTTTTCGGAACTTATGTACGAAATATAATTTGATATTTACCAATCGCTATACGGTGAAGGAAAACATCGTGAGGAAACCTGCATACATCCGCGGAGAAATTCAAAGGTGTATGTGAAGTTCCCAACCCGCTTTGGGCCAGCGTGGGGACTATAGCCTGATCCCTCTCGTGCATGAGAGGAGGCCTGTGCCCAGCAGTGGGACGTATAGAGGCTAACATATTATTATTATTATTTTCTTAACAAACACTTTACTCGCGACGCATCCTCTCTCATCCCTGATAGAAACGCATCCGCTCTAGATACTTACGAGTCTCATTACACTTGTTCGTTAGAAACTCACCCAAGCTCGCGTAGCCAATCAGAACTCGGCAAGTTGGTTGGTAACGTGACGTGATTTGTGAGGCGAGGCGAGAGGAGTTATCGACGTTCACCGGTAACCACTGGTAAATACCTTGATAGGGTATTTTAAATAGGTCAAATTACCTAAAGGGCCAGTCCAGTTACATCGTAGTCGTACTAATTTGACATGTTAATACAAGACGCCGCAATAAGTTAGATAGGTATGTATGTATGTATGTAAACACTTTATTGTACATAAAAAAGTTACAATAAAACATGATAAAAGAGAAAACAAAGTACAAAGGCGAACTTATCCCTGTAAGGGATCTCTTCCAGTTAACCTTTGAGCAAATGATATAATGATAGGTATGATATGAATCAGTTTATTAGAGTTAATAATGATAACAGGACGTCGCAATACGTCAGCCGAGTATTGGCTGTATCATATCATATCATATGATACAGCCAATACTCGTCTGATGTATTGCGACGTCCTGTTATCATTATTAACTCTAATAAACTGTGGGTTCTATTATCAATATGCAGCTGTCACACTTGTTAGTAATAGATATGTCACAGGGAAATGATTAAGACAGAGATTTGAACAAATCTCTAAAGGATGTTAAAATGGAGAATCCATCTTATCATTTCCCTAGAAAAAATCAGTCGTTTCACTAAATCACAGACTCTGTTTAGTGAAAAGACAAAATCGGCCAATAAACGCGACACGCTTTTTAATTTCACTAGATTTGTTTAGGAATTTGACAAAATCCCTAACCACGGCAGCAAGTTGACGAAACGAACTTAAAAAAATCAACTAGTTATATTATTCCGCTAAACAAGTTTAGTGAAATGATGAAGTCTCAGCTGGAAGATGGTAAATATGGTGGTGGTCCCATACAAAAAAAAAATTGGCGTCCAAAATGTTTTTCTTCTATTGTTTCTTAGTCGCACTACGATACCAATTATGCCCTTAAAAGGATCACCAGTATTTTTATTACAACCTGTATATTTATTACACCCTGTATACATACGTACAGGAGCACTCTTTTTAAATTTCATTTTGTTTTCGATACAAGAAAATATTACTGTCACATTGAATAAAAAATACTTTCACAGTTAAAAATTAAGAGACATAAAGCATTACATTATTCAAATAGTTCACTGAACCCCATTAGCTTCGAACCTCTTAACCCTGACCAGAGACTATAGAGATATAGACGACCACAGCCTAAGAACTTTTTGAAGCTCAAGTCAATTGCGCCATCTATGTCAAAGACCCCTAAAGATACCGAAAATGTAAGAGAAATGTCACCTGCACTGCTACTCCACCTAGTAGCTACTAGTGTACTACTAGTACTTTATTTGTTACTAAAGTATTTTTCAATAGAACTTGCTAACTATGTGAACAAAGGGCGTACCTTTATTTAGTCACTAATCAATAATTACTCGATTTTTGTTGTGTCTGACATTCGCGGTAGACCCTCTGTGACGATTAAATATATAAAAAAATCTCCATCACTGCTAATCCATCATTCAGAGGCAATTACAACATAGCTGTTTGTTTACATAGTTAGCAAGTTCTATTGACAAATACTTTAGGTGGCGTTAGCAGTGCAGGTGACATTTCTCTTACATTTTCGGTATCTTTAGGGGTCTTTGACATAGATGGCGCAATTGGCTTGAGCTTCAAAAAGTTCTTAGGCTGTGGTAGTCTAAATCTCTATAGTCTCTGCCCTGACTGAACGCAATAATTTATTCCCACTGCCCCAAGTTCTGCACCCAATAAATACCCCGATGTCAAATAAGGCTTGTTACATTTAGATTTATTATGCTGTTATATGGCCATCAAGGGATTACATTCGTTTGAAATAATCATTGGTATTAAAGCCTTAGAGGCTTGACATTAGATTTATTAAAAGGTTTTATCTAGCTTTAGGTTCAACTGAAATGATATGACGGATAGACACACAGGCACAATTATAATTTGAGTTATGAAGCCTTAAAATTAATTTTGAATTATTCTCCAATTTGTAGGTACCAGAATGACTTATTTATGAATTTATATTGACTTTTATTTCAAGATTCAACAACGCCTTTGAAATATTTTATAGAAATAGCTACTTTTTGAATCATTATTTTGCTATTACTTTTTTTACAGGCGTATCAGACATAAATAAAGCTAGGTACAAGAAAATGTTCATATATTTTGTGTTGTAAACGAGTTTAAAAACCTACGGATATACAAATGGTTCCAACTGCCATTTTTTATCGTAAAAACGCTTAGAGACTTTTTACCATATACATTTTTACTATGGATTATAATATGTCTAAACCATAGTAATAAGTGTCAGTGTACGGACAAAGGGAGCAGTTTGTCGATATGGAGTTACTAGAACTTTCTAAAACTACGTAATATATTATGCACTATCTGTAAGTGAATGAAAAAAGGGTCCTAGTTCGACAAAGTGTTCCCTTGCACTAAACTCGTCCACAAATTCCACAATATTCAAAGATGTTTTACACGTTTGCAATATATCCAGGTTTTTTCCGAGGTTGCCCGCTATGTGCGAAGTGCATGGTGGGGGTAACGTGAACGACTGCAGCGCACAATGTAACAAGAAATTGGGCTCTTGTCAATATCATATTTCAAAATATTTGACATCACCTGTAGGGTCAACTGTCAAAATAGTGAATCAGCCAGTGACATTTCATATAAGCAAGGAGTATATGCCATTAATAAAAAAGAAGAAACCCCTTTAACCCCCTGCTCAAGAGATGGCGCCACACTCATGCACACACCGAATAGGTATTATGTATCGGCCGTAAGAACTTATACTAAGTCACATTTTGTTCTTTAGTTTCAATGAAAAATCGAACGCTTGAGCCTTAATTCACATCCCTACTTAAATTTTTGAGACATAAAAATCACAAAGAGACAAAATTATGAAGAAGGTAGGGTGACAAAGCAAGTTAAAGTTCGAGGATAATTGCGTTTTATGACTGGCCGGCAATAAGGCTAGGAATGAAATGACAATTTAAGGACGTTAATCTGACCTTTTTCTGCGCAATTTACTTGTTACATTATGATTCAGAAATAAAAAAGTTTGTAATAAGTTAGATTTCGGAATTGTTATTACGGAAAATCTTTGAGTTAATTTGCGTTTTTTATGCCTCGATGGTGACAAATTAAACTCGAGACTTGTTTAGTTGTGTAAGTATGGGTAGGCAGCGTAGAAGTGATTTGCATGCACTTATTGTTATTGGAGCCTCAACTGCCAACAAACTGCTTTGCGGTTTGGCAGAAGAATTGTATGTTCAGGTATACCTACGCATGTCGTTCTTTAAATATTTTTTTTATTATATACCAAAAATACAAAGCGTCATCTTGTGATCTTTTACTACTATCATGTTTTTTTAAATACTGCGTATGTAGGTACACTATTTATTTATTCCTACGTAGGTACCTACTTATTTTAAACTTGGGCGTTGGATAGTAAAAACACTGTTTTACGAGTTTCATAAAATAGCGCAATTTTTGCCACAGGTTAAAATAAATATTTCGCTTGCATCTTTCTCCACGGCCCTGTTGCGAACAGTGAAATATAATACCAATATAAAAATTGGATAGTGAAACTTTTTAATACGTACCGAATATTCACGCCCTGGTCTCTTAACTTCTAGTAAATTTTTAAAGTGACCATAATTTTTGAAGAACATGTGATAGATTTTTTTTGTATTTTTCTGATAACTGTTATAACTTGGTCTATCATCCATTCACGGCTTGACATCGATTTCTGGGACACCCTGTATATGCCCTAAACGTATTTACATATATTTTGCGACAATAAAAGACAAAATATGTAGTAGGTACAAACAGCAACACTCTTAACTGTATATCGGTGGACCTTATTACAAAAGATATAAGGTCCAGCTATGGGCAGCTGGAAAGAAAAGAAAACCAATCAAGAAGTTTTAAGTATGGTAAAGGAGAAGAGAAGTTTGTTGAGAACCATAGATAACAGGAGAGGGAAGATGCTTGGACACCTGCTGCGGCACGATGAGTTTATAAAAAATATCATAGAAGGTAGAGTTGAGGCAGAAAGGAAGCCAGGAAAGCCAAGGAGAGCATACATGGATCAAGTAAAGCAAAAAATAAACGTCGTGTCCTATCAGGCTGTAAAGGAGAAGGCAAATGACAGACAGGCATGGAAATTGCTCCACCGACAAGAGCCTGGCTCTTAAATATATGATGATGATGATGATGGGCAGTTAACAGTGTTGGCGATGGTACAGTAAAGAACATGTTTACGTGATGGTTTTTATGGTCATGCAATAACCTCAAAAGTAACGAACTGACAGATGCCACAGCTCCCATTAATGTTGAAATTACATAAGCTCAACACGGCGAAGATTGTCAGTCGACGAAGATCGGATAGCTAGCAATTACAGCAAGTTCTGCATAGCCTTTTTTTACGAAATGGTAAATAGTTGTAGAACTGTTTTACTATTTCGTAAAAAAAAGTTATGCAGAATTTGCTGTAATTGCTTGCTATCCGATTTCGCCGAGTTGACCTTACCTATATTTTGTAACACTAACTTTAGAAAAAGGTGAGGAGGCATTCCTATTGAATTCGAATTGAAATGGTATTACATTGGTCTTTAATTTTTTTGTCTGAAGTTGGCCGTAGTGTGGTTTTTACGAGGCATTAAACAGTATGGGACCTAAAAATATAAATAATTTAGTGTACTAGACACTTTCTTTTCTGGAGATATTTTTAAAACCGAGGGTCTGTTTGTATTGCAAGGACAACGATATAAAACATAGTACATACGTTAATAATATTTAAATAGAGAACAGTAGCATCAATACACCTTAAACTAGTACATCTACATAAAACTATTAAATCAGTGAGAAATACTTCGCTCCTTCTGCTTGCCTCACTTGTTCGAGCACTGGCCACGCGTAAAGGAGGCATAAATCCTATATTTTCTGTTAAGCACGCCACATAGTTTAAACCCGGTCCAAACTCGTCCGTTGATCGAATACCTCCCGCCAATTAACGACAACTCGTAAACATTCATCGTCCCCGATGAATAGATAACTCCGTAATTGCAACGAAAGCGGTTCAACAACTTCGCTGCTTGTAAACTGTCACAATACCTAAAGATCCCATTTAACTTTAGCAATTTCTAACTTTTCCTATTAGGCGTTCTGCACACATTTCGCCCTTAAGTCTTAGGCTTGTTACGCTTGTTTGGTTATAGGCAATAGCATCTGGCACGTTTGGGGATTAAATCAGACGCTGGTTAAGTAAGCGGCATGCACAATTGCACATTATCACAGCATATAATAAAGTTCTTACAATTTGATTGATATGAAATGATCAAACTGGAAACATTGGAAAATTATAGTATAAATTGTTTTGAATCGTGGCCATTTCTCAACCCACCAATGGAGCGGCAACAGACACGCATGAGGCTACATAATACGAGTACACGGAAAAAAAAGCTTCCGGGATATTCTCAATCTAAGACATTATTATATTATGTTGAAAATATTTCCTCATGGCAAGCATTTATTTCCTTTAACGAAAATAAATTAAAATTTTAAATATAACGAAGCGAATATATTATATTAATATATTTTGTATTCCTATTTTAAGAAAACGTGATTTTATTAAGCGAAGAATCATATTTTTGGTAAAGGAAATAAATACTTGTCACGAGGAAATATTTTCAAGAAAATAATAATGTCTTGGATTGAGAATATCCCGGAAGCTTTTTTTTCCGTGTACATCGTCCAAGCACTTAACGAAGTTTAACCGTGGACGCTATTGTTTATAGAAATATCGCTAGTCCAATATTACAGGGTTCTATGTTTCACTTTTGTCGAATCAGAACTTGAACATTGTCATAGTGACACTAAGTCTAACCTAACTTAACTTCATATCCTGAAAATGTAACTTATAACCCTGTAATATTGAGCCAGCGATGTGTTGCAGAGTTTCAGCCCATAAGACAAGTGTGAAACCCCTATCTACTTAAGAGTCGCCAGGACGCTCGCGTTCCCATACAAACGTAGTTTAGCTCTCATTTTAAAACGACATGCTTTATAACCACGAAATTTGGCATGGGCATTCTAGTAAAACAGATTACCGACATAGGGTAATTCATTTTCGTTGCAAAAAATTGTAATACAAAGAAAATACAGCCAGATACAGATTTACATACAAAACTTATTTTTGCTATATTTTCTTTGTATTAAAAAAATTAGCAACGAAAACGAATTACCGACATAGATCTGTACTGCTAGAATGCCTGTGCCAAATTTCGTGGTTCTAAAGCATGTCGTTTTAAAATTAGAGCTGAACTACGTTTGTATGGGGACGCGAGTTCACGCTCAGAATAGTATAAATTTAATATAATAATGCCATTGAGACAGACTTAAACACGTTTGCCATACCAATCCACTATAAATAAATAATCTTACAAAACACTGATTCTGACGTAACCACATAACCTTAATCTAGCCTGAAGCTTCCTTTTTGCCGTAAATCGGACAGACGGTCCTTTAGCTTATACTCCTTCATAATCCACGAGTAAACTGACGTATAAAACCGGAAGAGGTCTGACCCCCTATTACCAATAGTTAATGTATAAAGATAGGTCAAGTTATACTAGAAATTGGTCCACAGTGATCAGGATTTGTGAATCAAGTAAGTAGTAAAGTAGGTAAGCCTGTTTTGTCTCCACATTACTTAACGTAGGCGAAATAAGCTTATCTTGGAAATATTTACTAGAGACATGCGTTTTGAAATATATTAGCTTGACGAATGATATTTTCCTCGGCATCTTTTAAAATAAACTGAATAATTACATGAATGTTAGTTATTTTTGAATTTGTCTTGAAATTGTTTTATAGTAAACACAAATGTAGGTAAAATACGACTAACTCATATTAAACATTAGTTATTTTTGCGTTGAATAATTACTGAGACACAACGCACTGCCAAAACCGCTGTATCTGTAATCCCCAAGTAAATTGTGTTATTTTTTAACTTCTGCGAACTACGGACATCGTGAATTGAACGTTAATTTGTGATATATTCTTATTTAAATTCTTTGAAGGAAGGTAAATTTAGTTATTGTACATTTGTATAATTACTAAATAATCTAGGTAATCTAGGTATGCCCACCGGCACGTCGAGAGCATGTGGTTGCGGTCAGCCTGTATATAGTTATGTATTATCAAGTATTATATAACGGCTCTTATGTAGGTACTTAATTTAGGATGTGATGTGGAGAGAACACTCTCACCTATGTGTCGTAGAAAGTATGCGCTCCCATGTAAACCTAAACGCGGTACTCGACTGAAAAGCTCTTTATTATGTCACGATTGTATAAAATACTATTTCGAGGCCATGACAGATGACACTCTAGGGAATACAACTGGGGTATTTTTAGTATGAAGAAAAGACACGTGTAATACCCGGAAACACGGGGTTTTTCATACAAAACAAAAACTCCGGGTTGTATTCTCCAGCAGTTACCTTATGACGGATAGGCCATCGTTGGCGTCGAAAAGGTTAACTACATCTGCTGCTGACTATATAAGATAATCCCACAGACATCAGTAACCAGCTTAAACTTACTACTTATACATCTCAAGGCTCAAACTTCTAGTCCATTTTAGAGTGAATTATCCAAGGCACTTAGCAGCCGGCTGCATCCGGGCGCAAGTTTGTCAAATGCCTTAGCTATTCCGTTAGTTATAATTATCACTTCTGGACATAGAGTCAAGTTACACTTTGGCATAGATATGGCGTTAAATGGTAAATGAAAATATCATCGGATAGTTACTTACTTACTTACCTACTTACTTACTTACTTATTTGGCGCAACGACCCAAAATGAGTCTTGGCCTCCGACACAAGAGCACGCCAATTTGCTCGAGCCTGCGCTATTTCACGCCAGGTTTCACCGGCATCGAGCTCATGAAGATCAGATCCTACCCTGTCTGCCCAGCGATACTTAGGACGACCGACAGGACGGCGTCCAGTCGGTCGACCCAAATATGCTCTTTTTACTGAGCGATCTTCTCCCATCCTCTCGAAGTGGCCGAGCCAGCGAAGCCGCTGGCTCGGATAGTTACTAGTACAAAATCGACAATAGTTCTACAGTAGTCTCAATTAAGCTAGCGTTGTGTGTGTATATAAATTGCATCAAGATAAATGTCGATATACTTAGACAAATACACAGAAAGTTGGTGACAAAATGTGAAAATCAAACCTAGGACTTTGATTTTGAGGCATGGTAAGTCAAGGTAAATGCTTGAAAGTGCGAGGCTTAGCAATCTTATATATATAGTTTATATACGATATTTCTACACTAAAAAAATTAAACAGCTACAAATACTTAAATAAGTTTTTGCCATTTACAACCGAGTGACTCTCTTCGCATGGAGTCTGCAAAGTTCGTTGTTAAAATCAAAGAAGTCAACTTGGGTAACTGGCAGATCGTATGCAACTAAAAATATCTTAACCGAGCCAAATTGGTACTTTGCTAACACAATTTTTTTTTCGTGTAGGAGACAAAGACCAGGTTATTTATATTTTATTAATAGGTATCCATATGGCACTGGTCCCACCGCGAGCTAGTAAGCTATGAGCTATCGGCTATATACACGAACAAAAGATAAGCACTCCCGTGTAAATAAAAGAGACACGGCGATATTTATAGTTACATTAGTTACTCGCCCAGCGGTGAGCTATAAATATCGCCGTGTCTCTTTTGTTCGTGTTTATAGCCGATAGCTCATAGCTTACTAGCTCGCGGTGGGACCAGTGCCTATCCCATAAAAAAGTGGAGACCGTTATGGGTTAGGTTAGGTTAGGTAGTATAGTAATACTAGTGACTACGAGTAGTGAGTATTAATGTTACGTTTTTTTTTTTAAACATGACTAACTTGTTTGGCCACCTTAAGGGCCAGTCACACACTTAATTATCGTCTGCGATTTGGATAGTCACGGTAGTTAGAAATCAACGGCCTTGTGTATAAATACAGTTTAAAATCGTAACCTGAACCTTCAAAAACAGGCCAATAAACGAAACATTTCATACCCGCTGCGTTAAAAGGTCCTGCCAACTGTCCATTTAAATAAAGCTACAAAATACCTGTCAGCTCTGCACGCCTCGCTCGCCGTCCGCTGCAGATGTTTACAGAACTCCTGCACTTCGGGATGAATAATTCCAACAAAATGCCAGATTATGGTAATACCGAGAATCACTGCGGACTCGCCCGGCAACTTGCGTATTTACAATACAAAATACATTATACAGCAGTGCAGTAAACTGCAGTTCGGTTCGGGAAAGTTTTTGTACACTCGACATAGTTTTCTGACTAAATATGACTCTTATTGCAACTAAGATAAGGTTTATCAATGTTCAGTGAGTGCTGTTAGTATCCACATAGTGGTAAATAACAGAGTTTTGTTGTTGTTCAACATGTAAGTACCTATGGTGAATACGAGAATGGATCAGTTGGTAATCTCAGTCGACTTGTGCAACTCGCTTTTTGTAGTTTGCTTTCGGAACGTGGATTTGAGCGGGGTTTTATAACACATATCATACATTTAAAACATAACAGTGTACGACTTATATGACATTATCATTATTTGCATAAATCCGAAGTGATATAATTTTAAACAAAAAAGAACCGACTTCACTTAGGATCCGCTATTCCAAGAGGAAGTGGCCGAGTTGCTGTAAAAAATAGTGAAATCACTATAGGTGTGCCTATAATAGTTGAAGAGTTCCTTCGATTTCTCCAGGATCCCATCTTCAGACCCCGACTTGGTGACAAGGGGACCATCTAGGGGTTATACCTGTTCGATTAAAAAAAAAATTGAAAATAGGTTCACGATTCACGGAGATAACGTACATACAAAAAAATATAAAAAAAATCAGTCGAACTGAGAACCTCCTCCTTTTTTGAAGTCGGTTAAAAACTAGAGAATAATTAGTAGTACAATTCGCTATGTGCGAAATGCATGGTGGGGGTAACGAGAACGATCGCAGTGCTCAATGTGACAAGAAATGAAACTGCAAATCCCCTGTCTGCTGTCAAAATAGTGAATCAGCCAGTTACATTTCATATAAGCAAGGAATACAACCTATTTATAAAAAAGGAAAAAAAGAGATTGACCACCTGCCCAAGAGATGGCGCCACAATCATGCACACAGCGAATAGAGGCAACGCGATAAAAACAGAAAATGCAATTTTATTATACCCTTTGCTACGTACAGTCAACCAATCCTGGCACTTTATCATTTTTGTTCATTAACCGTACCATTTTGAATTTCGAACGATACATTCCGAAGCTGAAATGAAATCGTTCGTTTCGAGTGAATCTTCATTAGGCCATTTACATCGAAGTCGTATGATGAGCTCACGCCTACAGATTGATTGAATGCTTTATTACGTAGGGTATAAAGTTGCTTTTGAAACGGTGTGATTAGTTGACATATATACGAGGTCCGTACAAATTTGCTTTGTTATTCTCGTATTGTGTTTATTGTCGATTGATGAAATAATTGGTTTCGAGAATGGACTAATCCATTAAAAGGCTGTTTTAATTTGCGGTCCTGCGTTTGTGCGGGTTTTGTGAAAATAATCTTGTTTTTGCGCCATTATTATATTGAAATATTAGCATGGAATACTCGTGTTATATTTTACGCCATTATAATTGTTTTTTTTTGGTTGCTGGAGTATCGATTTTGAATATTTTATATGATTGAAATAGATTCAGGTATTTTTATTACTTCACGTAATACGTACGTACGTACGTTTTGGTTCAGTTTATAATAAAAGTGAATCTCATGCAATGAGAAATAAGTAGATCCGTTCTAAAAAAGTGATATTAAAAGTTAACTTATGGTTTCCCTACATTTAAACAAAAAATTAATAAACTTGGCAAGCCAGCTCAATAACGCAATTGTTACAATTATAGGTATAATAATAAAAAATCATTTTTATACAACGACGGTGGCGAACAAGCACACGGCCCATCTGATGGCAAGCAGCTACCGTAGCCGATGGACGCCTGCAACTCCAGAGGTGTCACATGCGCGTTGCGTTGATTTGTAGCGTTTTAATAAAAAAATACCTGGAATGTGTGAAAAAATGCCTAATGCCTATTTTAAGAAAGATAATGTATCTAGACATCTTTATTAATAAATTCATAAGACAACTTATTTCCAATATTCACTTAATTTGAACACTCCTAAAATCTATTCAAAATAACTTAGCAAGCTTAATAACTTTTAGCGAAACTAAATCCAATAAAATATTACGAGTAAAGTGCAAGTTTCTTATTCATTCAATTGGAATAGTGTCTTATTTCGAACGAGTGCGATCATTGAATTTTAAATTTTAAAATTTACACTGAGATTCAATCTGCAACCCATTTACCAGGCTTCAGGAAGTTATTCTGAATTAAAAAATATATATCAATAAATAACCAATCAATGTGACAATCAGTGCATGACCGTGTTATAAATAAATGTAAGCTCTAGTAAGCTGCCTTAACTAATAATACGAGCCCATTGAATAGTAGATTGTATTACAAGGGAGCAAAATGACTTATTTCGGTCGAGGGTAGCGTGTTGAATCCCAAACAAAGCGAAGGAATCCTGAGCGTAGTGAGGGATTAAAGTGAACCGAGATCGAAATAATTTTGATACCGCGTAGTACACTCTACTTTTCACTCCCTCTATGAGAAAAACGAAAACAAAGGTACTAAACTAGCTATCTGCTAGAAAGAGAAGTTATATAATGTTGTCTCATTTTAATCGGTTGCAAAGACAAGGAACATTAAAAAAAACGCAGAGGGATCAAAAGTCACATTAGCTCCCTGTAAATGGGCAACAAATTACCCTTTTTCAAATAATAGGGGTGAAAAAGTCATTTGAAAATTTGAACCTTACAAGAATTGCACAAGAATTAGGAAATGCAAACCGGAATAAAAAATGTATACCAAATACAGGTTAACCGGGTATACTACCGGTAATTCTCATTAATTACTTCACCGATTGCATTCTCTAACAAGAATTCGGTATAGAATTAAATAAGAGATTTAGTGCTGTCATTCCTGCTCCTCAGCCTTGATATTGCTTCTTCAAATAGTTGCGTTATTTTAGCATTTTTACATGTATATTTCAAGCACCTACTCAGTTTTTCTTAGGTATACCACTACCATAGGAACCCGACAAAGGCGCGTGATCATGTTTCTACAATAACTACAACAAGAGAAAGTTAAAGTGAGTTCCTACATTCAAAGTGAAAGAAGCATTTACCAAAGGCTAAGATCCATGTTAAAAAAATCAGGTAAAGAAAAACTTCAAATAATCGCAAAACTGCTACCTATATTTTTTCTTCAGATAAAAATAAACTTGATGCGCTTGTTAGGCGAAAATAAGTCAGTTATCAATATAATTTTGGTAATCACGAAGAGCACCAGAGAATGAGGCTTTAAGTCCCAGTTCCCTAGCTGAATGCATTACCATTTTTATGCATATCTCGGAAAGCCCTGGAATAATACATTAGTTTGTTTTGTCAAATTAATGAGATGTACTCGTACTATAGTATCCTCAAACCAAACGGACGACTGCGGTCATAAAACTTCTCTTTCACACTTGCACAGCCGCAGCAAAAGTGAAGGAGACAGCGCTATGACCTCAGTCGTCCGTTTGGTTTGAGGATACTATAGGTCTCGCATAAGCGCTTGTTATATAAACTGATTACGTTGTACGGGCTGTTTTTCCGGGCGTGTGCTTACTTCATTAGCTTTATCATAAACATGAATTCAGAACTGCATTAAAAATAACAAAAACGATTTAAAACGGGGTATTTACCATATATTATGTGTTTGTTTTTGTGAGTTTCCGATATTTCGGCACAGTTGCATGCGCCATTATCACGGAGTAAGGCACTGGTCCCACCGCGAGCTAGTAAGCTATGAGCTATCGGCTATAAACACGAACAAAAGTTAAGCACTCCCGTGTAAATAAAAGAGACACGGCGATATTTATAGTTACTCGCCCAGCGGTGAGCTATATACATATATACTAGGTAAGTATCAAAAGTTACACATTATTCCAACTTGCATAAACACATACTAGTAGAAAATATCGCTATGAACTACTATGAAGAAAGTAACTTTCTTATGCAAGTAAAACAAAACAAAAAGCTATCGACTGCTGGCTGCGGTCCACGGATATCGCTCGGGGCTAGAATTTATCTCCATAAAAATCTAGCTGCTACGAGCAGCGATCTTCGAAAGTGTAGATAAACGTGGAATAACATTTTTGCGCTTGCAAATGATGCTATCTGATCCAGTATATTTCATTTACCTATGTGTTTATTTTCTCAAATCGTACAAGTTTAATATTTCCAGTTTTTAGATTGAGCATAACTAAAGATGCTTAGTGCTTGAGGATGGAGACCTAAGCTCTACGAAAAATACACGTAGTGACACTAATGACTAAACACAAGTGAGTACAGCCGCATGTTGTAGTGATGTGTAATTTCCTATACGTAGTAAGATTTTTTCATTTGTCTGAATAGTAAGAAAACCTTAAAATCTAACCATAACTTTCTAATCTCTACTTGAGCCCACCGAAAAAGATCGTACCATAACTTTGAGGAAATACAATTATGGTCTAGCAATTAAAACATATTCATCGAATTTGAGTAGGTAACCGTAGTTCTGTGACTTGATAACTGTAGGTACAATCGACGTCTAAAATATGTTTACACTTTAGGACCTTATTACAAAGGAGTAAGGTGCAAAAGTGTAAACATATTTCTGACGTCGACCGTACAATCAATGTGCTTACAATCAAAATTAATAATTCTATAAAGAATGTTTTTCTAACGAGCGCCAAAACGCAATAAAAAAGGCTTCTTCAAATTTATATTCTCTTTGAGTAATAAGGTATAATAAAAACATCAACAAATGAACAATTTAATACTCTTCTGACAACAGAAAAACAGCAAAAGATTTATTAACAAACGTGTTATGATTTTCTAATATGAAACGTAGATATAATGGGATCATTAAAATTGCAAGTAACGGAGATCCAATTTAAATAGAAGCGTGAGCTTGTTATTTGCTTTCATCTTCTCAATTTGAATGGGAGTTGAATAATAATTTTCTGATTTTCTTCATTTTAAAAACACCTCGTACGAGGGTCGTTAACGAAGTACGTGTCACTTTCAAGTGTCAATATTATTCCAATTTTTTATGGTAGAATTACTTTAGGCACCATTTTTTTTTCACATATTTTATTACATTAATATAAATAAAGAAAACAGGATTACAATTACATAAATGTGGACGAGTTTAGTGCAAGCCACTTTGTCGATATAAAAGGGAATTTAATTCTTTCACTAATAGATAGTGCATATTGCGTCGTTTTAGAAAGTACTAATAACTCCATATCGACAAAGTGGTTTCATTTTCCCTGGATTGACACAAATGTTTAAGTGGCCATCACACTGGTGCCGCAACCAGATGGGTGAACAAGACAGCTCTAGCTCTATAAACACAGAGCGCTGTATAGAGCTGTTAGCATGCGGAATCCGCAACTTTGAAACACTAAATTTTTCCACCGTCTAAGGGGATAATCACTTATGATTTTATAAGTAACACTTTTCGATATTCGAATTTTTAACATGTATTAATACGTGGCTGCTTTAAAACGAATAACAACGTCATTTTGTTAAAAAAAACAACAAACATTTTCTTAACTAAGCTTCCAAATTTCCCGAAAATAGGTTTATAATATCCATGCCAAAAGTAAATTACAAACTTAAGATTAAATTGAATCCGTAGGCTTATTCCTTCTTTCTTTTCGCCAATGAATAAATTAGCATTTTATCTAAATGGTGGATCTCTTTAAAAAGTGCTTTCCTGACATAAAGGAAATTGTGTCTGGGAGGCTGCCTTTCAATTTAAACCCGAAGGATATTTTGGGCAATAAATCAAAATTGCTTTTTTGTTTAAATGTGTCAACTCGTAAAACAGGTTGAGGACCTTTTTATTTTTTATTTCTTGGTTTTCGTATCTCTAATATTTTGGCAGATTTAAATTAGTCTTATTCGTTTGTTTTCTTTTTGACTAATTTGTAATTTTTTTTACTGAGGGGTGTATTACAAGAATATATTTTGATATTACTTTGTATGTCAGGTCAAAAGTGACAAGGTTTTTGCCAAATATATATGTATGTATATTGAATTAAAATTAGTTGTACGAGACAATAATAGCTACAGTGTACCGCAACATGTATAGTCCTATTTTTAGGTACTGGCTATACGTACACCAAAACGAGAACAAGAAATAGTACCTGTGGGTAGGTACTGTTTGTAATGAACGACTTGACATTATTTTTAATATTTGTCTATTTAGCTTTTAGGATTTTAATTTTATGTCTGCAATGTTTGTGATGTTGATATGGGTGTACTGCCTGAAAATAAAACTTTATTTATTTTATTTTTTTATTATTAATAATCACTTCGAAAGTTTTTGTAATATTAGAATGGTTCTCAAAGTCAAACTTAGTCAAAATGAAGTTTCATATATTTTTTAAGTTCATAATATCAGGGTTTCTTAAGGTTACAAAACCTCTCGTTTATTATAAATATATAATCAATTTAATTACAGTTTATTACGCCTATAAATGTATTAAAAGTTTGTCATTAGGTACAGTTGATTCTAAACACTCCCACCAAATGAAACAATATCTTTAACTAGAGTAATCCGTAATCTTAGCAATGAGATTATTATAATACACTTTAGCGTGATATAATCCCATTTATATTATTACAACGCACCAAAAAGCTTTTGCTTACAGACATAATTGAATCGGAAATCTTCGGAGCTAAGACGAAGTGCAAAGAAGCTTAACACACTGACGTTATTGGCAGGCGGCTCAAATTACTCTTCAATAAAATTAAAATAGACTGCGAGACTTGGATCCGTATGGTGCAAATAATAAGTGAAAGCGATCTGAGGAAATTACAATAAGCATCTTATTTTGTTTAGTAAGCTAAGTAAAAACGTTGTAAGTAAGTGAATAATGTTTTCTTAAAATAGATGAAATTAATAAAAAATATTTTTTTCTAATTATGAAAAGTTAGGTCACAAATTATAATTTAACAAGCGTACACGGAAAAAAAAGCTTCCGGGATATTCTCAATCTAAGACATTATTATATTATGTTGAAAATATTTCTTCGTGACAAGCATTTATTTCCTTTAACAAAAATAAATTAAAGTTTTAAATATAACGAAGCGAATATATTCTTACAGATTTTCTAGTTTTCTTTTACCTAAGATAATACTTTTTTGGTTAAAGTACAATCTCTCTTATTTACTCAATATACTCTTGAAACAATACATTTTTGAATTTCTATTTTAAGAAAACGTATTTTTATTAAGCGAAGAATCATTATTTTCGTAAAGGAAATAAATACTTGTCACGAGGAAACATTTTCAAGAAAATAATAATGTCTTGGATTGAGAATATCCCGGAAGCTTTTTTTTCCGTGTAGCAGATATCAGAGCAAGCAGATAATCAGAGAAATAGGTAGGGGGTGAGAATGTTAATAATTAATAGCACTACGACTGATTTTGATCAAAAACTGATTTCAATTTTTTGTTTTTACTGAATTTACGACTTAAAAAAAATATCATTTAAAATTTCTATAATATAGGTATTGTAGAAAACGTGAATACATGATCGCATTTGTGATCAATTTGTGTTTCTGACATCTTTTCTACCACTAAATAATATATTATGCATTTAATTGAAAACCTATTATTTCTTTCAATAATAATTCACTATATACATTATTAGAGTAGAGGAAATTGAACTTATATAATACATTGATGCTGTTTTATTTTTTACACGTATGTATTCTTTCAAATATTTTAAATAAAGGTTTATTTTAACAAAAATCAGTAATTCATAAGTATGTGTACAAACAAGGTAGATAGCTTTTGAAAGCAGGTGCATATCGCTATATATATAAAAAAAATCGCCATTTCTCTTTCTCTATATCTTCCTTCACTCGATCTCGATTCCAATCTGCGAACGATTTACGACACGTTACTCGCGACGTATCCGAAAGGGGCGTCACCTAAACGCCGTCTCGAATCATCCTTTAAGAGATCCCGCAGCAGCAGATTGCTTCTACGTCTAATGCGAGAGGCTCTTGCGGTCTACATACGGATGCAGAGTGTAGCAAAACGGTGGTAATAGCACAGATTATATAATAGTTCTTACAAACAGATATGAATCGCTCATAGAAAAAGTAAATACCTACCGCTTTAAGTACCTACGCAAAAATACAATGGAGCGACCTTCGACGCGCGGCCGCGCAGCCGCCCGATCGCTAGCTCGTTTGTCCCGCCGGCGGTGATCGGGCGGCGAGCGGCGCGTAGGTATTTAACGAGCTCGCGCGGGCGAGTTTCATAACCTGGTAATAGTTACTAAGTATTTATTTTTATTTACCATATGGCTACATAAAGGTATTAAGAATGAATGTGGGGGGATGTAGAAAAAGAGGTAAACCTAAGAAAAGGAGGAAAGATTGTGTGAGAAAGAAAAGAGGTGAGTGAGGAGATGACGGGTGACAGAGATGTATGGAAAAAAAGACATGCTGCCCCAACTCCAAGTAAATGGGACAAGGGCAAGCGCATGATGATGATGGCTGCATATCACGAGATATAGATAGGCATTTCTTCTGTCGGACAATAGTAGGAAAGCAGATGATGAAGAAAATCAAGTGAGTGCTGCGAGGTAGATAGGACAGTGTAGCTGCCAAGTTTGTTACTCTTTTAGCACCACCCAGATCACGTGTAGGGTTGTCTAAGGTGTTTCCTACGGACGCAGAGTAACATATTGATCCTCATATAATGGGAACAGTTACCTGAGGTATGACGTAGAGAAATTCGAAGTAGGTAATTAGAAAACTCCTGTAAGAAAGACAGAGAAGAAGGCTATAAAATATTAAACTATGAAATTATTTCATTTGTTTACTATTTTACTTACAAGTGATGCTTTTACTTTTCTTAGGTTTCGCAATAACATTTTTCAAAGGATTTCGTCAATAAAATATCTGGTTATTTTAACCACCGAGCTATCTCGTGGGCCTTTCTTGTTGCGTTGTATGAATTATTCAAAATAGTTCTATGGCACATCTCACTACCATAAACTATATAATTACTCCTTAGTGTTGAACTTTGTTTACTATAAGTAGATCATGTAGATATTTATCGTCAGTTATATATTGTGTTTTTGTTTAAATTCAGAGTTACTAAATATTTTTCATTTTTTTTCATTTACCGTGACCTTGGTTTGATCTCTGTTTGCTCTCTGACCTTAACGATAAATAGTTATATTTATTTGTTTAACAAACAAATGAACGCCACCGTATCTTTAAATCTATGATAGAAGGCGTCTGCTTATCGTATTTTATGAATAAGAGCAGAAATATCATTTCAAATAACATCTAATTTAAGTAATGCTTTTAATCTAAACCAGGTGCGAAATATGAAATATTGAATAATCTTGTAAAGCGTCGTTGAGATCATTATGAAGGTTTTGTATTTAAATTGAAGATATTTCACTTTTAATTCGAACTGTCTAGTTGTGAGATTTACACGACGCAGACAAAATTCTATTAGCGACGCTGTCTGAGGGTGCCTAATACAGTTATTTACTCAATAATATACTTATTTGGAATGTTGGAATATGAAAATAATGCTTTGTAGGATAATATTATTTAATGAAGCTTGACTTAAGTAACTTACGTTTGAGTAGGTTTAGTTTAAGCAAGCGTATTGACCTTCGATAAAATCATTTTGGAGACCATATTAGAGTAGTATGATATAATTTATACTAGTTTATTGAATTTTAGTTTGAGCAATAAAAGATTTGTCATATTATTTTGTAAAAAGAATCGGTTCTCTATTAAAAAACAAAAATTACAGCTAAGCGAATAAGACGTTTTAATTGATTTTAACACGTCTTTATAAAATCTTGAACACCGCAGATTACCTATAAATATATCTTTGAAATCCAAAGTGAAAGTACTGTCAGTATCTATCTAAAGTAGGCTGTAGACCCAACTTTACTCTAAGCACCTGGCTGTCCATCCCGACCTACCTAATCAATGTATAATAAAAACTAAACCCGATTCAGTTTCAGCTTTTTCAAGTGAGAGAGCTTGATCGTGCAGTAAAAAGTATTTCTAACTCCAATAAAAATAGACAAAGAAAATAAAAACAATATTTGAAAGCGATTTCTATATAAAACTCGTATGCGGCGAAATCGCGGCGTGTTCGCTCCCATACAAAACACGCTCCTAAATTGCAAGTGTGATAACGTTCTAATACATAGCTCTCGGCCTAAACGCTGAGTTTTCGGCAATTATAACATTTATAACGTATGCATATTAAGTAATTTTGATATGAAATCTGTTCGCCTTGGCGGATGACATTTTGTTAACGCTATATTTATCGTTCAGCATATATGTGACATTCCACGAGAAAAGGTACCTTATGGCGGTTGGGGCTTATGCTATTTCTAACGACGCTGCAATACTAATGCGACGCTTCGCAACGTAAGCGCCAACCGCCATAAGGTACTTTCACCCCTGGGACGTCAATGTAATAAGAGCCTAATAGCGTATGATCAAAATACAATCGTTTGCAATAAACAATCGTTCCGTTTTTAATTTAGTAATACATTCTGAATAAATATATTCGTTATTTTACGGTTCTTTATTTTTAAGTACTTGGCTGAACAGGCCGAATATCAAAAATTACCTACCAAAATAACCGTGTCACCTCTATAACCACCTTTTTTCTCCCCAAACACAAAATCCTACCATTTCCCGGCTCGTCATTCGCGCGGGCCTTGTCGCACCGCACTAACGTAAATATTTGAATACCTCAAGGAAGAAGGTTGTCGCGCGAAATTTCACCGCGAGGGCGAATTTTTGAACGGAAATTTTAAATCAGAATACCTCGTGTAATGTTGCGTTGCGTTCCCGGCATGTACGGAACATTTATTGGATTCTAAATGGGATCCTTTCTGCATGTTTTGCAATTTTAAATCTAACGTGAATTCCTACGGGTCTGAGGCCGGTCGCTGGGTGAAATCTAGTTAGAATGTGGATGGTAAATAGAGCAAGTTTTTACCTACTTGGGAATAGGCTTTTTATTGTTTCATTTTACACTTATCCTGGACAAACATTGCGTGTGTTGAGAATATTTTGTTTGTCTGTGTATCTGATTATTATTCATGCATTTATCTAAAATTCAGGAGGGCTGGTTTTTGATAACTACATATTCAACATGTCCTAATAAACAGTATACAGGTGACATATAAAAAAAATAAACAGTATTATGGAAAGTCCAAATCTTGCTCAAATTAACCTACTTTTACGCAAATATTTACGTAAAATGCGAGAGGCGAGGTCAAGAAAAATCTCACAAAATCTCACGAGATAAAAAGATTAAAAATCACCTTCTTAAATTCTCAGACATAATTAATGAACGTTCCCAAACAAGAAATTTAGCAAACATAAGAGCAGCAACACAAAAGGCACAGAAAAGCTTCAGTAGTTAAGTAAATTGCCCGAAACCATTAGCTTCGCCAGCTGAATGCAGTTCTATTTGGCTTTGCTGTCCGCACTTCTTTGTGGGGAGAGTTACATTCGAAGTTGTATGACCAACCTTTTAGGGTTTCAGTAAATGTACACAAATGTGAGTGGCTTAATGAATTGAATACTACAAGACTTTTGTTGTTTCAAAGACGAACATTAATTATAATTGTCTGAATTTAGTGTCAAATATTTTGATCTACAATCAACTTATCTGGAATGAACGTTAACGATAATTAATATAATGTGTAGAGGTAGAGGTTGTTGTTAGATTTAAAAAAACCTACCCTAAGAGATTTGTTTCGTTGTTATGTTTAAACGATATTTTGATGGCAATGGCGCCACTATGGGGCCTGAACTAAAAATCCTTATTGACAGATATCAAGGGGATAAACTAGTGGTAAATTTTGCATAAACTAGTTGTTACGAAAAAAAAAATACAAATTCATTTTAAGCCCTAGTTTTACCAACAATATTTACTTCATTGTACAAAAGCATTCAAAAATCTAAATTTGGCGGAATTCACCTCAACACACATTTTTTTTTTCCTTTTTTGGCATCAGCAATCATCATCATCATCATTTCAGCCGAAAGACGTCCACTGCTGGACATAGGCCTCCCCCACTGAACGCCACAATGACCGGTCCTGTGCCACCCGCATCCAGCGGACTCCAGCGACCTTCACCAGGTCATCAGTCCACCTTGTAGGGGGCCTACCAACTGCTCGCCTTCCGTTGTATGGTCGCCATTCGAGAACCTTAGTGCCCCAACGGCCATCGGTTCTCCGTGCAATGTGCCCTGCCCATTGCCACTTAAGTTTAGCGATCCGACGGGCTATGTCGGTTACTTTGGTTCTGCTACGGATAGTATCGTTTCTGATACGGTCACGCAAAGAAACTCCTAACATAGCCCTCTCCATTGCTCTTTGGGTGACTTTAAGCTTTTTAATGAGGCCCATTGTGAGCGACCACGTTTCAGAGCCATAGGTCATCACTGGCAACACACACTGGTCAAAGACTTTCGTCTTGAGACACTGCGGAATATTGGACGAAAAGATATGTTTCAGCTTCCCAAACGCTGCCCAACCGAGACGGATTCGACGATTGACCTCTTTCTCGAAATTGGACCTACCTAGCTGGACTGTCTGTCCGAGGTATACATAATCGTCTACAACTTCGAGCGTAAAGTCTCCGACTGTAATAGGGGTTGGTACTACATGGGCGTTAGACATGACTTTCGTCTTATCCATGTTCATCCTTAGACCAACCCTCTCAGAGCCTTTACTGAGGTCGTCGAGCATCGTACTTAAGTCCTCCATGGTCTCAGCCAGGACTACGATATCGTCGGCAAATCGAAGATGAGTGATGTACTCGCCGTTGATGTTGATGCCAAGCCTTCCCCAGTCCAAACCCTTGAAAATGTCCTCCAGGGCAGCGGTGAACAGTTTTGGAGAAATTACATCTCCTTGCCTGACTCCCCGCTGCAGCGGTATGGATCTCGAGTTCTGGTCCTGGAGTCGGACTGACATAGAGGCGTTCTCGTACAAACACTCCATTACCTCGATATAACGGTAGTCCACTTGGCACCTCTGGAGAGCCTGTAGTACAGCCCAAGTCTCGATCGAATCGAAGGCTTTCTCGTAGTCCACAAACGCTAAACAGAGGGGCAGGTTATACTCCTCAGTCTTCTGTATAACCTGACGCAGCGTATGAATGTGGTCTACGGTACTGAACCCTCTTCGGAAACCGGCTTGTTCGGGAGGCTGGAAGTCGTCTAACCTGTACGAGAGTCGATTTGTAATGACTCTAGAAAACAGCTTATAGACATGGCTCAGAAGTGTGATGGGTCGGTAGTTCTTCAGCAAGGTGCTATCACCTTTTTTGAAGAACAACACCACCACCCCTCTGTTCCATGCCTTTGGCGTTCTCCCTTCAAGTAAGACGGAATTAAACAGCTTCTGAAGGGCCATAAGGACCGGTTTTCCACCCGCCTTCAGGAGTTCGGCTGTAATTCCATCTTCACCTGGCGCCTTGTTATTTTTGAGCTGCTTCAGGGCCATTCTGATCTCGTACAAGCTGATGTCCGGGATGTCATCGGTATAGTGTCGGGTAAGCCTAGCTCTATGGTCATTCGCCAGGCTAACTTCGGGTCCACGAGTTGATCTATATAACTGCCCATAAAAGCGCTCTATCTCTCTCAGTAGCTCGGGTTTAGATGAAACCATTCTACCATCTTCAGTCCGTAATTTAGCGAGCTGGCTTTGTCCAATAGACAGATCTCTTGAAAATACTTTACAGCCCTTGTTCCGCTCGATAGCTTCGTGAATACGGTTCGTATTAAATAAGCGAAGATCGCAGGTAATGGACTTGGAGATCCGTCTATTAAGCTGCCGGAGTTGTATCGCATCAACTGAAGATTTTAGAACCATTTCGTTCCTCTCCTTCATGAGATTCTGAGTAGAGTTAGAGAGCCTCTTAGTCCTACTGGTGCGTTTCGTTCTAAAGAACTTGGACCCAGTGAAATGGACAGCTTCTACGAACCCGTCGTTATATTCGTCCACATCGCCGCCTAGGCAATCGAAACGGTTTTGAAGTTCCAGCTGAAAGCTCTCGGGATTTTGGTATTCGGTAGGTGCTGGACGGAGCGTAGACTTCACCAGTCGAGAGCGCTCTAGCTTGATACATATATTCAATGTGCCTCTTACCAATCGGTGATCACTCCCAGTTTTGACTGTGTTGATCACAGATACATCATTGAATATATGCTTCTTCGTCGACATGATGAAGTCAATCTCATTTTTTGTTGTACCGTCGGGGCTCATCCAGGTCCATTTCCTGTGCTCACGTTTCCTGAAGAAGGAGTTCATCATAAAGAGTCCCTCCTTCTCCAGGAAGCCGGCCAGCAAATGGCCCCGATGATTCCGCTTCCCAATTCCAAATTGCCCCACTTTCAGCTCGTCACCGTCTCTCTTGCCCAGTTTCGCGTTGAAGTCCCCCATCACAACGGTGAAGTAGGTTTTGGAACTATGCATGGCTCTAGATATGTCCTCATACATAGCCTCCACCTCGTCGTCGGAGTGTGCCGAGGTCGGTGCGTAAACCTGTATAACCTTCAACGAGTACCTTTTTGATACTCTGAGTATAAGGTACGCTACCCTGCTCGACACACTCTCGATCTTCACCACGTTGTTCACGAGGGACTTGTGGACGAGGAACCCGACACCTCCTTGGGACTGTTGATCGCCCTCCCGGAAATAGAGCAAGTTGCCGGATTTGAGAGTTATCGTGTCCTCCCCCTCTCTTCGGACTTCCGATAACCCTACTATGTCCCATCGCAACTTGCTCAATCCTTCCTCTAGTTCCAATATCTTTTCGTCGGTCCGCAGTGTACGCGTGTTATATGTTGCCAGGGCCAGTTGTTGTTTGGTATGGTAGCCGGATAGGTACCGGTGATTTTTAGCACCCCTTGCCCTGTTTCTCTGGCCGCTACCGGAGCCAGGAAGCGCAGGACTGCCGGGCACTAGGGGCCTGGGCTTATTTTTAATATTCATGGGGGGGAAATGCCATAATCGCCACGCTTGGCATGCGGGTTGGCGATCGCAGTAGGATGGCTTTGTTACACGGAGTGCGCTGCTGCCCGCCCTCCGGTCATAGTCCCTTAGTCGCCTCTTACGACACCCACAGGATGCAATGGGGTAGTGCTATTCTAAGCCGGCACCACACGGCAATCAGCAATGCCTGGAAAAAATCTTTCAAGGTCCTTGTAAACACGTTTACATTTACTTACATGAATTTTATCTTTAACATAATACTTCATTGCATTGCTGCAATTTTTGTAATTTGTATGTTTTTATTTTGACATGTGTTATTTGTTATGACATGAAATGATTTGATTTGATTTGCATTGTTTTCTAATATTACAACATAATTTAATCTGTTTATAAATAATAACGATACCAGAACCTTTTTTAATTTCGTATAAATTAATTCACGTGACTAAGTGAATTCATGAGCAGAATTAACATTTTTCGCTTTTAAAAGAGAATCTCAAGTTATATTAAATAGCGTGGTACTTCCAGTAGAGCGCCCATTTAATTCCACACGTATTTGATATCGAAGGTTCTTTCATTTATATATTAACAGTTATTGTGTCCAATTATATTTGAAAGTTGGAACAAGCGTAGACGTAGTAAAATTTTATTTTGTGTGCAGATTTTTTTTTCATTTAAATTGGGTTTGGCTCAAATCAAAAATAATGTTGTAATAACAGCTTATTAGAATAAGATCAAATTATGTATTTTGAAGAAAATATTTCGGTTGGAGAACTAGCAGACAGACAGCTGAAATTGCTGAATAATTTGTGGAACTTCCTTGCCATTTAAGTCACAAGAGGATTACTTTTGTTTCTGACTATACAAGTCACAAAAGAGTCAAAATAGTCTTTTGTCAAAATATCTAAAACTGTTAACGGTTCGTGGAAATGTTTTTTTTTAATGAAAATCCCGGTAAATTATAGTCTCTCAAAAGATACAAAATATTATTCTTTAATTTAGGCACATTACAATGAACTTATGAACGTCAGAAAGAAAAAGAAAAATAAACTACTACCGGTTGTAATAATACTTCTTGGGTCAAAGGCTTTGACCCAAGAAGTATTACTTATTACTGGCAAGAAACTCGGCGGGACTTATTTTTTCAAAACAGGAATACATTAAGTCTTTTAGATAGTATATACAATAATGCGTAATTCTTTGTTTCCGTTATCAGATAAGCCGAAACGCTGTAAGTTAATTTGAACTGCCTCTGCACTGCAGTGGAGACATATATGTCATTAACATTACATTTTTGTATACATCCTGAAGTATGCTGACACTTCGACACTTTGTCCCTCACAAAGACAGTGCAGAATTAATATGGTCGGACCTTTACAAAAATGTCTCCCCATTTTTAATAATTTCTGTCTATACTACCGATAATCTCTAAGGATTACCCTTTCTTTTGCCATCTAAGGCTTTCACATATTTAAAATGTTAAAGGTCAACCGTCTGCGACTTTGCCCCTTGCAATATGCCGGTGGCCATATCTTCGGCGCATCCAGTTGATGTATTGCGGCAATACACTGAGAGCTGTAAACCACTCTGCTGTAGTCCAGTCGTTTGTGTTGTATAACTTATGTATAGTCCAGTACACACAGTCTTATGTATTTATTAATTAAGCATTGGTTATTTAAGATGATGGATAAATAATGAATAATATTCATATTTACGTATTTTATTTATTTATTAGCCTCTAATGTCCCATTGAAAGAGATAAACTAACTAACTAAACTATTTTGGCTCGACGATCCAAAGAGAATCTTGGCCTCCGAAATGAGAGCACGCCACCTATCCCGATCCTGCGCGACTTTTTGCCAGTTGTTGACTCGAAGCTGCAGCAGATCCGCCGCCACACTGTCTCCCCAACGATATCTGGGCCTACCCACCGGACGGCGACCAGTCGGTCGTCCCAAGAACGCTTTCTTGACAGCCCGATCCTCACCCATTCTCTGTAGGTGACCGAACCAGCGAAGTCTGTGGGCTTTTGTTTCGCCTATAATATTGGGTCTGGCCACCAACTCTTCTATCTCGGCATTCCTTCGGACGAAAGAAAGAAATAAGGCGACGAAAAACGAAACTTTTGAAAGACCTTAAGATCATACGTATAACCAACTCCATCTAGGTTAGCCGTGGAACGTTTGTTTGACTAAAATGATTTATTGGATCAATAGACAATAATTTTCTCTACGTTAAGTCTACTTAGTCAAAATAGTTCGTAAATGTTCAAGTAGTATTTTTATAACGAACTGCCAAAAAAGGATTAGGTATTTTTGTAATCCAGTCTTACCTCAAATATCTCACAGAAGAAAACAAGACATAAATTGACTGGACTATGAAACACTAATGACACAATTTTCATCCTAATGTTACGCCTATTACGGGTGACAATACAGTGTTATCTATCTAATAACTTAACATTTTTATTTGCTCCTCAATCCTGCTTGTATAAGTAGTTTGAAAGTGTTTCGTTTAGTTTTATTTTACGATCTGTTTGGGGTTTGTTGAAAGAGGGAAAGTTGTGTAGTTTGTTTTTGTTAGAATAAAAAATACATAGGTTTTTGAGATTTGATTCCGATTATATGGTTTCAACTTAGAATGTGAAAATATAAATGTACAATGTTTATTTGTGATTACGCTGAATGGTTACGCCTTTGTTTGTAGATAATATTGAAATGTTGAATATTTGAATCAGTCTGTAAGTACAAAGTGTAACATAAGCGCCTTTCGCCAAATGTCACCTTTTCGTAAAACGTGTCAAATTTACTTGTATTGTAATAATTTTATGTAAATAAACTATTTTTTAATTAATTCTACTTACCTACATTAGTTTGTCTTTCGTAAAAACCGATTGAAAGGTACGATTTAGCATTGATAGAGTCAGCTGTAAAAGTGATTTAGTATGCAAAATGTTCGTAATGATACTAATGATTAGGGAATGCAAACCAGTTATTTTTTGGATGAAAATAACCGGTTTTTCGGTTAATAACCGGTTATTTTCATACAAAAAATAACCGGTTTGCATTCCCTACTAATGATCTTGAGACAAATGTGTTATCTTAACAATAAAGTTGTTTTAAGATCATTTGGAACACCATGCCCGATCAGCTACTTCTGCTGCTTATTAATAAAAAATGTTTTGATTACAAACATCGAACATTTGAAGATAATCCGATTTTCGCAAACACAAACCCCGAGGGCTTATCAATTTCTCAAAAAATCACGTGCTTCACTCAGCAGTCAAGTGGCGGCGGGTCCACAGAACACGATTTCGGTCGGCTTGCCTAATATTCAGGCAACTGAGTACTTTTCCTATAGTTCATAAAGAAATTTTAAGCCAAATAAAGCTCCGGCTAGCCTAAGAAAAAATTGACCGACCGTCACTTTATACAGGGATGTTACGTTTGCCCTAGAATTTATTGTGCTATTAATGTTGTAGGGAACGTAAATAACAACTAAGTTGGAAATATGTTGCATCAAGCAAGGCAAGGGGAAAGTTCGTTTTAAAAGTACTTACAGACTTATAGTTGCCATGGAAATGTATTCTAAGTGGAAGCTAATGACGCATATTGCGCCATATCGCGTCTTCAAGAATTGTTGAAACTGCTTTGATGCATATATATGAGAGTTTCTGAAGAAGTTAGATGATCAAAGTATGTAACTGAGTATCATGTATATTTTTAGCATTAAGCAGGATTCGCATAAAATGTGAGCTAGGTGAAATGATCTACTTGAAGCATGTTAAATTAAGCTTAATAAATTACTGTTTAATTTCTTTATTTAACAATACCTACCCTATTACTCTTCTCGTCTTATGGTTCTTTCGAAAACTGGGCTGAAACAGGAAAAATAATTTTCAAAATTCACCTCATCATCTCAGCCATAAGACGTCCACTGCTGAACATAGGCATAGGAAGGTGAAAATTCAACTGGAGTGTCCCAATACTTACTTCATAAATAAACATTTCCTTCCGCTTTTATTATAATCTGATAACAGAAATGGATAGAGCAATTCCAAAAACCGAGGTTCGTAGTTATCATCATTGTACATGTACAGCCATCAGATAGGTATATCGGTGACCACAAATATCTGAAGATATATCTAAACAAATTGATAAAGTACATACTCAGATAATTTTGAGTATATGGGTCATTCGCAGAAAAAGTTGTTCTCAGCCTCAACTCCGTCTCGATTTTATATAGTACGTTTATTGCTGTATTATGCGTAGAAAGTGAATGATTGAGCCTTGCACATCATTTTCCTGACTTTGTCCCATAAATATGTCAGTTGGTTGACGTATTATTAGCCATTGATTTTTTTCACCAAGACGGAGTTTAGAAAATTACGACGGAGTTGGGAAATGTAAGACGGAGTTTAGAAATTTATAGATGGAGTTGAGAGACTACTTTGTCCCAAAAACATGGTAAAGTACAGTATACACGTATAGTTTAGACATGTTATAAAATTATATTACAATGAATCATGCGAATTATACGTATATTTAAACATAGATTTAAATTTTTTCTCAACTCCGACTAAAATTTGACGGAGTTTATTTGACGGAGCTGAGGGAGATAGACATTTTATATTTTTAATGTCATCAATACCCTTTTCTCTGAAATACTAACATACAAATAAGGGAGATATAACAGTAAACTACATTATATTTAATAGCCAAGGTCATTAATTACGCCAATAAAAAAACAAACCGCTAAACGGAGTTGAGAAAATGCGAGTGCCAAAAAACGGAGTTGAGATATTTACGTTCGTAATTTAGTCCACCGATGCGAGACGCACACCCGACACGCACGACATCTCAGACAAGACTGACCTCTAACGGTCAATGCAATAGTGTTGTGCGTAAACCTACAAAATAGTGATGTACTTTCACTTTGCTACCGATGACGGAAATGAGGTACGAATTTGTACGCGCGGGAAAATAATCATATTTCTTCAAACAAAACCTTTTCACAATAATTATTATAATAATTATGTAAAGTAATAAGTCGGCTACAATAATTAAATGCTCAAATTTAGGTAGCAGTAGTTGTAATGAAAAGAAAAATGGTTTTGTTCCTAATTTTGGTGCTTGTACGCTTAACGGAGCATGATAAGAACAGGTTTCAATATTTTTTATTAAATAGTTCTTAACTGTGTATCATGCAAAACGAAAGTGTTACAGGTAGTATTAATGTAATACTACCTCTTAAAAATATTAGTATGTCAACAATATTCATAAATATTAAGATATTCTACCCGACGCCTAAAAATCGCGCTCTTTAGGAATGACCCATATTGGCCGCTCCGAAATATTTAATGACGACTGTACAAGAGTCACAAAATGTTGTGTCACTCGATGTCTTCGTCCCTTCAAATAAACTTTTTCAGTCTATAAAACAACAATAATCCAGGTCTTAGGCAACACAAAAAGTTGGCACTTATTAGATTCTGTAAACGTAAACAATGTGACAGAACGTGTCAAAAAAGGTGACAAATCGTCGCGTTGTTCAGCTCGCCATTGTTTCTTGTGACATTTATTGTTTGCCGTCTCTCTGCCATTCTTCATAAGCGGATATTAATGTTTGATACACTCGGGCGTCCGGGGAAGTGAACTTTAGAAATCGGGGAATTCTATAGTAATATAATTCATAACGGATATTTTATAAGATAACGGTTGAAACGAAATAAGGAAAAAAATAAAGGAGGGTTGGCTCCTAGTGCTTGAAGATGGAGACCTAGGCTCTCCGAAACATGTCGCGAGACGTGACTAAAGTGCCGTGAGTGTAACCGTGTTGTTTTATAATGAGGGTTGGCATCCTGACGCAATATAATATATAGTTTAAATTCTAGACAAATCGATACAATACAAATTGTTTCAAAGCAAAAAGTGAATAGGGTTCTTCTGAACCAGTGAGTTACATCTTAAGCCCAGATGACTTTGAACGTCGTATCAAATATCAAGTGCCAATACATAGTATAAGATTCTGAATAATATTGATACATATACTTATAATATTGCGGTATACTTAAAAAGTACTTTAAAAAATTTCCATTACTAGCTGACCCGGCGAACTTCGTACCGCCAATTACAATATTTTTTTTTTAAATTCCCCATATTTTAATAAGTATTCTGCTCTTTGCGGCGGAGATAAATCCATAAAAAGCTAACAATTCCAATTTATTCAGCCGTCCTTGAGTTATAAATGGCGTTAAACTGACACAACTTTGTTTTCTAAAGGTGTTTATATAGAAATAGATATGTGTCATTTAAATTTGAAGTGTCCCGACCCCAACCGCATTGTGTCCTAGTGCTATGTTTGTTCCTTTATTGCATCTCGTAGACAGAACACGGCCGATTGCTGCTTGAAGCAGCTAAGTTCATAATAAACGACGAATAGAGTTGCCTCCTTATATTTAGCATTATATTAGCATTATTAAATTTAAACTTTCGTGAGACATATTAACATTATAAAATAACACGGTTACACTCACGGCACTTTAGTCACGTCATGCGACATGTTTCGAAGAGCCTAGGTCTCCATCTTCAAGCACTAGGAGTGCTACCTGAACCGGCCCGTGGCGCACTGCTGCGCCTCGCAGTCGCATCGCCGACTCTCCGAAACATGTCGCAAGACGTGACTAAAGTGCCGTGAGTGTAATCGTGTTATTTTATAATATATTAGCATTTTTAAGACGTCCGGATTTATTTATTTAAACTTTATTGCACAGTAAAAAAATATACGGTTACAAAAGGCGGACTTAATGCCTTAGGGCATTCTCTACCAGTCAAACTTTAGGCCAAACGGAGAAATATCATTGGTGCGGGTGCGACGTATGTCAAGAGCATGGTAGTAATCCAAACTAAATTTGCACAATTCTGCTTAGCTTCTCACTAACTTTCTTCTTTCTTGATATTTTTGTTCAACTTCTAAATTATTTCCATTTATCAAGGGCTTAAATCTGGGTCACCTGTCTCTACACCTTTATACTCTACTTTACTTCATTTTCTCCAATTTTCAAGACCCAACTTCAAATGAATTGTGAAGATATTTTCCTAACTTCGCAATAACTAATTTTGATTTTAATTTATATTTTGAAAGTTAAATAGAAATCGTTAATTGTGTTTTAAAATAGGTCTCCCTTAAATTTAAATATAAGTATAACCTGAATAAGTCAGTATTTTAATGAAGTCCGAATAAGACCGAATACGTCTTTTTGCAAGTTAAATTAAAAGAGCTGTAACTTTTATGACTGGAAGGTAGTAAAACAAGTCCGTTATGACTACAGCTTACGCTGAATCCACTACGTAAAATGTTAATGCTTTCTTTCTGGTATATATTATAAAATAAATATAAGAAAACTTTATTCGCTTATTTTATTTTTAAATGATATCAAGGCAACTTGTTTCCTTATCACCAAGAAATTAGGCCCGAAATTTTATCTTTATCCAGAAAGAATAAAACCTTTATTTAGTAATATCAGTAACTTTGTTTCAAATGTCTCTGTGTCTATGTATTATAACAACATGTTGAGACCTTTTTACATGTTGCAAAACAAAAACAACGTCTTTTTGTTACAAAAAATACCTTTTCAACCAATAATGGAGTTGCATTTGAGTTGTATTGGAGTTGAGTCGTGTCTTAACGTGTTACAAAGTTAGAATACACCCCTCGGTAAAGTAAAATGCTCATTCCATTAAGTCGATGAGCATCCAAAGCTTTCGGCCAAAACGTGAAAGTGGCTTGTAATCTTTCAAATCTCCTAATGAAGGTTAAAAAGACATTAATCTTTGTGTCCGGCCCTTACACGGAAGTACTGGCATAGCCATAGACAGCCGCGAGGAAGAAAGTGCATTCGAAAAATAAGATTTTGTTTTTGTCAGGTATTTTCATCAGCATGATATTTATATTTTATCTATTATGCATTTGTACAGTATTTAATTTGAGCAAGTATCTTGATTTCTCTAGAATTCTATACCTGTCACTGTCATTCAACTGCGAAGAGTGTTAATTATTTGGGTAGGACTTCTGTTCGTAACGCAGGGTAAATAGTTTGGAGGTCTTGAGAAACATTTTTTTATTTTTTGCTCATTTAAGTAGTTCAGTGTGTAATATTGATAGCTTATTGTGCGATGATCTAATAAAAGTGTGCAGCTAATGAAGAATTAGTCTCAAAAGGCGTGTTAACCCTCTGTAGTTTAATGGACAGTTGTCCTGGCATGGCCGCCACGTGTTGTTTGTAAGGAGCAGCTATCACCCTTACAAAGAGCAAGGCTAAAACCGAACAACGTTGCCTATATTTATTTAACAAATAAAATGTGATTAACGTCGTCAACTTGTCATTGGCAGAATTCCCATTACTCATGTGCAAAGGGAGAAAGCAATTTATAAAAAAAATGGGTATAAATAGGTAACTGGCACAGGCTGGTTTTTCAAAATAAATCGGACGTCGTACACAGTTACTCGGTATCGTGTTGCTACGTGAAAATCATCTTAAAAGACCTTTCGTAATTTTTAATTTATCACAATTGCTATAACTAGCTAACTCCATTAAAAAACGTATTGTGTCTGTAGGTAGACCTTTGTAAAAGACGATGAAAAAATTTCGATGTTTTTTTTTAAATCATCAACGTTGTTATCTTTAAAGAAGTAATTCATACGGATAATCTTTGCGAATAAGATGTTTCTTGTTTTTTTCGTTACAATAATATTTCGTTTTAACCTAGTTCTTTAACATACGCTGTGCCCCTGTCCCTTATTACAAGTAGGTATTTATACGGCCATCCAAAGGGATCACTTTCGGATGCTAAAGCCCTCCTCTACTTAGTAAACATAGTTTGGGTCCGGCGTGGTCTTATAATAGCCTGGCATTACGACATAATATGTATGCGAATATTAAAACCTATGTTTACGAGTATTAAGTCGGGCTTTGAATGTTCTGATTTATTTAAGTTATGTTATGATTTACAAATTAGTTCAAGCGCACCGAAAAACTAGCATCATCACCCGACTTTGCCCGTATTAAACTCCCAATTTTTATCCTGTTTGTTTTGGGATTATATTTTCAAAAGAACATATTAACTCCGTGTGTTTCGAAGAATGTAATTTTTACTTTCAAGGTTTCTACTAGGCTAAGAGCCCGGTCCGTTTTGACACAATTACAAATTCACGAAACCATACTCGTTAGTTTGCTATTTATCCATATTAATAGATCCGGGCACCTGGTAGCCATCCAGCGGTGGTGGTCATCAGACGAAGCTAGCTCGAGGACAGCTCTCCGTCTATGCCTTCAAGAGGCGATGCGTTGTCTATCAGTCTAAGTTACTGTTTTATTTATTAACGTATATATTTTCATCATACTTATTCATAATGGGTTGTGTCTACACAAGTTTAAAGAAATCTAGTTACAACGCCTTATTTAAATATATTTCTTTAAGTCATGCGGGCACAGAATGTTATAAAAAAGCATATTTTTGTTTATCAAGTAAAAAATTGTACTTAGAAAAAACGAATACACTTTCTTTATTTATAAAAGCGAAAGGCGCAAACCGTCGATAAAATAAATTTTGAACTATCGACATTTAAAACTTTGGTCTACTTTCTGCTCTAGTAAGATTATTGTCCTAGCCCCATTACTACCAAAATTGCGGTGTATCAACAATATTTGCCTATAATTAATTAAACAAACACGGAGCTTATAAGCTCTATGTAGATCAACAAGGAAGTTGCCGATAGGGACAAATGTAAGGAACAAATATTTGTCCCTTAGCACAATAGCTCTGTTCTCGTGTTGGAACAATGTGTATTTATGTCATTGTTCCCTGGGGCTGAATTCGAATTTTACAATTTTGATTTGTTATGACGGAATTCTAAGACAAAATGAAGATACCTAAAACTAAAAACTTACAAATAATAATCTGACCTAGGTCTCGGTCGTATGGTAGGGTGCCCAGAAGGCTGGCTGTATTTTCGCGCTGGATAGCTATGCTTGCACGGGTCGTACCACGGCATGTCGCAAGAACGTGCTACTTCGCGACAGCACACTCGGTGCTGCAGTATGGCGCGGAGTTGTGGGGGAGGGCCGCAGACTGGCAGCGCGCCTTCCGCCTACAAAGAAGAGCTGTGCGTGATGTGTTGCAGGTAAGCTGGAATACCTGCGTAAAGGCTCAGTTCAAAGAACTAGGTATTCTAACTCTGCCTTCAATAGTGATCCAACAGATAGCTATTCATGTTCACACTCATCTATCCCAGTACAAAAAACGTGCCGATGCGCCTCGCGTGCTACGATACCCAAACCAGCTTCTCCCAGTGGAACGACGACTGAAGAAGTCCAAGAAAGTGAGCCACATAACGGGCCCTAGTATTTATAACAGACTGCCAGACACAGTCACCTCCGCACCTTCCCTACAATGCTTTAAGGCTAGACTGAAAAATTGGCTTCTCGAACACACATTCTACAGTTTTGACGATTTCTTTAAAACTACCTAAGCCGTAATAATTAATAATGCTTACTTACCTATTTATTAGTTACTAATGTACAATATATGTATATTCTTTAATTTTAATTAGAAATGACATGTAATATTATAAATATTATGAATAAATAATATGAATATGAATATGAATATGAATATGAATACGCTGCGTGAAATAGAATTTGTTATGAATATGATTGAATGATTGAAAAGCAATGATATTCAAACGTTAATTGTACCGTATTGCCGTGAAACAGTTTCATTACGTCTTAAATTAAATTAAAACTTTCGTGATACATACTAACACTATTAAATATAAATGTTACACGCACGTTTTTTTAGTCACTCCTCGTGACGTTGAGACGTGATTGCAACCGTTAAATTTTTAAGTGACGACTTAATTAATAGCTTCACACTTTTGCTGACAGTGCTAAGAGTTAAGCTTCGTTAAGCCTACATGCACCCCGCCTGTCGACGTACTGTCAGCGAAAGCGTTAACGTAATGTTTCTCTAATACGGTTTTCTCAAGGGACTGCAGGGGGGTGATTTTTGAGATTCGAGCACTCGAAAGTGACATTTAAAACTCTGAATAAAACGATGAAATTATGTGTTAAAAAATAAAAGCGATAGAAGTTTAAAATAATGATTATTTAAACTATTAATTCCATGCGAAAAAATTGGCTACAAACTTTTGTGTGCGATTATTTTCGAGCTTGAATTATTCGAATTCGATCGTCTGGCTGTCAAAAATCGGCCCCCAGCATGGGGTTCGATAAAAGTAGTGTAATTGCAGGTTTTTAAGGATCACATGTAGTGGCAGGCGTCTAAGTCAGGTTGAATTCTGTTGTATCAAAATAAAATCAGTAACACTAACAAGTTATATTATTCGAATAGGCCTTGTCGGTTTCGAAGCTCGCCTGAATAATCTCTTAGGTATAAACTGTTAAGTAATTGCCTATACCTACTAACGCTTCCAAGACCTTAGAAGGAAAATACAGTTCTGAGAAGGAAAATACAGAGTTTAAACATAATATATAATAAATAAAGGCTTAACAGTAATAATACAGTTTACTGATAAATATTTCGTGCGTGCAGTTCTGTGAAGCATATTTAATAACATTAAATTTTAATTTTGATTTATATATTTATTTCCCTGAAATTGAACAATTTCGGAATTCTAGAAAAAGTTAATTAAATAAATAAATAAATAAATATTTGGGGACAATCTTACACAAATCAACCTAACCCCAAACTAAGCAAAGCTTGTACTATGAGTGCTAGGCGACGATATATATACATAGATAGATAATTAAATACATACTTATATACATAGAAAACATCCATAACTCAGGAACAAATATTTGAGATTAGCACACAAATAAATGCCCTTACCAGGATTCGAACCCGGGACCTCCTGCTTCGTAGGCAGGGTCACTACCAACTGGGCTATGGAGGCCGTTAAATTAAAGCCTAAGTAGATTCTGTAGATTGATACATCAGTATTAACTTACTTATATAAAAAATATATAAAAAAACACGACTGTTCTTTTTTTGGGCAATCGTGTAACAGTATGGAGACTGGAGACTATTAAACTTTCATACCAAAGCTGAAACTTCGACGCTTCGCTTATTTCACTCGCTCGGTTTAATAAAAACATCAAAACTGTCTAAACTAAAAGAAAATCTCGGCCGTTTCCCATATTTTTCTCGCTCCAATTTTATTTACCTAACGCATCTAATAAAATCATTCTAGACCCATACCCTAAACAAATTTAATATGGAATTCTTGGAATATTCCGATATATTTCTCAAACGATAACGTTTGCTCGCGATGAAGTATTATATCTACAAATATGACCCATTTTCACAAATTGATATTTACATCACATATATTTTATTTGTATTTTTATTTTATTTGTTTTGTTTTATTTGTACCACTATTTTTTTGTAAGTTTTTTTAGCGTTTCTTATTCTTACAGAAACGTTTGTTTTATTAGAAACAAAACACGTAAAATAATGCCTTCTCAGTTAAGACGTGTGGAATTAAAACCAATGGTATATTTTTAATATTAGTGCATTGTAACTGTAATAAACCTTAACAAGTTAAAGTTTGTTTCCTTTATAAGATTAAACATTTTTTTTTCAATTCTATAACGGAGTTTATAACCGCCTATTAGTGCCGGCTCTAGCACCACTTTAGTGCCAATCAATTCAACAAAACGTATACATTTTTTTTCTTCTTTTCTTTAGCAAATAAGTGTTAGCTGGGAGTCCTAATTTTAAGGCTGTAGTCACACAGAAAAGACGTCAACCCTTCTTCTGATTCAAATCAGAAGGAAGGACTCACAATTAATTGTGACCTTTTTACATAACATAGGGTTACACTTTTTTTAGATTAAAGATTATTATTTACCCACGTAACTTTGTAGTCAAAATCAAGATGCACGTGGTAATAATACAAAATAAAGGTATTATTTAGATTAATCAATAGTCTTTATTAATCACAAACAAATAAGTTATTATTATTATACTATTTTTATAAAAAGTAAATTGTGTACTTTTTTACCGAAAACTCTGATCAGGATAAGTCGAAAATAAAGTGGCACAAACCTACATACCACTATCGTAATTAATAACAGTGTTGGCTAAAACCATTAAATAAGTAAATATCGTATACACCCCATTTACAGTATCGCGGCCAATAATATTATGTATATTACCTCCACGTTTGATTTTTTTAAATATATTTGTAAGCGATTTTCACCTCACTAATTTAGGTAGATTAGTAGTAGTCTTTTGAGACTGCGATGAGAAAAAAATATCTAACTAACGGTTTTTTCGTAGACATTTTTTTAAACGCCTTTTTTATTTTTTTATGAGAGCTGTTTTAGTAATAATGCTCAGTCTTCTAACTCACAGTATTTCACTGTAGTATTCATCTTATATCTGTGTAAAATGACTAAAAAAATATCCAATCTACAAACATTTTTTTTGTTATTGAAATTGAATAAACGGATATGGAAGGTAAGTCATCTTATGTCACCTACAAACTAACCTATATTGTTAGTAGTAGTAGTAGTAGTATACTTTATTGTACAACAAAGAAAAATACAACAGTAAGAAAACACAACTCTACACATGCTCTATACATGCTCATACAAAAAAAACACAAAGGTAATATATTATTGGCCGGTACTGTACATTCCACGGCCACCTTCGTAGCTAACAAACTTCTACGAAATGTGAATCATTCATTACCTTCAGTGCTTTCTACTTATAATCTAATCCTTACTGCAATCCAATGCCCTAGCACATCAGAGGCTAAATATGCAAACGATTTTTCACAAAGTCAACATTTGTACAAGAGCTTTCCTTTTAGAATTTCACAAAATCCTACCAAAATCAAACTTCCACACAAAATGATATCTTTTTCCGCATGGAATAGTATTCATTTTCAGTCGTCTCGGTTAAGTAAGATAAGTGGTTGCGAAGTTCACAGATATACGTGTGTGGAATGATGATGGCCCAACCGTGACGTGATGGATGGTAGGGTCACCATATTTCCAGTTGTGACAGGGAATCTGACTGCGTAAAATTGTTATCAAAATTGGATTGTGATATTTAACCTTGAATTTTTTTGGTAAAATTGTGTAGTTCGGTAATGACTTTAACAAATAGAAACAATAGTTTATTACCACACACGATTAAAAAAATTAACAAATAATAGTAGACATAACTATAATGAAATAAACTAGTAGTCCGCCTCGAACTGAGAACTCGCGATTTACTTGCAAACGAATTGACCAATATAACAAGACCCTTCGGAGGATTTTTTTTCTCCTTCTAGCTCCATAACCACTTGATCGATCCTGCTCATATACGAACTTACAAATTTTATGTATCTCTGCTACAGCCCCAAGAAATTTCATAAAGATCAGAAAAACGTTACTAAAGTTATCGTCCCACAAACCATAGAAATCAAAAAGCCATCCAAATGCCGAGACGTCCCAGTAGCCAGGTGACAGTTGGGTCTGGAGTTGTTTGTAAGAACTCACTTCGCTTACGCTCCGCGAGTTCGATAACTAGACTAAACTAGAAAGGAAAAGGGCTCCACTCTCATTTAGCGTGTGCTATGTAGAATCCCTAGCGTTTTAAAAACCGAAAACGCGCTGATGAAAACTCAACAACAAAAGTAGCTACATCATTATTTCAGCCTTTTATCATCCACTGCTGAGCATAGAAAGGCCTCTCTTCGTGAGCGCCACTTGTCCGGGTCCTGAGCCAATCTCATCCAGAAGAGCCTCGCAACCTTCCGAATATCAACTGCCTATCGAGCTAACGGACGCTAGGGGCTTCTTTCATCTGAAAGTGGCCACCCCGTCAACATTTTAGTCGGCCTGCCATTACTCTGCCAGGCAACATCACAGCTCCATTTTAGTAGAAGTGGCTTAGTGGGTGAGTTGTTCAAAATTACCTTCATACGCTCCAATTCTCTTAAAAATAAAGTCGTGCCAAGATTATCTTGATAACATTTTCCGGACGCTATATCTGCTGTGTGCTGACTTAAAAAAATAAGCTATATGACGAAAAATGGTGTAATAGTTCGTATTTAAATAAGTACTATACTACGATATGACTTGTCAAGCGGACCCCAGGCCGGGATAAACGCTAGGAGGAAGAAGAACTATACTACGATACTGGCCCCTACTACACGGAGATTTTTTTTTTCTAGAAACAAGTAAAAAATAGTAGTTCCCAGGACAAGTAAACGTTTACTAAAAACAAGTAAACACTTTCCTTGTTTTTAGTAAAGTTCACTTGTTTTTAGTAAAGTATACTTGTTTTTAGTAAACTTTTACTTGGTTTTAGTAAATGTTTCCTTGTTTTTAGTAAACGTTTACTTGTCCTGGGAATGACTATTTTTTACTTGTTTCTAGTAAAAAAAAAATCTCCGTGTATTTTTATCAAGGTACACAGTGTAGTATTGTTTAACATACTTAGTTAGAGTAAATGTTAATATAATTTATGTATATCTGTTTCTTATACAAATAGCACGATACATTGCTTCCAATTAGGAAAGGTTCGTAAATAGCCTTACGGAAAATTAACGCTTCCGAGCCAGCCCTTTACGATGAATCGTTTTTGAGCTCACTAATTATAGAGAATCACTATCGGGTCGCATTTGACCTGATTAGTTTTTAATCCCGCCTATAGGTTTGGTCTAATTTAGCAGCAAGGGCGATATATTATTTTCTTTCGTTAAACTACTTACATTATTTACATCCTCATATACCTTGTATCTTTTTCTTTTGTATAAAATTCAATTATATATTCGCTGTGTGCATGATTGCGCCATCTTTTGGGCAGGTGGTCAATCTCTTTTTTTCCTTTTTTATAAATAGGTTGTATTCCTTGTTTATATGAAATGTCACTGGCTGATTCACTATTTTGACAGCAGACAGGGGATTCGCAGTTTCATTTCTTGTCACATTGAGCACTGCGATCGTTCTCGTTACCCCCACCATGCACTTCGCACATAGCGATATGCATTCGTAAGGCATTTCTCCAAGTCTCATCTCCAGAGGATCTTTATCGGTATAGAGTTATTGGTGAAGGTAATTCAAATATACATTTTTATGAGTCATCTAAAATGATATCGATACTCGTGTTAATCTCACACAACCTATGTTTTGAGTAAATTTAATTAGAGAAAAACTGGAAACCTACAAAAAAAAAACAAATAAAGTATTGACGTAAAATTCTCCCGAGCAAAATACCTGCAACATTTTGAGATCCACATTCCGTAAACTGCGGTTTAGAAAACATTATAGGAAGCTTGTACAGTCGCCATCAAATATATCAGAGCGGCCACGGTACTCAAAAATATCTGAAGAAGCACCTTGTCGCCTTGACAATAAGACGTTGCTCAGATATTTTTGACCACCTTGGCCGCTTTGATATATCTGATGGCGACTGTAATTGGAAATACTTCTATTTCAACAGTGGACGTCCCTCTCGATTATACACTTATTTAAATTTTATTTATTTTAATAACCATATATATTTATTAATAATAATATGTTAAGAGTCGCCAGGACGCTCGCGTTCCCATACAAACGTAGTTCAGCTCTTATTTTAATACGACATGCTTTAGAACCACGAAATTTGGTATAGGCATTCTAGTAGTACAGATCAAAGTCGGTAATTCGTTTTCGTTGCTAAAAATTGTAATACAAAGAAAATACAGCCAGATACAGATTTACATACAAAACTTATTTTTGCTATATTTTCTTTGTATTACAATTTTTAGCAACGAAAACGAATTACCGACATAGATCTGTACTGCTAGAATGCCCATGCCAAATTTCGTGGTTGCAAAGCATGTTGTTTTAAAATGAGAGCTGAACTACGTTTGTATGGGGACGCGAGTTCACGCGAGCGTCCTGGTACGACATGAATATTATAACAACTTTCCTAACATTATGTTACCATACTGATAGGTATTAAATCCCTAACAAGAACTTTCCAAACTTACTTAAACCTTTACTACCCACACATTTCACGGTTATTTTAGGCTTCCTTTTGACTTCAGGCTATTATAATATTAGGCAGGGCATAGCTGGCATCAGTCCTATGTCAGTAAGTTATGTATAATCCAGTCGAAACTGTGATTGGAGATTGAAAGTGACATAAACTATACTGACAACCTGTGTTCGGTGCTAAAACCCGCTACATCCCATCCCGGCGCTGTGCCTATTTCAAAACGCTGCCATCTCCAATAGGCGGCCCGTAATATAGAATCAATTATCCGTTAAGACTCATATAATGGAATAGCCGGCTTAGGTAAAAACAATACTTTGGGATTAATTGGAAATGGGTACATTTTATTATTATATCTTGTACATTCTGTTAAGGTCGTATGTATTTGTGGGAGTTAAGATAATGCTAAGTTGCAGATGTCCATAGGCTATGGTGAAAGTTTTCCATCAGATGTCCATAGGCCATGGTGATCATTTGCCGTCATGGACCGTACACAAGGAACAAATTTCATAACCAATCGCGTCCCAGGCTATTGCCGTAAAAATATCCGTGTAGTAGGGGCCAGTGTCGTAGTATAGTACTTTCTTCCTCCTAGCGTTTATCCCGGCCTGGGGTCCGCTTGACAATTCATATTGTGGTATAGTACTTATTTAAATACAAACTATTACAGCATTTTTCGTCAATAACTTAATTTTTTAAGTCAGCACACAGCAGATATAGCGTCCGGAAAATGTTATCAAGATAATCTTGGCACGACTTTATTTTTAAGAGAATTGGAGCGTATGAAGGTAATTTTGAACAACTCACCCACTAAGCTACTTCTACTAAAATAGAGCTGGCAGAGTAATGGCAGGCCGACTACAATGTTGACGGGGTGAAGTTATTACTTGTGAAGTGGTATAGGGCGATGTAGGTATGATGAAGCCTCGTGAAGGTCAGTTGCCGCCTGGTTGGTAGTTTGAGGAACGGCAGATATTTATTTCAGATGATAGTTTACGAGTATATCGTACAAACGTGAGAATTCGTCAGCCGGTTGTATCGAGATCGAGGTAGCTAGACCGTCAGCTGGTGCCTTGAAGACCGTATGTTCACGTGACCAGCTGACGGTCTTTACACAGAAAATTTTTAATATTTATAATAAGATATAAATTAACATCTAACAAAGTCTCATTCGGGACGCGATGATCATTTTTTAAAATTGATTATTTGATTAAATTGTTGCTGTTTCTTAACCCGCCGGTTATAATAAATCTAGCCCATTTCAGGGTTGTTTTTATTAACAAAGCACCCAACATTTTTTAAACCAGTCCCTTTCTGATTCTTTTGTCACATTTACCGTTTTCGCCAGTTATTTCTTTACAAAAAACTTGGTTCATTCTCCTCAAAAATCTAAGCAGATCTCATTTGCACCGAGCACTCTGAAGCACTTGCTTTCTGAACCTCGTATCTTTCAAAAGCATGTTGTTGGGATTTGAAGTTTATAGCAATCAGCACAAGGTAGCTTTTTCAAAGGCATGTTTGGGAATGAATCAAGGTGGGGAAGGATTTAGGACGGTATTCACAGCAGGCGCTTGTGAGGGCTGTTTGTTCCATTATGAAAATGCGTTCCAATTTTAAGTAATGTGGTGATTATGACCTTTTTCAGGCGTTGAGCTGCAAGTTTTGCGAAATGAACAGAATATTTTACTGTTCATCAGTGTTTTTGATGTGAAACATTCCATTTAACGGGGTTGACAAGAGTTTGTTATTTATTCATGTCACGTACAAGACAAGTATTCTTAGTTTATAAAATTTCTTTTAAATTACTACAACATACTACTAAAAGCATAAACAAATAAAATGTAGAACTTCTAGCAACTTTTTGGTTGTGGAACAAATTCAGCGTGTCACTTTTAATATTCTGTGAGTTGAGATTATGTCCCAAAGCAGACAATGTTCGTTTATTATATCTATTCAACTTTTCTGTTGGGTGTCAGTTTATTTTACAGGGTTGTCGCTATATTTTAACTGAATAAATAGGACAGGATTCTTTATTTATTTAAATTCCACGTCGCGCGTCGGTCGATCAGTACGATCAGTAGCAAAACGGCTCTCCGTGAGCCGCTTCTCGCCCCCGTGAAAAACGAGACGTGATGGGTGGCGAACCGCATCGCCGCCATACGGATGTTTATTAATTAAATGAATCACCATAGCGTTCCTACGAGTAGTAGGAATCAGAGGTCCCCTTATCCCTTAGTGGCCTTTTACGACACCCGCGGGAAGAGACGGGGTGGCACTATTCTAAAGCCGGGGCCACACAGCTATAAAAAAATCCTTTCATAAATTGTTTTTTTTAATAAGATGCATAAGAATGCTAATTTATTAAAAAAAATTGGATTTATATAACTAGGTATCAAAATAAACTTGGTATACAAGATGTAACAAAAATACTGGTGATCCTTTTAAGGACATAATTAGTATCGTATTCTTATTGTGAAAAACTAAGAAAAAATAATTTTGTCACGAAAAAAATTTTTGGTTTCGTACAAAATTTTTTTCGCGTCCAAAAATTTTTTCTCCTACTTTTTCCTACACGCAATACGATACCAATTATGCCCTTAAACGGATCATCAGTATTTTTGTTACACCCTGTATACCAATATTTAGCAAATTGACAACCCTACACAGTGTTGAATTAATTAAGTCCAAATGAAAGTTCGTGTATACATTATTTCAAATAGCTACCATATAGAAGTATACGCGTAGGTAGTCCCTGCAGGTATAGGTATAGTTGATGCTGTTATGCACAGGTCTCTCATTACAAGCTAATTTGGTCTGATCTCAACCCATGTCGAACTATAAGTGCTCTTACACATTTTTAAGTAAATATATCCTAGGAAGAAATCAAATTATTTTGTAGAATATTTAATATTTTTGTCTTCTAACCATGAAGGATCGATAAGCTGGCCGGGTCGATGGCGATCCATTAAAAATCTTATTTTTTATTTAATTTGTATCTTGATTATGGTACTATACAACATAGGTACATAGTCGTCATCAAATATATCGGAGTGGCCAAGGTACTCAAAACTCTGAACCGGCACCTTGACAATAGAGGCGTTGTTCAGATATTTGTGATCACCTTCGCAACTCCGATATATTTGATGGCGACTGTATGGACTGTTTCATAATGCATTGACAAATCAATGATGACCCTACCACTCTCTCCACTACATATTGAACGTCGTTAAATGCAGAGGGTGCAGTGTGCTCAGTAATTAGCCATGCCCAATATGGACGTAATAGTTATGGTCTAAGAGCTGGCCACGTCAGATGTGACACAATAATTAGAGTTTTGTAACCAGTCCAGTTAGATTGCATAACCATCCCTAATTCTAGATCCGGGCATCTGGCAGCTTTTAATGGGTGGAGCACAGAGTGACAGATCAAAATAGTTTTTAAGTTGGAAAAAAGTAATACTGAAATAGGTAAAAACTGCTGAAGTTGTGTCATTTATAGAGAACAGGGCCTATATTTTAACATTAGAACAAAAAACATTGCGTATTATTGCGGAAATAAAAACAGTAGGCGAGTAACCAAAAATTACATTATACACCATTTGGCACTACCTCCCCCAACCGAAACTTTTGGATATTATATAATCTAATTAATGACATATTTTTTCATAATATTGGATCGAATTCAGAACTCTAGAATTTATTTTCTTCAAGTTATTTGCATGCTTTGACCTCCACCACTTTACAGCTGCCAGATGTCCGGATCTAGAAATAAGCATAGTATAGCAAACTAACTAGAGGGGTTTCGTTGCTCTCATTATTGTGTCATATCTGACGTGGCCAGCTCTCCGTCTATTAGGATGTAATCGCTCTGTGGTGCACAAGGTATTAGAGGAAATTACTCAAACGCCACGCCACAATCGACGGTTCACCAGGTAAAGAATGGATACGAAGCCGCAAATTCAATTTCACGCTAAAGGCCTACAATATTAATCCTAAAAATTGTATTGCACTGTATTAGGAAAATCTCTGTGCCATGCAGTACCTTATCTACGCACTCTAGCCGTTCGTGGGGTACGTGCTCAATTTACAGGCCTAGAACATAATAATGTTATGTAGTATACAATACATATCCATTACAGTCCTATCAAGTGACACTAAAGAACTTGCAACATCATGCTTCCAAGCCTACACCTAGCTAGCTAATTACCTATGACTTGTTAGTGATAACGTAAATATTTCCGCTCATTTTAGAGTAAAATATTCACACACAATTCGTTCAATCTGTCAATAACCACGCTTGCATGTGTTCTAGAAATGACCGCACGAACAATCCTGGGAACACATTCAATCAAATATGTAAATGCGGCTAACATGGCAGCTGTTGACCAAGTGCGACAAAGACAAACACTAGCTTCACCTAGGTATTATACTGATACCTGGTTATGTGAAAACTAGGGGGAACTAGGAAGGGAAGGGGAAACTATAGCAATCATTGATGCGAGATGTCCAGCATAACCTGGTTATTTGTCGTCTTGTTCGTATTTATGGACGCATGTGAGGCTGGCTCTACATGATGGGCCATCATAGGGACGCAGCTATACGACGGAACGAGATCGCAATATCGTTAGCTCCCTCTAACGCATAGCTGCATCCCTATGATGGCCCATCATTTAGAGGAGCCATGAGATGCATTGCACTTGCGAGTCGTATCAAGTTATCAACGTTCAACAGTCAAATACATTAATATAAACAATTAAAGCCACAAAAATATCTGATACAATCTTATTTGTAGGACCATAATAGTACATTACGTACCTAGGGCGGGAAAATAAAGAAGGGCTCAGATCGCTGGCATTTGTGGCCCGACCCGAAGGTAAGGGCCATAAACAAGCGATCTGAGGCCTTCCTTATTACCGCCCGTGGTAGGTACATAATTTTACGTCTTCTCCTGGGTGTGAAGTGAGATTTTCCGCTGTGCCCTAGGGCGGTAAATCTCACTTAACGCCCAGAGTGACGTAAAAGTTTGTTACTTACATATTTTTCCCACTATCGTCATGTGAGTAGGTACAGTAGTTTGCAAAATAAATAGGCGTTTGATTAAAGTAGTTACTATACAAATGATATACCTAGTATACAGTGTGGAAAGTTAACTCGGGCCCTGGAGGGAAACTATCTTAAAACGTTGAGATAGCTCAATTCATTGAAAGGAAACATTCTTTTATTTTTCCTAAAAAGTAAAACTACATTCACAGTTTTTTTTCTAATTTTTCCATTTTTCCATACTAAAATTGTATTATGATTCTTTTTTTTATTATTTATGGCTTCTCTTGTGGCGTAAATTTGGTTGGTATTAAGAAGTTTGTATTCTTATTGGAAATAGGATCGATTGTCATCTTTTCATAAAAATTGTTTTTGACAAAAATTACGAAATGAGTTGTTTTTTTTTGTGAACTGTATATTTTCTCGAAAATTTGTAAATGCAGATATGTATCTTTTTAAAAATAAAATAATGTTTCCTTTCTGTTAATTGAGCTATCTCGACGTTTTACGGTAGTTTCCCTCCAGGGCCCGACTTAACTTTCCACCCTGTATATCTGAGTGTAAAAGTTTAAGTTTCATCAATTTAACTATAATCTTTGATAGAAAACTTAAACTATGATTTTTATGACTATTCTTTAACAATGATAACATAGTAGACCTAATAACTTGTTAAATTTGATTTAAGCTGTACATTTATACCTATAAATCTCTCTGCCTACTAAGATAATTGGAATAATTAGTATATTTAACGCAATTACACTTTAGCCATGTAAAAAAAACAGCTGTTCAAGATATAATCCTTAATATACGATTAAACCACCTGTCCAATACTCAAAAATGAATTTTATACAGTAGATACGTTGGCCGAAAATGGCTTGGCGGTATAATCTGCCGTTACTACTAATTAACTAGGCACTAAACAAAATAGACAATGGAGATAGCCAGGATTTATCGTACCATATTGTACGTGGGCTTAAAATGCGTTAGGTTTTGTTCGTACAGTTGCCATCAGATATATCGGACCGGCTAGGGTACTGAAAAAGATCGAAAAATGCACTTTATCGCCTTGATAATAGAGGCGTTGTTCAGATATTTTTGACCACCTTGGCCGCTCCGATATATCTGATGGCGACTGTACGAACGAAATATGAGACGATGCCACATTATTTAGTTTAAGCTGGTTTAGGGGCTTACTTCGCGGAGAAATATATTTTTACTGATATAATGACCCAGTTTAATGAAAATGTTAGCATGAAAGGGTCAAATAGACAAAGAATTTAAAAACTCGTAGGATTCTGAATGGATCTGACCATCTTTTGTAGTAGAACCATCTACACGACTTACTATACTTTACTATACTATACTTTTTTCTACTCCTGCATTCTAATTTGCCAATTAAATGACTGACATGTATATTCAAAGCATATAGTTTATGAACGTTGTCATCATAATATGACTCAAAAGTCGTTTCTTAGGTATATAATGGGTCTGCTGCCGGGGCGGGCGCCGCACCGGCACCGCCCGCCGCTATAGACGAGGCAGGCGCCGATGCAATCCGCCAGGAGATTGCAGACAATTGTATAGAGGCAGCAGGTCATTCGTCGAACTCAATGCTTACTGGCTTGCCTAGCACTCGTAGAAAAACTATTGTGTGCAACGGTACATATTTAGGTCTTAAAATTCTTGGGTCTGTTTTTACAAAATTCGGCTTCCCCTCATTTTGTAACTTCGACCCTCGAATCTTAAGAACCCTTATTATGTAACTGTTGCACAAAATACTATTATGGCCACGATACATTAAAACATAATATTTCTCCAACATAACTCCATCTCCAATACAAAAAATAATCAATTAACATTGGAGTTGTATTGGAGTTACATCGAAATAACACTTAAGCAAATTATAACATTACTGATTCAGAAGTTTAGGCGTTATTGCGTTAAGCACTAAAATTGGATTGTGCCTAAACGTGTTTAAAACTTGTATGGTACTTCGACATTTTCAAAGAGATAATTTATTTTAAAACTTTGTAGCGCAATTCACACTTTGTTTTTACGCGTCATTTGTCATTCAATCGATTGATCAATTCACGTTATAATATAAAATTTATAAAAGTTGCATGGTTATGTTATGCTCGCACCATTTAAATATCCCTGGTTTGAAGTTATGATAATGGATCCAAGTACTATTAAAATTTTAGATTATTGGGTATTAATAACATTATGACCAATAATAATTATAAACATTGGCATATTGTATTGTATTTTATTTATTTCTGTGTCATTGAAGTGTTTGTAATTAAGCTAGTTTTAAGACTTTTATGGGACATTTTACTGCCTGAAGTAAAAAACATTTATTTTTATTTACCTATTTATTTATTTTATTTTATTTATTGGCGGCGCGTCTAATCTTTTTAGGTAATAGGGAGGTAATATTTCTTATTTTTTTCTTAATACTTATACATCTGGTTCCGTCTATATACGAAGCCTATTCAGTATCCATGAAAAAATAATATTGATATGAATTCCTGACTTTATTGTTACGAGTAGGTAACATTTAATATTATTGCTTGGTAATAGGTTCAGCGGTATCAACTTTTTTTACGAAATCTTTAGAATAGTTAGGTCCTTTATAAAGATGGTATACATTTATTTACATAACTAAATATACAGAGGCACTACAGTACAAATACTAAACTAAATTAATAACTAGCTAAAATCTAAACTAGGCCCTTGCGGCATTGTCCCAGGGATGCTGGCGGCATTTCCTCGTTGTATCGCAATGCTGATACGTTGTGCGAGGAAACCGCCAGCTCTTCGGTCACCAGTTACCTCAACCAGACGCTTCGCGATTTCTGCAAATATAAATAATATCGACATAAAATATTAGTAAAAAAGGTATGGTAATAGAAAAGCCCGAGGTTAAAAATGTAATACCATATCTTTTCACGAATTTTCATATCGATATTTTCTGTTAGGACCTAAATCTTAAGCCGCTTATGAACGTCATGTTTAAGCGATTTCTAAGCTAAGACTTACGTATGCTTAAAAACATTTACAACACATGTAGTCTTCAAAGTTGTGTATAAATTCATGTGAAATTTGAATAAAAGTTGCGTTAGCAACGTAAGATTTGAAGTTTGGAAGATAATTGAGTTTTAACGAACGAAGTTAAGCAACTTTAACTTGTTTGCAAATTTCTAGATGCAATCTTAATTAAATTACGATCAATTAGTTAGGAGTTTAAAATTTGAAGTGCATAAGTTTTGTTAGATTTGCCACTTAAACACTTTAAACAACTCTAAGCCATAATGTTTAGAACAAAAGGAAAAGTAGAAAAATCCACCGCCTCAGGCGAGACTCGAACTCGCGACTCTGGGAAACATGCCCATCGCTCTGACCAACTGAGCTACTGAGACTACACCTGAGGCTGCGAATTCATCCACCATATCCTTTACTTATATATGCGCCTTAGGGTGACGCCTAGCGACATCTGCCGAAGAAATATTACACTTCTTAACCGGCCATCGGAGTCCCAAGTTGTATTGAGAATTCACCGATAACGATGCGCTCACCCATACAATTTATTTTTGTATTAAGCAGAACGTCTGCTAACGATACCACAATGTTTAGAAATAAAGGAAAAGTAGAAAAATCCACCGCCTCAGGCGAGACTCGAACTCGCCTGAGGCTCTAAGTCATTAATAAGTAATCTATACATATAATAAAGCTGAAGAGGGTGGAAAGTCTGTACATGGAAGATATTCGAAAAAAAGTAGGCTGGGGATACTTAGAATTTATAACAGAACACGTTCCAACAGTTTTTAGAATTTTTGTCTGTTTGTCTGTTTATCTGTTTGTCTGTTTATTTGACCGCGCATCACGTGAAAACGGCTGAACGGATTTTGATGCCATTTGGTTTAGACATAGTTTGAGTACCGGGAAAGGACATAGGATAGTTTTCATCCCAAAAATCAACCCTGAAGGGGGTGAAAAGGGGGTTGAAAGTTTATATGGAGAATTTTTAACTGCTGAACCGATTTAGATGAAAATTAGTATGGAGATAATTTGAGTCCCGAAAAACGACATAGGATATTTTTTATCCCGAAAATTAACTCTTTAGGGGGTAAAAACGGGGTTGAAAGTTTGTATGGGGAATCCATAATCGTTGAACGCTGGAGATAGTTTGAGCTCTGGGGAAAGATATAGAATAGTTGATATCCAGAATTCATTCCTTAACGGGGGATTATAAATCCCACGCAGACGAAGTCGCGGGCAAAAGCTAGTTTAATTATAAAATCTCGAATCGATAGATTAGGTTACAGTTTTAAATAGTAGTTAGGCTCAGATAATTGGAGGGATATTCTACGGCAGGTGGACTAACGTAAAGGTACCTTTTTTAGAAACTTGAGTCAATTAAAAAACTTTCATCTTTTTTGGTTTTGACGTCTTGTTTAGAATGTATTTTGTTTCCTTTTGTGATCGATTTATTTATTGACGTCAACAAAAAATACCTATTACCTTGATAATACAATATCAATAAGTATTTGGTAGGTAAACCCAAGATTGTTAATTTAGCTTTAGATTTCCAATTTCCCTATCCCCATAATCGGTCCAAGCAAAATCAATTTTAAATCTAACGAATCTCGAAAGCTCGTAACGGGGAAGTTTGAAAAATGTCCTCCCAGAGTAATTACAGATAGATCTTCGATATAGAATTAATGGAGGTTCCTGATCTTCGGATAAAGTTAACGAACTTGAGAATTGATTTGAAATGTTATTTAGAAGTTTAAATAGATGTTTCTTAAACGACTTCAATGGGCGGGAGGATTTAAAATCACGTGCACGGAAGGGATCACTGATTGATGTAATCTGTTGGGGGAAAATTGGTACAAGATTAAACTTTTTAGTTTATCTAAAGGGTATGATTGGATAGCTTTTTGAAAGAATATCACTTTTACATTTAAGTGACTGACTAAAATGTTGTTTTTCTTATCTTTTAGATTACTTTATTAGAACAATATTTATAAAGACACACAAATTTATGTCGATAAGCAATAATGTGTCAATCCACAAAGACATAAAAAATTAAATTTGAATGATGGCAATCAAATTTCATTTTTAAATAGGCTAGAAGTTGTAGCATGTTTGCTGATCTCCGTTTTTCAAAAAATACCAAAGTGACGTGAGATTCATAAATGTAACAAAAAAAAAACAATAAATAAAGATACCATAAAAAGTAACGCTATTCATAAGTTAGGGTATTTGATTGATTTTTGAAATTTATAGTTTAAAGCAAAATTTTGCTCGGTTTTCTTTTATTTTTTGTATGAATGCCACATTTTATAATTAACCAGAACAGTGTTAAGTGACATGACGCATATTTTTTTGGTCTGTAATGATTTAGCATTAATCAAAAAGGCGAATATTACCGTTAATTGATGTCTTTCAGGTCAGGTTTCAGTCAGGTCAGCTGGGTTAACACATTATTGTGTATCAGCATCCAAATGTCTGTGATAACTGATAGCCACACAAGTCAATGCCCTTACCAGGATTCGAATCGGGTTCTCCTGATTTGCAGGCAAGGCAGGGTCACTACCGCAAGTAGGCAGGAGGCCGTTAAATAATTGAATGAGTTGTTGATCATCAACAACAATGACTAATATATACGATGTGAAGCTGAACAAAACTGTGTAAAATCAATTGCTTGGCGGAATCCAGGCTCTGTGGATTATGCTCGAACAAGAAACAATCGAAAATGGCTAAAAACAACGCAAAGTGCAGGAGCGAAGTGAAAAGATGGCCGGTTGTAAGATACAGTACAAATCTTTTTGTTTTAAAGGAAACTTTTAAGAAAGTAGAGGAAGGAAGGCATTTATTGCGCTAAAAGCCCCGGCGGAACTAACTTTAAAATGGATTCAACTTTGTCCGATGCATTTATCGCGGCGGTGTCTTACACCGTGGTGTAAGATGCAAGCACTTGATATGCATGAGAACTTTTTTTTTAATGCAGCATAGGCAAACGTTTGACCACGATCGCACCTGATGGTAAGTGATGATGCGGTCTACGGTGGGGCACGCTTACCTGTGAGATACCTATTTACTCTCGCTTTGAAGATTTCGTTATTAATAAGATGAAGTTATGCGGCAGATCACCAACTCGTGATATTTTTGTCAAAATCGCAAAGCAAACAAATCTTGAATAATTATGGTTGCCGCTTATAAATCTATTTTTTTTAGATTTATTATCCCTTATTTAACAAATTATTCTCAAAGCATTTGCCGGAACTTGTTCACTGTATGTGTTTAGTCCATTTGTGTTATGAAAATGATATATTTTAGTGAAAGTCTAGTGGCGAGGATTGAAAATTATAAGTATTTAGTTGAACAAATACTACTTAGCGTACTTATTTTCTAAGGTCTATAAGGTGTAACAAAAATGCTCGTGATCCTTTTAAAAGCGTAATTGCTATCGTATTCTTATTATGAAAAAGAAAATACCCGATAAAAGAAACGGTTTTATATGGAGGGTTGGCCGACAAAGACAACTAGCCCCATACAATTTTTTTCCGCGACTAAAAATTTTTTTCTCTTAGGTACTTTTTCTTAGTTGCAGCACGATACCCTTAAACGGACCAAAACGGACCAGTCACTGCACCAGTAGGTTTTTTGTTACACCCTGTATAGAAGACTAGCAGCCTATATTGTGCTCATCAAAACTATGTCTTTAAATATAAGGTATTGTTCTAATACACAAAAGAAGCTGATCATTACTTACATCTCGGTTTGAAGCTAGTCTAAAACCTTCCGTCCTTTGAAAGCGGAGGCTGTTGATCTTATTGTTCTTTACTGTTTTCCTACGATTCACATTGATAGGTTTTCTTTGAGGTTTCCTTCAGATCATGTAGTAAAGTGGCGTATAAATGAATGGTCGGTAACAGAAATGTTTATAATGGTGTTCCTACACTGATGTCATATAACATTGTCGAACAGCAGTTGTTTACTGTGTAAGATTGTCCTAATATTTATTTATTTATCATTATTTAGTTATTTATTTACTGAATATAATAAATTATTAGATTAGATTAGTATTTCAATGTTCGTGTTTCCACAATAAGTTTTTTTGCACCTCCTATTAACTTTTCTACTTTATCTTCTCCGCTACCCCAAGGTTGTCTGGAAGAGATCGCTTTTTAGCGATAAGACCGCCTGTTGTTTGCCTCTTTTTTGTTAATTATATCTTTTTCTACTGTGTTGTAATTTTTGAGGTGTGCAATAAAGCATTTATTCATTCATTCATTCATTCAATTATTTAATAATTAATTACACATCATCCACTAACTTGAAAGACTTCATATTTATACCTACTTTAAAACACATTTAGAAATTATCTTCAATTCAATATAAATTTAATGCATTATTAACGCAAATACAACTAGCGCCTGAATCAGAAATATCAGTATTTTCTTGAAAATTATTTCAATGCAACTCCAACACAACTTCAATATTGGTTGACTATTTGTTGAGTTGGAGTTATGTTTGAGATGGATTGTGTTTTATACTATTTAAGTATTTTAAAATTAGAATACGGCACCTGTACGCTTACCATGAGTTATTTATTTATTTATTTTATTATTCAAATAAGTTACACTATTAACTATATAGTAGTAGTGTGTAGTGGTAGTAGTAGTGTGTAGTGTATAGTTATTGTCATTATTGTGTTATTAGTTATTATTAGTTTGTTTGTTAGTTATGTATGACATTGACGTTTTCGAGAACGAGTATCGAGTGTTCTATATGTGCATCTTGCTTGTAACATTTTAGTGTAAACGAGATGCACAGATAGAAAATTCGTTACTCGTTAACGAAAAATTTCAATGTCAAACTCATTAGAGAGGTACATGGTAGAGGTAGAGGTTTCTAAACGTGTTTAACCACCTTTTAGTCATCGAATGGTAATCCATGGTTGCTGTCACCATGTGCTATTAGTAAAATACAGCTACTCGTACCACTATACGATAAGAAAGGCCTTACCAAACAACGGCATGCTCTTCAAGCAAAGTTTGCTATTTGACTTTGACGTTGGCGAAATCGCTGAAAAAGCGCTGGGGGCCTGGCGGTATGACGTCAGACTTTCAATCCGAAGGTCTCGGGTTCCCCGGCTCGTACCACTGAGTTTTTCGGAACTCATGTGCGAAATATCATTTGGTATTTACCAGTCGCTTTTCGGTGAAGGAAAACGTCGTAAGGAAACCGGATCTAATCCCAACAAGGCCTAGTTTCCCCTGGGTTGGGAGGTCAGATGGCAGTCGCTTTAGTAAAAACTCATCGACAGTAGGTATTGATGGCATCCTTCAATTTGTATATGTACATATCGTCGCTGCGCGTGCAAAAGTCGCCATGTGTTTTTAACCTACTTTACAGGAGACACAAAAAACTATTTTTTTCGATACTGCTTTCACATAAGTACATGAATATTTTTTTGGTAAAAATAAGCACTCTTTTACATACTTTACGTTTGTTCTGGAAAAATAATCGTGTTTAAATAAATCAAAATAAATACATGTTGATAAATCTGGCACATAGCGATTTTTGTTTGAGTCATAATAATCTCTATGTGTCTTGCCATCACATAGCTATATTAAATTATTTAGGAGCGTATTCAATTTGTATGCGTTATTGTCACATAGTTATTTTATGAAATGATATTAGGTATTTAAAAAAACCAGAAAGTTATGGTTAGACAAATAGTTATAATGAAAAATCAGTAAGTACGATCAATCTTCGGATTTTCTTGTTACTTTCATTACCTATCTCTTTCGATAATTAGAACGAATCCGTAGCTAAAGGTATTATGTTGATGATTCAAGTCCGCAACTATCAGAAACAGAAACAAACAGCCTCAATCTCCGTATGACCCACATACGCGGTGAGTTATTCCAATGTTTATTCCCATTAGCGTAGTTCCAGGTCACTGACTGCAGCTGCGAAAATGTTGTATTTACATTGTTTTCATAGTTACATTTGTCATTTCAACTTTCAGTACGGCTGTAGAAGATACGGGAAAATGATGAAGTAAATATAATGTTCCTATAATTTGGTATTCAATTTGCAAGCAAAGGCAATAGAACTTTACTGACATTACATGTTGCAACTAATGGAAAGATAAAAGGAAAAATGGTGATAATATACATATTTTTTTAGAAAAGATTACTAGAAACCTATTTGAACTGAACGTCTAGACGTTCCAATATAAAAACGAAACCCCCACAAAGAACTTAAACGTCTGCACTCAACTTAAGTAAATAGAATATCAACATCACTTTCAATTCATCGTTGAAATTGTGTGGAACGATGTTACTTCCACCATATTATATCACGTTATTTCACAATCTAATTATCAGCCTTATTCCTCTTGAATAAGACTGACAATCAGTCGATCTGAAAAGTATGTAAGAGCTTCAGAAAACTGTAACGCGAGAGCCTCGGTGAAATACTTTATTCGTCTTTATTCCATATTGGACCAAAACTCGGGGGACCACCGTCCCGCGATTCCGCGCCTGGAGTTATGAATCGAAACACGTATGTAATTTACATCCAATCATTTATTATTATTACGCTGACATGTACGACTGGAGTAATATGTCATAAGTAGGCGTACGTGAATACATTTACGAGGCTTATATTCCAAACGGGTTACTCGCGCGTCTTGAACTTGATTTTTTATGACGTCATACAATGTCTTGTGTTAGTGGTTACATGACTTAGTGATGCATTTTTAGAACGTGGTTTCATATTTTTATTTACTTGATCCCTGTAATCATGCGGTGCAGTTACGCTATAAGATACATGTGTAAGAAAGGCATAAATTTTCTTATGACGAAAATAGATAAACAGTAAATTTTCAACCGGCATCATCAAAAATCTTGAATCCTAGGAACAAGCCAAGCACTGTAAGTCAAAGCTAGGCTTAGTAATACAATAAATTATAGAACACTTCACGACTTTGGGACAGCCCTCAGGAGGGCGATTTTTAGGCGCTGGGATCTGACATTTAAAACTGTGAATATAACGATGAAATGATAGTTTAGAAATAACACGAGTAGGAATTGAAAGTAACGAGTATTTAAACTATTAATGTCATGCGAAGATTATGACGACAAACTTTTGTGTGTGATTATTTTCGGGCTTAATTTCTTTGAATTCGAGCGCTCGAATCTCAAAAATCGGCCCCCAGTACTTGTTCTTGATTTCATCGATGTTTTTCTGTTATTTCCCTAACTGCAACGTCATTGTATTCGTATCACGATTGCTATGATTAAAGCCAGGATCAACAAGATAACCCCCAAGCCTCAGAGCAATTAACTCAGGACATCGAAACCCCCTGGGCTAGCATTGGCTAGGAATTACTCAAAGATATTGGACTCCCTGACTTGAATTTTGCATCACGAGTTGCTTAAGGGTGGCTTTGCTGTTTGTTAGAAAACTTTTTAAATTATAGGACTTTAAAAAAAATCCACGTAGACGTCCCAGTAGCCAGAAGTTGTTTGTAAGAACTCACTTCGCTTGCGCTCCGCTCGTTCAATTAATTACTTTCAGCCCGAGTGACTCATTAGTTCGGCAATAAACTGCATCAGGAAATTCGAATTTTAATTTTATTGTCGCCCCAATGCATACGCAACAATCATAATTGTTTTATACGGAAATTTCGATGGCTCGGATCAGCGAATCAGCAAACAACGGCCACGTTAACAATATTTAATTTTTAATTTATTGCCAAAAGCTTATCAGTTTCTCGCAAACTGCACGGAGGATCAATGTTACTCTGCATCCGTAGGAAACACCTTAGACAACCCTACACGTGATCCCTGGGTGGTGCTAAATGAGTAACTTGGCAGCTGCACTGTCCCATCTGGACCTCGCAGCACTCACTGGAATTTTTTCACCATCTACTTTCCCACAACTATTACCACTTGAACGAAGAAATGCCTCTCTATATCCAGTGACGTGTAGCATAGCGATAAAAAAAACTGCGGCTTGTAAAGGACAGGCAGGACCAGGCATTGAGTAACAGGAGAGGAGAACTCTAAGATTTTTTATGTCACTCTGGGCGCTAAGTGAGATTTACCGCCCTAGGGCGCAGCGGAAAATCTCACTTCACACCCAGGAGAAGACGTAAAATTATGTACGCACCACGGGCGGTAATAAAGAAGGGCTCAGATCGCTTGTTTATGGTTTACAAATGCCAGCGATCTGAGCCCTTCTTTATTTTACCGCCCTTGGTACGTAATGTACTATTTTGTCTCAAAAGTTGTAATGAAAATCACTAAAAGAGTAGAAGTCTATACTTCTCTTTGATTCAGCCATAGCTGTCAACGGTCAACGTGGCGCAAAAAATTTGTTCTAGATGTCACATTTAGTAGAATACTAAAATGGCACGTACAGACCTTGGGAGTGACCCTACCTACGAAGCCTCGTACTATTGGGTTTGAGTTCCGTAGCCAAAATGGCAGAAACGTTCATCCGTCCGACGTATGTCACAGTCATTTAACTAGGCAACTTTAAGAGGTATCTTAATTTAAAAAAAATCCGCTACTTAGTTTTATACTCGTAGTAAAATTGCTGAAAAAAAATTAGCCCCCCCCGCACTCCCATACTTATAATAAATTGTCATTAAAAAAAATCGCCAAATAACAACATGGTGTACTTAATCGATAGGTCTAACTTATTTCAAAGGCAGTTACGGCATTTTGATATTACTTTTTTTGAAAGTAGTTACGGTACCCTCCATTATGCGAAGTTTGACATGCACAAAATGTTATAGGTATTTTCTACCAATAAAAAAAGATAACGTTCCAAATTCACGTCTTAACGATATTAAATCCAGCATAAATGACCCTTCGGAATAGGTAGGTAGCTCATTTTTTTGAAGCAACACTTTAAATTTTAAACTGTTTTAATACCCTTTCAGAAACATGATTTGTGTCCCAACTCGCCGACTTCTTATGAAATTTTTTACTGAGTTTTTTTATTCTGGGTGATAAATTTATAATGTCATGAAACCAAGTGAGTTAGCTTTGCTAGACGTTTATAGATAGCAGTTTTTCATATATTTTTCATGCATTTCACACTTTTAAACGAGTTTCAAAAGCAATTTTAACTCTTAATCGTGTGCCGGCGGTTCAAAACCCGATGCAAAAGAGGGTTATTATATTTTACTAATTGGCTACATTTGACTGCTATTTGTGTCTTTTCGTCATCGTACTAACTTTTGCTTTTGATTTTATCAAAACCAGCCTAGAAGTTGTTTGGGTAGTAAAAGGAACTAAGAAAGAAATTTCGGACATAACTACTATAGTAAATCAATGGCGCGTAGTTAGTGTCCAAGAGGCCCCCGGATGGCTCGGTATTTAAGCTCCCTACGTGTTGTGATTCTTGTAGAACCTTCTTTTCGAAGAAAAATATACTTTTTCATTGTGTGATTTACCTTTAAACTCGCGTATTTTTCCTTATTACTAGTATTCAGAGTAATGACGCGTAGTTTCAGTGTCCGCGAGGCAACCGGATGGCTTGCGGTGCAATCCTGTGCAACCCGATTGACCCAGGTTGGACTTTGTTTTTCTTCCCCCCTGAGGAAGCTTAACCTTTTTCCTCAAAACCAAGGTCAACACCAATAGAGTAACAATAACTGAAACCGCTTGCCACTCCACACGTCACGCGCCCATCATCGCGACACAGAAATCTATTTTTCAGCTAAAAAACAAAAGGATGCCGTAAAATATTCATCAGGGCGGAGTCACGTCGCGGCACTCACGGCGGCCGTTCGCTGGGCTATCGAGGGCGTGCGGCGAATGACGATGGAGGGGGCTATTCATTTTGAAACCAGTTTCAAGTCGAAGCTGAAATTCGAGCTTAGGGTCTTGAGTTGATTGTTTACTCTACTTGTATCAATAGCGTTAAGCTCTCATCAGTATGCAAATGTTAATGTGGTTTTTGAATGTATTACCGGAATTTACCAGCCGCTGAATTTGGATATTTTCTGTGATAAACCTGTAAGCTAGGCTAGGAATTTCAATTTGAACCTATAGTACTGCCAGTGAGGACCTGTAATTGGATATATGTTACTTATTAATATTACCACTATGTTGATGTTGATTCTCCATAAAATAATAAATATAAAAGAATAAAGGCTTGCTCTTTATTGAAGTAAATAACAGGCGGTCTTTCGCTAAAATGCAAACTCTTCCAGACAACCTTTAGGTATATATGTTAGTAGTTTCAAAGCAGTAAAGAAAAACCTAGCAAAAACATCTTCAGTTACACAAAACAAGACTTCCACCTATATTATGATTTTATTTTTGTATTGGCAACACTACAGACTATACATGCTCTAGACAGCCACAATCTTAAACGGCTATTAGACATTGCAACCTGCAGGGCCCAATCTGTCAGGTTGGTAGGTGTAATTAAAGGGCCCGTAGGGAGCTGAAGGAGGGGCAGGGAGAGGCAGGGTACACAACAGATTGGGCCCTGCAGGTTGCAATGTCTAATAGCCGTTTAAGAACTTTTTGGAGCCCCAAGTCTGAAGCGCCATATGAACGAGAGCGACCAAAGATAGCGTATAATGTAGGGCGAAGTACTCTCTGCCGGTCAGCGCCATCTTGTAATTGATAGCGTTACTATTATTACGGCATTACTACAGTAACTTTGGGTTGCTCTCGTTCAGATGGCGCTTCTGAATTGGAGCCTCAAAAAGTTCTCTGGCAATACTGATTTTTTATGTTCCTAGTTTGATAAGTAGACGGCAGTCAGTGGCTGTACCAGGGGGGTACAACTCAAAGTAAATCTGTCAAAAAATTTGAGTTTGACACGACGTATCCGATACGTTTGCATAAGTGCGAAAAAGAACTTGTCATGCGTTAAGAAGGGACAACATGATTCGTGACGTTACGTGACATTACAGAGGTCTCTCTGTATTATACTATTATTTACTCTGTGGCTGTACGTCAAAAAGTTTCTTAGGCAAGCCGGACCTTAATTTATTTTTATTTTGTTTTAGTTTGTACATGTTGTAGAAAAACTGCTCAACTGTTTGAAAATTAAGCCGGTAGGAATCGAATTCTATGTTGATGTAATCTTCTATCTGATAGGAAGATTATAAAGTTTCCCACATTTTTTACTATTGATTTTTCTTTAAACCAACATGAACTTCTTAATCAAATAATGGCTTTCAGAAAATAATTGATTCTTTCATTATCATCACTATTTTAGATAGCGTATGGTGTAGTTAGGTACAAAAAGTTCGATCACGTATCGATATGCAATAACCACATCTTTAGACAGCCCTAATCAAAAATCGACATGAGCTCATCAAACGCCTTCCATATCCATCTCTCGCCAACACAATGAATTCAGCGAGAGAGCTAAACCGGGTATCGTAGGGTTGCCAACACCGAATACCCGGTTAGATTGCCTTATCCGGCAGTTTATCCGGAACGGCTTGATGACGACCTTTGCTTTATCCCCGATTATCTCTCAGTTGAATCAGTATTGAGGTGATTTTAATCTGTGGTAGACATTTTAGGGACATTTAAAACCGGCTCTTCGAGATTGCGAATTTTGTAATCCTTTGTCTGGCTTACAATTAAACGTATTAGCAATTTCAATGTTGGTTAACAATGGCTGGAGTTAGGAAGCTAAGGATAAGGAGATTAATAATTAATTACAGATACTTGGGCAGCTTTTTAAGACTATAGTGGATATTCTGAACCTGCTACGGAAGTCCTGGGTTGGTTTACAACTGCACGAAAAAAAAATCTTCCGGGATATTCTCAATCCAAGACATTATTATTTTCTTGAAAATATTTCCTCGTGACGAGTTTTTATTTCCTTTACCAAAAATATGATTCTTCGCTTAATAAAACCACGTTTTATTAAAATAGAAATACAAAAATGTATTGTTTCAAGAGTATATTGAGTAGGTAAATAAGAGAGATTGTACTTTAATCAAACAAGTATTATCTTATTATTAGGTAAAAGAAAACTAGAAAATCTGTAAGAATATATTAGCTTCGTTATATTTAAAACTTTAATTTATTTTCGTTAAAGGAAATAAATGCTTGTCACGAGGAAATATTTTCAACATAATATAATAATGTCTTAGATTGAGAATATCCCGGAAGCTTTTTTTCCGTGTGTCCAGGGTTTGAATCCTAGTGGACGCATTTATTTTAAAAGCGGGACAGTAAATACGTATTTTCATTTAACTTATTTTATTATTAAATGAAATACCTCATTTCCGTTTGATCGAAATGATTTGGTTTGAAAATGGTTTGTTAACATTTTCAACGATAACCTAATATACCTGAAAAATATAAAATTTATATAACAACTCGATAACCATTTGTTAAATAACAACATTTGTGGAAGTTCTGCATAAAGCTTTAATTCTATGCAAGCATAATGAAGGATTTTATCAAAACATTATAGTGTTAAGAAAGTAAGTACTTATGTAAATCAATTTCAAAAGTTGGGGGCCAGAATCACTCTAGCTTAATGCACACGCACAGCCAGCATCGAAAGTTACAAAACGAAATAAGATTATTAGATTACCAAACTAATAACACATAAATAAATTACTGAAGTAACTGAACAGCTCCTAAACTAATATTGACTAAGTGTCCAGTTACTTTTGTAATCTTATTTCGTTCGGCTACATTCACTACTGACTACATAAAAATATCCATGTAATAAGATATGCTACATATTGAATTTAAACTTTCATGAGACATATTAACACTATTATCATTACATCAACGTCGGGTCATGGATCGACTCGCCCGGCACTCCTAATGCTTGAGGATAGAGACCTAAGCTCTCCGAAACATGTCGCGCGTGTTGTGATAATATACGCTACATATGAGTATTTCTGAACGTAAATATTAAAACTGAAGATTTCCAATACTAGGGAATAACAGTTATCATTATTAACTTGCTTGTAATTAATTTTCAGTTTTATTATAATGAACGGCCATTTAGTGCGTGGCCCGAATGTAATAACTGTGGTTAAGTCGCCTGCTCATTTATTTATAGGTTCATGCAATGTATGTATAGTCTATGTTATCTCGGAATTTTATTATAGGTAGCGACAAAAGAGAGTGGTATGGACAGTTGAACACTGGGAATGTCACCTAGTTAACACAAATCTGGAGCAGAACCCGACTGGATAAAATTATTGGGGATTAGGGAACCGATTGGGGAGTCAAACAACAATTTTGTAATGTTAGTAGGGGTTAGTAATGACTTTTGTGGTAGCATACACAAAAGCCAACTTGTCCCTACTAACCCCTACTAATATTATAAATAATATTATAATTACCTTTATTTCTATTTCTTCTTAGGCTAGGTTTTTATAATATTTTTACAAAAGTAAAATATAAAAATACATCTAAAATATACAAAAACAATAAAAACATTATAAAAAACCTAACCTAGGGTGCCGCCGGCAACGGAGCAAGGCCCAGGCTGCCGGTGGTTAGGGCCGCAGAGTGAGGAACCTTCGGACTATACGCGCCGTGTCCAGGATTACCGCCTTCTGAATCTGACCCTTGATCCAACCACAACCCCGTAGCGAAAGTCTCTCAAGATGTTGATCGAGACTCTTTGCTATATTATAATAATTATTATTGTTTGACTCCCGGGGAAGACGGAAGGATAAAGGGTAGTTTTTGTCATTGAAATCATCCCTTAAATTGTTGAAAATAGGAAGGTATTTTATGTGCTCTAATTGACTACTTGCAAGTAGTATAGTATAGCATGCTATATTTCATTTAACACATTCAGCACCGAGAACCCGACTGTCGGATTCTCGGTGCTGAATGTGTTAATTGCAAACGAAGTCGCGGGAAAAAGCTAGTAACATAATATTAACAAATTTTGAGAATGTATCAGTTAACAAAGTCAAAGGCAAATTGTTAATTAAGAAGAAGGCAACTAAAAATTATGTCACAAATATTTTGCGTCACAAAGCAATATTTAAGTAAAATTAATATACAATTTCCAACATTTTATTAAGCCTTATATCTTTTAGAGACAGGCCTACGCTTCGAACGAGATACGGCACGAAGATCTTGCCGAGGTGAAATATTAAATTTGCTTTCAGAAACAATCTGATTTGACATTAATTTTATTCATATTTCCGGGTACGCATTGGACCGTGAACCGTGAAGCTTACTTAGTAACATTTTTGTTTTTTTATTGTTTGGAGAAAACTGGAGTCTTTAATTAGATGCCTTATTATAGGTACTTAGCTTTTGTCATTTGTTTGATAGCCAAAGGGTACAAAAACAAAGGGTAAAAACGGGACCTTATTACTAATACTTCGCTGTCCGTCCGTCTGTCTGTCTGTCTGTCTGTCTGTCTGTCTGTCTGTCTGTCTGTCTATCTGTCTGTCTGTCTGTCTGTCTGTCTGTCTATCTGTCTGTCTGTCACGAGGCTATATTTCATGAACCGTCTTTTTGTTGCCGCTATAACAACAAATACTAAAATCCAGAATAAAATAAATATTTAAGGGGGCTCCCATCGAGCAGACATGTTTTTTTGCCGTTTTTGTCTGCTACCAGGCTTTATCTCATGAACCGCGATAGTTAGACAGTTGAAAATTTCACAAATGATGTATTTCTGTTGCCGCTATAACAGCAAATACTAAAAACCAAAACAAAGCAAATATTTAAAGAGGTCCTATACAACAGACATGATTTTTTTTGCCGCTTTTATAGATAATGGTACGGAACCCACCGTGCGTGAGTCCGACTCGCACTTGTCCGGTTTAAATAACTCCGCTACGGCTTTATGACGCAACTTTCTAAATAGTGTTGTGTGGCGCTGCGTGGCCCCGGCTTTAGAATAGTGCCACCCCGTCTCTTCCCGCGGGTGTCGTAAGAGGCGACTAAGGGATAAGGGATAAGGAAACCTCTGATCCCTACTGCTCGTGAGAACGCTGTGGTGATTTATTTAATTAATAGTCATCCGCATGGCGGCGATGCGGTTCGCCACCCATCACGTCTCGTTCTTCACGGGGCGAGAAGTGGCTCACGGAGAGCCGTTTATCTGCATTGATCGTAGCAAATGGAAATCCGTGATCTCTGCCTACCCCTTTTGGGATATAGGCGTGATTGTATGTATGTATGTATGTATGTTGCGCAGAAGCTCGCTCGCACTTGGCAATAAATCGGAGAGACCCCTTAGTGACCTTTACGACCTTTTGATAGGTAAAAAGACAATACATGGCATTGTATTGGAAGCGTAAAGGGTCTGCTTTTGACAGGTCACGTACAGAACAAAGGTGTTATGGACACAAGTGATTTGTCTTTTCATTGTTTTGATATAATTGAGTGAGAATCAATAGAGCCAGGATATGGGACTTAGAATATAACAGATAAAGACCCATCGAAGCTTACCCGAGAGTAGGGTTTGCATGACGGATCTGAAATGTATGGAAGATTAGTTCATAATATATAATTCCATACATATTAGATCCGGATTGCTAACCCTGGGAGTCACGGAACAATCAACGATGTGATGATAAAAAGTTTTGAAGGATTTTTGTGGATATGGTGTTTTTCACTTAATTACGTACAGTCGACGTCAAAAATATGTTTACACTTTTGCACCTTATTACAATGGAGTAAGGTGCAAAAGTGTAAACATATCTTTGAGGTCGACTGTATATTTATGGTGGTCGACAGACGCTGGGAAACACCGACCAAGCGTGCACTTCATGGCCGAAGTGCTAAAAGACATAATGGAAGTAGCTGTATCATAAATCCAAGACACTAATATACATATATATATACCTCTTTGTTATTACATAAAAGCTGAAATATCTGAAAAAGAAAATGACATACTACATAACGTACCTACGTTATCATAGATAAATGAGTAGATAGATTGCTAACTCCATACATAGCAAAACTACTAATTAAATAATAAGTCGTATGGGAGGTATGGTTAAACTCATTTTTACTAAGTTTTAAGCACACTTAAATCGTAATACGTATTAAGCTGTAATCTTTTGAAACGTTATACAGTAATTCGTAGAAATTAATTCAAGAAATACATTACTTATTTTGTGATTTTCCTACTCGTATTGACAAGATGAATACTGTAGGTAGCGGTAGTAATAAAAAAAACGTAACGAACACTATGTTTTTTCTAATAAGCCAGTGTCAATAAAATCTCCAGTTTTCGATAAGTGCCTACTCAATTTTTACACACTTTTATACACCGTGTTTTTTTTCCTGCAATTCTTTTTAATTTAATTAAATAAATATAAAGTTAGGGCTTATTAAAAAGGTCTCAAAGAACGAATTAATAAAAGTAACAGTCAGCATTAAAATGTGTACAATTTTTTTTGTAGTAACTTGTCTTATAATGTTACGTTGTTGATCAAAACAGAGCTAAAGTACCCTTTATTTTTAATAAATAAGTTAACATTTTTTAATGTAAATCATGTTTGCATTGTAATATCTAGATAATAGAATAAAGGAGAAACTACTATTATGTAACTCCCGTCAGCTAAAATAAAATCACAGCTGCGTACGAGAAATATTAGATTGAAATAGTTCTTTCTTACCAAACACATTTCTTTGTGATTTGCCGCTTTTCGGTACATGAAACACAACTGCCACGTGTTCTTATATAGGTGGATGGATTACAGAATACATGTGTGAAGACAGTGCAATAAATGGAAACAGAATAAAATTAACTTACATTATACAGAGTGTTTCCTGTAATACGAGCAATAAATTAAAATGTAGATTCTACTCCTTAAACAACAACACTTTTGTTCAACAACTTTTAAAAAAGATGTATTTTGTAGATTGCCTCTTTTTCATACAAACTAAATAGTATTTTCAATGTACGTTAAAATCCGTCTATTTGACATTGCTTGTCGCCCTACAGACATAATCAATTTAGGAATACATTGCGTGTTCGGAAAAACTTTAAAGTGTCCTAAATATCAAACCAAAAGTTATTTTTAAAAGTCGCTGAACAAACGTTGTCTGGTTTGAAGAGTAGAATCTACGTTTTAATTTATTGCTCCTATTACAGGAAACACCCGGTAGTTTATATCTCCATTCATGTTCTTTAAAGATTGAACAAGACTAAATTTATTTAATTTTAAACACCTAGCTAAGTTAGAACGTATCGGCGAAAAACCAAACAAAATAAATAAATAAATATTAATTATTTGGAGACAATCTTACACAAATCAACCTAGTCCCAAACTAGGCAAAACTAGGCTACTTAGTACAAACTATGGGTACCAGGCGATGATATACCTACTTATATACTAAGCTACATAGAAAACACCCATAACTCAGTAACAAATATTCGTATAAACACAAAAATAAATGGCCTTACCAGGATTTGAACCCGGGACCTCCTACTTCTTAGGCAAGGTCACTACCAACTGGGCTAGGAGGCCGCCGAATATCGTGCGATCCGCTGTCGGTTGTGGAAATAAATGGCAACATTCGTTTGCATGTAAAAACAAACAGTTTCTTATCCTGAAAGTGTTTACGCACAAAAGTAACCTTTTGACCGCCATACGTCAAAAATGGAACTATCACGATACGATACGAATTCTGTCATAAATTATGAAGGTGTCATTCACGTTGTCACTTTGCCTCATATATCAGACGACGGCGGTCAAAATGTTAAACAACGTATTAAACGAAAAAACAAACAATATTTATTTGTGAAAAACTTAAAATAACAGTTCCATAACCACACACGAAAACGTTAAAAATGGAAGAACGGAATTTATTCTCCGGGAAGATTTAAATTCTCGCGTTACTTTGAGCTACAAGCTAAAATGGATGCAGAATTAAGCCTAACTCGCTCAATTATTCACAGGAGGAAAACCGTCACAATGCTACCTCTGTTTAATATTTTATCTGTGTCACAATCCCAGGAATGGGCTTATAAAATAAGGAACCATCTGGCGCGACATGCTTCGTTAGTACATATTCTTTTCCTATGATCCGTGTTAAATTTAAGATTTACGACAGCAAGGCTTTTCCTTATATGGCTTGTTGAGTTTATGAGCGTTAACATGACGGAGATCTCGTGTAAAATAGGTTTAATCAAGCTTTTTTATGACTTAGCGTGAAAATGTTGGAAAGGTCAAAAAGAAGCAATTTGGTTAGGTTTTTTTTTTAAGTAACAACGCGAGCAGTAGCGAGGAATAGAGCGGTTCGGGTAGCACACTTAATAGTTGAAAATGAAGAGCTAGGCTCTCCGAAACATGTCGTATGTAGTAAATAAAGACACGCGATTGTAACCATTATAAATTTTATAAAATTTATGTCTCAAGAATGATTAAATTTAATAATAAAAACTAAGTTTTGAATGTGCTGTTTTAGGACGAAAAACGTCCCTTATTTATTTATTTTTGTTTTATAAGACATGAGATTTTCTATTTTCCATAGAAGCCCAGTTTTTCATTAACTTGTTTTAAATATTTGAAAGAAATTTTACAAAATATTTAAATTCGAAAATTAGTACCTAAAATAAGCAGCCGACAATTACATCCTGAAAAGTAATATGTAGCGAAACAGTAATCTAACTTTCGCCGAAGTAATTATCCCTTTCCATTCTAAATTACCGACATTAATTTGGAATTAATGTTATAAATTTAAATTACACAATACGTAGTGAACACAGAGAATCTGAAGCTATTCCAAACACTTACATAGCATTATTTTAAACTAACTATGCCAATTTGTTTCCTTAGGCTAACCCCACACAGGCGTCTTCCCAGCATCGGGGTCTCACCAGCATCGACGCGGCGTCGCGACTAAATACTTCACCCTCTTTTTGTCTTCATGAGATCTTAATACTCAAATATACTGGTTTGTCCGAGAATTCGAGTTACCATAACGTGCCCAAGCTTGAGAATACAAAGTCAAAGTGCGGGCCGTTTTCCTTTCGGCCTTTTTCTAAAGCCACAAAAAGGACGGTTGTGATTTATTTTACTGACCTGCCGACTGGACTTTCGCGAGTTTTCTGATTGAGGGATTTTGGTTCCATCACTGTTTATCTTTTTTTAAGAGCACGTAATTTTCCGTACATATAAGTATAACACGCTTTAGAAGCGCTGGTAGCCTTGCGGTAAGATGTCCGACTTTCAATCCGGAGGTCTCGGGTTCAAACCCCGGCTCGTACCACTGAGTTTTTCGGAACTTATGTACGGAATATCATTTGATATTTACTAGTAGCTTTTCGGTGAAGGAAAACATCGTAAGGAAACCGGACCTAATCCCAAAAAGGCCTAGTTTCCCCTCTGGGTTGTAAGCTCAGATGGTATGGGATTAGGTTGTCAAGCGGACCCCAAGCCGGGATAAACGCTAGGAGGAAGAAGATAAGTATAACACGCTGGCACAATCGTTTAGTGTGAGGCTGAGCCGGGATGGTGTTATTACACGACTGCCCAAAAAAAGGAGTGTATTGTTTTAATCAATTTTTACGAACCGAACTTCATAGATAGATACTCAGGTAGGTACCTAATAACTGTCACCATATAGTAATTAACATAATAGCCATTACGTGCATTTTAGCTCGTTTGTGGTGCGCGTGCCGAAGCCGCTGCATGCTGGAGACCATCGTGACATTGTGAGTGCGGAATTCTGGCCGAAGCGTGTGGTATTTCGCCTATTTAGGCAACTCCGGGGGGCGTACTGTCGACTATTACACCAAGCCATCCATGGTTGCAATTTTATCGCTTATCGTGTTATGTTGGCATTTACATACTTGTTAGAACATAACAGCTATGGTGACAGACGATAAACACCCGACTATTTAAGGCTAGCGGAGCTGGTCAAAAGCGCATTAAAAAAGCGTGGTTTAGTTAAAATGATAGTTTTAGTTTATAATATAATGTACTCTAGGTATGATAGTTCTAAGGTCCCTTCTTTATCTACGATCTGTGGGCTCCTAGTTGCCTGACAATAAAAGTAATTAATTTAATTTTATATAGTAATTTAACTGAATACCATGGTAAGTATAAACATAGGAATATCAAATAATAGTTTATGTAACTATTACGTAATAAAAGGACCCTTATTTTTATTATACGTAACAACAAATATGTACAGTCAGCAGCAAAAGTAGCTAAGCGGGTAAGGTGTTTAAAATGAGCTGGAATAAGAGTGTGTGTAGGTCATTTTGAACACCCTACCCGCTTAGCTACTTCTGCTGCTGACTGTACGTACGGTCGACCACTTTGATTCCTTAGTTGCCATATAAAGTTGTTATAACAGCTAGTTTAGTAGCACATATTGATTGTTTGTACATATGTGTCGTAAAGTATAGAGCGATATTGATATACAATACTTCCAAATAATCACGCTACTTTGCCTAGGAACGCCGTAAAAATGGCGTCCAGTTTTGATTCATACGCGCTGGCCAACTGCGTAACCCCGCCCCGCAGCCGAAGCTAATAGTAGTTTATGTAACTGTTACGTAATAGGGATCCTTAAAACACGAGTGTGGTTTTATGAAACGAACGAAGTGAGTTTCATAATAAGATTACACGAGTGTTTTGAGGCCTAATTACGTACAATTGCATACACTGCTTTATCTACACACATATTATAAACCCGAAATGATGATTGAATGACTGCCATTGCACGGATTGCACCGCCATCGCCATGGCCAACTCGATTGTGCCGGCGGTCGGGAGGCGCGTGCCGGCGGGCTGGGCCCACCCGGATTTTCATAATGATATCGAATTTTTGCTTTTTATTTGATAATAATAACATCGTTACAGATAAGACATTTGTTCTAACTACTAACGAAACAATCTATTTTTATGGTGGTTATAACGTGCGGTTTTTGAACGCATCATGGAGGGTTTATGATACGGGTGTAGATAAAAATTTATATGACACAGTGCATGCAGGCGTGACGTGAAACATCTTATAGACGGAAAGCTAGCCACGTCAGATATGACACAATAATGAGAGCGACGAAACCCCTCTCGTTAGTTTGCTATACTATGCTTATTTCTAGATCCGGACATCTGGCAGCTGTAAAGTGGTGGAGGTCAAAGAATGCAAATAACTTGAAGAAAACAAATTCTAGAAATCTGGGTTTGATCCAATTTTAATAAAAATTATATCCAATATAATATCCAAAAGTTTCGGTTGGGGGAAGTAGTGCCAAATGATGTATAATGTAATTTTTGATTACTCGCCTACTGTTTTTGTTTCCGCAATAATACACAATGTTTTTTGTTCTAATGTTAAAATATAGGCCCTGTTCTCTATAAATGACACAACTTCAGCAGTTTTTACCTATTTCGGTATTACTTTTTTCCAGCTTAAAAACTTTGTACCAACAAAGTGACACACCAGTATCACTCTGATCTCCACCCACTAAAAGCTGCCAGATGCCCGGATCTAGCAATAAGGATGGTCATGCAATCTAACTGCACTGGTTACAATACTCTCATTATTGTGTCATAACTGACGTGGCCAGCTCTTAGACCATTAGTTTTGTGGCCAGTAGGCTCTTTATAGTTTAATTCATTTTCACTGTATACTAAAAGACAACATTTTATGGAGCTTTATCTTTGGTACTACTGAGATAGATAAACTGGCTCTTTTATTGTTAAGAAGCTATTTCGATTTTTATAACCTAAGCTACGTTAAAACAGTTATTTTAAACATATTTTACTTTATCGCGTAATTTTGGTTACTACTTCTTTGAACGCTTGACTACCAAGTTTATAAATCACATATCCTACTATTGATAAGACAAAATATTATTTACTTATCAACACAGTAATTAAGATCTTAGGTGCGTATATAAAACATTTCAGAACTAAAAAAGGTAGTGATGAGTTACATAATATTCCAAAAAAGATGGTGCGATGGCCATAGCGCATTTTGTACTGACTGAGTGCTATCGTGCACCAAGCCGTGAAGAATTATGGCAAGAGGCCTATGCCCAGCAATGGGACCTAAGATTTAAAAGAACGTACCCGGTCATAAGTTCACTAAAGGTTCAATGCCATCTATTTTAGTAACCTCGTAATTACGAGAACCACCAAATGTCAACAATAACTACGTACTACGTAACGTATAATTACATGAAACTTTTAGCGCTCACCGAATCGAATTGAATAGCGAGCCCATTAATTAAACTAAGTTTAGTACCGAATTAGTTCCCGAAGACAAAGTTAAACTAAAAGACGACCAAAATACTTAACAAGTTACACAATTTAATGTTGGGGAAGTATTTAGTAAATTGGTGTTCTATTGTTGGGTTCTAAAAGAAGGAAATAGATAATTATAGACTGGAAAAGGAAAAATATGTTTCTATTTTCTCTTTTTTGGGATTACTAGTCTTCCAAGTTAGATAAAATATTAGCGAAACTTTCCTATTGACATTTTTTTCTAGCAGACACAAAGTCGGGTCGGATCAAACATATATTTGGGCTTTTCATAGATTTTTTAAATCGGTAAAACCTATTTATGTAAAAGAACGTGTTTGGTATATAATAAGTATTATATTGAAGGTGTACTCATATTTTTTATGTAATGTGACGTCATAGTAGGTATATGTTTTCTTATAGTAGATAACAACAAATCGTTTTGACTTTCCTTTGTGCTTTGTATCGTTAGGAAAACAGCAACCGTCGCTAAGTTTTCGAAACCCAAATGCCAATAACCTAACTGTACATTGCCACTCATACGTATAAAAAAACAGCATACCCATATTTACGTCAGGCCTCTTGTTAAAAGTATTTTATTTCCGTCACCACACTCACCAAACCACACAGCCCCTTTGCAACGTGAAATATTTCAGATCCAGTCCGCATTTTTCACAGCTCAGCTGCGAGTTCCTTTAATATTTTATTTCCCGCATACATTTATTAATAGAATTCCGCACTGAACCTATTTCGTGGGTCTCATTCTACTGCATTTTCTAAAACGTGGGCTAGGCAAACAAAGTTCTGAAAAGCTCTGATTTTTTTTATTCTAGTAATCTCAAAACCTAATTTATGCTCCGCATTTTATATTCTTTCGAAAGGTAAAAATTTCAGATATGGTAAAATACATCTGAAACTTTCAACTATTCATATATTTGAGGCAAGTAAAGCACACGGAATGTAAATGTTTCCCTTTTTATGCACTCGGTAATTGGATAACAAAAATGTTAATGTGATACAATGTTTATTTTATTTCAATTGTTTATTAAAATTTTGTGATTATTTTAATCTGTTATTTATAATATGATGTTGACTTACTTTTTTTTGTATATAATCTTTATAATTTAATAATCTCTGTTTAATTAATTAAGTACTACAAATATATAAGTTAGTTAATATAATATAATTTTGCATGCCAATAGGCAAAACACAGAGCACCTTTGTAAATTAAGACCCTATTTTGTACCACCTGTGTTATACAAATAAACATTTCATTTCATTTTCATTTCATTTCATAAGTATATTTTAAAATAAAGTTCCTGAGGAATATGCGAGAAGAAAAAGAATTACAAATACAAATACAAAATCTTTATTGATAACACCGAAGTTACAGGTCACATTACCGCCTCGATTGAGGTTAAAAAACCAAAAGACATACTGACAAAGATCATTTCTTGTAATTTCTGGTCATTAGATGGTCTGCTATAAACAAAATCTGTTTATTCCAAAGAACAGTCAGGTCAGAGTTTTTAAATCCCCCACAAGCCCATTTAAATCACAATACTAAGTTACATCAGCTTAAACCCGTACATCTAGGCATTTTTATCATTCCTGGCACCCCCCATTAATAACCAAGCAAACAATGGTGACAGACACATTTTTCATCCGCGATATAACGAGTTTCATCTGTTATACTTTGAAAAAAGTCGCCGATTGCCTTTGGAAGCGTTGATGGTGTGTGATGATATTCTGAAATATGTGCATAACTTGCTAAAAGTCGAGATATTTTAAGCAGATTTGGTAAACACTGAGTGAGTTTCGCTCATGAACAGACGCCTTTTTAAAACTTAATAAAATACATACCAAAGCTAAAACGATCATACTTTTGAATAAAGTAACTACTTATTTCGTAAATCTTACAATATTCTTAGATAAATCGATAAAGCTCTGCAGATATTACAAACATGTTTACACAAAACAACAAAACACACTTAATAACTTAGAAATTAGTATTTGTACCGTACATTTTTAACTGTATATTATTCAACTTATAAAATGTTGAAACTTGCTCTACTTTATCTTACCGTTAATTACTCATGTTTGCATCGACAGCCTGTTGCTTTGAACTTTTTCTTTCAAATCACATTATTTACGATGTGCTCTGTAAAACGAGGAGACTATCGGCTGAGACTGTAGATAATACTAGTAATATAATAGACGGCCACAGTCAAACAACTTTTTAACGCTTTAGCGTTATCTGGACGAAAGCAACCTAAAGATACCAAAATGTAAGAGGGCACGTCATCTGCTCTGCTACTCCAGATAGTAGCGTATTAAACTCAAAAAGTTCTTGGACTGTGGCCGTCTATTATAAAAATCTAGTCTCCGCTATCGGTAACTCAAAGTATCAACTCCTGGATCTCAACCACTATCTGCATAAAAATAATTGGCTGAGTAATTATTAAAAGTAATTCTCTTGTTTGTTTGTTATTTTCAAGTGTCTCATTATTAATCTTCGTGATCTTGTTAATGAGCCCGAATTCTATATAGTTGCGAGTTTTTATCGAAGAGATTGTTTAAGTATATTTGGTTTCGTGTTAGCAAATGTTTACATTGTCTTGTAAAACTATGTAAAGATATATATCAAAATTTGCTCAATTACACTGAGAAGTTATTGAAATTATTGCCGTTATTCAAGATTAGAATCAAATTAACTATATATCATAAGTAAAATTTTGTAATCATTAAATGTTTTCATTCAATATCATCATTCTACAAGGTGTAACTAAAATACTGGTGATCCTTTAAAGGGCATATATGGTGTCGTATCCTAATTACAAAAAAGTAAGAAAAAATTTTTTTCGCGCGAAAAAAAATTTTGGTTTAGTATGGAGGGTCGGCCGGCTGGGACTACCTGTACCATAGAAAAAAAAATTTTTTTCGCGTCCAAGAATTTTTTCTCCTACTTTTTCTTAGTCGTAATATGATACCATTTATGCCCTTAAACGGATCACCAGTATTTTAAATTACACCCTGTATTTTGCGACCATATCTAGGCTAACTGTCCCTATCAGCACGAGTGGAGACTGAATTGAATGTGCCCCAATAGCATCAGATAAATTGATTACATTTGGATTGAGTTCATATTAGTTTACCGCCGAAATGGATCCATTCAGCAACATTTTTACTCTTGTTTAAGTCTGAAGTGAATAACGGCTTAATCCCACTTTGGAAAGCAATTTCTCGTGAATCGAGTTATGTTCAATGGTGAAAAAACTAAATTAGCGAGACGAGGTTTTTATAATTGTTATTTAAGTTTTAGACAGATTAAAAAATATAGATGTCGTAAGCCGAGGCGGCGCGGTGGGTGCGTGCCGATGCTGCTGGCCTCTCTCGATGGTGGTGGTCGGATGGACGGATGACCGAGATTAGCAACGCGTGCTTAAGGGTTGGTTAGGAACTCTCAACTACTGACATAATCAGGAATATCAGGGTAGCCTAACACTAAACACATTACACAGGTACACGGACGCACGGTAATAAAATAAAACGTAAACACTGGTTTAATCACTGTATTGTTTTCAAATCTCTTAAAACCAGATTAAGGGAGGACAACAAACTACCACCGGTTCGGAAGGGAGCCACTACTGAGAAGAACCAGCGTAAGAAACTCAGCGGGTGATGGTTCCGGACACCATGTTTAGCTTAATTTATTTGTTTATTTAGGTGCATGTAAATACTATATATCGTAAAACGGAACGCCGTTATTAGCGACAGTTTTTAGGGTAGTTTTTCGATTCGTTTTTGACATTTATAAAAAGCCAGTGGAAGGTAGATCGTTCGTTGGCTGCTCGTTGCCGTGCACGCAAGCTAATTCGTCGCGCTAACCAAAAAAAAAAACCCCAAATTATTCGAATTTGTGCGTGATCAAACCCTCGCCTCGACCACTACATCATCAGCTCGCCCAGGGAGAGAGTCGGTACCGACCAGCTGTTCACCGCGCAGGAACGGGGTGAGTTGGCTTTCGTTGATCTGCTTTCTCTGGCACTGATAGGTTAATTTTCGTTTCGTGTTTTTCGCTAAATACAATTCCCTACTCGAGGGCGATTGTACATTTGGTCCATCGACCGCGGATCCTCCTAAAACTGAGAACAGCTAACCTGTCTCGGGGCCAGGAGTGAACTTTGAACCATTTTCGTTTCGCTTCGTTTACAACTGTCGCTAACTTCGTCTCGTTACCATCTCGATAATTCGTTTTCGTTAATTTTCGCTTCGCATAATACACAAATTGTCGTCTTATCGTAGGTATTAAAATTACAAGTTCGTGGCCATCATTCCTACGCAATTATTCGACCGCGCTTACTTATAATTTACATCGAATAAACCTAAAACTTAAATATCTTATTGTAATTCGGGTACTTAATCTTAATTTAGTAGTAATTATATTGAAATATATTGATAATTTAAACCGTTCGGATTGATGATGCAACCTATTATACGATCAAATTGAGTGTGCATTGAGTTATCTTTGTTTGTTTGAAACGTAAATACTTCTAAACTTAGTCGGGTAACAGTGTACCGCGTGCCGTTTCTTGATAGCCTACTAACAAAAGAAATTCCAACTGTTGATTTGGTGACTTTAAAATAGCGATAATTATCTTTAGTTATTGTTATTTTGTAAAGTGAATATCACACAAATTTTAATAAAGTATTTAAATAATAATAAATAGGCGTACTTATACCTAGGTACATATATTTGAAATATACAAATATCGTGCATTATTATTGAATAGTGTTCACAGATAGTTGTCCTTTAATATTCACATAGTTTTCCTTATCAGTAACGTTACCGATCATTCATTAATTATTGTAAGTAATCATAGAATTTGGCACAAATCATTCTCGAACCTAACTGTAACCAATTAAGGTCTATTTCCAACGCTTTCACTTCGTATTACGAATTCGCACTACAATTATTTGTTCTCGTTGTTAATTCAATAAATAGGTACATTTAATAATTAAGTTAACAGGTAAATTTCTTCGTTTCTTTCCTTGTCGTTACTATAAGGCTTATCTTCGCTTCGCACATCTTACAGTAAAATAAATTACTCTTGCAATATTATTTAACGTTTGTACCTATGCACCGCGTCTTTTAAATTCGCTAGCGTGAACCTTATTTCATAGGACATAAGGTTCAAATCTGTTTTATTGTACCATTCGTGTCTTTGGTGGAAATAGCTTTGTTTACACTTAGTTAACGTAACTAGACTTAATAAAATGTCGAAAGCACTCGCCCGCCGAAACTTGCAATTAAAGCGTGAAATATCAATCAAACGAATCGATGAATGTTTGGCGGCCGCGTTGCAAGCTAAGGTGGATTCTTCGCGATTACCTTTGTTTATGTCTCGATTTAGCAAAATAGATGGCTATTGTTCTAGCTTTGAAACACACCACTTAAAGATTATATCTGAAATAACGGAGGTGAATGAATTGGACCAAGAAGATATTATACGTCAAGATTTCGATGACAAATATTTCCAAATAATTGAAATTCACACTTCACTATCGTCAGCGACCCCTATTGAGGGCGAGACGAACAGAACCGACTTGTCTGTAAAATTGCCCCGTTTGAACCTTGTTCATTTTGATGGTAACATTAAGTCATGGGGTACCTTTTATGACATGTTCAACACAATGGTACATCAAAACAAACGATTGTCAAACATTGAGAGGTTCTCAATTTTAATTTCACTTCTTTCGGGAGAACCGTTGCAATTATTGAAGGGATTTCCCTTATCGGACAACAATTATTTAGATGCTTACGCAGCTTTGATCGATCGTTACAATAACAAACGGAAGTTAGCTTTTCGTCATTGGGAAGAAATTCAAAATGCTTCGTTGAAATCCAACTCGCCTAGCGAGTTACGTCGACTCGTAGACACATTCAAAGAAAACATTGCGGTTTTAAAAAACTTGAGATTTCCCGTGAACGATTGGGACTTCCCATTGTTTTATTTATTAATAAACAAACTGGATCAAGACACCCGTCGTCGTTTTGAGTTACAAAATGACAACAAAGACGTGCCATCGTTTGACTCGCTATTAGAATACGTCAGTAAGGCCGGCCAAGCGTTAGAGCTCGCCGACCTCACGGAGGGCGCCCCGGGCCCCGCGACGCGCGCTCCGGCCACATCCTCGCGTGCCACGCGCGCACAGGGCGCACCGCGCACCGGCGCCTGGCGCCCCGCGCCAGAACGAGCACCTGCTGGAGCGAATTATAAAGCGCTAGTTGCTACTAGTGCCAACCCTATCGAATCGTTTTGCGTGTTGTGTAAATCTAACCATGCCCTGGCTAAGTGCGATGATTTTCGAAACAAGACGCCTCACGAGCGTTTTGTAGTTGTCAAGGACAACAGACTGTGTGTAAACTGTCTACGTTCCGGGCACGTAGTAAAATCCTGCCCATCGAAGTCTCGCTGTCAAAAATGTAATGTCGCCCATCACACTACTATACATTTCGATGTCGATGGCGGCAATTACCAGAACAGCGGTAGCTCTCCGGCTGGAAGCAACGTCGGTGCCGCTAGCTTCTCGTCGTCCTCGCCCCGCGAGAACCCAAGTCTCGTGTCTGACAAACCGGTCACCCTTCTTGCATCCGATGCAGCACCTACGGGTCGCATTTCTCTTCTTGCCACTGCATATGTGGAAGTACAGGATGTATTCGGTAATTACCAAAAAATTAGAATTTTGATTGACAATTGTAGCCAGTCCAATTTTGTTACGCAACGTTGCGCGCAACGCCTTGGACTTCCGATTCGCCAGAAACCTACGTCTATAGAGGGTATTTGTGAAACGTCCGCACTGGCAAGTGCCTATACCACTCTTAACATTCGTAACATGAAATCTAATTTCGAAATGTGCCTTGAAGCGTTTGTCACGCCCAAGGTCTGTAGCGATCAGCCTGCAGAAAAAATAGACACAGATCGGTTATCATACCTAAACGAAATCGAACTCGCCGACCCTAATTTTGATAAACCTGGTTGCATTGATGCCTTGGTGGGAGTGGATGTCTTTTGTTTAATACTCTTCGGCAACGATTGTGAGGATGGACCCTCAGTACTTGAAACCAAACTTGGTTGGATTGTCATGGGAAAGGCTCCTTGCGCACCATCCCATTCGAAAACTTCGCTCTTCTGTTCGATCGAATCTCTCGATACCCAAATTCGGAAGTTTTGGGAAATCGAAAGTCTCCCAAACTGTTCGCCTCTAAGCGACGATGAAGTCACGTGTGAGAAAATATTCGCGTCAACTCACGCACGTGATTCCAAAGGGCGATATATCGTACGCCTACCTTTTCGAAATATTGATCCTCGTTTTGGTGACTCGCGCGCCCTTGCCGAGCGCCGCCTTATCTCCCTCGAAAGAAGGCTCTCTCGTGAGCCGGAACTTCGCAAAGACTACAACAGTTTTATGCGTGACTACCTGGACGCTGGTCACATGGAACCGGTTGCACCTCGATCAGATGGACGCGCTTACCACTTGGCGCATCACTGTGTTCTCAAGCCCAGCAGCACCACCACAAAATTGAGAGTGGTGTTCGATGCTACGGCACAGCCTGCAGGAGGCCCCTCATTGAATGACCAGTTGCTCGTTGGACCGAAACTTCAGTCTGATCTTGTTTCGATACTACTTCGCTTTCGTTTACATGCAGTCGTCTTTACAGCCGACATTCGTCAAATGTATCGGCAAATCTTAGTGTCTCTCTCCGATCGAGACTTTCAACGCATCTTGTTTAGGTTCTCGTTAGAGGAGCCTATACAAGAATTTCGTCTAAACACCGTGACCTACGGCATGTCGTCGTCAAGTTTCCTCGCAATTCGAGCCCTCGTTCAATTGGCCATTGATGAAGGTAGCGAGTACCCTCGTGCGGCTGATGTTCTCAAACGGGACATTTACGTTGATGACGTAGTGACAGGCGCTGAGGACGTCGAATCGGCCCTGGAACTACAATCACAAATTATCCAGATTTTGGAGAAAGGATGTTTCGAACTTCGTAAGTGGTCGAGCAATTCTCCAGAACTGCTCGAGAATCTCGATCCAGCTCATTGTCATGAAACGACACTCTCTTTTGATTCGGAGCCAACGTCTCCGGTTAAGGTGCTTGGCATGGAGTGGAATCCATCCATCGATGCGTTCACATTCACGGTCAACGCACTTCATGAGAAGTGTACGAAACGCAACATTCTTTCGGAATTGGCGCGCATATTCGATCCTCTAGGGTTTCTTACTCCCTTGACTCTCTCGTTCAAACGCATAATCCAAGAACTTTGGACTCTCGGATTAGATTGGGACGTGTTGGCACCTCCCAACATTAGTCAAAACTGGCTTCGATATCGTTTAGATCTGGACATGCTGTCCTCTCTCGAAATACCTCGATTCGTTCCGTCATCGAAGGCCTGCAATGTTCAACTGCATGGTTTCTGCGACGCCTCTGAGGCAGGATACTCAGCTGTTGTTTACTTTCGTATTCAACACGGTGATGGTAGCGTCACCGTGCATTTGATAATGTCGCGTTGTAAGGTATCCCCTCTGAAACAGACTTCGATTCCTCGTTTGGAGCTCTGCGCCGCAGTATTGCTGACAGATCTCATTGAACACGTCAAGGACGTCTACGGCGGAGACGTCACATTTGAAAATATCTACTGTTGGTCCGATTCCACAGTCACGATATCCTGGTTGCGTTCGCCATCGCAACGCTGGAAGACTTACGTCAGTAACCGCGTGAGTCATATTCAAGAGAGAATACCCGCTAATCATTGGCATCACGTTAAGTCCGAAACTAATCCGGCCGACTGTGCCTCTCGCGGAGTAACAGTTCGAGAACTCATCGATCATCCTTTGTGGTGGACAGGCCCCGCTTGGTTGGCTTTGGACAGTAGGACCTGGCCAAAACCACCTTCGACCCTTGAAACGTCATCGGATTTGTTGGAGGAACAGAGGGTCCCCAAACAAACTTCACTCTTCGTTGCCGTCAATCAATTTGACGACTTCTTATCGAGACATTCGAGTCTCAACAAGACTAAGCGCATTGTCGCTTATATTCGTCGTTTCGCGCACAACTGTCGCAACCCTCGCGAACGACGCGTCGGTCCACTCGTTCAATCGGAACTCGATCTTGCCATAACTGACTTAATAAGGTTATGTCAGGAAAAGGCATTCTCCAATGAGATTAAGCTTCTCAAGGAAAATAAAAAACTGCCTAAGCAACTTAGGAAGCTCAGTATTTTCGTCGACAAACACGGTTTGCTGAGGGTGGGCGGTAGGCTTGTACACTCAGAACTCGACTATGATTGCAAGCACCCTTTACTGCTACCCAGTCAGGACCGTATGACTCATCTCGTCATTGATCAAGTGCATAACGATAATCAACATCCGGGGTTACGCACGCTAAACTTCTTGATCGCGCAAAACTTTTGGATCCTCGCTTCTAAACGCGTAATTAGTACTCGCTTGTCGAAATGCATTAAGTGTTTTCGCTCCAATCCAAGACCTTTAGTGCCCCGTATGGCTGATCTCCCAAAAACGCGAATTTCGCAAGTAAAACCCTTTTCGTGCATCGGTATTGACTTCGCGGGTCCCTTCCCCACGTATATCAAACGCTATCGTGGAGCTAGGCCGTTTAAAACACACGTGTGTCTATTCATATGTTTCGCGACAAAGGCGTCTCATATTGAACTCGTCATAGGATTGACAACCGAGGCCTTTCTTGCTGCCTTGCGTCGATTTATCGCTCGTCGTGGTCGTTGTCAACGCATCCACTGTGACCGGGGCACAAATTTTGTAGGCGCGTACAACGCTTTGCTGCCTCTTATGCAAGATGCGGCCTCTCGTGAAAGCATCGAGTTTTGCTTTAACCCTCCAGCCGCGTCCCACTTCGGCGGTCTCTGGGAAGCGAACATCAAATCCTTTAAAACGCATCTTGCTCGCGTCGTAGGCAGTCAGATCCTGACATACGAGGAATTCCTCACGGTGGCGGCTCAAATTGAAGCCGCATTAAACAGTCGTCCGCTCTGTGAAATGAGCTCCGATCCGAATGACATGTCAGTGCTGACACCCGGACACTTCCTTACGTTGGAACCTTTAACTTCACTTGTAGAAGCTCCAACCAACGACTCAAACATCTCGGTTTCGAATCGATGGCAGCTTATCCAAAGACTTCATCGCGACTTTTGGAAGCGATGGCATTTAGAGTACTTGCACACCCTAAATCAACGCGCTAAATGGCACTCGGACGCTGATGAACCCAAGATAGGCTCATTAGTATTAATTAAGGATGAACAACTGAAGCCTCTCAATTGGTCTCTTGGTCGAGTTGTATCGTTACATCCCGGGAAGGACGGGATCTCTCGTGTAGCTACTGTCCGGTCACAATCAGGTCTACTACAAAGACCCCTGGTGAAGTTGTGTCCGTTACCTATTGATTAGTTTACTTTTAAAATACTTCGTATTTGGTGGGCGGAATGATGGTTCCGGACACCATGTTTAGCTTAATTTATTTGTTTATTTAGGTGCATGTAAATACTATATATCGTAAAACGGAACGCCGTTATTAGCGACAGTTTTTAGGGTAGTTTTTCGATTCGTTTTTGACATTTATAAAAAGCCAGTGGAAGGTAGATCGTTCGTTGGCTGCTCGTTGCCGTGCACGCAAGCTAATTCGTCGCGCTAACCAAAAAAAAAAACCCCAAATTATTCGAATTTGTGCGTGATCAAACCCTCGCCTCGACCACTACATCATCAGCTCGCCCAGGGAGAGAGTCGGTACCGACCAGCTGTTCACCGCGCAGGAACGGGGTGAGTTGGCTTTCGTTGATCTGCTTTCTCTGGCACTGATAGGTTAATTTTCGTTTCGTGTTTTTCGCTAAATACAATTCCCTACTCGAGGGCGATTGTACAGCGGGACTTATTTTGTTATCTGAAACAGGCCTTAGACTAAATTGGGTAGATTACACTAATCACAAACACACAAAATACTTTCTAATCACAAAGGCCTCATTAAAACTTTAACTACGAAAACCATTGACTGGTTTTACAAGGCATTAGGAAAACGAGGAGAGTTCCCAGCTTGCGTCCGTGTGCTACTCAAAATACCACCCGTTACTATACGACCGAACCGACTCGTCTTTAAGTCACAACCAAAGCGATAATGAATCCTGAGATGTTGATCGTTCGCTAGTCAAACCGATAATGAATTCTGAACGAATACTAAATCACTACTAAGATACTGTCCGCATGACAGTCAAAGCCATAATGAATCGTCAAGTACTGCTGTCACTGGTTTTTATACCCTCAAAGGCGGGTAAGTCTAAACGTGACTTTCAATGACTACCGACGCATTTCTTACTTTAAAGGTGGGTAAATCTAAACGTGACTTTTAGTAACTACCTGCACGGACCAAACTAAGACCACCCCCGAGCAATACCCTGCTTATCGTTTTCCAAACTTGTTAAAAGGTAACCTATTACAACAAAACATCATAATTCTATCAGTTATGACATGTATAGCGTAGCTCCGCAACAAGCCGCTGCTTGCTCGCTCCGACATAGAAATATATAGAAACAGTCAGCAGCAAAAGTAGCTAAGCGGGTAGGGTGTTCAAAATGACCTACACACACTCTTATTCTATTAACAATAAAGTCGTGTCCGGCTCATTTTGAACACCCTACCCGCTTAGCTACTTTTGCTGCTGATTGTACTTAATAATCAAAATAAATTACATTAGTAAAAAACTGACACTTACTACTTAGATTTTGTTATCTGATATTCGCTCATTCACATTTTTAATAAAAATACCCCGCTTAAATGGGTATTTTTTACAGTTAATTCATCTACGTACACGTAGATAAAATACATTTGCTTACAATTTATGAACTTTTTAATTTCAGAAACTATAGAACACAAATCACATAATCGAAATATTAAAAATAACCCAGTATACAGTGTGTGTCTTTCATAACGACTAATTTTAAGGGCTGAAAGTATAACTCCTAATGAACTGAAATTAGCATAATTTAGTTAAAAATCTACGTTTGATCTACTAGTACAAAACATGTACAAATTGAAGCAACTCCGGTCCAGTTAAAATGAAATTATCTCTAGTTTAGATATAGTTTGCTAGCTTTAAGTGTTACAATTTGAGTTTGCTTTTGTTTGCATAAAGTTGGGTACAGATTGCCGTGTACAGTAACTTAAATAGACTTTGTGTTTAAATAAAATCCTTTACAGTGAAAAGTCTAAGTGAATGTTACTGAGAGAGGTGGCCAAGTAAAAAGAAAATGGAAGAGGAAGTTCTTGTAGAAACAGCGATGTATTATCCAAGTTTATGCAAGACGGAGTGTAATTTTAAATGTAAGTAGTTTTTAATTTAACTGGGATGTTTTTGTGTCTTTAGAATTATATAAACTTACATGATTTGTTTCTTACCAAATTACCTATCCGGGTGAGTTTTAACGTATCTAGAAATCGCTCAGCTAAAATTTAGAAGTTTTCAGTTATGATTAACAAAATATTAAATAGTAACCAATGTTCGTTTTAATCTTTGGGAAAGCATTGAGAAAGTACTATACGGTCATTTCTTGAAAATTAATATTCGAGGACGCCCAACGAACTTATTGCAATTTAAACATTCATAAAACAGAAATGCCCTACCAAACAGCATCACATCTAACATTTTTACAACCTGGAATGTTTCAAATAACTTGAAACTCGAGACATTGTAATAACAATTTCTAAAGTTCACAACTTCATCTTACAATAATAGTTCAGCGAAATGATTTTTCAACGTCAATTACTCCAAATGAACGCCATTGTCGATCCGAGTCGCATTTCCAAGAACTTTTACAGACTAAGGTAAATCTTCGTTTTGTAAAAGGATGTTTTTTTGAACGATCAAATCTGCAAGAAGTTTATCGCTTTGAAAACTGTTCGTGTTTTGTGCATTAGAAACTAGGACCATATACTCGTAGTTGTTGACTTAAGTATTTAACATTTTTTGTACAAATTTTGATCTTACTTTTCGGCATTTTCTATTAGTCAACCGTAAGACAAAGCAATACATTTTTGGGCGATGCTTCAATTTAGAAGAAAAAGAAAGGAAAAGACGAGAAGAATTATTTTTATTTATTATCCACCTTAAATATTAAGTATTACTTTTTTTGTCAAGTTGAACTAGTGCTCAGTTATGCAAATTCTATACTTGAAGATATGTATATCAAAAGAAAGAAAAAAAATACCTCAACCATGAGTACTAAAGGCAGAGGTTGAAAGTTTTCTGCATTCATAGACAACTTCTGTCACCCGAGTCACGCCGGCACCAGTCAATATTTCCATGTGGAAACGTAACTCCTAACAAAAAATATACCTATAAACAAGTTTCCATTGTTCCGTACCCTCGTAAATAAAATTGAATTAATACTTCTTTATGTATGAAACAAAGTTTATACAGAAGTAAAACGAAATGACTGCACCATCAATAGACAAAGTTTTAAGTGCGGTCCGAAAACTAGAAAATTCGTTAATTAATGTTAACGAGTTTTTGGATCTGAACGGGGCTTTAGCATTGTAAAGGCTGTATGTAAATGTTTTGAATGTTGGTGAAAATGCAAATGCTAACTAAGTAAACATAATTTTGAGGCGTTGAACTATCAGACCTCAGAAATAATAATATAACTTTGCTATTCCGACCGACAATATCTCCAGCAGCTCCTGCTAGCCTAATATGGTCGGGTTTTTATCGTCTGTCACCATAGCTGTCACGTTCTAACAAGTACGTAAGAGCGAGAGTGACGCATGACGTGATAGGACAGGTGACAAAATGACAGCCATGGATGGCGTTCTGAGGATGCCTCGTAGAGAGGCGAAACACTTGTCGAGTTTTGGTATTATTGGTGGTGATTTCTTCTATTTATTTGCATATTTATTTTGCGATGGGAGGATGGGAACATTAATTCATGCAAACATACGCAAATAAGTATAACTGGTTGTGACTATTCAACTAGTACGTTGTTATACAAAGGATGGAATATCAAAGTAATATTGATGTAGTTTATAATATGGATTTCCGCAAAGTAGCGCCTGATTCAATAACGTACGTTCTGTCTGTTTAATATTATAAATGTAACAGTGAAAAGGATATAGATATTTTCTTATTTCAATCGCTGATGCTGGTGGGGAAATTAAATTTTCAATGATAATGCTAGTAGGTTAAGTAAGTCAATTTTAATAAATTGTTATGCAACTAATTTCTGTAGGTTTTCGACTTATTTTTTTATTATCAAGGGTGACGAACGCTTTTAAAAGTAGTATTGATAGTACCTATAACATACAACTGTAGAAATAGCAAATTTTTACAAAGGCGAACTATTCCTTCAAAGGAATCTCCAATCAACTCATAAAAAGTCGAGAAAAAATTAAAAATGGTTGAAACACGTACCTACTTACAAAATAGTAATGTGTGCCACCAAGCACCAAACGAAGGAACAAATTAAAACCAAATTTGTATCAGATTTACCTCTATTTGTAGCACTACAGCAACGTAGCGTATAGCTCGTACAGTGAGCAGCAAAAGTAGCTAAGCTGGTAGGGTAATTAAAATAACCTACACACGCTCTTATTCTCTTAACAATAAAGTCGTGCCCAGCTCCTTTTTTAACACTCTGCACCCTGTGCTGATTGTACTTTCCTCTTCGTAGCGTAGCTACGCTTTCACAATATTTCTCTAACATAGTAAAATATTCAATTGAATTTGTATGTTCCTAAATAAATAATTTGAATCATATACAAATCCCTAAGTAGCATTCTACTTTAAAAACATCTTTGCTGTGGATATCTATTTTTTTATTATTATAATAGAATCTAAACAGAATGCGATTATAATGAGTATGTCATTAAAAAGACCTACCTCAAACGTTTATTAATAATTATTTTTAATTATGATGAATGAATAAATAATTATTTGACATGGAGCAATTGTTAACAAGAAATTGATGATATGAATAAGCCAAACGTTACTTTTGACATGCCCAATCTGTTTAAATTGAAGTCAAACCAATAACAGACTAAATTATTCGGATATACCTCCAGAATATTAGGACGAAAGTCCTAACAGACTGATAAAAATTAACTTAAGAAGACAATCAAAATTACATTATAATGTAAAACATTTATTTCACCTTTGTCTCCCCACGCTTGTCTGAACTCAAGACCAAACGTTGTATCTCTAAATACGAAATTTCCAAGTATTCTTTCCTCAGAAATTTCTGCAGTCTGTTTTCCTAATTTGACGTGCTTCGTATCCGGAATGAGGCAAACGTACGTGACTAAAAAGATTACTTGAAACAATTAAATTACTTAGGGCTTTAGCATCGTTAAATTTTATTTAAGGTGCGCTGAATGACCTTGAATGCTAATTTAAGAGCTTTTTTCATCAATAACCGTTAATCTTATTGTTATCTGGCTTTTGTTCTATATTGGTCTTAACTGAACGTTTGAACAAAAAAATATAAGGAAAAATACAGTGAATGAAAGGGAGAGCCAATGAAAGCATTATTTTAAATTATAGTACCTAGTAATGGAATGTAATTCAAAATTTAAGTAGATATTAATAGTACTTAGCACTGGTTGTGTATAATATAATATTATAAGTAGCTGTATTAATATAATGGCTAAAAAAATAAATTGAAAGGAAGATAGGAGGTACGAGCACAAACTGCACGGTTAGCACAGCTTACGTTGTTGCGCGACTCTCCATACTTCATGCAGGACTCAAAGTATGAACTGACAAGCGACAACGAAAGATATGCTAGGTCCGCCTGTTCTGCATTACAGGTGGCCAAATGATTGGCTCCTTCACTTGCGTGGCCTATTAGAGATTTATATCTGTGGAAATACTGGAAATGCATGAGACGTTGTAGGATTTCAGGCCTTAGCTCTGATGTCTCCTTTGTCAGATTAAAAACATACAGAGTCAGAATAACTATCTTCTTCTTTCTCGTTCCCTCATTGCTGAGGATCGCGACCACATGTAGCTCGTTTCCATAACGTGCGGTCATAGGCCATGTGAACTGCACGGTTAAGGCTGCCACCAGCCGACCTTTTTGCAGCGTTGGACCATCTCATCCGTGCCCCACCGCGAGCACGTTTGCCATTCATACGGCCCAGAATGATGTGCTTCTCAACTTCATGCGTTCTAGACCGCATAATATGTCCGAAGAACCTAAGGGCACGCTCATGGCATACTTTGGAAAGCCGTGTGGCAATATTGAGCTCTCCTAAGATTGAGATGTTAGTTCTTCTAGCTGTCCAGGGTATACGCAGTAGTCTTCGCCAACACCACATCTCAAAAGCGTCAATTTTTGCCTTATCGCAGCTTTTCAGGCTCCAAGTTTCGGCACCGTACAGAAATATTGAGAAGACTAGGGCTTTTACTAAGCGTACTTTAGTTGAGCGACGAATACCTCTGTTCTTCCAAATCCTGTCCAGATTAGCCATTGCACTCTTAGCCATGCCAGCTCTACGGCGTATCTCGTCGACGCAACCACCGACATTGGTTATCAATGACCCAAGATATACAAACTGGGTGACTTTATCATATTCGCTGAGTGCGTCAGTAACTGGGAGTTTGTTTGCCCTGTCTACTACCATTACTTTGGTCTTAGAATGGTTAATCTTGAGACCTAGCTTAGCACTTTCTTCTTCAATTTTGTTCAGAAGAGCCGCCATTTCCACTTCACTTGACGCAACTACTGTTGTATCGTCTGCATACCTCAAGTTGTTAATCATTCGGCCACCTACCGAAACACCTCCTCTCCAACCTTCAAGAGCTTTCCTCATAATGTATTCGCCATAAAGGTTGAATAACTTTGGCGACAGAATGCAGCCCTGACGAACGCCTCGTTCTGTGTGGAAATCGCTAGATTTATAGTTTTCCAGTTTTATGAAGCTTGAGCCATCAAGGTACAGATTCTGTATTAAGTAAGCAAGGTGCTCCGGCACGCCCATCTCGACAAGCACATCGAACATAGCCCTCCATTGCACGCAGTCGAACGCTTTGGAATAGTCTATGAAACATAGTACGAGCGGTTTCTCGTACTCGCGACATTTCTCAATAAGAACTCTGACGTTCAACATCTGTTCACGTGTACCTTTTCCAGCTACGAAACCAGCCTGTTCACTGGGTATCTGGTGATCTATGAAGCACGAGAGTCTAGCATTGATAATGCGCAGGAGCACTTTGCTAGCATGTGACATTAGTGACAATGTTCTGTAGTTTTCGCATCTTCTTGTCGAACCCGAAATTATTGTGCATATCAGATTTACTCATAACCGCGCTTATTTTAACCTCGCTGACCTGGTAAATTTCCGGTAAATAAAATTTAATTTCCCACCGATAGCTGCAAGAGGTAAAGTAATCACATTCTGATGGATCTGGTTTCAACGTACGGTTGATTAGGGGCCTGACAAAAGTAGTATATTTATCTTTATGGTCCCTATTTTCCATTAAAACGATTATCTGCAGTCTCAACTCCGTCAAAATTTTCGTACGTTTAATATTTGACGCTTATAGACAATGCCAATAGCTAGGGATACACACACAGATATGCCCGCCGCACAAATCCGTGCGTGTATGGCGCGAATTGGACACGGATTTGTCTGCGGACACATCTGAATAGCGCCATACACGAACAGATCTGTCCGCCGGGCATATCCGTCGGACAAATCCGGCGGACACGTCTGTGCGTGTATCCCTATTCTATGTGACCGATGCGAAAGAAAAATCCTGTCCTATTGTTTTAAACTTCGATATACGATTGTCACTTAGGCGATTATCACACTGACGACGGATCCGCACGCGGCGCCGGTGCGCGAGAGAGATAGCGCTCTGCGTGTGTATAGCGCTGTCTCGCTCGCACACCGGCGCCACATACGGATCCGCACCAGTGTGATAACCGCCTTAGCTACCTCTAGTAGAAGTAGTCGGCAATGTCTCTAAAGCTCTAACAACGCACTCGCACAGTAACGTAACCTGTTCGTCGGTTCGAGAATCCTGTCAAACTTTGAACCCATGTAAGCCCAATTTTATGCTTATAATCAAGTATGTAATTAAAGCATCTTACAAACTTGCGAATTATGAACATGGAACTTCCATGTAGCTACAATACAGTACGTACCCTTTAACTTCACGTTACACGGGATTTAAACTTCGTACCGTAAGCCGTTTCGGTTCGGGTCTTATTAAATTTGAGGGAGTCCTTGAAATGTTTGAGACATGTTTCCTGTTCGGCAAAAACTGGTTAACGCGTTATGATGGAGGGTATTAACATTCGATGTTCTCGTACATACTTATCTATAGAAAAATATGAATTTGTAAAAACATGTTTTTCAATGAAAAAATAAGTTGTACCTACCTTACTATATAAACCTAACACCCAATTGTTTAGCCAATCTTCATCGTATGACTTGTTAATTTTTTTTAAATATTTATCGTATTTCTGACAGCCAGATAATAACTAGTGATAAAAACAATTTAACAAAAAATTGGTAGCTGATAAAATAAAATTTTGTAAATAAATGAAATGAATTTCGATTGTGTCATATCGTTTTTAAAATGAATATTACACAACAGAAACAAAGCGGAAGCAGAAATTTCATATAATTTCCTGTATTCATTCCCCTTATATTAAAATGTTTATTGGGAGCCCATCTGTTACCTGGAACGTAAAACGGAATTTATTGCAGAATTACAACTGTGATAAACGCACCGCAGAACAATGACGATTAAAATTGTTGAATATGACTTTTTTAACCACCAGTAAAACAATTTAATTTGATGTTTAATGGAAAAAAACAAGCCTGGCGGTAAAACGGCCGGCTTTCGATTCTTAGATTCAATTCCAGGTTGGTACCAACGAGTTTGTATGAAATATCATTTAACACTTTCCGTACCGCGTAGCGCGTACGTAGCGCGTAGCCAGGTATTCCTCGTATGTAGCGCGTAGTAGCTACGAACAGTGAACCCGACAGTCGGGTTCTCGGTGCTGAATGTGTTAATAATATTTATTGCATGTTGCTGTTTGGTGAAGAGATAGGGAGCTTAAAGACTGCGAGCCATCTGGTTGCCTCTCGGACACTATAACTACGCGCCATTGCTGCTATACCCTAAACCTTACTAGCATTTCCTAAAGACGCCAAGGGCCATTATGGCTAATGGGCCATTATGACTGGCGTCAATATTATGATTATGATTTTCAAGATACTAAAGAAGTTCTCAACCATTCCTAAAATAAAGTGTCGCGCACGTCCTACTTGAATCACTCCACAAGTGTAGCGGGTTGAGTCACGTATTACGAGCGTTCTAAATTCCCGGCCATGGCAGAAACACATCGCATATCCACACACCGACTCTACACTTGCAACCTTATTGTTCTAAACAGGTGAGGGAGTTGTACCTTAGGGAAAATAAAGTCATAAGCGGCTACATGGTCAATGGCGACATGGGTTTTGTTAAAAGTAATTTAGGACGCTTTGTATGACTACGAGATAAGAATTGCACTTTAGCGAGCAAATGCGTTACTTGGTTGAGAATAATTGTGTAAAAGTGATATTTTGTGTTAGGGAAACATTTACGTGAATGAATTATCTTAAAAGGCACGTTCATGAAGTGCATAATTCTTAAGTAGTAATGTCTCATCTTCCTTATTAATTTATCACCTATTCCTAGATTCTCTAGTCATAAGTTCGAGAGTCTGAATTATTTGTTTTTCTTCTTTATATCAAGCATTTGATTAGACAACATTTTTTTGTTTATTTTAGACATTCGTTTCTTTTCCACATATCGGGAAATTACTAAGTCTTAGAATATGAATATGTCACTCGCTTACTGCTAGAAAAACCATATAATACTCTCGAGTTCTCAAACTTAATCACCAATAACAGCAGTTGTAAGTTTATGTTTGTTCACGAAACTGTGGAAAATGTATAACAATTGATGTATGAAAGAATTTATGACCACAATCTTCATGGCCTTTCACCCTCATTCATTGCATCATACTTATTTTAATCGGTAATAAGATGTTTTATTTAGTCGTATGACACAAGTAGATAAAAATGTCTGCAATCAGATTAAAATTAAAAAATTGCAGTGAATACGTTTGGGAAGATGTTAACTATCGAGCAAAGACCTCCAAAATAATCTCCACATAAATCGGTCTTGCGTTTTTCTTATCAATTGGGCTATTTTGATCTAAACGCTTTGAAAGAAGAGAGCTCCTCTGTTGTCGCTTGACCGCTTCCTCCGGCGACTTATCTACTTCTTTGCTACCTATTGTATCAACCAATTAAAGTTTACCTGCCTTTGGTAACTTTTTCATGCCGAGTTGGACTTACTGCCTCAATTTTTAGGGTTCCGCAGAAAAATGGCAAAAAACGGAACCCTTATAGATTCGTCATGTCTGTCTGTCTGTCCGTCCGTATGTCACAGCCATTTTAATCGGAAACTATAAAACGTATCATTATCAAATTTTTAAATACAGTGTATTGTGTGTGCTGCTACTTAGTTATGTAGTGAAATTTCTGAAAAAAATCATTTTAGGGGGGGCACTCCATACATGCAAGTAATTTTAACTATAAAACTTTCGTGAGACTCTAACATATTAAAAATATTTATAACGGGTTACTCACGTAATTTTTGTCGATTTTTGCTCGACATGTTTCGATCAATTTACGATGATCATTCTCACGAGCGGCCCTCCGCGACGGCAGCGCGTCGGCTACTGCGCGCCTGCGCGCGGTGTGCCCTGCTGCTGGTGGCGGGAGGCGGCGGCGGCGGCGGCGGCGATGTTGTGACAGATCTACCCTCATCCCCTTTATCATTTTTGCCGAAATGTTTGCACACTACACTCACGACGTCATTTGCTAAAGGCACGTTCACACTGTCCGACACCGACGTAGTACCCAAGACCGTTCTCCAACTAGGGGGCAATGACCAACCACCATCACGATTGAAATTCGAATGACGACTTATTTCTATAGCCTCCCGTATTTTCCGCTGAATGAGGAACTTCTCTCTTGCAAGTACGGTTACCTTGTCAAACCTAATATAGTGCGTCGAATCCGAATCCAATATATGCTCCGTCACCGCGGAACCCTGACCATCTCGGTTTTTCATACTACGTATGTGTTCAGATAGCCTCGTCACAATGTTTCGGCCTGTCTCGCCAGGCTACACACGCAACCTTTCCACTCCAACCGGTCTAGGAAACGTTGGAGTGGAAAGGTTGCCTGTGTACCTGCCTTACATTAAGGGTGTAACGGATAAAATCGGACACTTGTTACGCCGAAGATATTGCATCAAGACGATTTTCCGCCCTCAAGCGCAGCTGAGACAGTGGATGCGTTCGCCAAAGGATAAGGAGCCTTTGAATGTTCCTGGTGTTTACATGATTCCCTGCTCCTGTGGGAAGAATTACATTGGAGAGACAGGCCGAAACATTGTGACGAGGCTATCTGAACACATACGTAGTATGAAAAACCGAGATGGTCAGGGTTCCGCGGTGACGGAGCATATATTGGATTCGGATTCGACGCACTATATTAGGTTTGACAAGGTAACCGTACTTGCAAGAGAGAAGTTCCTCATTCAGCGGAAAATACGGGAGGCTATAGAAATAAGTCGTCATTCGAATTTCAATCGTGATGGTGGTTGGTCATTGCCCCCTAGTTGGAGAACGGTCTTGGGTACTACGTCGGTGTCGGACAGTGTGAACGTGCCTTTAGCAAATGACGTCGTGAGTGTAGTGTGCAAACATTTCGGCAAAAATGATAAAGGGGATGAGGGTAGATCTGTCACAACATCGCCGCCGCCGCCGCCGCCGCCTCCCGCCACCAGCAGCAGGGCACACATGTCAACAGGGCACAGCGTCTAAATCATGTATTGACCATATATTTATTCGAGACTCTGCACGCAGTTTACAACACAACCAACTGCATTCTATAGACACTGCAGTAGTAGAAGATCCTCTGGCTGATCATTTTATCACAGGCATAGCCATCTCTGGTACGAGAGCGAGTCAAACCCACGCCTACGACCAAATAGATAACCGTTTAATGAGACAGGAACTTGTCAAAATTGACTGGACTCCTGTGTTCGAGATACAAAACCCAAATGATGTTTATGATTTCATAGCTACAAAATTTAATACTATTTATAAATCATGTACAATACCGAGACCAATTGTTAACAACACAACAAATAATCATACTTGGTTAACAAATAAATTGATTGAAATGTCTCATACCAAAAACAAGTTACTACAAATACACCTTAAGGACACAAATAATAAACAAAACGAACTAGTATATAAGAAATACAGAAATAAAACTAATAGACTTATGAATAAAGCTAAAAATAATTCAACTAAAAAAGAAATTTGTGATAATTATAAAAACCCGAAAAAAATGTGGCAAATAATTAACAAACTAACGGGTAGATTAGTCAAGGCTGTTGACGATATGTTAATAAAGTCCTTTAAACTAAAAGCTAAAGATCTATCTAACAAATTCGCTCGTGACTTTGAAAGCAATGTAACAAAGGTACTGCAGTCATGCGGCATGTTGTTACTTGATGAGAGTACATACACTTATGTCCCTAACGTAACTTTAAAAATTAATAAAATTAAAGATAATTCAATGGAGGGCATTATAAAGAACATAAATGAAAACAAAAGTGCTGGGTTCGACAAAATAAGAGCCAAAGATATCAAATTCATTACCAAAGAGATAACACCGGTACTTTCTCACCTAACAAATCAATGTATATCCTACTCATCATATCCAAATAAACTAAAAATCGGTTTAATTCGTCCCATACACAAAAAAGGAAACTACACGGACACTAACAACTATAGACCGATCACTTTATTACCCATTATAGATAAAATAATAGAAAAATACATAGGCAAAAAAATTAATGACTTCTTATCAAGTAACAACATAATTCATCACAGACAATTTGGTTTTCAAAAAGGAAAAAACACAACTCAACTTTTAGCCCAATTCACTGATGAGGTAAACGGACATCTTAATGATAGGAAACACGTAATAGTAGTATTAATAGACTTCAGCAAAGCATTTGATACCCTGAACCATGAAACTCTGTACAAAAAGCTTCAGCAAAATGGTATACAGGGGCCAACATTAAACTGGTTTAAAAACTATCACCTAGAACGATATAACACTGTCAGCATTGCAGGAGAGCGAAGCGAACTACTGCAATCATTCCAAGGTACAGCACAAGGATCAATTTTAGGCCCAACCGAATATCTAATATATGTTAATGATATGTGTAATTTATTTCAAACAGCCTCTGTATACCAATTTGCTGATGACACTTGCCTTATCACATCACACACGGATATAGTGATCGCAGAAAGTCAAATGCAGAGTGAATTTGATAAATTATGTAAATGGGCTCACGACGTAGGACTATCACTTAATTATAAAAAAAACTAAGATTATGCACATTCATTCACCTCATATCAAAATTAATACATCTCCTAGAATAATAGCCCATGAACATTCATGTATGCACTCCCATCCAACATACTGTAATTGTGAATCGCTAGAAATTGTTCAAAATCACACTTATCTTGGTCTAAAAATTGACAGCAAATTCAACTGGGGGCCTCATATCGACCATGTGTGCAATAGATTAAGGGCAATCCTTAGCAACTTAAGTATACTTAAACACAAAATGCCATACAACACTCTTCGCTTGCTGTATCTCGCCCTGGCAGATTCCGTAATCAATTACGGGATATCTAGCTATGGGCGAACATACCACACATACTTAAAAAGAATCTACAATATACAAATAAGAATACTAAAGACCATAGTTCCATTAAAGATAAAACATAAATATAGGCATAACTATGAACACCTTTTTCAATATTGCAGAGTACTCAACGTATTTAATAAAGTAAAACTGGCTGTGATCCTAGAATATAAGCACCTAATAGGAAAGCTGGCTAGACACAATAGGCCGTCCAACCTCCGGCGCCTGCCAAACGAGCCTCACTTTAAAATCCCAATAAATAACAACGAATATGGAAACAGGAGATGGAGTTCATACTTACCTAGTAGTCTAAACAGCTTTCCTAAAGAAATATTACAAAACATAGAAAGTAAGCCTAATAAAATAAAATATATAATAAGGAAGGAACTCAATAGCAAAATGTAATATTATTAAAATGCCAAGCATCAGAATATAACATATAAATATATAATTATATGCATAGATACATAAACATACTATAATTATTGTATAAGCTAACACTGATCTCAATATCAACTTAGTAATAATAATCTTAAATGTTAAAGATTTTAACTAAGTTTCAATTAATTGTAAGTTACATAAGGTACTGAAATAAACAGATTTTTAATTTAATTTAATAATTTAAAACACCGCGCGCAGGCGCGCAGTAGCCGACGCGCTGCCGTCGCGGAAGGCCGCTCGTGAGAATGATCATCGTAAATTGATCGAAACATGTCGAGCAAAAATCGACAAAAATTACGTGAGTAACCCGTTATAAATATTTTTAATATGCAAGTAATTGTCAAAAAATATTTTTTTACCAAATATCAACATGATGCACATCAATCGATAGGTCTTTGAAAATAACAATAGAACACAAACAGTTGTTGTAAATAAAACCCAGTCTAAAGGGACTTTAGTAAAATTAGGAGTGCCACAGGGTTCCATTCTGGGCCCATTCCTGTTTTTGGTTTATATAAATGATTTACCTTGTGTAGTACAAAACCTTTGTGGTATGATTTTGTTTGCCGATGATACATCTTTAATTTTCAAAGTTGAACGGCAATCCAATGATTTATCTGTAATTAACAATACACTAGCTGGCGTACTAAACTGGTTTACTACTAACAATCTGTTACTTAATGCTAAGAAAACTAAATGTATTCGATTTGTTTTGCCAAACGTGGCACCAATGGACACTAATATAGTTATAAATGGTGAATGTTTAGATATAGTAGATAAAACTGTGTTCCTTGGTTCAACGTTGGACAAAAATTTACAATGGAGTCCTCATATAAAAAAACTCGCTCTTAGACTAAGTTCAGCCGCTCATGCCGTTAGAAAAATTAGACAACTGACTAATATTGAGACAGCTCGCTTAGTTTATTATAGTTATTTTCATAGTGTAATGTCATATGGAATTCTGGTTTGGGGCAAAGCAGCTGCTCTGCCCTCCTAACGAAAAGTGCAACAACTCGAGTTTTGGGTCAAATTGAGTTATATACATATTCAGGTTCAGAATAACGAGTTCTATATTTTCTTCTTAGACAGTTTTAAGGTATCTGTAACGTAAACATGTTTTTTATTATTCAAAACTGCAATATCTGAGGCAATGACTAGTGATTTACTTATGAAGAACGACATAACTGTAGTTATCGCTCTTATGCTTAGTAAAATTGTAATAACAAAGTTAGTCCAATAACTAATCATAAACGCAATAAGTGAAGTTGTTACACTTATGTTTAGGATTGTCTAAATTTTTATGATAAGTTTACTTAATAACAAGGTAATACAACTAAGTTACTGCATTTATGTTTAGGACGATGGGGCAAAGACAGTATAGTTTTACCAATCAAGGTGCAATATGATGTCAAGTTATCGCATTTATGAGTAGTAAAATGTTCATTGTTCACTGCGGGGCGAGGGGTACGGATAAGTTGCCATTTTGTTCCACGAGCACCCATCAGACGCAGGCGGCGGTGCCAACGAGCCGGCCGATCCCATGTGTTTCACGACGATTTTGGTGTGACGACACATGTGTGTTTATTTGGAATAAAGTTAATTCTTAATTTATGTTCAATATGTATGTAATTGTGTCACATAGTAAACTTCTCTATATTGGTTACAACACTTTTTTTCCCAGTTTTATGCGATCCGAGAAAGGGTTAAATTTCAATAAGATATATTGCATTACGGCGAAATTTACAAAGTTACAAAAATCATAATCCAATCCAAAGTGACAATAAACATTGTGTATAAACTATTTCTTATAAAAAAAAATGTAGAAATTCATTTAAACCGATAATTTTATCAATGAGATTTACTTATTATGTACAAAAGCATTCAAAAAACGAAAAAGAAAAACATAAAAAATTTTTTTTTGGCGTTTTTGACTTATAGTCATATAGTTTTTTTCTTCTATTGACCTCAGAAATGCGTGGTTCAAATCTTTCTGTTTCCTCATGTTACACCGTGTATAATGAATTTTGCAATAGGATCTTAAAATCCGAGTTACGCGACTTTTGTTTGATGCAATAGTCAGTAATGAAAAACTAGTATTATTTACCAAAAGTACTCTAAAAATAAACGTTTAATTTTTTTATAAGTATGAAACAAACTAATTACAATATGTATAAATATACTTACAAAATGACCTATATAAAACTAAATTAGAATTATAAATAAAACTAAATTAAAATAAAAACAAGAAAAATATACCTACCTACCAACCAGAGTCATAAAAAGAATACCCCATCCAGCAGCTCCGATTGTGGCATAGTCCCCATCACGCTAGCGGCGTTTCCCCTTTGTATCGCAAGACTTATTTACTTACTTTATTTATTTTATTTTTTTTTACTTTTTTTATTGTAATCTTATTTCATTAAAAAAAACTTTTGCAACAACCATAATAGAAAAAAAAATTAAACACTTTGTCTTACTAATTAAAACTGCAATAAGTAAACTACTTATTGTACTTAAGATTCAAGCATGCAGTACATCACCATACTATAATTGCTTAAAATAATCGCAATATCTTGAATTACTTACGATAAGTGCAATAAGTAGACTACTTATTGCAGTTATGGCTTGTAATTATATCATGTCTGTATTGGACCATCCTAAGCATAAGTGCGTTTGCTAATTTTTTATAGTATTAATAAGTAAATAAATGATTATAAGGTACGTACAAATAAACTCAATAATATTATCTATTTTTTGGTCAAAGTTTCAAGTCAATAGGATGTGTAATATTGGAGATATCAACTAAAGAAATTTAAAATCTTTTACCGCGTTTTTCTCGAAAGTAGCTTGACCCTAGTTATTGCACTTTTCGTTAGGAGGGCAGTATAATTGCTTAAAATAATCGCAATATCTTGAATTACTTACGATAAGTGCAATAAGTAGACTACTTATTGCAGTTATGGCTTGTAATTATATCATGTCTGTATTGGACCATCCTAAGCATAAGTGCGTTTGCTAATTTTTTATAGTATTAATAAGTAAATAAATGATTATAAGGTACGTACAAATAAACTCAATAATATTATCTATTTTTTGGTCAAAGTTTCAAGTCAATAGGATGTGTAATATTGGAGATATCAACTAAAGAAATTTAAAATCTTTTACCGCGTTTTTCTCGAAAGTAGCTTGACCCTAGTTATTGCACTTTTCGTTAGGAGGGCAGAGCTGACATACAGACTATTTTTGTTTTACAGAAAAGAGCCATTCGCTTTATGTATAACTTAAAGGCAGGTACATCAATTAGAGAATTATTTAAAAAAATTAATGTTTTAACTCTTGCGTCCCAATATATCTATGATAATATTATTTTTGTTGTAAAGAATATACACACATTCAAGAAGAATTCTGACATCCACAGCTATAACACTAGAAATAAAAACAAGCTTGCTACCAGACGATGTCGTGTCCGCAAAGCATATAAGTCATTTTTTGGCCAGGGTATTCATATTTATAACAAGTTACCCGTCGATGTTTTGAATCTATCATTTCCCGCTCTTAAGAAATACTTGAAAAAAACTTTAATGTCAAAGGGTTATTACAGGGTCGAGGACTATATGACAGACATATATGCATGGCCCAAACCAGAATCTATAAAATCATCTAACATTTAGAGGACACAGTTCAAGTAAGAAAGAATATCAAACGTATTGCGAAGCAGTCAGATTTGGATTTTATTTTTATTTTTCATTTTAATTACACAATAGGCAGGTACATGTCTGTCTCTCAAGCTGTTTTGATATGCCTTCTTGAAGAACTACGCATTATTGTATATAGTATCTTTAATGTATTTGTAGTACTGTTTTGAAAAAATAAGTCCCGCCGAGTTTCTTGCCGGTAATAAGTAATACTTCTCGGGTCAGAGGTGTAGGGTTAGAACCGGTGGTAGTTTCTTTTCTCTCTGACGTTCATAAGTGCATTGTAATGTGCCTAAATTGAAGAATAAATATCTTTTATCTTTTATCTTTTTTATCTTAACATTGAGGTTTTTTTAAAAAATTTTAATTAAGTGGATATATTCAGAAATTATGACTTCGAAATTCTTAAAGATACGACCTTGCGATATTAATTTATTTGATAGTATTAGGTAGTTTTTGTATATAATGGTACGGAACCCTTCATGCGCGAGTCCGACTCGCATTTGGCCGGTTTTTTATTTTTAAATTTGGCAGTGCCGCCTCTCACTCATTCCGAAAAATAATTATATAAACTCAATTTCAATTTCAACAAAAAAAGTCAATTTATCAAGTGCCCTAAAACGAGAAAAGCCATGAAACTAAGCTTGTTCTTGGCTTTATCAGATGTATCGATTGGGTCTTATCTTATTAGATTTAGCTGGCTGCCTACAGCGTAACTACAACGAGTAATATTTCTCTCATAACTCAATAGAAAAGGTTATTTCTTAAATGGAGGTGGCGAACGACGGCTATGAGTGTTTTATGGACTTTTTTCTTATTGGAGCTTAAGAAAAGGAAATTCTTTCTCATTCCATTCAATGAACTTCACAAATTTAAAATAGGTAATATGGTACTCTTTATTTAAGGTTATTCTGGATATCTGATGGCAAGGAAATGTAGCATTTTGAATTGCACCAAAATGTCAAAGTAAGTTATATCTAGATAGTTAAGATTAAGTGATTGAATTGACTCATCGTTATCATCATTAGTCATTCGTTTAGAACTGAGGATCGCTATATCATGTCTTTCTGTTAAAACTAGGTTCCCCAGTCGAAGTAAATACGTAGTATTAGTCATATATTTATTGTTGAAGCATTTCACATGCGTTTTGTATGTATTTGATAGTATAACGGTACAATTTTATTAATTTGAATGCGACCATCAATGCCTGATACGTTTTATTTATAATTTAACGTCAATGTTGACAGAAATAGCATGACACCTTTTATTAGACTGACCAACTGTACCTACAAGTTTTGAGGATAGGCAATTGTTAATGTAAGGAACATCTAGCGTCCATAGGCTACGGTAACTGCTTACCATCAGGCGGGTTGTACGCTTGTTTGCTGCCGTCATGATAAAAAAAATCCTACAATGGATTGGACCTTACGAATTTATCGTAAAATCCTTATAAGTCGCTACCCTAAAATAAGTAGGATGTGCTACCTAATGAAATGTATTATTTCCAATTCACAGACAGAATAGAAAGGTCATGAACCTCATTTCTTGCCGAGTCTTATGTTAAAGGCGATTAGGTGCTTCGAAGGTGTTAAGAGCTACCTTACGAAAATGTTTTTAGGGAATATACATTTAGAAATTCTGTGATGGTAAAACCGTTTAGACCTAATTGCTTAAGAGAATATTCTAACAGTCTGATATCAAGACAATACTTTTGTAGTAAGGTGGGAAGATGGTAATACCAAAGGCTTTGTAAACTTAACTCTCTTGATATATTATTATATATTATGAAAGATGTTTTAGTTGCCTAAAAATACCGCTAGCTCTATTTTGAACGAACTTAGTCCTCTAATTCCTTTAAAGTGCTTACAGAAGACAGATTGATTCCAGTACCTATATACTTAAGATACAGTGATCGTAGATTTTCCAGCATTTTTGGTGTAGTACTAAGATTGTTATTAATGTTTTTATTTAAAGGTTATTAAATTGTGCAGAGATAGTTGGTAATTAAATAACAATTTCACAAAGAAAACGTCATTGCCTGTAAGGGCACAGCAAACTTCCTGTGGCTTCACAACCCTTTTGGGTAATTTGCAGAAAAAATGTACCTTTACTTTTTTTTTTATTTGATATATATTTTGAGTCTATCCTATGCAGAATCATGAGCTCTATCGAGTCTGATAGATTAAAAAAAATGTCCCAACTGTTCCGTTACGTTCATAAAAAAAGTGTAACGAAACTGAGACTTCGTTACATTTTTTAATGAACGTAACGAAATTTTTTTGTATGAAAATTTTGGAATAGTTGGGACATTTTTTTTAATCTATCAGACTCGATAGAGCTCATGATTCTGCATAGGATAGACTCAAAATATATATCAAATAAAAAAAAAAAGTAAAGGTACATTTTTTCTGCAAATTACCCTTTTCTGTCTTTAGCCTCCTTTGTCCAAGAAGTTTTTGTGCCCATTTGTCTCAGGTCTTACCTTTACGGTAGGTATTAAATTACTGCTGCACTATGTGCGGTGTGACGCGGCCGTTAATTCCGTCTCGAGCTCGAGACAAGACAAATTACTTCATTAATGTTTTCTTCCTTCTATTTTTCGCCGACTTTTGACTTCACTCTGAAGTGGGACTGGTGTAGTTTTAAAATAGTCCAGTGCCAACACTTTTTGATTTTACGAAAAAAAGGACCCAGTGTGTTGACGACGAGGGACCCTCTTCTTCCTTTGGCTGCCGACACAGTGAATCCTACTTTTTGTAAAGGAATGCGCATGTGACCCCTCTGGAGTTGCAGGCGTCCATATGCTACGGTGGCTGCTTACCCTCGCAGTATTAAAAAAAGAAAAATTTGCAATACATCTCATCTCCATTTTCACCCGTATATTATTCTGCCCCTTTGCCCTATGAGTCCCTTCATAATATACATATAAACAAATTTAACTACTTTCACAATTACACAACAAAGCACGTACTAACGTTCGTAAATTTTTAGCACACCTTCGATTAATTATCAGACAAACTCCAAGTCATTGTCCTTCTTTAATACCCGCCTATTCTCCCAAAGTCCCAACAGACTCGATCTCCTCACGAAGATACGACCTTGTCTTACTCAGGGCAGTAAACGACATCCATACGTTTGCAAGGTCTTATTTATTTCACCTTGAGGACACATTAGGTGTTTCACCTTAAGCTCACCCGTAACTCTGTAATTAGAGCTGTTCCCAAAACACCCTATCCTTCAGTTGGGCGTTTTAACAAATCATTGTAAGTAAACGTTGTTTCGATTTAAAGAAATTTTAGGTGAATCTTACTTGGGATCCGCAGTAAAATTAATTCTACTAGGACACAAAAGTTGTCTTAAGTTATACCTAGTATTGTCAAGTTTCTATGACCTATTTCAAGAATAAAATCAAATATAAAAATAAAAACAAAGAAACATGCGGCTATAGAACGTCAAAGTTTCAGAACCATTAGGGTAACAGCACCAGTAGTCAGGCTGTTGCATCTTTTATTGGTCATAAATATAGAAATCATTTTGAATAAATAAATCATATGTATTTATCGCTTTTTGTGAATTTGGAGATGGTCCATTGTTAACTGACTGATGAAATGGATAAGGCTAGAATATTGCCCCATTAAAAAAAACAGACAGACAGGATCACACCATAAAGGTTCCTTTCTCCTCCTGCGGAACCCTAAAAATGAATAGTTAGATGGCATATAGGGCTTTTTAGCAGTCAGATTTTGATTAATTATGTATACAAATACAATAATAGGGTATATGTAATATGTAGCACATTGACTATTTTTTTTCCTTTTTTAAAACATTGTTCATACGTTATTTTAATTGTAGTATTTTTTTTTCTATTTTAACCCACTGCTGGGGTATAGGGCTCAAATCAAATATTGTTATTATAAGAGTTGGATCCGATCTAGGTATGTCTCCAAATAAAACAAAAACTACGGTTGCAATAGTTTTTTATAAAGTGTATGTATTCAAAAAAAGGTATACAATGCCGATCGTTATGTAGCAGTGCCAACATGAGAAAAATATACTTTATCAGAATAGTGTCAAATTAGTTGTATACACAATATTGTTTTATCAATCATCTAAAGAAAAAACAAAAGTAACTTCCTCAAACAGATTTGCCGTCGCATTATGCTGATCCGCGCAACACAAGTAGGCATTCCAATAACATCAAGCCGAGAACATTCATTTAAAATGAAACAAAATATAAGGAATGACTAAAGAAATGGAAAGGAAATCTCTTTGGCACAAACCTTCGAAAATTCTGGAGCCTTCGGGCCGTTGTTTCTGGAAAAACGTAATCTCCTGAATAGTGAGGCTGCGGAATAGATGACACATTGTCAGTTAGAATATTTATCAAAAAAGTATATTCATATTTAGTTTATTTCTTATACATTTACACATATACAAACAAACCTCAAACACACACACACACACACACACACACACACACAACACCACACACACACACACACACACACACACACACACACACACACACACACACACACACACACACACACACACACACACACACACACACACACACATACACATACATATTTTTCCAACCTTATGTAATTAACTGTGCATACACCTTAAAGTCTAATAAAATTTTCTTAATACAAATATTCAAAATTGCATGTATAACTTTACTTAGTTTAAGTTCATATTTATGCTAGCTATGTTTTAATCTTAGATGTGTCCGGTTGCAATAAATACACAAACCTACATAGTTAATAGCGGGGTCTTCTGCCCCAAGTATATGTATTACTTACTAGGAGATTCCAAGCATCACTTTTCAAAAACAGCAAAACATTATAACCATAAAATAAAGATTTTTCATTTTCATTTTCATTTTGATATACATTCATTTCATATTCACTCTTTAATCACTTAAATGTTCATAATTCCGAATGAAAAACTGGGGCAGAGTAATGACAGTGTATTTGTTTCAATAATATATATTTTTAAATGACGGTCTTCGCCGAGTTGACCTTAAGCTAAAATCATCATCATCATCTCAGCCATAAGACGTCCACTGCTGAACATAGGCATCCCCTTTGGACCTCCATAAGTATCGGTCGGAAGCGACTTGCATCCAGCGTCTTCCGGCGACCTTTATAAGGTCGTCTGTCCATCTTGTGAATCGACGTCCTACGCTGCGCTTGCTAGTCCACGGTCTGCACTCGAGCACTTTTCGACCCCATCGGCCATCTGCTCTGCGTGCAATGTGGCCTGCCCATTGCCACTTCAGCTAAAATACTTAAGGTCAACTCGGCGAAGACCAGCAGTCGGCGAAGACAGGGAATATAGAAGAGATAGCAAGCAATCACACCAAATTCTGCATAGCTTTTTTTTACGAAATGGTCCAAGAGGAAATGACCGAGTTACTTTAAAATAGTGAAATCACTTTAGGTGTGCTTATAACAGTTGAAGAGTTCCCTCGATTTCTCCAGAATTCCATCATCAAATCTGGACCTGGTAACAATAGGACTAACTATGAAATATGCTCTTTCAAAGAAAAAAAGATTTTTCCAAATCGGTCCAGCAGTCTTCGTCTTTACCTCAATTTATGTCATCACTAATATAAGGTTTCAAGAGGATTATTTAAAATTCCACGTACTTAGTTTGTACGAGTTTTTAACTCGTATTAAACCGCTAAGTTAAAATATTTTTAAAATACGACTTATGAAAAACAACAAGGATTCTCCTCTAAAATTATATTTAACTGCAACGAAATAATGAGAATTCCCAGAAATTAAAAATCCAGTCACATTTAGTACTCTCCTGCGACGCCATTTTGCAAAAGATAAAAGAAGATTTAACACTAGTTGTCAATTTCATCATGCCCAGATCCGTCGGGGGAAACTGTAAATTATCACACTACGCTTGGGCAGTAAGCCAAGGCTGTATTCTTCATGCCTAGCTAGCAATGGTGTCGTATAAAAATTTTCGTAAGTCTAGGTAAACTCGATTTTCCTGTCCTTTCTTAGCTATAGGACAAATGAAACTCACGCAACTGTCTGGGCAAGGTGGTGGGGATCGTAGTCCCGTCACTGCTTCCTAGTTTAAATGAGTTAGATGGGAAAATAAAATAAGTAAAGGGCCTGAGATGAGTAAAAAGACGGCACGAAACAAATGAAGATTATTTATACATACGTACGTTATGTCACGCAGGGAAAAAAGTATCTTCATCAAAGACAAATCCTCTTCGTCAGGACAATATTGTTTTGTATATGTATAAGTGGAAGTTGAAGATGTTGTCTTTATTCAAGTAAAATATTTGTTGGACTAGAGTTATATTATTAATCCAAGACAATATTTTAGTTATGTTTAAACAATAATAGTCTCGCATTGGTATTCATGACTGAAGATATCCTTTTTTTCCGTGCGTATGCGATAAGTTTGAAGCATATCAAAAGCGGGTTTTTTTTCCAAATAATTTTAACCACCAACATGAAGTCAGAAATATTACTTGCCAGTAAATCGCGAATTGCAATTCTTTTTTATACTATTTAATTTTCTTGTTCAATTTATTCTGACACATCTAACGCAACTCTGTGCCTCTAGAATCGCATCCTAGTTGTGAGAATTCGGGAAATTACACCCTCCAGTGGAAATCGCCAGGCGTGATTCCACATCCTGCCCGTAACCGTAAAGTGGTTCCTTTCTCGCCACTAAAACTGGAAAAGGAGATGTTTGAAGCCATTTTGTTCTTTAAACGGAAAAAATGGACTAAAAACGGCAATATCGGTAGAATTAGTTAAAAGACGCATTCCACTCAAATAAATTACAAAAGAAATACTAAGCCTAGATAAGCCTAATAAGAAATAAGGATAATATTGACTACGCTAATTCCGCACTGACCTTGCATATGAGAAAGAACGGATTCACCAAGAACCTCACAATTAGAGGAAAAACTACGTTTGCACAGTCCTATCAAGAGATATCGAGGGCCGGTTTTATTTAGTTAGGCGAAGTATTATTTTTATTAAATCACAGTTAATTAGACAGGGAAGATGCAAACATTTTCTAAATGTGCCGACAGTAGGAACTTACTAGTATAATAAATTGTTTGGAATATATTATACCGATTCAAAATCAAAAAATATACCATTTTTTTCTATAGTAGATTTGTCACAAGTATGAGTAGTATGACAATTAAAATTAAAAGTTATATTAGCAATATTAATTATCATTCAATATTCTTTGCCATAATTACGATCACGTAAAAAAAAAGAAATGAGTAAAAAACGTTAAGCCAAATAAAAGGCAAATGGAAAATTCAGGATGCCCAAAGTCATTAGGCGATCGGAAAGGAATAAAATTAAATGAGAATGAGGATTTACGCGTTTATTTGTTTAATGAAAATAATGCAATCAACTTGGCTACTTCTGGATCGCTAAAGAGTATTGAAATTTTAGGGTATCGCTTTACTTCCTGGGCTTATTGAAAAAGTTAATGTTTTTTCGAAATAAATATCTTTTGTTTCCTAAATACAATAAGTACTACTATCTTCAAAGCAATTATGCCCATAAATGGTAATATATATGTAACACCTTACATATATATTACCACATGCAAGGATATCAGGGATTGACGGCCAAACAGGTTCTGTTATTGTGCCAGCAAGTAAGTAAGCAATTTTCTTAGGTATCAAGTATGTAGTTTTGTTATTCTAATAAACGAAAACACTTTTTTTTATATTTTGTTGGACAATTTCAGCAACATTGTGTCCCAAATGTCATCTTCGCTCCATAAGCAAGCCGTCAAGCCGATTCCCTTCAAATTTGAGATCGGAGCCGCCTGACACTGCCACTTTTGCTTGCGTACCAATAAAGGATTTGTTCACAGTAGGCAAAACGGCTTTTAGATAGAATTGTTTTAAATATTTATGATTATATGGTGGCCTATGCCCAGCAGTGGGACACTCTTGGCTCCTATAGATAGATAGATAGATTATATGGTGTGTGGACGCCGCAGAGGCTACTGAAATAGATAAAACAGTTAGTTTAAGAGCTGAAACGTCAGAGAAGGCCCTTGAAGATACGAGTCCATTAAAGCTTAAAGCAACAGAAAGAGATCCCTTGCAGGGATAAGTTTGCCCTTGAACTTTTGTTTTCTTTCATGTACAGTGAAGTAGAGAAAATATTATTTGAAGAATAAGAAATCTTAATTTTCCGTACTGGCGTTGTTTCGTTTGTTCCTATAATCCCCGTTAATATCCAACACCCTCTACTCAGTGCGCGAGAATAATGCCTACCTGTCGTCTTAGGATGTATTCGGAAAGACAACAAAAGTACATTATAACAGACGCCAGGAAAATATATAGAAATATGAATGCGTTTTCACGCCTAGGTATGTATGTATAGTGCTTTTTTTCGAATATGAAACGGAATAAAAAAATATCTTATATAAAAAAAAACCGAAAAGGCACGATAGGCTAGATGAATTTTTTTCATGCGTGGTATCATTCGATTCGTTTTGTTGTGAGGATCAAATGTCTATATGTCATCATCCCTATTTGTCGCCTAGTTTACTTTGCAGGCTTTTAGGCTTGAAAAGTTATATGAATCACATTAAGCGAGGTTTAGACTAGCAAGTTTTCTTGCGGCAAGTAGGGACGCGGCTATAGTTCAGAATGAGACATGAATATCACTATTTCATTCTAGCATATAGCTGCGTCCCTACTTGCCGCAACTAAACTTGCTAGTCTCAACCTCGCTTTACAGTTCCCTCGAGTAGCCGCGTCAGGAATAGGATACTTTCGGCCCTATAATAAGGAACTTAAAGATAATATTTAATTACATGTTTGAGAAAACTATTTATAAATATCAATGCTTTCTCTTTCAATAATAATGTAGCTACACATTAGATAGAGAAAACGCTTGCTCCAGGTTTTGACATCACTTTGATATTTTTTGATGCGTAAGAAAAATCTTATAATGAGTATGCCTAGATCTTATATGCTTTAGTATATGTGTATGTAAAATAAGCTTGTCGGTGTCGGACTTAAGTTTTTATTTTTATTTTGATGCCGCTTTGGTTTGTTTTGAAGCACTATATGTATTGTTGTTGAATAGGCTGATTTAGTTATTAACTTATTACATACATACATACATACATACATACATACAGTCATACATACAATCACGCCTATATCCCAAAACGGGTAGGCAGAGATCACGGATTTCCACTTGCTACGGCCAATACAGCAGAACGGCTCTCCGTGAGCTGCTTCTTAGTTAGTTATTGCAATGTAGAAAAAATGTGATAATCGTTGTAGATAACATTATGGTTCTGAAACTATTTAGGAACTCCTACACGTATGTTTTTGTTGGAAATCTAAAACGTAACGAAGTAAAATGTGATAATTTCCTAATTAACAAAAACGAGGAATTAAATAGGAAAACATTGTTAATGATAATACAATTGTTTATCCAAATTTATCATGTAAATCACAGAGATTCAAGTATTTAATTTAACAATAATTAAATAATTAGCATTTCATCCGGCGGTTACGATACAAATCCGACAGCCAATTAATTTCACTCGGAACCTTTTTGCTAAAACAAAGGGAAAAGAAATAACAAACCTTAACAAAGGAGGTTTCATTTACGCTTGTTTAAAAAACGTAGAATTAATTAACTAATTCTCTTCCTTTTATTAAATCCAGCTCATTAATTTATTTGTCAAAATGTAGAACGTTTGGATATACAATGTTACTGTCACCTATATCAAATATTAGGCAGCAACTTTACTTATGCATTAAAACAAGTCATCATCATCATCATCATCTCAGCCATAAGACGTCCACTGCTGAACATAGGCCTCCCCTTTGGACCTCTATAAGTATCAGTTAATGGAACTTATCACTAGTAGTTCGCCCCGAACTGTGAACTCGCGAATCTTGTGTTTCGCCATAAATGTGCAATAGTAGAATTACTACAAATACCAAAAATAGGTATCGGGTATTTTTTCTCAACTAACCATCACGGTGAAACTAAACGTCCATATTAAATTGTGCGGTTAATTGATGCGCAAAATTTTACCGCGACGAAATCGCTTCAGATTTGACAGTTTTTGTCTCATCTAAATTTAAATCCACCTCTCACATGCCTCTCACTCTGTTGCTTTGACATGTCGTTCTCATCTGTGGACCACCTATATAGGTTTCGGTCACCATCATTATGCGTCTATGGTAACTCTCTCTCTCTCTAACTATACTCTAACTAATGTGTTAATGTCAGTATTATGGATGGTAGAATAATAATACCATAGTCAGTATGCTGATGGCCCTAGCAGCCAAAGCTCTAATAAATTTAAAAAAAAGTCAGTTGTCAAAATATTTACACCAAAATCAAAATATAATTGAAAATATTTTTGAAATCAATTTTATGTTGCTAATTGTTAAGAAACAGTAAGCAGTTAATAAGGATTTGACGAGAGTGTTAATCAATACGTTTCGTTTTATACCAAGCTCAACCATACTTGCTCGTAAAAGTAGCAAATAAGATGACCAATGTAACAGGACCCCTTTACAAAACCTTTTTAGGCCTTCTAATTTCAGAACCCCCGTCTCAATCCAGCTCATATACGAACTCGCAAATTTTGTTGGTCTCTGCTACAACCCCAACAAATTTCATAAAGATCGGAAAATCGTTACTAAAGTTATCGTCGGACAAACTATCTAAATCAAAAAGCCATCCAAATGCCGAGACGTCCCAGTAGCCAGGTGACAGTTGTTGTTTGTAAGAACGATCTTCGCTTACGCTCCGCTCGTTCGATTAAAGGTGGGTTTGCCATACGCGCCACGCTTGGCAGGCGGGTTGGCGCGCGCAGTTTTTTTTTGTTTATTGTTGTTTAGGCTTACGGAAGATGCTGCTGCCCGTCTCCCGGTATATTCTCTTAGCAGACTCTTACTGCAGCCACGGGACGATATGGCGGGGGACAATTCTAAGACCGGGCACCCCACAGCATAAAACAAGTACGATATTTTTTTCTAATACTATGACGGTGGCAAACAAGCATACGGCCTACCCAATGGTACCGTAACCTTAATTTTCCAATATACGTTTAATAGAATGCTCCTCAAATTAATTCACCTAAAGCTAGCTCCGGTCTGCCAAACCTAAGTGACTCCGGCACGGCAAAGTTTCAATTCGGTTACATTAAGGTAGTTTAGCTGCTGTCAACCTGTCATTAGTGTTCATATTTGGCATGGAATAAGCCCACAGGCGTAACTTTAGATCTATAAACTAATTTTAGATCGTTTTACTCAATTAGTATCGTTTTAATAAATAATTATTATGGGATAATCTTACACAAATCAACCTAGTCCCACAGGTAAGCCCAATAAGGCTTGTGTTATGGGTACTGGGCGGTGATATATACAACCTTGGCCAGAAGTGTTGAGCATAGGTGTTTTCTGTTTACAATTTTGATGTTAAGCATTATTTCCCTATCCTAACAATGTACGGTAACGGTAAATGTTATATTTTATTTATAAATATAGAAAACTTCACTTAATAACACTTTCAAGGTACTTAAAAAATATGAAAACAGAAGGTACTAAAAATGTAAATTTAAGTCGGTGCGACATATTGCAAATATTCTATGCAGTTACTACTAACTTCAACAAAACATGCCTATTAGTTTAAATTAATTGACAAAATAACTTAAACAAAGATGGAAACGATGGACTAAACTTTCCAGTTTTGTATGAAAATCGCATTGGTGCTCAACACTTCTGGCCAAGGCTGTATAATATATAGATATAGATAAATACTTAAATACATAGGAAACATCCATATCAGGAACAAATATTCGTGATAAACACACAAATAAATGCCCTGACCAAGATTCGGACCCGGGACCAACTGCTTCATAGGCAGGGTCACCCTTACACTAGGCTTATAGGGGGCCTTTGATTTAAGTACTTATTCACATTTTGGGCTGCAAGCATGCAACTTTGCATCGTAGTTTGTGACATTTCCGAGTCAAAGGTACATGATTGTCGGTTGTCATTAAGGCGTTGCTGCCATAAAATAGTACATTACACAACTAGGGTGGTAAAACAAAGAAAGGCCGAGATCGCAGAAGTTTGCGGCCCGAGCTGCAAGCGAGGGAGGGAAATATGCGATCGAGGGCTTTCTTTATTACCTCCCGTGTTGTGTACATCATTTTATGTCTACACTTAGCCAGAAAGCGTCTTTTTCCGTACGCGCAGCGTGCGGAAAAAGGCACTTTATGGCCAGGTAGGTGTGGCATAAAATATTTAATAAACTTTTTTTAACAACTTACAGTTAACTTTGAAGGACTCAAAGTTAACTGTAAGTTGTTAATTTGATTTGTAAACGTCATATTTGTAGGTTTCTAAATTCGACCCTTGCAAAGCAGTCTCAAAAGCAGTCTATCTGAAATAATGGAAACATAGTAAATAATAAATTCTTTAAAGGTTAATTTTCATATATTTCTATACCTCGTTTTTTTTCAGATTCGAATAATAACGGTCGATTTCGCCAGTGTATCTTTATTTTGGTTAGCCATATCAGGGAAAAAATTGTATAAGACTACCTACTTTTTTCCATTATTAGTAATACGCTTAAGCGAAATGGCGAAAATTAAAATCGTTTTCCCGAAATGAGCACGATTTTTCTAATCTGAAAAAAACGTAGTATAACGTGAGTATAACTTACAATTTACATACTTTATTATAATGAAAATGCCTCAATATAGGTACTATGCTTTGAAGTATTAAAAAATTATTGACTATACAGAAATATTGTGCTGGTATTTAATATAAATTTAATAATAAAATTAGGCAAACACTTTTAATAATTTCGTCTCCAGGTTTATATTTGAGTCCTGTCTGGTTTTTAATTTATTTATAATTCAGTATTATGTTCTAAAATAGGACCGAAATTACATACCGCAGAGCGGGGTGACTTTAAGGTTACTTTGGGTAATTTAAAAGGGTCATAGGCAAATTTATTTTTAATTTACTTAGTATAGAGCATTTTTTTTTTCTAGAGCTTTAGTTATTAGGAAATAACCTTATCCTTAACCTTATCGTTTTGTTTTTAATTATTACCCCCGCAATTTACGGTATTGATTAACTATATTATAATAAAATAACGGATAACATTTATTTATTTATGAATCTGTGAACTTGAAGGTAAGTGACGATCAACATCAAAAGGTACCATTTGGCAGCCGGCAGTTTCGCTTTTATTCCTCCAATACAGTATCGAAATTGTACAACATACGACGTCGCCAGCTACGTGGTAGGTATAGTCGCCATCAAATATATCGGAGCGGCCAGGGTACTCAAAAATATCTAAACAAGCACTTTATCGCTTTAACAATAGAGGCGTTGTTCAGATATCTGTGACCGCCTTGGCCACTCCGATATATCTGATGGCGACTGTACAGTCATGGATCGTTGAGCCACTTGCAATTGTTCGTAATTTAGGCGTGTAATAAATGACCAAAGTAACTGATAGTTGACAGCTAGTCGGTAACATCGGTCAATATTGTACAACATATGACATCGCCAGCTACGTGGTAGGTATAGTCGCCATCAAATATATCGGAGCGGCCAGGGTACTCAAAAATATCTAAACAAGCACTTTATCGCCTTAACAATAGAGGCGTTGTTCAGATATCTGTGACCACCTTGGCCACTCCGATATATCTGATGGCGACTGTACAGTCATGGATCGTTGAGCCACTTGCAATTGTTCGTAATTTAGGCGTGTAATAAATGACCAAAATAACTGATAGTTGACAGCTAGTCGGTAACATCGGTCAATATTGTACAACATATGACATCGCCAGCTACGTGGTAGGTATAGTCGCCATCAAATATATCGGAGCGGCCAGGGTACTCAAAAATATCTAAACAAGCACTTTATCGCCTTAACAATAGAGGCGTTGTTCAGATATCTGTGACCGCCTTGGCCACTCCGATATATCTGATGGCGACTGTACAGTCATGGATCGTTGAGCCACTTGCAATTGTTCGTAATTTAGGCGTGTAATAAATGACCAATGTAACTGATAGTTGACAGCTAGTCGGTAACATCGGTCAATATTGTACAACATATGACATCGCCAGCTACGTGGTAGGTATAGTCGCCATCAAATATATCGGAGCGGCCAGGGTACTCAAAAATATCTAAACAAGCACTTTATCGCCTTAACAATAGAGGCGTTGTTCAGATATCTGTGACCACCTTGGCCACTCCGATATATCTGATGGCGACTGTACAGTCATAGATCGTTGAGCCACTTGCAATTGTTCGTAATTTAGGCGTGTAATAAATGACCAATGTAACTGACAGTTGACAGCTAGTCGGTAACATCGGTCATTCATAACACGGCTAAATTACGAACAATGGCATGTGGCTCAACAATCTGAGTTCGTGACTACCATTTGGTGAAGAGACACATATTATTACTATATTACGGATCAGCGTGTATACGTGTAGTCTCAAGGGTGGTAGGTACAGTCACGGATCGTCGAGCCACTTGCGATTGTTCGTAATTTAGGCGTATAATGAATGACCAATGTAACTGACAGTTGACCGGTAACATCGGTCATTCATAACACGGCTAAATTACGAACAATGGCATGTGGATCAACAATCTGAGTTCGTGACTACCATTTAGTGAAGAGACACATATTATTACTATAATACGGATCAGCGTGTATACGTGTAGTCTCAAGGGTGGTAGGTACAGTCACGGATCGTTGAGCCACTTGCCATTGTTCGTAATTTAGACGTGTAATAAATGACCAATGTAACTGATAGTTCACAGCTAGTCGGTAACATTGGTCATTCATAACACGGCTAAATTACGAACAATGGCATGTGGATCAACAATCTGAGTTCGTGACTACCATTTAGTGAAGAGACACATATTATTACTATATTACGGATCAGCGTGTATACGTGTAGTCTCAAGGGTGGTAGGTACAGTCACGGATCGTTGAGCCACTTGCAATTGTTCGTAATTTAGGCGTGTAATAAATGACCAATGTAACTGATAGTTGACGGCAAGTCGGTAACATCGGTCATTCATAACACGGCTAAATTACGAACAATGGCATGTGGCTCAACAATCTGAGTTCGTGACTACCATTTGGTGAAGAGACACATATTATTACTATATTACGGATCAGTGTGTATACGTGTAGTCTCAAGGGTGGTAGATACAGTCACGGATCGTTGAGCCACTTGCAATTGTTCGTAATTTAGGCGTGTAATAAATGACCAATGTAACTGACAGTTGACAGCTAGTCGGTAACATCGGTCATTCATAACACGGCTAAATTACGAACAATGGCAAGTGGTTCAACAATCTGAGTTCGTGACTACCATTTGGTGAAGAGACACATATTATTACTATATTACGGATCAGCGTGTATACGTGTAGTCTCAAGGGTGGTAGGTACAGTCACGGATTGTTGAGCCACTTGCAATTGTTCGTAATTTAGGCGTGTAATAAATGACCAATGTAACTGACAGTTGACAGCTAGTCGGTAACATCGGTCATTCATAACACGGCTAAATTACGAACAATGGCATGTGGCTCAACAATCTGAGTTCGTGACTACCATTTGGTGAGACACATATTATTACTATATTACGGATCAGCGTGTATACGTGTAGTCTCAAGGGTGGTAGGTACAGTCACGGATCGTTGAGCCACTTGCAATTGTTCGTAATTTAGGCGTGTAATAAATGACCAATGTAACTGATAGTTGACGGCTAGTCGGTAACATCGGTCATTCATAACACGGCTAAATTACGAACAATGGCAAGTGGTTCAATAGTCCGGGTTCGTGACTGTACCACTTGGTGTAGAGACACATAGGCTAACCCCACACTAGCGTCTTTCGAGCGTCGACGTTTCCCGAGCGTCGGCGTCTCACGTGCGTGGATGCGACGTCACCCCCCGCAGAGAGACACTGGTGAGACGCCGACGCTCGGGCGACGTCGACGCTAGTGTGGGATTAGCCCTTTGTTCCTATATTACGGATCAGCATATACATGGGTAGTCTCAAGGCGTGATCACTCAACGCCGCAAAGCGGGTCAAGCAACCGCCGGCGCCGGCGCCTGGAGGACTCTTTGAGTTATCTTGGCAAATGAATGAGCTAGGCTTGCTTTTACGACTAAGAGCGATGCAAAACTGTGTTAAAAAGGTTAAGAGTGGTAAATCTTATGCATATTTTGGATAAAATAGGTTTAGTATAATTTTTAATCGTAAAATGTAAATATTTATTTAGCTTCATCTACCCATATTCAATCCTGTTTTTTTTTGCGTTGTCATAAGATCGCTTTCTACTGCTCTGATAATAAGTCTAAGTTTATTTTCTATATTATATTACAATATGTGGTGAACAATAAATAATTTTAAGTAAGTATTGTATTGTTTTTTGTTGTCATTGTTTTAACAGCCTCCTAGCCTAGTGGATGACCCTGCCTATGAAGCAGGAGGTCCCGGGTTCGAATCCTGGTCAGGGCATATATTTGTGTGTTTATCAGGGATATTTATTCCTGAGTTATGGATGATTTCTATGTCTTTAAGTATTTATCTATATCTATCTATCATATATATCGTCGCCTAGTACCCATAACACAAACCTTATTGAGCTTACTGTGGGACTAGGTTGATTTGTGTAAGATTGTCCCATTATATTTAATTATTTTATTTTTTTTAATTAGATTTTTGTTTTTGATTATCCTTGATTGTAATTAGGGTTTGCGATCCGAATATTAATTTGTATGGAATTATCCGGATAGTAGCCATATAATCCGTATATAGCCATATAATCCTTATAATATCCGGATTAATGCAAGCCCTAATTTTACTATACATTACATGGTGTTTCTTAGAAAAAATATTGAATTTAAAACCGGTCTACTAAGTTTAAGGAATAAGGTTAGACTCATTGTAGTAAATTGTTGTTAAAAGCATGACTTCATACTATTCAATTCCGAGAAACTTTTCTTTTCGCTCAAATTTAATGTACTTACTGTCTTATCAAACTTTTTGGTCACACTAAATGCCCCAGAGACCAGCCCATTGTGGCTTTCATTCTGGAAAAGATAACGTAAGTAATTTCCAATATTTGTGGATGAGTTTAGTGTAAGGGCCACTTGGTCGATTTACATCAACAGTAAATTCTTTCACTTGAGCGTATATAGTGTAGTTTTAGGAAGTACTAATAACTTAATCGACAAAGAGGGACTTTTTTGTGGACTGACACATTTTGTCAAGGGTGTGGTTAGATCTTATCACCTACAAAGTGTCCTAAACAAATATTCACGTAAATTATAAACAAAGGTCTCCGGTTCAGCTTGAGCATAATATATAAATGCTTTCGTCTATCCGGCTGGTCTCCTCTACATTCTACATCGATTCTCGTAAAATTTTGTAACAAACTTATATAGTTACGTAAATATTTTTTTTCATTTCGTTTTTTTTAAATGTTGAATTGATGGAAGTTGGCATAAATGAGTTATAATGTGTAACAATTAGTATATTATAATAGTAATGATCTGTTTAACCAACTATATATGGATAGACGACGACGACGACGACGAGCTGAGGATCGTGACATCATGTCCTTCTGTTGAAGACCAGGTTCCTCCACAGGCTTCAATCCCTCACTAAGCACATGGCATCTTGCAGTTTTAATTGCACGGGTGCAGTAAATTGGGCACACCATCTTGCAGGGGAGGGCCTCTAAGTCTTATGCATCCAACTTTTCCCGTCATAACCTCACATCGTGCATCGTAACGTCATTTTATCATGTATCGTTTTGCCTAATTGACTACGAAACCCTAAAAAGCGGGAAAATCCTGGCCACGTCTGTCTGTGAGCATAGAGCGTAACGAACTGCATCACTAAAAGCGTTAAATGGTCTTAAACGATAATAAATAATATAAATATTCTTAGAATTATTCGTTTTTTCAATAATTTAGATGAAATCAACTGTGTTTTTTAAGCCTAATGGCTGTAGGAAGGATAAAAGAGATAAAGATCAGAAGGTTTCTAAAATAATCTTAAAACATGTAAATAAATACTGAGGGTAATCCGACTCAGATCCCACAATAAGCTCGATAAGACGAAAGCCACGAAAGCGTTTTGAGCGATAGGTATAATAATATTGTATTGCTGATCTATCGTGATTATCTTTAGGAGCGCATTCAGGTTTTAAACTTTAACACTAGATTTGGTATTGACATCATGCAAATTTGACACAACATGCAATACATACTCGCGCTTATTTGAGCACATTATATATTTTGACCCACTATCAATATCAATATGAGTGGTTTAGGTATATAAATTAATTTATTTTGCAGCCATCTTTACAGTACCGGTCAATAATATATTACCTACATATTTTTACGATAAAACTTTATTTTTCTAGTTGTAAGCGATTTCCACCTCACTACTTTAGGTAACTAGTCAAGTAGTAGTATTTTGCGAGAGCGATGAAAAAAATTGATCTATTGTAATGGTTCATTTTATAAACATTTAAAAAAACCGTTTATTTTTCAGTAATATGCTTAGTCTTCTATTGTAACTCACAGTATTTAATTGCAGTATTTATCATATCTTGTATAAAATTTCAAGTAAAATATGCAATCAACAAAGTGACCTCTTTGTTTACTCTATACATGTTCATACAAAAACCAAGAAGGTGATATATTATCGGCCGGTACTGTATGTTAGTAAAATGATCAGTCTTATTCAGGTCAATGACCCGAAGCAATCTTAACCGTATCAGATAACAATGACCATAATTCACACTTACACGTGATGTCCTCACGGATACAGAAAATCGGGGATTATAGTGTTGTGGCAAAACTACTTGTTATACGCACGTATCGACGTCTAGTGTAAATGTTATTCAACTGAGTTATTTTTCTCGTCAATATGATAACTAATATAGATAAGTACTAAGAGATGCGTGCGGCGCAGATTAATAAGTGATAAACTTTCCATACTGATCCGGCGGAGAGATTTGTGCGAGGTTCAAAAGCACGATACTCTATGTAACAAAGTCATAATAGTTCCGGAAATGTAGTAGGTAGGTATTCACAATTAATTGACATTCAGAAATAAGTAATGAGTATATGATCAGCAGAAGAAGCCTACGTAATTAGGTGTCTTTGGATGTCAACATACTTATTAAGATTAATAATTATTAATAGAGGCTCACTAGGAAGCACACAGGGAAACAAATATTTCAAGACTAATTTGCCAAGTCATTGAACCGAAATCAGAAATCTTCACTTCACACGGACTCATGAATTTTAATATACTTACATTACTGTACCAAGTATTTCTCCTCAAAAAATAGGATCTATCGCTGGCTTCATGTGATTTATGTTCGGTCAGAAGATTGTGGGCAGAGAAATAAATCTGGAGATATTAATACCCTTCCGAAGGGACGTGGGGTCAAATCACTGGGATATGAAGGATATTATGACGTGGAACTATGTGTCTATTTGCCGCCGTTCCGTCCCTTCGGTTTTTGTTTCGGGCAAGTATTTTGCGGGTGTCATTGTTGGTGGGATTTTGAGTAAATTATGAGATGTTTTGGATTGTATGGATATTTGTAAAACAAGGCGTAGATTGTGCTATACGAATATTAAAGGTTCCTTTACACCAAGGGCTATTTATGGGCCAGTCAAGAGACGCAGTTTTACGACGGAATAAGATCACAATACTTTGCTCCTTCTATGGTATAACTATTGTCAATGATAAACTAAAGTGTAGAGGAGCTACAAAATTTGCAATACAAGTGTGGCGTCTCCTCTGCCAGCTGTCTCTAGCGTCGCGCCACAATTCCGATAGATGGCGACGTAGTGGCGACAAACTGTCAACTTCCATACTACGAGTGCAACTTGTATCAAGCGTCCATATAAGTTCTAAATCACGCTAACGAAGTTACGCATGTCAGTTTGTATATATATAACTTCCAACCACCTCTCATTGGGACTTCGGTCCCAGAGAGATCTCTCTTTGGCCATCCTACTATCCTTTGGCCACACAAGCAATGAAAATGCTTATAATTTCATAAACTTTGAAAAGCAATTTGTCGGGAATATTAGAGCAGAGTGATGTTTTGTACTTTCTTTAATTCAAATGTATTAAAATTAATACACACTGTACTCGTAGTAGAGAAAATCAAAGAAATATACAAAATGAAAATAGCAACACAAAGTAAACATCACTTGATTTAAAAATCTAAGTGTGGAATCCATGAACACAAAAATCGCCCAGTCATGTCATTTGAAAAATGAGACCCTAAAGTTATAAACACGTGCCCACTATTTATTACTGCCAGGCCTTGTGTTTTTATTACATTATTTGCTCGGTGAGTGTTACTCATAAGCAAGTAGAGGATATTAATAATATTAGCAGTAGGAAAGCAACAATAACTGAGCACATAAATTATGGCACTCGTTATAGATACTTGTGTGTCTTATAACTAGTGATGGATAAAGGGTCGATGTTTAGCAAATATGATATTATTTTTATACCATCAGACATATTTTAACTTATCGATGTTAAAAGTATATAATTTTGATATAATCCGACCGGGTGCGGGCGTTTCGCTTGCACCGATTTAGAAGTACCGAGCGTGATGCACGGGCGAATGATAACCAAGTGATATACGTTTGATATAAATTTGTTAGTTCGAATATGCCAGCATATTAGAAATAACCCTTTTTCATACATACAAAATTCGTTTATATGTATCGTAAGAAATTAGTTCGTACATATTTTGTAAGAACGCTATTTTAATTTTAATAAAATGTAAATGAAGATCTCAAAATTAGCTTAGTTTTTAAGTTAGTGCTCTAAAATTTTAATAGTTTAATTAAATACCGAATGGATTATATGTATACCTGATGCACGTTATCAAATGATTGATTACTAGTAGGTTTCCACTGAAGATTATTTTAAATGGAATAAAATAATATAAGTAGACCGCTTGTTTTTATACAGTTTTACTGTACTTTTACTGTAATATTAGGGAATAGTTCAAATTTTAAATCCTGGTATTAGGAACTTAAAGATCAAAAATAATTTGCTGACTCATAATCACATTTATTTCAAACAATAGTCGAATGTGTACAGCACTATGAAACTGCGGTGTGAGTAAAAACTGCTCATAATTTTCCGGAGTTACGTAATGTATTTACCGCACGCGGTTCTTCCTTGTTTATACAACAAGTACAATTTTGTGATAGTGAGGAAAACATACTTTTCTTAATGTACAGCTAGTATTTCTTGTTGGGCCTAGTGCGCTATCGTGCTATGACAAGGCACTGAATCCGTACGTAAATATATATGAATATAAAAAACCGGCCAAGAGCGAGTCGGGCTCGCGCACGAAGGGTTCCGTACCATTATCTATAAACACGGCAAAAAAAATCAAGGAAGCCCCCTTAAATATATGTTTTATTCGGTTTTTATTATTTGTTATTATAGCGCTGCGGCAACAGAAACACATCATCTGTGAATATTTCAACTGTCTAACTACCTATCACAATTCATGAGATGCAGCCTGGTGACAGACGGACAGACGGACGGACAGGCGGGTAGCGAAGTCTAAGTAATAGGGTTTGCCACCGACTATCAGTTAGGGAATGCAAACCGGTTATTTTTTGTATGAAAATAACCGGTTATTAACCTAAAAACCGGTTATTTTCATACAAAAAATAACCGGTTTGCATTCCCTACTATCAGTCCACCTGCAGTCCGCCTGACGATATCGGCCTGTCAGTTAGAACAAAAATTGCCGGCTCCGAACAACTGACAGGCCGATATCGTCATCAGGCGGACTACAGGGGGACATGATAGTCGGTGGCCGCCCCTACTTAAGAGGATGATAAGAGCTAAATTCCCTCCTTATCTTTTTCAGCGCGAGTGAAAGAGAAACACTGCGTTACGATTAGTATGGGAGCTCATTGCAAATTTTGCAAAATGATGAATAAAAAAAAAACTATGCATTAATTGAGAAATTTAAGGCAACGAAGTTTTTAGTATTAGTGTGGTGGAATGTTGTCCTTAATTACAGACATATAAGTCAAGAAACTAAAGACGTGCAATTGTTTTTAGCTAATTTTAGATGTAACTTTGGAATTATTTTCTATCGAGCCGATTTCATCCAATCGTGTATTGGAATTAACCATGTTCTTTTAAATATAATGAATATTAACATATATTTTTTTTACTTTTCCAAAACAAGTAGTTATAGCTATATGACTGTTTAAGTAAAGTCAATTTGAAGGTCATCGGGTCTTGTCAGCCTCTTAACTTGATGTAGGGTTTGTATTCTACCAACTTTCTTAGGGCATTTTTATCAAAGGCTTTTTTCATCATTAGCACGAATTGGCGAAAAATAGGGAAGAGTGTCGATCTTTAGTATCAGAGGCCAAGATCTTCCTTGGGTCACTGAGCCAGCGTAGTTAGTCAGTTAACACCTCAAATAACCTAGCACTTACAAGTAGCAATACTGAAACCACATAGCAACCGCACCGACATTTAAATTAGACACAGCTTAGAGAGTTGTCAGCCATGGCGGTAGTTCAGGAAATGGATCGGCGGCTGGCGGCCGGAAATGACTCAATATTTCTTGCCGGCGCTTAGGGCGCGCAGATCGCGCGATTTGTTTACGTTCTCGCTTTATCTGTGACTTTTGGGTTGGTTGGAAATAAATTCGGTAAAAAAATAAAGGATAACGAACGCAAGGCCTCAATTTGATTATTTTATTAAATGTACGGTGCGTTATTATCGACATTTTCGCGAATGTGACTTGGCAACTGCTTGACAGTGGCGGACTGCAGGACAAATAGGCTGCTTTCCTATGAAGTCAAATCAGCTAGGTACTCTTTAGGAAACGTAAGAACGATTTGTTTGAGAGTTTATATGGGAGACTAATATTGTGACGTCACAATACAATATGATAAATACATCTCCTTTATAAAAGTTTTAACCTTAGTCCTTTATAAATATACCTAAACCAATCAAACTAATTTCAAAGAAGAGAAACAAAACCGTTGAACGCTCCATTTTGCAAGACGTAGTTAATAGATATTTAGGTACTTATCTTGTTGTAATGTTTATTGCTATGTATTAGGCAGTATGTAATGAAAACTAAATGTACGCTGGAATTGCGATGTCTCCCCTATAGCCAGCTTTTAATTTTTATTTTATTTTGTATAAGCCAAGAGACAGGCGCGGGCTGAAAAACAGCACTGTGCAGCCGACCAAGCTCGCAGCAAATGCTGAGCTCCGAGCCTATTGTCGCGAAACTATTAGTACCTAGTTTAATAGTTCTTAAGTTGTTTGTTTGCTGTTTTTTATTTCTTTCCCTTCTTGTGTATTGTTTTTTTCTGTTTACTTCTAGTGTATGTTACCTGCCTTTTTTTGTGTCTATTTTTTGCGACAATAAATGTTTTTTTTTTTTTTACCATTATAAAAACATTGAAAGCTGTACAAACACATGTTGTACCTGGATTTTCGCGTGTATTTTTGAAATTTTGCTTTTAAGAATACTTACAACGAAACAATTTAATTAAGTTTATCCATAGGAAAGTAGCCCATTGTAACTTTGATATGATCTTGCTTATTGTAAGGACACGTCCTTGAGACTGCTAGTCACGTTAAATACATATGTCTATGTGGAGAATACGCAAAAACTACGTTTATGCGTAATAAACCCTTGTAAGTAAAAATATACCGATAGAAAGTCGAAGTATATTAAAAATAATAATATTACATTTGTAAGTAGATATTAAAATGTTTTATGCCACACCTGGCCATAAAGTGGCTTTTTCTGCACGCTGCGCGCACGTAAAAAGACGCTTTCTGGCCAAGCGTAGACATAAAACGATGTACACAACACGGGTGGTAAAACAAAGAAAGCCCTCGATCGCATATTTACGTCCCTCGCTTGCAGCTCGGGCCGCAAACTTCTGCGATCTCGGCCTTTCTTTGTTTTACCACCCTAGTTGTGTAATGTACTATTATTACATCGGTATACATTTTGGGATATAGGTAATGCCCATTTTTTTAAATCAAAGTAAACTGCTTTTTTATTCAATTTCATATTATCAAAATGAGGTTTTCTAATCGGCTCTTTTTTATTTTATTTATCGTAATGTTTCTACAGCCTTAATACATAGAGCCATCTATGAAATCATTATACAATAGAAATAAAGGGATGGTTTCACAATAATGGATTTCAACACTGTTGCAGACATTATTCAAAATAGTTTAATAATCCCCAGTATCGGTAAACGTGAACATTGAAAATAGATGGAATTCCGAGCAAGTAAACTTATAGAGGTTTTCTGTTACATTATTACACAGTATGTTTTCAGTCACTACACTACCCAAGGTAGCATTTATTTAGCGTACCTAACCCACTTTTAAACCTGAAGAAACCCTTGCATTTTTCTTCTATAGGCTCCTTTTTTTTCCTAAATAAAATCCCGTACTTACTGAAAGCTCTCGGGTTATGAAAGTGACTTTGTGACTTTTTCTACAAAAAATAGCAAATTTTTACTTTTTTTGTGCTTACTAGGCCTAAGAGTACAGTCAGCAGCAAATTAGCTAAGCGGGTAGGGTGTTCAAAATGAGATGGACACGACTTTGTTAAGAGAATAAGAGCGTGTGTAGGTCATTTTGGACACCCTTCCCGCTTAGTTACTTCTGCTGTTGACTGTACTGTCGCGAACTTTAATTGTTTTTTTTTTCCTTCTAATGGACTTTTGGGCGGTACTTTAATTGTTGAGCTATTTACGGTTCAAGCTATCTTCTTTTGTTTGATATTTACTCTATGAATAGTTCAGTGTAAAATTAAACCTTAACAAATGAAGTCCGTGGCCGTACAGTTAGCCCCATAGATATGTATACACTTTTGCACCTGGCATTGGCGTCGACTGTACCACTTAAATATTTTTAGGAGCTAATTTATAAACTTTAGTATATACGTGTAAACGTTGTTGTAATGAAACTTGGACTGGCCTAAGCACTCGTGATACACATGCAGCAGGCCTATTCGACAATGCGTAAATGACAGTGTCATGCAACAGCACCACGATACCTCCGCGATATCTCACTTTTGAGTGACGCAAAGCTTTACTAAAGTGAGATAGGTACTTACGTCAAAATCACAGATCAGCAATGCACATGTGCGTGCTGTTAGGACTAGATACGCTGTTGGACCAAAGATGCTTGTATCACTCTTGCGCTTTGTGCCCCGTTAGCGCCAGTGTCAGTTTGAGATTTGCGGAGTTAATATTATCAGTAAGACAATAATTTAAATTTTATATAATTGGATGAAGAAGGTATATTATGACAAAAGTTCCATAAATACTCATTATTATACAAACCTTTGTTACAGTTCGTTTTTGGGTAATATTACTGCTGATTGATTATAATGATTATTCAGATTATCTCATCAAAATATCTATAAATGTATGGGCCTGTACCCCAACGCTATTAGCACAGATATCTGATAGCTAAGACAATTATTTCTCAAATATACTGACACGGTCGATTCCTATAGAAACCATAGAGAAGGGCGCCTCTATCCTAAATTTAACTACACACTAAAGAGGTCGGTCATCTGTGAGCGATACCTACTGTTAATGTGACAGATAAAACCAACAGCAATACCATCGCAATAGAGCCGCAATACAATCGCAATAGAGGTGACATATCTCAGTGTTACACTTAGTCAAGTCGAATAGAGGTCCAGGTATTTCAAATACCTATTTATAGCCAAATTCAGAATGATCTATCCAGCATAATGGTACGGCCTATTAACAAGATTTACGCCATATTAGGACTGCGAAGTTAAACGGAATAATGGCTTAAAATTACGGTCCATAAAACAACTTGCGCTTTCATTAAAACGTGCTTGGAAAAGTACCTTTAAAAATACGGTTTTGATCAGTCAACAAATTTTGGAGTGTTGACGTTAGTAAGATATAATATAAAATAAAATAAAATACGTAAATTTTATTCCGTGGGCTGAAACTCATAAATGTTAGGATTGCCTTTAATACCCATTAATTCCAATTTTCTTTTTCAATATTACTTTACTTAATTCTGCTCTCAGATTTTTGGTTACAAATTCTTCTCAGACTTTACGAATCTTATACAATTATTTGACACTCGATATTGCCTGCAAACATGCGAAATTGAAATATACTGGGTGTTTCCTGTAATAACTAACTTACTATTTTGGCTCAACGATCCAAAGAGAATCTTGGCCTCCGAAATGAGAGCACGCCACCTATCCCGATCCTGCGCAACTTCTTGCCAGTTGTTGACTCGAAGCTGCAGCAGATCCGCCGCCACACTGTCTGTTTCCTGTAATAGGAGCAATAAATTAAAACCAGACGTTTATTCAGCGACTTTTAAAAATAACTTATGGTTTGATTTTAGGACACTACAAAAAAAATCGGAACACGCAATGTTTTCCGAAATTAATTATGTCTGCAGTCTGACAAGCAATGTCAAATAGACAGATTTTAACGTACATTGACAAAGTTTTCTTGTTTGAGGAGAATAATCTACGTTTTATTTTATTGCTCATATTACAGGAAACATCCTGTACTTCGTAATGAAAGCCTCGGCACTGACAAAGTACGAAATACAGACTATATGAGTTACGAACCGCACGGAACGACCACTATACTCCGAGATGAAGAAGATTAATAACATTACGTTAACTTGTACAGTCGCCATCAAATATTTCGGAGCAACAAGGGTACTCAAAAATATCTGAGACAATAGAGGCGTTCTTCAGATTATGTGACCACCTTCGCCGCTCCGATATCGCCGTTCCTGATGGCGACTGTTCTGTACCGAATGGAGTTAAATTTGATACTTCTGCTCTGAAATATATTAGATGTGATTGGTGGAAAAATAACTGTGGCAGATAGTCGTATCTCACTTCCAATTAAACTCGCAACTACCTCGCCGGAGTCTTAACCAGCTTTACTCTGTTAATTGTAACGTCGTCGGCAAGTTTGGTCGCATCGACAATATTCAAAGAATTTTAATTTGAGTAATTTTATAAAATAAGGAATGTAGACCAGGCAATAAGGAGGTTGACCTCGAATTAATTCCTCAGACAAAAAAACCTTTACAGTATGATAAAGTGTCATGAGTAGATGGTGTATCAATGTTTTTCCAAAAAAAAAATATCCGTATTATTTTTACTGCAATAAGTTATTTCTTTTAATATTTTTTTTTTGGAAATTCGTAAATATTACGTTAAAATATGATTAACATAACAACCACTGTTACAAACTTGACTGAGAAATTTTCCAAACAAAATGACGAGTGTCAACAGATATTTTTAAATAAAGATGACAGTTTTTATACTTTTTATTGACATTTTTTTGGAACTTTTCCTAGTATCTGGCAATGATCAAAAAAAATCGTGTGGTGAAAAAAATATAGCCTGAGAAATATTCCAGTACAAATTATTAAGCTTTTTGTACATTTTGGTGAAAATACCAAAATTGGCAAATGTTTTTTTTTTGGAAAAATTATGTTTGGTATTTGTTATGATCTATACTATATCCCAGCAAAAGAATCATCGACTGAGGAATTAATGCGAGGTCCCCATACTACGCACCGCCAGATTTCCCGGCCTAATGAGGTTACATATGCATATATTGTAACACAACAAATTTACAAACAACAAGAAATAAAACATTGAAGCAAAATACAATGAACGAACTGTACCTATACAGAGTGACCAAAAAAGATCTATTTGATTTTTGTATGGCCATTACTCACCGCCGCCGCTCAATGGCCATACAAAAATCCAAAAATCAAATCGATCTGAGAGGTTCCAAAACCATCTAGGGAGGATTGGTAGCATCCCAAAACCTTAACGGGAATTTAGTTCTTTTTTAGCCTTCCCGTATATATAAAAACTTAATAACAGTATTTAAGCAAATAAAATTGATTTATTTATAGATTGAAGCCGGTGAATCGAATGAAATTGCCAATTCCGATTGATTGTAAATTATCGACCATAATTATAATTTCTGTACCTACTGGTTGGCAAAGAACAACAGCAAATAATGCAATAGAAACTATTGACAGAAGACTCCCGATAATCTTAAAGAAGTTCTCCCGATAATCATGAAGTGATATCAATAGCCCCAGCATAGCATATCATTATCATAGCATTATATAGCATTTATCAAAGGGGAGGCCTATGTTCAGCAGTGGACGTCTTAGGGCTGAGATGATGATGATGATGATAGCAATAGAAATTACCTTTTTATTAAACTGGCGCATCTCAACTCCTCTTAGGTATTGTAGGTAATCTACACTTCAGCCTTACAGGCTTCCAATAATGTATTCCAAGGTTCCCCAAACTTCTAAGTCTTGTATTAAATATTATAATTACAAACAGAGCCCAGCTCCGGCCTTTTCCTAACTTGCTGTGTTGCGAAAACATGGTTTGTGTTCAAAACTTTACTGTTTTTGATTTTATCTCATTAGCCCTCTTTACAAACTTGTAATTAGATACATTCAACGTATGGAAGTTCTCGTATTGAGTTAATAACATTTTCGAACAAAACATGCTTTCGTATATAACATTTTAATGCGATCCTTTTATGTTTAAAATTACTACTTGTCATTTCCCGCGTCTTCGTTCGAGTGTAAATGTTCAGGTTTTGGTAAGCTGTTAAATAGATAGATAGATCATTTATTGGTAAAAAATAATATTTTACATGTCAAAAGTCTTAAAAATAGGTTACAATATTCAGAATTTATCTAATTACACTTATTTATAATTAGTAAATTTTTGTATTACTAGTTTACCACCTTGTTTGTTGGAAGGACGAATGGCATTCGTAAAAACTAGTGCCTATACCAATTCATAAGGTTAGGTTGCCAATCGGACCCCAGACTCAATTGAGTCGTGGCAAAGCCTGGATACAACCCAAGGATTAGCCAATTAAAAAGTGAAGCTCAGATGAGAGCCAAGCAATAAATATTACACGAATAATTTCGTGGTGTTCTAAAATCTAATCTTTGTTTGTTGGAAGGACGAATGGCATTCGTAAAAACTAGTGCCTACACCAATTCATAAGGTTAGGTTGCCAATCGGACCCCAGACTCAATTAAGCCGTGGCAAAGCCTGGATACAACCCAAGGATTAGCCAATTAAAAAGTGAAGCTCAGATGAGAGCCAAGCAATAAATATTACACGAATAATTTCGTGGTGTTCTAAAATCTAATCTTCCCGGGGAAATTCCCTGTTTTGCCGGCAGTGTAACCAATACGGGTAGTCACATAACAATTTCCCAATATTCCAGGCCACCTCATATTGCTTAACCGTCCAGTTAGTTACGTAGCTATCGTGACTTGAAAATCGTGATATTTGGAAAATGGTTGAAAACTAACCAAGTTTATGTACATATTTAATACTACGACGTTTAGTTACATAGGTACAGGCAAAAATACCATACCCACCCTGATTGGGATATTCTTCTTCTTAGTCGTTGTACTCTTTGCAGAGCAGAGTGTCTGTCGTGGTCAATTTGCAGTATCAGATACAGCTGTTGCTCGTTGTACAATTCTTTGCCATTCCGGCCGGTTTGACGTCATTCTAACAAACTTGTTCAAGGGTTCTTCCATAGCGGATTTGATCTGGTCAGTCCATCGCATTGGTGGCCCTTGACGCGGTTTCTCCGTTTGATCTAGTCAGTACCACCAGACGGGGCAGACGGTCTATGGAGTCATTCTTTTGCCTCGAGACGGGGATCGAGGGGGGGTCGATATGGGGATATGCATCAGTCATAAATGTAGGATCACTGGGTGAAACACAGTAACTGAAGTATGAGAGTCGGTAACCCGCATGTGACACCTTTGGAGTTGCAGTCGTCTATAACGCCGGCTGTACACTCTCGGGCGAGAGCACTCGGGGTAGATTTTTCTTCTGGAAGCAAAGCGAGTGCACCCTTGTACACTCTCGCGCTCGGCCTGTCTCGGTGTGTCTCGGCGAGAGTGTACAGCCAGCATTAGCTACGGATGCTTAATTACCATAAGGCGGGCTGTATGGTTGTTTTCCACCATCGTGGTATAAAAAAGCAGATATATAGTTGGAATTGATGGCTCCTTGGTTAGACTGGACATTTATTTGTTATCTTTTTCTAGTCAAGAAAAGATTTCTACTTGTATTTCTAGTATCTAGTGCCCCTGGCTACAAAGGTTCGATTCCCAGTAAGCTAGATTTGAGCGTGTATTACAAATCAGGTTCTTGTAGCTCTGAAAATGTTCCATGTATTTTATTTAGTTTTTTTTTGGCATTTGTCTATCTAATATTAAAGTATACTTAATGTAAATATTGAGTCATCATTATAACCCTTTTACGTGCCTTCATGAATAAACTTGTTCTTGCCATCGGATTAGTTAAATGAAATAGAACAAATTAACATGAGCAAAGCAAATTATTATTCAATGTTACAACGGTCAAATTCTACATCAGATTAGTGGGTTCCTTAACTAGCTACTAGGTATCAGTGAAAAAAGTCAACTGTAAATGTCAGGTTTCAATGGGCGTTTTCCGAAAGCGGAATGTTTAGTACGCAAGTAATAAATATTAGGTACCCAAACCAAATTCAGGGTCTTGTATAAAATATTAGAGGCACCGAACGTTAGAACTTAGAACGCGACACAAATTTATAATTACCGACGTAATCTCCAAAAGCCTCCAACAGAACAGAACAGAATTGTAGCAACCTAAGTTTTCTAACAGCAAATGTAACTTTGTAGTCTCGTGAGTTGCTCATGACAGGGATGTTCGAGGGTACAATATAATGTGTCCATCAATATGTCACTTTATCATATCTGCTCAAGTTAGAAGGTACATTTGGATAGTTTTTTCAAAAAGTTATTTTCAATAAGAAAGCGAAAAACGTAAAAGTAAAATATGACACATCATTGGAACTTTTTGATACCTGTTGATTTCTTTGATAGTGCATTGGGTTCCGATAGGAAAAAAGTGCCGGATAATTCCGAAAATTTACTCTTATTACCGTAGGATACGAGCGATAGTTGATTATTTTTCAGAATTACACTCTTTGCGAAATTACCCAAATGCACCTATATTATTCTTGATTAAGACATTTTTACAAACGGCGTCCTCTGTATAAGACTTTCTTGATGACAGTTTATTCCAGTTAAAAGTACGGAAAATGATGAGTGATATCGTGATAATGGGTGCCTTTGCCTTTCAATCGTCTGGTGCTAAAGACTGGTGAATGCTTTACCATATAACTCGATCCATTATTGATACAGCCCGCGGCTGCTCAGCTGAAGTAGTGATATCAGTTAATTACGTATTAAGCAGAATCGTCTATTAATATAATAAAAACATATCAAAATGTTTTGGGAAGCCACTCAGAAAGAATCCAACAGAAGTTATATACTTGAGAAAAAGTAATGAAGAAAATAACAGAAAAACCAAAAAAGGGTAAAAACAGTGAAAGTAAGTGAGAAGATGCTGACGACAATGCCAGAATTGACTTAACGATTATAACAATAACTCAATTGAATGTAAATATTATACATCACGATTCATTTAAACTACAAGCAAGTATGCTACAAGCTATTTCCTTTAAATTACAAACCAAATCTGCTGAGCTATCTCGTGGAAATTACAAGCAAACATCTATAACTGAATGCACACACGAAGGACAATAGTCGTGATTTGACCAGCCGCAGACAAGCGATTATATCAATTAATATTGATTTAGCTGGCAAACTGACCGCATTCAATGTCCTGCAAGCTGAATTATATCTAAAGGATAATATTGCACAGAGCGGTCTATACACCGACCGCTAACTAACAGCGCTATGAGGGAAGCAGTTATCGTGTTGATAGGTTTTTACATACCGCCATTCTTATCGTTTATACTCATCATCATCATCATCTCAGCCATAAGACGTCCACTGCTGAACATAGGCCTCTCCTTTGATTAAAGGGGGGGTTTGCCATACGCGCCACGCTTGGCAGGCGGGTTGGCGCGCGCAGTTTTTTTTGTCTATACACCGACCGCTAACTAACAGCGCTATGAGGGAAGCAGTTATCGTGTTGATTAGGTTTGTCTAAATTGAGCTACATACCGCCATTCTTATCGTTTATACTCCTCATCATCATCATCATCTCAGCCATAAGACGTCCACTGCTGAACATAGGCCTCTCCTTTGATTAAAGGGGGGTTTGCCATACGCGCCACGCTTGGCAGGCGGGTTGGCGCGCGCAGTTTTTTTTGTTTATTGTTGTTTAGGCTTTCGGAAGATGCTGCTGCCCATCTCCTGGTATATTCCCTTAGCAGACTCCTACTGCAACCACGGGACGATATGGTGGGGGACAATTCTAAGGCCAGGCACCCCACGGCTAGCTTATACTCCTATCAACCTTGATTTCGGGGTCGTGGAGCAAGAGAACAAGGCATGATACAGAACTTAACCTAATGATGATAGTCGTAATCTTTTTATCACCAATATTGATAATTAATTTCAGATGAATAGGGATATTGGAGCGCTGGTAGCTTTGCGGTAAGACGTCCGACTTTCAATCCGGAGGTCTCGGGTTCAAACCCCGGCTCGTACCACTGTGAGTTTTTCGGAACTTATGTACGGAATATCATTTGATATTTACCAGTCGCTTTTCGGTGAAGGAAAACATCGTAAGGAAACCGGATCTCAAAAAGGCCTAGTTTCCCCTCTGGGTTGGAAGGTCGGATGGCAGTCGCTTTCGTAAAAACTTGTCTATGCCAATTCATGGGATTAGGTTGTCAAGCGGACCCCAAACCGGGATAAACGCTAGGATTAAGAAGAAGAAGAAGAGATATTGGTGCCGAATACAACTTCATTCCATTCGGCGTCGAGACTCTCGGCTCGTGGGGTACGTGTGCCCATGTCCTCTTTAAAGACCTATCAAAGAGGCTATACAAGGTGTAACAAAAATACTGGTGACCCTTTTAAGGGCATAATTGGTATGGCATTCTAATGACGAAAAAGTAAGAAAAAATTTTTTTCGCGCGAAAAAAAATTTTGGTTTAGTATGGAGGGTCGGCCAGCCGGGACCACCACCCCATACAAAAAAAAATTTTTTTTCGCGTTTAAATTTTTTTCTCCTACTTTTTCTTAGTCGTAATACGATACCAATTATGCCCTTAAACGGATCACCAGTATTTTTGTTACAACCTGTAATAGTGGACACAACCGGCGACCGTAAGACTGGACAAGTTTCCTCGCCTAACGTATTGCTATTGCGAGCGATACAGCGTGGAAATGCTGCCAGCATCTACGGCACTATGCCGCGGGGCGGGGGGTTAGTATATTTAAATTTTATTTTAGATTAGGTTGTAATTTAGATACCTATAGGTATTTATAAATTGTAATTGCTTTGCTTTGTGCTCAATCAATTTATCTAAGATGAATATTATAAGGAGTTTGAACCGAAGACTGACAGTGCAAGTCGGACGTCTTACCACCAGCGAATTTTCAAAAACACTTCTATTTCTTATATATTTGCGCACATCACAAATACATATTACCGTAAACCATTCTAAATGGGCCAAACTAGTGTATTCACTACCAATTAAGCTAAACGCTTCGTCTGTTATTGCAATATCAATTGTTATTACATAATGATATCTATTAGTCATGAATATTACGGCTTGACACGGAGTACAGTCAGACACATGACACTCACTAAGGGTGGGTTGCACCACGCGCAATTAACAGACTCATCAACGTTAAATATGGCGACAGAGCTGTCATCCCATAGAAAACTGTCAAACTTTTCATACAAGATTTTTTTTTAGGATTACGATTACTTTCACAGACTGTTTGGTGCAACCGGCCCTTAGTCTTTTAAGTAGGCGATTATCACACTGGCGACGGATCCGCATGCGGCGCCGGTGCGCGAGCAAGATAGCGCTCTGCATGTGTATAGCGTTATCTCGCTCGCGCACCGGCGCCGCATGCGGAATCGTCGCCATTGTGATAATCGCCTTAGAAATAAAGTCATGCTCAGGTCATTTTGAACACCTTACCTGCTCAGCTACTTCTGCTGTTGACTGTTTGTATACTTAGCACTACTTGAGTTAAGTAGGGTAGACAGACGAATCGGATCGCAGGGCGAGACAGATGGAAATAAGCATTTTTGACAATCATAAGATTGCGCCACCATGCCCTTCGGAAAGGTCAAACCCAACGCAGGACGCTGATTGGCTGTCCGTGGTCAGATCTTATGACAAAAATGCTTCCTGATTAATGTCGCAGTGCGATCCTACCTTAATTTTTTATTTAATAAATTGAACCATACGAAAACTTCAGATATTTAAAGTGGGAGTACGGTGCCACCTACGGTAACATCGATACTAGGTACTTCATAGTAACAAAAAGATAAAAGATATGTATTCTTCAATGTGTCTAACATTACAATGCACTTATAAACGTTAGAGACAGTATTACTAACTGTTCCCAGCATATTAGTTAAGCTCTTCAACTTTGAAGATCTGAACTAGTATCTCAATGAACTTTAGATGATATCCGTACTAATTCATCCTCCCGCCACATTCATATTAGATTATATCAAGATTTAACGCTCGTATTGAGCGTATGGCATGCATAGTTTAACATACTGGAGTGCAATTTGTAGAAGATCAGCGTGTCTGTAGATCGATTTCGCACATTCAGCATATTAGAAGATTCAGAAGTATCTAAGCGGGTATGGTGTTAAAAATGACCTACACATGCTCTTATTCTCCTAACAATAAAATCGTGTCCAGCTCATTTTGAACACCCTACCTGCTTAGCTACTTTTGCTGCTGACTGTACATTTAAAATTTTGTAGCACTTAAATTGTGATTACTTGTATTTATACGAGTATGAGGTAACTTTATGAGTGTATTCAAGAAACCGAAGTAATTTTTATTTAACAAAGTGAAAGTTTAGGTGAAATTCATGATAAATTCGTCACTGTCTGCCACCAGAACAAAATTTGACCAAAATCTTTTTCTATTGTCATTTTTCATAAGTGTATAAAAAAACAGGGACAAGGGGTACAGGGATAAGTTCGCCTTTGTACTTTGTTTTCTCTTTTATCATGTTTTATTGTAACTTTTTTATGTACAATAAAGTGTTTACATACATACATACATACATACATTGTTTTTTTACAAGCGCGGAATTTCATTCTTCATCATATTGTTAGGTTTACATATTTCCTATGCCTACATATTTCCATAGTAAGTAAATGGACCTAAAATTCCCTGACTTGTGAATGCAATATAGTAACGAAGAGGTCAGCGTGTAGATAGATGTAACCACTTTATTCAGGCTTTCTCATTATATTAAAATGTTGTGGTTTAATTTGTTTCAAATGCTATGCAATGCAAACGAAACATTTGACTTGAATATAAACAGAATGCAGGTTTGGTTAACCCATCCAATAAATACGATGTGATTAAGTCTTGGTGTGCGGTAAACGTCATATGACGTAGAGCGTCACGTTCTGTAGAATTTTTGCCGTCGTTTTTTTCAATATTGATAAACCAGCGCAGCATATCTACTTCTTCAGGCCTAATTTTTACCTGCATTTTTATTTACAGACAGCCAAACGTAAGGAGTAAGATAATATTGTCAACGAGATTCTTACTTAGAAGCAGGGGTAGAGTTGAAGGATTTTATTCTCCGAAATCTACAATGAGTCTCATAACAATTGCGTATGAAAAATTAAGTTTTGAAGAAAATAATTAAATAGGTTACCAACAAGATTATCAAAAATTGGGTAAGTATAAACTATAACTCTCGCTATGTCTGTGTGGAATGACGAATGACATACTTTATAAGCAAATGTGATGAAACAGCTAATTTTATTACCGCTGTTTTTTGTAGTTGATGCATCTATAGATGTCTTTTGATTTCCCTTTGAATGATAATGGATTTCATGTTAGAATTATATCAACAAAAGCGTTTCAGCACACAGAGTATTTCGCTTAAGGGTGTTCCGCATCATAGTCTAGTTCGAGCAGTGTCTTGGAATTTAGTAATAATGGAGCCAAAGCGCTTGCAGGCGTCCTAGTGTACGCATTATTAGGATAGCCGAGTTTGACGTTTACTAACTAGATTCTAGCTAAGCTATTTTATAGTTAAAGCTAAGTAAAAGCAATGACGCGTAGTTACAGTGACCGAGAGGTAAGTAGGCAACAGAATGGCTGTCAGTATTTAAGCTCCTTACGTGTTGTGGAACCGCTCTGTGTAACCCGATTTGACCCACGTTGGACTTCTTCCTTCCCCCCCTCCCCATTTTTCTGACAGCTTCCAACTCTGACAGAACGATAACCGACTAGCCAGTGTGGCAATTTACATGCTTGTTCTTGTTCACATACATATACTGGAAATTGAGGGGGGAGAAGAAAAACCAAGTCCAACGTGGGTCTGTTCGGTTTGCACAGGGTAGTTCCATAACACGTATTCGTAGGGAGCCTAAATACCGCGAGCCACCCGCTTGCCTCGCGGACACTAAATCTACGCGTCATTACTCTGAATATTACATTTTCTTTGTATTTTTACTCTGCCAATAATAAAAGGAGGTTTGAAGTATTTAGTGTGTTTCTTTGACTTATACTTGGAACTACATCGACTATCCGTATTTGCGACATAAAGTTTCATTTGATTCACATTGTTGTAGGGATGACATACATTACCGTATTTATGCCTCATTCTTGTTTTTGGGTCGCATGAGGCGAAAACATCGGAGAGCTGAAATTGACACCTTTCCTATTGACTCATAGGAGACTGCTAAATACCGGGATACGTGGAAGAAAAATAGAGGTTTCAAATATGTTCTACGCCCTTAAATATTTTTTTCATAAGGCGCGGAATTCCACGCAAGCGTAGGCGGGGTTATAGCAATACGTACTTTTATACTATTTCACACAACTCAAAAATGGGTGTAGATCTACGAAAATTGCAGTCGGTATGAATAAGATGCCAATTTTAAATTATATTACATTAAAACTCGTGGAAAATAAAAAAGGTTTCCCGTAAACCGCTAAAAAAGTTTCATTGTGAAAATACAGTTTACACTGACTGTAATGTTCACACGTACTCTCGCTGGGCGTTGCACTCGCAAATCCGCTGAATAGTTGAAACTACGCCGAGCCAATATTTCAGCTTGGTGCTTTTATTCTCCGTGGAAGCCCCTATGTGTTGTAGAATTTGTGAATTCACATGTGAAGTGTAGGGAGAATCTATTAGGTTACATATCAACCACGACACTTCCTTTTCATTACACTCTAGTCAGGTCAGATATTAAGAGCTGAGTGGCTAATTATGGAGAGTGGCTGTAATAGTTAAGTAAGGGAATAGCCTCAGTGAACGTTACTCGAATCCCATTGAAGCTCGCCGCTTAGTGTAAGGCCTGAGTGGACACTCGAATTGGTCGTCCAGCGGGGCGGCGCGTGCCGATGCCGTGCGGCTTGCAATAGCCTGCATGTTAAACAAATGAAACTCATACCGATGTCCTGAGTCGACGCTGCACACAGTGTGTGGCTCGCCCGCCACGTTGCACGCCCCGCCGAACGCTCCGCTCTAAGCACTTAGGCCTCCATGCAAGTGATGCAAAAATCGCTGATAGGTGAAATTAATCAACGAAATTGTAAGTAGTACTTCAAAAATGACTTGACAAGCTCAATTATAAAAAATAGGTGAGTAGGTGGAAATCAAGTAGACACTGATTCTACCCACATAAAAGCATAATATGGAGCATTAATTTTCGTAAGCTTTTTTTGAACTCTGATAGGCGGAAAATGAAATCTGATAAATGTTATTATGATATTGAAGGTTCTTTAGAATAAACTAATAAGTATATAATCAAGGCATATTCGAAATTATGTCAAAAAAATTACAGCCTTTTAAATTAAATTAATTAACTAGAATATGCTTTCAAGTGATATTAATGTGCTTAATTTGATAAATAATAATTAACATACCTTAATCTAGAATAAGTTTTACAAATCCAAGCTTATAACTAAATGTATGCCCGACTTGTCCGGTTGAATAATTCGGATTCAGATTTATGGCTATTTTCAGTACGTATATCCAGTTGTAGCTGACACAATATAGTGCAGTGCTAATGCAAAGGTTTATTAGAACTGACAGGTTTTGAGGTGGTAGACCGGCTTTGTGAGGTTTATACTGCTTTGACAATGCCGCACCGACCAGTTAACAAAATAACTAGATAACTAAATATCACAAAATAATAGTTTCCTCATAGACATACAATCGACGTATGACCGGCGGAAATTTATGAACAGCCAAAACCTTTTCACGTAGATAACGTGTCAAAAGCTTCTATAAAGTGACATTTGTCATCATTTTTATCGTCCATGTGACAATTTTAACGGCCTTGTTACCTTGTTCATGGACAATTATGTCATTAATGATAATGACACATATCATGATCATCGTCATCATCTACAGCCCGGGGTTGAGCAACTTTTTCTATTCTAGTCTGTTAATGACTTGTTTTCTCTAACGACTAACTCCAAAAAAAAATTTCAATTGTGCTAACTAAAAAAAAATGTTTGTGACCTAAAAGTTTGAGAATCACTACTTATGTACTAGTTACTTAGTCGTTGACAGTCTGCACAAAAGTAGTTTTTGCACAAATGGAATAACCAGTTTAATTTCACCTTACATCGCGTAAACTGCTGAAAACCAGCTTTAACTTTTAATGAAAGAACTTACTGAAGGCTGGTTGTTGCTTGGCTTCGCTTTCCGGCATAGATTATCTCCCATAGATTAGGTATGTAAAAAATCAATATCATAGTCTCGTAAGTTCCCGTTACTTTTATCACTACATAGTATAAAACAAAGTCGCTTCCCGCTGTCTGTCCCTATGTATGCTTAGATCTTTAAAACTACGCAACGGATTTTGATGCAGTTTTTCTTAATAGATATAGTGATTCAAGAGGAAGGTTGATGTGTATAATTGCACCCGTGCAAAGCCGGGACGGGTCGCTAGTTAGAAATAAAAGAAAGTTTCAAAATCAAAAACGCTAGATTTGCCCCTGGGACTTACTAGGATAGTACATTACAGCTCATAGCAAAGGCAGGTAAACAGGGAAAAAGGGAGCGCCGAAATACTTTACAGGCATTTCATATCAAGTGTCACTAAGGCAACCGAAACATGATGCTTCGGATAGGGAATGATATACCGGTATTTTTTGTTTGCCTCAATACCGGTATACCGGGTACGCCTATACAAATAACTCCTACCTGGATTGCATTCCCTACATCTGAGCCTATTATCAGAATTATAATGAGTGGTAGTACTCCAACGTGCAGTGAATGCAAATGGTGTTATATTGATTGTATTGTACCCTTTCATGAGGTAAATTATGATATTTATAAAGACATTCGAATCTAGTATCAAAATGAATTTGTCATTTACAAAGAAGCTGAAAAGTTAAATGTGATAATAATAAAATAATGCTTCAGTACCTAGACTTGGCTCACGAGGTAACCGTCATGTGGGAGGTCGATTCGGCGATCATTGTGCCGATAGTTGTTTCTGCGAACGGTCTCATAGCGAAGAGTCTCGACCAACATCTTGAGAGACTTTCGCTACGGGGTTGTGGTTGGATCAAGGGTCAGATACAGAAGGCGGTAATTCTGGACACGGCGCGTATAGTCCGAAGGTTCCTCTCTCTACGGCCCTAACCACCGGCAGCCTGGGCCTTGCTCCGTTGCCGGCGGCACCCTAGGTTAGGTTTTTTATAATGTTTTTATTGTTTTTGTATGTTTTAGATGTATTTTGTATTTTACTTTTATAAAAATATTGTAAAAAACCTGACTTAAGAGAAAAGACAAATAATGCTTCGTCTAGTAGGCAAGTGATCTGCGATTCTCGGTTACACGAATTTCCTTTTAATTTTCTGCATAGTGACTTTGATACGGAGATGTGCAAATAATGTCGTTAATGAGAAACTGTATGAAGCTGAAACTATGAAACTACAAACGTTCACGTACAAACAAACGTACAAACAGGTTCTTATATATACAGCTTTCATCTTTATGTGTAGTGTCAATATGTATAATGAAACGTAAATATGCTGAAAATATACTGCTCTAGACTTTGACGGTTTATACATATGTGAACAAGTTTAGTGAAAGGGCCCATTTTTGTCGATTTGTACCTACTTTATTGTTTGACTAATATATGTGCCATTGTACGGGCAAAGGGACCACTTTGTCGATATGGAGTTAATAGTACCTACTTTCAAAAACTACGCAATATGCACTATCTATTAGTGAGAGAAAAAAGTGTCCTTATAAATCGACAAAGTGGTCCCTAAACATAGATATACCACCCATAGATCTGACACGGAACTAATAATACCAAGATAGAACGGGATGGTCTTATTACACTTTCGATAGATACGGCAGAGAGGTGCTATTATCGTTGGTCCTTGTCATAGTTTCTATTACCCTCCACGCGTTACTTCTAGCAGTGGAGGGTAACAAACAGATATAATGCGCGATTTCTTCAAGAATTTCTGTGATTGCTACGAGAAAAGCTATTAGTTTTCCTAGAAAGTTGTGTCGGCTAAGGAAAAGATTGGTAAATTGTTCTGTTTTATGCTGTAGAAGTGATTATGGGCATCTATATATCTATCCCATACGGGGGTACACGTGTGCGGGCTCTAGTTAATGCTTGCTTTGAGTCCCTAAACGTCCACAAATAACGTATATCGTGTTGGTTTAGGAAGTAGGTACCTACTAAATAACTCCATATCAAAAAATTAAGACCTCTTTCCAGCAGTGTGGCAGTAAGGTACAGGGGCAATCTCAACTAGGGATGTCACGAATATTCGCATTCGCATTCGTGTAATGCGAATATTCGCATAATTTTTGACATTCGTATCAACATTCGCATTCGCATGAAATGGTGCGAATATTTTCCGAATGCGAATGTGGACAGAACCCATCCTGTTTTGACCGCGCTGACCCGGCTTATGATCATATGCTTGCTCATACACAGGAAGCGAAAACGACGGTATCACTTGTCTCCTTTTGTTCAATAATATAGGACTCCTTTACATAATCATGTTCTGTATTTATAAACTATGGAATCATTAAAACGATAAGCAAGATTAACTTTTTGAATCTACTCCGTAACATTCGTATTCGCATTCGCATTCGCATTCGCGAATGTGGGAAAAACGACATTCGTGCCGTCCCTGCTAGCCTACTATGGTCGGGTTTTTATCGACTGTCACCATAGCTGTCACGTTCTAACAAGTATGTAAGTGTGAAAGTGACGCATAGCGCGATAAGTGATAAAATGGCAACCATGGATGGCCTTCTGATCTCAACTGCGAGACACGTCAACTAAATCGAAATATCTTCCGTGTTTTACAATAAACTGTAATTTTTAACTACTATCACTGCATACGGATGTACTCACTTGTGTTTACATTATAAAATAACACGGTTACACTCACGGCACTTTAGTCACGTCTTGCAGCAGTGCGCCACGGGCCGGTTCAAGTAGCACTCCTAGTGCTTGAAGATGGAGACCTAGGCTCTCCGAAACATGTCGCAAGACGTGACTAAAGTGCCGTGAGTGTAACCGTGTTATTTTATAATGTTAATATGTCTCACGAAAGTTTAAATTTAACACTTGTGTTTAGTCACTACGCGCGACAGGTTTCGGATAGATAGGTCTAGGCTTAGCTTAGATTAGGTTAGTGCAGTGATAATAGTGTTAATATGTCTCACGAAAGTTTAAATTCTCTAATTTTTACTCCAATGTTTTGAAACGTTTAATGTGTCTGTAGTTACAACGAATAAAACGCTTATCTTCATCTTGAATTTATAACAGTTATATAAGTTAGCTATGACGTTATTCTTGGAGTTCCAGCTTAATAGCAGTAATAAAAACTGTAAAATTTAACCAAAGTTATCGCGTCGTACTCCCACATCCTAGATTCATACAGGGAAACGTCTTTCGTAAAAGGAAACTGCAAAAATTAGTTTTATGCACAAACTTAACTGCTGGAACATTGTCGCAGTAGATCTGGAAAAAACAGTAGGTACGAAAGAACCTACCGAAGGTCGCCGGAGGACGCTGGATGCAAGTCGCTTCCGACCGGTACATAATGGTCCAAAGGGGAGGCCTATTATGTTCAGCAGTGGACGTCTTATGGCTGAGATGATGATGATGATGATGATGATGATGATGACGAAAGAACTAGGTACTCGTACGGTCACAGCTTTAATTGTTGCCACTTAGGGTTCAGTTTACATTGGGCATTCATAGAGTAAGCATTAAACAAAAGAATAGCTTGAACCGTAAATGGCTCAACAATTAAATCCATTGACGTACGTTAATCATGAAAACGGTGTGGATATTTGAGGTGCTACGATGGTGGCAAACAAGTAGCCAGCCTGACGGTAAGCAGCCACCGTAGTCCATTGGACGCCTGCAACTCCAAGTTCAGGCGTCGCCATGCGCGTTGCCGATCATTCAGAAATATATACACGCCTTGTATATTTGAACGAAAGTGATCATGTCATTGTGTGACTCTTTTTAGAAAAGGCGCTTACGTTGTACAGATTCAATATTACATTCGACCAATAAAAGCGTAAGCGGCCGCGTATTGTATAAAGTGTACCACTGAACTTAAAGATCATAATTTTATCAGAGTACCTCACTGGCCAAATTGTTTAGTAGCTAACGTGAAGGACGTTAGTCTCTGAAACGAAGAGAAACGATATAATACAGTATGCTTGTAGGCCGTACTTTGTTTCAATTTCCTCGGCTTTGCTAAAGCCATCCCTACTGATGTAAATATGTGTACAACCCGTTGAGCTATGGTCTCAATAAGCTAGTGCCAATTCGGATATAAAATGGCCGCCGCTGGAGCTGTGCCAATATTTCACCAGCCAAATAATGTAACAGTCATGCATGGATCGACGCTTGGATATCACGTATTGCTGACTAGTTTGTCGATTTGGGGTGATAAAATAAACGAAACGTCATCGTTTGGAGGTGATGGAAAATTTATTTGATTTGTGATGGTATCATCTGATACCTGTGTGAAATGTTTGTATGTTTAGATATTTGGTGGTCATTTTAGCTTTACGCATAAATGGCTTAATTCACTAAATGGATTATTGCTGACCTCCTGCTTCCTGATAATTGTTCCCTTATCATAGCTGACATTTTACCGCCAAGCCGTCAGCGCTTTTGCTACCATATTCACTATACTATACTTATTATAATTCTTATTATCAGTACAGTACCAATATTTTACCCTAAGTGAGAGGTAATAATTCTGTAAGTAAGAGGTAATAATTCTGTGTCCCACACTTAATAATACATAAGATGAGTATGAGTACAGTCAGCAGCAAAAGTAGCTAAGCGGATAGGGCGTTCAAAATGAACTAGACACGACACGACTTCATTTTTAAGAGTACAAGAGCGTGTGTAGGTCATTTTGAACAACCTACCCGCTTAGCTACTTCTGCTGCTGACTGTAAATTCAATAATACTTTACAAGACCGACCTTCACCTTGAACTATGACCTTTGACAAAAAGATAAATTCGTGATCGCCAGCAGACTAAAAGTAATAAATATAAAAGTCGGCGGCAATTTCCAATACCGGTCTGTTACTTAAAATATAGTATTTAATAATGGTAATAAAAAATTCATGGCAGTCATCAGTTGAAGGTTTATGAAATGATAATAATCTTACTAAAAGTTAGTTTCACTTTTGCTCGTGTTACAAGCCACACACTGTATAAACATTTGTTGACAGTAAGTACACATTGTTGTACCTAATACTGAACTGTCCAACAACAGGTTTATAGATCAAAGTTTTAATGCAAAATGCAGATTACAGTTGCTTGTCTGGTTTTATGCGATAATTTATTTGAACGAGAATCAGCTTGTAGATACATCAATAGTAAATATTCAATTCAAAAATTCCGAAAAACTCATTGGTTCGAATATCGGCATTCGACACGTTCGTCTGGGTATTATCCGCTCTGATTACCAATCAAAATTGTCAGCTAAAATGGTTTTTAAGCAAAGAAGTAACAGTTTTAATTATGTAACTAGTTATAAATAAATCAAATAACATTTTGAAAAAACGATGTTGTAGTTGTCAATCTGAAACAAAATTTTAAAGAATTTCTACATCATTTTTTATTAATATGGGAAACCAACTAAATTTTTTATGAATTATTGTACTTACAACCTCATATTTACTACCTATAACCAGGAAAAATATTTGTAGATTGTTTTTCTGATGTTCCTTTTTGATGAAAGCTAGCCGATATGATCTGATCCAATTTTTTCAACACAACAAAATTTCTAAAGCCTGTCTAAAATTGAGAATTGAAAATATTCCATAGTAAAAAAAAATTATGAAATTTCCATCAAATTGTGTTAGTAACATGGTGTTAGTAACTAGATACTTACATTTAAGATTTAAAGAGAAACGATCTTCAAAGGTTAATTTTATTAATAGCCTCGCACGATAAAAGTCCAAATCCAATAATCGGGAAATCTATAACTTAAAGAGCCACAACCCATTTGAACAAAAGTATTTCACAAAGTGCTATCCGAAAAGTTGTTAGCACGTGCTTGTCATAAATACTCCTAGCCCAGATTTAGTAGGCTTTCCTACTGGAATGCGAGGGGATCCAATAATAAATATTAGTGGTGAGCGTGAGTTGGAGAGCATTAGTACAAGAAGTGGTACAGTTTTACAGAAGATACGAGAACTATTTAAATAATAAAATAAATATTTGGGGACAATTTACACACGGAAAGCTGGATATGGATAAATGTATTTACATTGAAAACGTCCATAACTTTAGATCAGATTCTAACCGAATGATAATGGAACGAATGTCAAGTATTCAAACAAAACAGAATTTTTGAAATCGTTACAGCCATCTTTTAATCATCATCATCATCTCAGCCATAAGACGTCCACTGCTGAACATTAGGCTTCCCCTTTAAAGGGGGGGTTTGCCATACGCGCCACGCTTGGCAGGTGGTTTGGCGCGCGCAGTTTTTTTGTTTATTGTTTGTAGGCTTTCGGAAGATGCTGCTGCGCATCTCCGAGGAGGAGTCTGCTAAGGGAATACCCTTAGCAGACTCCTACTGCAACCACGTGACGATATGGTGGGGGACAATTCTAAGGCCGGGCACCCCACGGCTCATCTTTTAATAATCGGTCTAAATATGTATTCCTAAATCTTAAAGTTGGTTGAATAAATGATTTCAGGGATGAACCTCGGCTTATTATATACCTAACTGTATCCTCATAAAATAGTACAATACTACACAATATTACTCAAGTCAGTTGTGTTTACTGAACCGTAGAATAATACAGTTTAAGTAACTGCATCTCTGTATAAGATTTTACACTCTTTTATAAATGCTTCAAAATTTTATAGATATCAGTCAGTATTTTCTAAGAAAATTGAATCATGTAAATGAAAATGGATCATGTAAAGCTTGTTTCATACTTTTACGTGTCGATAAAAACCCTGAGAACATTTCCAGATTTCTTTAACTTCTCAACGCCACCGATATAAGCAAGCTTCTATATTCCTATCACGCATGCTCCCAGCGTAATTGGAATTCTCATGTAGATTGTGATCTTATAAAGGCGGATTGACGTTGAGGCGTTACGTACGTATGTTAAAGTCGCATTATGTATTGCAATATTTTTTTAAGTTACTGTAATATACTCGTAATCAACACAAAAAATAATACTTTCCAATTGATTTCTCGACCTAATATTTCTGTAATATTTTGCAATCATAGTCAGTCTCCTTGTTAGGAAATGAAATGAAATTAATGAATGAAATGAATGAATGAATGAAATGAATGAAGGACGTGAATGAATGAAATGAATGAAGGAAATGAATGAATGAAATGAATGAATGAAATAAACGAATGAGACGAATGAAACCAATGAAACGAATGAAACGAATGAAACGAATGAAACGAATGAAACGAATGAAACGAATGAAACAAATGAAACGAATGAAACGAATGAAATGAATGAAATGAATGAAATGCATGAAATGAATGATATGAATGAATGAAATGAATGAATGAATGAATGAATGAATGTAATGAATGAATGAAATGAATGAATTCTCACACGGGTGACAAGAACTAATTAGCACGTCTGCATCTGGCTTGCTGATCGAGGCAAACAAGTAAAGTGACTCGTATTAAATATTTCACTTTTGGAGCGTGTAAACCCTATCAAAATTAAACCGTAAAATATAATATCGATATGCTACTGACGTTCCCTTTGTGTTCCAATGAATGAGAGTGATTTCGACGAAATTCCATTGATATGTGCCTTCGTGATTGATTCTTGATGCGAGGCTGAGTCGTATAAATGTCTTTTGTTTTGAGGCTTTGTGAGGAATCAAAGGAAAATATGTAAGGAATTTGGGTTTTTGAATTGTTTGATATATGGCTGCTTAGGTGACATTTTGACAATGTTAAATGGTGATAATCGAACGTTATACATTCGGTGAGATACATTGAGTGAGGCCCAGATTTATGCTATAAAAAATTTTCTGGAAGTGATATTTTTTTTTAACTATGACTGAACCGTGGGGTGCCCGGCCTTAGAATTGTCCCCCGCCATATCGTCCCGTGGTTGCAGTAGGAGTCTGCTAAGGGAATAAATAAATAAATAAATAAATAAATATTTGGGGACAATCTTACACAAATCAACCTAACCCCAAACTAAGCAAAGCTTGTACTATGGGTGCTAGGCGACGATATACATACTTAGATATATAAATACATACTTATATACATAGAAAACATCCATAACTCAGGAACAAATATTTGAGATTAGCACACAAATAAATGCCCTTACCAGGATTCGAACCCGGGACCTCCAGCTTCGTAGGCAGGGTCACTACCAACTGGGCTATGGAGGCCGGGAGATGGGCAGCAGCATCTTCCGAAAGCCTAAACAAGCCTAAACAAAAAAAAACTGCGCGCGCTAACCCGCCTGCCAAGCGTGGCGCGTATGGCAAACCCCCCCTTTAATGAAAGGGGAGGCCTATGTTCAGCAGTGGACGTCTTATGGCTGAGATGATGATGATGATGACTGCACCGTCAACTAGTTAAGTGGTCGTTGTACCCATTCTACTTCAACTTTTTTATCTACGTATTCATTTCTTTTTTTAACGTATGCATGGTTTTGGTTTGATCTCTTAAAGATACTTATTTCATACATAACATTTCAACAAACTCAATTGTCACGACCGCATATCCTCTGTTTTACTAAACTCAGTAAAAGACAGTTAAACTTATCTTAGGCTGAAAGTATCGTTAATATATCTAATTCGTGTGAACTCTTTTTTTTACGCTGTTTTTCTCAATATAGGGAAAAAAATAAGTACCTAACAAGATCTAAACATCTTCAGTTCCGTTCTGCGCAGCAGCTCCTATTTGAAATTCGCGGTATATTATACGACTTATTAAACGCCATAATAAGAATCGTTCCCGTTTTCTTACTGCTTACTACAATAGCAACCTAAGTGCATCGATCAATAATAGTCGATTTTGCGTTGTATGACGTGTAGATGAAGCCTCATAAATGCTTGCAGCTTGGAGCTTTGAGACTGCGATTCTGAAGCTTTACAATGCAATACGGATAACAGCCGTAACGGCCGTCGGGAAAGGAGTTTGAATTTGAACTCTGTTGACAGGGAATACGGTACAAAATTGAACGAGATTTCCAAGGGCTGTTACAGCATTTATACATGTAAGGCAAAATACGGGTGCTGAACGATCGAACGAGCAATGCAGGCGATAACGAGCCATACGGGCCTTTTGGTACGTGGAAAGGACAGGTTATAATGAAGCTCAAAGCGGCATTAAATTATAAAAATCTGATCTTGATTTGACACCTCACTACCATAAAAGTGAATGAGTACCACACCAGTGGCGGCGCGTCCGTAGAACACGATTCCCGACGGCTTTCCTTATTTTCGGGTACCTGAGCATTTTCCCTACAGCTCACGAATTTTTTTTAAGTCAAATTAAGCTCCGGGTTGCCTAAGAAAATTTCTTACCCAACGCCACTGTGCTATACTAGACCGTTACTAGTTAACTATTATATTATGTAGTTAGTAACTTACAATATATGGACACATCAGCCAAAATTATATGACCATGATGTGCCAAAATGATGAAACTACTTACCTGTATTGTAATTTAGTGGTTCTTCCCTTAGTACACTCGACCAAGAAAGTGGTCTGCCAGTTATGACAAAAGTTTCGAGATCTAATGATCGCTAAGGTTGACATCTCTAACGGAGTTTAAAACATGCACGACCTTGTTGTCTCATGACATGATCTTCAAACGAACCTCAACTGTAGGGTGGTAGACCAAATTTTTGGTCGACTGTACCTATAAGTACAAGACAAGATATTTTGCTACCTCAACCGATGGGTGCTTACAACATCAGTGAAGTCACACCGCGTTACGAACTTCAAGTACCTTTACCCAGGTTAAGGGTTAAACACAAATCTCAACACGTCAACACAACAATTATTTCGAGTAAGCAAATCAATAACAAATTAAGATCGGATTTTTTAAGTTTGAATTGCGCTTTAGAGTACTGAAGTAAAGATTAATCTCGTGTGACGATGCGTGGATAAAGGGCTTGTTTGAAATTGGCCCTTTTGAATTGCAAATTTCTTGGATCAAGAGATACTATATAGAATGTACCTACTTATATGTATTTCTTAGGAAATTATCTATTTTAGTAAGGCAAGGACAAAAAGAGACTTTAAAAATTACCAGAGACTATAGAGATATAGTCGACTACAGCCTAAGAACTTTTTGAAGCTCAAGTCGATTGCGCCCTCTGTCTGAAAGCTGCCTAAAGATACCGATTGTAAGAAGAAATGTCACCTGCACTGCACTGCTACTCCACCTAGTAGCTACTAGTGTACTACTAGTACGCTATTTGTTACTAGGTGGAGTACCAGTGCAGGATCTTAGGGTGCGGGCGTCTAAATCTCTATAGTCTCTGAAATTACAAACGAGTAATCGGAATCGATTTTCATATAACTAATTAATAACTTATCAATTATTAATAATGAATACATTTATTTTTAATAACATACATGAATCAATCACAAACACGATTTTATCAATTAAGTATTAGTTAATGAATGTGGCCACTAGAGCATGTGGCAGTAAATAATCTGTTCTACTAATTTTGTGGCAGTATTGATTTATTTATTTATATCTACTACGACCGTGACAAACAAGCATACTACTCGTTTGATGGTAAGCATCTACCGTAAGCTATAGACGCCTGTAAATCCAGAGGTCTCACATGCGCGTTGCCGACTCTTTAGAAATAGGTTTCAGTGTAGACGACTAAAAAGACAAGGGGGTCCCCCGTGGTCAACACACTACATCCTTTTAGAGCTCTTTTTAGGGTTCCGTAGCCAAAATGGCAAAAAAGAAACCCTTATAGTTTCGTCATGTCTGTCCGTCCGTCCATCCGTATAGGACTAAAATGGTTGTGACATAAGCTAGAGATACACGCGGAGATGTGTCCGCCGGATTTGTCCTACGGATATCTGTGTATCCCTAGCTTATGTCACAGCCATTTTACTCGGAAACTAGTGTTTGGCTAACCAAATTTTGTTGACAGACATTTCGTTGTTGTATCACCAATTGTCTATGATTTAAAAAAAAAGCTAAAAGTCAGTTGTCAATACATGTCATTCAGTCAAATCTTATTCAAATCAAATGTGTGTTTACAAGGGATATTTTAAATAATATTAAATAATGACTATATACCGAGTGAGGTCTGCATACTATTTAAGCTCGTAAGTAATTCCGACTATGTGCGAAGTCAAGGTGAAGCTTTTTATAACGAAAAACTGCAATGTTTACATGTAGTAAACAATTTAGTAGGTTGGTGCTCTATTCATATTTTGATACTTTAGTACGAGTTGTAACATTTGCCTATAACTTTGAATACGTGAATTTATTAATACCTGAATCTCATAAACAGAGCAAGCGTGTTAAGAAACTAGAAGCTCTGGAAAATATCAATCAAATTAAAACATTCGCAGTTTGGAACGTAAGGAGTTACTAACTGAAAACCTTATTTAGAAGAAATCTGTGGAGTGATTAGTCAGCAGTAATTTTATAAAAAAATATATAATAAGTTTATAAAAATGAGCGGCCAACGTGTCTATACTATACATACTTAACCCAACCATCAGACCTAAATCTAACCTAAAGTAACGTGATTCAATGATCACATAGACCACAGTATGGGAAGGAAGGTATAAGCTAGAAATAAAAACAAGCTTGCTACCAGACGATGTCGTGTCCGCAAAGCATATAAGTCATTTTTTGGCCAGGGTATTCATATTTATAACAAGTTACCCGTCGATGTTTTGAATCTATCATTTCCCGCTCTTAAGAAATACTTGAAAAAAACTTTAATGTCAAAGGGTTATTACAGGGTCGAGGACTATATGACAGACATATATGCATGGCCCAAACCAGAATCTATAAAATCATCTAACATTTAGAGGACACAGTTCAAGTAAGAAAGAATATCAAACGTATTGCGAAGCAGTCAGATTTGGATTTTATTTTTATTTTTCATTTTAATTACACAATAGGCAGGTACATGTCTGTCTCTCAAGCTGTTTTGATATGCCTTCTTGAAGAACTACGCATTATTGTATATAGTATCTTTAATGTATTTGTAGTACTGTTTTGAAAAAATAAGTCCCGCCGAGTTTCTTGCCGGTAATAAGTAATACTTCTCGGGTCAGAGGTGTAGGGTTAGAACCGGTGGTAGTTTCTTTTCTCTCTGACGTTCATAAGTGCATTGTAATGTGCCTAAATTGAAGAATAAATATCTTTTATCTTTTTTTTTTATCTTTTAAGTATCGGAGCAGCCAAGGTACTCAAATATCGGAACATGCACTTTATCCCCTTGGTAATAGAGGGGCTGTGCTGTTCCGACATTCGTGACCACCTTAGCCACTCCGACATATCTGATGGCGACTGTACTTATGTAATTTTTTGGTGATGGTTTAATATTATGGCATTATCGAGCTAGGTCCTATTTACACTATACATTTCATTGTTCGCCTTGTTACTATAGTATATGGTGAGAAAGTGTAAACATATACGTATTTGTTGTTGAGTGTACTTTACGTGGTGGCAGAATTAATGTAAGCTGATTTAAATGAATGCACATAAACGTATATTTTTAAACTTATTTCCTTAGGTACCTTACATATGCAGAGAAAATCAAAAATATTTTCTAGTATCAAAACTATAAATCCTTCTATACTAAGTGATACCAGCCCAAGATTATTTGAAATTCCCGCCAAAAGATTGTGTAAAATTTCAGTGGTCAAACTCTATAAGACGTATTATTATTTTATTTTTGTAACAGTCTTGTAAGGGACTTTAGGCAAATTAAATATGCAATATCTAGATTATTTATAACTATTATTTTATAGTAGTGGAACTGTACCGAATGTTTGTCTTTGTTTTATAATATTTGTAATTAATTATAATTTACAATTCTATGTTACTAACCCTAAATTTTACAAGCCTATACGTCGTGCAAACTAAAAAGCAATTTTTGACACCTCTCATTTCAGTACAAAAATCCGATTTTAGGTTATAAAACGTACTGAGATGAAAGGTGTCCAAAATTGCTTCTTACGTTGCACGACGTATAGTTGTATGTACTAACAATCTATGGATATTTGATTGAATACTTACCTGTTCTTGAAATTCACCACACGTGAATTGAATTGAATACTTACCTGTTCTTGAAATTCACCACACCTCATGCCATTTCGATGCGTTTCCAATAAATATATCGACCTATTAAAATGCAAATTTATCATTTAGAAATGATTATATGAATTCAAATATGTTGTTGTTCTACAAATCTAATGAATATTATCTAGAAACCAAACTAATAAGCAGATAATATCGTTCAATAAGCACTTTAATAAGGGTTTGTTATTTAGAATCCATTATCCAATAATATTCAAATTAGGCTTGGAAACTGCTACGTACAATCGTACATGGAAGGTAGCTAGCTAATAAATATCTAGTAGACCAATTTATGTACAGTTATAACGATTTCTCTAGTATTTATGTCGAAATTATGTCATCATAAGTTGAAATCGGCTTCCTGCATTTTATACTCATTAGTGAGTCATTAGTGTGTGAAAAACAGGTCAGATGGCAGTCGCTTTCTAAAAAACGAGTGCCTCCGTCAATTCCTGGGATTAGGTTGCCGAGCGGACCCCAGACTCAATTGAGCCATGGCAACACCGGAAAAAACGCTAGGAGAATGAATTAATGAGTTTGTGAAAAACAGGTAATCTGAATTTTAATGCAAACAACGTTTTTATACACTATTATAAGCTGAAATAATAAGGCCACATACACGAAAACTAAATGTACAGAAATGTATGAAATTCTTCCAAACCGTTTACGAAAAAAGCAGCAAGTTGGAAGCATTGGTCAGTTTTTAATTCCTACATTGGGCATATAGGCCGCATACACGAAAACTAGCGACTGGCCGCCGCTGCGAGCGGCGAGACGAGCGGCGGCGAGATCAAAATGTACAGAAATGTATGAAATTCTTTCAAACCGTTTACGAAAATAGTGGCGAGACGCGCGCGTGGCCGCCGCTGCCCGAGCTAGTTTGCCCGCTAGTTTTCGTGTGTGCGGCCTATATACCCAATGTAGGAATTAAAAACTGACCAATGCTTCCAATAGAGCCGGGATCGAACCAAGTATCTTCAGATTACAGTTTAGATTAGTAGTGATTCTACCTTGAAAAAACGTCAATCGAAATATTACTCTACGTGTTTATATAATTTATAGTGATTGTAGAATAAAATAATCTTATCACTGATTGTAAATAACTAAGGCAAGAAAATAAAATGTACTTAAACTTTACTTGTAGTTCGTAAAATTTTAAAGTAGGCACTCGCAGAACGCTTTTCACCTAATTAAAGAAAATTCTTATAATTGTCGTTTACTAAATACCGTTCATAATTCTGTGAAAACCGCTTTTTATTCTCTCAGCGCAACTTCTGAAGTTTTGAAAAGTTCCCGTCAATTTACAGTTGGCGCTCCGCTCGGTTTTATTTCGTTCCTAGAAATTCCCGCAGGATTAAATAGCCGTTTCCGATATCTCAAGAAATCATATACGCGCTGTTTGCACTGGTTTTGAAGAAAAATGGAACGTAAAAATGAAATAAATTCTAGTGATGGAATTCGACGAAAGAAAAAGAAAAACAAGTAGGTATATACTGAAATAGGAAGAATTACTTAGTGCTTTGAATGTATGTGGCTCAGCGTGGAAGAGAGTCATGTTTTAGTTTTTAAGAGCGCGAATGAGCATGCCGATGAAATTAAAAATGTAGTAGTCAAAATCAAAAAGGACTATTAAAGGACAGGCGCTTGCGACTACGTTGTACAAATTCGAGCAATATAAGCGTTAATGCCGACCACCAAATGATCCCTTTTAATAAGTAATCTAATGTAGGTACCAAATAAATTCAAGCTGCATTTCAATTATTGTAGCACTAAACATTAGCACATATGGTAAACCATAGACTTCCTTATATATACTAGGCTTTAAACAGTTTTTGACAAGTTTTCATAGATAATAACGAATAAATAGGTCATTTGTGTGTTCAGTGAGACTGGCTTCTCACTGAAGGTGCACCAGCTGCGGTCCCGACACTACGTGCACTTCAGCTCGTTTGTGGTGCGCGTGCCGCGGCCGCTGCAGGAAACCATCACGAGTGCAGACTTTTGGCCGAAGGGTGTCGTGTTTCGGCGGTTCCGGGGCACTCTGCCGAATCCTACACCAGATCAGACGACGCACCGGAGCCACGCAGTTACGTCACCTAAATCCAAATAGTTTTAAGATTTTTGTAATTTTCATTGTTTGTAGTTCACAGTGCCTTGGTTTTACTGTAATGCTGTGTAACTTATTTGAATAATAAAATAAATAAATAAATAAATAAAATAAAGCGGTTTGTTTAAGAAGACCTATCATGAAGCGAGAAAATAGAGATTTCGACATCTCCCTCTATCGCTCGAATATGCAAGAGTCATAGAGAGACAGGTAACGAGATTTCGATTTTCGTGTTTCGCGGTAGGTCCTCTGTTTGTGCTAGTGGCGCCCCCTACTCAGAGTTTTGCGTAATATTCCCTATTCCGGAAACCCTCAGTGTCAACCAAATTCTCATCATAATTATAACAGGTAATTTTACAAGAATTGTAAAAAAACTCATGAAAGCCGCATCCTCCTCCTCCTTGATTCGTGTTCCTCAGTACTGAGGGTCGTGACCTCCCTTCTGCATCACTCTCTCTCGTGCGATCTTTCTCCATCTGTTCCTGTCTCTGGCGGTGTGTAGAGCGTTGTGAAAAGTAGAGTCAAGAACGGTGCGGATCTGGTCAGACCAACGTATAGGGCTGCGTCCACGAGGTCTTTTCCCATCTACTTTGCCGGTCACGATGAGTCTCTAAAGAAAGCCGCATACAATGTGTAAATTTAATACGGGCGAACCTTTTAAGGGTAGTTTATATAGGTCATACTGAACAACTTTCACTATGGAGCCTACACCAAAATCGCGGTTTCTTTTTGCCAGACTCATACATTTTCTCGCATGGGTGTCGACATTTTGTATGAAGAAGCCAAATATTTTTTTCGAGAGTTTGGGGTTACCTCCGCAGTGAAACTTGTTCAGTATGACCTATGTAAACCACCGTTAAAAGGTTCGCCCGTATTATATTTACACACTGTATAATACTAGTAGCAGGGCCGCGATTAGACATGCCAAAGTGTGACACGTGGATATCACAGTTGAATCGCAACTGTATAGAGTAATATATCCATATTATCCATCATAATATTTTCCTTCTATCCACACGTGTCCACACCAAACGGTCTAATTTACAGTAGGTCTCACTGGAGTTTTCTATTGGTTTTGACGTAAGTGGTATTATTCAGTGAATCCGTAGGTAAAGATTTTGCCTGTCACAAAAGTGTGATATCATAGTTGTCTCACTAAGCGACTGTCAGTTTTGCCAAGTCGAATAGGGGTCCAGTATGACATTCGCGTGTTACCTGTGAAATCCGAAGGTGTGTTTCTAAATCCCGAATATTATTTTAAGAGCCTCACGAACTGTAAATCGTTTCTAAGAGACTTAGGGCCAGTTGCACCAACTACTTTTGACGGACTCATCAGCGTCAACCGGCAGATTACTATGAAAATTTCCATACAATAAAATTTAGCGTACGTTTTAACGTTGACAGAAATCAAATCAAATCAAAAAATCAAATCAAAAAATTTTATTCGAAGTAAACTTAGTGCATACAAAAGTAAAAAGTTACATATACAGAAAAAAGAATTTAAACATAAAAATAGAGTTTACAACGAAATGGACCCGCCTCAGCATAATGCTGACCCGAAAGCCAGCGCTGATCTTCCGGCGAGACCATTTGTGGGCCACGATGACAATTGTGTTGTGTGGCACGGACAGTTTGGTGCAACCGGCCCTTACTCTGTGACATCACGTTGTATATGTTACGGTTAGAAGTATCTTTATTCTGGTTCTACTGTGTATTTCCGCAAAATTTTATAACTGCTACGAAACTATGACTTTGATCTATAAGATCCTTGCTTAACCTTTTGAACGCCAAGCATCGGACGGAAAAATCGTGCACTGAGTGCCAGCGCGCGTGAGCGCCCAAGGGAAACCGGTTAAATTTTTGACGTGATATCACGTCCTGGCGCTGAAGGCGCGACTTTCCGTGCGCGTGATATGACGTCTTTGGCGGTCAAAGGGTTAATACTTTCCATACCGTATTTTCATTTTGCGCTACGTTCGTAAAGCTCAGCGCCAGCCAAAGGTTAAAAAAATAACTCCCATTTTTATAACTCCTTATATTATTATAGTAGAAAACAATATTTCAGGAGAAATAATACATACATTTTACATTAAGATCATGCTTCAAAGAAATCACAGATTCAAAGAAATATTATAATTATTTCTAAATATTATTTTCTAATGACTAGTTTGCCTTACAAACATATCGACAAATAAAATGTATTTATTAGGTACTTAAAATACAACTGGCTAAACTATTATTTTCATTATATTTACATTTAGGCCAACCTATCATTGTAAGAAATGCTATATTTATTTCTAATATATAGTAACTAGGTATATCAGTTAACTTTATATGCCAAATATTTTGAAAATATATAAACATACAATCACATTGGGTACAATATTGTGAAGAATATATAGTTAAGAAGGTATTAAATATATGCATGTAAATTTTTTGAAACAATGATATATGAATCTGTTTCTAGGTTGAATCTTGTCAAAAATCTATCTATTATAGATTTAAATATAATATGCTAAACATCCAAATAAATTTAATTAAGGCCCTTATTATAAAAAATATCATAAAACATTTTAAGTATAGAAAACCATTTTTTGTAGCACAATATAATTCAATTCTTGGGGTGGGCTTTTTAGGCCTTTATAGTTTTTATACCTTCATTTTAGTTTTCCATATTCAATTTTAGATTTAATTAGGTTCAAAATATTTTATTGTAGTAGTTATTTTAGTTATAAATAATATTAAATAATATTCAATACCGATACCTTACATTGCTGAATAAAACATTACATTGCTGTTATAACAAATTAAATTAATTTTCATTCGGTTTTGACTAATTACCATAGATTATTTGTAATAAACGGGACTTAACCGCGTATATAATTTTTCACCTCACTAGCTCGGAAAGCCCTTTTTGTTTGTTTAATATCTATTGTGAAAATCGCTTTTTATCCACATGTGGTGAAAGAGTTTTGACATAAGTGACAAGTGGCTTAAGTGACATTTGACAGCTAACAAAACGTAAAACGTTAAAAGTGCAGAATTTTTAACATCGCAATTAATGAATTGCATCGAGTAAAAACACTTAATACAGTCTGACAACTTTATTTTAATTCATAAATATCAGCATTCAACATTAATCTTCATTCTTTTTGTAAAAACGGATAAATTGTTCTGACAGCCGAATAAGTCTACGTACGAACAAAACGCATCTGACATTTACTAAAATCTTTTACGTCAAAACTTTTCATTTCAATTCATCCATCATATCAACGTTAAATATTCGCATGTTTTTCTAGATTGTTTTGTTAAAAATTAGTGATTCGAGTGATGAAGAAGTATTAAACACCTGAGGAATTACGGGAAACCGAGCAAAATGCACCCTTTTTCTTATTTTCCTCGCTGTAGTGAGGTGAAAAGTTTTGTGTTATACACGGGTGAAAGTTATTTTACGTCTCGTGTATTAAAGCACTCGCTACGCTCAGGATTCTATTTTTGAACCACTCGCTTCGCTCGTGGTCAATAATAGAATCCTTTCGCTAGCTCGTGTTTCAAATAACACTCGCACGTAAAATACAACTTTCACCACTTGTATAACAAATAACTATTTAAATTACTTTCGACCACCACCACCACCACCACGGGAACAATGTCGTCCTCGAAACTTCGAAGGTAATTTAAAAATTATATACGCGGTTAATTCCCGTTTATTACAAATAATTATGAGTAAAAACCGTGAAAGTCTAAATGAGTGTAATTATCATTGACTTTAACCAGTAATCAGCAAACGTAAGACTTTCAAAACCTGTTTCTTTAAGGACATGTACCCAAACATTAAGCTTAATATAACATAATGTAGGATAAACACAACATTAAAATAACAATCTTTCCTAACACAACCCCAACACAAAACAAATAAACAATCAAGCAATATTGTAGTCGCATCGGTACGATTTTCAAGCAAATTCTGATTCAGACATTTAGGAGTTGATGGTTTTAAAGTCAGAATACGTCCCCGTCCCATTCTGTGCCGGAGAAAACAAATCAAATAAATATTTTGTAATCTCGAATGTGCCTCTAAGTATCAGGCTTGAGATGCTACACAATCGCCGGTAATAGCCCTCCCTGAGGGTTCCGGTTACACCGCGTTTAGTTCCAAAGGTTTTTATGGCTTTTTAATGCATATTTTGGTGGTATCTGAAGGCGCGGTAGTGCCCCCGCCAAGTCGAACAAAATTTGCTACAAAGAAAGGTGAAGCCGTAAGCAACTTTTTCCCAAATAAAAATTGGTGTAGTTAATAATGCAGTTGGATAGTTTATAAATAAAATTAAACCCTCTAGAAATATGAATGATTGAGGATCTTATAATTATAAAAAGTCTAGGCAATTCAGCGGCACAATAATGCAATTAATAAGTTTTACTAATTATGGGAGCTTTCTTGTGAAAATACGAGTTATAGGTACTTAAATAATTTTTTTGGCCTTAAAATCTTCGAAGTAAATTTGATACCAAAGTTTCATAAAACTTTAAAGATAAAAGAATAGAGGGTTTTGCTAGTATACTTTGCAAAAACAGTAGGTATGGTAAGATATTGCTATTGATAGCTGCTCAAATCAAAAATTAAACAAGATTAACTTAATTTATAATAGATACGAACATCAAACTTTGCTATATCATCAAATGTTGGCCTCTATTTTAAATATGGTTCTTTTCTATTTTCTAAAACTTGAGAGACAAAACATTGATGGCATAGTTCCATAGTGCATGTAGAGCGAAGGCCGAGTCCTGTTAATGCATGTTCACGTAGGGTGTGTCCATTCCTGTCACTTGGCTGGAGCACTGCTTTTGCGCTTGGCCAGCTTTAGGCACCAACACCAGTTGTTCTAGGTCACCCTGTGTAAAAAAAGTACGTGAATTAATTTATAAGATTTTTTTAATGCGAAGTGTACACTTCTTCATTCTTGGCATCCAAAAGGTAAACCTTGATAAACTTTACTAAGTTTAGTGTAGGTAGATAGGTGTAGGATCTAGGTCAAACTAAACAAACATTAGTTTGGAATCTATCCCAAAAATTAGACTGCTTGTATGATATAACTATTTCTGATTCCGGATAGTTAATTATTTTTCTATATAAAATCAATATCCGAAAGACTAAAAGTTTTACAGAGTGACAATCCCAGTCATTTAAGAGTAAAAAAAAACTCTTTGTATTAATTCAAACGTTCTTCCTTTTGAAATAATCTAACATATCAAAAAAAATCTTATTTTGTAACCAGTATGAAGGTTACAAAATAAGAAATTTCATATATGTTGTAGCGTAAACTGCAAAGCTCTAAACTAAACTGCAATATAAAATCCACAAATGACACAAAAACACAAAACGGGGGCAAATAAAACTCCAAAAATAAACAAGTCTGGCGCGTGGCGAAAAATTTACGACCGGCCAAATATTTGGCGAGTGCCTCCGCGTTTGATAAAGGACTATTTTTCACAATATTAGCTACAAATAATGGGCAGAAGGCTGAGTGGAAATCAGAGAAGAGGGGTTGCGGATAGTGATAGAAATAAGTGCAAATACAAAGTTTGCTATGTAGTTGTTTCCCATTATAAGCAAAACTCCGTAATAATTTTTGACTGTTTTTAGGCCTAGGCCTCTTTCACACTACTGCGGTTTCCGAATGCGGCGCCGGTGCGCGAGCGGCATAACGCTCTGCGTGCGCATACGCATAGCGCTGTGGTAATCGCCTAAATTTTAAGCAGAGTCCCAAAACTAACCTCGCCATCTCTGTCAAAACCGTAACACATGACTGGGTTTTTTGAGACCCAATCATTTCATATCATAGCCGATTTACACAAAAGCATCATTTGGCATGCAACAGATGTGTCCCTGTTAGTAAAATTTAAGTAAAACGGCGTTTCAATACATCAGTTATAGGTTGCGATTAATGCTGAACGCAGCACACGCGTTCCATATAAATATTTTTCTATCTTGCCAAACACTGTGATTCGGTGTCAACAGCAGACCACACATGTACTCTTCCACTTACAGAGAACAGATAGCCTATGATAAGATCGGCGTCCCTTGGAGTGTCCAGCGCGTCTTTTTCGAGCACGTCGGTGCGGAGCCAGCGGCAGTCCACATAGGCGCGTACAGTGTTGTCATCGTGGACACTGGAAAGAATAACTTATTAGAACTTAAACACTGATATCCCCTATTAAATCTGAACTTAATGTAAACAATTCGCAAGAGATCCCTCTAGTAAAACTTTAGGCCACCCACTATCGGTCCGCCGGGCGATATCGGCCTGTTAGTCAGAAAAAAACAAACAGTTCCGAACAACTGACAGGCCGATATCGTCCGGTATCGGACTAATAGTGAGTGGCCGCCCTTATAAAGCATCTTTTGTGTCGTTTGCTCATGAAGATCGTGACCTATTGTAATGTCGAGGGTCATGCGGGCCTCCCTCTGCATGGATTCAAAAGGCTTGAAATTAAAATGCTACATTTCGATATTAGTGCGGAAAGTATGTCATTACCTCACGAGTACCGAGATATCAAGACTCGGGACGAGTGAAGAATGACATTTACGCACGAGTATCGAACGACGTTTTTTAATACAGTTGCGAAAAAATTATAAAATTGTCAAAAATTCACTTTGAGGTTACTTTAGTACATGTATCCGAACGCTCCGCGCGGTGCGGTGCGGCGCTGTGATTGGCTGTCTGTCACTGTCATTAGCTGTGATTGGCTGGAAAAGTAAAAAGCACTAGTGCGCGATATCAAACTTTCCGCACGCTAAACCACTACAAGAAAAGCACTTTTTTGAGCAACTGTATTAAAAAGATAGTTATAGTGTTCATTTGTCTTTGTCACTAAGTAAACTCTACGTCAACAGATTCATAGATGCAGAGAGATTATAATAAATTTATGTAAGTACTTAACTTCAGATAATATCCTTTTTAGAGCTTTATCGGAGGAAATTTATTGTGTTATATTTGTAATAACGCCAAAATACTTGGCCTTCATCATCATCATCATAATTTTAAGAGCCTTGCTCTTGTCGGTGGAGTAATCGCCATTCTGTCCTGTTCTCCGCTAATGTTTTTAGCTCTTGATACGTCATAATGTTGGCTTTTTGCAAATATTTGTGTTTTCTCTTTCTTTAGAGTAGGTATTCTAAAGCAAGTAAGAAACAGGCGCAATACCTACGTACATTTGTAAAAATACGCCAAATATGGAAGCAGCCTAAAGTTTAGTCAGAATTAACAAGTACCTACTGATGATGATTTAAAAAAGTTTTAAGTCTTATTTTTGTCTGTAGATTGGACCCTAAGTGTAAGGCCTGAGTGGACGCTCGTGGCGGGGCGTGCAGCGGGGCGGGGCGGGCGGCGTGCATGTCAAACAAAGGACACTCGTACTGGTGTCCTGAGTCGACGCTGCACAAAGTGTATGGACGCTCGCCCGCCCCGCTGCACGCCCCGCTGCACGCCCCGCCACGAGCGTCCACTCAGGCCTTACACGCGTCCTCCGACTAAAAAATAAAAAGGCTTTAGCTTTGGCAAATTGTAAAGATCAAACAAATTGTATCGGTTAGCCGAGAAATACCCGCTTGTCAGCATAAATCTTGCACCTTTGTCACCAGGACGTATCTTTCGTTCTCTGACCTCTAACACTCGAAATTCGCACCCATGTAGTGTAGAAGGTACCTACTATTTTGTCTTACTTTCTCTACTACATAGTCAGTAAGTCGATAAGGATAAAATTAGGCACCCATATCTAGTTTTGTATACTTCAGTTTTATAAGATCCGAAAAATGATGCAATTGTCGTCTTGCGATTTCTGGAAAAAACGATTTTCAACTCACCATTTTGCATATCTAAAGTCTTAAAAGTATTTCTATTGGTGGAAACAAGTCATCTCATTTTTTTTCCTGATATGAAAAAATAAAGATACCTGTGTGGAGCGGAAAGTAGGGCCAAGTAAACAAAAAATACCGTTCTTGCTACCGTCTGCGTAAATGCTTTATATGGAGAAATACACATATGATATGTGAAACTAAAGATTTGAACTAGGTATACCACGTATTGATCGGGAATACAAAACAATTACCAACAAAATCTAGGAAACAGGCACGCTCAGTAGGTTTTTATTTATTTATTACAATAATGAAGAATTCGAATGCTATCTCGCTATGTGTGGTAGGGCACAGCACACCGAATGACATCTCGCTCAAATCTATAGAAGAGCCCGACTGGGGAAGTACCTCCACCTTACAGAAACCCACAGCCAAATAGCACTAGATCCTACTCATAGTGTTGTGTTCCTGCTGGTGACTAAGGTTGCCAAAGAGCTCAAAGAGGACCCAGTGTGACGAGAGGCCCCTTTTGTTCCCCTAGCCGTCGACACAGTGATAGCACAGCAACGCGCATGTGACATAGGTGTCACATGCGCGTTGCAGGCGTCCATAGGCTACGGTAGCTGCTATCAGTCGGGTCGTATGCTTGTTTGCTATCATCGTGGAAAAAAATATGAAGGAAAATTTACGGTGATTATATAGGAGTTATACGGGTGTACAATCCAAATGGGTCAGTATGGAGAATTCGGAAACTATGAGAGATAGCGAGATCTATTCTTATGAACCATGACGTCGATTTTTGATTTAATAATAATTACATTCAAACTTTTTTATTAACTCTCATACATAACCGGGAATCGAACCTGGTTAAAATCAATGTGTATAAATAAGCCGCCGCGACAGCAAATCTTAAGCTCCAACTCCGGAGAACTGGGCTGAATGAACGCAACAAGCGATCGACAGCCCGCCTGGCGTCCCTATACACTACATAAATACAACTACGCTGATTATACCTATTCCACCCTAACTTTTTTGAGAATTATTTTAGTGATTGTTAAAATATTGAACATTTTATTTATTCAGTTTATTTGGTTATTTCTTTACGAAAATTTTACCCCACACAACCTCTTGTACGTAATTAAAAATGTTATTAAGCCCTTGAAACAGTTAATTTCGATGTCAATTTCCCGCGCGGCCTTCGCAAAATTTAATTAGACTCATATCAACGTAGTCGGATAAGGTCCTAATTAAGAAAGACGTTTAATCTGTTTTGCAATTAGTGATGTGCCGACAGGAATTTCTTTTACCGGGAATTACCCTCAGATTACTATTTTCCCAGTAAGACTATCAAAACTAGCTAAAGTTCAGGGTAGAATCAGTGGCAAATCTAGTTGAAGTAAGAACATATAAACTAACATTAAAACTAAAAAGAAATTACAGCTAATACAATCTCAAAAACCTTAAAAATAAGTTAATACTAAACTAAACCTATAAAAACTTATAAATAAAAATTTTACTCCAAATCAGTGCCAGCCGGAAGTGTACCAAGAATGCTAGCAGCATTGCCGCGCTGGACAGCAATGCCGATACGTTGGGCAAAGTATGCCAGCCCTCTGGTCACCCGTTGTGGCAATCTTGCCACAAATAGGTATATGGAAAATTTCTGGGTATCATTGGTAATTCATTTTGGTAAAATGTATGAAGTAGTTAAACATAATGCCATGGTAAAGCATGGAAAGGTGTTAGTTTGCAGGGACTTTCATCACTCGCCGATTCAAATATATAGAGGTATAATAAATGTAAGTAGCTCAATTTTTCTTTGAGGGAACTATTGTCAAGGAAGTAAATGGGAATTTTCTCCATACTGGAAATTTTCCAGTAACGGCCCATCACTATTTGCGATTCATTAAAATGATATAATTAAGGAAATAGCGGGAAAAAAGCCTTGCGGAGAAGAATGGCGGCCATTTTGATGTTAAATAGTGGGCGCCCATTACTGTGGTCATTAGTTTTTAATGGCGGATTTTGTAAGGGAAATGGGCATTAAGGATTAATGTTATAGAGTGTTAAATGTAGGGCTTAGAATTACGTTCAAGTAACTTTAGCCCGTGACTTCGTCCGCGTAGAAATCGTGATATTGTCAAATCGCCATCCATCCTCCGTCTCGCTTAGTACTCTCGTAATTTGAGCCCTCATTTCAGCTCTCTAGGGAGGTAATTTAAGTTTATCTCTTTTCGCGTATTCTACCTGTGTGTTAAGTACATCCGGTCAGCCATTTTTGTGAAGAGGAAAAAATATCGAGATATCCTAACATCGCAACATAAAAACTTTGATAGAGAGGGAAAAGGAAATATATTTATGAGGATACAAAATTACACTAGTTGTCCGCCCCGAACTGAGAACTCGCGATTTGCTTGCAATCAAGCTGACCAATATAGCAAGACCCATGTGATGTTTTTTTCGCGCCTTCTAGCTCCATGACCCCTTGATCGATCCTACTCATATACGAACTCTCAAATGTTATGTATCTCTGCTACAACCCCAACAAAATTCATAATAGGTAAATCAGAAAAAAACATTACTAAAGTTATCGTCGAACAAACTCTCAAAATCAAAAAGCCATCGAAATGCCGAAACATCCTAGTAGTCAGAAGTTGTTTGTAAGAACTCGATTCGCTTACGCTCCCGCTCGTTCGACTATAATAGTTCTCTCTATCTCTCGATTTTTTCAAGCTAAGCGATAGAGTAGGTATCTAACTCAAAATTGTTATTTTTTTTAGATACCGCCAATTGCCTGGTAAAGGTGTGTGTGTGTGTGTGTGTGTGTGTGTGTGTGTGTGTGTGTGTGTGTGTGTGTGTGTGTGTGTGTGTGTGTGTGTGTGTGTGTGTGTGTGTGTGTGTGTGTGTGTGTATGTATGCGTGTGTGTGTGTGTGTGTGTGTGTGTGTGTGTGTGTGTGTGTGTGTGTGTGTAGAATTATGTCCTACTGACATAAACTTAACCAACACAAAATATGAAGTCATATACCAAGTTTCATTCAATGCCATTTGAGAAAACCTCTGTTCATTCATGACCTTTGCGCTTATAATATTTATAAGCCTTGTCTCGCACGTAAAACGTATTACGTGCTTTCGGCACATTTAGTAGGTTAGTATGTTTACGCCTCCATAATTTTGTTTATTATGATCCCGTTGGCAGGTCGGCCTTTGTTCAAGTTTATTATTTTGTGTTATGTAATAACCCGGTTAGGATCACAGATCATACATTAAAGTAGAGTTAGTATGGACCCTCAATAAAGCGTGTCGATTTAAGCTATTCACCTGCTACCTAATTATGTTGGCACGAGAGGAATTTTGTGATTATAAACTATGTATGTTTTTGAGCTTTGCTGTACTTTGCACAATATATGGGGCATCATATTATATTATATTATATTGTAGCACGAAACATCTGACCAAAAATGGAACAAGTCCACGATTAAGTGATATTCGGGGTATATGGTAACTACTATCATCTAGGTGAAATAAACTAAGACGTAAATTGTAGCAACGCCGTAGCCTACGGATTATTAAAAAAAACCTCCATCAGAAAATCCACCCTGAAGGTAGAAATATCAATAAAATTCTATTATGAATAAACAAACAGCTTTTATATATGCACAATGCTCCGCCATAAGTTAAAGATACCCACAGATGCTCGGACATTTGGTGTGTCAAACAATTTCAGCGGGCTAGAAACTTTCTTAAGAGTCGCCAGGACGCTAGCGTTCCCATACAAACGTAGTTTCGCTCTCATTTTAAAACGACATGCTTTAGAACCACGAAATTTGGCATGGGCATTTTAGTAGTACAGATCTATTGTAATACAAAGAAAATACAGCCGGGTACAGATTTACATACAAAACTTATTTTTGCTATATTTTCATTGTATTAGCAACGAAATTGAATTACCGATATAGATCTTTACTGCTAGAATGCCCATGCCAAATTTCGTGGTTCTAAAGCATGTCGTTTTAAAATGAGAGCTAAACTACGTTTGTATGGGGACGCGAGTTCACGCGAGCGTCCTGGCGACTCTTAACAAAGCTAGCGTTTTAGCTTTATTTTTTTACCACGATTGCAGCACCGGAACATAAGACCTGCCGGATGGTTAGCAGATTCCGTAGCCTGAGACACTTGTAGCTTCAGAGGTATGACGCGGGCGTTACTGACTATTTGATATAAAGGAAGATTCACAGCTAAAGAGAAAATTAAATTAAAATTAAAAATTGTTGATTTCAAACATAAACGGACAATATAAATACAGACTTAAAAAGCTATGATTAGTGTTACATTATTAAATACACAATGAGTATTTGGGACATCGGAAAATATCCTGTTTGAGTTCTCTGGCAACTTTATTCACCAGCAGGAACACACCACTAAGGGTCTAGTGCTATTTCACGGAAAAAAATTGTGTTAGCAAAGTAGGTACCAATTTAGCTCGGTTAAGATATAGTTCGTTGCATACAACCAATATTTAAAACACGGAAAAATTTGTTAATGACAAACAAGCAATTATTGCTAATCGTTCTTGGTTATTTTAACCAAGCACTAATTTGAATCCAAATAAGTGTCATCGTAAATATAACCCTCCCTGATACCCTTATTTATTTTTAACAAAAATGGTATAGTTTTTTTTTACATACATACGTTAGCCAAGTTGATTTCTTTGATTTTAAATAGCAACGAACTTTGCAGGCTCCATCCGAAGCGAATCACTCGGTTGTAAATAGCAAAAACTTATTGATTTCTAGCTGTTTAATTTTTTCAGTGTTGGCTTTTCTTAATAATCAAAAAAACGGTATAAAATTTAGGCAAACACTCAGCCAGTGGTGTCTAGTTCACTAGTTTCACCTATTTTAGTCCGTGTTGGAACTGTTTGTAATCGTCACGCTATTAATGTCACAAAAGCAATTATCGAAGTTCCATTAGTAGGTTCAAACGTGACGCAAATTGCATATTGAAGTGATTTGGTAGTGTGTTATTATGTCACAATAATGTGGTTATTTTGAAACAATTATTATGATATGACAATAATCGGATTGCATTTTTAAATTATTTTATTTCATACCTATTGTTTCATTGAGATAAAACCACCTATTTACATGTAGCGTCTAAAAAAAGTGTTTGAGTTTTAAAAAACTATTATTATCAGTGTGCAATATCGGTTTGTAATGTGATTATACAGAGTAAAAGAGGTGTTTGCCATACGCATAGGGTTTGCAACCCGGATCCCAAATGTATGAAATTATCCGGATCTGGATCCGGATCCACGGAGATTTCCATGCATTTCAGATCCGTCGTGCAAACCCTACATACGCGCCACGCTTGGCAGGCGGGTTGGCGCGCGCATTTTCCGGTATATTCCTTTAGCCGACCCCTACTGCAACCACGGGACGATATGGTGGAATTTAATAATAATAGTTAGCTATCAAATAGGTACTAATCGGACAATTTGACAAACCTATACTAGTAATGTACATTGACTACTAGGTAAAGTACATGTACACAAAACATGTCGTCATGTCATCTTCTTCTTCGGCTTAGCGTTTTCCCGGCCTAGTGCCAGGGTCCGCTTTCATTTCATTTCATTTCATTTATTCCTTTATAAAACATAGTTTTACACGTCAATATTATATATACAATGGCAATAACAGAATTAATCTAGGTATACTCGTATCTAATCATAGGTTAACATCTAACATTTCATTTCAATTGGTTTCTTAAATACTTATGTAGGTATGTCAAATAGAGGTACATAGTTGGTATACAGTTGAAGCTTACATAGTTAGGTAGGTAGCGAACCAGTTTGTGTTTTATTGTCTGAGTATGCATTAAAAAACTCGTCAACACAGTAGCACGCATCGGACGCAAGCTTGTTTTTGAGTTTCTTCACAAAACAAGCCAAACTTGCCCGACTCTTAATCTCTGGTGGTAGGCTTGTATAAATCTTAGGACCTGCCGAGTGAAGACATTTTTTTGATTTGGCTAGTCGTGTGCCGTTAATGGGCGCGCGCAGTTCGTCCGGCCGCCTGAGATTATACCTGTGTGAGACACCGCGCGTCGGGAACTGTTCAAGGTTACCTCTCACATACTTGGCAACTTCGAGAATGTATAGGCTCGGGAGGGTGAGGATTTTGGTTTCCCTGAACAGTTCACGGGCGGGGTGATCCCAGGGGACTCCACACATGTTACGAATTGCTCGCTTTTGAAGTTTGAATGGCCTGTCGCGGTTGGCAGAAGTTGCCCATAGGTCTATACCATAGGTTAGGAGAGAGTGAAAGTAACCGAAATAGGCTTGCCTTACGTAGTTAGGGGATAGACTAGGACACAACCTGCCCAGCGCGAAACGGGCGGAAGACAACCGGTTGCAAAGTGAATCAATATGGGGACTCCATGTTAATCCCGAGTCTATGATGAGACCGAGGTATTTTACCTCGTCCACCTGAGGAACAAGTTGGTTATTGCAGTAAATATTAAGGTTGTGGTCTTTTTTCCCACGTAAACTAAATTGTATGATGTTTGTTTTTTCTAAGTTTAGTATCATTCCGTTTACTGAGAACCACGATGCGACGTCGTTCATTACCTTAGTGAGTTTTAATTTAAGTTGCTGTTGATTTGGAGCTGATACAATTACACAGCCGTCATCGGCGAACATGACAAATTCCGCATCGCCGGTGGCGGTTGTGAAATCGTTCATGAGTATTAAGAACAATATATTTCCTGCTTAACCTTGCTTCATGTCGCTTGCATGTCGTCACAATATAATTATTATCTGCTAAATCGAGACATATTTCCAGTTCAATCTCGTCGACTCAAAAAAAAGCGTTGCCTAAGAACCTCAGCCAATCACAACTTTCCTCTGCGTAAGCCTTCAAGTTCGAGTCTATACAATTTGTTCACGGTCGTTCGGGAAAACGCGACCTCAGCTACCCTGGAAAATTAAGGAGGTACTCAGCTGTAGTCACAGACATCACCCACTAGATCCGTGGTTCTTAACGTTTCAGTGAAAATAATGGGAACCTCTTGACAATATGATTTTTTTTGGTAAGGATCAACCGGTTGGAATGAACTAGATTATGCTTGGCGGAAGAGTAACCTATCGTGGTTTGACTATTCCGGCCAGGGTAATCTGCCGACCGTCGCCAAAATCAAACTAGTATTAAGCTATTTTATGTGATTATATTTTGTAGTTCGCAGTGCCGTGGTTTAGACGAATAAAGTCTACAAAGAGTTTTGTCTGTTTCATTCATGTAAAACTAATAATAATTAAGTTAAAAAATAAATCTTGTTTTGTGGCTCAGTGCATGACGCAATTTAACGCAGTTAAATATTTTCTTACTTCAGTAGTACAGTAAGCAGTAGCAGCTAAGCGGGTAGGGAGTACAAAATTACCTACACACGTTCTTATTCCCTTGAGAATAAAGTCGTGTCAAGCTCATTTTGAACACCCCACCCGCTTAGCTACTTTTGCTGCTGACTGTACCTGCCTGTAGCAACGCAGATTTTAATAAAACGAAATCTGTCGGAAGTAATCTTTGACTGTACTGGCTCAACACTTTCGTGCCCTTAACATTTATCATTCCTCTCGTGAACATTACTCAGGAGTTCTAACCCTTTTTTTCAATTGCCGGGCTGTAATTTTTCTATCCTGTTAATGTTTAATTTGGACTGTTCTTTATTTACCGTGAGGAGTTCTATTTATGCACGCGTTCTTAAGCCACCACAGTAGTACAAAATACATCGGAGTACCTATATACCTAACAATAAGCATAGTCTTTTATCCCTAATTATTGGTAGGTAAATATACAGTAGTTTCTCGAATGTGCGTCAATATATTAACATTAAGTTTGATAATATATTAGTTTGTACTTTACTAAAGTCTGCGAGAGATCCAGTAGAACATTAGCAAAATAATAATGAAACTTTTAATTTACTCAATTATATTACTAATTACCTGATGAAATATGGTGCCAACGGCGGCCATTAAGCGGCATAGCCATGTATATAGCACGAGACATCCCAGTGCCTTCATGTACTCTAGCCGAGCGGTGCATCTGCCAGCTAGCTCCAAGGAGAGGAATGAGCCTGAATGGCGATGCGAGCGGAGTGGAATATCGTGCCTTGTCCGCTATACTACTATTTAATTACTTGATGGCAATATGATGCCAGCGGAAGTCATAAAGCGACACAGCCAGGTATATAGCTTAAGACGCCCCAGTGCCTGCGTGTCCTAGCCGAGCGGCGCCTATGCCAGCTAGCTCCAGGGAGAGGAATGAGCCTGAATGGCGATGCGAGCGGAGTGGAATATCGTGCCTTGTCCGTTATACTAACTAAATACCTGATGGCAATATGGTGCCAGCGGAAGTCATAAAGCGACACAGCCAGGTATATAGCTTAAGACGCCCCAGTGCCTGCGTGTCCTAGCCGAGCGGCGCCTCTGCCAGCTAGCTCCAGGGAGAGGAATGAGCCTGAATGGCGATGCGAGCGGAGTGGAATATCGTGCCTTGTCCGTTATACTAACTAAATACCTGATGGCAATATGGTGCCAGCGGAAGTCATAAAGCGGCACCGCCAGGTATATGGCTCGAGACGCCCCAGCGCCTGCGTGTACTAGCCGAGCGGCGCCTCTGCCAGCTAGCTCCAGGGAGAGGAATGAGCCTGAATGGCGATGCGAGCGGAGGGAGAATAGCGTGCCTTGTCCGTAGCCGCCGCTCTGTGGAAGGATAAAAAATGTTAGTATGGAATTGTATAAGTCAAGGCATAATCATAAGTTAACATTCTGTTATGTAGAAGAAGGGCTCCGATATTACTACTAGGCTTTTTCACTCTCGCTTAAATGGTAAATTCCACGCCGCCATTTCATTTATTACACTATCCATGTTATTTTGAACTTAACGTGAATATACGATTTTAATTATATCCTGATAATTGCATAGGCATTTGATAAAGTTTTAGAACACTAAATTTATATGAATGATAAATTTGCATTATTTCTAACTAGCTGTGCCCGCGGCTTCGCCCGCGTGTGTTTGTGCGGTTTGGTATTTTCATTGACTATTTCCAGACCAATATAACTTACGCTTTCTACACGTTTAATAGTAGGTACATTTTTGTTACAAATTATTTATTTGTCGGTTACATATCACTGGATATAGATAGGTATTTCTACTCTCGGATAGTAGTAGTAGAAAAGCAGATGATGAACAAAATCCGGTGAGTGCTGCGAGGTCCAGATAGGACAGTGCAGCTGCCAAGTTTGTTACTCTTTTAGCACCGTCCGGGGATCACGTGTAGGGTTGTGTAAGGTATTTCCTACGGACGCAGAGTAACATTGACTAATTATTAAGGAAATTTATGAAAAGGCCAAATGCCAAACACGGCATTATAGTGCCCATGCACGGAACGTCGTAGCGGGATTTTTTTTAGCAGCAGCATGACAGGTCCGGGTATAAACTTAACTGTCAAACGTATGAGAAGGCCAAAGGCCCAATTGGTACCACGTAGAGCTCAGGCTTGGAACGTTGCAGCGAGAATTTCTTCAGCAGCAGAATGACAGAGCCGAGTATAAACTCAATGGTCAAGTGCCTTCGCAAACGTGAGGGTTGAAGACCCGAGGGTGAGCAGTAATGTATGGGAAGACCAAATGCCAAGTACCGCATAGTGCCCAGGCACGGAAAGTCGCAGCGAGAATTTCTTCAGCAGCAGAATGACAGGGTTGGGTATAAACTCAATGGCCAAGTGCCTTCGCATTCGCGAGGGCCGAAGACCCGAGGGTGAGAAGCATTGAATGGGAAGGCCAAATGCTAAGTATCGCGTAGCGCCTAGGCACAGAATGTCGCGGGGAGAATTGCTTCAGCAGCAGCCTGAAAGGGATCGGATAAAACTCAATGGTCAAGTATGGCAGCAAACCCGAGGGCCGAAGGCCCGGGCCCGAGGATGAATGGCAATGTATGCGAAGGCATAAACTACATAGGGCCCAGGCCCGGAACTTCGCAGCGAGAATTTCTTCAGCAGCAGATTGACAGGGCCGGGTATAAACTCAATAGTCAAGTTCCTTTGCGAACGCCAGGGCCAAAGGCCCGAGGGTGAACGGTAATGTATGAGAAGGCCAAATGCCAAGTACTGCAAAGTGACCAGGCACGGAACGTCGCAGCGAGAATTGCTTTAGCAGTAGCTTGAAAGGGACCAGACAATACTCAACGGTCAAGTGTTTTCGCGAATCGAAGGGCCTAAGGTTCGAGGGAGCGGCAATGTATGAGAAGGTCAGAGGCCGAATACCACACAGAGCTCAGGCCCAAAACGTCGCAGCCAGAATTTCTTCAGCAGCCGAATGACAGGGCCGGGTATAAACTTCGCAAACCCAAGGGTGAGCGGCATTGTATGGGAAGGCCAAATGCCAAGTATCGCATAGCGCCAAGGCACAGAATGTCGCAGCGATAATTGCTTCAGCAGCAGCCTGAAAGGGATCGGATAAAACTCAATGGTCAAGTATCTTAAGCAAACCCGAGGACCGAAGGCCCGAGGATGAATGGCAATGTATGCGAAGGCCAAAACTACATAGGGCCCAGGCCCGGAACATTGCAGCGAGTATTTCTTCAGCAGCAGCATGATAGGGCCGAGTATAAACTCAATAGTCAAGTGTCTTAGCAAACCCGAGGGAAAAAGGGCCAAGGGAGCGGCAATATATGCAGAGACCAAAATGCCGAATACCACACAGAACCCAGGCGCGGAACGTCACAGCGAGAATTTCTTCATCAGCAGAATGACAGGGCCGGGTATAAACTCAATGGTCAAGTGTCTTGGTAATGGAATCTATGGGAAGGCCAAATGCCAAATATCGTATAGGGCCCAGACACGGAACGTCGCAGCGAGAACTGGTTCAGCAGCAGCATGAAAGGGACCGGACAAAACATAATTCTTAAGTGTCTTGGCAATGTATGTGAACGCCAAATGCCAGGTACAGCATAGGGCTCAGGCACGGAACATCGTAGCGAGTATTGCTTCAGCAGCATGAAAGGGACCGGGCAAAACTCAATGGTCAAGTGTGAAGAATAAATTATTTATTTTATGTTGACACACTACAAATTATTAATTATAACCTTAAATAGAGTCCATATACAAAGAAAAAAGTGACCTAGGCCTCCGCTGCCCAGGGCTAGGAATGAACCAGATAGGTAATTTAATTTATAGAATAAAATATTCCACAAATTGAAGGTTCATATTAAGAATGATGCACGGTGTCCGGACCGTCTCCGACACGACACTTCCGACACTTAACTACACATACAGGTGACCTCCTAGGATCATGTGACGCTTTTCTATACAAAACGAAGTCTTGGAATTGTCGTGTCGGAGACGGCCCGGAACACCGTGCATCATCCTTTAGTCGATGACAATTATATTTCCGGTTACTTTCAACTTTCACAACGAAATTGACTTGTTCGGAAAGAGAAGTGTCGTAGAATGTATGAGCTTCCATATAAACCACGGCACTTCTCTTTCCAAACAGACTTGCTTGAATTGGAAAAAAATATTTTTAAATAAGCGGGATAAAAACTACCCTATATGTTACCCCGGGGTATAAACTACTATAATACAAAATTTCATGAAATTCTGTGCAGTAGTTTTGGCGTACATCGCGAACAAACTCACAGACAGACAGACAAAAATTCCAAAAATCACCAAAATGTATTCAGTCAACGTTTCTAAGCCGCCCTCAATTAGATTTTCTCAACTATCTTCAATGTACATTTTTTTTCTCCTTACGCGTTTATTATGTGTATATAGATTATTTGGGCGCACATACTCAAAGCATACTTGCTCAAATGCGGGCGGGACGCTTTGATCTTAATGTCTAACGTGTTCCTTTAGAACATAATATTATTTAACGTACCTATCTAAATATCAGACAGATAATTAATTTTCTGTTATATTAGCTATTCCTACTAGTGAAATGGCAGCCTGTGAACTGAATAGTGCTGCATCAAAGGTGTGATTTAGAGCTCGGCTCAGCGAGTACCCAGCGAATCCACAAACGAGAATCCGCGTTCGTGCATGTTCTATTACATAATATAGCATTTGAAATTAGTACTTTATTGGAGATGTCAATGAGGTAAACTAAAGAGTAAGATGGCGCCAATATATTTTTGTAAGGATAGAAATTACACCTCATACGTTGAAACTCATTGAACGTATAGATTGTAGCGAGTGGTAAATAAACATCTCTTTCTCTCGAACACAAAAAACTTATCGTATATTCGTAAATATTTGGCTCCAAAAATACGAACTTTTGTGAGTACCTCAAGGTAAACAAGTATATAGATAAATAAAAACAAACCTCAATTTTATTTAGGAAGTGTAAACAAAAAGACCTGGAAGGTAAACCTTTAAACCAAATATTGTCGAAGTTCAAAGTTTCTCCAACATTTTCGAGGAAATTTAATTGGTGAATTTTCCAAGAAAACAAAGCGGAAAAGTATATCGAGTAATTGTAAATATCATTTTACGTTCCGCCAATCAAGAGGGCTTAAACAACGTAAAACTTAGTAAAGAGAATTGTACTTTAATACATTTCTAAACAAAAACCTAGCCATGAAATAAAAAAAATTGTTATTAACGTAAAAAATCCCTTAAAACAATAAACCAAATAATGAGCTAATTATCCATAGTTTGAGATAATACCATAAGTATAAAATAAGTATAATACATTTTAATATTTAAAAAAGTATTTAGCCTTTGCAAGCTTAAGGAAAATAGTAAAAGAGAGTGTTACATATATAAATATATAGTAAAAGAGAGTTAGTCAGAAGTATATATGTTGCAAAAAATTGTGTCTAAATTAAATCCATGGAATATGTGAGTTGAGTAAATAGACAATCGCTTCACATTAACGTGTTCATTCAGATAATTACGTAAATTATACCTACACCACCAAATTAACTTTTTTGTCACTGGTGTGTAATTTTTTACATTTTACTCTTTGTCGATAACTTTATTTAAATACAACAATCAATACATTGAAGGTAACTAAAACTAACATAAATCTAAATAGTTAATTCTAAAAATAAAACTAAACTAAAACTAAAATAACACATAATTATAAACTGGTGTTACAAATACTTTTTTATCAATAGTATTCGCCCTGTAAAGTAAATATTAATAAAGAATTGTAGTAATCCTCAAAGCAAGAGATAAGACAGTGGCACATGTACAGCCTTGGCCAGAAGTGTTGAGCATAGGTGTTTTTTGTTTACAATTTTGATGTTAAGCATTATTTCCCTATCCTAACAATGTACGGTAACGGTAAATGTTATATTTTATTTATAAATATAGAAAACTTCACTTAATAACACTTTCAAGGTACTTAAAAAATATGAAAACAGAAGGTACCAAAAATGTAAATTGATGTCGGTGCGACATATTGCATTCTATGCAGTTACTACTAACTTCAACAAAACATGCCTATTAGTTTAAATTAATTGACAAAATAACTTAAACAAAGATGGAAAGGATGGACTAAACTTTCCAGTTTTGTATGAAAATCGCATTGGTGCTCAACACTTCTGGCCAAGGCTGTACATACATTTTGATTTGTTTGCTATAGACGAGGTGACGAACGCTTTGCCGGACGCCGCACGCCGCCGGTCGACCAGCGACTCAGTATGCACAATTTACTGTATTGAACATTAAGGCCTTGTTCTCCGGGTGTCACCGTGTATTTTCGCGTCAAGTTTTTTTAATTGCTGTGTTATGTAACTTACGTATACACACAGGGTTCAACAGCTTTTCCTTACCTCTGGACGCAGCCTCAGCGACACAAACAAAGTAAACTCCCTGGGAAACATCTTTCCATTGGGAAAGAGCTCCGACGAAGCTATCCAGATGTAGGAGTTGGGCCGCAGGCTGAAGGCGTGGGGGCGATCCGCGACGGAGGCCCACCGGGCCTGGGCCGGGTGGAAGTTCCGCCGGGCTCCAGGCGCTAAAGGGTTTATTGTACCTGGTGGCAAAATAGTTAACTATTATTAATAATAGGTATTTTTTAACACCTAGACTTCGCCTTACCAAGAGCAAAAGCCCGAGCTATTGTAAAAAAATACTCAAATCATGAATCACCTAAAAATGCACAGCCATGATTATTTGAAGATGTTTTCCTTATTTGAAGAGTTACCTCAATTTCTACAGGGTCTTATCATCAGATCCTGACTTTATGACAATGGGCCAATCGGTTCAGCCGTCTTAGAATAATCGATGAACATATATAAAAAAAAAAACATTTACAAAGATCTCGACGAATTGAGAAACTCCACCTTTGAAATCTTGAGGTCAGTTGAAAAGAGATTAATTTTCACTACTCATTTAAGAATGATTTCGGAAAGTTATACTTAAATAAATCATCACAATGTCACATTAAATTACTGGTAGTCGAATGATATTCAAATTTTGCCGTAAATTAATAATTACCATCGAATAGACCATGATTAATTAATAAGCATTCTGAAACACGCATCTACATAATTACTTGTTATTCAGGCAATTAGGGTATTATTTCAATATCCCTATTAACCTTTATGAATTTGGCAAATACATAACTAAATTGAATATTTTAATAACTAAATAACCATAGTTTTACTAATCTATGACGATATCGATATCATCTTGAGATGCATAAATACTTTTTAGTTATTTTGTTATTAAATATTTTTACTCGTAATAACTGATACGGAATTCCAATTACGGATATTATATTTTAACTGTATAACTCAATATGTAAGAAAATATTTAATTGTCTAGTATTTTAATATTGTTAGTATATTATCATCTGGTCTAATGTGATACATTATTGTTGTAATTATCGATTTTATTATTTATATTTCAAGAGCTATCAAATACAATACATTATTTAGGTACGAACAATTTAATGTTATAATATGGTGACATGTAAATTTACATTTACAATGTGACATGTAATGTTGCATTGTAAATGTGGTGACATGTAAATTGTAAATTCTGTGTGATAATTATAAAAATAAATGAAAGCCTTAATATTATCACTATACCAAAAAAAAGGTTTTTGTAAAACAAATATCAGCTCCACCAGCCACAGCTAGTTTCTTTCTCAAACGTAACACAATTAGAAAGTAAAAAGTCCAACCGCTTCTACAAATTAGACAAAATGAAGATCTAAGTGTGGCGATTGCAGTGAACTTTTCCGACAAAACTTACACAAACAAGTCTCGCCCATTGATACGATAGTGTTATTCGATGTTAGAGTCTGGCTAATGAAAGCTGAGACTAGAAAGTAGCGGCAAATTTAAAAAATCGGCGTGTTGCAACACCGTTTCCAGTACTGCATAGTGCGATGTTGCGAAAAACGATAATGATACTTGAACAAAAAATATAATTTTCTTACCTACTGGTATAGCCTCATATCTACATAAAAATATGCCGCTATAAGTTTCAAAAGTGCGCAAATTGTTGGTAAGACAATATCCCAGTATAATGTATGACCTAAAAACTTGATGCCATACAAGTTGTGACAACCATCCGTCAGTAAAAAAACACGTTCAGACAGATAATAGATTAATTACATTCTCTTCCGTAATTAATCTATAATGCGGTTAAGAAAAGGCTTTTTTTTCCAGAAAGTGATGCTAACTTCATGGATCTTGACTATATGATCATGCTAACTTGATGGACTGACATATTACATGACAGCTGACATAGTGATGACATCAAACGAAGTGTTGCCAATCAAATAACTACTGGGTTCAACTTTCGTTTGCCAGACTCTATTCTAGACAAAGACCAGTGGCAGACTACTAGGTACAGTCGCCATCAGATATATCGGAGCGTTCAAGGTGGTCACAAATATCTGAACAACGCCTTTATTGTGAAGGCGGTAAGGTGCTTGTTCAGATATTTTTGAGTACCATAGCCGCTCCGATATATTTGATGGTGACTGTACGCCGTACGATAGTATTTACTTTAGAACATCGTTAACTTGGCATGTAACATAAATACGATTGGCAAATTAACATTGAGTAGCGGTCAATGTCCTTTTACCCCTGAATACTCATTATTGCGTAAAAAATACCTGAGGGAGGTTAAAAATTTCATCATGTTTGATCTTCGTCATTTACCTAAGGGTAATTAATAATTTATCGTAAAACTCTGGATCAACCAACCGTGGAAGTCTTCATACATTACTTACGCATATAATATTTACCAGGCAATCTTAAGAACGATTACCAATTTAACTGGCTACATTGTTATAACTTTCTATCTAGTGATGGGCAAGTTATCGAAATTTACCGCCTTTTGTATGGGAAATGTTACCGAATGGAGACTTTCCCCATACAAAAGGTGGTAACTTTCGGTAACTTGCCCATCATTATTCCTATCTTAATCACCGGAGTTCCAGATCTAGTCTCGGCCACCAAAGGTTAAATAATGTACTTTCTTCTCTAAATTATTTAAATGACACCTATTTTGGATATAAAATGTGAGAAGTAGTAGGTATTTGTTGGCTTAAAATACTTCAAATGGAATTATTTCATAATAAGGACCGTATTGTTAATTATGGGTACAGATAAAACCTGTTCTAACGGCTAGCATGTGTTTTATTTTGTATCACTATGTTCTAAGAGTTTGATCTGAGGGCATTTTTAAGCAATATCTGATTTAAGACGGTTTGACTTTATTTTATTTTAGGGACTTCATGATGCTTTTAATACCGTATAGCAAATACTATCTGGACAAGCCTATCGAGCTGAATTTGAGACTATTTCACCGACTCATTGGTACGATTTAAAGTAACAACAGGTTAATAGGCTGCCAAAACATGTTATCTAAGTGTCCTCTTCATGATTGTTCAATTGAGCAGCTGCAGAATAAATGTGGTGAATTTTTATTTTTACGTAAATACGATTTTTCACCAAACGTTTTGCAACCCCTTCAATTTCTGATGCAAGCCAAATGAAAGAGACAGCTAGAAAAATAAGCTAAAAATCAAAGCCTAGGATATTCATGGCGTTGATCCATCGCTAAAGCGGGTCGATACAAACGCTCCGTGAAAGTTATATTAGATGTCAAAGTCAGAGTTGTCGTAAGTAACATGCCATATTCTCTAAAAGGCCACCATGCACAGACCCTAAGCTTTTTTTTTAATGAAAAAAAAATGCTTAGCCTATGTCCAGATGTTTCGCTATACAAATCATGTGTAATTGCTGTTTACATAGTACGATATTCTTTTTGTATGATATTGTCTTGTTTGCAAACCGCAAATCGGCTTGTAGTATTTGTCCAAAATCGTTATTGTTACTCGAGAGGATTGGGTAAATTTCGTCCAAACCATATGCTTTACGTCGAGCTCCCATGACGAAATGTGTACCTTATTAAAGCACTGATTAAACACATGCGTGATTTGGAAATAAAAATATAAAACCAAAAAAAAACGGCTAAGTAAAGTTGTACCCATAATAAACGATACAGTCCTTAATATTTCAGAGATGGCGGGACGACCCGGACGCGTTATCTACGGAATTGTGGGGAAGCACTATAAATAGGTTTATTGAGCAGAGGCTTTTCCCAGCAGTGGGATACCAAAATAGGTTACATACAAAAATGTAGGAACATACATCGCCACTCAGCGGATACATTCACCCTCACAATCGAACGAGTTGCAGACCCGGCCTTGCTCTCCGAAACCTTCGCAGGAAGACCGAGAGCAGTATCTTTTCCGCACTTGCAAGCCACCTCCACAGGTTTTGCTGGAGGACCCCATTCTGAACATACATCGCCACTCAGCGGATACACTTACCCTCACAATCGAAAGAGTTGCAGACCCGGCCTTGCTCTCCGAAACCTTCGCAGGAAGACCGAGAGCAGTATCTTCTCCGCACTTGCAAGCCACCTCCGCAGGTTTTGCTGCAGGCCCCCATTCTGAACATACATCGCCACTCAGCGGATACACTTACCCTCACAATCGAAAGAGTTGCAGACCCGGCCTTGCTCTCCGAAACCTTCGCAGGAAGACCGAGAGCAATGTCTTTTCCGCACTTGCAAGCCACCTCCGCAGGTTTTGCTGCAGGACCCCATTCTGAACATACATCGCCACTCAGCGGATACACTTACCCTCACAATCGAAATAGTTGCAGACCCGGCCTTGCTCTCCGAAACCTTCGCAGGAAGACCGAGAGCAGTATCTTCTCCGCACTTGCAAGCCACCTCCGCAGGTTTTGCTGCAGGACACCATTCTGAACATACATCGCCACTCAGCGGATACACTTACCCTCACAATCGAAAGAGTTGCAGACCCGGGCTTGCTCTCCGAAACCTTCGCAGGAAGACCGAGAGCAGTATCTACTCCGCACTTGCAAGCCACCTCCGCAGGTTTTGCTGCAGGACCCCATTCTGAACATACATCGCCACTCAGCGGATACACTTACCCTCACAGTCGAAAGAGTTGCAGACCCGGCCTTGCTCTCTGAAACCTTCGCAGGAAGACCGAGAGCAGTATCTACTCCGCACTTGCAAGCCACCTCCGCAGGTTTTGCTGCAGGACCCCATTCTGAACATACATCGCCACTCAGCGGATACACTCACCCTCACAGTCGAAAGAGTTGCAGACCCGGCCTTGCTCTCCGAAACCTTCGCAGGAAGACCGGGAACAATACCTTCTTCGTACTTGCAAGCCGCCTCCGCAGGTTTTGCTGCAGGCCCCCCATTCTCCCCAACCTGCCCAGCCTGGAACAAAATTTGTCATGTATTTTACTTTGAACATCGCTTTTGTTACCTATTTTATAGTTTCAATGAATACATATATTGGCAGTTTCGATTTGAATCATGTTTATAACAGTAGGATAAAAAAGTAATGGTATTTTAGCATTACGACCCAGATTACGCCCCTCAATGCGATGGACTGATCAAGTGAAGGCCCTCACCGGATCACGCTTAAATCTGTGCGTGCGCAATGCACTAAGTAGAGAAGGATGGCGGAAAACTATAAAAAATGCCGTACAACGACCTCAATGACCACGACTACGCTGACAAGAGTATACGACTAAGAAGATTTTAGCATAATATATAGCAAGTGGCTTACTTGATTCTATAGGTAATGCATTTGCATGCCTTTTAAAGTTTAGATATAGTATTTTATTTTCATCATACATTAGCCTGAGATTCCTTGTACTATAATGTACTATATCTATTGCAAATAAACATTATGATTGGGTAAAGATTACCCATCTTGTTTTAATATAGGTAGCTTTTTAGCCTTTATATACATGAAGAATAAAAAAAAAACTATGATTATATCTATCTACTTTGTGCTATCTGTAAGACAATTCAGCAATCATATACATGATTTTCATTGTTAAAATAATAACTTAACTTAATTTCACATTTTGTCTTAATTTTCTTCATCAAACAAGACCTTTTTCAATTAGGAATGAGCCCGACCGTTTCCTAATAAAACTATGAACATTGTAAATACAAATTGTTTCATGCACGATATTGGTACTTGTGAGAACAATTACGTTTATTGATTGCCTACTCGAGCTTATAATATCGGAATAGTTACAATAATTTCACTTCCAATTATAAAGTTTTAATGTTACTTGATTAGTTATCTATTGTTATAATGTGACGTACTTATGTGCCGTTATTAGCCGTAGGGTGCCCGGCCTTAGAATTGTCCCCCACCATATCGTCCCGTGGCTGCAGTAGGAGTCTGCTAAGGGAATATACCGGGAGATGAGCAGCAGCATCTTCCGAAAGCCTTAACAACAATAAACAAAAAAAACGGCGCGCGCCAACCCGCCTGCCAAGCCTTTAAAGGGGAGGCCTATGTTCAGCAATGGACGTCTTATGGCTGAGATGATGATGATGATGACGTATGTTATTAGTACGTTGTATTGTATACTTGTAATTGAATTTTGTTGAGGTGTGTTAATTATGATTCTGGTTGTTATAAAATACGTGAGTAATTAATATTCATTAGTATTTTACCTGAAATTTAGAATTTAATTACTACAGAAAATTGCCTCACGTTAAATACGAGTAATAAAAGGTAAGTTAGTCTGCGGGCTAAATAGCCTTAAATGCTAATTTCCCTTAATTTAAATTTAAATCTAACTTAAGAATAGAAGTTGATTAAAATCCTTTTCATATTGCTTTTTAATTAGAAAATTATAATGATTTATTTTCACTAGGTATTCGGTTGTGAGAGTGAATTGATAGTCAAATCTCAAACTAGCCGCAGTCCCGCGAGGCGGGGATGATTTGTAGAATAATGAGTTGATCAACTATCAGATCGAAGGGATTAATTTTAATAATGTGATTTAAATTCAAATGAGCTGTTCATACATTCGATGTGTTTTAAATTTAAATAAGGGTGATTATACATCGTGAGGAAAAACTCCTGCGACGATATTCAAAGCTGTATCTTGAGTCCCTAACTCGCTTTGGGCCAGTGCGAGAAATATAGCCCGATCTCTTTTGGAATTGAGAAGAGGCCTGTGCCCAGCTGTGGGACGTACCTACGAGTATAAAGGTTAACTCTCAATATTAAGCTATTGATGCATACATTAAATATTTACAATAAGTCAATTATACGAGTTTTGAGCCCAACCAAAGCTGAACAAACTGTTAAAGGCGATTGATTAGGTAACTCCAGTGTAAATCGAACATAATGCTATACTCAGTAAAAATCCAATACAAATCGTTTCGCGTATAAGTTTTAGGCCAATAATCTAAACTAAACTGCTTCTTTTCATAGCCTATCTAAATCACAGTATTTATTAATTCAAAAATAACCTAATTAAACGTTTTTTGCTTCCATCGTCGGCGTAATTACTAGTATTAAAAGTTAATTACGTCCCACCCCACGTACGAATCATCTGGGTCAGAATAAGACTGCTGTAATTTAAAAAAAAAACAGCAATACAAGTAAATCTGAATAGAAAGCAAAAATCAGTGTCATCGACAGGAAATAATGGTTTGCTGAAAATGAATTTACAAAGGAAAATTCCATCGGTAACCATACCTTCAGAGCGATGCTATAAAATATGACACGCATTATGCGTAGTTAGTACGAATTGAATCTTCACATCGGTAAAGTATTGTTCGTGCAAGCGGGACATAGTAACAGACATGCTTAGAGCATTCAACCAAGCGGAGTGGCCATTGACAGGCGTTCCCTTCTGCCGAAAATATATGACCAGTGGTCATACTTATTGTATGGACTGACGTTTATCTGACGTGGCTATTTTGACGTTACGTATACATTTAACGTTCCCGTCCCCCGCAAAAATTGGCAAACTTTTTTGTACTTATAGAAAATGACAGACATGGCCGGTCCGGTTGGTTGAATAATCTAAGCAAACTTGCATAGTGCTGTCTCTCTCGAAAGGCGTGTGAAATCCGAACAGCCTTAAGGATCTACTACACGCCGAACAATGCCGACAAACCAGTGAAATTTTGCTGTGTTCGATAATCCAGTATGCTCCCACGGGTGTCGTAAGTCGCTAGTCAATGGAGTTAAGCGCAGCTGCTTCTCTGCTCTTGGCTGTTTCGGTAGCAATTTGGATCTGAATTTATCTACTGTAACGTTATACTTAATAGAAAAGTCAACTGGTAAATCCTAGACAGGTTTTATATGGTATATGCTACATTGAATTTATTTTGGACTAGGCAGAATTTTTGCAAAACTAACTCGTAATAAATAAAATTGAAAACGGCTTACTTTATTTATTTTACATATAAATTTGCATTCATTTACAAGAAGATTTTGGTAATTATTTGAGAGCTAAGAGAATATCTTTTAGTTTACTAGTAACTTATGTAGTTGTAGGTATTACTTAGCAAACTTTAAATGATGATGATATTTTAGTACTAACCCAATTAGTCGTACGGTTGCATCAAACCTACTTCGGTAATACCGAAAGCTATCAAACGTATGTAATTTAGTAACAATCGGCAATTTATAACCAAACCTTAGTCGAACTAAACCTAAACTCTGGAATGAAATTACATTTCAACACGAGTTAAATGCCAAAGCTGAATTGAAGTGAACTGCATTCAATGTTTGGCTTAAATTTAGCTCAGGTTCTGTGTCGGTGACATACCAATGCGAAATGCATTGTTGTTCAATACACCGAATTCGGTGTGAGGCAAATTGGATCGTCTTTAGAAATTGAAACGGGGAGCTTAGCTGGTGTGTTGCGATTCGATGTACAGCTAAGCTATTAGTTAAGCACCCTTGCGTACATAAATATATCTACAAATGTGTGCAGATGTGTTGAAAAAACAATATTTATAAGTAAACAGATAAGCTCTATTAAGTACAATAATTTAAGTTTTCCGATTGGTGGAAAGAGTTCTTTTAAAACATTCAGTTACTTAAAACCTGATTATACTTTAGATTGTATTTGTCTAGGTACAGTCGCTATCAGATATATCGGAGCGGCCAAGGTAGTCACATATATCTGAACAACGCCTCTATTGTCAGGGCGATAAAGTGCATGCTCAGATATTTTTGAATAACTTGGCCGCTCCGATATATTTGATGGCGACTGTACCTACATTATTTGCTCTTGCGTAAAAATACTTACCTACACAAAGTTATTTTAAATTTAGTTTTCGTTTTGAATATTTATCTAGAATAAATACTTTCAAGATTTTAATGATCTTATAAATCAAAACTGTTTTCATTAGAGGCCTAAATTAAAAAAGCTAGACAATAAGTCTCCAAGGAATTTTTCAAATTCATCATGAAAAATTGTAACTTATTCCCAGTAGACAACGTGGGACGTAGTGAAATTGCATTAAGTCTCATACCATATTTAATGTTCGTGCGATAGGATTACCCCGCGGCCGCCGGAGGGTCCAATTTCAAGTTATTTTACAAAATTAATTTCAAGTTATTTACCTTACCGCAACGGATACTAATTAGGCTCCTGTTTAACGTTTTGTTGTTATACACACGTGTTGTTAACGCATTCTTGTCTGTCGGTGTCAAACAATGTGACAAAACTTTTAAATAAAGAATTCTATAAAAGATGTTATAGTCTATTTACAATACAGTGTGTAAATCTAATACGGGCGATAAATTAAACCAGACGTAGAACTCATCAGTGTAATCATTAATTAAGATGTTTTTTTAAGTTACACTTAACTGTGACCCAATAATTCATTTTTGAAAATTTTATCAGCAGCAATGTAATGTGAACATGGTATTGAACGCAACTGTCAACAAGCGTTTAATGCAAGTTCACATTGCGGGCCGAATTATTTTGTATTATTATTTATTGCAATTCTAAGTAAAAGTTATCTCATTACATTTCTTATGTCCTATAATAATCACCATTAAGAGATTCGCCCGTATTAGATTTACACACTGTATATATTATATACTCTACCGATGCCCTGGTTAGGAGGAACCATTTTAACGTAGTATATATATACAAGTTGGAATAATATTCACCGTTCATTTTGAGCGAGTTAAGGTACAAGAAGAAAACTTAAATTGATTATTATAAAAAGAAGACTTATACCTACTTACTATTCTTCTGAGTTATTGATATAAAGATCAACAATCAATAAGCTTAGTGATGAAAGCAGGCGCCTTAGCATAACATGCTTTGTCGCGCGCGATTGCATAAGCTCCTGAAGTATGGACAGTCGCGCAACAACGTAAGATGTGCTTGCCGTGCAGGTCACTTCTAATAAAAATCGATGTATACTAGTTGACCAGTTTCCACCATCCTAGGAGTTATCAAGTTCGATGCCCGGTTTTTTTTGTAAAACGCTCTTTAATCGTTTCGTATAAATGATTAGCAGAAATTTTACTTCCCTCTCCTTTATATTCTTGCTTCGTCCTTCGTTTTATAAATAAGTTCGCTATGCTGCAAATTTTATATTCATAGTCAATAAAATATAAACTTTTACCGGCTCGGCCCGGGAAATGGAGGATAAAATGTTGTATTTAAATAATTCAAAAAGGTGAACTCCTTCCATCGTAAAGTTCACCACCAATGCAAGCTGTAAGTATATTCCTATTCCTTTTAAGATAAGAACTATCATAAGCTGGCCTCTGTAGAATTGGTAAAGACTGTAGTATTAAATAAAGACTTATGAATATCATAATAATGGAGGACAAGACAACCTTAGTCAGGTCGGCTTAGCTTCAAATTAAGTAACACTTGCATGTACTTATTAGTAATCTTCTAGTTCTCCTCTCTCCTATTTATCTGTCTTAGTATGTATATTTTCACATACTAAGACAGATAAATACGTACTTATGTGGGTGGGTACATAGAAACCGTCCATAATTTAAGAATTATTTTCGAGATAATCACAAAAAATATAATATGCCCTGTCTGAGATTTGCACCTCCAACTTTCTTAGGCAATGTCTACCGACTAGCTTACGGAGGCCGAAGTTTCTTGAAAGTTGCAATTATTCCTTTTTTTATATTCTTATTTCACCTCCTTAGGTATTGAATTCCAGGATTGTATCCTATGACAGTTTTCATAAAAAAAAATTGATATACAATTTTTCGTAGTTACAATTTAAGTGAAAAATGGCTACTAAGTGGGACCCACGAGACATCATAGACGGCCACCGAGGTAAAATGCAGACCAAAAAGGAGATGGCGGGATGACCTGGACGCATTCTCTATAGAATGGCGGGATAATACGACAAACTGGACTGAATGGAGGAGAAGAGGGGAGGCCTTTGCCCAGCAGTGGGACATGAAAATAGGCTAATAAAAAAAAAACAATTTAAGTAGGATAGACGTTAACTAACGCTAGCAGTTAACGCTCGGATATTGACCCAAGAAAGCATGTTTCGGTTACTTTACATACATTAGCAATTGACCTAAAAACTCTTCTGGGTAAACGATGAATGCTTATCTAGATATATAATAACAGCAATAAAACATACTAATGATAGACAAATACGAGTATTTACCGTTTGGATAAAGCGTGAACTTAGAAGCATGGTAAGTTCACTACAAAATAGAAACTTCTGAATAATTTATATGATAGGTACTCATCTAAGTGTTAATGGTAAACAATCTTTGATATTAATAAATCGAAAATTACGATCGCTTTCAATATAAGTTTAGCTATGCAACCTTCAAAGCATACAGGTATAACTCATCAGCAGCACTTACTTAAACTCCTAAGGATTGCCGAAGCCGTTTCCTTGAAGCATCGTGGATCGGAGAGTTTGGCAAAGACTACCAGCTTATTCTTTTAGATTTCTAAGCAGGCACTACGCACCAAATGAACTCTACCGAAGCGTCGTTGATAGTGGCAAGTTTACCGGCTTGCTCTAAAAAAACACCACGGAACAAGCAGTATGGTATGAGAACATTCAACTCGCTTAACTATTTGAACCATGCTGCAGTTATGCCCTAAGATGACACCCTGGATAAGGCAGTACGGTATCAGAACATTCAATTTACCAATCACGAAGTCAACACCCAAGCTCCAAGGAATTGCTGAAGCCGTTGCTTCAAGCCAAAGCATCAGACGGATTTGTTTCCAAGTCTATATGGCCACCAAGTTACCTACCTAAATATCTATGGCAAGTTTACCAACAAGAAAATAACTTTCAACTCACCGACAGCATTCCAAATAGCGATGTCAACACCCAAGCTCCACGGGACCGCTGAAGCCGTCGCTTCAAGCCAAGGCCCGTCAGGTGGCGTAGTCTCTAAGTCCACCGCGGGGTCACTCACTCTGGCGAAGACCACCAACTCGCTTTGTGATGGTGCCATGCTCCAGTTGAAGCAGTGGTCTAGCGGAGTGCCTATTTTCAGGTTCACCTGCCTGTGAAAGATAAAAGAATATTTTTTATGATCTGAGAGTCGAAAAGGATGAACACACAAAATTTTAAAATTTCATTTTCATTCATGATTCAGTGATAGTGTTTTTTTCTCATATCATTCATCCAACTTTTTTGTTATTGTTGTATGCCCAAAGTTCTGAGTCACAAAACAGTACTTTTCTCTCATTATCATTTATTTCTTTAGTGACTTAGCTACGAATTTGGTACGAAAGCAGCAGACGAGAATAAGACCACGAATCGATATTTATAATTACCCTCCATCCAGACGAAACTGTCACCCAAGCTAATTTCAGCTCAAACAAATATCAAAGTTTCGAAATAAAGGAGTTCATAATTCTGACAGTGAAAGATAAACTGGCTTTTTCTATGCAAATATGTTAGTCTAAATGGAAACATTGAACTATGAAACGGTGAAAATATTTTATATTTTTGTATTCTCCTGGACTTTTGCATTAAGATTTCTGATATACGGCGTTTGAACTTACTGGAGCGGCATGTTGGGGAGTTTAAACTTGCAGTTCATAGTAGTTACTTCTAAACTACCTACCTACTAGCCATAAAACTCTCGTGAGACTCTAACTTATTAAAAATATATATAACGGCTCACTCACGTAATTTAGGTCGATTTTTGCTCGACATGTTTCGATCAATTTATGATGATCATTTTCACGAGCGGTCTTCCGCGACCGAAATTACGCGAGTGACCCGTTATAAATATTTTTAATATACGTACTAGCCTTTGCCCGTGATTTTTGACGCGTAGAAGTCTTCAAAACTTTGGACCCTATGTTCACACCCATAAAGGTTGAATCCCAAAAAATCGTCTTGGAGCGTCATGATATTTGAATAATATATGCTCCTTAATGGTTTAGTTAGGCAGTGGTAAATTCGGAAAGCGCTGTAAGAGGACAGTGTACAACTAGCTGATCACTGTTAGAGCTCTGCTTTTTACAGGAGGTCTTTATCCAAACGAGTAAAATGTTAGCTAGAAGAATGATTTCATTATAACAGTCAGATGTCCCTTATATTACGATTAATTTGATAATCAACACTAAAAGCTTGTTTAGGCCGACATATCAACAAATGTGCAATGGATTGGCGCGGATGATATGCCATCACTACATACACTTAACACAATAAAAGACAATTGGAACCAACATAATATTCTTCTTCGGGTTTTTACCCTCATTCTACGCAGCCGCAAGCCGTGAACTAACACAGACTATTCCTCTAAGTTCCCGATACTTCCCAAGCCCGCCGTTTTGTAAACTCCATTATAACCCAGCTATGAAAACAACGTTAATACAAAAGTTCCAGCAACTTGCGTTCTAGTTATCACAAAGCGTGCAGCAGGAACCACATTCCAATCACGCAGTACTTTTGCTGGGGCAATTTAATTATACGGATCCCGATCTCTCGCAAAGTTTGGGGTCCATTTAATTGAGTTCCGTGCTAATCTTTAACTTGATGCTGGATGGGTGTGTGGGGGGAGAGAGTGCGTGTTATTAAATTAAGAGATAATAAAATTGTTAATATGTTTGCGTATCCAGGAATAAAATATTATGTACCGTTTACTACGCAATGTCCTTTGAGATTAATTACACTGCTATAGATTTTCTAAGAATACATTTTCAACCGACTTAAAGATTTCGAAGGAGGAGGTTCTCAATTCGTCGGGATTGTTTTTTTATGTATGTTCACCGATTATTTGAAGACGGCTGGACCGATTTGGAATTTATTAGAATTGGTCCCTTTGTAACCAGGTCAGGATCTCATGATAGGATCCTGAAGAAATCGAGGGAACTCTTCAAATATTATAGACACACCTATAGTGATTTAAATATTTTCTTTTGGAAAGGTGGAGTCTAAGTGAAGTCAGATCTTTTTAACCAATTAAAAAAAGGAGGTTCTCAATTCGACTGATTTTTTTTGTTTAAAATTATAATACAACATAACAAGTTACCCATTTTTAGGGTTCCGTAGCCAAAATGGCAAAAACGGAACCCTTATAGTTTCGCCATGTCCGTCCGTCCGTCCGTCCGTCCGTCCGTCCGCGGTCTAGCTCAGTGACCGTTAGCACTAGAAAGCTGAAATTTGGTTTGGATATGTATATTAAGCAAGCCGACAAAACGGTAGAATAAAAACGCGAAAAATATATTTTGTTAGGGTACCTCCCGTACACGTGAAGTGGGGGGCGAATTTTTTTTTCGTTCCAACCAAGTTGTGTGGGGTATCGTTGGATAGGTCTTTTAAAAAGAATTAGGGTCTTTTAAAACAGCTTTTGGATAAAACTAATACTTTCGGAAATAATAGCTCCGAAAGTTTTATAACAGGGCGTCCCCCCCCCCCATCTAACTTTTGAATCGTGGGTCCTAAATTTTTGAAAAAATTCATGAAAGTGAGGCCTATTGAGTACCTTCAATGAAAACTATATTGAAATAAATCGGTTGAGCCGTTTTTGAGTTATCACTCAAAAACCCATAGTGAAAGGTCGTAAGTAAAAAAGACGTAAGCGCCGCCAAATATCCCGTAAGAAACGACCTTTTGAATTAATGGTCTTAGTTTACGGAACCCTACACTGAGCATGGCCCGACATGCTCTTGGCCGGTTTTTTGTAGATTGATCTATGTAAATGGATACACCACTTGGGTAAGTAGATCGCTGCATCTCATGTCTTGCACCAAACAAATTAGCGTGCGTGCTAGCAACACTATTCTTGGACAAACTTGGGCACTTTCCCAGGCAGTTTTCACTTCCCTTGCTAATCGCTTTACTGTCACACTTAGCCGAATCGTCTCATCTCCATTTGAGTTTTTGCTGATATACGTTTTACTAGTTTACCGGACATTACTAGCGAATTAACCCAGTTCAGTTAAACTAACATGATTATGTTCTTTTACTTGTTTATCTACACCCATATCATAAACCCTCCATGATGCGTTCAAAAACCGCAAGTTATGACATGGTGGTTGTGTAAAAATAGACTGTTTTGTTAGAAGTTAGAACAAATGTCTTATCTGTAACGATGTTATTATTATCAAATAATAAGCAAAAATTCGATATCATTATGAAAATCCGGCCTGCTCCCCGACAGCCGGCACGCGCCCATCCAACCGCCGGCACGCGCCCACCCGACCAACACAATCGAGTTGGCCATGGCGATGGCGGTGCAATCCGTGCAATGGCAATCATTCATTCATCATTTAGGGTTTATAATATGTGTGTAGATAAAGCAGTGTATGCAACTGTACGTAATTAGGCCTTAAAACACTCATGTGATCTTATTATGAAAAAACCACACTCGTGTTTTAAGGACCCCTATTACGTAACAGTTACATAAACTACTATTATGTTGGTGATGAGTAGACTTGGTAGGTAGGTATTGATTTTTGCAAAAAAGTTTTTTATTTTGTTTATTTATACTTTAAATTCTGAGCGCAATACAGTTACATATATGATCGACCATTTCGTGGCACTTTCTCGTTTTATATATTCTTTCCTTTTATATCTTTTTCTTTCTTCTATCTCTTGTTTACGAATAAACAATTTATATTTCTAATTTTCGTTTCACAATAACAGTCCCTGTTAGCACAGTTGGTAGGTTCTACAAAGCTGGATGTTATTTCGAACCTCATATTAATTAATTAACTTAGAATACCTAAACCTTAAATGTAAATTCTCTATTGTTTAATCAAGTTAATATTAGAATGGGTGACTTTATTAAAAGTCACGAATACTTTTGATTTGTGAAATCTCAGAGCCAAGTCTACATTTGCGTGCTAAGTGTGGAAAGGCATGCAATGCAACAATCAAGTTCGTTAATATATTTTTGGAACATTATTATTAAAACTGGCGTTAGATTTCAGTGAACAGATAGTTTTTTTTCCATTTTGTTAGATTAGTTTACGAATAAAACAGTATTAAAATAGCTTTGCGATTTCAATATTGTGAAGTATAATGTAATCCATTAAACGGTGCTTCCCCACTTTGACAGCCTTTTATTAAGGTAAAATATAATTAAATGAAAAGGTTTAATGCGTTATATAATTTTGTTCAGAAATGTAATACCTGCCAAAAATATAATGATAATTATGCCCTAAATAAAAGAATGTAGATTTGCTATTCGGAACATATTTGTGACACTTATTAAAACAAGCAAAGCCTACAAATAATTCCTCTTTCTTTTTCCTTTGATATTGTTAGGCTTTTAAATGTATTTACTACTCTCTTATAATATAAAAGGTTCTTCAAAAAACCCCTTATCCAATATAAAAATCTCGTTATTAGAATTTCTTTCCAGGCGGAACGAGGTCTGCCCTAAACCTCGTTTCTTTGAGAGCTTCTTTAGGTTTCCTGCGAAATCAACACAATCTACTCTATCCATATTAACCCATCGTGTGCCAAGGTGTTGTACCTCGTCAATTGAAAGATTTTTAGACGCCGGGTCACGGTAAATTATTGCCGGTCGTACTTTAGGTAGAGTAAATAATTTGTGTATTTCCCTGTGCCCGCCGGAGGAATAGGATTTTACACAGTAAGTACCTAACTATTCTAATTTGTCCCTGCCATCGCCATACCGCGTGCGAAGGAGGCGGGGACAGGTGGGAATACCACGAATCTCCAAAACGGTCAGTCGTGCGATTCCTTTGAGATGAGATCTGAATATTGGTTCATTTTATTGAAAAAAAAAACTATAATAAGTACTAAAACAAAATACCACACCATACACTATTGTTAAAAACCAGGATAAGACATCACAAACGATATACAAAGTAATTTTAAACACAAAACTTCCGTGAGAATCAGACATATTAAATAAATCACGGGTTACTCACGTCTCTTAAGTCGAATATTGCTCGACATGTTTCATAACGAGGAGCTTATTCATGAGCCATTCGCGTTGGCTAACCGACACAGACGGCGGGCCGCGGCTCCCCGACGTGAACGACGTGACGTGAAGACGTGAGTAACCCGTGATTTATTTAATATGATATACAAAGTAATACCTACTACCAGTATAGTTTTATACCATTTTAATACTATTTTAAGAAGGCTAATCTTAATCCGAAGTTAAAGCCTTTTATTTTTATCAAGTATAATTATTATAATCCAGTGACTTGTAATGCCATAAGATAAATAAATACTTTTGGTGACATACGTAATGTAAGCTTCGCACTTATATTATTTAATTTTATTCCTATTTAAATCTCAAATAATACATATATACAGGTCAAGTAATTTACATATTATACAGTGTTTTCTGAAAAGTATCAGCCGTTATTTCGATATCGGTCGCTGCTGTAATTCTGCTCGGCTGTTTTTAACTTTATATTGAGTAATACGTGCGTCGTTTGGCACTAAAAGGGTTAACATTAGTCTGCCGTCTGTCAATAACTTAGTTTAGCCGAGTTATACGAGCCTTTTATAGAACGGGGTAAATTAACCTATGTTTACCTAACCTTCTGATTTCAGAGCGTCGCAGAGCTAGTCGACTTTCAACCTTATTCATATGATGATTTAATTGAATTTAGAATGCTGAATGAAACGTTGGAATAGTGAGATCATTAGTGGTGTTTCTTCATTTCCTCAATGGCAGGTCATTAAGATTGTCGCGGCTTGAAATGGCGTTTCTGCTGATTTGATTAAAGTAAATTTAGTTTAGCACGTGTATTGAATAGTGTATGAGTCAGTTCGGATACTTGAAAATATATACTGAAAACAATTTTTTTTCTATCAAGTATTAAAAATGTATGCTTTGCCAGCTTATAATATAACCGAATATATCCGAAATATATATACATATATCCGAAGTTCTCATTTTCGATTCTTGTCATGCTCCAGAGTTCTCCACGGCTGATTGTGATTTCTTCAATATCCGAAGGTCTGGTTCGATTTCTGTCATGCTCCAGTGTTCTCCACGGTTGATTTTTTCATTATAAAACACTAAACAATACTTAATTTTGTCCACTACAATAAAAGCATTAAGAGTCGCCAGGACGCTCGCGTTCCCATACAAACGTAGTTTTGCTCTCATTTTAAAACTACACGCTTTAGAACCACGAACTTTGAGAAAACATAGCAAAAATAAGTTTTGTATGTAAATCTGTATCTGGCTGTATTTTATTTGTATTACAATTTTTAGCAACGAAAACGAATTACCGACATAGATCTGTACTGCTAGAATGCCCATGCCAAATTTCGTGGTTCTAAAGCATGTCGTTTTAAAATGAGAGCTAAACTACGTTTGTATGGGGACGCGAGTTCACGCGAGCGTCCTGGCGACTCTTAATGGTGGAGTATGCTCCACTATTTAGCAATTAAAGTACTTACTAGAGTCTGTCCGGAAAGAGAAGTGTCGTAGAATGTATGAGTTCCCATATAAACCACGACACTTCTCCTTCCGGACAGGCTCTAGTAGTGTCATTGACATCCGCTAAATGGTTTACAAGAAGAATGTGTTAATTAAGTCGACTCGCCAAAAATCTGGGGACCGCTCGCAATTTCAATTTGTCTAGAAATGTTCCTTTGTTAAGCTTTAATCGTTTGTTCTAGTGTTTATTGTGTCCTTTGAATGTAAAAGGTTAAATTATCTAGAAATAATTGACATTTCTGACAGTCTGGTAACTAACGTAACCAAATAATATAAACAAAGCGTAAAATCATTATTCGCTGTGTGCATGATTGTGGCGCCATCTCTTGGGTAGGTGGTCAATCTCTTTTTTCCTTTTTTATAAATAGGTTGTATTCCTTGCTTATATGAAATGTAACTGGCTGACAGCAGACAGGGGATTTGCAGTTTCATTTCTTGTCACATTGAGCACTGCGATCGTTCTCGTTACCCCCACCATGCACTTCGCACATAGCAAATAAAGGTTTTTGATAGTTAATTGATTTCAGAAAACGAGCGCCTTCGGTTATTAAACGTAGTACAGTACCGGCCAATAATATATCACCTATGTACCATCGGGTTCAGAAATGCATGGGCAATTTATGAATGAATTCATTGATAAATTGGCCATGCAATTATGAACCCGATGGTACATACGCGGCCGTGGCCGTGCTTAAACATTCTTTCTGGTGACAGGTTCCTCATGAGCAAAAAAAAGGTTATAGCTATTATTGCGTAATAAAGCTGACTTACTTTTTAAAATTTACTTAGGTACTTCTCAAGACATTAAACTTGCTTTAATTTAGAAATGATAGCGTATTGTTCCAAAATTAATTTAAACGGAAATATAGCCATAAAATCGCCTTTCATAATACGGTATTATGATTATGCTAACATGTGGGAATAGCGACCCATTATACCGGCTTATGGCTATTTTCGGTTTACCATTCTATTATCTACGGTGCGCAGGAGCGGCATTATTAATTTTCAAATCTGTTATTGACCATGGAGTGGGTTATGATGGATTTAGGTACCCTAAGTAAAGCTAATATAATTATAACAATATTATGAAGCGAAACTTATATAAACAAAATAATTTTTGACAAAATATAGCCTAACTGTCTGAAAAAAAAAAACTGACACTGGTCAACCAAATAAAATTAGGCATTTTACTAAATTGCTAATTTATTAATAACCGATACAGTGACGGTAGCAAATTAATAGAATTTCTTGTTTAACACATTCAGCACCGATGACCCGACAGTCGGGTTCTCTGTTCGTAGCGACTACGCGCTACATATGAGGAATACCTGGCTACGTGCTACGAGCGTAGGGCGTAGCGCTACGCGGTTGCGAAAGTGTTAAATAAATCCTTAAGAAACAGCAAAAAGCCATCGTTTTTAGAAGCGAAATCCATTTTCCGTAAAAATGTTTAATAATTTATTATTTATGCGACTGAAACAAAATACGTACAATTTAATGTACACTACCAGGAAATACAATGATACTGTTAAGATTTGAATTTTCGATACCTGCCTATCTAATCAATATCACTCTTTTTAATCTGAATGCCGCTCCCAGTTGAATTACGAGCCAGGAAATCACTAGATTATAATGAAGTTGAATAGTAGGTTTTGGGAGCGCAGCGAACGTTTCAGCGTTTTGGAAATTAGTGGGTTAGTGCTTTGGAAGAGTCTGTAATTTACCCTAGTATAGGTAAGAGATATCAGCTTGAAAATTGGCCAAAATTCATGGGTTGCTTCTTTGGCAAATGCATGGCGCACGCAATAGGTTATAGCAATAGCACTATTTAACCATTTATAATGGTATATAATAACATTACCTTCAACTAATTATTAGTTTTATAAATAGCAGTTTTGAAAGCGCTAGTGGCTTGGCGGTAGAACGTTACACTTTCAATCTGGAGGTCTCGGATTAAAACCCCGGCTCGTACCACTGAGTTTTTCGGAACTTATGTACGTAATATCATATCTGATATTTACCAGTCGCTTTTTTTCGGTGAAGGAAAACATGGCCTAACACACAGAAAACAAAGAAAACAAGGCCTAGTTTCCCATCTAGGTTGCAAGGTCAGATGGCAGTCGCTTTCGTAAAAACTAGAGCCTACGTCAATTCCTGGGATTAAGTTGCTGAGCGGACCCCAGCCTCAATTCAGCCGTGGCAAGACCGGAACAAAGGCTAGGCGAATGAATGATTAAATAGCAGATTTGACAGTTAACCTCAGAGTAAGGCCTGAGTGGACGCTCAAGTTCAGCGTTCAGAGGGCGTAGCGTGCGGCGTGAATGTTAAACAAATGAAACTCATACTGGTGTCCTGAGTCGACGCTGCACAAAGTGTACGGACGCTCGGCCACAACGCTGCACGACCCGCCGAACGCTCCGCTCTGAGCGTCCACTCAAACCACTAATTTAATGACCGTCTGAAATATTCTAACCTTAATATTTCCTAAAGTCACTCCGTTTTAAGGTACCTATGTCATGGAATATCAAAATCAACGTACTTAACTGTATTTATTTCTAAATATTAGAATTAAAATTAACATATCATAACATAAGTTTTCACTATATTATTTATTTAGCTATTTTGTATACAAAATATTTAAATGCAGCCTATGCTTTTACAGTTAATGTGTCAGTTTAATATGCAATATATCGAAATTAATTTACAAAAAAGTTTGATAATTATTTTTGAAATATTTGGAAAACGTTTTGCAATGTTATATCAGCTTTAAGTACCTATGTTTTCAATTATTTATATTTAACGCTTTCGATATAACATGATAATACACGCAGAGAAATTGGTGACAAACGGAACTACTAAATCGAATAGTTAAATTATATTACAACATTTCTTTCTAGTTTGAAATACTTAAGCCTTGTTATCTTTACGAAAAATTATTTAGTCTTACTAATCGTATATTTCATTATATTATATTTTTTGTATAGTCAACTCGCGAGTCTTGCTGTCACGGTTGCAAACAGAAGTTCTCGTATTGGTAGCCAGATATTTCTCTGCGTGTATGTCATTAACACAGTAAAATCGTTTCGATTTAATTAAATATTTGTGTACCTACCTAAAAATAATTTTATTATTTTGTGACTTTTAATATAAAAGCACTCCCTGTGTCTCGTAACGTATTTAATGGTAAATAACCTTATTATTACATTTTTTTTTCAGAAAACGTGACTACCTACACTTATAATCAATAAAACATATTCAACAATAAGTAATATGCATATAAATTACATTAATTCATTTTGCCAGTTGAGTCGTTTTGCATATTAAATTAGTTGATAATACAAATTCATGAAGAGTAGGTAGCTAATTTGTCCAGTCTGTACTGTAAGCAGCAGAAGTAGCTTTTATTCATGGCCCTACAAATAAGAGCGTGTCACATATTTTTGTGGCCTTCGTGTAGGAAGATACTATTGCCGGTGACTGTACAAGTGTGTTTTGCAAGCTTAGTTTGGTTTATTTCCATCATGCTCCTGACATACGTCGCACCCGTACCAATGTTGCTTCTCTGTTTGGCCTAAAGGTTGACTGGTAAAAAATGCCTTAAGGCATTAAGTACGACTTTTGTAACCGTATATTTGTTACTGTGGAATAAAGTTTAAATAAATAAAAAGTGAATAGCCAAAATGAATCGTATTGAAAGATTAAAGTAAACTTAACTGATTACTTACCTATCTGTGGTATTATAGGGTGATCCTGCATATCTACTGACGGAGGCGAGCTCCACGCCTCCCCTGTATATCGACACTAGCGCCAAATCTAATGTTTTAGTCTGAAACAAAAAAAAGTAGATATTAGTTGTGGATCCCAAAAAAAGAAAACCGTATTAGGGTTTGCCATCCGGATCCAAAATATAAATTATTCGGATCTGGATCCGTAAACAGACGGATCTTCCACATATTTCAGATTCACTGTAACTTCACCTAGGAGTGTATATTATAGTACAGAACATGCATAAAAAAAACCACAAAACCGAATGCAGAGCCTCCTCCTTCTATGGAATTGAAGTCGTTACCCGACCATACCAGTTTATACAATAAGAGGTTTTTAGTGATGATACTGATGATGTATTTTTTAAGTTAAGCGCGAGCTTTGGCAACAATTTAATTCTGATTCAGCTAACAAGATTTGACCTACTAAAATAAAATCCTACATTGCGTTAGATAAAAGCATTTCAATTTTACTGCAAGCAGTCAAGTTTAAAATATAAAATTATACTATAACGTCATATTTAAATGCGAGATACATTTATAATTTATCACCTTAAATAATAAAACTCAGGTCACATGTATTTTTTATCTCCCGAGCCAGTAATGTGTTGTGGACAGTAACCTGCAGCTCCAAGTCCAGGGAACTGGGCTGGGCTACACTACATCTACAGTAATGTGTTCTATTAAATTCTATGCCACAATCCGAGCTGCTGGATGGGGTATTCTTTCTATGACTGGGCTGGTACTGTTGGTAGGTAAGTATGTTATCTTTCTAGTTTTTAGTTTAATTTCGTTTTATATAGGTTATTTATTAGCTATAACTTATTTATTAAATTTTTAGACACCGCTTTGTTGTCTGCTAAAAAATAAAAATAAATATTAAATACTTGTATGCAACTGTACGTAATTAGGCCTTAAAACACTTGTGTGATCTTATTATGAAACTCACTTCGTTCTTTTCATAAAACCACACTCGTGTTTTAAGGACCCCTATTACGTAACAGTTACATAAACTACTATTAAATAACAGTGTCTTAAGGACAAATTTAGTACTATGTAAAATAAAAGAAAAGAGAAATTTGTTGAGAACCATTGAAAATAGGAGAGGAAGGATGCTTGGACATCTGCTACGACATGCCAAATTGACAAAGAACATCATAGAAGGGAGAGTTGAAGCAGAAAGGGAGCCAGGGAAGCCAGGAAGAACATACATGGATCAAGTCAAGGAAAAAATAAACGTGTCGCATGACGCTGTCAAGAAGAAGGCAAAAGACAGACATACATGGAAATTGCTCCACCGAAAAGAGCCCAGCTCTTAAATAATTGACGATGATAAACGAGCCCAAGAATAAAATAAATTAGTTACCTACTCAAGTTACAGGAAATACTCGCATTTAACATAAAGTAACAAAGTATACTTTAAAGTAACAATAAAACAAGCAGCTAAGTAAGTACGCTGTTCCCGGCAATACAAAGAAACGATTTTGCAGACATTTGTTATCTCTCGTTTAGTTTTCTTGGAGTATAATAATTTCCAGAATTTTACTACCGGCAGCTTCGGTTATAAGGCTCGGCTTGAATTTATGTTTTCATTGCCTTTTAGACTTTATTATACCTACTTTATTTTTATTTTTTTAAACACGGTTTATTATTATTATTTATTTATTATTATTTATTTATTTAACATAAAAAGATACAACTTAAACTAATATGGAGTCCCACAAAACAGTTTTCACGGTTTGACTGTGGGATCGTGCAGTCTCTACTCTCTTAAACTTATATTATAGTAATTATAAATTAATAACTATAGGCTACTAAATACTATATAATACAGTTCACAAGATAACTACGCAGCTTTTTACAAAATTTAACTTTATTGGCTTCCTGCCTGATATCAGTGGGCAGGCTGATGGCTGTTGTTACTCTGCTCTAATCTAGTAAAATGATATTATATAGGGATACACGCACAGACATGCCCGCCGGATTTGTCCGACGGATGTGCCCGGCGGACAAATCCGTGCGTGTATGGCGCGAATTGGACAGGGATTTGTCTGCGGACACATCTGAATAGCGCCATACACGAACGGATCTGTCCGCTGGGCATATCCGTCGGACAAATCCGGCGGACACATCTGTGCGTATATCCCTAGCTATTATGCTGTGCCTTACTTATTTTTAAAAGACACGCTAATAAATATTGATCCCTTATTTATTAAAGCCATTTTATTTATAAGCCTATATATTAGTTATAGAGTTATTTATTAGTTAAATGAGACTCTTTGACACTTTTGTGAACAATAGGTTAGATAATCTCTCTGTTAGCTATAGTAGGTATGAAAGTAAGTATTTAAAGCGGTTGTTGTGCATATTCCGCAAATAAAAAAAACGAAATCCAAAAAAAAAAACTATCGAACATTATCAAGCTCAATGCTTCAACCAAAAACATTAATTGCATCCTATCGCCTACTGCTATATTTCCACCTACTGAGGTGGCTAATAATTACTCGTAGCGGCTTCATGAACTGCCAGCAAGCTGTTAATTATTGACTTGCCAAAGGACATTAGTCATCCAAATTCTACGTATCGGGAAATGTTAAAAGCTTTGCATATTCTCTGACGGTCTGACGCTGAATTGAGGCTGGTAGGTATAAAGTTATTACGGTGATTTATGGATTACTTAAAGGCTGAATTAAAAGGATCAATTAGTGTGATGTTAAGTAAAAATGCAGGTACTACTTAAATAAACACATTTTATTCTAAAAACCAACCCAAAAATTAACGAAAAACTTTTAGATCAACCAGTTTTGTTGATATACGTGCAACGTGGCGTTTAAACTTATTTGATTCATGTGTTTGTATATTTCTTGTGTTTGTACATATGTTTGTTTCTATATTTTTTTTGTTTTTGTTTCATGCCAATTGTTGTGAGCAACGTGAACCACATGACAATGTCTGTATCTTATAACACCGCTAGCAATACACAATATATTTTAAAACTCTCCTCTAATTCTTAATTTGAGAAACTTTTCATTTTTTGTTATCATAGTAACATGAATGCAGTTGTTAATTTACTTTAAAATTTTCGAATTTCAAAGTAAATAGGTACTACTCTATAACTAATTAATACTCTAAAAACAGAGGTACTACTTCTCACAGCATACATAATGACAGCTTTAAAAGGTATATAAACGTTCAAGCCTCTAGATTAAAGTTGTAAAGGCGTTAATACAATCTGCGGTGAACCCTCACTTATACGAGTACTCAGAGAAATGAGCTCATTATCGTTTTTTGGCCGAGATCCGCACTTTACGGCATCGCCTATAAGCGGCCTACTCATATTCTCATCACCGTTTTCCTCATTTCAGGCCAAACAATATAAGACCTTGAGCTTTGCAGCCACTCTACGTCATTGGCGATCAACATATTCTGGTTCATCTGAGGCACCGGCTTTAGGAATATTATCGCCGCTTTTGCCAAGCCTATGTTTCGTCTAATTTGCGAGAAACTGAAACCATATCGAAACAAGAAGGCGGATATGTAATGAGATCACGTGTAGTGTTAATGCGTTTTGAATTTGAAAGACTGTTTCATAGCCGTTGGAACGAGATAGTGTACCCTGTAACACCATTATCATATGTTCTTTGTATGTAGTCAGTGCTGCCAAAACATGTAATAAAATACTTCCTTGTCTATAATACTGTCCATGAAATTGTATAACCTCATATCAAATACGTAATGGGTTACGTCTAAAATATTATTCTTATATTAAAGATTGTAATAAATACAACTTTTTCATGGTTTTTCTAGTATGTGTCTCGGCTTTTCGTTTCAGCTTAGTGTAGCCTGGGAGCCGCTCGGTAGCACTTTATCTTATTTCAACGGTGCTCATGTTAGTTACATTTGATTAACTCACTCACTAAATGATCCCAAGAAAATAAGAGATCCCAAAATATGTTTTTTTAAGAATAAAATAAAATAAAATAAAAAACGTGGATTCAAAAATAAACAATCTTACACTAGCTTTAGAAATTCTAAACTAACTGAAAGTCTATTTATCTACGTATTTTAAGTAAGGTATATCAGAAAATACAAAATATACTAACTAATAACTTTTAATAGGTATTGTACTTGCAATGTATTTAATAAATGACATTAAGTTTTTCAGCAGGAGTATTCTGTTTCAAAGATATGTGACATCGAAGTCAAAATATGAGTTTTTCAATTAAATGACACATTTTCCCGATTTATAACTTTTGATTTTGGCTGTCGCTGAACCAGATGAGAAGTTTAATATACTCATTCGACGCAGATGTTAACCCTGTTTAATATCAAAATAACAAACCTACCGTTTTTGAGTTACAAGCAAAAAAACTGAAGAGAGCAAAAATTTCGCTAAAAAGTTATGCACACCTTCTGGAACCGTGCGAACTCGGATGACATTTGTCTTTAGGCTACATGCAGGTATCAAAACGATTTCCAGCCTGCTGGGAATTAATTCTTCAATATGCTTTTTATCGATCTAATTTTATTGGCCTTTTATGGCTCTGTACTTCAATTTGGGAACATGCCTAAGTGGCTACGTTTTTGAACTACAATATGCCTTTCTGCTTACGAAAGATAACATTTGCTCCCCTGGTGAAGAAAAGGTTTTTTTATTAACAGAGTTAGTTGATTCATGATGCAGTTACTCAAGTTTTATTTCCTCTTCCAGTCCTTATGACTGCAAGTATTTGTTATTGTAGCTAGCGCAGCAAATATACCGTTACTAAATAAATATCTCACACTTCTTCTCCAAGTTGAAATGCAGTAACTCTATATGCATCGCATACATACTTAGCACATTTTTATTTTGAGTGACAGAACAAGATACAAGTTTTTCTTCAAAGTAGTGAAGATATATGTATTAATAAACCATTAACAATTACCTACATTGTTCATAAAACTTTTTATATTAAACTGTTTCTCTATATTCTGTATTTTGCTAACAAACAAATGTGATAATCATGGTTAGGGCCAAACGATAACACAGCATTTTGTATTTGACAAATGTTTGTGAATAACACCTACCGTCCATATCAAATAGAACCCCAGGTTTATGTAGTTGTAATATCATAATGGTATTTTATTCATTATTCATATAGGTATTCATTCATAAACTATATATTTAAGTTAACATTTGATTTTATCAATATATAAGATTCATTTTCCTAACCACGCATATGAAGATTTTAGGTATCAGTTAAAATGGAAAAACTATTCCAGAAATTCCTTTCAAACGTGCCACGCAAACACCGAATAACACCGTCTTCAAAAACTGCTCTGCTAAGTAATACTTTTTACTTCATATCATATTATAAAAACACCATACTACCTACATCTACTAGAATGGAACAAAAAATACTGTTTCTTAGCAGGGGATTACATATTTTCCGTAAGTGCAAAGAAATAAGAAGCACTCCAGCATATAACATATCTTAAGTTTGTACGTTATAGTGGACAAAAATTATCTTTCAAAACTATTTAAACAAGTTAAGCACAAATCATCATCAAAACAAAAGCCGACTCCAACTACTCGAAAAACAAAATACTTTGATACAGTACTTCCGAGTGCTTCAAGCATCTTAACGTGAAGACTCTCAGTACAGGCTTTCAGTAAAAGAAATATCCATTATATAACAGAATATGATTTAATAACCGACCTGTCCGCAACATGAAAGGATGTTAATGTAATTGTCAATTTGTTAGCTGGTAATTTGAAGAAAACGTGGGATTTCGGATTGTAACGTCTTGAATATTTTGAAAGCAGATTTCGTTTGTAATTTCGTTAGCTTTTGAATAATTTTGGTTGTGACTGATATTACCTGGATGAAACTACTCCCCATTGTACAGTCGCCATCAGATATATCGGAGCGGTCAAGGTGGTCACAAATATCTGAACAGCGCCTCTATTGTCAAAGCGATAAAGTGCATGTTCAGATATTTTTGAGTACCCTGGCCGCTCCGATATATTTGATGGTGACTGTACAATTTAAGAGTCCGGTAACAATCTGAAAACGAAAATCAAAATGTTCCAGTTTTTTTAATGTCAACTAAAAAAGGAAAAAAAAATGTTTTTGAAGTTTAGTAACATTCCTCCTTATGTAACTGATTATTTTAGTATAATATATTTATTTAAGATTAGTTTTTATTTATACTTAAGTTAATTGTTTACTGTTATATTAATATATGAAATAAACTGGAAAGTCACGTATACACAAGGACAGTATTTAATTATTTCAATATCTTTAAATAGTTTATTTGCTAAAAATAATAGTATTAATCAAAATTGCCTTAACACGCGGTCTTTACATTTAAGTAGATAAAATTTATAAACCAATTAGTTTTACTCAAAAAGATTTAATCTAAATATATTTCAAACATTTTACTTATAGTTTATTCTTAAGTTTATTTTTAATTGTTAGCTTTTAATTTTTATAATTACTTATGTTTGAATAAATTTTGTAGATTAAATAATTTTAGAGGTAAAAAAAAAAAAAAAATTTTCAAACATCATTTTCTGAAAAAATAAAGCGCTTATTCTGAAGCGCTGATAGTAGTCTTCTTGCGGTAAGACGTCCGACTTTCAATCCGGAGGTCTCGGGATCAAACCCCGGCTCCGTACCACTGATTTTTTCGGAACTTATGTACGGAATATCATTTCATATTTACCGGTCGCTTTTCGGTGAAGGAAACCGCACCTAAACCCAGAGAGTCCTAGCTTCCCCTCTGGGTTGGGAGATCAGATGGCAGTCGCTTTCGTAAAAACTAGTGTCTACGTCAATTCATGGGATTAGGTTATCAAGCGGACCCCAAGCCGGGACAAACGCTAGACGGAAGACTTTTCTGAAAAAATCCCATCCTCTTCAGGTTTATAGCTGTTTTTGTAACGGTTCAACCAGCTTATTTACTCGTATTTCAACCCAGAGCCAACACACGTGCATTTCCACTCGGTTAAGTACGATTGAATACGAAATTATGCAAACGAGCAACGCATGCAACATTAATCAGACGTCATAAGCGCGAGTGACTTTTGAACATAAATATCTGTTTATGATTCGATATTGAAATATTATTGTATATTTCAAAATCTCTTTCAAATTCATGCTATACCTCCGTTTCCGTAACAGGCACCGCCATCTGCTGAATGCAAGTGGAGTGATATTGACAGTGTCGTATTGGCAAAAAAAAACGTTTGAAACTGAGATCTGCTAGCCAAAGGTGGTCAGGTTTTTATCTTCTGTCACCATAGCGGTCGTGTAACAAGTATGTAAGTGCGAAAGTGACGCATAACGTGATAGGCGATAAAATGGCAACCATGATACCCGTTGTGTTGTTACTGGATGGTTATAGTATGTTTGCCTACTGGATTTTATATACCTATGTAATATGTATGCTGCATATCGTGCGTATGAATAAGTGAAAAAAAGCACAAATCTATTCCTCAAGTAATTTCAATAAGGCGTATCAAATTAAGATCAGCTTTTTGAAGTTCGAACGCTCTAGTGATTAAATTTGACTTGGATTTGAAGATTTTCAGATAAAGCACTAAATTATCCTTATAAATACATATTTTCCTGCCTACTAGATACTAGATGGGCTCTATATGTCAGTCTTTAGTGACTCTGATAAGGCCGAGACAAAATTTAGTACTGCCATGATCATTATATTTATATCAAATAATCACCTGTATCTTCTAAACTTTTTCACTTAGAGTTAACGTGGTCGTATTCTATCATAACAACGCTAATTTGATGAATGATTGAATATGAAATTATGCAAACGATCAACGTATGAAATTAATCAGACGGCCGTTTAACTTGGGACGAACATTGTTATGATGCATGACGATTTCTATAATTGAAATAATATAAAGCGTAATTTTATACGCGTGAACGGACTGACAGAGTTGACAGACAGACATATGTTGGAGAGACATTGATTTAAAGATTTAAAGCCGAAGGTACAAAATAACATCTAACTAAGGTGTGATTCTGACAAACAATGTTAACAAAACGTTTGACATATACCATATAGGCGTTACGCACATTATTTTCAAAAATTGTTATGAAATAGTATAGCCGAATATATTTATTTTTGGAGATCCAATTCTATTCAATATTAGGTAAATTAAAATCAAACCAATGACAAATCAAATCCTTCGTGTTAACCTCATTGTACTTATTGAGCGGAGGTTTCGCATTCTGTGAGTGTGAACTAGTGCATATGAAATGAAAATAGTATCAAATTAGAATTACAGGCTTTTAAAAACCATTCAAGTTGAAATCTAAATGAATGTAAAAAAAACACGCTGTATTAAGAAGATGCCAGTATAGTTAAAATATTTTATAACTTCCGATTGCAATGTCGTCCGCGTAGAGTAGAAATCATGAACATGCCAGCCGCAGCATGCATGCAGAACAATGATTATGCGAAAACAGGGTGAACCAGGGTGAAGATTAAATAAAAATAGGTAATAAAAAAAATGTGCTATTTACACGGGGTGTATTCCATAATAGAAGTAAATATAGGTGTTCAAACGAGATGGGGCTGGCATGTTCATGATTTCTACTCTACGCGGACGACATTGCAATCGGAAGTTATAAAATATTTTAACTGTACTGGCATCTTTATTACTGCGTGTTTTTTTTTACATTAATTTAGATTTCAACTTGAAAGGTTCACCCTGTTTTCGCATAATCATGTGGTAATAATTATATTGTTCATAATCTATATGATCATAATTAGCTGTAACCATAAACTGTTTTGGCATACTTATGTTGAGCATAATTGGCTTTGGCAGATTTTTATTGGTCCGAATATTAGTTGGTCATAAAGTCATTATTCCGAATCCTAGTTAGGCATAAAGTGTACGTGCAGAAAAATTAATTGGCGAAAATTCTGTTGCAGAAATTTATTTGGCAGAAAAGTGTTAGGGCCGATTTGCATCATTCAAATCACAGGCAGGTCATATTGTATAAGTACTAACTGTCACGTCAATGCAGCAATGAAGGTGTGATGCGTTTCTTTGGATTAGAGGGTCATAGTTCTAACCTAACCTAACCTACTTTCTGGCAGCCGTTTTATTTTGTAGAGGGTCATAGTTCTAACCTAACCCACCATTACGCATAAGTGCCCTTACATTGAGGTCATAATTCTAACCTAACCTACTTTCGTAGCATTTTTTTCTTGTTGAGGTCGCAGTTCTTACCCACTTCTGCGTATAAGTACCTACTTGCCTCGCAAGGTTCAAACCTGACCTGAGCCAATTTTTTCGCAGCAATGCGTTTTGGGTTCGGTGTATGCAAAAAACTTTCGAATTTAAAAAAATATGCCAAATACACTTATGCTTAATAAGTTTATTCGTAATAACATTCGGCTACAACAGTAGTATGCAAAATAATTTTCGGACAAAGAGAAATTCGCAATATTGTGAATTATACCAAATAAGGTTTATGCTACAGTATCATTCGTCTAAAACAAATTATGCCAAGTCTGTTATGCGACAAGGGTTTTGGACAAATAAAAGTATGCCAAATAGAGGGAATCCATCTAGATTGTAGTATAATTGTGTGTCAAAATTCTTCAGCGTTTTTCATGTAAAAGAAAAAACAAACTTTCAAATATCCCAAGCTCCAAATACCCAACTTTTCCATTTATGTTTAACATTATTAGGACGGTAACTTTATACCATTGTATTACTGAATCTTCTGGCTATCTAGACAGCACATATTGAATTTAATCATTATGCATTATGATGAATGAAAATAGACCCGGAACCCGGATAGGGTATCAAAGGCGCAGCGATGAATAATCCGTAACGAAATTGGCTTCCTTTTTTATTGAGGATCGTTAGATAAGGGCTTGAATGTCCAAAAATTGCTCGTAGATATATTACCTCTATAATGTCAGATTTCCCTAACATTATGCCACTAGTTTTGAGTCGCTATCATCATCATCTAACTTCTATATTCCAGTTTCCTCACGATGTTTTCTTTCACCGGAAAGGGACTGGTAAAATATCAAATGCTTAGAAATAAAGGAAAAAGTAGAAAAATCCACTGCCTCAGGCGAGGCATTGTGGTATCGTTAGCAGACGTTCTGCTTAATACAAAAATAAAATATCAAATAATATTTTGTACACAGGAGTCGGGGTTTTAAACCGAGATTTCTGAATTCAAAGTCGGACGTCTTACCGCCAGGTTACCAGCGAATTTTTAATATTACCCTCTGAATTGAAGCAAGCTGCGGATGAAAGTTGTCAGCTTAATACATTCTAGTCATATTTTAACAGATGAAATTAAATTAAATTAAACTCATTAAAACGTGTAGTCTAATTTCAAACCAATTAGCTGATCGTCCCAGGAGTAAAACGCACGTCACGACGCGAGACGTGCCTAAATCAAGCATGATTAGTTGATAAGATGTCATTTCCAAGGGGCTGATGGGCTGGATAGAATAAGTAAGTACAAGTAACAGAATATTCTCCTTCCTGGATTTGACGACATATTTAACCACAGAGACAAAAACGTTAGCTTTAATGCGCTTTACAAAAAGTGTTTGCGACGGGCTTCACAGATCCATGTAGAGTCTGTTCGGAGTGTCGTGGTTTATAAGTATGAGAGCTCACACATTCTACGACATCTTTCTTTCCGGACAGACTCTGGTGTTTTAGACATGTCATACGCATGTCATAAGCACTGGCTGAAATGATACTATTCTCGAATACACCCATAACGTGATAAGTGATGTGGCAACCCTTCCCTCACATGCGGTAACCGTATCGATGAAAACGGGTACAATAGTGAAACCGGCAGCCTCGCGGTCCTTCAGGCCGCGAGACTGACACAGTCGACCCGTGTCGTAACTGGCCCATTACTGCGGCCAAACGACCATAATTAATAGTAAAAAAAAGACATAGTGAAACCCCCTGTTGAAGAACAGTTTTCTAGCTAGAATTTCTCTTTATACTACTTTATAGTGATGGTCATATCACACAAGCTTCGTGAATCACGATTGATCATATGTAATTATGCAAGCAACGTATGCAACACTAATTAGATGCCAGCGAGAGGATTAGTGCCAGTAAATACGTGCGTAGGGGAGATTTCTGCGAGCACATACGGTCCCGGAAAAGCACCTGGGGTAAGGTAATAATACGCGTTAATTCCATGTACTAAGACCAGAGGAAAATAATTATAGTCTTACCGTGGTTATACAATCATTATTTCATTTCATCATTTCCTGTCTGTCCCTACAAAAACAGATAAATTGATAAAATTTAATAAAAAAATATTAATTATATCAGTGAGTATAACATTACAATACAATAAACCAAATTACAAAGCTATAAAAATACATTCTTATCTAATAAAAATTTACAAATAACAACTAAAATAAAAAAGCCATCCTAAATAAATCCAAATTACATATTAAAATTTTAATTAAGGTATAAAAACTAAAAGCCTAATCAAAAAGCCCACCCCGTATCGTCCTGGGCGCAAAGGTACCCATCACGCGCGCTGCGTTGCCGCGTTGAACAGCGGTGGATAGTAGTTACAAATTTAATTATTAATAAAGTTTTCGTAATGTGAATTATTGTTGTGTATCAAGTCCTGAGGTCCTGACCTTTTAGTGTAGCGTGGCAACAATGCAGTAGGTAGATGTACGTAAGTTTTTTTTTAAGATATCTGAATTGTAGGTACTTTTGAATAGCGATGGGATATCTTATTAAAAACATACTATAAGTAGGTACGTATTTTAATTACATTCATTATTTTTACTTTAAATTCATCGTTCTTTGAATGATAACCTCATTATTCTACCAACTCATCCCTTAAAAACCTCCCTCTCGGGACCAGCGGCTATTTTGGTAACTGACCATAAATTTCAGTTTAACATTTTATAGCTCTTGTTTACTTTCTGTTGGTTTTCTTTTATGTCGAGCGAAGTGGAGTTTGAGGTATCCGGACATTAAAAGTTGTAGTTTGAGCGTTGAATTATGGGAAATTTTATAACAGCTTTAAGTTTATTTTTGGACACATTCATCCGATTATCATATCATAAGTCCACAATATACATAATTTATCATAAAGTCTCATCAACATTTCTTGGAAGAAATGGCCCCACGCGTGTAGAATTTGCCTGATGCGTGTAGGTTTAAAAGTTGCGGTTTGAGCGTTTGAATTATAGGAAATTTTATAACAGCTTTAAGTTTATTTTTGGACACATACATCCGATTATCTTAAGTCCACAATATACATTATTTACCATAAAGTCTCATCAACATTTCTCGGAAGAAATGGCCCCACGCGTGTAGAATTTGCCTTATGCGTGTAGGTAGAACATGAACCCATAATTCTACACGCGTGCCCCAAACGAGTTGGGGATTTCACACACCTTTGAATTGCTTCAGGGAAGCTTACAGGTTTCCTTACTAGGTACAGCCGCCATCAGATATAACAGAGCGGCCTAGGCGGTCACGGAAGGCGATAAATCCCATGTTCAGATATTTTTGAGTCATTTGGCCGCTCAGATGTATTCGATGGCGACTGTACCTATATATTCCTTTACCGAAGGGCGAGTGGTAAATAATAAATGATGTTATGTACCTAAATAAGTCCAGAAAAAGTCATTGGTACCAGCCAAGATTTATATCCGAGACATCAGAATTGAATGTCGGACTACTTATACCGCCAGGCTGCTAAAGCAGTACCTAGGTATTCTAATTTTAAAATCTTGATTTGTTACGGATTAATAACAATTAATAAGATCGTTTCCGTCATCAAAATTACATCAATACAAATTGTAATTCTGACAATTCATGTCACCAAAATGTTTTCCGTGCCGTATTGAATAAGCAATCAATTTATTCAAAGGAGATCCTTTCGATGACAAAAGATACGATTTTAAATAGATGAACACACCAAGAGACGTGAAAATCAACAGTGGGGTATTTCCTTGAGACTGTAACGTCAGTTACCAATTATTTCGTGTGTTCTTTGATTAATTCAGCAAATATAAGTTTTTATATATCTTCCCTATGCCTATAGGTAGATAAATTGACATTTAAATTTGCTTAATCAATCAAAGAATACACGAAAGAATTGGTAACTGACGTTACAGTCTCGTGGAATTACGCAGTGTAGTCATTTTCTTAGGATATTATTTCATGCTTATTAAAAAAATACACTCACCTGATGATGTGTTTGCACTACCACAGCCCTAAAAACTATTGAAGAGTCCTGGACACGCGTCTCCAAAGGACGCTCAGCATACTTCGGGCACTGGCCATCACAAACAATTGTCCTACACAGAAACAACACTATCACCAACAAGTCTCCATTGGACAAACGTCCGAGCACGGGTCGCAGCATGTTGAACCTAATGATTAGTGCCTTAGGTTACATTTTTCATTGATTATCTGACGTCGCTAATGCGTTTCGTTCTTCGTCTTCGGTGACGTTTTTTGCTTTGCATGGTTTATCTGCAACAAGGAAATTTTCGAATTAGTGTTAAAAAAAAGCAGGAATCAAAATTTAAGATACTAGAAATTATAAGAAAATTAAGATATTCACATTATACACTCGTTTGGAATGATTCGTAATAGGAATTTAAAAAAAACTGTACATTCCGGATCATAAAAACCCATAGCATTAGCATTGTTAGTAAAAAAAACACTGTGTACTCAATAAAACTACAGAAACAATAAACCTATATATAAAACTAAAATAAACTCATAAATAAAAGATGCTCCCCAGGTCGCCTATAACTTAAATTTAGGTTCATTAAAAGCTATGTTGTTTATTAGTACTCGTACTAAAAGACAACGAAGGGCATAAGTATATAGGTATTTATCCTGTTTGTTCTTCCCAATACTTACATTGACCGAGTATTTTGCAAGCTGGCAGTCTGCACTTCGGCCAACGTTTAACTATTTATTTATTTTATCAATAGGTAAACTTCAGTTTATTTAATTATTTATTTAATCTTTATAGACATAGACAAAAGAAAATCTTATAGTACAAAAGGCGAACTTAATGCCAAGAGGCATTCTCTACCAGTCAACCTTAAGGCAAAGCAGAGAAGTTGTGGGCTGCTAATATTAATTAATCGACAACGATATCATACGTTTGAAACCTGACTTACAATACTACTTATCTTTGGGCGTGATGTAAATCGTCCTTAATTCGCTAAAGCGGTCCAGACACTGTCAGTAATAATGTCATTATTTCTGTACCCGTCCTTTTCTATGTATATGAAAATGAGAAGGAAGGGTAGAGAAATAATGTCATTATTACTGCCAGTGTCTGGTTGGCTTAAGAATTGCAAAACCAAGTGTGTGTCAAGACATAATCATCATCATCTCAGCCATAAGGCGTCCACTGCTGAAGATAGGCCTCCCCTTTGGACCTCCATAAGTATCGGTCGGAAGCGACTTGCATCCAGCGTCTATACAAGACAATATTGATGTATATATAAAAACAATAAATATGTAATTATAATACGAAATACTAAAACTGCTACTACTAAACTATAATATAAAATATTCGTTCATAATAATGCTAATACCGTTGGATACCACGCTTAGAATAGAAATATTAAGGGATACGGAAAAAAGAATACTTGTAGCTTTTCCGCCATTGTATGTATATGTACCTACTGAAATTAAATTGGAACATTTCCTTTGTAATACTGAATAAGGTGCAAAAAGTATAACGTATTTTTGATGACTACTCTACGCGTGTAGATTAGTACACAGTCGGCGACACATGTAGCTTAGCTAGTGAGGTGTTCAAAATTTTCCTCGTAATCCCTTATTTTCTGAACAATAAAGTCGAGTACGGCTCGTTTTGCACAACTGCTTAGCTACTTCTGCTGTTGACTGTACGCGCCTTGAGTATTTTCTTTCACGTGTAAGGTAAATGTACGATTTGCTGAATCTGAGTATAACCGTATCGTATTTCGTATTTCAAAGTGAGAAAATACATGTTTTTCGCTAACTAACGTTCGTAAAATATTATATCGGATTGATTTTTATTTGATATTCAACAGGATTGCACCTGTCAATCGTATCGTTTAGCTTAAGGGTGTTTTTTCATCCTTATCCATATAGTGTGGTGAACAAATGATTCTAGCTGGAAAAGTGGAAAGCAGAAATTTTGACTTTGGGACTTTGTTAAGACTAGTTAGGAGACTATTTTTTAGTTTTTTGCTTATATCTTTAAAACCATACGTCACTGTCTAGGACGCATGGTTTTAAAGATATAAGCAAAAAACCAAAAAATGGGACCTTCTTTGCCTCCCCCCTCCTCGGGCTCACGTCCTGGGGCTGGGGACTTTGAGTATGTTAGTCTCCTAACTAGTCTTAACAAAGTCCCAAAGTCAAAATTTCTGCTTTCCACTTTTCCAGCTAGATCCGTTTTTGAGCATTAATTTACCAGGCTAATATGTTGCGAGGCGATTAGGTAGCACTTAATAACTTTTACTATGTGATGGGACCAAATCAGAATCGCTTTTTTCATTTCGGCCATTTTCTTTTTTTCATTTCGGCCGATCAAATGTAGTCAATTTTCTACGGAGAGGTCAAAAAACTGTTCAGTATTACCTTTTTACCTCACAAATTATGCCTAAGGGTTGAAAAAATACCCGGTATAGATCATCCCTTTTTTATTGGTTATACTCATTTCACGTAATTCGGGAAAACATTACCTTTACTCTTGACAGCATCGCCTTTGTAAACATGGAAATGGGTCGTGACAAAAGATAATAATTACATCATTTATAGGAGCTCGTGCCAATCAACAGTATTTTTTCAAACATTCTTTATATATAAAAAAAAAGATTTTATGACGTTTTCAAGCAAAAGGTACATGTTGATAGAGTTTATTTCGAAATGAATCAATATGGCAGTAATACCTTATTGACAACCGATAATAATGTACATTTTCCTTGAAACACATGTTCTTATATTTTTGCTTGCTTATATTTTGCTTTCGCTGTAATAGTCAAAGTATAAAAATAAATAATCCGTGTTTCTTATAAACTAATCTGTCTGGTCCATTATCGCGACGTGTGATTGACAAGACGATTCATCTTGCCGTTGTTTCGACGAAACCACAGTGAACAGCAGGCGTCAGTAGAATATGGTCCGTTCATGTTTTATTTTTCATCTTTTAACCCTTTACCTACGGGCAATTAAATCACTCCGGCACCGCTCAATACGGGCATGTTTTGGTGAGAGACACCGGTCAGGCATAACTCCACTTACTTGTAACTTTTGAAGTATTACAGCTACACACTTCAAACTTCACACACACACACTAATTATAAACTGTTTTTTTGATAAAAAAATATTTGAAGCCATAATATTCACTAAATTGTCTGATTTCAAGCTATTTAGTAGACACTAAGAAATTAAAGCTATTGGAGTTACTATTCACTGATTTCACAAGTTTATGTTTAAAAACATTAGTTTATAGTATGATGAACACAAACAAACACTAAAATGACGATAATTATTACAATAATGCATAAATATCAATCATTTAAAACTTCATGTAAAATCAATTTACCACTCACGAAAAATAGTGATGTGCATCTATCGACACTATTGTCGATATATCGATCACCAAGTGTCTATGGCCTACGCCATCGATTATGGGCATAAAGATCGAACAATCTTTTACTATTGTACTTATATTGTACTTACATTATAAAAAATGTTGTCTGTCTGTAAAGGCGGCTTACGGACGATAATTTGACGTAACAACATTCAGATATCACTTTTTATTTGACATTTCTTATCACATCTATTGAAAAACAAAACCGTATAATATTGATCTCTAGAAAGACAATCGTCGTGTTTATTAGTACTTTCGTCACACTATTTTCGTAATGTTTCACCTTACAACCCTTCCTAGACAGCAACCTATATACAGCATTTTTATAAACCAAAATTAGCTAAATCGGTCAGTCTATCGGAAGTCATGTAATCACAAAGGCGGAACATGTAATTTTTTCGTGCTTTCATATAGTAAGCCTAACGAATAAGTAAGCCTAACTTGCTGCTGGAAGAGCGAGGTCTCCTGACACAAGTATTGCCATAGGTACTTACCAGGAGATCTCAACCTTTCTAATCTTGTAAACTTCTTTGTGACCAATAAAGCTATTTTCATTTTCATATCGATTTATAAGACTTTATCACGTCAAAATTTTAATTTTAATTTATCAAAGTCGATGAAATTTAGAACAACATCACTATGGACCGCCATATTGAATTCAATTATTTGCACCTCTGCAGTACGGGTGTCAACACGTTTTGACAGCAAAAAAGCGGTAATTTTTAAAATTAATTTATATCAGAGCCATCTGTCGGAACATAATGGGATTTTTTCCTGTGCTTCCAAACTTATCTTGTTGCATAATGTGACTCTTATTACCAAGATACAAGGTCTCGTTTTGTCGAAAAAAAATATTGAACACGAACAGTGCTCCGATCGTCTATAGATGACACCCGTATTGCAGAGGTGCTGCCTTGCTGGCAATACGTGTTGACACCCGTAGGTAAAGGGTTAAAAATATATATTTTCACTGGCTACCTTTTCACTTTGATTTTATTAAATGACTACTACTACTACTGCTTTTACTTTGTTTTTTTAGCAACGTGGTATTTTATTAAATAACACGTTGCTTTATATTCACGCAAAGCATAAAAATATCCTCTTGACTAAAAAAATAAATACAGATGACAAGTTCAATCAAAAAGTTTAAAAATATATCTGAATGACACATGAAATGAAGTTATAAACATTATAAAATAACACGGTTACACTCACGGCACTTTAATCACGTCTTGCGACATGAAATGAAGTGTTCTGAAAGTGAACATTACATATTTGCATTATACATATGTGACGTCTCACGGGTGAAATTACCTTATGGCGGTTGGCGCTTACGTTGCGAAGCATCGCATTAGTATTGCAGCGTCGTTAGAAATAGCGTAAGCCCCAACCACCATAAGGTAACTTTTCTCGTGGAATATCACATATTACGATTGGCGTCAACATTTAGGCGATTGGCATATGTCATATTATTTAATATACACTCAAATCTGAGCAAAAATCTAAGATGAAACTTAAGTCATATCTGGAATCATTAAAAATTTGCCACAAAACAGTTCCAAACGCTTTTTTAAAACCACAGTGGATGTTCGCATTAAAAAGTTAATCTCCCTCTAAAACCATAAATTCCTAAAATCCATTCGAATACTGTGCCGCTCGATTTTTGCGGAACAACTCAGCACATTATCTGCCACATTACCCGCGGCTTGTATCCGGACAAATGATCTGACACACGCAATATGGCAGCAGAAATTAAATTCCCATTCATCATCGTTTGGACACTTAGGTAGTTACCCGTTAGGTTAATGACTCTTCCTCTTAGCGTTTGTCCCGGCTTGGGGTCCGCTTGACAACCTAATCCCATAAATTGGCGTAGACACTAGTTTTATCTTCCTTCTTCCTTCCAACCCAGAGGAAAAACTAGGTCTTTTTGGGATTAGATCCGGTTTCCTTACATTGTTTTCCTTCACCGAAAAGCGACCGGTATAAATATCAAATGATATTCCGTACATAAGTTCCGAAAAATTTAGTGGTACGAGCCGGGGTTTGAACCCGAGTCCTCCGAATCGAAAGTCGGACGTCTTACCGCAAGGCTAATACCAGCGCTTCTTCTCGTTAGGTTAATGACTAGTGTATCCAAATGTATTTATTAAGAAAAACAATCCGGGTGCATTTCTCCGTTAAAATTGCTCTGGCTGTATTACGGTTATTTTAACATAAAATATTAATATTAATGTTGGTATTGAGACCCTGAGGGCCTACCGGGAAGTTCGAAAATCGACAAAACGATGGTCCCGTCTCTATCGCTCTTGCATATACGAAAGAGAGTGATGCAAATAGACGATTCGATGAACGAAGTGCTTCGCGATTATAGGCCTGGATAATGTTTTTCAAAGGTAAACGATATTAAGCATGGCATTAACGATCCTGCTCCAACTTGTTTGTTTAATTGTTCGCGGTTCCATGTTGGTACTGCTTGTTTATAATATAGCATAAAGGCTGGGGCAGCTAGATATTGCTTCGCTTGCTTGCTGTTAGCACTTTTATTTTATTTAGTTTCCTTAACTGTCACTGTCACTGCGACAAGTGAAGCGAGCGCTGACATTGACGTAGAATGGTAGCGTTCAAGATAGCGGTAAATATATATTTTGTTTATATTGTCTCGTTTTGTTCAAATAATGTCTTGTGTAGTTTAGAGTAAGTAATAATATTGTGTGTTATCTGTCGTGGCACCACCAAATGGGCCCTACGGAAGACCAGCGCCGGTTTTTTAAGCTGGCATTATGCTGAGTTGGGTCCATTTTGTGATGCACGTTCATATTTTTTGTTTTTAGTGTTATATTGTCTCTCAATGTATTTGTAGTGTAGTGAGCGTCACAAATAAATGTTTTTACTTACTTACTTATTATGAATTTTGTTTGTATGAAAATTGGAGGTTACACGACTTACACGTAGCTCTCATGTAAGGAGCACCATTTGTCTTGACCATACTAGGCTAGCAGTAGGGCTTTCAATCTCGGGATTTTTTGGTATAGCTATCTATGTATGGATATTGGCATCCCAGAACTTATAATATATCGTGATTTATTTTAAATGTTATTCAGAGATTAGTGTTGCTTTGACTGGCAGGAGGTTTTCACCAATGCTTGATTATAGTCATAAAATGACACTGCAAAAAAGCACAACGTAACCAAAATGACAATTGTACTTGGTTAGTACTTGGTTTTTGTTTATTTCCTAGTTGCACGATAGAACCACGCGGCATAAATATTGAATTAATATAACGTCTGGTAAAATTATATTAATTTTCTATGTCAAGTCAATTTCAATCTACATAAAATACAGATGGTTCCCAAAGCAATGTTTCCTTTTAAATATAATCAGTACCAGAAATATAATATCTATTGTAATTGGTACTTTAATTATATTGATATATATTCATCTCCATATAAATAAGACTCACATGAAGATTTTTTTTCGCGTTTTAAGTCCACAACTTTTGATCAATCTAGGTCATAAACGAACTCTCAAATTTTATGTTAATCTCTGCTACAACTCCAACAAATCTCATAAAGATCAGAAAAACGTTACTAAAGTTATCGTCGAACAAACTCAAAATCAAAAAGCCATCGAAATGCCGAGACGTCCCAGTAACCAGAATGTGTTTGTAAGAACTCGGTTTGGTTACGCTCCGCTCGTTCAACTACACATCAGTGTTTGAAATGAGTTACAATAATAAGCTTGTACATTATGATAAATTGCCTTGTATGTAGTAGCTTTTGTGTGCCTTAAACAATTAGGAACAACAAACCGCACGATGACTCGACGGTACTTTTAGTTAGGGTTAGTTTTAGTGAAACCCTAAAGTCGAATAGTATCGGTCGGCAGGTATAAAACAATAGAATAGTATATAGGACAATGAAATACTCTCTCGAAACACCCAATGAAGTACTCTTTGTTTACACTTGTGTTTAATAGTTAAAATAAAATAAATAAAAATAAATATTTGTGGACAATCTTACACAAATCAACCTAGTCCCAAACTAAGCAAAGCTTGTACTATGGGTACTAGGCGACGATATACCTACTTATTATTATTAAATCTAAATCGTTATTTGTTCTAAAAGGGAGCAAAGTTGCTTTTCTTGTACCTATGTAGTATTTTTCTCGCTTTAGTGAGATGAAAAGATGTGTGTTACACACGTTTACAAAGTTATTTAATACGTCTCGTATGTTGCAACACTCGCTACGCTAAGTATTAAATATTTGAACTACTTTCTTCGCTCAGAATTGTATTTTCGAATGACTCGCTTCGCTCGTGGTTCAACCATAAAACCAATTCGCTAGCTCGTAGTTCAACTCTCGAATCCATTCGCTAGCTCGTGTTTAAATTCCACACTCGCGGTTAAAATACAGCTTTGCTCCCTTGTATAACAAATAACTATTTCACACTATCTACTCGTAGACGGAATTTTCTCGACGAGGGAACAAAGTGATTCTTTTCTGTTCAAGGACAGTTTATTTTTCAGCCAGTTCGTCACTAAAAACTTTTGGTGTTATAATACTTTTGGTCACTAAAAATCTTGACATTGTCACTGCATTGGAGTCACTGATATATCTTTTATTTTGCAACTTTTTGCGTACTGATTATGATTCCCGGCATTATACTTATGTTATGAGTCCAATGTTAAAAAGGAATTAAAGTGGAATAATATTTTAGGATTGGCACGTTACGTTATCTTTTGTTTGGACAGATAGGGATTTGTTCATAATTCATGAAATAATCTTTCCGTTCCTTTTGGATTTTGGAGCTTTATAAAATCACGTAAATGTAACTAATGGCTTCATGCTGATGCAGACTGAACACAATTATTTCGGAATTCGATTCCGCCGTCTGTGTTCCCCGATAAATACGATTTGGGTGTCTTTAAAGCACAAGTGAAGGCTCTTCATGAATCAGGGAGTTATAAATTATATACTGACACTAAAAGCAATCGCTGGTCAGTTAAATAAAACCTCTAAAATTCATTCCTCTATCAGAAATTTGAATAAATGAATAGAGATAAGATAGATTGGAAACTGAGGCGTCTAGAACTAACTATTAAGTTGCTAAGGGAAAAGCTGTGTTTGATAAACTGCCTACGTTAATATATATTGCTAACTACTTTTTCTGACAAGGTTTTATCATTTTTACAGGCATTTAAAAGTATCCAATATAACTCCCGTCGGCAACACGCATTCAATAATCCCGGAATTAGATACGTCAATAGGTTATACGCCGATATATCTGGTGGCAACTGTACGACGAAGGCAAGTAAACAAAGCGACTCATTTAGGCACACACGGCCTCGCAAGAGACGATGCCCCTACAAAAACACCCGAGTACATAATTAAGTTATATCCATTAGCAGGAGATCGTGCCAAATCAGCCATCTCGCGTTAATCCGAGGGGCAGGCTAATCCCTTATACGCTGACGAGAGTTCCTGATCCTATCTTGAGCTGGGAGGGCGTTGGGACGCACAAGACTAAGTATTAGCTATTTTGAGCTAAAAATAATGAAAGGTATAAAAAATGCTTTGAGATTGACACACTTACAGCTCATATGATTAGATTTATATATATACCCGCTTATTCATAAACATTGTTTCAAACCTCATTTACTTAAATTAAATTTTGTCTGTGTCTAACAAACACAACTGTCAAAGTGACAGATAAGGACAAAAGATGATTTAGTTAAATGAGGTTTGAAATACGTTTATGAATAAGCAGGTAAATGTGTATATACTTCAAATAGTAATAATTTACGCTCTTAATTTAGTCAAACTGCCTGTGACGTTTGACGAATATATTTTTTTATTCAATGAAAACTTGATTGACCAATCACAGCTCTTTCAAATAGAGAAAAATTGTGTGTTGAGTCTTTTTCCAAGCCGGAGAGGGGTCAGTCGGGATAATATCAGCGGGCCTCGAAAATCGAATGTTCTTATCTCCGTCTCTATCGCTCTTGCATGTTCGAAAGAGAGTGATGCAAATAGACGATCTAACGAACGAACTGGTTCGCGTATAGGCCAGGACCGTTTTTAGAATTCATATTTGTAATAAGCACGCCATCCATGTCTCTTTAATCGTACAGTAGGTATACCTACATATTATATAGGAACAGTCACCATCAAATATATCGGAGCAGCCAGGGTACTCAAAAATATCTGAACATGCACTTTATCGCCTTGACAATAGAGGCGTTGTTCAGATAGGTTTGGCCACCTTGGCCGCTCCGATATATCTGATGGCGATAGTACCAACGTGCGGGAAATATAGCCCTCCCCTCTTTCGGGAATCGGGTAAAAAAATACAGGTGTCTGTTTCTATAATTCATTAAAAAACATTTTAAATAAACTACAGTAAAAAAACTAAATTTTATTTCTTCCTTGAAATGCAACCCTCAGTTACACTCCAGAACTGAGAGAGCGAGTAGCTAAGTAAAATAAAAAGTAAAGATATGCCCACTTAAAAGAAGTACGATCGTATTTCTAAGCAATGCCGGAGCTTTTTGCTAAAAGTACGTACTTAAGTTTTAATGCTGTTTGCTGCTAAAAGTCCACACACGGGTTTCGTTTCCACGTATTAACGGTGGAGTATTAGCTTACATACATACAAAATTCCTACATTTTGTTTGAAGTCGTTTCTTAATTCTCTTTTTAATTTAGGTACTCTTAAGTCTAATTATTGATTAGGTACCTATACTAGGTACTTAAGTATTATTTCTTTAGTAAGATTGTCAGGTCTATTCTGTTCTTCAAAGCGGTACCAGAAGCCCCGCTTTGCTGCGCTTCGTCACCTGGTTACATTGCTTACGAAGTCATTAACTATGAAATAATAAATATGTTTTATAAATAATCATCAATATCAATTTATCATGCATATAAAGTATCATAAACGGCTACGTATTAAAACTATTTTTTAAGATTTATTTTGACTCATGAATTTTGCATGAATTTAAACTTTTTAATTTGCGTTCACTTCCGCATCCGCATAGTAATTATTTTTTACATCCACAATATTCCTTGGATTCAATGACGGTAAAAATGAAACAGATTGACTTTGTTCTTGAATTTTAAAGTTATATACTGTTCGTATTTTTCCCCTAACCCCCATTTTGTGGGGCAGCCGCTCAGTGATTTTTCCCGGCAATCTCGCGATGATTATCTAAAACGGTCGAGTCGCCGGCTTAAAACCTCCAAGGAAAGATTGCGAGTCGAGCCGCGGAAAAACTGAGATGCGTCCACGATAAACGCTACATGAAACTATGGTATCCTTCCAAGTAAAAAAGTAACTGTTACGTAAGAACATCGGACGTTTTTGCTGCTCTGAACTGGATAAAATGGTATAAAGTTTCGGATTATGGCTGATAAGCGTGGCGAGGGATTGGTGATGAGATGAGGGATTACTGGAAATATTGGTAGCTAGGTAACCGACGTTGGTAACTAATCTAACCGTTCTAATTAGAATAATTATTATGTACCTAAAAAAATATAAATAAACATTATGGGACAATCTTACACAAATCGACCTAGTCCCAAGATCAGTAAGGCTTGTGTCGTGGGTACTAGAAGACGATATATTATGTAATAGATAGTTATAGATACCTACTTAAATACATAGAAAACATTTATAACTCAAAAAAAATGTAATAAATACACAAATAAATACCCTGAGCAGGATTCGAACCTGGAACCGCCTGCTTCATAGGCAGGGTAACTACCGACTAGACTAATTAATTGAAACAACAACGTCAATTATTTTCGGAGTGGATTCAAATCCGAAGTCGGTCTAGAGCATCATCAACAATTATGTAATGGTAACAGGTAATTTGAAAAAACGTCATGATGACACATTTTTAAAATAGGTAAAGAACACGCTATTCATCCATTTGGAGAATGACATAACTTCATAAGCACGAAAGTTGCGTGTTTTTTCTTAATAGTCTTATAAAATGCAAAGGAATAAACTATAGCATTCTTGGTATCCGTCGCTTCACAACTTATATTTAAATATAGGTATCATAGTATTTTTTTTTGTGTTAGTAGATTATTCGTTTCAATATATTTTCAAGGAAACATGTACAGTCGACGTCAAAAATATGTTTACACTTTTGCACCTTATTAAAAGTGTAAACATATCTTTGACGTCGACTGTACCTATCTTAAGTTGACACGAGCTTGACAGCTATTAACGTATTCTAATCGAACGAGCGGAGCGTAAGCGAAGATCGTTCTTACAAACAACAACTGTCACCTGGCTACTGGGACGTCTCGGCATTTGGATGGCTTTTTGATTTCGATAGTTTGTCCGACGATAACTTTAGTAACGATTTTCCGATCTTGATGAAATTTGTTGGGGTTGTAGCAGAGACCAACAAAATTTGCGAGTTCGTATATGAGCTGGATTGAGACGGGGGTTCTGAAATTAGAAGGCCTAAAAAGGTTTTGTAAAGAGGTCCTGTTACATTGGTCATCTTATTTGCTACTTTTACGAGCAAGTATGGTTGAGTTTGGTATCAAACGAAAGGTATTGATTAACACTCTCGTCAAATCCTTATTAACTGCTTACTGTTTCATAACAATTAGCAACAAAAAATTGATTTTAGAAATATTTTCAATTATATTTTGATTTTGGTGTAAATATTTTGACAACTGACTTTTTTTTTAATTTATTAGAGCTTTGGCTGCTAGGGCCATCAGCATACTGACATTAACACATTAGTTAGAGAGAGTTACCATAGACACATAATGATGGTGACCGAAACCTATATAGGTGGTCCACAGATGAGAACGACATGTCAAAGCAACAGAGTGAGAGGCATGTGAGAGGTGGATTTAAATTTAGATGAGACAAAAACTGTCAAATCTGAAGCGATATCGTCGCGGTAAAATTTTGCGCATCAACCGCACAGTTTAATATGGACGTTTAGTTTCACCGTGATGGTTAGTTGAGAAAAAAATACCCGATACCTATTTTTGGTATTTGTAGTAATTCTACTATTGCACATTTATGGCGAAACACAAGATTCGCGAGTTCACAGTTCGGGGCGAACTACTAGTTTTAAAATATTTAAACAATTCATTTAAACAACAATCCATCTCAAACATAACTGAAACACACAACAAATAATCGACCAATATTTAAATTGTATTGGAGTTGCATTGGAATAATTTTCAAGCAAATGCTCATATTTCTGATTCAGGCGTTTAAGCTCTATCTGTATTGGAGTTGTATTGAAGTAGGATCGTTTCTAAATGTGTTTCAATTCAATATTAGAATACGGCTCCTACTCATGACAAATATTGCCTCACTGTTAATTATCTCAAGCGACTATGGCGACATATTATCATACAATTCTATTCTTGAGATATTTCTATGTTGGTAAGTAGTTTTCATATTATGAGAGCCAAAAATGCTCCGACAAAACACTCTGCCTCTTAATAGTACCACGTAGAAAAGTATTTATGTTAGGATTTCAGCACACTTAATAACGCGGCATAGTAACTGCCGCATCAAAATGGTGAAGTCGTTGATTACAGACGAGCAGATGACAAGAAATTACTAATTTTTTTCTGTATTTGATTGATCCATTGAATTGTTGTTCCTCGCCTACTTCACAAAACTCGAATGCATGTACCAGCATGGGTCCGACCGCCTACAACACCGTACCATATGAAATTAAAGAATCAATTAGTGATACAATATTTAAAAATAAGCTTAAATCGTTTCTGTTAGATAAGGCATATTATCGTATTGACGAATTTACGAATGTACTGGTAAATCATTGACCCAGCACCGTTCGAAAACAGGTTTCTACTCGTAGCTACCTACAAAGATGTTTACTCATTTATTATAATAAAAATATGACTGTAACTGTAATGTTATGATGTACCTTTTTATAAAAAAAGGACATTTATTTATACTTATTGTATATAAATATAATGACGTGTAAAATGTGTTTTTTTATAACTTATACCAATAAAGTCTGTATTTCTGTATAGCAACGGCTACCTAAACCTTACAACAACCTTTCATTCGTGACAAAACAAGGCGGAGTCCCAATGCGCGCTACGATTTTTATACAGAGAGTATTATACTTAGGTCGAGGCGACGCGACGTCGATATGTGAGCCAACCTTTAGCACCTGCATTATAAACACATCGTTACCCTTAAATATAGGCGTTAGGTGTCGCACGATCCCTAATGGATCAAGTAACTCAACGCGCACATCGTATATACGAAACGTCGTAAGTACATATAAACCTTATGGCATATAAGACTATTCTGAGTTTGTGTGAAGATTGATGTTACTTAGGATCTTAGGATTAAACGCGTCAGTAGCGCTGCTTTATACAAATTGATGCTTTAAAATCAACTATTTGGAGATAAAGGTCACGGTATAAGGTGAAAAGTAACATGTATAATACCTGTAACTAGTAATATAATGCTTATTTAGTACGAAGTTGATAGTTCCCTTCGAATAGCTAGGGATACACGCACAGATGAGAGGGATACGTATGAAATTTTGTGTATTGAAACTACAATGATATTTTGCGTTTAATGTTTCATTTATTTACCTATTCCCTATTTGGTATATCGTCGCTGCGCTTGTAAAATCCGACATGTAAAAAAACACAACTTTACAGGAGACACAAAAAACATGTTTATTTTTTTACTGTATAATAAATCTAAAATCTAAAAATGACAAAAATTAAAGATTCCAATATGACTCTAAATAATGTTAGATTTGAAAATTTTACTAAGTTATTTTAGGAGCTACAAATTTTTTTTCTACATTTTAAGCACATAGCTGAATTTATTTGTGTTGTAAAAACCGCTATGTGATTATCGAGGCACATAACGGTTTAATATTTCTATAAAGCGACATTTCGAATCGTCACTAAGCGGATTTATACTGCAAATAAATTAAAACCATAAAAATGCGTATACGACTGTTTATTAACACTGCTGAATATATTACATATTTAACTATATATTATTTGTCAAGAACCAATTTCATAAAATATTATATAAAATCCGCTGTGTGCCCATCACAAAGCGCAATATTATTATAATGCATTCATTGATAAAAACAGCTTTGTGATATTTGATCACATAGCGCCTTTGCGCGGCTAATTAAGGCCTTTTTCACATAGCTGATTTTATTTTTTTGTGATCCAGTAAACTTAGAAAAAAATGGATTTTTGAGGAATATGCGCCTTTAAAAATACTTTTAAATTAAGTCAAAAACCATTTTTCAAAAAAAGTCACATGTCGGATTTTACAAGCTCAGCGACGATATATTCTATTTTAACAGTCAATGTGATACAAAAGTACAAAATATACAGTCATAAAAAAAATATATACCTTCGGTTCGAGCCACAAATGCCAGCGATCTGAGCCCTTCTTTATTTTACCGCCCTAAGTACGTAATGTACTAATATGTCTATGTACAGTCAACGCCTCACTAGGTATACACTTTTGAACCTTATTCCGCTGTACTCAAACTCAAACTCATTGGAAAAGGTATTAGCTAGGGACACACACACTGAAGTGCCCGCCGGATTTGTCCGTAGGATATGCCCGGCGGATAGATCCATCCATGTATATGGCGCAATTCAGATGTGCCCGCAGACAAATCAGTGTCCAATTCACGCAATACACGGACGGATCTGTCCGCCGGGCATATCCGACGGACAAATCCAGCGGGCACTTCAGTGTGTGTGTCCCTAGCTAATACCTTTTCCAATGTACATATTATATACTTTTGTATCACACTGACTGTTAAAATAGAATATATACCAAATAGGGGATAGGTAAATAAATGAAAGATTAAACACAAAATATCATTGTAGTTTCAATACACAAAATTTCATACTTATTTTGAATTTTCACTGACACACAAACAGTTAAATGGCGTATATCATTAAATATCTGCCTTAAATAATGAAACCATTTATTTGTACAGTTCTGTATTTTGCCTAATATTTCAGTAATATGAACACTGACATCATTTCAAAAGATATATTAATGTTTGATTCCTAATCAAGAGCTTCAAAACAAACATTATTTCATGAATGGTTAAAATACATATATTATCCATCGCGATCGCAACATGGTGTTATTATATTTTAATTGGAGTTTTTTTTAAGTCAGATTAATAGTTTATGGCATGCTCACTGGTTTTTAAATTGATTACAGATAAATATATCTATTCTGTTCTGATTTAACGTACTGCTGAGCAGAAAAAATAGCCAATTTAGCTTAAGCAATTACAAAATACGTTTTTAATCACCAAAAATATGACATGTTAATCCGGTTATATTCACAATACCAATGGTTTCTACCGCCGGTAAGTGACTAGTCTAACTTGACCTGCACGTACTCTTCACATTTATTCGCTATTCTTGCGCTGGGCTGGTCTAATTTTAAAATAAGTAACAAAACGCTAAGTTGGTCCTCCGTCACTTAGTAATGTCCATACAGCGTCACATACCTATTGGTCTAAGAGCTGGCCACGTCAGATGTGACACAATAATGAGAGGTATGTATGTAATCAGTCCAGTTAGATTGCATAACCATCCTTATTGCTAGATCCGGGCATCTGGCAGCTTTTAATGGGTGGAGATCAGAATGACAGACCAACAAAGTTTTTAAGTTGAAAAAAAGTAATACCGAAATAGGTAAAAACTGCTGAAGTTGTGTCATTTATAGAGAACAGGGCCTATATTTTAACATTAGAACAAAAAACATTGTGTATTATTGCGCAAACAAAAACAGTAGGCGAGTAACCAAAAATTACATTATACATCATTTGGCACTACTTCCAACCGAAACTTTTGGATATTATATAATCTAACTAATTACATAATTTTTCATAATATTGGATCAAAACCAGAACTCTAGAATTTATTTTCTTCAAGTTATTTGCTTTCTTTTACCTCCACCATTTTACAGTTGCCAGATGTCCGGATCTAGAAATAAGCATACTATAGCAAACTAACTAGAGGGGTTTCTTTGCTCTCATTATTGTGTCATATCTGACGTGGCCAGCTCTCCGTCTATATAGCTTGCCTTTTAGCGTGCCACTTTTTGCGTGTGGAATGCGATTCTTGATACTCGTATAAGAATTCGATGTTATTGGATGAGTTGTTCCAAATGAGCTTTATATGACTTTATTGTTTAGAAAATATGAGCGTTTTAAAATCATTTGAAGTACCTCACTCGCTTAGCTACTTCGTGCTGAATGTAAATATACTTATTTAAAAAAAATGTTTCAACTCCTGCATGTATAACATTATTTCATTCGTACGTCACGTAGTTTATACGTATTAGTTCTATATTTTTGCATAGTTAAGTAAGTAGATTATACACTATATACTCATAATCCGACATCCTTTTAACTGTTTATATTATATACTAAAAAGTACGGAGTAATCTTTTTAAAACCGAGACTCTAAACCATGGCGCAAAAAAGATGTTGAGACCTTTCTGGAATAGTGCAAAACTTTTTAAATACCGACTTTCAGCGTAGATTAAATTTTCAGAGGCTTGTGCTGAATAACAAAAGTCTAAAAGCTTGGGAAGTTTTTTATGCTTCGCTGGATTCGCTTCCGGGTCAAGATTTTCAGATGGCTTTTGCAACTTTATTATATTGGGACTGAAAAGTTCAAATCATATAATACTAGTAGTCGCCTCAAACTCAGAACTCGCGATTTCTTTGCAAACGAGATGATAACAAGAACCATATGATGATTGACCATATGATGTCACGCGCCTTCTAGCTCCATAATTCTGATCGATCCTGCTCAGATGTGAACTCTCAAATTACTATATGCTATGCTGCTACAACTAAATCGTATTTCATGAAGATCCAAAAAACGTTACAAAAATTATCGTCGAACAAACTCTCAAAATCAAAAATCCATCAAAATACCGGAACGTCGGTTGTTGTTTGTAAGAACTCGCTTCGCTTACGCTCCGCTTGTTCGATAATGAAAGAATGATTTTCACGAGATAACAATAAGAATAGTTATTATTTTATACGTGGATTTTGTCTTCTAAGCTCTCCAAAAAATATACCTTTTGTGCATACGATACCGTATACCGCGTGTATATTTGATATTACCACAAAAGGAAACCAGAAGCAGGTTTTGATGTTTTAAATCGACATTGCAATAAATATTTAGTTAGTTATTAATTAACACCGAGTAATTAATTTTTTAATTTATTTCACTCAGCAATGGACTGCCTGAACAGTACAATGTGACACATATCAATTGTGACGTTTTAAAGGCAAAGTAATCAGGTAGGAGCAATACATTGCGTGCTGAAATATTTTATATGGAAAAATAAAAGTAGTAAAATTTTAATAAAACATATGTAAGTATGTTTATTAGGGTCTATACTAACTACCCATAGCTTATGTGGTAATATCAAAAATACACGCTGTATAAACTTCATTTTTTGAGGAACACGATGCTCTAGTTTCTAGAGAAAATGAAATAAAATATAAGGAAATAAAATAAGAAACTACACGGGCACGGAACGTTTCAAGCTAATACGACGGATGAGAAATGTAAAGTAACCACGCTCAATTTATCTCCACCCTCTTTTTGTGCAATTGCTCTGCTATATTCTGAATGCATAAACAAGCTCTGGTGAGTCAAATTCAAGATCTTGAGATCTGCACCTTTACCTTTAGTTATCTTTATAAAATAACCTGTAACCCTCTGCTTTGCTAAGCCCCCTCTTTCTTCCACGCCTTTTATACAGAGTGACTAAAAAAGAACTAAATTCCCGTTGGCTATAAGGTTTTGGGACGCTACCAATCCTCCTTAGATGGTTTCGAAACTTCTCAGATCGATTTGATTTTTTTTTTTTTATATCTTTTTGTTTGAGGAACCTGTGTCTATAAGATATGTCGGTTCCGTTGAGCCTCTACATTACAAGGTTTTGTATCAATCAGCATTACTGTTAACTATAACATCAAAAAAACTGTATACAAATTTGGCACTTTTGGACATGGGTTCCGCCAATATAGATTGGAATATCCCAATGTCAGTTACCGCATAGCCCCTCTCTTCAAATAATTGCATCATCTTGGCTTGATTTGATTTTTGGACTTTTGTATGGCCATTGAGCGACGCCGACGGCGTGAGTAATGCGTACCAGAGCGTACCAAAACCTTACAGCCAACGGGAATTTAGTCCTTTTTTGACCAACCTGTATATTGCAATAACCAATCTTTTCAATAGACATAAAAATATCACATTGAAATTAAATGTTCACACTATATGGAATAAGAGGTGGCCAAGTCAGATATGACACAATAATGACAGCAACAAAACTGTACTATCGTTATTGCTAGATCCGGGCATCTGGCAGCTTTAATTGGGTGGAGGTCAGAGTTACAGACTATCAAAATTTTTGTCGCTGCGAGTTGATGGCTACTGTACAGTGAACCTAGGGCTCAACAATTTCACTAATTGGTCACAAAAACATCACACACCAGATACTTGTAATTGGTAACGGCACTAGCCTTCATCGGTTAGCTCGTTCAGGCTGACGTTAAATCTGATTCCTTACATTGCCTTGCCGTGGCTTATGCCGTTGGGTGCCCGGCCTTAGAATTTGCAGTAGGTCTTAGTTAGAGTCTGCTAAGGGAATATACCGGGAGATGGGCAGCAGCATCTTCCGAAAGCCTAAACAACAATAAACAAAAAAAAACCTGCGCGTGCCAACCCGCCGCCTGCCATGCGTGGCACGTATAGCAACCCCCCCCCCCCTCCCTTTAAAGGGGAGGCCTATGTTCAGCAGTGGACGTCTTATGACTGAGATGATGATGATGACTTACATTGAATTCCGGTACGTATCGGATGGTTTTAGTCATTTTTTTTGCTGTTTGTATCTAGTGTAGAGTCAAATACACTTGTAAGTTTAAAAATACCTTTTATGATGAATACATTATCGATTTTTTTAAATACCATCCACGAAATCCAGATTGTTTTTCAGTTGTCTACTTTTTCTTCAACTTCCACAGCAGAAGGAATATTTGTTAGAGAGATAGTATTTTTTTTAAGGTTTTTGTACAAAATTAATATGTACCTAATTTAAATTTGAATTTGTGTATTAAGTATATTGCAATATAAGCTGCCTGCCTGTGTACATTTCATATCCTTTCATACCCACCAAGAATACTAGGCATTTCATCGCAGCAACAATATTGAATATCACATTGTATAGGTAACTCAAGCCTTTCATACTGCCTCACTGCAGTCTCGGGTATCGATATTCTGAGAATAATCCGACGAAAATTTTCTGATCATATATTTAAAAGTAATTTTACAGTAAGTTTTTATGAAATTACCACTAGTTTACCGTAAAACCACCCAACTATAGTCCAGTAGTGTAACTATAGTCTACAAGTTCAAAAAGTAATTAATTTTAACACAAAACTTTCGTGAGAATCAGACATATTAAATAAATAAACACGGACTACTCACGTCTTTTAAGTCGAATATTGCTCGACGTGTTTCTCTCCATAGCGAGGAGCTTATTCGATGAGATATTCGACTTAAAAGACGTGAGTAACCCGTGTTTATTTATTTAATAAGTAATTAATTATTAATTCCAATCTTCGTTTTGGTTTTACCTCAGTTATCTCATTCATTTATAAACATATTTTGCCTGAAAACTGCGCCTTTTATATAAAAGTAACATCTATACAAATATAGGTAGGATACAAATTAATTTTGGATCATAGTTGGGAGCTTTTGGAGTATAAGTAAATAACGGTTGTCCCAAAAAAAACACAAGATAGACAGTAGACACCTTATAGTTGGGTGTTTGTACTACTGCTGTGATGTGTAACGAGTAGTGTTATTATATAAAAAAAATACTAAACTTAAATAAAACACTATACTTACTTACTTACTTAATAGTAAATACTATACTTAAATAAAAATGTTATTAACACCGTTAATGTAGTTACTACTTTGTTTTTATAGCAATAAAAAGTAGGTAAATTACGTTCAAACTTCGACCTAAATGTCCTTAACTTAAGATTATGATTTCAGTTAGTATCGATTTAGTATGTATACACACCTTGCTGCACGTTTTAAATGCATGTTTCTGTAGTTTTGCCTCCTTATGAGCATAAATCCGTGTTTTGTATTACATACTTGTAGTTATAGAAGTAATGTAATGTAATGTAAAAACTCTTTATTGTACAAAAACAAGTCAAACACAATATAATAATAGGAAAACGCAAGTACAAAGGCGAACTTATCCCTTTAAGGGATCTCTTCCAGTTAACCTTTGAGTAGATGAGAAAAGAAGTAAATAAAGGTAGACAAATGCGGCAACAAACTGTTACGCTGTTAGAAGTAGATAATAATAGTAGATAAGTTTCTTTTGTGATTGTTACACAGTAGATAAGGAAGTGTATTGAGTGTTGCTGTTCGCCAACAAACTGTTACGCAGTTTGGCGAAAATTTATGTTTTAAATATATTGTGTAATTATAGTTTGATAAATAAAAAAATAAAATAAATAAAAATATGTTGTGTAAGTGTTGTGATATGTACGAATTTGTGATTGTCAGCGTGATGGGATCAAAAAGAGCATGAAAGCAACATACTCAGCTGACTATTCCGACAAATCGTACGAAAGGAAACACAAAAACAGCCCTCAATCAAGTCAAATCTGACTCAGAACACCCCAAATTTAACGTTCTAACAGCAGATTAAGATTAATGAGTGAAACATTAACGCCACAATGGAACCCAAGGCGAAAATTATTCCGCGGAACCCTAATTTATTGCTAAAATGCCTCAGTAAATACTATTGTGAAATATCTTTTAAGATAATTGTAAAGGAATACTTTAGAGAGCGCCGTTAACGGTATGGTAATTTGTGATACCGTGATACCGACGTTATTAGAGTCTTAAATTTCTTCAGAAAAGGAAGCTTTATAAAAAGCGGGTTTGGTCGCAACCGATATTTCAATATTGAAGATGTTTTGTACAAGGCACGGTAGAGAAAAAAAAGTTGATTGAATAGGCTAGATGAATGTTTTTCATGCGTGGTATCAATCGATTCGTTTTGTTGTGAGGATCAAATGTCTATATGGGGCCAATTGACTTAAATCTACATAAAAGACAGGAAAAAGACTTAAAGTCTGAGATTTGCATTTGTTTCTCATGAAATAGGCACAGCGCCGGGTTGGGATGTAGAGGGGTTCAATCACCAAACACAGGTTATAAAGCCATAGTTTATGTAACTATACTATTCACTACTGCACTCCAGACCATTCTCCCCTTCTAGCAATACATCACAATATATATTACTCACTCTACGTGCTCATGAGAGGAAATCCCTTCTCGTATGGAGAGGTGCTTTATCTGTACTACGTGGTTTACGCGCCTTACGTCGACTACGTGTAGATATGCGCATCTGCCTATCACACTCAAAACGCTCCTAACAAAATGATATAAAGCCTTGACGTCATAGCTTCATATTTGCCCTGTTTAAAGTAGGTATGGAAAAATTATGAAATTGCTATTTTTACAGTGAAATGTTGCGTTTATGTATATGGTTGCTATACAATTTATTTCACAATAAAATGTAAGAAATCGAATGGTATCATTGGTTTTTTAAATTTCGTACTTTCAAAAACCTAAAAAAATTGAAACTTTGAAGCCCGATATCTTTGAACCATTTCAATAGATGTTTTTAATGTTTCCTTTATTTGGATATTTTGATCATTTTGCATCCTATCAACTAAATTTCAATGCATAATTCAACATGTGTCATCACCCCTATTGGACGAAACTATGTATATTTTAACCCCCAACGCAAAGAGTGGTGTGTGGTGGTGGATCGTATGCTTGGTTGTCACTTTCGCCATGTAAAAAAAAACAAGGAAGGAACACCACTTGTACCATTGATGAATGAATTCATTGATACATTGGGTATGCAATTATGAACCCGTTGGTACATATTTGAAGATCAACGCAAGCTTAAGAATTAACAAGTAAAATATTCAGCTTTGAGAGGGTTTCAAGGCTCAAAAAAAACAAAATTTCTTACTGTTTTTTGTTTCACACACTGAGAAACATACTAGTGGTTAAGCTAAAGATGTGTTATAACATAAATATTATTATATTACACACCTCAAATTAAAGAAACAAAGTATACATCACTACATAGTATAAACAAAGTCGCTTCCTGCTGTCTGTCCGTATGTATGCTTAGATCTTTAAAACTACGCAACGGATTTTGATGCGGTTTTTTTAATAGATAGAGTGATTCAAGAGGAAGGTTTATATGTATAATTGCACCCGCGCGAAAGCCGGGGCGGGTCGCTAGTAATCTATAAACAGTACGTACAGGTAAAAAAATTAGCGGTCTAACGCTAAAAAGTGATCTCTTCCAGACAACCTTTGGGGTAATACCCTCGGCACAGCATGCAGATCCGTCACTGTACTGCGCTACTCAGATCTATCCACAGACATATCCGTGATATTGAGCACGCAATTGTCTTGTCATACATTGATAGATATAAGCTCATACACCAGACAGATGGATCTATACGTGCATCCTATACACGTGTAATATTCATAGTTATTACTAATTATTACCTATAAGTACTAATTTTATTAAGAAACAAAATAGACAAGGAACTTCTTTAAATATATTTGACGGGTCTAACGTGAAATGAATAAATATTATTGGACAATATTACACAAATCGACCTAGTCCCACAGTAAGCTCAATAAGGCTTGTGTTATGGGTACTAGACGACGATATATAATAGATAAATACTTTAATACATAGAAAACATCAATAACTCAAGAACACACATCCGTGATAATTATAAACACACAAAAGTGATAAAAACAGTAAAAGTTATACTGCATTTTATTATAAAATTTTCATTCTGATCTATTAGTTTGCCAGGTGCTGCATAATTAACAGAATACATAATCATTTCAAAATTTACTTAAGCAAATGCTAGTTAACATTGTAACAAGAACACAAACATTACATAATATGATTGAATGTAAATATGTTCACTAATGACTTCCTTACATTACATGTAACATCACATCATATTTGCAACCACGACTCCCTTGGAATATGACAAAAGCCCGTATATCTAACTCTACGTATGTATATCTAAGTTAAGTTGAACGATTTTCCTTATTAATTTCAGCTGAGCGTTTCGGCTTTTATCATTATTTAATACGCTTCAGACATTACATTCAACAATGTAATTAAAATTGCCTTCGTCTAACAAATGTTACAGAATAAGATATCAAAGAACATTTAACGCGATAAAAGGAATAGCGAACCGCAGGCGCAAATATTTGCGTAAAATTGTAGATGATTTTTTTTGCTTGAGTTATTTTGCTTCCTTTTAACAATCAGCAGCAAAAGTGGCCTAGCGGGTGAGGTATTCAAACTGCTCTACATGACCATCATAGGGACGCAGCTATACGATGGAACGAGATCGCAATATCTTTAGCGCCCTCTAACGCATAGCTGCGTCCCTATGATGGCCCATCATGTAGAGGAGCCATTAGGGCCGGTTGCACCTCGCACAATTTACGAAACGGTTGACGTGAAATAAAACGACACAACTATCATATTAAAAATATTTATAACGGGTTACTCACGTAATTTTGTCGATTTTTGCTCGGCATGTTTCGATCAATTTTATTTACGATGATCATTCTCACGAGCGACCTTCCGCGACGGCAGCGCGTCGGCTACGCCGATATATTTTTAATATGTAAGAGTCTCACGAAAGTTTTATAGTTAAAAATGACACAACTATCATCCCATAAAAAAAGCTAAAATTTTTTGCAATAAATTTTTAGGAAGACGATGACGTTAAACATATTATTATGTTAGATACACCGCTACTTTTTAACCGACTTCAATTCCATAGAAGAAGGAGGTTCTGCATTCAGTGTGGTGTTTTTTTCATATCTGTGTTATGTTAGTGACCTGATCCTTTACCGACGTTTCGGCGTGTTCATTAACGATTTGAAAAAAAAAATTAAGTCAGTACCTAAACATAAAAAACATAACTGAAATATCTGTCGGATCCCAAACTAGGCTGGGCCTGTATTTTGACCCTGACCGTGCGTGCGTGCGTGCGTGTGTGTGTATGTGTGTTATTTTTACCTAGAACTAAGTACTTCAACAATAAATACGCAAAACTTAGGGAATACTTGGATATACAGACTTAAATGAATTGAATCAAGTTTGACGTCTCTGTGATTGAAAATACTTAACAAGTCTAACTTGTTTTTCAGAAGTTTCTATGTGACAATTTCAGTAGGTAATGAAAGTTTAGGCACAGGCTGGATATCAACGAATGTTTTAGGAACTTTACAAGTAATAAAAAATTCTACCAACTTTTAGGCTCCTGTGACTAAAATAATAAGTCAAATCTAAATGGAGCATTGAGAGTAAGCCAGAAAATACAAGAAAACGCGGAATTTGCTCTTCGCGAGAAATCGCGTATAGTTCATTTCTTACTTTTATTAGTCGTCCCCAATGCAGGTTTCCTGAATCGATTTTTTCACCAGGTAGCAGCACTGTGGTGACACCAGGATCCAGCTGCCATCACCAAGCATGTTAAATTACATTTTTTATTGGTGGATTTTGACAGCTGCTGTGAAAAAGACCGCCCGTGGCGTCACCTGGATTTCCGGAAACCCTCATTCTACGCTCGACTTTCGGCTGTGAGAATAAATATCTACCCGCCATATTGGCTAGTCTCTCTGCTTGCAACCACGCTGGGTTTGAACACTAGCTACCTAGCTTTATACTCTTCTTACGTAATCATTGCTGGTGAAGAAGAGTTCAGGAATCTAGTGCTTATATGTTTGACAGGAACATTACATTCTTAATCAGATTCTACAGCCATTAAATAAATGCTATGAGTTGGACCAGCGCGAACGATAACATTCTTAGAGGAGTCAACCAACCGGAGCGGCTATTGACAGGCGTTCCCTTCTGCCGAAAATATATGACCAGTGGTCATACTTATTGTAAAGACGTTTATCTAACGTGGCTATTTTGACGTTACGTAAACATTTGACGTTCCCCTCCCCCGCAGAAAACGGCATACTTTTTGTATAGAAAATGACAGACATGGCCACTTCGTAAGCCAAACGATAAATTATTCCTCTAAGATAACATTAATCTTGGTACGCACTGAAAATATTGCATTGGCGACACATTACTTATAGAAATTTAATTTTTAATAAGTACCTGTTCAAAATAAACCCCGTCCTCCTAATATAATTGAGTTGCTTCGCTTCACTGAATATTAAAATTATTCCTTGATTTAGTTAATTAAACACATTTAGAACGTTTAATATTAACGAAATCAATTCCGGGTTTTTATTCCGTACACGTGTACGATTTTTCCATCCTTCCTCAGATCAAAGGCAGCGGGTAAAGAGTGTGCACAGTTGAGTGCTTCCACCCTCTTCGCCAAATGAGGCTTAAGCGACCAAAGGGATTGTTTGAAAGTATGGAAATATAGCGTATTGTAACCCTGGGCCTTTACGAATTAATATTAGATTCACGTATTTATTCTTTTTATTTCTAAGATTTTAATGTTCTAGGTAAATATTGCTAATTTAGCTGATCATCATCATCATCATCTCAGCCATAAGACGTCCACTGCTGAACATAGGCCTCCCCTTATTAAAGGGGGGTTTGCCATATGCGCCACGGTTGGCAGGCGGGTTGGCGCGCGCAGTTTTTTTTTGGTTTATTGTTGTTTAGGCTTTCAGAAGATGCTGCTGCCCATCTCCCGGTATATTCCCTTAGCAGACTCCTACTGCAACCACGGGACGATATGGTGGAGGACAATTCTAAGGCCGGGCACCCCACGGCCATTTAGCTGATATTTAGTATATTTTCAGTCACTCCCGCTGAAGGGTCAGATAATTAACAGAATTTAAAAAATCCAGTAACATCCTATTTCCCACTTCTGTGAAGCAATGCTTCAAATCGGAATAAAACTTTTAAACAATAACTTTGTTTAGTGTTCAATTTGACCGATTGATCAAAATTAATTACTCTGTACGAAAAAAAATATCAATAAAGGCCGCACCACACCGGCTGCGTGTGCGTAGATGTGTACGTAGACGTGCACGTCCCTCCGCGTGCGGTGTGACATGTCTTATGAGAATTCTTTTTTTTTTCAAAGCAGATGAAACGTGCACGTCTACGTGTGCATACGTAGCCAGTGTGGTTCGACCTTAAGACCTTTTCTTTAACTCTGGGTCAAATGAAAGTTGTTAACAATTTATAAGTAATATTTTCATTCCTGTACAGTTGCGTGTACAAAGGTGTTTCTACCGAATTTATTACAGTATTTAATAGCTAGTAACTTACTTTTATTGAAGAAAACACGTTCAATAAACCAAGTAGAACGAGCAAGTTTCCTTAACGTTTATTTTTGCTTCAAAGTACAAAAGCGAATCTTAAAAATATAATGCCCTCGTTAAAGAAAATCCTGAAGTTCAAAGATTCAAGAAAATAAGCAAAACGATACCGGCAAGGGTATTAAATGTTAAAAAGTACTGGAGTATCGCCAATAATTTTATTTGTAGCTGCTTTGCAAAAAACGGTGTAATATCGTCAACTGCTACAACTTTGCCTGCGATGCTCAACTTTGCCTGGTTTGAATAACATGTTTTTTTCACCAAACGGCTATTTATATCTTATTCCTGAGATTGTCGTCTTTCTCCCTCTCAGGAATAAAATATGAATGGCTGTTTTCTTTTATATTTACACCACTTTTATTGGTTTAAAGTAACTTTCGGGATACTGCAAAAGTAGATTCTATATACATGGAAACTAATATATGTTCGATTAGAAAAAACATCCAGTTTTCTTCCAACCTTGTAATTTATAGTATAAATCTGAATTCACAAAATATTACTGTTGTGACATTTTCTTATTAGCTAGGGATACACGCACAGATCTGCCCGCCGGATTTATCCGGCGGATATGCTCTACGAACAGTTCCTTCCATGTATGGCGCTATTCAGATGTGTCCGCAGACAAATCCGTGTCTGATTCGCGCCATACATGGACGGATCTGTGCGCCGAGTATATCCACCAGACAAATACGGCGGGCAGATCTGTGCGTATATTTAGCTAATGACAAAGCTTTTAGATACTTAAATAAATATTTTGACGAAAAAATTACCCGCCCACCGACACACTAAGTTTGAACAGCACAGGTTTGTGTACACGGTAGGGTTGTAGGTACATAAGCCCGCATTTCAAACTTGTCCCCACAATTTATTTAGTATAATTTATGTAAATGAAAACAAAATTTGTGCCCCACTTTATTGTGATAACAATGGGAGCCGCGAGGACTTTGTTTTCGAGATCGCTGGCTCACACAAAAGGTTTTTCAATGTTGAAAGCAGTGGACTGAGTGAGAGTGAAAATCAACTTTAAGGTAATATTTTACACATAAATAAATAAATAAAACAGTTCTTATGCTGTTAATCCCCGAGACGACACGTACCCGGGGCAAACGTTCCAATATTTAGTTAATAATTAATAAACTGATAATGCATTTTTAAAGGAGGTACATTTTAATAGATTGCACTTGAAATAAATTGCTATGAGATTAAGTTGAGCACTTACTGAATAAGAGAAACTCTTTTAAGTTTAGGTTAAGCATTTTTTTATTAATAAAAATTCAATGATGCCATATTGTTTCTGTTCACTATCAATCTTTTAAATTGAAAATGCCATAAAATATCAAACAATGGCTGTCTTCGATTTATAACCAATTAAGCTGTTTCAAACACTAATTGGATTTTAAAGACTATTCAGTCTACCTAGGTCGTTTAGCATTTGTATGGCTGCCGGCCACAATCCTCTTAATTCACGTTATTTATCGGCGCTCACCACGGCACCGTCGACTTTCAACCTCATCTCTCAGCCGGTGCTATATAACGGCTTCGAATTAAATATTAATTATATTTTGTGCTGAAATATGGCCTTCATTTGTTTCAATCTCCTTTTTTACTGACGGTGAAATTGTAAGCTGTGGTTCTTGGAACTCGGAATATAACTGGATACTAGGTGCCATATTCTAATTTTAAAATGTATAAACAATGCATTAACAATACAATCTGTCTTAAACATAACTCCAACACTCAACCAATAATCAACCAATATTGAAGTCGTATTGTAGTTGCATTGCAATAATTTCCAAGCAAATTCCGCCATTTTTGATTCAGACGTGTAGGCGTTAGCTGTATTGTGTTGTTATTGCATTGGATTTGCATTGAAGTTGGATCGTGTCTGTGCGTGTTTTAAAGTTAGAATACGGCCCCATGACTAGGATTTCGGAAAAAAGAGAGGAATGCCGCTCCGCCTGTGGAAAGAACTCCCTGCCGAAGTTATCCCATAGGGCTACAGTATGAGGTTCTTCAAAAAAGGAGTGTATAGGTTCGTAAAGGGTAGGCAACGCGCTTGTGAATCCTCTGGAGTTACAGGCGTCCATAGGCTACGGTAGCAGCTTACGGTCAGGCGGGCTGCATGATTGTTTGTCACCGTCGTGGTATCAAAATAATCTAATCCTGACAAAGATTTGATCTACTCGGGCTAGATTTAGAAGATGGTATCTGCTAAATCTGGTGGCTACCCCAAATTTATCGAATGTTATGTTACTGTTCATTTAGGAAACGTTTGTAAATGTACAAATAAGTTATCTTATGTTTGATGGTTGTCGCCGTAGTATTTGGGCGGTTCTGGCTCGTGAAACATAAAAAGCACATCCAAACAACACCTATATCTATTGTTAACTGTGATTATCCACCATTTGCCTCTAAAGAGTGCTGCAATACTTCGGTCATAGCTCGCAGGGACCCTGGCAACTTGGAGAGACTTGTGATGATGGGAAAGGTGGACGGCAAACGGCCTAGAGAACCAAGGCAGACGTGGAGGTGTGGTCAAGTATGGGGCCAAATGGACATCACTCCCAAGTAACACAGGAAGCGCTATAACATATGAATAGTTAACTTATTTAGAGCTTAAGGTCCGCATAAAGTCTTATATACGTTGAACGAGCATCTTGAGGCATTATATGATGCTTTGCGCTGTATAACGGTTGTACAAGGGCATATCTAAATGCTTTTGTAAGAGCTCTCAGCAATAGCAACCGATAGAGAGAAGTGGAGAGCTGCCATTAAGAAAATTAGTCAGCGGGATCACGATCCTCAGTAGTGAGGGACCGACTTAGAAGAAGAGATGTAATTCTTTTTATATTATGTTATCTTTGTAACGATCACCTGCAGTAGTATTTTTCTTTCAAGTCAGTAATCTGACAGCTGTTACTATAGAAAATGGTTTAAAATGTGTAGCGGGAGCTGTCAGATTACTGTATTGAATTAATAATACTGTATACACTGAATATTCTACTTTTCAGCTGACATCTTCTTATAAGATAGAAGAACCTTCCTTAGTTGGGCTTCTCTTAATTAGAGAGAGAAGAAAATCATCTGAAAATCAAATCATTATTTAAAAAAAAATTCAGATGATTTTTTTAAATTAACTAACTGAAAATTATGTACAACCGTCAACTGATTCAACTTTGCATACGATGCTCAACCTATCTGGCTTGAAAAGTTTATTTTTTATTTTTTGGTCCATCACAACCATATAACAACGTAGGCTTTTTTAATTGATAAGGTGCCGTATTCTAATTTTAAAATACTTAAACAATACATTAAAAACACAATCCATCTCAAACATAACTCCAACACTCAACCAATAATCAATCAATATTGAAGTTGTATTGTAGTTGCATCGCAGTAGTTTTCAAGCAAATTCCGTCATTTTTGATTCAGACGTGTAGGCGTTAGGTGTATTGTGTTGTTATTGCATTGGATTTGCATTGAAGTTGGATCGTGTCTGTGCGTGTTTTAAAGTTAGAATACGGCCCAAGGTAAAAGACATGTCTAAAATTTTAACTTTTTAGAGCAAGGCTACGTAACTCGTATGCTACGCTATTTACGCTACGTATGCTACGCTATTTACGCTACGCTGTAGAACGTAGTAGCAGCTTTTTTCCTGTAGCGATTATAATCCAGTAGAGCCGAGACGCCAAGTAACATAAGCATAGATATAGTAAAAATTGATAAAAAAATTACAATGCACAAAAATAAAGGAAAAAGTACGAAAATCCACTGCCTTAGGCGAGACTCGAACTCACGACTCCGGGATAGGTACAGTCGACCAAGAAAGTGGTTTAACAGTTTTGACAAAAGTTTCTGCGAGGTCTAACGATCGTTAAGTTTGACATTTCTAACGGATTTTAAAACATGCACGACCTTGTTGTCTCATGACGTTCAAACGAACCTCACCCGTAGGGTGGTAGACGACATTAATGGTCGACTGTACATACCCGTCGCTGTGACTAACTGACTACTCCTACTTTTTCTTAATTGATAAATACTTTGGTATCTGCAGCAGACGTTCTGCTTATTACGGAATAATATAAAATACAGATCATTACAAAGTTGACAGTATTACAAACATAATAAATCTTTAAGTATACGTAAAACAAGCCAGTGTACCATTCATTTACCTTTCCAGTAATATTGATATGAATAATACATTAATCCTAAACAAATAGAATCCAAACCGTTTTCTACCAATAATGTTAAAGTCTTTCACGCCCCGCAGCTGAATAAGTGTTTGAACAAGAGATAGAACATTCGTATTTTATTAGTAAATACGGAAATGAAATAAATTTTATCCCTTACATATCATCAACTGTAAGATGAAGAATGTTTATTTTTCACCTTGTAACGCCTACAAGAATTATTTCCGGGCATAATAACTCCTGCAAATGTCTATTTTTACTCATTAAATCGTGACTTTTATACATTACATTAAATGTCACTCGAAAAATCTAACAGACATTTATTTATCATTTGAAAGCAACATTTCCTCAGAGTCAGAGCGGTCTTCCATTTTCCTTATTAAAAAATATCAATAGGAATATTGTAAAAAGTAAATAATGAAACCCTGTTTTCAAATCTGTAGAAAAGCCAAGCCCGTCTTGATTTATAATTACAGAGAAATCAATCAGTGTTACGGAACTTCCATGTTTAAAAAAGCTTTAATATAATTTCCTCAAAATGCTTTTGTTTATCTACTTGATTGTTTATCGGACATAATTAAAATCGAGGATTTCTAGTTCCATTTTCCAGACAAAACTTATCCAGTTTTTTTTTTCGAATATGAAGCCAAAATGTACTTTCCCGATTTTTTCAGATTGCTCAAACTAATGTTACGTGTCTACTTACAAAATAAGACTTAAAGAATACCAAAAAAAATAATACAAAACTGTACTTACAAAAACTCGAGTCTCAAAAGAATCCGTGTCACGAAGCCACACAATACACAAAAATCTATTACGAACTCCGAGTTCTCACTACACGTCACTAAGTCTGTGTTTAACCTAAGTAGCAGTGGGGCTCAGCCGTCCGTCCGCGTCGAACCCAGGGGCGCAACTGACGCGACGAATCCGACAAATATGAACATGTAAATGTAACGATAGGTTGGTAGCTTCAGGAATTAGTAGGGTATTTAGTGCTATAAAATTTCAAATTAACAAGGATTGTTAGACGGACGTCGAATAGAGAGGGTCGGATATCCGGTAGCTAGTTAATTAACGATACCCGATATTGGACTTCTGAACTGAATTGGCATCCTGACGGTGAAATTTAAACTTTCGGCGCGGAGGGATAGCTACGTTGGAATTTTATAATCAACATTACAAACTTTGGTGGTAGTTTTGATGATAGAATACGTTTTTTTATAAGCAATGAATTACACTTATTTATGTACTTTTTCACTACAATTAGTCGGTTAGATTTCTTGATTACCCAAACTACTTTCAAGTTGAAGAAAAAGAAAATGATTTATTATACTTTCTAATACCTGAATTAGCCTTGGGCTCTTGTTCAAGTCATTAACATTTGTAAAGGGTAACCCCTATCAATAACAAATGTTGTACGTAAATAAACTTTAAAAATAATTTTCTTTTGAGAATTTAGTTTAACTTTCGTTAATTTTTTGATCCTCAAAAAATACCTCAGCACTTTATTATATCTTAAATTAAACAGGTCACCCTTTTAGCTAATTAAAAATAATGTGGCTGGAAGTTTGAAAGTTATTTCTCAGTAGACTATTTATAAGTAGACTATTTAAATGTAGCCTATATAAGTGTGCGCAAAGATAATAATTTAAAATTGAAACAAGAAATTAATGGTAAAATAAGTTAAACTATTTTTACCACACGAGTTTCATTATAAAATAGATTTTTTATTATATATAGTATCAATAACCGCACAATAAACTATTAATATTACACACTGAACTACGTAAATGAGCAGGATTATACGATGGATAACACAAACGCGTTTCTTCCTATTCGTGATTCCCATACAATATGGATTCCACACAACCGCAGTTTCCTACATTCATAATTCTACACAGTCGATATTTTTTGCACTCGGGATTCTTCCTATTCGTAATTCGGTACTGTATGTACCCGTTCAACCCAACCGCAGTTTACTAATGTGATTCTTAAATTAATTTTACCGACTATATCTTAAAGTTTTTTAGGAAAGGGGGAGTTTTTTTTAGTCTAAAGCGTCTTTGTCTAAAGGTTTTGTAAGTAAGAGTAAGTGTTGCAAAATAGATAGATAGATGGATGTGTGTAGTATTATTATAGCTTCTTGATTTGAACTTGTCACAAAATAGTTTTTTAGATGAAGGAAAACAATAGACAATTTTAAAGGTAAATTATACCGACCCAGATTCTAATGTCAAAATTCTAACTTCGTTTTGACCGTTTCTGCTCCGTATGCAACTGAAAGCCAACATAAATCTATCAGGCTTGAAGTCAGTGAAATTACAAAAGTTTTGGCAGCGAGTCTACATGGGAAGTTATCTAGGTCATCTATGTTATTCGACTACATTTTCGTATTTATTTGCTAAATTCCAGCGCGGTATAAAATTTTATTGAACTAATGGTTATAAAGGTTCTCTTTGCAGTAAACGACATGCATTTTTCATTGGGCATATGAAATTCGTACCGATTATTGTCCGACAGTTAAAGCATACTTTTTATTTTACATATGGCTGATACTACAGTTATCTGAAATCGGCTGGTAAAACAACATTAAGACGAGGAAATGAAAGGTGGATTATATAAGTTTGACGACAATATTGCGAAAGAGAGATTAATAGAAGCCTTTTAAATTACACATAATGTTTTTCAACATACTTGCAAATGAAAAATAAAGTTTAGAACAATTCTGTGGTACAGAAGTTAAAAAACTATACGGCAACTATTTCCTAGTGGAATGCCATCACACTACATTAAGCGCGAGATGAAAAATTATTAAATTAAGTGCCTTTTAAAAACTCGTAAGATGAAAGTGTGATAGGTTATTATTCATTGAAGAAGTTTCCTTCTATTTACAAGATATGAGTATATTTGCTATCTTCAACAAGTGGGACATATATTGTGTTTTAAATATTTCAAGAAAAAACAGTTCAATATTTAAAACTTTAAACTTATTATAACATATTTTCAACATCGAACTGTTGTTCTAACATTTCAATGAAACATATTGAACGTGCGATGTTCATCAAATCGTACATTCATCAATTCATGGTGCCCGGCCATCTGTATGCAAAGTTGTGTCACTACGGGGACTACCCCGCTTTAATGCCAATCAGTTTTGATGATACGAATCAGTGTTTGAAAGTAATTATCGTTAACCCCCTAGTGACACCAGTCAATAAAGTTTTAGTAGTATTCTTATTTTCTATTTCGGCACGCGTGATTTACAAGATGAAAGATTATAATGTGGAGGGACGTGGGAGTAAAATGAGATAAAATAAAAGTTAAGAGATGATTAAAAAAGGATATGAATGATGAAATTATAGAGAGGTGAAAGAGAAAAAGAAATGCGGAGCTGACTTCAAGTAATATAGAAATAAGGCAACCAAATAATGATGAGTTAATAAAAATTGTGCCTCTATCCTACAAAGGGTGCGGCTATTACAATTCAGTTTTTTTGGATTTCGTACAATATTATAATAATATATGTTAGTTCCGAAAAGTTATTAACCCCCCCCCCCCCCCCCCCCCTTAAGGGGGAGGCCTATGTTTAGCAGTGGACGTCTTATGGATGAGATGATGATGATGATGATGATGAAAAGCTATTCGGAAAATCTCTAAAGTAAGTGTAAAGTTTACATTCTGTAAGCCATGATCCATGATAGCCTATACGTTCGAGCGTCCGCTCAGTTTGTAGTTTGCATCCTAACAAAAAGTACATTTTGTTCAAAATCTTAAGTCTCGGACAAGAAGTGCATACAAATTTAAATAAGTTTTCGAATTCCAAATAGATACAGTCGACGTGAAAAATATGTTTGCACTTTTGGACCTTATTACAAAGGATTAAGTTGCAAAAGTGTAAACAAATTTTTGACGTCGACCGTACCACTATTTGATTGGCTGGAGGAAAGGCTAATGAAATAGAAGCATTTAAAAAACTGTAGCCTGTAAATAAAAATAAAATCGGAAATCGGAACCGATTTTACCCGGGCCACCTTATCACATAGATTTACACATTACATTTATTTCGAATAGTTTTGGCTCTACGAAGATACATACACGGGCTATAATCATAACCTTTCCTTTTGGCTTTGCGGTAGTCGTGTAAAAGTTATATTATTTATCCAACATATGTATTTATTTATCTCTTTCTTTCTACACATTGAAGCAGCCGTGAGCAGTATATATTTATAATTTATAATAGATAACACGTTACGTTTTTTTTCAATGTTTTCAAAGTTTGTATTTGATTTAATAACAAACTAACACGTTACGTAATACATATAACATATTATAGGTATATAAAGTATACAGTAATGTTATTTTCGAAGAAACGAGTAATATGTTTAATTAAAAGCTGGTCTCAGACAGTCTGAATGTCTTAAATATATGTACTTAGAATTCACTAATATTATGAAGCTCTTACTTTATCTACTTGATTTACTCATTATTAGACAATTACAAGTAAGTCAGTACACGCAAAAAAAAACGGTCAGACGGTGACAAATGGAAATCCACAACACGCTCCACCTCTACACCTCTTACTTAATAGGTACTTAAAGAAAGAAAGAAAGAAAACATTTATTCTAAAAAAGTAAACATTACAGAACAACCGCTGCGTGGCCCCGGCTTTAGAATAGTGCCACCCCGTCTCTCCCCGCGGATGTCGTAAGAGGCGACTAAGGGATAAGGGATAAGGAAACCTCTGATCCCTACTGCTCGTGAGAACGCTGTGGTGATTTATTTAATTAATAGTCATCCGCATGGCGGTGATGCGGTTCGCCACCCATCACATCTCGTTCTTCACGGGGGCGAGAAGTAGCTCACGGAGAGCCGTTTTGCTGCATTGATCGTAGCAAATGGAAATCCGTGATCTCTGCCTACCCATTTTGGGATATATAGGCGTGATTGTATGTATATATGTATGTGTATTACAGAACAAAAAAAATGATTACAAGATATAAAATAAAACACGAAACAGAACATTAACACTCATATGAAACAGGAAGGTTAAATAAAGACAGACAATTCTGGTTCCACAATATGCACAGTAAAGAACCGGCCAAAGACTCAGCATACTGCTACAAATTTCATGTGAGAAATCTATTCCTAATCTACTTCTAATTATTATGTATACGACATTATAAAAATAGTGTTGCACCGTTCGCTGAGGGCCTAATCGATACCATTATAAATTTTGAATATGAAATTTTTTTGAAAAGTTAGCCCGTGTAGTCCCGGCTTCAATTGAAAAGGATTTAAGTAAAAAGTAAAAAAACCCTGATCGGATTAAGTTTTCCATTAAACCCTCAAAGAGATCACCTTTTTCTGGTCACAATGTTTATACCTCCATATGTCTCTGAATAAGAACTAGTTAAAACGCCATTGCCAGCACAACGACCAATATTTTTCACCCCGCCTTAGCCCTCATCCATATTAACGACATCGTCACTCCGAATCACATAAAGCCAGCGCCACACAGGCGGTAAAAATAAAGCGCGGTACACACTATCCTCGGGTGACCATAAGTCATCTAGTCGGGACGGGACAATGCATAGAGAGCAGCCTTTCGGAGCTTCGCATAAATTTAACACTTTTGACGCGAGCCTAAATTATTAATTTTGCTCTTTGTGTTTAGAATTAAATGCGTATATCGCCGGAAGGAGAAGAAATAATGCTAAATAGAGTGTTCTAACATTAACAACCTATTGTCATACTTAACATAAGTATTTATTTAAGTAAAACTAAAATTTCCACAGGTAACTGGTTACTCATTGGTTAGGTAATTTAATAAACTCAAGGACAACGAAAACTGTTCACCGTGTATGACCTTTTCAAACAAAGTGATCCGTTTTCCTTTTCGTACAGAATTCCCTCTTCATCGTCTTCGTCATGAGGACGCTATGTGCTCACTATTTAGCTAGAATTTGGTAATACACGTACATAACTGGCGAAAACCGATTGTGTGGTCTGATCGTTTTTGTAGGTACATACATTGGAGCGGCCACAGTGGTCATAAATATTTCAACAACGCCTCTATCATCAAGGTATTAAAGTGTATATTCAGATATTTTTGATTACCTTGGTCGCTCCGACTGGATGGTGACTGTTCTAAAACTATTCTTCTTATGACATCTATTTCAGATATCGTGACATACAATTTCTTTAGGCGTTTCTAACCTTTTCACTACTCAAAGTTCAAAGATTGAAAAATTTAATACGTATAAATTAATGTAACAAAATGCCTATTTTTAGTTTTTTCTCGAAATTATCGAGCGTTAATTAGATTAGCTACTAACTTATTACTGTCAGACAAAAAATAGTAGATTTTGAAGTGATATTCCGAAACAAAGCTCTCCGGTTTTACTGTATTTTAATGTGTAATAGAAATATTTCCAGAAACAGATAACATACATATTATACGCCTCGTGAATCCTTTCCAACGCTTACTTCATAAATATTAATGAAATAAACTCCGTAAAATGATATTAACTTCATTTTATGACAGAAACTCAGATATTAATAAAAACTACTTAACGTACATATACCACCAAAATTAAAATTTAACAATTTCATATGACGAAATTTGTATATTTTTATGTATATTTCCATGAAAATATTTAGATGATAATATCTTTATAAGGTTTTACGTTTAAAACGCGATAAAGGTAGGTACATGAAGTCCTTATATATATTATTTTGTCATCAAAATACCATTGAAACTACTTGTGAAAATCCACATATCACTAAAACCTTTGACAAGGGTATCGTATTGACTTGAATTTGATTGCCAGTTGACGAACACAGGATATTTAATGTAAGATAAATGTCGCTTCTGATAAGTCCAATCCTGTTTGATATCAAACATAATGAAATAAAAAATATATTTTTCGAAGCTATTAAGGTTTATATTCTTTTACAAATATAATTTATCTAAGAGCAAAATGACATTTATAAAGATTGATAATGTCGATACAAAGTCGTAGTCTAGTTAGTCGTAGATCATTGTTATAATAAACATCACTCAAACGAAGGTTTACTTTGAAAAACAATGAAATAGAGTTCATTATTTTAAGTGCATTTTGTAACTCGTTGTTGCTTTTAAATTGCAATGCCATATTTTTTCTTTTAAATCATTATTTGTATCGCTTACTAAATGATTGCGTATTCAAGTCTAAATCAAAGAGCTGTACAAAATATATACTTAGTTATATGTTTTTCCATTTTGGGTCGCTGCGCCATTGCAGTAAGTATATGTTTTTGTCTTATCGGGTGGTCACATCAGAAGGTCGGGAATTCAACATGTTCTCTATTCGACACAGTATTGAACATGATCAACATACTTAGAACAGTATGATGAACGCGATATTACAAGGAGATAGATCGTCCTTTTCTTATACTTGTCTCGGCTTGCCTAACAAAAACTATAAGGATCCCAGTTTTTATGGAGTGATTGATTATCCCTATTTTCTGGACATGGAAAATTAAGATTGGCCACAGAATTAGTCTATCCATCTTCATGAGGATCTCGAGTGATTGAACGTCATTGTTTTACGTCCATGAGAATTATCATGAGCAATGGATACAGCTGAACAAAGTGGGTCAATATGAAGGAGAACAACGTTAAGTTAGCAGATAGATTCTTCAACATCGATAGGTATGTAGGCTGTAGGTTAGAAAAATTGAGACAAATTCTCACGCTAAGTTGAGTGACCCACCACTGAGGTAAAACAGATGTTATAAAACTCTTACAAGTACAATTAGATTTTATCAATTTGTATGGAAACTATAATTTATTTTGTGACCCGACGCGTGTGTGTTATCAACTCTTTAAAAAACCTGTACAAACCTTTTGCAAAGAACCTCATATTGTGGTCGCTCCACAATATTTTTCTAAACATATTTTTTTGCACTCCTCTTTTCTTGCGGCAAATTTTTGTTTGTAGACAATACTCTACCATTTTGAAAATAAAGTAAACAACATTTTTTGCGTGAAAAACCTAAACTAAGAAAAAATTACTAGATTAAGCTGTACTGGTTTCTGTTTTGTTTACCTTGAATATGTGATTGACTTCTCCCATGTGCTGTTATATCTTGTTACTATATATAATCCTACTAATTTTATAACCAAGGGCGAATTTCAGGAATACTAATATCGTATGTATACTGCTATTATACTTTATTTACCTAATTATTTTTATTTTCTAACGTCTGTAGCACCAATTTTAAAGGTGTTTGTGAAGGGATTAAGTCAGTTTCCTGTACTTGTTATTGTTTATGAAATAAATGTAATATGCCTGTTTCTTTAGTTCTGCGCTTTCTCTTTGTACTTTTTGAATCGCCTTTATAATTTGGAAACTACCAAAACTTTAAGTTAACCTGAAAGAGAAACAGATTCACATGTTTTCTGGTGGTTTTGCATGTGATCGCCATACGAGTAATTACGCGTACATTGTTGACGTGAACGTGAACAATAAATAACGCGGGGCTATCCGTACGCTTACCATGAGTTACGACATTGACATTTTCGAGAACGAGTATAGAGTGTTCTATCTGTGCATCTTGCTTGTAACATATTCGTGTAAACGAGATGCACAGATAGAAAATTCGTTACTCGTTAACGAAAAATGTCAATTTTAAACTCATGGTAGCCGTAGGTATAGTTGTTTTGCGTGTGATCGCCATACGAGTAATTACGCGTACATTGGACGTGAACGTGAACAATAAATAACGCGGGACTATCCGGTAGCCGGCACTAATTACAGGGTTTATCCGTCAAAGTTGCGGAGTTTCCACCCGGAGATGGATATGTTATTAATGTGCGTGGAGACAGGGCTGGCTGACGTTACAATTTAATGTTAAATAAGTTTGATACAAGATAGCAATTTATTTTCTAATTTGTAGTGTATATATATGCGCATAAATATTTTAAAGTTACTTTATAAAAAAAAACTATTAAACGAAAGAAATAAACTAAGCAAGATATTTAGACTTTTTAGTATCGTCTCTCACCTCCCTTAATGTAGGTACGTAAAAAAAAATGCATGGTTTAAAAACATCAGAAAAACGTCTGAGCACATATGTATAGTGCATACATATTTTTATAAATTGTGTATGAATTATAATAGATTGGTGTTATAGTAACCATTCGAAACCAAAAAAAGTTCACAGTTTAGGCTATGCGTTGGTTTGTTTGCCAATCTCTATATAACGCGACTGTTTTACCTAAACTTTTCTACAAAAAATCTTTCCATGTAAATGAAAGTAACTGCACCATTTTCCTCCTAACATTCAAGGAAAACAAGCTGCTCCACCTTAATCAAAACATTCATCTCCTGTCCGGAAAAACTTCCAATTGTTCCAATAAAAACCCTTCATTCCGACTCTCGTTGGCAACCCTGTTTAGTAATTCGGGAATCCGTCGTGACGTCATTACGTGGTAATCAGGAGTCCGTCTTCATCGAAACCCCGGGTGATTGATTGAGCTATGGAGTAAACTTAACAATGGTACAGTGAAATTGAATTGTCGTTATTAAAGGGCGGGTACCTTATCAAAGAGAGAGGAATTAGATGCAGTGCAATAGTTTGGCATACTTATTTATACTTACAATTGATTTTAAATGTTTCTTTTTATCCCAATTGACATTTGAATTGTGTCCACAACCTATAAAACTAGGCGGGCTACCTTACTATAAAAAGCAAGTCACGGGTGAGTAACACTTTTTGGGAATAGTAATAATGTTATTTATTTACTAGATTTGCCCTCGTGCTTTTAAATAGTGTAACTCTTCTAAAACTACTTTCTACTTCATTTTGTGTAGTCCTTCACTTACTTGCATTTCATTAAGAGTCGCCAGGTCGCTCGCGTTCCCATACGAACGTAGTTTTGTTCTCATTTTAAAACGACATGCTTTAGAACCACGAACTTTGGCATGGGCATTCTAGTAGTACAGATCTATGTCGGAAATTCGTTTTCGTTGCGAAAAATTGTAATACAAAGAAAATACAGCCAGATACAGATTTACATACAAAACTTATTTTTGCTATGTTTTCTTTGTGTTACAATTTTTAGCAACGAAAACGAATTACCGACATAGATCTGTAACTGCTAGAATGCCCATGCCAAATTTCGTGGTTCTAAAGCATGTCGTTTTAAAATGAGAGCTGAACTACGTTTGTATGGGGACGCGAGTTCACGCGAGCGTCCTGGCGACTCTTAACACCACTCGCTCTAAACAACAAACTTCAATTAAAAAATAATTAAGTTCCTACTTTCTCGTGGCTATTATATTTTAACATCACGCTTTCTAGCGTTCCTTCCGGCTTTTTACAGAGCTGAATTGAGCCTTTAGTCCGCTTGGCGACGTAATCCCATCATTTGGTGGACACACTAGTTTTTACGGAAACGACCGCTATCTGAACTTCCAACCCAGAAGTGAAACTGGGTCTTATTGTGAGTAGGTTAGAACCAGAGATCTCCGGATTGAAATCCAGAGGTTTTCTCCTACCTACTTTTTCCTACCCGCAATACGATACCAATTGAGCCCTTAAACGGATCACCAGTATTTAAATCACACCGTATACCATATGTAACTGAACGAAAAATATTTACTCAAACCCGTTAATGTTTAGGTCATACTGAGCATCTTTTATTATAGGACCAACCCCGAAATCGCAAAATAAAAATTGGACTCTCCCATAGGGCAAAATATGACCAGTGTAATGTATGAAACAGCCAAATTTTTTTTGTGATTTCTGGGTTGGTCCCATAATAAAAGATGCTCAGTATGACCTAAACATTAACGGGTTTGAGTAAATGTTTTTCGTTCAGTTACATAGTGTATACTATAGGTATAAGGAAACAAAATTTTCTGCGTAATTTTACCTAACCTAATTCCTAATTCGGTCAATCATAACACCCTTTTATATATGGCCCTATTTGTCCTGATTGCGAATCGACGAGGCAATCAAATCGGGACAAAGAACGAGATAGGGCGACGATACATCTTAATTCCTGATTGGCGCTTTTCGGGTGTCGAGGGATCTGTAGGGCATTCATTATCGTTAAGTGAAACGGAACAACGCTGGAATATATTGCTTTTGTTTGTTAGAATAAGACATTTGGATGACATAGGATACAACGCTTACCATAAGTTATGACATTGACGTTTTCGAAAACGAGTATCGAGTGTTCTCTCTGTGCATTTGGCTTGTAGCATATTAGTGTAAACGAGATGCACAGATAGAAAATTCGTTACTCGTTAATGAAATAGTTTTATTTTCAAGTTCAAGAGTGAACTGCATGATTGAAAATTAAGTTGTCAAAGTTCCTTTTAGGTATAACTTTAAGATTTTTTTGGATAATAAATCTGTTTCATATAAAACAGATCACTCATATTATATGTAGGTATAATTTTATATTCGCAACACTTTCTGTTTCAATCGGTTTTATTTACGTGAAGAGATACCTATCTGAATGATAAATAAAGGTTTGATATTGGTATATTTTGTCTGTCTTGTAATCTAAAATATATTGTCAGGACGGTCTAATTTTCATAAGATTATTATTAGTGGTAGGTACCAAGATCATTTAGAACAATTTAACCGCTTAGCTACTTCTGATGCTGACTGTACTAGGATGATGTGTACAATATTGTACCTAAGTATTACTATATTCAAACTAAAATTAGGTTGTGTGGTAATAAAAATAAGTTAAAAAGCAAAGCAATTTCAAAACTAAATACCTATGGACAAAAATTTTAATAATGAGTTATAGAACTGCATTTTGCTCGTAACTGCAAAGAACTTAACTACCTACTTAGATAATTATTAGAAAAGTTTTTTATATAATTTTATTTCAAAGCAGCAAGCAACGCCAACTATTCTTTCATTACGCTTCTAAAGCGCAGCCAAGTTCTAATAAAAACCAGCCAGGTCACTGACATGAATGGAGTTCAGATATTACAGACTTCAATCTGGCTAAAACCTGCCAGAATTAACTCCCAACTAGGACAGCCTTACTACAACCCTTTGAAAAGGAATTTCATTCTGGCGTCAAAACTCTTAGGCTTTGATTAAAAAGGCGAAGTCTTTGTCTCCCGGCGTGACTGCGAGACTTTTAATCTTAAAGCCAAAAGTGGCACATAGCAAGACTATGAAACAAGGAATTTTCGAGAAACTTGGAGTGGAGTTTCGAGTGCTTTGTCATGTGAAACAAAGACGGAATGATGTTTCAAATTTGGCTTTTCGTATATTTTTAGCAGTTTTTTAGCCGAATATTTTTCCGTGAGGTTGATTCATGATATTTTTTGCGTTTTTGTGTATATTGAAAATAATTACAGGATTAAACGAACTTACCTGAAGTGAAGTTCTATCCTGATTATATGAAGTACTTGGTCCATGGTAGATTTGTAGTACCCTTAGTTCTGCCTAGAACGACGCGTTTTTCAAAGACTAAAAAAAAAATTCAAAATCCTGGCAACATAAATACCAATTGTCAGTAAGTTTAGAGCTAAATAAAACAAGTAATAGGGGAAGAAGTTAACAATAATAAATTATTACTATTAATGTTAACTTGGGAGGGAGGGAAGCTCCTACCATGGACCAAGTACTTCATATAATCAGGATAGAACTTCACTTCAGGTAAGTTCGTTTAATCCTGTAATTATATTCGTACTTGGTCCATGGTAGATTTGTAGATGTTTAGAGAGATCAACATCAAAAAACACTAACTATCCTTTTTAATTTACCTCCATGAGAAACTTGTAAGTATGTAAAGTTTAGCCCATAGTCACAGATTTGTAACAGTTGTGACCCGTATTCTTGGCAAACATTTAATGGCTTTCATCTTCAAAAATGAATATAAGTTAATAATATTCACATTGGAAATAGACGATTCAAATGCGGGCTTATGATTGACTAAAATTGACAATAGACTGATTTTTGTATTATAAATAAGATAACCAATATTTAATATATCATTCTTATAATAATATGGCTTCTTTATGCTCTAGGCACCTTCCTAAATCAGACTTATGTTGTTTGATAGGCCAAGTAGATAATGAGTAGGTTATATGTTTAGTATAGTATTATAGTAGGTACTTAATCAGGCAATTAGCATGATGTGCATAAATCCTAATCTGTTTGTACACGCTAAGAGAAGGTAAAAGAGTTCTGGAATAGTTGATTTACCTATATGTCCTATATCATTAGTAAGGTACGTCATAGGTAAGACCTTTTAATAAATGAAGTAGGTGGTCGGTACCTATGATTATTTTTTGGTGCTCAATTGAGTCTTTATATTTATTATATGACTTGTGAGCTAAAAACTATGCTTTTACTTTTAAAAAAGTCAGTATTTTGGTGTCACAAGTTTCTTAGAAATAATTCTTATTATTATGGTATGGTAGCCTTACATCTAAGAAAATCTAAATATATTTATTATTTACTAAAATTGCTTCAATTTGAACTGTAAATATCATACACTATGCGATAGCCGCTCATTAATTTTGTTACAAGTGTATCAATAATTTGGATGCGTAGATGTGACAGAACCGTTGAATAAATAACTCTTAGCCCTTTACCGCATGAATATTAAAAAGATTCTTTCAAATTTGAACTCTGATACATGTCGATAGAGTTGAAAATAATAACGGTCATATATGATTTCGTTTCGTATTCGGTAAAGGGTTAAGCTGCGTTAGACGCAATACCGGTATAAGTAAATTTTGTCCGTCTTGGCGGTGGCACTACCCTGCGAAATGCTACTAGCACAGTAGGTACCTACAAGTTGTTATGTGTATGGTAAAAATATATTATTTAAGCTAGAGTCAGGGTCGACTATTAGCTTATCTAACCTACCTATAAATAGATCAGTCAATATACAACATATATTTATTTTGATATACTTTATATTCAATTCTTAATATATGGACATCATTAAAAACGATAAATAAGTAAAGAAATGAAATTATGATACTTATAGGTATGGCCACTTTCTTTTACAGTATACCTTCATCCTAGTTGGTATATTATTTTAATGATACCTATAGTTATGAGTTATGAAAGTATATATCCATTTATCATTAAAAAAAAATATATATATATATTTAAAAAACATTCTATCAATCTTTAATGATTATTCATATCCACTCTCCAGGTGGTTACCGCTACTAATAAATGTTTACCAGTTTAACAACTATCCTTAAAGAAGAGACGAAAGTCTAAACCAATCAGAGTGATGGATTTTCGATTTTGATTTTCGGTCAGATCAGCGATGATTTTGTTGACCATATTTATAATATGATCAGGCTTGAGTGCATCTATTTTAAAATGAGAGAGTATATTCAAAGAAAAGAACCATGTTCTCACTGTCTATAAGGTCATTTTTACATTTGACATATGTAGAATATCTATCATCATATCATCTGCTTATTATTTTACCATTTTTTCATTTTTATATCCATGTTATTTTAATGACAATTTTAAAATCCAGACAGTATGTAGAGGTTTTAGTCAGATTAAGGTTTATTATATTTTTCCAGTTTGTTATATTGTTGATATATCAACTTAATACATCCTGCTCATGATTGTGCAGGTACCTAGATCATTAATGTTAAGTAGGTACTTTTCTCAAGCCATTTTGACAACAGGTAATGATAATATGACACTCATTCATAATATATTTATGAAAAAAATAGATAGTGAAGTTCATAAGTAACTTGCCCTCCATCAGCAATTCATTGTCCTTTCATAAGGTAGGTATAGGTATTTTATTTTTGAGTTAAGCAAGATACTTCTTATGTCAATTACTGAATCTAAATTTTAACTGGCCTTATCATCTGGGACCCGACCCCTCGCTGTAAGGGAGTGAGATTATTTAGGAATTCTAAGATTCTTTTACTAGGACAGTTATAAGGTTTCAATCCTCTTACTCATGTAACATGATAAAAATAAATAAATAGTGAATACACACTATTGATAGGTACCTACACTAGGTATTATATCCACACAACACCTCTCTTAGAAAAAAGCTTGATGACTTAAAATTTCCTTAGCATCTAAATATGTATGATATTTACACATATATTTAAAAATGTTTCTGTTACATAAAAAATAATGAACACAAAATTTTTTGGTACAATGTCGATTAAAAATGAACTGATAAAGTACATCAAATGGATATTTCTGTGTCTTGCAACAATAAAGGATAAACATTTTTTAATTTACCCACTTGTCAGTCATTATGGTTGTATATATTTTTGGATACTTGTGTATACCCACCTATGGATATAATTTATACCATAAAAGTTGATAAAGCTTTTAGATCCTCAATCCATACAAATCTCTAAAATCAGTGTAACTAAATAAATATATTGGATCTATCATTTTTTGATGACTATTGGAGTATTGACCACCATAATTATATAATTTTAGCAAGTAGGTACAGGTACACATATTATAAAATTGTTATTAAAATGTAGTTCTGTGATTACTTCAAGTTGATCAGTCATCAATCTTGTTTGCATTAAAAACTACCACATATTTCACCTGTTCTGTGACTGCTTCGGAATGTATTATTCATGTGAAATTGTTACAAGAGCTTGTTTTAATATTTCGCCTAACTTTCTTTAAAAAGTGGTGAAACAATTAGTTCTAAACTAATCTTGGTAGAAGAAGCGCATCAGAAGTCAGCATTTTTAAATAAAAAAGGCCAGAACAGGAGTAATCTCCATTTGACTTATTATTATTGACTACTAAATAGTATAAACATGTATGGATTTATTTATGATGACATGATTATAAAGATAATATGAATGTATGCATGTATTGCAAAACTTTTGTGACTTCACTGAAGTTGGTTCCGCTAGCGTCCATAGGCTAGGTCGTGATAGATTTGCACCACCAAATGGGTCAAGACCATTTAAAAATCAAGTAAGTACTTACCAAAAGAATGTACTATTCCATTTATTGTATAAACCACTTACATCAGTCCATATTTGAATAATATTAGGAATGTTTAAAAACAAGAGATCTTTTAACTCTCTTGAGCATTCATTTTACTTGTAGTTCACAATAGGGTATATACTGTAGTTCATACAAGAACATTAAGTACCTGTTCAAGGTCATTGACCTCAATATCCAAGAGTATAAAAAGTATAAAAACTACTCATATGAGGGACGGTAAAGTTTATCTGTGGAACTTCCTGTTGTGGTAAATACTTCAAAAAGGCTCATTATAATTCCAAGTCAATATAAGCTATGGTTACCTGACTGTCTTCTTGGATTAAATATAAATATATGTTACACATAGTGTAAAAGAGTCTAGGTAATCTGTTATTCGGGCCTCCTTATTTCTTCCTCTTCCATTCTCTTCTGCGTGTTCTTCTGGAGTAAACTTTCTTATGCACTTATAAGTCTGAAGTTCATTTCAGATCATAATAAGTAATTTTGAAAATCAAATTTATTCACATTAGTGAAAAGTAAGGTAATCCGGGATCCTCCAAATATGAGTGTTCATTCCAACCCAACTGTTTAGAGTTTCAACAACAATATTAAAATTGTTGCCATGGTATCACCTTGATTTAAACATATGTGTTGAAATATAAGTATCCTTGCCCAACGGGAGGAAGTCAAAAAACAAGTGATGAAAAGGTAATATATAGGTACCCCTGTAGTGATAATTTCCTTCTTCTAAGTCGAATCCTCATGACTGAGGGCTGTGTGGCCAATTTCTTGCTTGCTTGGGTGAAGCTTTCTCGATAATAATTTATAGGTAATATGTGGAAACCCTTCATTCTCTCCCAACGGGAGGAAAAACATAATATAACATATTATGTTATACAATTACACTTTTAGAAATTGTGTTATAGTTTCACACAAACGGGTAGTTCCCAACGGGAAAAAGATGAGATGTGTCTCACCATAACCCATTACGACACATAAATATGTGATAATGCTAATCTTCGTAATATTGAAAATTTTGGGTTATTTTCTCGTAAATATTGCCTTTCCAACGGGAAGGCTGACCAGTATAACATACTAGATCGTAAGTGACAGTGTTTAAAACAAATATTGCCTTTCCAACGGGAAGGCTGACCAGTATAACATACTAGATCGTAAGTGACAGTGTTTAAAACTGCAAAGTACTGCAACGCAGGTTTAGTGAGGTTATGATAAAAAAAAATCTTATTCATCACCTTTTAAGTCCCTGTTATCTAGGTAACGTTTGTTTTTCTATCGAAAGCGCAGTATATAATGGGACGCAATAATATTATACGAGAAATAGTAATTTAAGTATGTGATATGCACTTTGTTTTGATGACACAAGCACGTCGTAGAATCACATAAACATTTCATTGTTTTTCGATTTTCATGATACGTATTCTTTTCGAAGTAAATCAAGGAGCTTCCATTTATTATTTTAGACATAATTCCTGGTCTAAATTCCTGAAATTCACTAAAAAACTGATATTTTCGGATTTCGCGTTACGTTCGTGACGGCGCGAAACTAAAGACTGACAATTGGTATTTATGTTGCCAGGATTTTGAATTTTTTTTTTAGTCTTTGAAAAACGCGTCGTTCTAGGCAGAACTAAGGGTACTACAAATCTACCATGGACCAAGTACGAATATAATTAAGTAAGGCTGAGGGCCTTACTAACTGTTAACTTACAAATGTTTATACGCGGTCAAATTCCATTTGTTTGTAACTGATTTCAAAGACGTGAAAGTTTAAATAAATCAGTGAATGATACTAATACTTACTCGTTGGCTTATAATCGGCTGTATTCCTAATGGTGATTAAATAATATAATTCCCCAGATCTATTGACTGTATAAAACTTTCTTGGAATATCTCAAAAATAAAAGAAAAAAACTCTAAAATTTGATAGAGTCTGTCCGGAAAGAGAAGTGTCGTAGAATGTATGAGCTCCCATATAGACCAGGACACTTCTCTTTTCGGACTAACTATAATAACAACTTCTGTAAATATTTCAAATATATTGATTTCATATTAAGTAGCTTATTTATATGACATGTCTCGTCCTCAGAAAACGGATCCTGCAGTGAATAATGATAATATTCTGTTATATATTCATAACTGCATATCTGCATTGCGGGGAATGATACGCCAAGGGTATGTATGAAAATTAATCTAATAGTATGTAGACTATATGTATATCTCACTTTTTTTTTTCAGATACCGATATTATACGTACGTATAAATAAGTAGGTACTCTATTATAAGCGCAAGAAATATAGTACATTTCGATATTAGTGCGGAAAGTATGTCATTACTTGAAGAATGACATTTACGCACGAGTATCGAACGACGTTTTTTAATACAGTTGCGAAAAAATTATAAAATTGACAATTATTCACTTTGAGGTTACTTTAGTACATGTATCCGAACGCTCCGCGCGGTGCGGTGCGGCGCTGTGATTGGCTGTCTGTCACTGTCATTAGCTGTGATTGGCTGAAAAAGTAAAAAGCACTAGTGCGCGATACCAAACTTTCCGCACGCTAAACCACTACAAGAAAAGCACTTTTTTGAGCAACTGTATTAAAAATATTGTTATCAAAATATTAATCAACATTTTCAATTCACTGTTTATCATTTCTGTGTCGGTAAGTCATCTATAAATAGACTTACTCGCTAATTTTAATTTATGCCTACGTTAGTAATTCAGAGAGCTGAATAATGAAACTGCAATTGCTTTGATTATTATTTAAAAGAGCAGATGAACTAAACAAAGATCAATCAAATTCACATTAAATTATTCCCAAACCTTTCAACTATGCAGACATGCTTCGTATTATGATTATGAAACAATTAATGTTGGGAAACCGAATTAATGAGACCTATACGAAGTTGGTTAAAGTTGGCGTTGTCAAGTTGCGCTGTAGCTGAACCTAGTGTAGGTTTAATAAGATTAGATGAAACTTCAGATGCTGTGGTGGGGCTGGTTTAATATTATTTGTCTGTGACACGTTCTTGTGTACAATCACATTGTCATGGTTAATCAAATAAATAATAGTGCTACTTGGATAAGTAATAATAAAAAACAAATTTTCTAAAAAAACAATTTTATAACTTTTAAGGAAAACTTTTTATATGTTTACAAATAGTTCGCAAGTTACTAATCCTAAAATAACCTAACTATAATAATAAGAGAACAGGCAACAAATAGGCGGATTTCCTATGCAATTACTATACATTTGAAAAACCATACTTAGTCGTAAATCACCTATAGGTATCGAGTTTAAATTAATTGATAATACTAGTAGTCCGCCTCTAACTGAGATCTCTTGATTTACTTGCAACGAGTTGACCAATGTAAAAAGACCCATATGAAGATTTCTTTTCGCCTTCTTAGTCCACAACCCCTTGGTCAATCCAGCTCATAAACGAACTCTCAAATTGTATGTAGATTTGCTACAACCCTAGCAAATTTCATTAATACGTATACATAAACAAGGTGTTCAATATCAAGCCATATATAATAAGCCATTCTGAACAACTTTTACTATGGGACCAATTCCGACATCTCAAAAAAAATTTGGTTGTTTCATACATTTCAACCGATCCGACGGCGACATTTTCTATGGGGAGGGAAAATTTTTTTTTGGGTTTTCGGGGTTGGTCCCATAGAAAAAGTTGTTCAATATGACTTACCTAATCAGTTCTCACAATATGGCTAGTTATTGGAAAAACTAGCTGTATTTATGTCTAAATCTATACAGGCCGCCGACAGCCAAATAATATATGCAGCAGCTAGAAAAACTCAGTCAAGACAAGTACAGTCAAAGTCTAATAACGATCCAGACATAGATACAAAAATTATGTAAACACTCTTGCAAGTTAGATATGCCTCTTTGTCACTTGACTAAACCATAGACTATTATAGAGATATAGACGACCACAGCCTAAGAACTTTTTGAAGCTCAAGTCAATTGCGTCCTCAGTCCGAAATCCGCCTAAAGATACCGACATTGTAAGAGGAAATGTCACCAGCACTGCCACTCCACCTAGTAACTACTAGTCGACTACTAGTACGCTATTTGTTAGTAGGTGGAGTAGCAGTGCAGGTGACATTTTCTCTTACAATTTCGGTATCTGTAGGCGGCTGTCGGACAGAGGGAGCAATTGACTTGAGCTTCAAAAAGTTCTTAGGCTGTGGACGTCTATATCTCTATAGTATCTGACTAAACTAATCAAAAGACCAAATCAAACACCCTTACAATTTCCCTTTACCCCATTCCAGGATACACCCGAAACATACAAAATCTAATTTCATGGCATTCATTTCCGCCATGACCCCCAGTCAACACCACACTCAAACAAAACTACAAAGCACGAATTCCGGAAAACTAAGAGCCCAGTAACAATGAGTAAAGGTCCCATCGATTATGTGAAGTCAGCGTGAACATTGTATAAATGTGCTCTGATATTAATTTCGTGTTGTAAGGATGTTTTGTGTAGTAAGAATACCTTAAGTGAATTCACGAAAAACGCCCTGAGTGTTTCATACTTTGTTCACGAAAAACGTTCCAATTCGTCGCTCAGTTTCGTGAACGTAACAAATCAGATACATTTAGTTTACACGCTCACCGTCGGCAACATATTTCGTGAAATATGTAGGTATATATTTTTGCGGGCACCGTTATGAAATAAATATATTTGACTGTTAATGTTACAACACACCACACACACACACACTGTGTGTTAGGTGTGTGTTGTGTGTGTGTTTGACTGTGTCTGTGTGTTAGACAACTGGCGTAAACTCGTGTCGGAGGCCAGGACTTACTTTGGGTCGGTGCGCCATTGAGTAAGTAAGTAAGTAAGTATGTTACACATTATTAATATAGAATTATTGGCGTTTAAAATTTTTTTGGAAAAAGAAAGCGCCGAGCAAGTTCGCTCGGAGCATTATTATTACGGGTTTTTGCCCAATCGTTTTTATTAGCAAGCGTTTTTGTTCGTGAATAAAATTATAAACGGACCCTTGGAAAGTTTGTAGGTCCCAATTGTTCAAAAAGTAACAAGACTTTTCGTGAAAATGTTGATTAAGTGAACTTCAACTTATGTTGCTATTAATATTATAAACCCAGTCCCTTCTTAAAGGCTTATTCTCAGTAAATTGTCGAGTGCACGACTTACTAACTTTGATTATTAAACCAACCGGATGCGAGACGCGCTCTCATTTCTATCCGAAAAAGTCTGCCGTTTTTTGCGGGGGAGGGGAACGTCACATGTTTGCGAAACGTCAAAATAGCCACATCAAATAAACGTCAGTCCATACAATGAGTATGACCACTGGTCATACTTGAAGTATACTGATACAAAACTTCAACAAATACTACGTTAACCAAGTCCCTTATTGAGGCTTGTTCTCAGTAAATTGTCGAGTATTTTCGCAACTAAATATTTTCAAACGAAGATCTATAGACACAGCTGTGAGCTTAGATCGTCTTTTTCTACCAAGTGGTCAGTTATTTACGTACGTATCGAGAGCAAGGATTTTTGCCTTAGAAATTCTGATGAAGCTGAAAAAACATTTACAGAGAGATGAATCAATTTTAGTTCGACTGAAATTATTCAGACTGATTAGATTTTGTTTTTGTTGTTATAAGTATTTTTTTACCGACTTCAAAAAGAAGGAGGTTCTCATTCAACAGAATTATTTTTATCATTTTTTTTGTATGTATGTTATTCGATATGTACGTGAATCGTGAACCGATTTTTTTTTTTTTTTAATCGAACGGGTATAATAACCCCTTGGTGGTCCCATTGTCACCAAGTCGGGGTCTGATAATGGGACCCTGGAGAAATCGAGGGAACTCTTCAACTATTATAGGCACACCAATAGTGATTTCACTATTTTTATTTTACAGCAACTCGGCCAATTCCTCTTGGAATAGCGGATCCTAAGTGAAATCAGTTATTTTTTTTGTTTAAAATTATTGTATAACTAAATCCTAAATGTGAAATATTATGAAACCATTCGCACAATAAAGATGCTTTTTGTGTGGATTCATTTTAATATTGTTCTAGCTATTCGCAATTTTAAATGTTAATCATACTTCAGTTGTAATAGCAAACCATTGTAAATCTACAATATATGATTCAGAAGAAGTTAGAAGTTTATAGTCCTCAAAACTACACTTTAGTAGTTATAATATAACCTATACACTTCTCTAGTTACTCATTATAACACACACATAAAAAAAAATTGCACAAATTTCACAGATTTTATTGTCTGCCTTAGGAACTCTAGAATCTTAATACTGGGCGAATAATGGACGATCATGGATAGAAATCCTTGATTGAAATTCCTAGACACGTGTTCCCATTGTCTAAGAGTCGACTTATATGGCTCCATAGTAACGTGACCCGGAATTGCGTGACAACTATGCGTGATCAGAGTTCACACTTATAATTGGTCAAGACTCTGGAAACTACTAATATCAAAAATCGAAATGGCTTTATTCACGTCTCTATTGCTCCTGCCTATTCGAGTAATATAGAGGTGAATCGATGAATCCACGCTCAAAGTTATTCGAGCTTTTCACGTACAAGTCATTCGAGTAAGTTCCCGCTTTGTACGCCTTTTCATTTCGATTGTTTGAAGCACGTAAAGTATTGGACGTGAGGAATGTAAGGTATTCTTTAGTACACATCTCTTGGATAAGGCAACGAAGCATTTTCCATTCTCTAATAGATTATGTAAGTCTATTTGAAACGCAGCCAAGTATAACATTAACTAAAGAAATGCAATTTAATTAATTAATTTTAGCAGTTTTGAACACCAATGTGTCTCGGTTCTAAACCAATTTCTTTAAGAAGTAACCCACAATTTATTTACTGCCGAAATACATGGTGAAATAGTAATCACCGTTCATATTGAACAAGATAATTAGTTAGACTATACTAAACAACTTTTGCTATGCGACCAACTCTGAAAACGTGAAAAAAATTTAGCTTCTCCATACAAAACGACAACATATAACATTATGATAGGCCGAAATGGATGAAATAGCCAAAAAAAAATCCGCGACTTAGTAGTTGGTCCCATAGTAAAATATGTTCATTATGGCTTACTTCGCCTCGCTCAATAAATGGTGGGGGTTAATATACCAACCCGTATAACATCAAAATAATTAAAATCACATGAATAATGCACAATAAAATATATTCGTTATGTAATAAAAGTACCAACGAAAGCATAATTAGTTGTAGCGAATTGTACCTAACACTCTATTTAGTCTTAAAAATCACCATTACTTTCAAAAGCACATTAAAATGATATCTCTGACGGATGTTTTTACAACCTTAGATGAATTTCTCTCGTAAACTGAAAAGACTTCTTTTTACTGTCTCGTAAAACAGGGGCTTCAGACTTATATACGTTAAATCAATCAAAATGACAACAAAAATATATTGGTTGCGTGCGCTTACTCATTTTTAAACACAATCATAAACGTGTGAAAAGGACGCAAAACATCAAATTGAATTGGTATTATAAAGTTGTGAGATTTTCGTTACGAATTATGACCCAGGGTTTGGTGATACGGATTCATAAATTGAATTTTTTGAGAGCAACACCTATTTGCATAATGGCCTTCTGTTTGTCGAATCCCAGGGTTTAAGTAATAAAAGTAAGTCAAAGTACTTGAGAATAGTTAACTTTTCTTGAAAGAATACTAAGTTAACACAAATGATCTCTGAAATATAATTCTTATTAGGGAAAAACTTAGAATTTCTTTGAATGATTCAGACTACGTTTACTTACTCAAAGATTCATTAATATCGATAAAATTATGTAAAAAAATTACATAATACCTCGATATAAACATTTATCTTAAAGGAACAAGAATTAAATACCCTACAGGAGTATATTGAGTAAAAAAGAGAGATTGTACTTTAATCAAACAAGTATTATCTTAGGTAAAAGAAAACTAGATAATCTGCAAGAATATATTCGCTTCGTTATATTTAAAACTTTAATTTATTTTCGTTAAAGGAAATACATGCTTGTCACGAGGAAATATTTTCAACATAATAGAATAATGTCTTAGATTGAGAATATCCCGGAAGCTTTTTTTTCCGTGTGGTATAATGAATAACCAATCTAGAAAAAGTAAGGGTACCAGTTGAAGAAAGTTATTATATAGGATTAAACACTAACACGATGACATAGATAGGTAGGTGAAATAATTATGTTCAAGATTGACTTGTTACAAAACGAGCAAGCAGCTACAACTTACACAAATACTGTAGGCATATCATTCCTTCAAATATGAGTCTTTTTAAAGTCGAAGCAAAGGTCGAGAACTTCATACCTACTAAAAAGCAAGTATACATGGAAGAAAATCCTCTAAACTTATTCAAATGAAGCAGAGCCACAGTATTCCGAATAAATGCATATTGAATCTGTTTACGCTCCCCGAAAACGGAATGGAGATAGACCATACTTCTCTATTTAAATTCGCTTGGAATCTACATATTATTGCTTCCAGTGATACCTCTGTTTCTTTGTTAAAATATCAGTTTCGGTTTGTGGTAGTACGGTTTTGGGATTGCCTTAGCAAACGCTTGATTCAAAAGTTGATTTATTTATACTTATAATATACAGAGTGTTTCCTGTAACATGAGCAATAAATTAAAACTTAGATTCTACTCCTCAGACAATAAAACTTTTGTTCAACAACTTTTAAAAAATACGTATTTTTTAGACTGTCTCTTTTTCATACAAACTAAATAGTATTTTCAATGTACGTTAAAATCCGTCCAATTGACATTGCTTGTCAGCCTTGTCACCCTACCCTGGAAGCTGTTGTCAAGCACGCACAGTGTTTGTTATACGCTGACGACCTTAAACTCATATATGGGCTAAATAACAATAATGATTCCATCGCACTGCAAGAGGATATCACTGCAGTTACCAACTGGAGCATAGAAAATAAGCTTCTATTTAACATTTCAAAGTGCTCTGTATGTACTTTTAGTCGTTCTCCTGTCCCTTTACTTGTCCAGTATACACTCTAGGAACTGAGATTATTAGTAGAGTTTTTTCCATGAAAGACCTTGGTGTAATATTTGACCAGCGCCTCACCTTCCATGAGCATATGCGAACGGTTACCGCTGGCTGTTTTCAAAGATTAGGCTTTGTACTTCGCAATGTAAAGGACTTCCATGACATTGGGGCCATAAAGATGGTCTTCAACGCATTGGTAAGGAGCAAGCTAGAGGCCTCGTCAATCATTTGGAACCCATTCGAGTCCACGTACGCTTTACTTCTGGAGAGAGTCCAAAAAACCTTCTTAAGGTTCTTATATAAGAAAAGATTTGGATATTACCCGTTTCTGTACCCAACAAAATTCCTGCTTGGGTGTCTCGAATACAACTCTCTAGAAGTAAGACGAAACAATAATTTGCTGACTACCATTTGTCGTATACTGCGTGGTGATTCTGACTGCCCTGAACTTGTGTCTCGAGTCTGCAGGCTATACGTCCCGGATGTACCTACAATATGTTTGAGGCCTCGACCGCACCCTCTATTGGCAGTACCAACAGCACGCACAGTGTCGCGAGAAAACTCACCGCTACCCCGTGCGTTGACACTCCTCAATGCGCTTCTGGCATCAGCGCCTGAATGTGACTTGTTTGCCTTGTAGATGGGTGGTTGTGTGCCGTGAATGCTTGAGTTTTTGTGAATTGATGGATGATAGGTTATCCAGCACTTGTTCATAATCGGTGGAATGTCGTTAGTCTTATTATGTCATCATCATCATCATCTCAGCCATAAGACGTCCACTGCTGAACATAGGCCTCCCCTTTAAGGGGGGGTTTGCCATACGTCTTATTATGTAAATGTTGCTATTAGTATACTTTTAATATATTTAGTTACTCGGCGCATTGGTGCACACTGTAATGCCGACTGTAATGATTTTGTTGTTAAATAAATAATCAATTTCGGAATACATTGCGTGTTCGAATAATCTTTAAAGTGAAATAAAAATCAAACCATAAGTTATTTTTAAAAGTTTGCTGAACAAACGTTGTCTGGTTTGAGGAGTAGAATCTACGTTTTAATTTATTGCTCCTATTACAGGAAACACCCAGTATGGTTCAAGTACGCGAGCATGACAGGATTGGTTCATTCCTGAATAAAAAAAAAATTGTCCGTCAGATCTATCTTGCAGATGTGTCCAGCGCACAAGTTTTTCAAATAACCTATAGGTGGGGGGGAATCATACAAAATGTCTTCTGTCAGAGATCTTCACATGTTCGCTGATACATATACTTACACATTTTTTCATACAATTAATTCCTATATTACGGCTTTGTCCACTGGACATATTCGCCAGACAGATCCGATGGAAAGATCTGTACTTATAGGCGGTGTATCCCTAGCTAATAAATGATAAATTTAGGACACTTATGACAAAACAACAATGTTTTGTCCTTATAGTTTGGTTTGCCTCAGTAGCCTTTTACTTGCCTCTGATGGTTCATTTGGTTTGTTAAGGACGAGTCGAACATGAGGAGTTATTTTCCTAGCTAAACGATCACACCAGCAAGCTAGAAAAATAGCAGTGGTCCTTAAGATATATACAACAAAAACACTAAAGTAAAACCCAATGCTTGAAATTCTCCAACTAATATTAAAATGTATGCAAATTCTGCATGCAGTTCGGTGCGCGGAATGTAAAGTAGCGTCTTGTGTCACCTGAGTTTGTCAGAGCAACTCTAAGCTCGGAATAATTGGCTCCCGGCTGCCGAGCCACTATAAGAGATATACGAGTCACTAGTTGGCTATTTTTGGAGACGTAGTACCAATTTTCATAAAGATTGAAAATCAAAATGTGTCTTTTTAACTCCAGTACCTACTCAGTGTCATAAGCGGCGCGTCAAAAATTTTCGCTACGCAGGAGGAATCTATCTTAAATCGTATCTTTGGCTATCTTTTTTTAAGTTGTAATACACTCCTTAGCTGAAAATAAGTCCAGCCAGCGGTAATCGAGTTTTATGGACGTTTTGCTACTGAAATTATTGATATTTGACGTATTTTAGACAATTCAGAATATTGTTCAGTTGCTAGAATTTCGTAATACCATAATTATTTGTTTTTTTTTTCATGTGGTTTATGAGTGTATCTATATGCCCATATTTTATTCTGACTGACTAAAAAGTACGCGTTACACTACTGTATCTATAAGGGTAAAGGAAAAGACATTTGTCCACAATAATGGCGTCAGAACCGTCTTTCGTCTACCGCTCAACATTTATTTGTTTCGTCCCGTTAGTAGTCCTGCTAAAACGCATAGGTACAATATTACTTTGCTTTGTGACGAAAAACTTGAAACTGATTTTTTTATAAAAAAATTCTCTCGAGTTCGCTTGAAAGCATCGAGTTGTTGTGAATTTGTTTATTTGTATGTCAATTGTTAAACTGTTTTAAAAACAAAAATCGTCTGACTTAGGTATTGTTTTGATTGCTCTTTGGCTCTTAGGTTTGGATCGATTTTATTATGTAGAGTACATTCGGAAAGAGAAGTGTCGTATAATGTATGAGCTTCCGTATAAACCACGACACTTCTCATTCCGGACAAGCTCTAGCCGCTATGAGAGAAGGGGTAGAATTGACAGATTTGCCATACATTTAGGTCTAAATTATAACAATTGATAGCTATCAAAATCCTACTCTAATCGCGGTTTAGTCATACTACTACTAAGTTTTTAGTTACAGGGTGGCCCAAAATTACGTTGACAAAATTAAAAAGTAATAATTTTGAAATTGAACGCTATTCGATTTCAGTTAGTCTTCTGTTATATTCTTACACATTTTGAAGACACTACTGTGTGTAAAATATAAAAACACTGCAGTTTTCATTTTAAATTTAATTGTATGTATATATTATGTAAGTACTTAATAAAAAAAAATCTTTGTCAACGTATTTTTGGGCCAACCTGAATATATAAAAAATAAAAAAAATAAAAAAAGTTTATTGAGTAAAAATAAGTGCTTATTGCTACATACATGTTTTGTTGCGGTACATGGTAAAAACCAAATGTAAGTAAGTGTCTTCTGACCCCCGTACTGGTATAAACTGTATCACGGTTATGAAAAGATTTACCAAAGCATTTCGGGTCGATCTCGCGTTTCGTGCAAATCGGTATTATATGCGATTTACCAAAAACCTTGTGATGTTTTAGAGTAACTGTTAATGCAATGTTATTAGATAGGGTCTAAGGTATATTTATCACCATAAAGCAAATGGTAAAAGGTGTTAGTTTTCTGTATATGTGTAATAAATACCCCCTTTTTTCATTCATCTCTACATGAAACTCGTGAAGGTATAACTTTAGCTTTAAATTTGACCTCAAAAAATTTGCAATAGAATCCTCGTTGTTTGTCCAATCAACAACTAATTAAGTTAAGATTTTAATCATATAATATTAGCTTCTGGATACTAACAACTAAAATTTTACAGCCATATAAGTGTATGGTTCCACCAATTTCTTCATTACCGCCGCGAGAAAGAGATTATCTATATTTCGGTATATAGAGACGATGTATAGCGGCTACCGTCGGTAAAATATATCGTTCGTGGCTCAGTTGGCCTCTTGCTACCGCAGGGTACGCCCTTGTGTCGCTATTGGCGAACTTTCGTAGATTCTCTGGTGTCGAAAAGGGGTGTGGTACGAGTTTTAATTCATCGCCATCCAGCGATTTATACAGTAAGTACCAAGTGTAATACGTTGTAATTATACCTATTACATGTGTTTTTAAGTTGCCTTGCACGTGGCTTATTCTGGAAATTGAAGGTCAGATATCAATCGACTTAGGCAGTCAAAACTACTAAAACTTCATTCATATCTGTTTCATTCACTTCTTTTCCTTCCAATTTTAGAAGGGAAGGTAATGAATGAATTAAGAAGGTAATGATAATTATGTTCGAGGTTATACATTCAAAGAAATTAACGAAAATGAAGGCATCGACAAAAGAATCTTCTGATGTTAAAAAATTTAATAAAGAGGTGCCAGGTCTGGATTCATAGTCTGAAAACGACATACCTGGTGAAATACCGAAGTTTGATGAAACAAATACAGAAAAGCTACCTACTCGTATACTCAACGACAAAACTTATGATCAGAATCAGGACTCCCCGACCATTCGAAACATTATTAATATAGATGATGCTGCACTCCTCGACCAAATTGATGACCAGACTTTTTTGGAGACAAGCAAAATAGATTCACCTAATACAACCATAAATGCCATACCCATACCATAAATACCAGAACCCATAAATAAAACGGCAGAATATCTCCTTAAGTCACAATATTGCCAAACGTTAAATTTGATTGGCAGAACTCTAAATTTTGTCTAAAACCTAGAGCTTCAATCCGGTCAACACGAGTTCAAAAAATGTAAATCTGGTACTACTGAGCAGGAAATTCTCACAACGGATACTAAAAATGATACTATACTTTACTTACTTACTTACTGCAGTGGCGCAGCGACCCAAAGTGGATCTTGGCCTCCGACACTAAAGTTCGCCAGGCTTCTCTGTTCACAGCCGTCTCTGTCCAGTCAAAGGCGCCCAGCGCGGTGAGGTCCTTCAGCACCTCATCTTTCCAGCGGTACTTAGGACCTAGGACGCCCAGATGGTCTTCGACAAGGCGGCTGGCCAGAGTATGCTCTCCAGACAGCACGATCTTCACCCATACGAACTACGTGTCTGAGCCATCGGAGTCTGGCGGCTTTGGTTTCCCCAATGATGTTCAGCTCGGACACCAGATCTTCAATTTCCTGGTTCTTACGGTGCTTCCAGGTTCCATCCTCTCTGCGAATGGGTCCCAGTATTTTGTGGTAGATTATTCGCCCAGCCACCAGCAGTGCCTGTTCTTCTTTTTGAGTTAGTGTCCAAGCTTCACGTCCTTATGTCAATATTGGTCTTTTAATGGTTTTGTATAAGCGCAGTTTCGTCTTTCTGATCATTAGCTTGGACACCAACACTTTGTGTAGAGCAGCTGCGCAACAAAGAGCGCTCTGGGTCTGGATCTGTATCTCGTCTTCCCTCTGGTTAGGTATCAGTAACGATGCATCCAAGATACTTAAACCTATCCACCCCCTTGTACGAGGTATATCCTACCGTGGGAAGTTTCCTACGAATCTTTGTGTTTCTGTATCTCTTCATATAAAGGTATTCAGTTTTTTCGTGGTTAATTCGTAGGCCAACCTTTACAGCTTCTTCCTCTAGTTTCTGGGCGGACCTGCAGACGCTTGCTTCGGTTTCTCGCATATAAGTGCCAGATCGCCAGCATACCCTACAATCCGATGTCTCCCATTTAACTCTACTCCGCCATCAGGAACAGTGGCCTTCTTAATGATATATTCAAGCGCCAAGTTAAATAAGCTAAGGGAGAGCGCATCTCCTTGTTTGAGCCTATTTTTAGCTTTAGGCTTTTCTGAAATCCACAAAGAGGACAATACAGCTCTGGGCACATTCCCACTTCCGACCAGATATGCTGAATTATGTGGAACACTCTTTCCCGTTAGGGCTGGAAGTATGGAGGTACGGCTTAATACTTCCATACTTCACTTGGCAGTCAGTCAATGCCAGGAGCTTTGTTATTTTTTAGCCTCATGATCGCCTTGGTGACTTCATCAAAAGATGGTGGGGGCACTGGTTCGTAATTGCTTTCTGCTGCTATGGAAGTGTTCTGACTTAACGGGCAGTTGAGAAGGCCACTAAAATAATTCCTCCACAGGTGTTTCTGCTTCTCTGGGTCAAATGTAAGGTTACCCTCATTATCCTTTCTTCCTTGTCACCCTTACCTCACGATAAAAGAGTCCAGTCTCAGATGCTATTATGAATATTTCCATACTTGATACCAAATCGTCTAGATGTTTCCGTTTCGCCTGCCTTATGGTGTTTTTACAATTTTGGCGCATCGTCGCATATTTAGCAACCCATATGGTGTCTTGGTCCGCTAGTATCTTAAGATGCCTTCTCTCTTCCACTGCCTTTTCACATTCTGGGGTCCACCATTTAATGTTTTAATCGATTACTACCTACATAATTTGCCAAACTCAGGCAAGAAATAAGAAGAATATTAAAATATCTAATTACTTTAAGATAAATTTAATCATAAAAACTATAGGTAGGTACGCGAAAGAATTCTGACACGCATGAGCTGGTTTATAGTTGTCATTATCATAGAGTAACTTATTTAGTAGAGCAGCACAGCCTAAGAACTTTTTAAAGCTCAAGTCAATTGCGCCCTCTATCCGAAAGCCCCCTAAAGTTACCGTAAATGTAAGAGGAAATGTCACCTGCACTGCTACTCCATCTAGTAGCTACTAGTGTACTACTAGTACGCAAGTCAGCTTGATTCGTGCGCAGTGCTTTAGACACTCACTCTTAATGTAAATTTTTTTAAGAATGGTTTTTTTTTCAATAAATACAGCTTTTATGTTTGATTTCATGAGTTTGTTTCATTACATTCTATTAGAAAAATTACCATCCCATGGAATTTTCATTTCTTTCCTTTTTCAATCATTACCATCTCAGCATATTTCATTACCAGCGCGTAGTTCATTACCAGAAGTCTCATAAAATAGAAAATAATAAGGTTATGACGGTGCCCTTCCCATAAAAATGTTAATCAATGAATCCACTCTTCATAAACACCAAAAAAGTTACCAAAAAAGATAAAAATTACAAATCAAGAGAATATCACCGATTTGCACGAAACGCGAGAACGACCCTTTGCATAATCAACATTAACAGTAGTTTGTTGTTTAATTTATACGCTTTTGGAAAGATTAAAAGCACCGCTATATTTGAACGCAAAAAAATATGATGTACCTTAGCATTTTTAATGCACAAACATTTAAACCACAACGTAAACCTATGTAAGAACGCAGCCGACTCGTTTGGAAACGCAGTCGGCGCACTTTAATTTTTAACACTCAATAAAACCTTCCAACACAAAATTGCTTTAATGTAAAAAATTATGTTTTACCTGTCGGTGTCAAGGCTCTGCTCGTAATATTAATAATGCGCGTTATATTGAAATTTCAGTAAATTTTATGCACCCCTCTTTAATATCATTTGCTGCAGCAAAGCCTCTAAAGGCTAGGGATTTAAAATACGAGCGAAATGTTGCTATGTTGTTTTTTGGACGAAATAAGAAGTTTTATTTTTTATTTGTGCTTTAAAATATTATTTGAGTAATATGGTGTGCAGTATTGAATTTTTTATGTGTTGGCATGTAATTTTTTAGAAGCACTGGTGGCATGAGATATTAATCCAAGAAAAGATGCGAAGTTCATGTGGTTTCAGACCCGGTTTGTACTGTTTACTGAGTTGCACGGAAAATCACTTGGTACTTTTACCAGTCGATTTTAAGAAAAATAGAAACCTGACCTAATCCAAGGCTTAGTTTCCCCAAGGCCGGGAGATAAAATAGCAGTGGCTTCTTAAAAACTGGAACTTACGGACTTCGTAGTTTTAATTTACCGGCCGAACCGCAGGCTCCATTAAGCCGTGGCGAAAATCAGGAAAAAGGCTTGAAGAATAAAAGACATGAGGCAATTCTTGTAACATTCCTTATGCGAACAGCCAAGGAGTGGAATGCTCTGCCCGAGTCTGTGTTTCCACATGAGTACGATTTGGGTATCTTCAAAGCGCGAGTAAATAGGTATCTCATAGGTAAGCGTGCCCCACCGTAGACCGCATCATCACTTACCATCAGGTGAGATCGTGGTCAAACGCCTGCCTATTCTGCATAAAAAAACATCATTTTTTAAAGAAAATATGATAGTATGTTAAGTATCTTTTTGACCATTTGGCAAATAGACACCCAGCTATACCTACCGGTAAAATAAAGTATCTTTTTTACAAAAGTAACTGCTTGAATTAAATGTGAACTTTCCATTTGATAACATAGCCAAGAGCAGACAGAGCAGAGAGAGCAGAGAGAGCAGACAGAACAGGGAGAGCAGACAGAGCAGAGAGATCAGACAGAGCAGACAGGGGCTCCCATACAACAGACATGATTTTTTCGCCGTTTTATATCTAGTGGTACGAAACCCTTTGTGCGCGAACTGACTTGCACTTGGCCTGTTTTTATATGCAATATTATGAGTTCTGTTAGTAAATATAACTAAAAGCTCTAGCGTTTTCTCGACCCAAATAAAACCACTGAGTTAACTATCCACCTGCAAGTCGTTCTGGATCCACTTTTATTTATAGCCCCGGCCATTGTACGTGATTAAGGGAGTAAATGTTAGCACAATTAGGCAGGCCGGGGAATTTGTCTTGGACATGGCATTGTGGAGGTAGAGCCTGAGTGCCAGCGGGATATGCCTATTGGACTGAGTCTCAGAAAACATTTTAGATACCTATGGAAGAAGTAGGTTATCGAAAAAAACACAGACGCACACTAGTTACTTTCAAACTAATACAAGTGGCAGCCATTTTCAAAGGTTTAAAAAATTAAAACTGAAAAAGAGATTGCTACATATTAGACTTGTATTCTTGTAATGTAGCAATATTAGGACTCTTTTGTTTTTTATTTGATAATATATTTCTTATACAATACTACACTACTAATTAAATATATCTAATACACCTAACTTAAACTAAAGGCCCTAAAGCAAAATTGCAAAAATCCCCAATCCCGCTGCCACCTGGTAGGGTGCCCATAAGGCTGGCTGCGTTACCTCGCTGAATGGCGATTCCAAATATTCCAATACGCTGAGCGAGGAACTTTTGTTTGTCATTTTGAGTAAGTATCACTACTAAAACTGAAGTACAGGGGATTGCTAACATCAAATAGGTCCTACTAAAGCTATACTACTAAATTATCTTAATCTTGTCAACTAGACGTTCAGTAGTTCCATATAATTTAAACTTCTAAAGTTTAAAACTAAAAATTATTGCTAACTGTTTTTTTTTCGGTACGCAACTGCCATTTAGAACTTTGCAAAATAAGTATCCGTTTTATTCCCCCTTTTAAAGTTTAAGCAAATACTTATTTTGAGTAAATACCAGTGGCGGCGGGTCTATAGAACACGATTCTCGTCGGCTTGCCATATTTTCAGGCAGGAGTAGTTTTCCTAGAGCTCATAAGGTAATTTTAAGCCAAATTAAAATTTTTGACCCGCCGCCACTGGTAAATACAGTGGGTCCACACCCTTACTTTTCTATAATGGCTGTTTACACGGCTACAGTAAGAACATTCGATAAAACGGATTATACTCTTCCAACTCTTTCACACCTGTGCTTTTACCTATATTTGTGTCACTGTCTTGCTAAGTCCATTTCGAAATTGGTTTTAAAATTGAGTACTAAATTGTGCTAAATGGCTTGCCATTCAATAGGATATTATTAGCCCTTTTATTTATTTTTCGTCTTAGGTTTAGGTTTTATAATATTTTTACAAAAGTAAAATACAAAAATACATCAAAAACATACAAAAACAATAAAAACATTATAAAAAACCTAACCCTAGGTTAGCCGCCGGCAACGGAGCAAGGCCCAGGCTGCCGGTGGTCAGGGCCGCAGAGAGAGGAACCTTCGGACTATACGCGCCGTGTCCAGGATTACCGCCTTCTGTATCTGACCCTTGATCCAACCACAACCTCGTAGCGAAAGCCTCTCAAGATGTTGGTCGAGACAAAGAGTCTCGACCAACATTATTACATTATTTATATTTAATTTATATTTGAGTTCTAGGAAATATTATAGTAGATTTTGTAAGATACCTATTACTTCTAAATGCGGAGTTCATAGTCAAAATATCCAAAAAGGTTAAAACCTTTTTGGATATTTTGGCTGTTATTTTGACGTATTGAGTAATCAAAAGAAGTTGAGCATTAATACGATCGAAGTAGAACAAATCCAAAAATCTCTCGGACAGTCCTGAAATTTGGTTTGTATAATAATTAGAGGTTTGTATATTAATTTGATGTTCCAGGACCTCGAGGAATCGCCAGCACCTTGGAAAATGTCGTCCATTCCAAAGAATTTGGCCTTAAACTCTTAAACCTCGTGTTCTTTGGAAATATGATCTAGGGCAACATTAAAGCTTATTAAATTCTGCACAATACGTATTATTGCGAATAAATTGCATAGTGCGGGGAACGAGTAGCAAAGAGAAAACTAAAATCCAAAGTTACATTACGTAAAACTAAATATAAGATACAAACACCATACATACATACATATTCCTTTGATATGGAGCTTAGCGGCCTTATAGCAACCTTTGTTTATAGAATTGTACTTGAGCTATACAAAAATCAACATTTTACCCCGACTGCGCCTTAAACAAAAAGTAGGGTAATGGTTTAAAAATATAAAATTAAGCACACCCTGTAGCCTAGGATACTAAGCGGATTTTGACAAGTGAGATATCATTAGATGCCTTTTAATTTGCACAATTAGCCTATACTTTCTTCATTACTTCGGTCACTACCCACCGACTAGTATTTTTTTTAGGGTTCCGTACCCAAAGGGCTGTCCGTCCGTCTGTCACCAGGCTGTATCTCATGAACTGTGATAGTTAGTCAGCTAAAATTTTCCCTGATAATGTATTTCTGTTGCTGCTATAACAAAAAATACTGAAAAACCGAATAAAATAAATATTTAAGGGGGCTCCCATACAGCAGACATGATTTTTTGCAGTTTTTATAGATAGTGGTACGGAACCCTAAGTGCGCGAGTCCGACTCGCACTTGGCCGATTTTTTTTATAACACGACGGTGATAAACAAGCATACGGCCTGCCTGATTGTACGCAGTCACCTATGGACGCGGTCTAGGAGGCCGTTATAAACAATGCAAACATTGTTAATCAAACTAATTACTCCGGACACGTTCTAATGGACACTTATCACTCTAAGCTCCCGCAAAAGCTTAATTTCACAGCTTTAAGAGACAATTCCGCCTAACGAAGATACAATAAACACTTAAGGCACTCTATAAAGTCATTACCGCCAACTAACGGCTGCAAGAGGCTCAATCTAAATAAGATTAAAGCAAACCCTTCCCTAATTATTTATTAAATTTAATCATGGCCCCGGTTCGAATTAAGGCTAACCAAATACTAGCGTCTTCCGAGCGTCGTCGTCGCCCGAGCGTCGGCGTCTTAACAGCGTCGACGCGACGTCAGCGCGACGTCAATCCCCCCACACCCCGGCCCCCGCACCCCCTCTCCCGCTCACCCAAATCTCAGCGGGGGGAGCGGGGGTGATGGGGGGGGGGGGGGGGGTTGACGACGCTTCGACGCCGCGTCGACGCTGGTAAGACGCCGACGCTCGGGCGACGACGACGCTCGGAAGACGCTAGTGTGGGGTTAGCCTAAGTTACGTTAAAGTCGATTGGATGGTCAGATTTCCTATTGGAGTGAAGTGGGTGAAATTATTTACACAATTTGAATAGATTTTAGCGAGTCCCTTGTGTAATCCATTCTACTAATAATATTATTAAAGTTTAGGTATACGTTTGGATGGTAGATCTTGTTTTCGAGTTTTTGATATTTTGCACAAGGGTAGACCGAAGCAAATTAGATCGCAGGGCGAAATGGTTCAAGAGCATTTTTGTTAAATTCGTAAGAGCGCGGGTAGCCACGGACAGCTAACCTAATAGGTTAGCTCAGCTTAGCTAATTACTAATTAGCATCACGCCTTGACTTTGACGCTGGGTACACAATAATAATAGTTATAATGTAACAGAAAGTGCAGAATTGCATTTTTTTTAATATGATATTTATAATCCGCGATATACAAAAATAAAATACCTAAAATAAAAATCATTTATTTCAGGCATACGCCCGTCCGTCAGGGTTAGTTACATACATATAAAAAACAAGGCATATTAGTAAATTTAAAAACAAACACTAAATTACTAAATTATAATTTAATGTCACGTGATTATGTTTCTTTACATTATTTTAAATTGCACATAAAAGGTACTATAATACCTACGTATTTACAAAGAACTTTAATATCTAACGTCTTTCACAGATGGATGTCAACTCCATGTAGACGCCTTGATGTATGTAAATAGCAAGTAAAACTACTCGCTGAGTTAGTAGTTTAGCTGATTGCACAGAGAACAACAAATGGGTACAGCTCGTTTGAACCGTGAAGCTGGGACGGGTTTTTGATGTTGATTGTTCTGTATTGTTCAAATTTTAGAACTGCAATAAAGTAGAAGTAATATCATAAAACGTATAGGTATACAGGTGTCCCAGAAATCGACGTCAAGCCGTGAATGGATGATAGACCAAGTTATAACAGTTATCAGAAAAATACAAAAAAAAATCTAGCACATGTTCTTCAAAAAATATGGTCACTTTAAAAATTTACTAGAAAATTCACGCCCTGGTATTTAATTAACTTCTAGTAAATTTTTAAAGTGACCATAATTTTTGAAGAACATTTGATAGATTTTTTTTTTTGTATTTTTCTGACAACTGTTGTAACTTGGTCTATCATCCATTCACGGCTTGACGTCGATTCCTGGGACAGTATTATTTTACAAAATGTAAAATTTGCAAGACCGTGAGAAAGCTTGGCAGCGAGCAATCGGCCATCGATAATATAAAAAAGTAGTACCTGACGTCGGATAAGTGCAGTAAGTAAATGTTGGTCATAGAGTAATTAACTGGCATCTTTATATATCACTGACACACGTTCTAAGTATATCAACGTTGCATATATTCTTATGACATATATGTATTTTAAATATCAAATAAGTTTCAGTAGGTTGTTTTGGCAACATCTCTCAAATCTCTTACCTATAGAAAATTGCATCCAGGTCGTTATCGCTTTTGCTTTAGCACTAACCTATTAGGTATAAAAAACTATGTTTGTTTTTCGATAAACGCTTAAAGGATGATAGATTAACTGCACGCCCACATAAATCACGCCTTTCCAATCCTCTATAAAACTGTCAAAATGCCAATAGACGACGAAAAATCAATTTTTAGTGCGCTTCGAGCGTCCGGTCGTCAAGCAAAAACTGACACGGTTATAGTTTGCAAACTGTTGAAAATGCCAGTTTATTTCATAAAAATATTATTACAGACGGTTTTACTCCACTACAGAAACAAACTGAGGAAAATAAGTATGCATGGTGCATTTTAAATCCACATTCCTTGTCAAAGGTTTCAATCGAGATTCAAACTTTTATGTCAAACAATTTTCAATTTGAAACGGTCTATCAGAAACATTGCAGCTACAAAACAGGATTTTATGTAACTAATATTTTTATGTAAAGGCCGCCAAGCTCATGTGTAATAGGCTCGACAGTAGACAGATAGACACATCTGCCAAATGCACTTGGAACGGTGGACACAATTGGTGAGAGAATGGATACCGTGGGATAGCCTGAGCAGGGATAAAAAGAAAGTTCTTCGACCAACCTGGACATATTTTGTAGCGATTGGTTGGAACTTGCAGTAAGCCCTGACAAGTGACAGAAAAAAAGAGGAGGTCTTTGCCCAGTAATTACTGATAGTAAGGACTGACCGCCTGCAGTTGCTATGAAATTAGATCTCTTATGTTATTGTTAATTTTGAAGCTTTATTTATTTATCGTATGGCTACATGTCACTGGATATAGATAAGCATTTCTTCTCTGGGGTAGTAGTAGTGAGGAAGCAGATGATGAAGAAAATCCAGTGAGTGCTGCAAGGTCCAGATGAGACAGTGCAGCTGCCTAGTTTGTTGCTCTTTTAGCACCACCTAGGGATCACGTGTAGGGTTATCGAAAGTGCTTCCTACGGACGCAGAGTAACATTGATCCCGTAGCTAATTACTATATGTATAGTAAACTATGATGTTTTTATTGTAAGATAATCATTTGCACCATTGTTAATGTTTCCATTTGAAAAAGTTTCAAATATATGTGTATGTTAACTCGTTTTTGTTAATCCACTCTCAAAGCTTTACGTTATCTCTGAAAGTAACCTTAGAGTAAAAACCGGCTAAGCACAGACATAAAGTTAGGTTTATGGTAATGAAAATTGCCTTCGTGCTAGACCCGCATAAAGGAGTCTTAGGCAAAATTTATAGAATGCATTAAAATTGTGAAGGGTTTTTTGTTAAGGCCAGTGTGGTACGGCTTTGGAGTTATGTGGGTCATTTTATTAGTAGCAAATCTTGTGTTACGACTACGACTTAAATTTTACGAAGCGTAAAACCATTCTGTGACGAGATCCTTTTCGATTGCGTGTACCAATTGACGAACCAAATAGTATTAAAATTTAAGTATTAGCTGCGTAGCGGAGTTTTATCAAATAACTATACTTAAAGTATAAATTATTATTGTATTGGTATTTAATCTTATAATATGTCCTTAATGTGCATCATAGTCATCATCTTAGTTCATAGTTACAGTAACCAAGTATCTTTATTTTTATTTTATTTTATTTATTTAAGCACGTCCACGTCGTATACAGAGTGTTTCCTGTAACATGAGCAATAAATTAAAACGTAGATTCTACTCCTCAAACAATAAAACATTTGTTCAACAACTTTTAAAAAATATGTATTTTTTAGATTGTCTCTTTTTCATACAAACTAAATAGTATTTTCAATGTACGTTAAAATCCGTCCAATTGACATTGCTTGTCAGCCTTGTCACCTTACAGACATAATCAATTTCCGAATACATTGCGTGTTCGAATAAACTTTAAAGTGAAATAAAAATCAAACCTTAAGTTATTTTTAAAAGTTGCCGAACAAACGTTGTCTGGTGTGAGGAGTAGAGTCAACGTTTGAATTTATTGCTCCTATTACAGGAAACACCCGGTATATTAAAACTTATACTTAATTCTAAGGCACTTAATCTGATATAATACGACAATTATGGTGCATTACCTAGTATCCTAATCAACACTATGAAATCTAACTATTAATTAAGTTTTATTGCCTAATATCGTCTAATATATTGTCTTTATTTCATTGTAATATATATAAATTCAGAGCTTAATATATAAAAGATATTTTTAAAGTACATATTTACACAAACTAATATAAAATATAAATATATAAAAAATAAAAAAGCCCTTTATTCTACCATAACTTTTACATATAATTTGCATGCCTCCTTAAATTTCTACTAGTTAGTTATGGAAGTCGCCTCTTTGGCGTAGGCCTCCCCCAAACTAATATATTTCAACTATATTATTCAGAAGGGGCTGTCCATAAATTACGTCATCGATTTTTGACGATTTTTGACCCCCCCCCCCCCCTGCCTAAAGTCATCCAAAAATTATGCTTCAAATGGCCCCGTTTCCTCCTACGTTATGGTTTTTACCATCATCCGATGTCCAGACCCCCCCCCCTATTTTGAAATGACGTAATTTATGAATAGCCCCGAATTAGATTTTTTCCCAGGAGTTCGATTTTTGAATCTCACCGGTGCCTTTTTTTGTATGCAGCCGATGACTATTTAGTACGAAATAAGTCACCCGGTGAGATTCAAAAATCGAACTCCAGATCACTATACCAAGCTATGTATACTATAAGCCATGGTGTTCATAATTATTTAAGAACAAACGTTGTTCCGCAACAACGCTTCGTTTACCAAATCTTTAAACAGTCAAGAAGTTAAATAGCTTTAGGATATAATATCTTTAACATATCAAATATGAATCTTGTAGAGACAAACCACCGACCGTCAGCCGCAACGTCCGAACCACGTTTCCTAACCACAGACCATTTGCGTCTAGACGACGCGTGTAGGTATTTATTTGTCACTCCCGTATTTATTTATTAGTATGAGTCGTATGAGAGCGCGAGCGATGCAGTTGCATTTACGTTTACTATTTAAATCCAGTTAAATTAAAACTTGTCAGTAATATAAAAATAAAGTCTTTAATTTGTCATAAAATAGAGATCTTCAGGTGGTATTAATAGAATAAATAAAAGTTCCTAATCTACCCCTAAGAGAACATTGCACTTAACAGTGATGTTGATGTGAATAAATTATCTTAATTGGGATCTTAAGGGAATGCAGTCGGGAAAATTAAACTTTTTTTTTATAATAAACTCTTGTAGGCTTACAGTTACCCAAAATGCCCACAAGATATTTCACACATATTATAATATTTAACGTAATTACAAATACAATAGGCACACAATAGTTGCTTGGTTTAATGATAAAATAGGAAATTCTGAATAACATCAACATCAAGCATGCATGCATTGCATGGGTTAGCGCATCGTTATCGGTGAATTCTCAATACAACTTGGGACTCCGATGGCCGGTTAAGAAGTGTAAGACTTCCTCGGCAGATGTCGCTAGGCGTCACCCTAAGGCGCGAATATAAAATAAAGGATGTGGTGGAGAAATTCGCAGCCATCAGGTATAGTCTATTAGCTCAGTTGGCAGAGCGATGGGCATGTTTCCCAGAGTCGCTAGTTCGAGTCTCGCCTGAGGCAGTGGATTTTTCTACTTTTTCTTTATTTCTAGACATTGTGGTATCGTTAGCAGACGTTCTGCTTAATACAAAAATAAATCAACATCAAGCATTCAAACATAATTACTTGTCATATTTATACTTAAGTTTACCTACCTTTATTTACGTTATCATATTTTCACTGAGATTTTTTGCTTGGAGATTATTCTAAGGCTGAAACAGAGATGGCGAATCGATTTGGACGCTTTCCTCGGCAAAGTGAGAGAAGTGTCTAATACTCCTCATGTCATCTCAAGGCAATTCACGGTCGATGTAAATACTTTATACAGCGTAGTCTGTTAGTGGTTGTCCATGTTTCTAACCTAACCTATCCGTGGCAGCTCTTTGCACTTTACTGTAATGAATATTAGCTTTGTTGAGGTTTGAGCAGAATGCAGTCGGGATAAATACAAGCTTAGTTTTTACCCCTATAACTAGAAAATTTGGTATATGAACGTAAAAGATATTCTAGAGGTACATATACAAGGGTGCATTGGAGTAATTCCGATGGGAAAAAAGTGGCGAGTAATTCGGAAATGATTTTCGGAATTACACGCTTTGCGAAATTACCCCAAGGCACCCTATTAGAAAGGGGGTAATTACCGTGGATATTTGTTTTTGAATGCAACGTTTATATATGGCTTTGTAGATTTGTACAGAAATAGAAGACGATTAGTTCTGTCGGTGAGTGGCCTATTCAAAAAGATCTTGGCATGATTTCACTGTTTATAGCTGATCAGACACTGTCAGTAATAATGACATTATTTCTCTACCCATCCTTCTCATTCTTCATACACGAAAAAAAGACACGGAAAAGGACGGATCCAGAAATAATGACATTATTACTGACAGTGTCTGGTCAGCTAATAAAATAAGAGAGTGTGATAATCCTTATTATGTTAAAGACACTTTATCCGTTATTTTGCTTTCCTAGTAATATATTTTTCTCAAACATGCATTGAAATGTCTTCGTTATGTGCGTCATAATAAGCTTCAAAGTATCACGTTTAGGGCGGATCAACTCCAGAGAACAGGTAACGATTTTCATATAAAATTGAAGGCCTAGGCCGGGAAGTAATTTTTTTTAAATTTCCATTTCACATATGTTTGTGGCACAGGATCATGGCATTTAGCCATTTAAGGTTATAGGCGATATTTACTTTTTGGTTCATTTGACATTCTGCCACTATTTTATGCATATTCAAAAAAAACAATAATCTTCATTATCTTTTTTTTGTTATTGTTTTTGTTTGGTTTTGTTTTTGTTTTTGTTTTTGTGTTTGTTTTTGTTTTTATTTTTGTTTTTGTTTTTGTTTATGTTTATGTTTATGTTTTTGTTTTTGTTTTTGTTTTTTTTTTGTTGTTTTTGTTGTTGTTGTTGTTGTTTTTTTTTTGAAAATATGTTTGTAACGTTCTGAATTTATTCAGTCACCATATACATTATTAATACAAGTTTACGAGTAGACTTTTGCCTTAAAAGCACTATACATACCTTGGCGTGAAATGGGGTTGCCAGCCTCGTAACTATTCGGCCTCGCTACGCTCGGCCGTCTATATAACTCAGCCGGCAACCCCATACTTCCCGGCCTCTGTAGTAATGTACTATTCTTTAACCCTTGAAATAGTAATGTTTTTCGTAGTGGTTGGTAGCCTGGCAGTAAAATGTTCGACTTTCAAAATCGAGGTCTCGGCTTCAAACCCCGGCTCGTACCTACTGAAGTTTATCGGAATCTTGACGAAACCTGTATACATCCACAGAAAGAAAAAAAAATGTGTATGTCAGACCCGCTTTGATTCAGAGTGGGGGACTCTATAGCCCTATCCTTCTAGTAAGATTTTGGAACAATCATAAATATTATTATCTCTTCTTTAGTATAAAGCTCAGCTCAAAAATAAAGAAAACATTTTAATGTGTGCAAAAAGAAACACATTTTTTTTCATGAACTACGTACTTATAATCACTTATTTATTAAAAATAACACAGCACAAAAATAGTTTGAGGTGTTTGTAAAAGACATTTTAAAATGTGCAAAGACGTTTTTATGGAACACAGGTGCACCGTAACGGGACATAAAAGCATGAGATGGCAACGCTACGGTACTAACCCCAATGTCTTAGAGCATTTAACCAACCGGAGCGGCCATTCCCCTCTGCCGAAAATATATGACCAGTGGTCATAATCATTGCATGAACTGACGTTTATCTGACGTGGCTATGTTCACGTTACGCATACATTTGGCGTTCCCCTACCCGCAAAAAGCGGCAGACTTTTTTTGTATAGAAAATGACAGACATGACCGGTCCGGTTGGTTGAATAGTCTAAGCTCAATGTAGACTACGTTTATACAGCTATATGGACTTGGGAACATGCACTAAGATCTTTTATAACTTCTTTCTTAACCTCTGAAATAAAATAAAAGGAGGATGAAATGCAGTCTGTTTCCTTAGTTATATTTTAGATGTCTTGAATTTTTGTTATTTAGGTAGCAAACACAATAAAATAATGCAAAGAGAAATAAGTATCGTCCATGATACGAAAATACTGTAAACCTGAACGAGAGAATCTAGTGAATTCTGTTACAATTCTTCACATAGTATAAATAACTATTTTACTGCGTATTAATGTTTAAATAGTTTGAATTCAAGATATAGTACAGTTTAAAATAAAGTAGTTTTCCTTACAAGATCGGTACAATAATCTATTTCACTAAGCGTTCTGATAGTATTGTTGTCATTTTTTCATTCCGTGTGGGAGTCAGAGAGATCAAGGAAAAATCTTTGTCTATCAGCAAAAAAAGAGCTAAACTAAATCGTGAAACGAACTTCCGAAAAATGTGACCTAAAAAATAAAACAACTTTGAACGGATTATATCGCGTATACTGAATTTAAATGACATCCCGACGTTTCGAACACTTTACAGCGTTCGTGGTCATGGGTTGACGGGTTGGTCGCGGCAACCGTAGACAATATAATGTGACCTAAAGTTAAAACTGTATTTAATCTGACCATCCTCGTTTAATTTTATAAGTGGTCTTGTATATTTGACCTTGACATGTTCGAACTTTCTTCTTAAACTTATACTTAAATACTTAAGTATTTATGTATTTAAATACTTATGTATTATATTTATTTATGGAAATACAATTAAATAACAACTAACTTAACAAAAATATGTACAGCATAAAAAAACTAACTTAAGCTAAAATATGTCTAAAAATGGCCCCCGCGGCATCGTGCCAAGGAGGCTGGCAGCATTTCCTCTATGTATAGCAATACATTTAATTTTAAGAAGGGGAAGTTCCAACATGTCAAGGCAAATGGACCACTTAAATAGGTTTGTTTAATTTTTGACATTAATTAAAGGCACAAAAAACCTGTGTTCATCTCATCTATGTAGATGACACTTTTCTAACTTACCTACAGCAATCTAAAATGCTTGAATATGAGGTTTCACTTTGTTCTCACGCTCTCCTCTTGCATATAAAGTCGGTAAGAACTTCTGGAACTCACACGCTGTCGCGTGGTCTATGGACTTGGATTTTATTATGAATATGTAAAACACTTACTGAGCGAAGTTTACTTAAATTTTAGTTCTCTGGAGACTGGAAGTGTGAGACCTTGCATAGTTTTAGGAAATTATCACTGAAGTTGTGGGTATCATTGATGTGTGCATGATTAAAGATTTTGAAATGAGTTCGCACTGAGATATAGTGCCGAATTTTAATTTTAAAATATATTTAAAACACAATCTATCTCAAACATAACTCCAACATACAACAAACAATCAACCAATATTGAAGTAGTATTAGAGTTGCATCGAATAGTTTTCAAACTAATTTTGATATTTCTGATTCAGATTGCCAATCAACCTAACAACCGACTACATACGTATTAGCAAAGTAAACTTTGTAATAGGCTAGATGAATTTATTTCAGGCGTGGTATCATTCGATTAGTTTTGTAGTGAGGATCAAATGTCTATATGGGGCCAATTGCCTTAAATCAACATAAAAGACAGAAAAGAGACTTAAAGTCTGAGATTTGCATTTGTTTCTCAAAACGCTCCTAACAAAATGATATGAGCCGTGACGTCACGGCTTCATAGTTGCCCTGTTTAAAGTATGGAAAAAATTATGAAATTGCTATTTTTTCAGTGAAATATTGCGTTTATGTATTTGGTTGCTATACAATTTATTTCACAATAAAATGTTAGAAATCGAATCGTATCATTGGTTTTTTAAATTTCGTTCGTTCAAAATTCCAAAAAAAATTGAAATTTTTTAGCCTGATATCTTTGCGACATTTCAATTTTTTTTTAATGTTTACTTTATTTGGATATTTTGATCATTTTGCATCCTATCAAATAAATTTTAATGCCTAATTCAACATGTGTCATCATCCCTATTAGGTACAACACTTATAAGCGAGTGTGGATATGAATAAAAACAAAAAAATCACAAACACCGAAGTCAAATATATATATCGGGTATATGACATTAAATGGTTACTTAATACCTACATAAAATATTGATTGCAAAAAATACTCAACTTCAAAACTTATCAGTTACCCAAACAAAACTCTCCTGAATTTATTATAAGAAACCGAAAGATAATTACTCTAAATGTCAATTAAGAACATTATTAATCACGTTCCGTTGAACATCCGCTGTTGAGAACCCTTTCTAGTTCCACAAGTCTATCTACACTCTATTTTAAACCTTGTTCATTCATTTTGAAGTCTACATTGGCTTGGGAATGTGTTTTAGCAACGGTTGGTCGAGTCACCTTACATACTTTATCATAAACGTCACGCTGCCCTCTCGGAGCGTCCACCTTTTTTCCGTCTGTGAAATTCGATAGGGCCCCGGTTAATCGAATGTCCCTAATAAATCTAAGTGCCTGTTAGACATGTCGTGTTCACGTAACAGTAACTAGAGTAAGGCGCTTATTCGAGCGGCTAAAATGGCTGCTAACTTTTATAACGAGGTTCAGTTCGGTAGCCATGAACGTGTGGAATAGTTTCATAGCTTTCTGACTGCAAGATTATTACATACCTTTTTTATTTATTAGATAAATTGTTTAACTTCATTTGCTCATTAAAAATATGATCGGTCTGATGTAACCAATGCCCAGTAGGTACGTATACGGTAGAAGCCGTGTAAAATCCAAGGAAGTTAGTCTTTAAGAAAAAGTGTTTAACTGTATTGTACAACTAGTGTCGAGTAACTTACTCGAGACGCTTAGTGTCAGATATGTATTATTCTGCACTTTTGTCTCCGACAACTCCGCTGGGCAAGATTGCTTGTTAGGTCAAACAAAGCTGATTAAGCCCCTAGCCGCGAGATCGAGCGGTGGCTACTCCCCAAAAAGGGGGAGAATGATCGGCTTCCGAGGTCCAGGTTGTGCTATATTTCTGGCGACCATTAGCTACTAGGTCGGGTTTGATGTCATTTTCGTATAATTTGGGTGCAAGGAACTTCTTACAAGCAATCATGCCAAGCGGCGTCGCCTGACACAAAGCGCAGACTCAAATGTCTTAACTTCCCCAGTAATTACGAAAATAATACTGTGTGCCTTATTAAGTGCTAATTCCGCTATAAATTCTCCGCTCATACGTTCTTTTAATTCCGAGTAGCAAACTGTAATGCTGGGAAATAAACACTAATTAGTTTTCTTGTTCATGAAGCTGAATATAATTCCCGAATCACACGAGTCCTTGTCATACCTCATTTGTAAAACATGTGAGTAAAAGAGACAAAGGAAATTGCGAATAGCATCTCGTCAGTGTAGCATTAAGTCGAGACACACGTAACGACACAGATTAAATATGTATGTAATGTAGAAGTGGGTACGTCACTTCGAAGGGAAATTCCATTGTATCTTTAATAAATATTATTACCTTTATTTAGTTTTAATTTCCATTGCTTGTAATAGCAGTATTTTTTTTTTCATGTTTTTGCTTCGGAACGGTGTCGAAATTATATCTAGAATGAATTCGGCATCTCCATTAAACGAAAACGATACCAAACTTGGCCTAGTAGCTTAACTGATGTAGGTATCAAGATAAATTTGAGAGCCCCCTCTAAATATTTACATCAAAAATCTTGGTGGCTCCACCTCTCAATTCCATCCTAGGGACCTAAGGAACACTCATGACGAGGGAAATCTTTTGTTCACGAAAAGCCGTATTTAACATTTTTATGTCGTGTGCAACTATACTTAATGATACGTGTTTTTCAATAGTGGCGAATCTAGCATTCCTACAATTAGTTACATAATCTATAACCTCAGTGACGTGTTTATCTCTTTGTTCAGGTCTCAACTTAATCAAGTGTCAGGATTTGATGGTATAAGTCTAGCTTAGTGACTTAGTTGCCAAGACGTTTATTTTATAGTTCTCACGTAAACTTGTATGAACATTTCACAATACCTACAATGTAAGTGGAATAATACGGTGGCTTAGTAGAAATGTGCCAAGTGGTTTCGAAGTTGTGGAGCAAGAAAACAAGGCATGATATAGAATTGAAAAGCTGTTTGTATAATTATAATAGTTGAAAGTGTGCACTTTGTTCACGAATTAATCATGGTGAAAAGTCAATTCGGCGAAGACCGTGTCGGTGAAGATCAAATAGCAAAGAATTACAGCTAATAGGGGTGATGACACATGTTGAATTATGCAATGAAATTTAGTTGATAGGATGCAAAATGATCAAAATATCCAAATAAAGTAAACATTAAAAAAATCTATTGAAATGGTCCAAAGATTATCTGCTTCAAAGTTTCAAATTTTTTAGATTTTTGAAAGTACGAAATTTAAAAAACCAATGATACCATTCGATTTCTAACATTTTATTGTGAAATAAATTGTATAGCAACCATAGGTAATAAACGCAACATTTCACTGTAAAAATAGCAATTTCATAATTTTTCCATACTTTAAACAGGGCAAATATGAAGCCGTGACGTCAAGGCTTTATATCATTTTTAACCGACTTCAATTCCATTGAGGAAGGAGGTTCTGCATTCGGTTTGGTGTTTTTTTTATGTATGTTCACCGATTAGGTACTCCGAGACCCGTGGTCCGATTTGAGTAATTCTTTTTTGTTTGAAAGGATCTACATCCAAGGTGGTCCCATATTAATATGGTGCTGTTCTGATGATGGGATCCATGAGGAATTGAGGGAACTCCTCAATTTTGAAAGGCACATGTATGGTGATTTGGGTGTTTTCTCAAGCAACTCAAGCATTTTCTTACGAAAACCACCATTTCGATGCAGTGGACCTGATGATGATGATTGTTTTGATGATAATGATGAAGATTTTTTTATGCAGGATGTTCAGCGATTACTCCGAGACCCGTGGTCTAATTTCAATAATTATTTTTTTGTTTGAAAGGAACTACCTCGAAGATTGTTCCACATTTATCTGGTGCTGTTCTGATGATGGGATCCATGAGGAATTGAGGGAACTCCTCAATTTTTAAAGGCACATGTATGGTGATTTGGGTGTTTTCTTAAGTGACTCAAGCATTTTCTCACGAAAACCACCATTTCGATGCAGTGGACCTGATAATGATGATTGTTTTGATGATAATTATGAAGATTTTTTGATGCAGGATGTTCAGCGATTACTCCGAGACCCGTGGTCCAATTTGAATATTTTTTTTGTTTGAAAGGAACTACCTTGAAGATAGTCCCACATTTATCTGGTGCTGTTCTGATGATGGGATTCATGAGCAATCGAGGGCACTCCTCAATTTTTAAAGGCACGTGTATAGTGATTTGGGTGTTTTCTTAAGCTACTCAAGCATTTTCTCACGAAAACCACCAATTTGATACAGATCGAGGACCTAATGATGAACTCCACATATGATACGTGGACTTTTCCTTAGATAGAATGTGTGTATTGTAAACTTTTTTTGTATCTTTACCGATTATTCCGAGACTTTTTGTCCGATTTTGATAAATATATAACCACTAAAAATGGAAAAATAAAAACTTTTTACAAAAAAAAGATAAACCGACTTCAAAAAGGATAAAATGAATCATTATATTATTTATATGCGTTACCAACTGATATGTTTGAAGTCGGTGCCAAGCCACAAATTACAAAACCTGTCAAATCTGCTTCAAGTGTGAACATCACAGAACATCGGTACTAATAATGCAAAGGTGAATGCGATTTCATGTGTTAAATTTTCATGTCTAAACTACTAATCCTATTTTGATGAAATGCGACAACGATATATATATTCTGATACACATCTGCTTTGTCAATAATCAGAAAAAGGCGGCAAACAGAAAAAAAAATGTAGACGCGTAGGATTGACCTTCCATATAAAATTTGAATATCGTACCTTTTTACTGACACGGCGTGTGTACTGGGTATATATGAGTATAGAAAAATTTATCTAGCAATTGAATTCCTTTATACTTCGGATTGAACCTTAGATGAAGAAGGATAAATAATTCAAACCAAACCACGGGCTTCGTTCGAGTTCGACATACGGATAGTCCCAACAATGTGTTAACAAACAAACATAGGATGCATGATTATACTTTCTGTACCGACATGCCTAACATGGTCGAAACGAATGTATATCTATGTGCGATTCATACCGTATTAGATTAGTTATATAGTAAAAATAACAATTCACTGAACACGTCGCCTCGTTCGTATTAACTCTTCCAAAGTTGGCTTGGCATCGACTTCAAACATATCAGTTGGTAACGCATATAAATAATATAATGATTCATTTTATCCTTTTTGAAGTCGGTTTATCTTTTTTTTGTAAAAAGTTTTTATGTTAGGAGCGTTTTGAGAAACAAATGCAAATCTCAGACTTTAAGTCTTTTTCCTGTCTTTTATGTTGATTTAAGGCAATTGGCCCATATAGACATTTGATCCTCACAACAAAACGAATCGATTGATACCATGCATGAAAAAAATTCATCTAGCCTATTCTGCATAGTTTTTTTTTACGAAATGGTAAAACTGTTGTAGAACTGCCGCTGCTATTGAAAAATAGCTATGCACAATTTGTAGTAATTATTTGCTATACGATTTCGGCGACTGAAGATCTCCTTACTTAATCTACATAAAAGGCTTGCTACGCACTTTACAGCGTAGGTATAAGTAACTGAAATTGAATACCCCGAAAATTCACACACGCCAGTTAACAAATGAAGGGATGTTTACAAAAACAACATAACTGACTACACTGGTTGACACCTGAAACGATTAACAATGTTCTTAAAAAAGTGTCAGCCACTCTAAGCAGTTATGTTGTTTTTGTAAACATCCCTTCAAATGCATGCAAACGTGAGAGCCGCGTGCAATAAAATAGTCATGAGTAAACGCTTTGTAGCTAGGGATGGACCTGGGCTACCGGTAATATCGGAAGTTTATAGTAGACCGTCTCTTATTTTGCGTATTCAAATGACAACAAGGCAAGATGAATGAAGAAACCGCACTGGCGTAGTGCTTTCAGGGCTGTCTTAGCAACTAATTACGTAAGTATCTCGAAAATGTTTGCGAATCATTTACTGCTCAAAACGAAACAAAAATAATGGGAAATATTATTCGACCTATGCATATGACAATTGATAGGTGAAGCTCAAAACTTCAACGGATTATAGATTATAATACATAGATTTGTGAAGGAATCTATAAAAACTTGGAAGTATAATTTTTGGCATTAAAAATTAAACACCTAATTGCCACTAGAGTCTGTCCAGAAAGAAAAGTGTCGTGGTTTATATGGGAGCTCATACATTCTACTAAACTTTTCTTTCCGGACAGACTCTATTAAAGAACTAAATAATGTGTATGGGTTTTTCACTTAAGCATCTGTATATATATAGAAATCATAAAATTAGTTTATCAATTAATTGTCATTTAAACAGTAGGCACGGTACTAGGTAAGGTAAATAACTTGTAAATTTACGTATGTAAAAGGAGGATTGTAATAATTAATTCGCTTTGTTTCCGGGAAATCGCAGCACATCACCATTCCCAGCTGCCAAAAAGACGAAACGAAATACTTTGCGGCTTTTTCCACACTTTTAATCGAGCGCCAATACGGATTCCGCCGGCGTCGGTAACAGTCGTCCCAGAATTTATATTGAAAAAGCCCAATAAATAAAATACTTTCAGGGAGGGAATCAATTGCTTTTCGCGGATGACTGAGATTTGGAACTAATCACGTTGGGAAACTGAGGTACAACTATAAATAGGTGACTGTTTATTCGATCGAGAAATTAGTAGTAGTAGTAGTAAAAACACTTTATTGCACAAAACAAGTACATGACCATTAAAAACTAAGGTAAGTGTGTACAAAGGGATAACCCTTTAAAGGATCTCTTCCAGCTAACCTTTAAGTAACCGAGAGAGATCGGTCAAACATGGTAGACAAAGATTTGTACAGTCGACCAAGACAACAAGGTCGTGCATGTTTTAAACTCTGTTAGAAATGTCAACCTTAGCGATCGTTAGATCTCGCAGAAACTTTTGTCAAATCTGGTAGACCACTTTCTTGGTCGACTGTACATACTGAAATGTCTTTTATTTAATTACCAGGCAACTGAGGGCCCATATCTTACCTTACTTACCTCAACTGCATGACGTTACTAAAACTACTATAATACTACCTATTGTCTGCGACTTTGTCTGCGTGGAATTAACATTCGCCATATGGAATTAGTAAAAATATTAATATATCGCATACGCTATTTCAAGTCAACAGAGAGCAACAATTCCATGCAAACCTCCACCCCTTTTTAACCCTTAAGCGATTATTTCTAGGATAAAAACTATCCTATGTCCATTTCTCAGACTACCTTCGTACCAAATTTCATCTAAATCAGTACAGCGATTTAAGCGTTAAGAGGTGCAAAACCAAATGGTCACGATTCTCAATAATGAGGGACTGACACGAAGAGCGCGCGCCAACCCGCCTGCCAAGCGTGGCGCGTATGGCAACCCCCCCCCCCCCATAACCTTAAGGGGAGGCCTATGTTCAGCAGTGGACGTCTTATGGCTAAGATGATGATGATGACACGAATAGAGAAGAGAGTATCGATAGATTTTTTTTATGATTTTAGCAATGTCTATAGAATGAAACAATTCTGGACGCCCAGGACTAATGACAATAAGCCAAAGATAAACGTCCTGTTAAGACGAAGGATAATTTTGACAAAGTAGATACATATATTGGATAGAATCGCTCAGGTCCAGGCTGAATGTCAAGTTCAGTTATTTAATTCAGCACGTTTACAATAGTTTTTCAATAATATCAGTGGTTTCCTAAATTTTACCATGTTTTATTTACCTCACCTGACCCCCAATTCTGAATGAAGGTTAATACTTTTGTTTATTCTCAAAACGCCGAAAGCATTCTGATTTTGCTACCAATCTCATAATGAGATTAGCCTTTGGGCAATTCTCGCATGGACTTTTGATGTATCACAATGGTATCGAAAACGTATTGCTTTCATGCATTCCGCTTACCTTAGAAATCACAGTCATTAGAGATTATCGTTTTGTCTCGTTTTGGATTTTTTGAAAGCCATCTCCCACGTATTGTGTAAAAAGTTCATATTTAGGACTTGAACTCCTGGTTGAATATAAGTCGATCGTCAACGTAGAGTACATGGGTTAAATAAAATTGATACTTATGAAATGGAGATGGGCAGGAACGATGTTGTATAACCGCCAAAATTTCACACAACAGTTTCTCAGTGCAGTTATTATTGTTGTTTTTAGGGGTCTATGGGTTTGTAGAGGTATCCGAAGGCAATGTTTAGAAATAAAGGAAAAGTAGAAAAATCCACTGCTTCAGGCGAGACTCGAACTCGCGACTTTATGGGAAACATGCCCATCGCTCTGCCAACTGAGCTACTGAGACTATACCTGATGGCTGCGAATTTCTCCACCACATCCTTTATTTTATAAAATAATTAATTAATTTGTTTTTTTTTAAATAAAGGATGTGGTGTCGTTAGCAGACGTTCTGCTTAATACAAAAATATATCCGAAGGCACTCCAAAAGTGCAGAAGGCCTTCACAAGCTTGCGCTGCCTTCCTCTTCAGCCACCCTCGTTCCAGCACAGTCCAGTCGCTCGTCGTCATTTGTATGTACAAGAGGCCCAGAACCACGGCATTGTTATCTTCTCTACGAATGGTATGGCCTACCCATCTATATTATCAATGAAGGCCACTAAAAAAAACACGGTATTGCATGAGTATGTATTGGATTTTTATTTCTGAACTCAGCCCCTGAATGGGCATGAGCACTCACCCGTGACTGGCGTCAATGGTCCATGAAATGCAAGAAACTTCAGCCATATCCGAGTTTCCCGTTTCGATATTTTCTAATTTGGAAAATGTGCTGTGTGTGGTTTTAATTAGCTTTACGGCTGTATGCGATACGTGGTTCTTGGTCATTAGGAAAATAAACTAAAAGTTGTAAGCATGATATGGGTGTATTTTAAATTACAGTAGGTACTAAAGACTTACTTGATTTGATGCACTTTGTTTGTAGTAAAATAATTAAAATCTTCAATATTGAGCTTAGTTAGCATAAAAAGGTAATGCGCATTTTTGTTTACATTTTATTGTCTCTCTCTCTATCGCACTGGCTAATACATGCAAAAAGGAGGCATGTAAAGAAATTTCAATTTTGGAAGTTCGCGGTAAGCACTCTGTTTGGGACTGATTTTGCATTGAAAAGGATTGTACATGTACAGCTGTCTAAACGACGTACAATCGGTAAAAAAGATGTTCAGAAGCTAAACAAATGCCCTCAAATTGGAAAAGTATACACTGAGAAAATGATACAGCTGGAAATAAATAAGTTTTTTGCTATTTACAACCGAGTGGCTCGCTTCGCATGGAGCCTGCAAAGTTCGTTGCTAAAATCAAAGAAGTCAACTTGGCTAACATACCTATACAAAACTATACCATTAAATTTGTTTTAAAAAAAGGGTATCAGGGAAGGGTTACATTTACTAGGACACTTATTTGAATTCAAATTAGTGCTTGGTTAAAATAACCAAGAACGTTTAGCAATAATTGCTTGTTTGTCATTAACAAAGTTATATTCCGGGTTTTAAATATATCTTGGTTGTATGCAACTAAAAATATCTTAACCGAGCCAAATTGGTACTTTGCTAACATTTTTTTTCGTGTAAATAACATTCAATACAGTCGCTGCCTGCTGTCTGTCCATATGTATGCTTAGATCTTTAAAACCACGCAACGGATGTTTTTTTTTAATAGATAGAGCGATTCAAGAGGAATTACCCAAAGTAGGCAAGTAGGCACCCGTGCAAAGCCGGGGCGGGTCGCTAGTACATAATAATGCACAACATAATAAATGTTTCTTATAAAGTTTCCCATCCAATACTATTTGAAAGCCATTGAAAATTCGCTGGAGACACCTTGTGACGAGATATTTAGGAGAATAACGAAGAAAATTGAAGTGCTCCCGAGGGCCGTACTGAAAATATCATGTTTCGGTGTTCGGTGAAGGCGGGTGTGTACCGACAACGTTGTTGTGACATCAAATAAAGTAGGCTGTTTTTTGGTAATTGAATAAGATATAAGATACTCATAAATTAAGTACAAATATTTTTACAGCTGATTGAGCTGATAGTACTCGGCTCCTGGAGTATATTTAAATATGAAATATAGCTGTAATGGAAAAAACTGGAAAACAAAATTGCTACATAAAAACATCCGGTTTATGAGATAAATCGTCCTTGATAATCTCCTCTATCACTTGACTGGCCACTTGCCAAAATAAATTACAATTTTTTTAAATGTTGCATTCCATTCAAACTAAAGTTTGTTATTAAATAAATACAAACTTTGAGAACATTGAAAAATTAATCAACCCAGCAGGACTAGAACCTGTATCGATACGCCTTGCCGGGGCTCGATCAATTTACCAATTAAGCTATGGGTTCAGTTGCTAAGTTGACGAAATTTTCAATGCCTTCAAACATCTTTTTGCATTTATTTTACATCGGCTTTACAGCAGCCGCAAGCGACATCTAGGTGCTACCAGAGGTAGACACCTTTCCCGCCGACATTACTTAGTCACGACAGACTACGCGACTCCTGACAGCGACGACACTTTACACGCACACCGTCGTGCCCGCCGGCGGGGACGGCCTCCGCGGTCCCCCGTAGAAGCCCTCCCACATGTTTAGGCTCGACCTATATATCGGGCACCCCCTAGCTAGGAGACGTAACCCACCGACTTTGACCATTTTACAGTACTAACACAATTTTATTAGCTAGGTACACACCGATTGGTCCGTGCGCTCCCGGAGCGCGTCAATCTACCTCACACGGTCGCTCGGTTTGCCGCGGTAAGCCACGCCGTCACCCAAATCTGCCGTTGCAGTCCCTTACGGACTACGGTGACCGCCAAGTGTCAAGAACAACAACAATACTTAGTTATATTGACAAAGTGTGCTACGGATGTAATCATTTATTTTGACAAAAACTATTTAATACGGGATATTTACCATGTGAGTTTCATTTTGCGAGCTTCCGATGTTTCGGCGCAGTTGCATGCGCAAATAGGGCACCGTCATTACCATTACTCCGTGAGTTACTCAGTGATAATAATCACGGAGTAACTCACGGAGTAATGGTAATGACCATGTTAGCTTAAAATCGTTCATTTATTTTTGTATCCACCTGAGCAAGCTTACGTTACAGATTATGAAACGATGTTGATTTTTTGTCTCATAAATAAATTTAATTAATAATGCGATTATCTGATATCAAAGTAGATACGTCTCAGTTAGAAAAAAAATAAGTTCGGCTGGTAGATCTACCTTTACTTAGATTGCTTTTTAGTTATAATACACTACAGACAATTTAGCTAAAAATGGTACATATTTTAGGTAGATAGAATTTTTTTTTTGCGAAACTGAAAAAGAAATCAT